>CM061132.1:64802868-66207990 GCA_030789695.1 Scilla litardierei
ACGGTATGAAAACGTGTTGAAAACCCCAAGAAGCTGCAAGGGATAGATAAGGGCTCAAAAAGTATTGGAATCCCTTGAAATTTGGTATTTTGATCATCATTGAGGTAAACAACAAACCCATGTAAAAAAAATTGTGGGAGATGGGAGAAAACGGGGGCGCCTCCTTAGATTGAATCTAAGGAGGCACCTTAGATCTCTTTTACCACACACACACACACACACACACACACACACACACACACACACACACACACACACATACACTAGTCATAAAATGTGCCCGCGGGCACGGTTCAATTAAGAATTCCCCCGTGAAATCTTTGTTCTCAAAAAATTATTTCCATAGCTAAAATTGCGTGGAACACCAAATTAGCGTAAAAATATATAGCGGCATGGACGCCTTCGACGCGGAACAAAAAATTCGACGAATGGGCCTTGGGCACAGACAACAAATTCAGCGTCGGTGCCTTTGGTGTGAAACAACAAATTTGGCGTAGAACAACAAATTCTGCGCGGGCGCCTTCGGCGCGGAACAACAAATTAGCGAAAAGAATTTAACGGGCGTCGGCACCTTCGGCATGCGGGAAATTATTCTCATCTTGTTGCCCCATGCATCAAAGAGATAGTGGGCCCCGTGTTGAGGGAGAGATCATTCGATCTGCAACAGCATTCGATCTGCATTATTAAGTGTATGTTAAAGTTCTTTCCCAAATGCATTAATTGTGTGCACTCTGCTATTCCCTTGAAAATTTCATTCCCCAAATACTTTCATTTTCCCAAAAACTTTCATTTCCCCATATAAGTTTTTCCCTACAAAACTTTCCATAAAATCTCATCTCAACCATTCATTCCTCAAGATTAAATCTCAGCCGTTCTTCTATCAACCCTTTTGTCCTAGTCAGCTTATCCTAGTCAGCCCTAGAATTCAAAAACAGTCATCAAATGTTATATATATATAGTCATAACCGTGCCCTAAGGGCACTGTTCATTTAAAATATTTCTCCCACAAAATCTTGGATCCCGTAATTTTAAACGAACACAAATAATTAAATCACAATAATGGGTATTTAATTCCCCCAACAATTTTAGTTCACCAAAAATTTAGTTTTCATAGAGAATTTTGATTCCCCAAAAATTTTAATTCCCCCAAAAAATTTAGGTCCCTCAAAATTTAGTTCCATTCAGATTTAACTTGTACTCAAAGAACACTCTATTCATTTAATATACAACAATCCACATCAACAATCTGCAGCAAGCAAAAAATCAAACATTTAGAACTCTCCACATAAACAATCCCTGCTAGGAAGATATGTGAAATTCAAAAAAAATCCAGACACAAAACCTGTTGTGAAGGCATTTCATGTTTTTTCTTACAGCAATCTTAGCTTTGCACAAAATTCAAATGTCAAAATCCCACCTTTAGCCAACCCCACTAACAATTAGATTCAAAACTGGCCCCAAGCTCCCTCCAAACCCCGGCACAAAACCCCAAAATCCATCTTAGAGCAAAAACCTATTTTGAAGACATTTCATGTTATTTTTTATTACATCAACTTTACCTTTACACAAAATTCAAATGTCAAAATCCCACATTTAGCCAAACCCACTAACAATTGGATACAGATCTGGCCCCAAACCCCATGATCAGAATAAAAGAACACATGATTCAATGATAAGATGAAACCATACATAACTTCAACAAAAGGGGGGAACAATGAAATTAAACTAATAAGATCAGACATTTTCATTCAAAGTCGGATTAGTTTCCAAGGCACCACAAAAAATTAACTGTGATACGTCTATTTTACCGAAAGCCCAAAAACAACAGCCCACCGAACGAAGCCCAAAAGATACGAGCCTGGATGCCCGACCGCCGACCGGAAGCCCATCTGCGTGATCGGGCCCGTCTGGCAAAGCCCCATGGAGGGCCCCCAAATATCGATCCGACCCGGCCCCGATATCGCACGAGTCACTCACCCGCTCCAGCGATAACCGTTCCCCCGATCCCGTTACCACTCAATGGCTGTTATGGGGAGGTGCTGGCATGGCGCAGGGAGCGGCGGCAGGGGAGGCGGATTGAGGGGGCACGATTGAGGGCGGACGTGGGACGTGAGTCGTGGGCAGACTCGGTGGGAGGTCAATAAAAGGGCTAGGAGGACAACAGAACAAGGGACCGCATCTCAGGTATCTAAAACCTAAGGTACTCCATCAACGACCTTGTTCCCCCATTTCATCTCCTTCCTCCCCCGCTCGCACCGTGAGACGCCGTTCCGACCTCCCCTCGAGTCGAACCGTCTCCACCGGGCCTCCTCTTTCAGATCACTGTCTGACTTAGGCATCGGAGGGGATTTGGCCGGAACCAAGGTCCGGACCCCTGACGAGCGTTCTCGTCTACGCAGGAGGACATCAGACCCTCGGGCCGAGGCTTCCCCTCCGCCCCTTACCGACCGTGCAACCAGCTGGACGATCGAGGCTACCCCTCGTCGTCCGACCGCCGAGGCCGAGCACGTCCGACCGAGGCCGAGCGTCTCAACCCGGGCCGAGGCTTCCCCTCGCCCTACCAACGACCGAGGACACCGATTCGGCCCAGCCGACGCGCTCCACGTCGTCAGGAGTTCCGACTCGCGCCTCATCTGCACCGACTCGACACACTCGAGGGACCCAAGCGGGCCCCTTGACCACGTTGACCGGGTTGTCCACGGTCAACGCTTTTGTAGTGAGAAAACACTCTGAAACATCTGGCACCGTCTGTGGGATCCGCAAACTGTCCCACGAAGAAGCAAACCACACCGGCAATGGCACGAGCCAGCAACGGAAGGAAACGCATGCCCCCCACCCCGAAGGAGGGGAATGGCGCATCCAACGGCAACCTCGAAGACACGCTCGTCAACAATCACCCCACCCCCACAACTGAAGAGATTGGCGGGACGGAACTGGCCACACAGTGACAACTCCGTGCCCTGGCTCAGGAGACCAACGCGAACATCCAGACGCTGGTCGTGGCAGTACAGCACCTCGTCAGCACTGCGCCAGCTAACGGAGGCGCGTTGGGCGACGACCATCATTGGACGGGGGATCCCCCGCTCTTATGATCCGCTGTGGTCGATGACCACGGGAACCAAAGACCGAACACGGAGCGTCGGTTCACGTTGTCCGGCTCCCGTCAGGCGAGATCGTGCGCCTCCTCCCCTCATCGTGGGAGGAGCCGAAGAGAAACCGAAGGCACGGGGGACGAATCGGTGACTTCGTCGTCTCGTCGACCACGATCACCCCACCACAGGAGAAGCAATCGACACCACTCGAGAGACCGATCGCGGCAGAGCGGGAGCTCCCGCCGGAGGAGCCGGGAACGCCGGGTCAGCCCGACTCCCAGTGTGGCGAGGGCCGTGGATCCGACCCCGCCGGCGCCTGTGCCCCCTCCGCCACCGAACGAACCAGAGGCGGGCGGGTGTCGAACCCCCGGGGGCATCCACGGAGACCGGTGTCCCCTGTCACGGAGAATAACCGACGCGCGGGTCCCCTCTCGATTCAAGATCCCGACGCTGGGGAAGTATGACGGGATAGGAGACCCGGGAAACCATGTGATGGACTACGAGGGGGACATGTCCTTCCAAGGAGCCGACGATGACCTGCTCTGCCGGGGCTTCTATTCAACTCTCAGGGGAGCGGCGAGGACCTGGTACCGCAGCCTACCCAGCCGCTCCATCGACAGCTTCGAGGAACTCACCCAGCTGTTCTGCAAACAGTTCATGGCAGGGAGACAGGTAAAGCCTGATGCTGAACATCTGTTTAACATAGTGCAGGGCCCAGCCAAGCCGCTCTGACAGTTCATGCGCCGCTTCAACGCAGAAAGGCTGAACGTGAACAGCCCCCCCGACCTTGTTGTCCAGACGGCCCTTAAGAAAGGGCTGCGTCATAGAGGCCTTAAGAAATCTCTACACAACGATCCCCCAAAGGACCTCCCAGGGATCATGGCAAGGGCCGAGCGCTTCATGTTGACCGAGGAGACCTTGGCCATTGAGGCAGGAAAGGCCACTCGAGGGACCAAGCGTGGCGACAGCGGACGAGGCAGCCCCGAAGGGTACCAGACCGAGAAGAGGCCAAGAAACAGGCAACGGGGAGAGGGTACGAGGGACGCCACCCCAGACGCCGTCCTCGCTCAAGTACAGAAGGAAGAGCGCGCCGATCGCCCCCCGCCGAAGGCAAAAAGAGGTGGGAAGAACGGGGAGAAGTACTGCAAGTACCACAATGACAATGGCCACGACACTGAAGACTGCTGGCACTTGAAGAAGGACATAGAGAAGCTGATGAGCCGGGGCACGCCAGGAACTTAGCCGACGAGCCGGCTCACGGGGAAGGGACCTCTATGCAGCCGGACAAGGGGAAGAAGATCAACACCGTCCAAGGACCCCTCCGCATCATAGAGTGAGTGGGTGAGGTCCCTCCCCCCAGTCGTAGCCTAGTCCGAGGGGATTATCTAGGTTTACATCCCTCTGTCTAACTTTATTTCCTTTTCCTTTCCTCCAAATGTACTGGTCCGACAGGACCCTTAAAAGTACAATTGCATTCCCTTTTGGCTTTTCTTGATCTTCAACGGAATCAACATTTCACTAAGGATGCAAAAGAACGAAGACCGCCGCCTCACTGGAGGAGGAGGAGGAGCTTTGCCCTCGCCGACCGACTCCTGCGCTCGTAAGTATGGGGGCAATTCCCCAAGCCAGCGCGGGCGCCGACCGGTCCTAAGCCGAGGAGCTTTGCCCTCACCGACCAACTCCTGCGCTCATAAGTCTGGGGGCAATTCCCCCAGCCAGCGCGGACGCTGACCGGTCCTAAGCCGAGGAGCTTCGCCCTCGCCGACCGACTCCTACGCTCGAAAGTCTGGGGGCAATCCCCCCAGCCAGCGCGGACGCCGACCGGTCCTAAGCCGAGGAGCTTCGCCCTCGCCGACCGACTCCTATGCTCGAAAAGTCTGGGGGCAATTCCCCCAGCCAGCGCGGACGCCGACCGGTCCTAAGCCGAGGAGCTTTGCCCTCGCCGACCGACTCCAGCGCTCATAAGTCTGGGGGCAATTCCCCCAGCCAGCACGGACACCGACCGGTCCTAAGCCGAGGAGCTTTGCCCTCGCCGACCGACTCCTGCGCTCATAAGTCTGGGGGCAATTCCCCCAGCCAGCGCGGACGCCGACCGGTCCTAAGCCGAGGAACTTCACCATCGTCGACCGACTCCATCGCTCGTGAATCTGGAGACAATTCCCTCAGCCAACTCGGGTGTCAACCAGTCCTAGGCCGAGGACGAGGCAGCAAAACAAAATACGCGAGAAGTCCGAGTAAGTCAATTTCGTTTATAACAGTTAACCAAGATACAAAAGTGTGTCTTATTTACAGGGAATCGAAGCGAAGAAACCTCTCTACAAATAATCCGCTCTCGATGGACAACAAAGTTCGTCACCTACAGAAACTAGGGCGACACCGACAGAGCGAGATTTGTTGGCTGAGGACCCAAAGTTGTCGGCATAAGCGAACATCCATGCAACCAGTAATTATTGGCTCTGAAGCAGGGAGCCGGTAGCAAAGCCGAAGGAGATAGCAGGGGCAGGGATCCATTTCAAGTAGACTGGCCCAAAGCGAAGCGGATGCTAAAAAATTTGAGGATAAAAACAAGGGTGGCAGTCCGGGAAAGGAAGACTTAAGGAGCCCGAGATCGGGAGATCGCGTCCCCAGGCGCCTCCCCCTGCTCGGAGCGAGAGGAATCGACCGGAGGAGCAGCTTGCCGAACGCGCTCCGCACAATCCCGGAAGGAAGACTGGACGACTTCGACAATCCGAGGGGCGATGAGGTCTTCATACGTACCGAAGGCCTCCCTGAGAAACTCGAAGATCTTCTCCCCCAGCGTTCCGACGATACCCCTCTCCACCTCCTCCGCCAGCCGCGCCACCTGACGCCGATCCGACAGTTCCCTCTGAAGTTCCTCCCTCTCCAGGCGGAACGACTCCGCCGCTTCCTCAGCCGACTGCCGAGCGTCCTCCAACTTTCCCTGGAGGTCACCCACTCGTCCCTCCAACTCGGCCACACGGAGCTTGAGATGCCGAGACTCCATCTGGGCCTCCGTCATAGCCACCTCCGCCGCCCTGGCCCGCTCGTGGGCCCTCATGGAGGACTCCTCCAGCTCCCTCAAGCGGACGGCTCGGCACTGCAACTCCACAGCGAGCGCTGAACCCTGGAAGACGAGACATGGGCTAAGAAGAGAATAAAGGGAAGGAAAGGACAGCAAGATAGCCGAACCTGTTGAAGGATCCAGACCAAGGAATCCGACACCTTGTCGGCAGGGATCTTCTCGAGGAGACTGCGGTCCCGGGGAAGGACGGAGACCTCAGCAACCTGCTGGGCCAAGGCTCGGTCGACAAACACCGAACTCCCAGGGACGACATCGAGGGAAGCCAAATTGCTCGCCAACAGGGCTCCGACCCCCGGTGATATGGGCGGGGACGCTGCGAGGGGGGTGGTTGTCAAGGCCACCGGAAGATCCCCGGTGGTCGCCGCAGGGAGCACGGAACCCGCCGGACTGGAGGGGTCTACATCCTCCTTCCTCTTCTTTCCTCCGTGAGGCTCCGAGGGCGCCGGAGGGGAGCGCTTCCGCCTCGCACCATCCCCACCCTCGGGAACCAGAGGGGGCGCGCCAAGGGCAGGAGGGACTGCACCGGACCCGTCGTTACCCCCCGCCTCTTGGGCTGGCGGGGAGGGTCCGGCCCTTGTGACCCCCCCCTGGAAAGGGGATCGCCAGAAGAAGAGGCGGGAGGCGCGGCCACCACCTTACCCACAGAAGGCTCGGCTCGGCGCACCTCCTCCTCAACGGTCCGCCGAGGCGCCCTTCCAGAGGTACTACCCCGGCTCCGAGCGGCTCCACGACGGATCAGCTCATCAACATCACGGGTGAACTCGCGACTAGCCATTCCTGCAAGGGAAACCAAAATCAGGGTAAGCTACAGGGAAACCCAGGACCAAAAAAGCGACCTACCCGGAGACCACAAGACGGCCTTCAAAAGTAGGTCGTCCAACAAAGACCAGATGGAATTCGCCTCCAAGGGGAGGGTCAACAGCAGCGCGGCGGCCGCCAGCTCCGCCTCAGAGAGGGCTAGCGATGAGTCGGGCCGGACCGACCCACCCCAGCCTGTCGGAATTCGGGCATCCTCCTGGAAGACCACGAAGACATAATCCGAACTCCAATCCACCGACCAGCGGGGTAGCCCGATCAGGCATTCCCTCCTCGAGCGGGCTCGGAGTTGCAACCATGACCCGGGGCCGACCGTCTGGATCCGATAAAAGTAAAAGAGAAGGGGGAGAGACGGCTCCAGACCACGGGTACAGCAGAGCATCACGAAGCCCGTCAGTACCGCGATCGAACAGGGGGTGAACTGGCAGAGGGGCACCATGAGATACTCCATGACCTGGATGAGGAAGGGATTGAGCGGGAAACGAAGGCCCAGGTGGAACATCTCGACGTAAACACCGACCTCGTTGTTCCTCGGAAGGCAGATCCGCTCGTCGATGAACGGAACTCGAACATCGTACGGGTAGCAAAGATACCTCTCCCGGATCTCCGTGGCCACTGAAGGAGGAGTCCCCGACGGCGTTCGGAGGATAACCGGGGGTACATTAAGCAGCACGGCAGCCGACGCCACGTCATCGCCGACGTACTCCGGGAAGAGCTTCTCCTTCCCCTTATCTCGAAAGGAATGACTCCCAGAGGAAGGACCTGATCCCACAAGCCGGGGCCCGCCCCGCCTCGGCTCAGGAGGATCCCTCGCCCCTTGGCCGGAACCACCTATCCTAAGAGCAGCCATAATATGAAAGTAAGAAAGGAGTTACCTTTTCGTTAATTTGGAGAAGACAAGGAAACGACGACGATGGGAGACTCCAAGCTGCGGGGAGCAAAAACAGGGGGAAGAGCAAAGAAGAAGTTGGGATCCACACGGCCGGGGATCTTATATACCGGACTCAGGGGCGAATTCGAAGCGCCTGACAGGAACGCGTGGCAGGCCTCGGAGAACCGGCGGCGTTTCAAAATCGGCGCCAAAGGAAGTCCAATCGATCCGCCTCATCATTACCTTCATTTATAACCACGCCTCGACTAACGTGCCACTCGGAACCCCAGGAGTCACATCGGTCGAACCGAACCGGCCAAGGCCGATCGGCCCCACCGATTGGGGCAATTGATACGTCTATTTTACCGAAAGCCCAAAAACAACAGCCCACCGAACGAAGCCCAAAAGATACGAGCCTGGATGCCCGACCGCCGACCGGAAGCCCATCTGCGTGATCGGGCCCGTCTGGCAAAGCCCCATGGAGGGCCCCCAAATATCGATCCGACCCGGCCCCGATATCGCACGAGTCACTCACCCGCTCCAGCAATAATCGTTCCCCCGATCCCGTTACCACTCAATGGCTGTTATGGGGAGGTGCTGGCATGGCGCAGGGAGCAGCGACGGGGGAGGCGGATTGAGGGGGCACGATTGAGGGCGGACGTGGGACGTGAGTCGTGGGCAGACTCGGTGGGAGGTCAATAAAAGGGCTAGGAGAACAACAGAACAAGGGACCGCATCTCAGGTATCTAAAACCTAAGGTACTCCATCAACGACCTTGTTCCCCATTTCATCTCCTTCCTCCCCCGCTCGCGCCGTGAGACGCCGTTTCGACCTCCCCTCAAGTCGAACCGTCTCCGTCGGGCCTCCTCTTTCAGATCACTGTCTGACTTAGGCATCGGAGGGGATTTGGCCGGAACCAAGGTCCGGCCCCCTGACGAGCGTTCTCGTCTACGCAGGAGGACATCAGACCCTCGGGCCGAGGCTTTCCCTCCGCCCCTCACCGATCGCGCAACTAGCTGGACGATCGAGGCTACCCCTCGTCGTCCGACCGCCGAGGCCGAGCACGTCCGACCGAGGCCGAGCGTCTCAACCCGGGCCGAGGCTTCCCCTCGCCCTACCAACGACCGAGGACACCGATTCGGCCCAGCCGATGCGCTCCACGTCGTCAGCAGTTCCGACTCGCGCCTCTTCTGCACTAACTCGACACACTCGAGGGACCCAAGCGGGCCCCTTGACCACGTTGACCAGGTTGTCCACGGTCAACGCTTTTGTAGTGAGAAAACACTCTGAAACAAACCGCACAAATAAATAAATTACCCAGGAAATTAGAACACCCAAATCGTTTTACTGAGTCATTTCATATCACAGCATCATCATCCGCATCATAACTACTAATTACATCATAAAAACCTATAATGAAGAGAAAAGCAACGCAAAATTTTTATATAAAAATTATGGATCTTTAAAACTCTTGTGATGCCAATCCAATCTTAGTGGCCTTCCCCTGCACCTACTTTAAGTACCAGAAACTTATAAATGTTCGACAACACTCCGCCATTAGTGATAATGATCCCAGCCAACAGCTTCTCGAACTCCTCCTCATCCGTTGCCGCAATGCAAGCCAATTCCGAAACCTAATTCACAAAACACAATGTCAAAACAACACAACTTCAGATTTATCTTACGATATATAAGATATGATAATCATAGAAAATGATACCCAATATATATATCATTGTACTTTGATGCAACATCTTGAACAACATCTAGATGGTGAGCTTGACCCTTTTTCCAAACATTTTTTATTTCAATTTTAAATTTTAATTTTTTATACATGTATTTAGTTATTTTGACTTTTGAGTGTCACTTCATAGCTAACCACAGTTTGATGGGAAAAAGGACATGATAACATGGGAAAAAGGACATGATAATTGTTCTTGCTTTTAAAGTTCTAGCATCAAATTTGGCTCTAATCCTAGTAGATGTAGAAGTTAGGTCTATTCAAATGTGTTAGTATATATCATCCTTTTTAATATGAAAGTAAAGCCAAAAAAGTTTTTTGAATAAACATAAAGAGGACATAATAATAATAATTATGCAGTCATCCTGAGTGTATTAAGGTTGCATTAAGATTTCCGATCATGCTAAATTGCAGATGCCTATAGATCGAGTGTAGGACATGATCCCATAGTTTTTACATAAGCCCTTAAAAATCGATTAATTTGCATGCACGTCAAAAAGCCTAACAAAATATCAAAACTGATTCACAATAGCATTCCAATCACGTTTGTAATTAGCAAGCATGCAGTTTAAATGTCATGTGCATTTACACGTGCCAAAAGTCTAGTATACAAATGAAGCTAATTGGTAATCCCTATGATGAACCCATATTAGCATTGGAATGTACATCAAAGTATACAAACACACGTTTCAATAATAAGGCATTGTCATACATAGAGTCAAGGCTTTAAAGCTAATTAATGAATGGATGGATGGATGGAAGATTTGAACACTAATAATAATAACCTAAAATACACATCAACTGATAATATTAACAAAAGGGTGTTATACAGGGGAAAAAACATAAGGACATTTGAAATTATCCAGATAAGTGTTTCATAATTCATACTACATCTCGACATGTGCTCTAGTTCGTGCATTCCCAGTCATGGTCAGTTCCCTATCCAAGAGATACCATAACAATTGAACAGAAAAATAAAAGAAAAATAATGACAAAATTTTATCAGGTGGGGTCTTCGAATGTATTTGGCCTTACATTTAGTATGTTCTTAATTAATCTAATTTTGTTTTACCATTTAATATTTTCTTAATAGCTTTAACGGTATTTTTCAAGAGTTGTTCTATGGCGTAGAAGTTTCAAGTTGGAGCAGACGTGTTAAAATACAATTAGAATAATGATCTTTTTTTCAAGCTTCCATTGTTTGAGAAGAATCTAATCATTAATCTCAACAAAAAAGATTAGTTTCTATTCTTAACTCCATAAAAGTTTGCATAATCTCATTATGACCATAGAAAATGTTCCCAGATATATCACGATCCAAAATAATGATCCGATTAGATTAAGCTTACACACATCATACTGCATACCATCCAAAGTAGTGTACCTCATTCCTACACTCATACCATGAATCTACTAACATTGACCCAAATCAAATGAAGACATGTGCTTCAAAATGAAACAAATGTCTTCTCTTAGAATTGCCAGACACTAAATGGTTTTTATATTTATAGTTTTGAACTTGCAGAAAATTTGTGAGTTGGTAATGTTCAAACTTGTTTGCATAAGGCATCAATTCAACTAACTTAGTTTATTGGCATCCAATTCATCGAGTCACGCATACATTCCAACAAACTTTAATTATACTCAAAAATTCTCAAGTAGAAGCCGTTCCCATAAGCAATAATAAAAGAACATGATGATGTTTACCCCAACATAAGAAAATTCAATTAAGGGAAGCAAGAAGGGAACTTTCTTAGTATTACCAACACCCACGTGAAAGCCCAGCATAAGAGAAAGCATATGAAGTGGACTTGCACAACATATGTACACCATGATCAAATGATGTTATACGGAAAGAAGTGCATTAAATTTCATTTGGTTAAGCATGTATATAATGTTTACTCCTTCCTTCAACAACAACTGATAAATCACCAAAGCTATTCCAATCTTATTGTACCAAGCAATGAAAGTTTAACATTTTCTAACAGCCAATGACAGAAATTCACCAATTAGACTAAACCAAAGAAATGAATGAAAAGAAACTTACATGTTTCAGCTGATGGAAACCTGTTATTTGTTATCTTGAAGCAACTCGTAATCATCCTCATCAAGCTCATAGTTTTTCTCGGTCTCTCTGCCAAAATATACACAAAATCATTACCAAAAATGAGATCTTTTAAGTTCAATAAAAAATCAAACTCATGATACTTACTGTTATAACATTCTCTTCTTCTTCCTTTTTCTATACCCTCCGCATCACTATCCTCTACCTTCTCATATTCTTCTTCGTCTTCCTCTTCTTCTACATCGTTAACCATGAACTCATCTTTCGCATACTCATCCTGACCCTCATCTGAAAATCCAAAAGGAAACTCAGATATTAAGGAGAAAATGGTTCTCTTATATCCTTATGTGAAGAAAATATTTATTTAAACACTAAAGAAAGATACTTCTGTTAGGAAAGTACATCTTTCCTAAATTATCAGGGTGATAGAAAACATAAGGTGTACAAATTATCCAATGTAGAAATTATTACATCTTTCAGAAGAAAAAAATCTACTACATTATGAGGGTAATTCATAACGCGCTTACATGATGCACTCAAAAATGCACTGATTAAAACCAAATTAACCCAATAAAACTTAAAGGGATTTGTAATATTTGGTCAATCATTTTAGAGAGGAAGGGAAGCACAGAGAAATGGAAGGTGCTTACCCCCACAATGTCAGATCATCTAGATAATTATGCACATCAATAATGATAAAAAGAAAAAAAATCAATAAATAAATCTCAGACATATGTACATAAACTACTTAATGAAGCAATAAGCATAAGCACACATAAACATTAGTAAGCAAGCAGTTTAAATGTCATTATGCTAATTTGTTAGATAGAGAGATAGTGGAAGGCATTCTTAAGTAGTATCTGTTGTTACCTTGATGCTCGTTTGTGAAATCGAGCAGTTGGGTAGCCTGATGCTGATGTTGCGATTGTGTAACATAATGAATGGATCAAAATGCTGTCTGAGATTTAATGAACAGAGAATGGATCAAAATGGTGTTGCGATTGTGTAACATAGTGATAACCTGATGCTTATTTTGGTAATCAGGTCTTAAATCGTGCATCACCAAGGATTTAGTGATAGTGTCGTGGTGTGTAAATGCATTCAGGACACGTCGTAACAATCAGTATTGGTATGTGTGTAAGATCACCACAGGTCGTAACAGTCAGTTTCATGATATTCCCCAAGCTCTACTTCATCTGTTGTCCCAAAAATTATCAGGATTAGGGCTTAGGTTAGATATCAGGATTAGGGCTTAAGTTAGAACTTCTCGTTGGATGGTTCATTCCGCAAAACCTCTGGTGCCATCCACTCGGGCTAAAATAGCAGATATATATTATCCAAAAAAATAGATGCTCATGCAAACTTTCTAGCCACCACCACAATTAAGCAAATAAATCATTACAAGTACTGATTTCTTACCGTTCATGCCGTGGATTTGGATGACAAAAAAGTACTGTGCTTCAAGCGTGAAAGGCCAAAATCACAAACCTGCAATTCTCATTTCAATAAGCACTTTTGCAGATAAATAAGCAAACATGATGCAAATGAAGAATAACTGGGAAAACTAAAGATTTGTTGTAGACATTATTAAAAATTTGAGGCACAATTAGATCCATCTATGGTTTACTACAAATCTTCAACACCCAGTTTCTTCAATTTGTACAGAATGGCAAAATTTTCACAAGTACGCTGCTGGTAGTATGCTAGTTATTTAGAATACATGGGATAATAGATGAAGTAGAGTTTGGGGAATATCATGAAACTGATTGTTATGACATATGGTGATCTTACACACAAACCAATCCTGATTGTTACGACCTGTCCTGAATGAATTTACACAACACATGGCGTTTGTTCATTTTTCATAACCTCTCGAGATGTTTGTCTAATTTTTGGTGTAATGATGCTTAGTAAACATCAAAATTAAGAATTTGGGTTGCTCTCTATAAACCCAGAATTTTCAAAATTTCCCAAAAATTACATGTCAATCTCAGCTAGATATTTTGTCGTATACCTTGCGGGCTTGGAATAGAGGCTTCGCTTCCTCTTTGGAATGTACCTGGCCTTAGCTTCCTCTTCGAATCGAACTCCGTAATCTTGGTCTTTGAAGCGCTGGTAGGTGCTAACAAAAATGAAGCGATGGGGTTTTGCAGTATTCAAACTCGTATACTTCCTTCTTGAAGTGCTTGAATCCGGACTTCATCCTCTCAACAGGCTCCATTGCATGCAGAAAAAAAATCCCAAAAATCACGCAGTTAATTCATTTTGATCCATAATTTAAAGTTATTACAATCCTGAATTCGATATTAATTTATGGAATATGAACTAAATTAAGATCATCTCAGAGGTAGCAAACTCTGATCAAGCAATTGGATTAATGTAAGATTTAAGTTTTAGATTTCAGATGATCAGGAAAAAGGAGGGAAAAAATGGAGAGAGAAACCGAACCTTTGAGTTTTAGATCGAGATCACTTCAAATTATTTTTATAGATCGAGAGAGGATGGATGTTGCTTTGGAAACAAATTCTTCATGAAATGGGCGGCTGAGTGTATGATGGGACAAAATTCGCCCCAAAAATTTTTGTGGGTGTGGCTGAATTTTCCGAGCGTGGGCGGCTGATTTTCCCTGAGTGTTTGATGCCAATCTCGTTCATTTCGCTAAGTGTTTTGTGTGGGCGGCTGAATTTCCCCCCGCAAAATTTTTGTTTCAAACCCAAAATTTCAAAGCTTCCCCTCAAAACATTGTCCTAGTCATCAAACTTTGTCCTAGTCATATCCTAGTCAGCTTGTCCTACTGGGACAAAATTCAAAAAATGCTCTCTTTTATAGAATAGATATAAACACAAATACACACACACACACACACACACACACACACACATATATATACACAGATATATATATATACATATATATATATATATATATACGAGGAATATGTAGGTCAGCTGACATCGAAGATTCGGCCACCATGTGTTGTCAGTGATTTGAGACCCAAAAAAGTTGTTTTAAACAATTTTTGCAGTATGTTCTAATACTTGTTAACTAGCTCCCTACCAATTTTCAAGTCAATC
Organism: Scilla litardierei; assembly: GCA_030789695.1. Classification (NCBI taxonomy): domain Eukaryota; kingdom Viridiplantae; phylum Streptophyta; class Magnoliopsida; order Asparagales; family Asparagaceae; genus Scilla; species Scilla litardierei. The sequence continues at coordinate 64,817,610 of CM061132.1, forward strand.
CAACACCGTTTGTGCCTCCATCCATGCGTTTCAAAAAGATTGCGCCGGCAATTTCCAGAATTTGATCTATCTTTTTGAAACGCATAAATGGGGGCTCAAACGGTGTTGGATTGACTTGAAAATTGGTGGGGAGCTAGTTAACAAGTATTAGAACATACTGCAAAAAAATTTAAATTAGGGCCTTATATCGCTGACAGCGCAGGCCCATATTCGCGCGCGTGTGTGTGTGTATATATATGAGGCAAATGTGCCTGAGAACGTGTGCGGGTAACATACCTACACACACCCCCTCTCCAGGGGGTTTTAAAGTATTTTTTGCACATGTAGTTCTACATGTTAGGTAGCCCCCCACAAAATTTCAAGTCAAACCAACACCATTTGGGCATCGAAACATCCATCAGAAAAAAGTTGCAAAAATTTCCAGAATGCTGGACTGTTTTGTGCAATTTTTTTGTGATGGATGTTTCGATGCCCAAATGGTGTTTGTTTGACTTGAAATTTTATGTGGGGATACCTAACATGTAGAACTAACATCTGAAAGAAAAATTAAAAAATACTTTAAAACCCAACGGAGAGGGGGTGTGCGCGGGTAATAATACATGCGCATGTTCTTAGGTACATTTTTTGCTATACACACACACACTAGTAAATAACACGTGCACACGTGCACGTGGACTGAGAAAAAACGGTCGGAAAGGGGGGATGAATAAAAAAGTGTGGGTGTGTGGGTGGGAAGTGTCCAAGGGCAAAAATGTAAAAATCGGGGTTGTATGTGCAAAATTCCCCACCTCCTCTCTTATCCCTCAAAATCTCATCTCTTATCCGATTTCTCTTGTCCAAATTCTCTTATTCAATTTCTCTTGATAACATCCCTATTTTATAGAATAGACTAGTTATACCCCGTGCCCACGGGCACGGTTCATTTAAGATTTTCCCCCACGAAATCTTTGTTCCCAAAAAATTATTTTCACAACCAAAATTGCGTGGAAAAACAAATTAGCGCAAAAATATTTAGTGGCACGAGCGCCTTCGGCACGGAACAACAAATTCGGTGCGTGCGCCGTAGGCGCGAAACAACAAATTCGCCGTAGAACAACAAATTCTTCCAATGCAAAACACAAATTAGCGTTAAAAAATTTATTCAGTGCGAAAAATTATTCTCATCTTGTTGTCACATGCGTCGAAGAGACGCTGTGCCTCGCGTTGAGGGAGAGATCATTCGATCTGCAGCACCATTCGATCTGCAATATTAAGTGCAAGTTAAAGTTTTTTCTCCAAATGCATAAAATGCGTGCACTCTGCTATTCCCCAGAAATTTTCATTCCCCAAAAAGTTTCATTTCCCAAGAAACTTTCATTTCCCTAGAAATACTTTTCCCTCCAAAAATTTCCTTAAAGTTTCATCTCAACCGTTCATTCCTCAAGATTAAATCCAAGCCGTCTTTCTATTAACCTGTTTGTCCTAGTCAGCTTGTCCTATGATTCAAAAACAGTTGTCAAATGTAATATAGATAAATAGTCATAACCTGTGCCCTAAGGGCACGGTTCATTTAAAATATTTCTACCTTAAAATCTTCGATCCCCTAATTTTAAACGAACATCAAGAATTAAAGCGTAAAAATTGTTATTTAGTTCATTCAAAAATTATAGTTTTCCAAAAAAAATTTCATCCAGATTTAATCCGTGCCCTCAGGACATGGTTCATTTGAAATATCCCCCTTCAGAATCTTGGATCCCTCTAATTTCAAACGAACAATAATAACTAAAGTGAAACTGTTAGTATTTAGTTACCCCAAAAGTTATTTAGTTCCCCAAAAGTTTTTGTTCCACCTAAAACTTATTTCTCCCCAAAAAATTTAGGTCACTACACTGTTATTTAGGTCCACAAAAAGTCATTTAGTTCCCCCACAAAAATTTTTGTTGCCACAAAAAATTAATTCCCCCCAAAATTTAATTCCACTATAGAATTTAGTTTCCGCAAAAAATTTTACTCTTCTCCAAAATTTAGTCACCTCCAGACTTAGTTCTGTGCAAAATTTTAGGGAGAGAGATTTCGAGAAAGAGAGAGGGGGAGGGATTTTTAGCCAAAAGTTCGGTTCCACTCACAATAATTATTTTTTATTTTTTATTTTCCATCATCATTTCAACTTCTAAACTTGGGATTAATGAGCACTTTCCATCTTATTTAGGCACTAAGCTATCCCCTGAGGAACTCATGACAGTCGTAAACTTTGCATATGGGAGAGCTTGATATGATCCTCTCATGTCAAAATTCACTATGTTGTTAATTTATCATTCCCATAACCATCAATATCGTTTCGTAGATTCGATGTGGTTAATGGATTTTCAGCCAAAAGTTCGGTTCCACCCACAATAATTATTTTTTTTATTTTCCATCATCATTTCAACTTCTAAACTTGTGATTAATGAGCACTTTCCATCTTATTTAGGCACTAAGCTATCCACTGAATACCTTATGACAGGCGTAAGCTTTGCATCTGGGAGATTTGGATACGATCCTCTCACGTCAAAATTCACGGTGTTGTTAATTTATCATTACCATAACCATCAATATTTTTTCATAGATTCGATGTGGTTAATTTATCAAATATATACATATAATTTGATTAGTTGTTTTTCTTTTACAATCAGTGATATCGTTGGATCAACAATTTGAGATTTTCAAAGAGTACCAAAGGAAGGTGAGAGTTATAACTTATGAGTAAAATTTCATCATAATACAAAAAAATATCAGACTGTTTCATTCAATTCGTGTTTAAAGGAAGTAAGAAACTGTAAAAAATCTTCAGTAACCATGATCTATACATGTTTTTTCATTAGATATCAGCAGAACTTAGTCTCTTGCATGCTAGCCAATTCAAACTGTATACAGATAAAGCCATCGAAATGAAGTATGCAACAATTGATGCCAATCAATTCAAATTGTATATAAATGGATGCCGATTAACATCTCAAGGTGGATCACTTAATGTGGTAACATCTTAATATATTTCTTCCAATGAGTTTACAGCAATGACTCTCTTCATGATCCTTCTGCATTCTCCCATATTCATGGCCGTTTTAAGATGGTGAAAGGCAATTCTAAGATAAGTGGTCTAGAAAACATAGTGTATATAACCAATGAGTACACCTAACACAATACCTAGTTCAGCATTTTTCTTTAGTGTTTCAATAACTCCAAAATCTTCCTCAATAGTGTAGTTCAGCATTTTTCTTTAGTGTTTCAATAACTCCAAAATCTTCCTCAATAGTGAATCATTAGCTAGGATAGAATAATGAAAAGATATTCCTTGTTCTACTAACTTTTGCTTGCCAGGGCTTAAGAATCCAAACATCCAAATAGAAACAGGTACAATAATACCAATTTGAGAACACAGCAATAATGCTCATTTCCCTACACAATTCTTCACATCATAACTTTCCGAACAAAAAGGACCAAAACTACAAAATTTGATCAGGCATGTCCAGAATTTGGGTACAATTGAAGTGATTTGTTGAAATGGCAGCAAAAAAGAGCGTGAAGAACAAACCATAATTAAAATGTATTGCAAAAATTACCAAAAATTGATGATTACTGCTGAAACAATAGCAAAAATATTGGAAAATGTTGTAATAGTCAGTTAAAAATGCTGGATCATATGGTCATGTGTCACAGATCAACAGAGCAGCATGTCATCCTACAAATGATGGATCCTATTTCTCTCTGATATATTCTTTCTTCCCTGCTCATCCTCACCATAATTCAATGGAAACAAGTCCTAAGAAGTTACAGATAATTCAATTGCGACCTTCCCCAAGTATCGCATATCCTTTGATTTCTTAGCCTCCTCCCATAGCTTAGACAGCGCTTCCTTGATGTTGTGTATGATCTCCAATGCATGGTCTGCTTCTTTGATTCTCTTTGAAGTGCCAATCTATGACATACATAAACCAAATGATGTTCACAACATAGACAACATCAAACCCGTAGGCAGTTCATATATGTTGACATGAGATAAAATTTAACGTATATACATGAATTTAGGGGACACACACAACATTTCAAAATAGTCTCAAACTTGTAAATAGACATGGATCATAGGGGATTACCAGCACTGTGTGGAGACCAATGCTTTTTCCAGCCTGCATGTTTTGAACGCTGTCATCAAAGAAAATGTACACAAAACATTTGACTCAATTTATTGATGCAATATGGACTTAAAATAAAACAGAAGCATTTAACAGGATGACAACTATACCTTATTAACTGTGGCAACAAAAGTTTAAAATTAACATGTACACTTTATGCTTCATCAGATGCACAATGCAAACTATCTGTATAATTATATGATATTAATCACAATAATGTATTTTCTTGCATCCTATTAATCGAAACTTTAAAACTAAGATGATGCAACCTTGGAGTGAGCATCACATGTCAATTTATGAAATTACCACATTTCATCAAAATTCCATGATTATATTTCTCATTGGTGCCAATCGATATCAAATAATATTACTTCCTAATGACATCACATGTTGGAAGCAGAAATGATGAAATATGCCCATAAACATAACAAAAATATTCTTAAAATCTATCACAGTGCAACTTATAAGATATAGATACTTTATGCATAACACCACAGCAAACATTTGAGACCATTCAGCATTTTGACTTAGACATTGACTACATTTGGTCACTTAAATGCCCAAGCAAGTTGTGGACATGCTCAGCAAATTGGAAGCAGAAATGATGAAATATGCCAATAAACATGACAAAAATATTGTTAAAATCTATCACAATGCAACTTATGCTATATAGATACTTCATGCTTAACACCACAGCATTCATTTGAGACCATTAAGCAGATTGACTTTGACTACATTTTTTCACTGAAATGCCCAAGCCAACTTGTGGACATGCTTGACAAATTGGAAGCAGAAATGATGAAATATGCCAATAAACATAACAAAAATATTCTTGAATTCTATCAAAATGCAACTTATGATATATGGATACTGTATGCATAACACCACACCAAGCATTTGAGACCATTCAGCATTTTGACTTTGACTACACTTGGTCACTTAAACGCCTAAGCCAACTTGTGGACATGCTCGGCCAAGGCAAAATTCCCCAGACTCCCATACACAGACACGAATATCACCTCCAAATATGGAAGACTCAATTGCCTGAATTTTTTGAAAAGGTTTAACGATTAACAACGTGCATGACAATGAAATCTTCAGTTGCATCTGTTATGAAAGCATATAAATTCTTTGACTTCACTATAATGCTTCAGATCCATACCCAAAAGTTTGACCATCAATGAGAAGGGAAGGGTTGGGGGGACATCCTGGTTGGGTTTATTCTTAACATTAAACTGTATATCAAAGGGTGGCTCTTCATGTTAATATTAATAAAATGTAGATTTTCCATTTAAATGACTACACATTAAACATGCAAGGCAGGTTGCCAAATGGAACACGTATATTGATGTTGAGCATACCATTTTTACAGGGAATGTTATTTGAACATTTAAATGACTACACATTAAACATGCAAGGTAGGTTGCTAAATGGAATACGTATGACATAGAGAACAGAGTAGTACAAACTACTAAGAAATCTTAAGTTTACCTTCAATTGTTTGAAGTATCTTCCTGACTTTATGCATGCATCCATCATAGTGTATGCTCACCTTAAGGGTGATGGTCTGCATTGAAAAAACAAACAAAAGAAAACACAAATAAAAATGCTAAAACCTAAAAGCTGAAAGCAGAAAATTTTGTGCATACTTTGCATTACATACAATTTCCAATGAAATCAGAAAACTAATAAAAGGCCTGCATGCCAAATAAAGATCCAAACTTTTCACAACATAAAGAAATAGAAAGCTAAATTGACTAAATTTCTCAAAATCTACCCCATACAATCCTATATATCAAGGTACTGCCATTTTTCAGTGTGGAAGCATTACATGATATCAAACACATAATGTTCTTACTAAAGATCAAAGCTTTCTATAGCAAAGCAGTGTATTGAAGACTGAAAAAGTAGTATAGTATCGGACTTCACTGAAAAAATATAAAATTTGTAGAGGTGATGATTTTAGGGACATATTCTTGTTCATGTAAGAAACATAACTTTTCTATAATAGCTTTGATCTAAAGATCTAAAGTAATGATGATAGAATGCATTGTGCACATTCTAGCATGCCATGAAAGCCGTGTTGTGTAGGACTCGGTATTGGAAATCCAAATCAATCTTCTAGCTTGGCTACACTAAAATAGACTAAGAATGAACAAACTACTAAACCACATGATTCTAGAATTCCACCTTATAAGCTATCCCACTATAATTTATTTTGAGAAAAAACAGGGACAAAGTTAAAAATATACACTTTCAACATGTGACTTGTGCCTCGTAACAAATTTGTTCAAAGCTCTAATGCAAACTAAATTTAGCCACCAAATATATGCCCGGAATTTCATATCTTTAGATGTCCTGATGGAATATGTCTTGAGTTCTATGCTGTAGGAGCCAAATGTTATATCAATGATGTCATTTCATTGGAAAACTATAAAGCACTATGAAACCAATAATGTATGTTTAAAGGTAATGGGAAATAGTTAACATGTCTCTCTTGTAAGCCCAAGGCTTTGCCAATTGTCGTGGCTGTCAAGTCAATACCACCCCTTTCCAAGGTTATCACAGCACATGATTTCCAACCCTGAAGAAGCAAACTTGCCAGTGAATAACATGTCCTGCTCTAAATGACACATCAGCTCAGCGAGAAAATAAGAGTCTAACAACATTAACCTTTCCCAGGAAGACAGTCATAATTGGAATTGGTGTTTATTAATCCAGTCTCCATGCAATCTCTTTGCTACAGAAGGATAAGTTGCTTCAAGGATTCCTGCGTTAGTGAAGTCGGCTATGGATATAAAACCAATATCAAATTCATCATACTGCACAAAATTGGGCAGCCAAATTATTAGACCTTAACTATTTCTAGACAGAGCAAGCTACATTAATACTTATTACAGAAGAAGCTGGTCTGTACAAAAATAATAGTTTCTAACAATAAACTAATTAACAAATAATTAAGGACTGATGCTATAACAAAATAATAAGCAAATGAATTCAATGACAACATATACAACAAAAAAAGAACCCTACAGACGGTCAGTTACTTGGGATGAATTATGATGGATTCGTTTGACAATGTTTTTGCCCTTAGGAATTTGCACTTTTTTGTTAAATTGAATCCGTAGTAGAGAGAAGAGTAAAAAATTCGTTTGATAGTATTACATGCATAACCTGTAATAGCCTGGTATACATGATATGAGGATCATTTAAATGCTATTGTATTTAACTTCTTAATTCAGTTAAATACCCAAAAGCAATCAATTTCATTAGTCAAGTTCATTAATTCACTATGGCACATGTGTTCAGAAAAATGGTGGTCATTGGAGCAAACCGTTACAACAAATTTAATGGATAAAAAATGATTGCATGGCTTAAATTCATAAACAGTTGATATTTTGAGAGTGGATCATGTGGACAGGCATCACGCATCCCATTCTCTGAGCCAAAATTCAAATTTTATCAATAGTACTGAAGTATCAACAATATTATGTGGGTAGACAACATTCCTTCATATAAGAGGTGTCGAAAATTAAGTCTTCATATGCTATACAACTGCTGGCATTGGCCGTTCGCTTCTCCGGCCTTCTTTTTCGGAGGCACATACCGGTCCCGACCCGATACTCTCCCTTATTGTCCATGGGGACCAGACATGACAGGTTCCAGTTGTGCAACCATTAATTATTGTTCCTAGACATTTGATTACATGATAATTGTAATAATGTTTTGATTAACATGTTGGTGTGTGGGATGTTTGGTGTAATTTGATTTCTCTTTCTTTTTAGTTCAGCTTAATTTAATCTGTTTTCTTCATTTGAATATTTATTAGTTTTATTCGTGGCAGTAATATGGATTACTTTTTGTATGGTTTTATCCTGCTGATCTTATCTTATACTTGAATGACTTATTTTTAAACATTTGTGATTAATTTGTGGAGTATATTTCTGGTGAATTTGGACATTTATAGATTATCTCAGGTCTATTTTTTTGGCCTCATACATATTTTGGACAATTTTGGATACTGTAGCGTTTAGAAATGAATGTGGATATTTAGGTAACAATGAGAATTATCAAGTCACCTAATGATAGACTAAATGTTTATTAAGATCGCTGATGTGAACTTAGAGTTTCTTATCGCACGATAATCTCTCCTTGGATCTCTCTAAAGCATATTGGAGCAATTCAGGCATGTAAATATATGAATGATTATAATCTTATGACTTTTGTAGAGAGATATTAGTCTCTTGTTGGTTGTTTTTTATATGTTGTAAATCATTCAAATTTGTAAATTACTGTGTAGACTCATCTGACTAATAACCCAATACTATTCTATAAAGTCCTACCGCATACAAATTAGCAAACAAAAACAGTAATAAACAATAATCCAACAACTGAATATCCTTAAACAATTACATTAACTGAATTAAGGGGATCATATAGTGTCGACTTCTCTTAATGATAATCTGATCATGTCCATGAACATCATACTGTATGCAAATTTGCAAACATAAATCAGCAATCAGCAATTAACATTGAGAAGATGCTTTAACTTGCATAATCCTAAATCATCCAAAAAATTGTAGTAGTAATTTCAGAGGATTATCTAGGTAGCACAAAAAATCCACTTCATCCTATGTAAGAATATGAATAAATAAAATAGATTATTTGGTAGCTGATCATCAGATGGGTGTGGCTGCAACTCATCTGCTTTTGGTGATGGAGCTGCTCCTCCACCTCAAGCCATTATTTTCTATCATCTTCGTCTTCTCTTTCTGAATTATCACCACACAAAAAACAAAATGAACCACAAAAATCCATGAACGAACTGCAAAACAAAAGCTGGAGGAGATGAACTGAAAACAAATACATAAATCTAAAATACCAGAAGATGGAGGAGATGGTATGACCTAATCACCAACTGAGAGGCCTTTCACTGCAGAACCATTGGGCATATCCTTAATAAAGGCATAAGACATCAGAACATAAATCATTAGATAAGTTCGAAAATAAATTTTGCACATTGGTTGCTTGGGATACTTTTGTCGAGTAAACTAAATGAGGCTGCCTCATTAGTAATGCCATTATTGTTTATTGTGGTTTATCAAAGAACCATCATTTTCCAGCTAAATAACTATTGTCTGTTCGTAAAACTTCATGCATATGCTTTTTATAAGTGAAGTTAGCTAGGCAAATGTAGTACTATATTAAATAACATAATTCAAAAAAAATGTGATACTCCATTAAATGAATACTTAGATGGACTTAATGTCCATAAGATGTAAGATCCTGAACTTTGTCCCATCCCTAAATAAAAAATGAAACAGTAGTGAAACTACTTTTATCGAGTCATGCCAATAATATATTAGAGCAGCATATCCCTTATTGGTTACTTCATCATGAAATGTGTGATTCCATGTATGGACAAACATAAGAAAATAAAATATGAAAGAATGTTAAATGTCTAGTGAAGTAGCAAATATCCTGCTGTAAAGTGTATACACTATGGTTCATTGAGGTATAATCATTAATTACGTACCAGTTTCAGTTGGTAATTGGAGTCCACTTTGGGTAGCCCAAGATTCAGTAATTTGATGTAATTGGTGTTTGGCTGAATGCGTAAAAATTGTGATATAAGGCCCTAAAAACCTCCATTTTGAACCTTTACTGGAAGTTACTACATATTGCCTATTATTAAGGAGTGGCAATTTAAGCTCTGCAAACGTATCATCATTAGTGACAAATGAAGATGCGTGTCCACTTTAGGAATTTAGGAAACCAAAAAACATTCCAATATGCAAAGTTCTACAGTTAAGTATAAAAATTAAAACAAAAAGAAAATGCATACATACATCTGTAGTTATTACTATCAGGTTTCCAGAGAGAATGAAGATGCATCAATTTGATGCTTATGCATGACATAACCATAATTCTTGAAAGACAGAATCGTGAAGATAAAACATAGCCATAAGTTTGCTAACTCGATATAAAATCAATGTGGAGATAAACATGACTCCAAAAAATTTACAATTAGGGTGCAAAGTGTAAACTTGCCTCAGGAACTTCTAAGCTTTCGGAAAGTTGGCCATTTGGAAAAACCTCCTGTGAATTTAAAAAAAATTAGCTTCATTCAGGCATTTCTCCAAACAGCTGAACTACATGGAAGAGACAAAAAGAGACCCCATAAAGCATGCAATCAAACAACTGGAGTGCAAGGATTTTATTGAAGCATAAAAGATTTCTATTGATGCTAAATTGAACAAAGGTGAGTTTAATTTGGAAGACTATCTGTCACATTGGATGCTTTCTCCTATAGGCTGAATACTCTCCTTTCTCTGAAATAAAATAAATGCAAGAAAACTCTCAGATAATCAAGTAGATGACCATATCAAAGTATTTGAAACAAAATTCTTATAGACAAATGAAACCTTATAGACAAATGAATCTTTAAACCTGAAACCATCCCGAATGCAGCTTTTGCTTCCCAATTGGAATGCGTACCGGAGCTTCGCATGCTCTCCTCAGCCTCCAGCACCGCGTACTTGAGCTTCGCATCCACAAAAAAAGGCAGGAACTTTTCAAACTAAATTTGAATTTCCCCATGTTTTAATGATGTGCGCAGGTGAGGTTTTTGGGGGGAGGAAGTGGGGGGGGGGGGGAGAGATTTGTAATTTTGAATTTCCCCAAAAAAATTTCTCCCAGCTTGAGAAAACGGAGCTTGTGCTGGTTTTGGTTTTTAAAATTTCCCCCCAAATTGCAATGATGGGGTTTTTTTTTGAATGGTGGGGTTAAATATTCAAAATTCAAACTCACTTACCCCTAAAATTCAAACATTTCCTCAAAATTTCCCCCCAAACTCTTATCCAATTTCTCTTATCCAATATCTCTTATCCAAAAACTCATCATAACATCCCTCATTTATATACACCAAATACAATTCAAACCCTCATCCAATTTCTCTTATCCAATATCTCTTATCCAAAAACTCATCATAACATCCCTCATTTATATACCCTAAATACAATTCAAACCCTCATCCAATTTCTCTTATCCAAAAACTCTTATCCAAAAACCCATGATAAGATCCCTGTTTTATAATATAGATATCTATGTATGTATGTATATTTATGTATGTATATATGTATATGTATACTCTTGTCCAAATTCTCTTATCCAAATTCTCTTGTCCAATTTCTGTTATCCAATTTCTCTTGATAACATCCCTATTTTATAGAATAGATGTATGTATATGTATGTATGTATGTATATGTATGTATGTATATGTATATATGTATGTATATACTCTTGTCCAAATTCTCTTATCCAATTTCTCTTGTCCAAATTCTCTTATCCAATTTCTCTTGATAACATCCCTATTTTATAGAATATCTATTCTATAAAAGAGAGCATTTTTGGAATTTTGTCCCAGTCATAAGTCCAGTTATATTTTGTTTGTCCCAGTCACCAAGAACGGCCTGGATTCACTCTAGGGAAGGGCCAGGATGAAGCCACGTTGGTGCGTGGGTCCCGCAGTCACGTGCATGAGAGAAAAAAATTTAAAAATGCAGTTGCACACGCACACAAATCAGCAAAATGAGGGGGAAGCTCGAAATTTTGGGGGAAAAGCTCGGATGTCACATCATCTTCAGCCTTGCGACCTCAAAAAATGAGGGGGAAGCTCGAAATTTGGGTGGGGGGAGCTTGGACTGTAAAATGAGGGGGAAGCTCGAAATCTTAGGGGGAAAAGCTCTGACCTCTTCACGCCCCTCTTCAGGCAAGTTCACGAGAAATTTTTTTGAACCGCAGCCCCCTTTTCAAATCGTGTTCTCCATCAGACGTGCACATGCTTTCCAACCGCACAGAGATCGGCAACACTGGGGGGAACTCAAAATTTTGGTGGGAACTCGATATCTCACCCACAGGCCACAAACCTCCAGCATCTTCATCCTCAAACCCCAGACCTCCAGCAACCCCAGACCTCCATCATCTTCATCCTCAAACCTTAGATCACAGCCATAAAACCCTAGATCATGACCCTCAGACCCTAGATCATCCTCAAACCATAGATCACAGCCCCCAAAGACCTCTTCATCCCTCATACCCTCCTCAATTTGGTATGGATAGCCTCAATTTGGTATGGCCCTCAAACCCTCCTCAACCTCAGATCACGCAAACCCTCAAACCCTCAGTTGGTAGTGCATCTGCTTGCAATCTGAACAGATCTCCAGTTGGTACGGCCTTCCTCTTTCCTTTGTGTTATTTGTTGTAATCAACGTTTAGATCTGATATGTTATTTGTTTTTGTTAAATCTGTTATTTTGTATGTGTCGTTGTATTAGGTTCACAAAAAAAATTGTTGTGTTTGCGATATAATTATGGTATTTCATTGCTAAGTTGACCAGATTTGATAAATGGCTAAGTTGACCAGATTTGATAAATGTTGATTGTATACTTTCCATCTGGTGATTGCTATAGAATATTGATGGAGTGATGTCGGGGGATCCTTTTTGAGGCATGGATGTCTGCTTTTGCCATCTCATTTGATTAAATCTTTTTTAACAGTGATCAGAGGGAGCTAACAAAAGGAGATCGCACATGTAAGCAAATGAAAGGAAGCATGTTAGTGGGCTTCTCCAAACTTGAGCAATGTTTCTTTATAATTTTTCCTCCCATATTTTGCATTTTTAAGGAAATGTTCCATTTCTTACTTTCATCATTACCTAGATATGCCACTACATAAAAAATCCAAAGTTTTGCCAGTCTTTGTATTTTTTATGTACAAACCACTGTCTCTGAGATGCCTAGAACTTCAAACTCTCCATGTGTTTCCCTTCCTTTTATTTTCATTCCAGATATCAAATATAACTTACTGTGTAGGAAGTACATAGTGCCTGGAACTCCAAACTCTCCATGTTTTTCCCTCCCATTTCTTTTCATTCCAGATATCAAATATCAGTCTTCAATTTTGACGTAGTAAGTACATAGTGCTTAAGTGTCTTTGTGCAATTGTATGCTAGAACTTGGAAATAACATATAGTTTTTCTAATTGTGTGTAGGAAAACTTTCAGTTAGTTTTGCACATGTAATAATGTCCATTACATATAGTTCAATTGCAGTCGAGTTTCTATTCCTCATAACACGTTTGTGTTTAAGGTGGGCATATTAATGATCCCGAGCATGTTTCTATCTCAGAATTAAGACGAGAAATTGAATAATTCATTGGGATTCTCATGATCTTAATTGTATTGTGATGAGTGATGTTAGGTGACTAAAGAGCATCTTGATGAATTGTTTGCAAGTTGTGGGAAAGTAAGTTTATTGGTTCCTATTCTTAGTAGTGTTTGCCATTGCATTCCATAAATATGATCTTTTCTATTCCCATCCAAACTATGTAGCTTTAAATGATATTTTTTTCTTTGTTCAATTATGTTGCTCTGGTTTGCAGAATTTATTTAAAAGAACATGTATTTAGCTATGTGAGTGGATTTGGATGTAAGATGTGTATGGATGTATTCATAGATTCCAGTACTAAAATGTTTATCAGGAACTCATATGTCTAAAGCTTTCTCTGTACTGGTAGTGGGCATGCAGTTAGTAGTTTTGAAAATTTTCGGGAAACATATCCATTCCCAAATATTTCCAGGGCAGTGATAGTTATCTATTTACATAACATGATACATCATACTTTATAGAGTATTTGATAGTTATGTAAATATTTGTTTCCAGGTCAGTGATAGCAATCCTATATATTCTCTGATTGCAATGAATATAAAATCCAATATTTATGTATCGATGGACTCCATGCTTATATCCCAGGATCCTGGATGTCGATTGCTACTGAAAGATCGTGTCCCTCAGTCGCCTGGCTTGGGGTAGGGATGCATGGAAGATTGGTAGTTAATGTCAAGTTACATAATTTCAGTAGTACATGCAAAAAACCATAAATATCTCTTAATTTGCATCCTCTGTAGGACATAAGCATCACTCAGACAGGGCAAGTCTCCTAGAACTTATATAACTATATTGGAATTCATATAAAATAATGTATCAGGTATCTAGAGTGGCTATATTGGCAAGTCAATAGTAAAATAACGTTTTCAATATTGAAATGCAAACAATTATCCTAAGTTGCTTGCCATATATGCTGACAGTTCCATTGATAACCAATGGAGATCTTGGTGGCAACAAGGCGATGGACTGTTTTGGCAAAATCAAAGGAACGATTCATCAGATTTTGGAGGAGCTCCTGGCACCCTTAACTATAGGCGCTGTAAGTAGCTGAAATGGGATTGAATGCTGAATAAACACACAAGAATATCCTGATGTTAACTCAAAAACCAATGTATTGCAATTTAGATAATCCAAAATATTTTTGAGTTTTCCATTTTTTTGTTGCAGTTAAATCATTGCATTGCAATTTGGAATTTGGATAATTTGGAATTTGGATAATTTGGTTTTAACTGCAGATCAGGGAGGCCTAATGAGCCGTCCAACTTTGTTGTTGATGAATTCGACTCCCCGCTCTCCAACCAAAAAAGGAAATGTACATATAGTCCAAATGTATGCAACATATAAGATGTTACTCTTCACATACTATTGTAGATTTCTCACAAATTATCTTCTGTTCCTGCCTGACAATCTATTTTCTATATGTCATTTGAAATTTTGGTTGTTTCTGGAACTTAGGCTTGGTCCATCATCCCCATTCACACTGTTATGCAACACTGGATAAGGAAAGCTAAGCTTTTTGGGCTTCATCAAGTGACTTCGTAGGGACAATTCTTGCTCGATAACAAAGGTATATCGTAAACTCTAACAACATGATCTGGATTCAATTCAATAGCTGAGTTTTTTGGGTTTCATATTTATGTCATGTTTCAGTTGGGTATCTGGAATTTGGTGTTTCATGTTGCAGTTGGATTTCAGGTTTGTTTCTAGAAATTCTATTGTTCTATAAATTTTGGTGATATGGTGTTCTGAATATTTTGGTGTTTTGCAAATACTTCCACCTTCACTGAGCTCTTCAAACAAGATTGCAACATATCACATTGGTGAGTACATTGGTGAGTTTTTGGTATCTGGAATCATTTTGCTTCATCTCATATTTCTGTTGTGAGTTACATTGGTGAGTTTATGTTCCTATATATCAATGAAGAACAAATTCAACCTCAAAAAATTCAGTTACTGCCAATTGAAATATGTATGAATTCTCAAAAAAGATTCAAACTCAAAAAAATCGAGATTCCCATATTCAGTTTTTGAGTTCTATGAAGAACAAATTCATATTTATACTGTGTGTTGAGAAAATTGATTGAATGGAAAAACGGAACACATTGTTTAGAGTTCTTATTCATATTTATATTTAAAGTGTGTGCTGAGAAAATTGATTTAACCACATATGTTTAGAGTTCTTTTTTTGAGTGCATATTCATATTATGTTCCCATATTTCAATCTAAAAAAATTGAGATTCCCATATTCAGTTTTTGAGTTCATATTTCAGTTTATGTTCCCATATGTCAATGAAGAACAAATTCAATCTCAAAAAAATACTGCCAATTGAAATATGTATGTAATCTCAAAAAAAAATTCAAATTCAAGAAAATTTGCGATTCCCATATTCAGTTTTTGAGTTCTATGAAGAACAAATTCATATTTATATTTAAGGTTTGTGCTGATAAAATTGATTGAATGGAAAAACAGAACACAATGTTTAGAGTTCATATTCATATTTATATTTAAGGTGTGTGATGAGAAAATTGATTTGACCACATATGTTTAGAGTTCTGTTTTTTGAGTTCAAATTAAGTTTATGTTCACATATTTCAATCTCAAAAAAAATTCAATCTCAAAAAAATTTAAGATTCCCATATTCATTTTTTGAGTTCATATTTCAATTTATGTTCCCATATGTCAATGAAGAATAGAATCAATCTCAAAAAATATTCAGTTACTGCCACTTGAAATATGTATGTAATTTCAAATTCAGTAAATACTCAATCACATTCGGTGATAATATAAAAGATTTTCAGCCATCAAGTTCTACATAATGTAAATTTTCAGCCTGCAGATCTAAAAGATTTTTTGGTTTGATTTTTTGTAGTTTAAATGCATTTCAAGTTGAAAATTTGAGTTTCCTGTGATGAAATTGAGGTGAAATTGAAGTTTGATTAAAAGTTTGGGTTGTATTTATAAAGGTGAAATTTGACTACTTTTTATGAAAATGTTTCAACTACTGTCTTTAACTGATTGATTTAATGTTTTAAACTGAAATTTGACCACTTTTTTTCGTCCAGCTCTACTTTTCTCTACATGGAGTTCGATCGATGAAGGCATTTTCTTGGGTATCCATGCGGTGGATGACAGATGAAGAGCGATGAATTCGTAAATATTCGGATTTTGGTTGTGTTACGCCTATTTGACCGAGACCCAAAAGACACGAGCCCAGGAGCCCGACCACTGGTCAAGAGCCCATCTGCATCCTCAAAAGCCCATTCTGCAAAGGCCCTATAAGGGACCTTCTTGAAAGTCGATCCGACCCGGCCCCAATAACCCGCTGGTCACTCGCCCACTCCTGCGAAAACCACTCCCCCGGACGCGCGACCACTAATAGCGATAATGGGGAGGTGCTGGCATGGCAGAAAGGGCGGCGGCGAGGGGGGACTGATGGGGCACGATCGATGGCGGGCGTGGGACGTGGGCCAGGGGCAACCGCGCTGGGAGCTCTACAAAAGGGCCAGGAAGACGACGAAGAAAGGGACCGCATCTCAGGTAACAAAACCTAAGGTACTCCATCAACGACCTTGTTCCCCCAATTCATCTCTTCCTCCCCCGCTCGCGCCGAGAGACGCTGTTACGATATCCTCACGAGTCGAACCGTCTCCGCCGGGCCTCCTTTCTCAGATCACTATCTGACTTAGGCATCGGAGGGGATTTGGCCGGAACCAAGGTCCGGCCCCCTGACGAGCGTTCTCGTCTACGCAGGTGGACCGCTGATCAACGGGCCGAGGCTACCCCTCGCCCCTCTCCGACCACTCGATCGACTGGATAGTGAGGCTTCCCCTCAACGTCAGCCTGCCGAGGCCGAGCGCGCCCTACCGAGGTCGAGCGTCTTAGTCGGGTCCGAGACTCCCCCTCGCCGCCCGTCGGCTGTGCATCTACCCCGGGCGACCGTCCCCCTTTCCAGCCGAGGCCGAGCACGTCTATCCAAGGCCGAGCGTCTCAACCAGGGCCGAGGCTTCCCCTCGCCCCTTCTGCACCAATTCGAAGCCCCCCAAGGGACCCAAAGCGGGCCCCTTGACCACGTTGACCGGGTTCTCCACGGTCAACGCTTTGTAGTGAGAAAACACTCTGAAACATCTGGCGCCGTCTGTGGGAACGAAAACTGTCCCACGAAGAAACAAACCACATCTGCGATGACGCGGCCTCCCTCCTCTCGGCGAAAGAAGGGCGAGGCCCCGGCGCGGGGCGACAGGGCCCGCCATCGTTGCCAAGAATGGGCACGGGACCGACGCGAGGAGAGTCGTGAGGAAAGGGCCGGGATGCCCTCCCCTTCCCCACCGGTCGGGAGACCGAGTGCGCCTGTAACGGCGCGCAGATCGGACGTGGCTTTGGTGGTATCAGTGGTCATAGACACTACCTTAGTGCGACGGCTGCTTGTCGACACCGGCAGCTCCTGTGACGTCCTATTTATGTCAACCCTGGAGAAGATGGGCCGGCAGAAAGAAGACTTGCGACCTCGTTCGGGTCCCGTGGTCGGATTCACGGGTCACTCCACCCCCATCATCGGCACTATCCATCTCCCGGTAACGCTCAGAAACACACCAGACTCTGTGACCCTAGCGGTGGAATTCATCGTATTGGGGATCGGGTCGGAATACAATGGGATCATCGGCCGACCCCTACTCAACGCCGTCGGCGCGGTGGTCTCGACCCTCCATCGGACCATCAAGTTCCGAACGCCGGGGGGGATGGGGCAAGTCGAAGGCGACGCGGGGATACCGAATACCTGCTATCAACTGGTGGAGGAAGGCCCCGAGGATCGTCTAGCTGACCGGATGGCCGCGCTCGACTTAAGGAGTGGGCCTAGGCCCACCCCTGTGGAGGAGCAGGAGCAAATCCCGGTCACGGACATCGAGGGCCGGTTCGTCTCGATCGGGAGAGGGCTGAGCCCGGACCTAAGGGATCAGCTGATCGAATGCCTGGAGGCGAACCTGGACATCTTCGCCTGGTCGCCTGAAGACATGCCCGGTGCGGACCCCCAGGTGATCGTCCACCAGATCAACGCCGACCCCAACTTCAAACCGGTTAGGCAGAAGAAGCGTAACCTGGGCGGCGAGAAGATGAAGGCAGCCTCCGAGGAAGTGGAGCGTCTCCTCGATGCCGGCTTCATACGAGAAGTCTGGTACCCGGAGTGGCTGTCGAACGTGGTGATGGTCAAAAAACCCAACGGGAAGTGGCGAATGTGCGTGGACTTCAGTGACCTCAACAAGGCCTGCCCCAAGGACAGCTACCCCCTGCCGCGCATCGACCACCTGGTGGACAACGCCTCAGGATACGAGATGCTAAGCTTCATGGACGCTTACTCCGGGTACAATCAAGTCCAGATGGACCCCCGGGACGAAGAGATGACAGGCTTCACGACGGACCGGGGAACCTACTGCTACAAGAAGATGCCATTTGGCTTGAAGAACCCGGGGGCCACCTACCAGAGAATGGTCAACAAGGTGTTCAGCTCCCAGATCGGGAGGAACCTAGAAGTCTACGTCGACGACATGCTTGTCAAGTCAAGGCGACCGGAAGACCACATCACCGACTTGCGGGAGACCTTCGAGCGGTTGCGGCGACACCACATTCGGCTCAACCCCGCGAAATGCACGACGGAAGGAAATGGCCCCCAGAGGGAGAAGGCCCAGGGACGGTAACTGCTCAACCCCTGTCCTTTCTTTCGGCTGACCACTTTCAGCCAGAGGACCCAGGAGCGTGGATAGTTCATGTGGACGGGTCGGCCACACAGTCAGGAGGCGGGGCCGGGATTGCGATCCGATCTCCGGAGGGGAACATCATGGAATACGCGTTGCGGTTCGAGTTCCCGGCCACGAACAACGTGGCGGAATATGAAGCTGTGATCAACGGCCTGAGGCTGGCCCTGGAGCTCGGGGCCGAGTCCGTCCGCCTCCTCAGCGACTCGAAGCTCATTGTCAACCAACTCTTAGGGAGTTACGAGGCACGGGAGGAGGCGATGCGGAGATATCTCCCAGTCGCCAGAGCGGCGATGTCCAAATTTAAGGACGTGGAAGTCTTACACCTCCCGCGATCAGAGAATGCGCGGGCCGATGCGTTGTCAAAGCTGGCCTCGTCCTCGCCAAAGGAGCTGGGCCGCACCATCTACGTTGAGAACCTGCCGTCCCCCAGCACGATGGAGCACGAGGTGATGGCGATCGACCAAGAGCCCACCTGGATGGACCCGATCATCCGATACCTCACCCACGGAGAGGTGCCGGCCGATGGGAATGAACGCCGAACCCTGGAGAGAAAAGCACTCCGATACGTGATCCATGAGGGGACGCTCTACCAGAGATGGTGGACCAAGACGGACGTCCTCCCATACCTGAAGTGCATCGGACCGCAAGAAGCTGACTACGTCCTACGGGAGGTTCACGACGGGATCTGCGGGAATCACCACGGGGGCAAGATAGTCGCGCAGAAGATCTTAAGGCAGGGGTACTACTGGCCGACCTTGGCCAAAGATGCTACAAGCTACGTCCAGAAATGCCAAGAATGCCAGAGGTATGCCCACCACATCTCGACTCCTCCGTCAGAGCTCATCCCCATCGTGAGCCCCCTCCCCTTTGCGAAATGGGGGCTCGACATCCTCGGACCGTTCAAACCCGGACGAGGGCAGCGGAAGCACCTGATCGTGGCAGTGGACTACTTCACCAAGTGGATCGAGGCCGAGCCGTTGGCAACCATCACGTGGAAGAAAGCGAAAAGCTTCGTGTGGAATTCCATCATCTCCCGATTCGGAGTACCACGGACCATCGTCACAGACAACGGGAAGCAGTTCGATTCAGCAGGGTTTAAAGATTTTTGCGAGGAATGGGGAATCAAGCTCCTCTTTGCCTCGGTAGCACACCCCCAAACCAACGAGATGGCAGAAGTGGCCAACAAGTGTATCATAGAGCCCCTCCGGAAGAAAGTGAAGGACGCCGAAGGGAACTGGCCGAAAGAGCTCCCCGGGATACTCTGGTCATACCGGACGACCCACAAGGAGGCTACTGGCGAGACCCCCTTCATGCTCACCTACGGGGCCGAGGCGGTGGTGCCGGTCGAATTGGGTGAAGAATCTCTTCGCCTCAAATACTTTGACGAAGACCGAAACTCGCAGGGCCTAGGGCTCAGCCTGGAGCTCCTCGACGAGCGACGGGAGCAGTCACTGGCCACCATCGTCCGTCAAAAGCAGAAGGTGGCCCGATACTACAACGCTCGGGTGCGGGGGAGAAGCTTCCACCTCGGGGACCTGGTCCTCCGGAAAGCGGGCTTCACCACTGATACCGCTCGCAAAGGGAAGCTCGCGGCTAGATGGGAGGGACCCTACAAAGTCGTCGAGGTCCTCGGACCCGCAGCCTACCGACTGGCCGACATGGAAGGGAGAGTTCTCACTCACACTTGGAATGCGGAACATTTACGCAAGTACTTTCAATAGATGTATCGTTTCCTATGAAATAAATTTGTTTTAAATTCATTCCTTTCCAGATAAAGCAAAAAGGTATACAGAAGGATACACGAAGAGGTCGAGGGGCATTCCCCTCCCTCATTTTTCTCCGGGGGCACCGGGGGAGCCACAGGCTGGCAGCTCACTAGGGTCTCCCCCCTTACTCCGTTCGGCGTCAGAGTACATCCGAAGTTTCTCGAAGTTGATCCCCGAGAGCGGGAACTTCTCTTGGATCTCGGACTGGCACCGGGCGAAGCCCTTCTCGTACGCCTCCGATAAGGCGGTCTCCACAAAGGAGGTGGCATACTCCGCCACGGCATCCTGAGCGATCCGGGCCGGATCCACCTCCTCGAGCCCACGCAGCCGGGCCTCTAGGGTCTCGACCTGGCGTTGGTGCTCCGCCCTCTCCTTCTCGATCTCCCGGGATTTCTCTCCTAGTTGGGCAGCAAGGGCCCTCGCCTGCTCCTCTGCCGCATCCAGACGATCGGAGAGCTCCGAGGCTTCGGAGGCAGCAGGCGGGCCGGGGATCTGCTTGACTCCTCCAGACGCGTCGACGTCTTTTAAAAGAGAGGCGAGCCGCGTCTCGGCCTCGGACTTCGCGGCCAGAGCCACGGCTCTCTCATGATCCGCCACCTCCAGGGCAGAGGACAGCTCAGTTATGCGGGAGTTCAGGGATTGGACCCGCGCTTCCTCCAACTGACCAGCTTCCTCCTCCTCCTCGCCAGGGACCTCAGGGCCTAGCCCAGCCACGGATTTGGCTTTGGGAAGAGCCGCAAATTGGCGCCTCATCGAGAGGCCCACCGTGGACAACTGTGCCAAAGCAACGAAGGTAAGATGGCAAAAGCAGCTGGAGAACGGGGGGACAAGCAGAGACACACTACCTGTTGACCAGCCTGGATCACGAAGGTAGCCAAGCAATCACCTCTGACTCTGTCCAACACCGCCTGGTCGGGAGGGAGACAACAGTTCTCGGCCACTCGAGCGGCGGCTCCACGGCTCGAGAACACCGACTCCTTCTCACCCACTGGAAAGCGTGGACAAAGAAGACCCTCCCCTGACAAAGGGAACTCGCCAGGAGCGGAGCGGAACGCCCCAAGATACCGACTGTAAGCATCAGGGAGAGAGCCGTCCGGAAGAGGTGAAGGGCCGGCCCATGGCCAAGCAACCTCAACGGGAGCAGGATGAGGTCGGTCAGCAGTCGGCTGAACGTCGACCCCCTCGACCCCCTCACGGAGCCTCTTGGGAGACCCCTGTAAGGGGAGAGAGGGAGACGATATCTTCTTTCGCTTCGAGCCTCCGGATGCGGTCACAACCCGCTGCTTCTTCCGGACCGCCAACACATGGTCCCTTCTGCGCGGATCCGGGTTTGGGGCCTGCACGAGAGCGCTGGTAGGAGAAGGACCGAGAGGGAACCCACCTGCACTCAAAGAATAAATGAGAGACAGAGCAGAACCTGGGCGACCTCGAGGGGCGAACGCTCGGAGCAGCTTACCTAGGGGCCACACCGTCTTACGCAAATTGTGGTCACTAAAGAGGAAGTCGATCGAGCGCTCCCTCGGAGGAATTGCCAACATGTCCCTCGCCGTCTGCTGCTCATCGACCGTCGGCTCACCCAGATTAAGAACAACGGCACCGGCCGCCACCCACCGAGCAGGGAAGTG
Source organism: Scilla litardierei (assembly GCA_030789695.1). Lineage (NCBI taxonomy): Eukaryota > Viridiplantae > Streptophyta > Magnoliopsida > Asparagales > Asparagaceae > Scilla > Scilla litardierei. The sequence continues at coordinate 64,840,127 of CM061132.1, forward strand.
TACACTCGAGGGGAATGTGACGAACACGTATTCCCCCTTCCAGCGTTTTAGAGAGCTCGGCAACCCCAGCACCAGGGACATCTTCGGGCGGGCGCTGATGTAAATCCACGCCCCCGATTGGTGGAGGCTCAGGCGGTAGAACTGGGCAAAGAGGCGGAGAGAGGGCACCACACCCTTCAGCATGCAGACGACAACGAACCCGACGAGGATCCCGACGGCGTTGGGACAGAATTGACACAAGCACACATTGTGGGCCTGAATGAACTCCATGATAAAAGGATGAAGCGGGAAACGGAGCCCGAAGTGAAAGCACTTCTCATATATTCCGACCTCATTGGGACCAGGAGAGCAGATCCGCTCGTCAGCCCCAGGGGCACGAGACGAGTAGGGCGGAAGCAGGTAGGAGGAGCGCATGCTCCCGATGGCGGTGGCACAGATCGACGAAGGCCATGCCAAGACCTCAGAAGGAACCCCTGAAGGATCATCCCCATGCTGACTAATCGCCGAAGGAGTGCCACCCGCCAGACCTGGAGCCGCATCGCGCTCCGACTGAACCGAACCCGTAGCAGAGGAAGACGACATGGGGCAGAGCTCAGACAGAAGGGGGATCAGCGCAAAGAAGAAAGGCGACGGGATGGCGGCTCACGAATCCCTCGGCTTTTCCACTTAAGACGACTCTGCGAGCGGCAGGGATAAGCTTGCCGCTACACGTGGCAACATCCGAAGGCCGACGGCGCTTCGGAACCTGCGCCTTAAAAACATCGAACGGGCCAACTCATGATGACGACTGATAAATGAGTCGGCATCGACTGGAGAGCTTGTCAAAATCGGCAGAAGTCACATCGGTCGAGCTGAACCGGCCGAGGCCGATCAACCCGACCGATGGGGGCAATTGTTACGCCTATTTGACCGAGACCCAAAAGACACGAGCCCAGGAGCCCGACCACTGGTCAAGAGCCCATCTGCATCCTCAAAAGCCCATTCTGCAAAGGCCCTATAAGGGACCTTCTCGAACATCGATCCGACCCGGCCCCAATAACCCGCTGGTCACTCGCCCACTCCTGCGAAAACCACTCCCCCGGACGCGCGACCACTAATAGCGATAATGGGGAGGTGCTGGCATGGCGGAAAGGGCGACGGTGAGGGGGGACTGATGGGGCACGATCGATGGCGGGCGTGGGACGTGGGCCAGGGGCAACCGCGCTGGGAGCTCTACAAAAGGGCCAGGAAGATGACGAAGAAAGGGACCGCATCTCAGGTAACAAAACCTAAGGTACTCCATCAACGTCCTCGTTCCCCCAATTCATCTCCTTCCTCCCCCGCTCGCGCCGAGAGACGCCGTTACGATCTCCTTACGAGTCGAACCGTCTCCGCCGGGCCTCCTTTCTTAGATCACTATCTGACTTAGGCATCGGAGGGGATTTGGCCGGAACCAAGGTCCGGCCCCCTGACGAGCGTTCTCGTCTACGCAGGTGGACCGCTGATCAATGGGCCGAGGCTACCCCTCGCCCCTCTCCGACCACTCGATCGACTGGATAGTGAGGCTTCCCCTCACCGTCAGCCTGCCGAGGCCGAGCGCGCCCTACCGAGGTTGAGCGTCTTAGTCGGGTCCGAGACTCCCCCTCGCCGCCCGTCGGCTGTGCATCTACCCGGGCGACTGAGGCTACCCCTCGTCCCCCTTTCCAGCCGAGGCCGAGCACGTCTATCCGAGGCCGAGCGTCTCAACCAGGGCCGAGGCTTCCCCTCGCCCCTTCTGCACCAATTCGAAGCCCCCCAAGGGACCCAAAGCGGGCCCCTTGACCACGTTGACCGGGTTCTCCACGGTCAACTCTTTGTAGTGAGAAAACACTCTGAAACAGGTTGATTCAGGTTTTATTCTGTGAAAAAACTAAGCATTTTCTTTTGTTTCTTATTTTTTCCTTAAACCTTTGTGACTCTCAATCTTTTGAGAATTTGTGAATGGGTTTATATATTATTTACTCTGTGAAATTTGTGATTGTCTTAAACTTTTGATTCTAAACATTGATTAACATTGATTAAATGTTAATAGAGAATCAATGTTCAAGAGAATCAATGTTAAGAGAATTAACAAAAGCTTGCTTCCAGTTAGTGATTCCTGGTAGTTGTAGATTCCAACACTTGCATTGAGCTTCAAGACAGTTTGAGCTTCAAGACAGTTTGAGTTTGCAAACTGAAAAATAGAAACATTGCTTCAAGCTTCCAGTTCCAATTAAGAATTTTTGGTCTCTTAGACCTTTCAAAGGTTTAAGATCTGTACTTTCCCATTATTAATATTAACCAAAATTAAAAACAAAAGTCCATGGATCAGATTATTTGGTGGTTTGGTCTCAGTATCCTGAGCCTATATAGGAGTAATAGAAAAAAATTTTAAAAAATGTGGGAAAAAATGGGTGGGGAGTTGGCAGGACAAATAGAAAAATAGATGAAAGAAACAAATCCATTGTAGTTTATTTATAAAGATGTGGAATCAAACTGAGGGATTTTTTCTGAACACTATTCTCCTAATTCTTATAAAATAACTCTCACTATTGAGTGTGGGGAGTTGGTAGGACACAGTTGAGGCAAATTGCTCAAGAAAAAGTGATCTCATTAATTCACTGACTTGAACTCAAATCTAGCTCACATGTTTTACGTGTAACTTGACTCAAAAAAGTTAATTGGTTGAATTTGATTAATTGGCCAGAAACAATGGATCTGCAAATTTGGTCAGGTTCAGTGGTTCACATTTTTATATCTCAAAATTCATTTGGGTTGGCAAGCAAATGTTTGGTCACCAAATTGTAGAATAGAATCTCAAATTGATGTCTAACTCACTGTAAATGTCTACACATATTTGGTAGTCAATATTAGCATTTTAGACATGACAATAAAGTGCACTTTCGGTTTCTATATCATGTAATTCTTGCTGTATAAGCAAATTAAACATGGACTTATAAATGCTATGATTTAATAAAGCATTTATGTAAACATTGTTTACTGTTTGGAGTGCAACATATATATTGGACATAAAGAACAGATGCAAAATATAAGAAATCAAAATTCATCTTATCAATTGAAAAAAGGCATATTCAAACAATTTCATCCCAAAACAAATTTTTCAACTTAAAAAGAAACAAACAAACTAATTTTTATCTTAAATTACAGCCATAAAAAAGTAACAACACCTGCTAATATAAGTTCGACAGAGCGATTAAGGTTAATCACAATACAAACTTTATAAAGATTTGTACTTTTCAATCTCAAATGTATAACAGTATCCCTGATTGTTTTTGCAATCACCTTTCTTTTTTCCTTTTTTCCCTTTTTCTTTATATGGTGTTAAATTGAAACTTTCCAAATTTCAGATACTTGAATGAAAAATTTAGTTCTTAGGAATAATTCGACACCAAATTACTTTTTTGGTAAAACCATTGTGAAAACTTTCGTATAAATGTCCAAAGTATATTAAAAAGAAGAAAAAAATTGCACATAAAAATTCTCATCCTTTGCCAGCAATGACTTGAATTTTAATCACAAGTCGCTAGGGTATGATATTCTTTTTCGAATGATTTAGACTTGCTATTTGAGCATCACCAACATCTTCTTAGGATGGTAAGTTCCAGAAAATCAATGCATATGCTATATGATTGATCAAATGAATGGTTATACTTTGTTGAAATAGACAGCCTTTCTGCAATATTAAATTTGAAACAAATAATCAAATGAATGCATGATAGTTTTGGGAAATTTAGCATGTTACTTTCTATCATTGTTTAATGTGGTAACATTCTATCATCTAGCTTATATTTCCATAAGAAATCTACATCGGTCTATGAATCTTACAAAAGAGAATATTGCTTCTCTTTGGTCATGTTAGTTTCTCTTTATTCCCCAAAAAATAAAAAAATAAAAAAATTATTTGTTACACCATTATTATTTGACATTTATTTATTGTCATAATTATATGTCTAATGTCAACTTTTCTCCTCTACAGGGGAAGACATGGATGTTTGAAGACTTTGGTTAGGGAATATGCAATCTTGACGTGCGATCATGTCCGATTAGCTTAGCTACTGGTGAGAGTGCATGAAACGAACAGAAGATTGTAATCCCTTATTCAATTACACATAAGAGAGCATTAAATACTATGCAATTTGTACCAAATTGAAAATGTTTTAGAAAGCAATACATTGTATGGACAATGTGCATATACACACTTTTCATAAAAAAATAAGCTTTTATCATATCCATTTGAGATTGCAGTGGGGGATATTAGTATAGCTATTGTAATGATGCTATCCCTATTTTTTTTTCTTTTATTTTGAGAACAAAATTTCAACTTCAGAAATAATTTACTACAATTTACTACTGTGCTCCTAATTTGGACAGTGGCATTTTACTTTTCAACACTACTACTATCGTTCTGTGAAAGAGAGCATTTTATTTTTCCTTCTCAGATTGCAAGGTGTTGATACTTTTGTTGTAATGATGATGCCTGTTTGTTTCATTTTATTTAGAGAACAAATTCTTCATACTCGAGAAACATTTACCATTAGGCTTATAGATTGGGATAATGAACACTTGCCGTGTGAGTTGGCATTTTGCTATGAAAGAGGGGCTGTCATTTGTTGGTTGGTAGACCATAGAGATGTAAATGGATCAAATACGAAGCTTATATTGCTTTTGTTACATTTAGATGTGTTTATTTTCTTTTGGATGCAGATGCGAATGTAAATGCGAATATTGTTGGGATATTTCAATCATTGCCCACATCGGATGAATATGACTTTAGATAAGGATCAGACCCAACTCTTAAGTCTGATACCCATGATTAAGGTAGTCATTTAGCGAAAAAATTGAGAAAAACATTTAGCTGCAACTTATTTGTGTGTATGAAAATTCTTTAATTTGCATTATGTAATAATGAATACACTTTTAATCTATAAATAAATGTTCGCATGGCTGTAACCGAATAATGGAGGTAACTGAATTCTAAAATTTTAAACTTGGTTGCCGATATAAGGACTAAAATAAATGTTTGTATGGCTGCCCACATCTAGACTAAAATTTTAACGTTGAACTACATTCTCTTGGAAAACTAAGGGTGTGTTTGGTTTGAAAGAAAAGGAAGGAAAATGAAAGAAAGTTAGAAGGAAGGCTATTTTCCATTGTTTGGTTAGAAAGAAAAGCAAAATGAAAAGGAAAAGAAAAGAAAATGAAAGAAAAGTATACATTACAATTTTCTTTCTAATTTTCCCTCCTAACCCATATGGAAGATGAGAGAAAGACATAAAAATTTAAATTGGGGACTTATTTGAAGATGAAAAGTTTGCAAGCCACCAAACTAACTCAAAATTATTTTTTAAAATGCAATTTTCTATTTAACTTTCCCAGCAACCAAACATCAAAATTGTTTTTCTTCCACTTTCTTTTTCTTTTTCTTTCACTTTCTTTTTCTTTTTCTTTCTTTTATTTTACCCTAAACCAAACGCACCCTAAATATTGGGGGTAACTGAATCTGGAGGGAGTATAATTTTGGGGGACTAAAATTTTAGGGACGAACTAAATAACAATTATTGAATTTTTATTAGGGATTAATGTAGAGCATGTGGCACCTGATCCAATGTATCAGGTGCAAGACACAAAAAGGTGGGACCCAGCGAGTACAAGCCCATGTGGGGCTTGTACTTCCCACCTTTTTTGTGTCTTAGCACCTGATCCATTGGATCAAGTGCCACCTTTTCTACATTAAATCCTTTTTATTATTGTTGTTTGTTTAAAATTAGGGGATCCAGTATTTTGAGAAAGGAATATTTTAAGTGAACTTGGAACTAAATTTGGTAGAACTTAAATTTTTAGGGGAACTAAATAACAATTATTACTATTTCATTATTGTTTTTCTTATAAAATTAGGTGATACAAGATTATGGGACAATATTTTAAATGAATCGTGCCCTTAGGCGCGGGAACTAAATTTTTTTTTGGGGGGGAGACTAAAATCTTTGGGAGAACTAAATTCTTTTGTGTGAACTAAATTTTGATGGGACCTAAATGTTTGTGGTAAGTAAATGACAATTATTGCACTTTACTTATTGTCGTTCGTTTAAAATTAGAGGATCTAATATTTTGAGGAGGAATATTTTAAATGAACCGTGTCCTTATGGCACGGGTTATGACTAGTATATTTTTTTAGCAGGTAAAAAGATCTATACTAATGACAAAATATACAAAAACAAAGACAAACGCTATTAGTTTCAGGAGTTAACAGAAGGAGGGGGGAGATGGCACAAGCGTCGTCACCCACTACCTCCTGTCCACTACCAAAAACTTTTAGCGCGAGAAACTCTAAGTGTTCATAACAAACTGACTGAATCTGACAGAATAAAAGTTCCAAAAACTTAGCCAGCATCAATGAATCCCCAATTGGAGAAGGGAGTAGAATCCGAGGCTTGCTCTGCTTCCATATCTCGAAGAGATATAACGATGTCTGCCGCAATAGCACTGAATAAATCTGTTTTTCCCACTTTAATGCCTTCAAAAATTCTCTGGTTGCGCTCCTTCCATATGTGCCATACCATGGTAGCTAAAGCTGCCTTAGCTAAGTTCCCCACAGGGTCCCGAAAACTATAACGGGAAAGAATAAGATCACAAGTATCAGAGAGCATAGACGGTACAATCCCTGTGTACCCCAGCTTGAGCAGACTCCTGGATAATATATATCGAGAGTAATCACATTCGAAAAATAAGTGCTTCATAGTTTCAGCCACCTGGCCATTGCAAAGAACGCATCCATGGTCAGTTAATAGACCACGCCTGAGAAGTGTGTCCCTAGATGGTAATTTTCCACGCAAGGCTCTCAGCAGGCAAATAGAAAATTTGGGTACATGCCTAGGGTACCACACCAGTTTGTAGTATGCAAAAGAGGGTCCAGGTGTTCTGCTACCTTCCGATGCGGTGTGATATGTGCAAGATGGATCCAGGTCCCACTTCCAAGCGTCAGGTCCTTGAGATAGGGAGATAGGTTGCAGAATTGGGAGTAATGGCCGAATGCTAGGCTCATCTAGCCATCTACCCGCCGACCAGTAGTCACAGATACGAAAATTCTCGGTACCAGGAGTAGGGTGGTGAAGCCGATATAGTGGACCACTGGGATGCCAATTATCAAACCAAAATGAGGTAGAGGTGCCATTATTAACAATTCGTTTAATAAGCTTTTGGGAGAAGCTGCGATAACTGAGGAGGAATTTCCAAGTCCCTGATTGATATGGGTTATGCGAAGAAGCAAAGAAACCCTTAGGCTTACCGCATAATGCCTCCTCATGTATTTTCCCCATATACCATTAGTAGCAAGCATTCTCCAGGTAAGTCTAACATCCGAGGCTACGTTCATGTCTTCCAACAACCTCATGCCCACCCCCCCTTCTTTCTTAGGGGTGCAAAGATCCTTCCAAGACCAAATATTGAAGTTGCTCCAAATGAACTTCCTGCAAGCAGAGTTTAAGGTGCGAATGACAGAAGATGGAAGACAATAAGCCTGCATCCAGAAAGCAATCATGCCGTAGATAATGGTCCTAACCAATTGTTATGACTAGTGTGTGTGTGTGTATATATATATACTAGTCATACCCCGTGCCCGCAGGCACGGTTCAATTAAGATTTTCCCCCGCAAAATCTATGTTCCCCAAAAAATTATTTCCACGGTCAAAATTGTGTGGAACAACAAATTTGCGTAAAAATATTTAGCGACATGGACGCATTCGGCGTGAAACAACAAATTCGGCGTGGAACAACAAATTAGTGTAAAAACATTTAGCGGGCGCCTTTGGCGTGGTTCAATTAAGATTTTCCCCCGCAAAATCTTTGTTCCCTAAAAAATTATTTCCACGGTCAAAATTGCGTGGAACAACAAATACGCAAAATCTTGAGCTTCCCTAGACAGCTTAATGCTGGGAGAGCAAGAGAAGGCCCATTCCTCTATTTTGTTTTTTTCCAATTTCCAAAGCGCGCTGACAGCTTAATCCTGCGTACTCTTTTTACCCACAAAAAAAGTTGGACCCACAAAAATTTAATCCCAACCGTTCATTCCCCAACAATTAATCATGGCCCTCTTTCTATCAACCACTTTGTCCTAGTCAGCTTGACCTATTCAGCCCTAGGATTCAAAAATCGCTGTCAAATGTATAATATAGTCATAACCCGTGTCAGCGGGCACGGTTTATATAAGATTTCCCCCCGCGAAATCTTTATTCCACAAAAAATTATTTCCATATCCAAAATTGCACGGAACAACAAATCGGTGCGGAACAAAAAAATATTTAGTGGCACGGGCGTCTTCGGTGCGGAACACTAAATCGGCGTAGGTGCATTCGAAATGGAAGAACAAATTCGGTACGGGTGCCTTCGGTGCAAAATAACAAATTCGGTGCGAGCGAATTCGGTGTAGAACAATAAATTCGACGCGGGCGCTTTCGGCGCAGAACAACAAATTCGGCGAAAAAAAATTGCGAGCGCCATCAGCGCAAAACAACAAATTATACGAAATATTTCCACGGCCAAAATCTTTGTTCGCATAAATCTTTGTTCTCAAAAAAATTATTTCCACGGCCAAAATTGCATGGAACACCAAAGAAGGGTTAAAATATGTAGCGGCGTGGGCACCTTCAGTGTGGAACAACAAAGTCGGCGCATGCGAATTCGACACGGAACAATAAATTCTGCACGGGCGCCTTCGACGCGGAACAAATTCGATGCAGGCGCATTCGGCGTGGAACAACAAATTCGACATAGAACAACAAATTATGCGCGGGCGCCTTCGGTGCGGAACAACAAATTCGGCGAAAACTTTTTGTGGACTTCGTGCCTTAGGTGCGGACGCCTTCGTCGCTCTCCCCAAAAATTATTTCCCCTCGAAAAGTTTTTAAGGCACTGGCACGTTCGACGTAGGCGCCTTTGACATGGCTGAGAGAGAGAGATCCCCCAAAAGCTTGGGTCAGATGAGTATTTTCCACCAAAAGTTTTGTTTTCAAATACAAATTCCAAATTTTTAAGTGTTCAAACCAAATTTCAATTTTCAACCTTTCCCCGCAAGTTTCACCCCAAAACTTATCCTAGTCATCATGCTCCATCACTATGGTGTTATTCAACATTATAGTATAATCCATTTTAATTATTACTTTTGATTATTTGGTTATATGTGTTGACTGACAATGTCATTTAGTTAACGCATGATAAGTATCATAAATGCTGCAAGAACTTGCCAAACATATGCAAGAGTTATTTCGTTGTGCGAAGCATGTAAAGAACCTACCAAGCATGGATGAAATAGTTCAAATGAATAAGCCATCCGAATATATTTAAATAATATTTAAATAAATAGTTAAGAATTACTACAATAGAGCCAACATTTGTCTTGTAAAACCTTATTACAACACATATATATCATTTATGCAAGAAGCAAACATATAACTAAATCTGTTAATAAAACATTGGAACAGGCTAAGCAACTCATGATAACCTAGAAGAATTTAAGCAATTGTTTACCATTTTCATAAAAATTCAAATCATTCATCAATCCCAGGAGCCTCCTTAAGAGTTATATGGAATGGAGACCATAAAACTTCCAAGCAAAAGCAAAAGATGTAGTCATATGCTTGCTAATGATATTAGCGAAAGAACAAAATAATAGGTGAAACCATATTTACACTAAACATTTAGGCTAATGGGTAGAGGCCCAATTGTTATTGACATTTTTTCCACAATGTAAGACTTGTATTCACAACATTCTCTGAACATATTGAGATAGTATGAAAGCTCGATCACTGTTTTAACCCTAGTTCATCTCCAAGGCTGAAACAGGTTGTAAGCTGATTCTAAAGCTTATAATATAGTTCCAGCTTTTCAGCATGCCATGTTCAAGGAGTTGGGAGGGTCTGAGAATTCTCCGCTGGATATTCGATCAAACACCCATTTGTTGGCAGCCTAAGTGTAATGCACCCCATCCCAAATGTTCCGCTTCTCTGGATTCTCACACGACTTTCCGAGCAGTGCCTCAGTCCCGTTAACAGTACGGGTATCTCCAGACCTCACATCAAAATTGAAGTTTAATGCAACACCACCGTAGCCACAGCAGGCCGCAAGCGGGTGCTCCAAACCTGTAATTAGTTTATTGCAAGATATCAGTAATATGATCAGTTCAAAAGACTGTGGACATAAGGATCTTATAATTTGGCTATACAAATATAATCAGATGACAAAAAACTCACACATGAAATGAACCAAACAACCTTTCAAGGATACAGCTTTTGCTTCAAAGAAGAAATGAAATTTGGCTATTGATCTTAGGGAGCCATAAAGATGGGTGGTAAAAATTTTTGTCAATCTTACATAATGGAGTATCAGGCAAAGAAAACATAGCGGCAAATGATCTACCATGAAAAAGGGAGGGTATTTGTCCAATGACCGAGATTCCATTCAGAAAAATTGGTGACCATAGTTACTGGATTCATGTTTATGAATTTTGTTATAGTTGTATTGATCTTGCAACTTAATAACAAAACTTCCATTTGGTAAAGCAATTTAACGCAATTTCCTAATCATATTCACTGTTTTGCACTCTTGTTAAAGATATTTCAAGATTGGGCTAAATGATGGAAACAACAAAAATCTGGCATTATTCCTAGCAATCAAATAGTCATGTCAAAAAAAGAGATTGTATCTTACTCCTAGCAAATCTGGAAATTGATTTGGGTATATAAATATTCTGGAAAGAGCTTGTATCAAATATTCATGCCAACATAGAACTGTGTAACATGATACATGATTACTACAACCAAATGCGCCAATATTCTGTGACTTAATGGATAATAACATGATATCATTATCAAAATGCTAATCATATCAATGTATGGGTTGATGTATCTGTGAATATTTGGAACCAAAAAATTACAAATTGAATAAAATTCACAAAGTCTCCTTGTAAACCTGCAAATGAAGAAACCCAAGGGCTCGGGGGACCTCGCATGGGAAAACCCAACAACTCAAATAAAATTCACAAAGTCTCCTTGTAAACATGCAAATGAAGCAACAAAACCAACAAAAAATACAGACACTAAAATCCACAAAAATTAGATCGGCATAACTTCCCAAATGAAACAAAGAAGGAAATAAAAATCCAAAAGACCGCACAAACTTTTTGCATGGATATTTTGAAGGGAGTTTCCCCAAATCATAGTTTCAACCAAAATAGTACTTAAGACAACATATTTTTACATCAACTTATAATAATATCACATAACCTAAACTATATGCCAAAAGAAAAAACCCTTAACTATGAACAAATATACACAAAAATACATTTTGGATTGAACAACCATGCAGTCCAATTTCAAAAACACCATCTCTCACACAGGCATTTAAATCCAACAAAATTTACATATGAAGCTAGGGCCTTGTGTCCTGAAAATAAAAAATAAAATCATAGCTTAGAATAGAAAAATTAGAAACGAAGATATATCTAATTACTTTGTACAACTCACATTTATTACCTTCATCATGTTTAAGCAGAAAACCTTTTCATCATCACATTATAAAAAGATAATGTGTCAAGCTCAATCCAAAGTGGAGAGTTAATGGGATGAGCAATAACCTAGATAAATAAAGAACATAAATTTCTTAGAAAAATTAATATATATTTGATAATATGGAAAATTTTAAATTTATACATTTATTTACCTTTTTTCGTTGGAGTGGTGGAGGTCGTGCTTTCTGGAACCAAGCAAGCTCGGCAAGAACCATCTTCCACTTCTATAACAAAAAAGGTGTTTGGATGGTCAATGAACCGGATATTTTGAAAACAAAATCTAAGATTTTTATATTACCTCGGAAAAGAAGATTGCTTTGTCTTCAATGTGACTCGTCGCCGTTGCTTGTAAAGTTCTTTTAGCAATTTGCTGGAAATAATAATAATAATAAACAGTCACTAATTTTTAATTTCAAAATGGGAATGTTTGTAACGGTATGCATACCTTATCAAACCAAAATCCGATATAACCCCGTAGCCTGACATTTATGTGATTGTTTTGAAGTAACAGAACCTGTGAGAAGAAAAATGTTAATGCAAACATAGTAGATTAAAAATATAATGTAGAATTATGATAAGAAACTTACAGGTTTTGCCAAATCTGCATCATCATCTATCTATATAAAAATACAAACCAATATTTTATCAAACAATGCATACCGAAAACTATTAAGTCATGCAATGAAATGTAGTAAAGGAAAAAAATTCTTACCCTGCCATATATGGTAATGTGGGACCACATTTTAAAGCTTGGTAACGTATGATAATGCTATACCTGCATGTTAGACAACAATCGATAATAATTTTTTAAAAGATCATTTAAACAAATAATATAAATAAAACAATGTAAAGAAAGAAAGTTAAAAACTTACATACAATTTTTATCATACATTGGAAATCATAGCAGAACTTCTGGGTAAACGATGTTAACTGTGTTATTTATGTTGGGCTGAAGAAGGACACATACACGATCAAAAGATGTGCACCTTGAAAGTGCAACATAAAGATGTCCATGACTGAAAACTGGGGTCCGCAAATCAACTCCAACGAATTTTACAGATTGTCCTTGAGCTTTATTAATCGTCATAGCATATGTCACACGAACAGGAAACTGCCTTCTTATCATATGAAATGGTAATTCTGTAGCCGATGGTGACAAAGATATTCTTGGAATAAACACAAAACAACCGGCTTTATCCCCATTTAAAATTTGAGCTTCAATGACACGTGATGCACATCTGACAACCATCAATCGAGTGCCATTGCAGAGCCCGTCTTTTGGTGCAATATTTCGTAATAAAATAATAGGACAACCAACCTTAAGCTCAAGTGTAAATTGTGGCAACCCAGGAGGATCCAAAGAGTTTATGTACTCAGTTGGATATCTATTCATAATGGTTGGAACGGTTTCATCATTTTCAGAAAAACTGTCTGCAGCTTGATACGTAATCTTCTGTCCCGGAAAAATGTTTAATGCAGCAGCATTTATAAAAGTAACATCATCATTCCGTGCAGAAAGAATTATTCGTTCAGTAAGGTATACCGGAGTCACGGCACCCTCAATATCAAGCTGCGGATAAATTCAAAGTATTAACTCGTTTAAATCCTTGCACCTGAATATGTTAGAAGAAAGTTCTACAACTTCTGTAGGATTTGTCCCAACCTAATACATATAGATATAATTTTAGTGAAGGAATGGCTAAGATAAAAATAGTAAGTAAAATTAAATTAGGCATGAAATAAAATACCTCCAAAATAAATTTTGCAAAATTTGCATTCTCAACAGATGAGTTATTTAACCGCATATTTTGATCCAAGATCAAAACTTGTACAGAGCACCATAATACAGATCGTCTCAATGAGGCACCAACAATTTCTTCTCGAACCCCCTTTGGTATGACGGGCAAGATTTGTCGGAAATCCCCACCAAGATCAACAGTAATACCACCAAATGCTCTGGGGTTATCACACATATCTTGTAACGATCGATCCACTGCCTCAACACAGTGCCGATGTTGCATAGGTACTTCATCACATATTATAAGTTTTGCTTTTCTGAATAATTGAGCTTGCATGGATTGCTTGCTAAAATTACAAATTGAAGTATCATGCACATCTAACGGGATACGAAATGTGGAATGTGCAGTCCGACCTCCGCTAAGTAGCAATGATGCAATACCGGAAGACGCGATGGTGATAACTATATTTCCAAGACTACGCAACATTGTTGCTATTGCATTGTACAAAAAAGTCTTTCCAGTTCCATCACCGCCGCTCTAGAAGAATGTAGTACCTTTATTTTCAAATACTGATGAAGTAATTGCTGAATAAGCATTGCGTTGTGTATCATTGAGGCAATCAATGTCTTTTTGTGCATCTAATTGTTTCGCTTTATTTATAAGTTCCTGATGTTCATGCAACAATCTATTGCCAACAATTGCATTCCAATCTCCAGCAGGAAGTGGCATTGGTGGAAAGTCGGATAGACACTTACCGTACTCCTCAAGCAATTAATTGATAAGGAATAATCCATAATCTTCAAGTTGGCCTTGAGTTGGGGTAGAAATTGCAAATAAAGTTTGTAATTTATGTGGAAGATCATCGCAAATGTGCATTGAAAATTCATTTCATAATGCAAGGGGGTCGATCGGCACACATTCGATAAGAATAATACAAAACAGTCTTCGTAATTGATATCCTGTTTTCATAATTGAAGCCTCGGAAAGACATTGTCTCCACTCGGAATCATCTTCAAGAAGACCTCTTGCAATACATGTTGCTTTGAATGTAGGGTACTCGATAGAATTGAATGTGCATAAATTTTCCCACGATGTTGGCCCTTTAACAACTGTTAGTAGCAACCGTAGATAAAATCTCTCTCCAGAATTAGGGGAGGCAAAATACATTCTGCCAATTGCATATCCAGATTGTCTTGGAGTCCAGACCTTTGTTGACGAATACCACACAAACTTTTGAGGAAATTCTTGATATGTGAGATCATGTGCAGACTCATGTAAAGCGCAACATGTAAAAAATTCAGTCAAAGTTGTCTTATCATTTTCAGCCCTAGACCTTATTGCATCTACATCTTCATCTGGATAAAAAATAACACGGTGTTGCCCTGGTAAATGAAGTATCAATCTTTGAACTGACGGAATCTCTTGATGCAAAGGATTCTCAAATATTCGCCAGGCAGCCTCAGGTGGTCAAATATATCTTGCATCAAGGTATTGTTGGATCTCATTTACTGCGCCCAATACCATTGTGGTCTGATCATGACCTTTATAAATATACTTATGAATGTACTTCACACATCTTACCCCAGCACAAACTTCGACATTAATGTGGCAGTTAAAGTGCCTTGAGAGATACCTGTTGTGCGGCACAACATCTCGGTTATCAACCTGATGCCCCCTTACAGTATATAGATGCCCATTACTACGACGACGGTAAATAGGATATCCATTACGATCCAAGGTTGTTGCATCTGCATAATTTCGAGGGTATTTCTTAGTACACTTACCATTTCCATACATGAAGCATTTGGGTTCCGAGCACCACATGGTCCATGTACCATACATTTTGACACAGTATCGAATAATGCAGGATCTTGACCAGGATCAGGAAATTCAGCACATACAATTCTATCCACTTGATCACATGTATGAATCTTATCGGGTCCACGAAGAAAGAAAAGAGCATGCATATGTGGAAGACCCCGTTTCTGAAATTCAATTGTAAATACATGTGCTACTTTCTTTCCAAATACATTATTTCCATCAATCTCCTTCATCAAAGCCTTTCTTTTTAACTCAAATACACGTGCGACTAAATCTGGACGGTCGGTAGCCTTTTGATTGGGCAGTAGAGCCGAAGTAATTTCTGGCCACTGTGGATTTGCGGTCATGGTAAGAAAAATATCCGGGTGCTGGTTATAACGTGTGATAGCCATCGAGTCTTGAAATATTTCAAACATGTGACGTGCACTGCCAGTGAAAGATGAAGGAAGTATCATGCGCTGTCCAATTTGGTCGCATTTGGTATATGCATCAATATCTGCAAGACCCTGATAGAGCTCTGAGCGGAGTTTTCGTTGATTAAGTTTGATGAATGTCAAACGATGTTGCTCAATTGCTGCCCAAGCATCAACTATGAACTCCTGGAATAACTTTCCAGCTCTCAAAATTGAAGAATACTCGTTCTGCCTTTCAAATAGACGGTAGCTATAAAACTCACACATGGTCAGGCGTCTACTTGAGGATATGTTTTGAACTGGATCCCACTGCTTCAACTCAGGTTCCCATCCAAGCTGACCATCAGGAAATAATAAGACATAGTGTAATGGTAAGTATGCAGGATGCGTCTCATTGATTTGCATTAATTGATGATTTCCTCGAAGATGTAAAACTATATCTCGCATCCCGGAAGGTCGATAGCCATCTCCAGGTAAAATAACCGCAATCTCATCTACAGTTGGGAGGTTATAACGGCGACGATCCTTGGTTGAATTGTAATGCAGATATACAGGAAGATCATGACCACATGAATCTGCTTGAGATAAAACAGAATACGCCTGACAATATAGTTTGATGAATGGATTTATGCCCGATAAATAATTTTGAATAATTTGTAAGACAGCCTTGCTCAAATGTGGATTTCTATTACTTCAGAACTCCATAGCAGAATCCGGATCATATCTGTAAAGTTGACAATAACTTGCTGTTTGATCCGGTTGGGGCAGAAGTGATCCTGTTCGATGGCGTAATTCCCGATGAATAGTAAATATGTTCGGGCCTCTGCCAACAATCAATATTTGATCCATTGTCACACCAAGGCTGGTAAATGCATTAGCTGCATTATACTCCCGAGTATACATTCGAAATGATTTTGATGCCTCACTGTCACCATCATATAATTCTCGAAGTGCTGGAGGGGGTTCATTAAGTTTCGGCAATTTTACTTTTCCTTGCAAACAACATGTTCCAAAAAGATGTGTTCTCAAAGTTGACTTCGACAACTGTTCATCCAACCAGTGTAAGGCTGAACAATGAGGGCATGGAATGTTCATTAATACAAGATAGTGCCGACCAAAATCAACCTGAGTTGGTGGACCAGAGCCATGCTGAGTTGACCGACATCGGAAGATCGAGGGTGAGCCAGCGTCTTCTTGTTCAACTGGAGAAGTTATTAATCCAGATGTTATTTGAGGTATACAAATAGGAGTCATATATCGAGATATGTTTCGTTGAGCTTTTTCTCATTCTCTCCTTTGACATTGATCTAAACACCTAGCCAAAATAAAACCATAATAATAATTAAATAAAATTAAGTTACATTAAAGCAAATTAGCTTTTATGAATAATAACCTGACAGATGGTTCATCATCTTCAGTACATATCGTATCGTTGTGCGAGGCTGAGACCTCCTCTTCATGTTCAACGGGAGAAGTTGGTACTGCATATGTGCTTTGAGGCATATCGAGAACACTGGTAGGAGTCATATATCGAGATGTGTTTGCTTGTATTTGTTCTCGTTCTCGCCGTTTGCGTTGAGCTAAAGCCCTATCCAAATTTAAACACAAAAATAAACACAACTAAAATAAATGGGAGGAGAAAATATTTTATGTACAGGCGGGTTGATAATGACCTGACAGATGGTCCAGGAACTTGTTCGGAAATCATATCGTTACGCAAGGCTGAGACAGAAGCTTCTTGTTCAACCGGAGAAGTTGTCACTGATGGTGTTATTTGATGTATATCATGTACACCGTCAGAAGTCAGAGCGTGAGATATGTTTCGTTGTTCTTGTTCTCGATCTCTCCTTTTGCGTTGGGCTAAAGCCCTATCCAAATTTAAACACAAAAATAAACACAACTAAAATACATGGGTGGAGAAAAAGATTTTATGTACAGGCAGGTTGATAATGACCTGACAGATGGTCCAGGAACTTGTCCGGAAATCATATCGTTACGCGAGGCTGAGACAACATCTTCGTGTTCAACCGGAGAAGTTGTCACGGCTGGTGTTATTTGAGGTATATCAAGGACACCGTCAGAAGTCAGAGCGTGAGATATGTTACGTTGTTCTTGTTCTCGTTCTCTCCTTTTGCGTTGGGCTAAAGCCCTATCCAAATTTAAACACAAAAATAAAAACACCTAAAATACATGGGAGGAGAAAAGATTTTATGTACAGGCGAGATGATAATGACCTGACAGATGGTCCAGGATCTTGGCCGGAAATCATATCGTGACGCGAGGCTGAGACAAAATCTTCTTGTTCAACCGGAGAAGTTGTCACTGCTGGTGGTATTTGAGGTATATCAAGTACACCGTCAAAAGTCAGGGCGTGAGATATGTTTCGTTGTTCTTGTTCTCGTTCTCTCCTACTGTGTTGAGCTGAAGCCCTATCCAAATTAAACCCAAACTAAGTACAATTAAAATACATTATTAGCGTATATTAGATGTTTGGCATAGTCAAGTGGATAATAACCTGGCTGATGGTTCATCATCTTGTTAAAAAATTGTGTCATTGTAATTCCTTTTATGTTGCCATTGTCGCAAGGGTGAAATTTGATATTCTTGATATAATTTGAAATTCTTGATATAATTTGATATTACTTTTATCTCAAACATCACTCTATGCAAACTATATACTTTTGAGTTTATATAAATTTGTTCAAACATCTTGTTCAAACATCACTCAATATCTTTGGAAGCCAATATCTTTGTATAATAAGCCAAAATAATTCCAAACATAACTTGATAAATATCATCCCAAATCATGTTCAAACTGGGATATTCAAAAAATATTAAGTACTCAGCTTTTCAGCAATCTTCCTCTCATCCCTTTCAACTTTACACATTTTTTGAATATCATCCCAATTTGATATCTCAAACTCTGAGTCATAGCTTAACAGGACACTGTTAATATGACTGCACACATCTATTTCATCACTTCTTAACAGGAAAATGATAAAGTAGACTGAATAACCAATATGATTGAGCTTCATCACTTCCTCTCAATTGCAAGCTCATGTCCTGTTAAGCTCATCCATTCTCAAAATTCCTATTCAATTATAACCAAATACATAATAACTCAGTTTGTGAGGTGGAGAGAATTGATAGCATTGTTTAAAAATGAGTTTGTCATGGTTCAAATACATAATGCTCAAATACATTCTCTACTAAAAAATGAGTTTGTCATGGTTCAAAGACATTTAAATTCACACATTCTCCAAATTCACATTCTTCAAATACATATTTCAAATTTTCGCATTCAAACAGTTTTTAGCCTTAAGTAAAACATTTTTTAGACAACATTCAAAGGTTTTTCTCATTCAAAATAACTTTATCAGTTTTTTGCAATCATTCAACCATTTTTCTTATATCATCAAATTTCATGCAAAATAATTCTGTTAAACTCAAAAAGATCACATGAGTACAAAACATATGAACAAATTGAGTAATTGAGTGACAACATGAGTACAAAACAAATTACACACTGAGTACAAAACAAAGGTCATGTTAAACTCAATTTCGTATTCAATTTCAAACTCCTATTCAATTCATTATCTCCTATTCAAGCTCATCCATTCTAAAAATTCCTATTCAAACTACTCTGAAAATTACACCCAAATGAAAATTACACCCAAAGGAATGCTAATCAATTATCCCAGTTTGAATATTTTAAGTTTGAAGATATTTTGAATATGAATATTGAATTGGGTCCTGTCATAATTGTGAAGTTTGAATATGAAAGTTCTCAATATTTCCCAGTTTGACCAAATATTCAATTGGAGGAATATTTTTAAGTTTGAATATGCAAGTTCTGACTTCAGATTGGCTATAACCAAATTCAGTTTGAATATGCAAACTTGCATATTCTTCAAACTTATTCAGAACTTGCATATTCAATTGAACCCAATTTGAAGTTGCACATTCATATCTTCAAACTTGCATATTCATATGAATGATTTTTATTCCTCCATATTGCATATTCCTATAACCAAATTCATATTCAAACTTGCATTTCCCAGTTTGGCAATTGCATATTAAAACTTCAAACCAAATATGAATATGCAAATTGAGTTTATATGCATGAATATGGTCAAACTTCAAACTTAATTACGGAATAATTCAAACTTCCCAGTTTGAAATATAACCAAATATTCAGAACTGGGAAGTTTGAACATATATTCAAAAAATTTCCCATGCATATAAACTTCAAACCAAATATCATCAGTTTATATGCATGAATATGTTCAAACATCCAACTTAAAATTCAAACGTAAATTCAAAACTCAAAAATTGTATAACTCATAACTCATAACTCATAACTCAAAAAATTTCTACATAACTCATAACTCAAAAAATTGTATATTTCTACATAACTAATAACTCAAAAAATTGTAGATTGCAAAAATTGTATATTCACATTCCAAAATTTGTATATTTCACATTCCAAACATAACTCAAAAATTGTATATTCACATTCATAACTCAAAAATTCAAACATAACACTTGAGAATCAAACATAAAACTGTATCAAAAATTCAAACCCAAAATTTATCTCTTACACTTGAGAATCAAACATAACACTGTAAAATTTAAATCCTCAGGACACTTTAAATAACACTGAATATACCAGTTGAGTATTTTTGATATTTACATAACAATGAAGTTTACATAACACTGAATCAAAAATTGAGCCCCATGCATATAAACTGATGAAGAGGCTGCAAGCTATATAATAACACACCAAGAGTATGGACTGTTCAAATCACTTGATGTTGGATGAATTGAAACTTGAACTTATGATTATCCCAGTTAACTGTTCAAAGCACCAAAGGGTATGTTAAAAATTTGAAGGGTCCTGAGGTAAATAACACTGAAACTTGAAATTTTGATCTTCATATAACACACCCAGAAGACCCTCCACCTTGCAAAAATCTGAAAATACCAAAAGAAAATGGCTAACATGAGAAAAATGCCAAAATACATTGAGAATTGAGAGAATTGAGTGAATTATAACTCAGTTTGCAGTGGAGAGAATTGAGAGAATTGAGAAAGTTGTTTAAATACATAATGCAAAACTGAGAAAATTAATTGATTAAATAGAAACTCAGTTTTACATTCTCAAGCTTCATCCAAGCTCATCCATTCTCATATTCAAGCTCATTTGAATTTCATACCCTATCCCTTCACTTATTTGAATTTCATTCTCAATTTCATTCTCAGTCAATATACTGCAATTTGAATGCATACCCTATTGAGTATGCATACCCTATTGAATGTATTCATGGGATAGGGTATGCATACCCTATTGAATGCATTCATTCAAATTACAGTAATGCATACCCTATTGAGAATGAAATTCATTACTGTAAACTTATTTGAATTGGTTCAATAGGGTATGCAGTCAAATGAATGGATATGCATTCATTCTCAGGACATTATTTGAAGCATATCCTGAGAATGAATGGATATGCATTCTCAACATTAATTGAGAAAATTTGGTTTATGCTTTAAACATTATTACAGTTTTCTAATGAATAAACCAAATGTAATTTCAAAAAAATGAATGAATGCATAAACCAATGAATGGACTTACATTCTCAACATGAATAAACCAATTTAAAGCATTATCTAATGGATATGCATTCATCCAGTTGGTTTATGCATGAATGGATAAATTGATATGCATTCATTCTCAACATTTTCTGATCGCAAACTGTAAAAAGCAAACTGTAAAAAGAAACTTGATGTATTTTTCTCAGCCAATTGCAATCCCTGTCAAGCATATCCTGTCCATGAATATATTTTCTCAACCAAACTGTAAATGGAAGCATGAATAAACATAACAGGAATGAATGCATTTGAATAAACTGGGAGGACCTCAACACTTGTATTTGAATTAATATTCATGTTGAATAAACTGGGAGGACCTCAACCCTTGTATTTGAATGAATAAACATAACAGGAATGATTCATGATATTGACAGGGATACGCATGAATAAACTGATATGCATTCCTGTTATTTTTTTGTAAATGGGATAAGCATGAATATTTTTCTCAGGCAATTGTATTTTTCTCAGCCAAAGTGTAAAAATGAATGGATATGCTTGACAGGATATTCTCAGCCAAACAAATTAAACATAGACAAATTTTTCTCCCTTCATTGAATTTGTCCTGCAAGCTTGATGTATTTTCAATAACACTCACCCTCCACACTCCACAAATACATCAACAACAATTTTTATAATCAACTATTTCTTATACAACCAAATTACTCAAGGATATTTAACCTTGAATGAATATTTGAAACTTGACCACAATTTTTAATTATAGGGTTGAGGTAAAACGTGTACCTGAACTTAAACCAAAATTCAACTTGAGGTGTGAGTGAGGACTATACTTAAACCAGGACAGAAATATTTCAGTTTGAAACTTGAATGAATGAAAAAGGAGCAAATTTGAAACTTGAAAACCTGAATGAATTTTGAAAATGGACTGAAAGTTTAAAATTGCAACTTCCATAAACTTGAATGAAATTGCAACTACAAACTTGAATGAAATTGCAACATAAAATCAATTCGCATTCCTAAAAATTGCAACTACAAACTTGAATTGCATGTTTTTAGCTAGCTCCATGTTTCAATTATATATCTCTCCATGTTTCAGCTAGCACATGGACAAAGTTTCACCTATATAGTCATTAGCTCCATTTTTCAATTATTCAGCAAGCTCATCCAGTAATCTCATCCATTCCAGGTTTTTTTGCAACTATCAATGAATTCTCACCAATGATATCTTCCATTCCTATGAGTTAATCTCAAAAATTTGATATGGCTGAAAAAAACAGATCTTCTAAATTTGCAATTTGATATCATTCATTAAAATTTGATATTGACAGAAATTAGAGAATGGACTGAAATTTGATATCATTCATTGAAATGGACTGAAATACCAATATCTGAAATGCAAACAATCTTTGAAATGCAAATTTCAGTCAATTCTCAAAATTGATAACCAATCAAAAAATAGATATATCAATATCAAACTCACAAAATTGTTTGAGAACTTTTCTAATTTGAATGAATGATATCAATAGCATTCATTCAAATTTGGTATCAGTCCATTTGATATCATTCATTCAATTTGATATCATAGGCAGTTTGAGAGCTTGCTAATGAGAATGCAAACAATCTCTGAAATTTGATACCATTCTCAAAAGTGATAACCAATATCAAACTCACATTGCTTCTATTCTCCTGTCAATATCAACCTCACATAGCTAATGGATAATTCAAATATCAAACTCATAATCAACATTGACAGGACACTGAAATTTAGGTAGACGAGTAAATTGAAATAGCTACTGGTCTTAACATAATTTACAGGACACATAGCTATAGTCTGTGTCATGGTTTAGACCATGACAGACTATAGCTATTTCAATTGAAGAGTAAATTTAAGTGTCCATTAGCTATAGTGTCCATTAGTAAATTTACACTTAAACCAGGACACTATAGCTATGTGTCATGTTTAGCTATATGTGTCATGTAAATACTATAGCTAATGTCATGTAAATTTACTATAGCTATGTGTCATGTAAATACTATAGCTATAGTGTTAACCAACACTTAAACCATTAGCTATTTCAATTTAAGTGTCCTGTCATGGTTTAGACCAATAGCTAATGGATAATTCCAATATCATACTATACTCACATAGCTATAGTTGCAAATTTACAGGACACTGAAACTCCTATCAAGCACTCCTATCAAGCACTCCTATCAAGCACTCCTGTGCTCACCAATTCTCTCAAACTCACGAAGGGGTGAGGTGCAGAGGATGAAGCTATCAACCTCACAAAATGATAAAGAGACAATGTCATATAAACATTGCAGTCAAAATTTTTTGAAGAGACAATGTCATATAAATTTTGAAGAGACAATGGCATATAAACATACTTCAAACAGGCTTCAAACATTGCTTCAAACATTATGTCTGCAAAAATTTTTGAAACTTGCTTCAAACATTGCAGACAACCTCACAACAGGCCGTTATATAAATTTTTGAAGCTCTCTTTATCACAATGTCATATGATTCCCATATCAAAAATTTGTATTAGTTTTTTCCTATTTGTTTTTTGATCACAGGAAACATGAAAATAGGAAATTTGTTTAGCAATGAAAAAAAGGCAAAGTTCACAAAGCTCACCAATTCACAAAGGACGTTATGAAGCCCTCAAACCCACAAAGCTCACCAAGAGGGTGCTTGAGCTCTCCCGTGATGAAGCTCAAGCAGCAGATCTGCTTGATGTGCTTGATGTGCTTGCTCTGCTTGATGTGTAAATTAAAAGAAGAAAATTCTTGATGTGCTTGCTTAATGGTCTTCCTCTCCCGTGATCTGAGGTAGAAGAGGGTAGGTAGAAGAGTGCGCTGGAGGAGGTAGAAGATGATGGCGATGCTGGAGGTAGAAGAGGGTGCTAGCTCTCCCTTGAGGAGGTAGGATGCTGGAAGTAGATGATGGCGATGCTGGAGGAGGTAGAAGATGAGCTGCTTCCTCCTGGCGCGCAAAACTAATATGGAGTAAACAACAAATAAGGAGAAATGTGATGTGATCAAAAAAATTTCCCCCTCATCGTTGATGTGATCAAAAAAATTTCCCACCCAATGCTAGCTAGGTAAAACAAAATTTTGAAATTTTGATTTCAAATTTATATACAAATCTCAATTTCTCAAATACATCTAATATAAACAAAACACCCAATTACACATAACCAAAATCTCTTATCCATTTTCACTTAACCAAAATCTCTTATACATTTCTCTTATAAACAACACACCCAATACAAATCTAAACATAACCAATTTCTCTTATACAAAAACTCTTATCCAATTTCTCTTGATAACATCCCTGTTTTATAATATTCATACACACACACACACACACACACACACACACACACACACACACACACACACACACACACATATATCTATTCTATAAAAGAGAGCATATTTTGAATTTTGTCCTACTGGGACAAGCTGACTAGGACATGGATGATGACTACGACTGGTGACTAGGACAAACTTGTGGTGGGAAGACTTTTGAATTTTTGGTTTGTGTGAAAACCAACCTTTGAATTTTAAACCAAATTTTGAAATATTTGGGGGGAACCAACTTTTGGTGAAAAAACAAACAGCACACTCTAAAATAGTTGGGGGGAAACCAAACCGCCAACGAAACCCTGACTACACCGACTCTCGCTTAATTTCTGACCTCCCAGTGTACCATGTAGTCTCCCACAACGGCAAGAGAGAAGGCTCGCTGACGACATGGATGGAGGAGGACCACGTCTGCCTGAGCGCCTTCATCAACACCCGCAGCATCGAGAGCCATCACCTCAGCACCGTCCTCCGAACCACCATCGAGATGCTCCGCATCCATGTGCGAGTTTCGATCGAGTCCGTCCTAATTTGATGACAGGTTCTCTCAGTATGACGAATACAATCAAGAAGAACTTCATGTTTTTCCCCAAGAAAAAAGGTAGAGAGTTGATTGAGAATGCAGAAGCACCAAGATTTGTTTGATCTTGATTTCCAGACAAAGGTAAAAATTACATCTCAATTTTCAGTGGGTTGGTTCTTGCTTCAACTTGCTGCCAGGCAAAGGGAAAATTACGATCATACAGGCTGGTCGCACACTGCCTGTTTGATGAAATGTCCCAGTGAATCCAATATACAAGACGGTGAAGCTCAGCCAGGATCAGATATTAAAGATCAGTGACAAAGTTTACCTGACTGTATGATGATTGATCAATATACAAAATCCCAATTTTATTATGACAAGGTTATATAATTCTCATTAAACTTGGCTACAGGGATCGTCAAAATCTAGGGTGCTGGTAGAAATCAACATAAATTTAGTTGAGTATATATGCTGAGGTGTTTAAGCCAACCTCAGTTTTTGTTCATCTCCAACGTTCGAATAATGGAGCCACTCTGCATGTTATTTACATTCCCATTTAAATTGAATACGTGCTACATTTTCATGCAGGCAGTGATAGAGATGCACATCTATCTGACCAGCATTGCCGTCGACAATAACAACAGATTGGCTCCGGTGAGTGCAACCCGAGCTCTTCTTCTATCAAAGAACAGCATCGAGATCAGGATGTGTTGCTATTTGATATTGGTTACTGATAGCTATGTTTCCAGGTTCAGATGCATTTTTCCAAGCCAGATTGGGCAAGGGTCTTCTCTGATTTGGACATACGACATGTAGGGGAGAGGATCAGTGAGGATGCTCTTTTTTTGTTCAATGATTCGTTAAGCTAATTGGATTTGCTATTGATTATGTCATTGATTAACGATAACTAATTGTTGCTAGATGTGATTAATGCATGGCATGAGTCTTTTACTGTGGGCCGGAGGCAGTGGAAAGGGAGTTGGAGAGTTTGTGCTACAAGATGACCGCAAAAACCACCACCAGATTTGTATTCCACAAGGAACATTATTGAGTTTCTCTCTCTAAATATCAATTAGTTATGTTCATGTAATTTTTTTTGTTTTATTGGAGAATAGTGTCAGCATTATTTGAAGAAGCAACATAAATGTAGAGGACATCACCTTCATGTAAATAACATATTTATATTGAATGCACAGTCTTAGAGATCACATGATTCCTACCTGCACTCCATCCCTATATGCACAATGGCAGACAATGCTGTTGGAGAGACTGAAATTAATGTCCATCCAAAAAACTGTTGTTGCATTTGAAAAAATAGTAGTAATAATGTCTAGCCACTTCATGTGAGTAGTGATTTAGGTAAGTTTGTTGTAACTATCAATTTTCGTACTATGTGATTTCTACTTGCAGGTTACAATACAGAGAATGGCATTGTGATGTTAAGGTTACATCTACAATACCAGTTTTCACATTTTGTAATACTCAGTGCACGTCTCTGTATCATTGCGTACTTGAACTGTGCTATCATACTGGATGTGGTTGTACACTATATTCTGATGGATAAGATACTATATTCTGTTGGACACTTAAATGTATTTTATCACTGGCATGACTCAAGTGTTGCCAGACTTTCTCAAGCACCATCATGACACAAATTGCTGATGAATGTTACATGCTATATTCTGATGACTATTGGATGCTGGATGAATAGATATGTTGGATATGCTGAATCAAATTTTGGATCAGACCAGTGAAGGAGCAGGTCAAGTGCGGCCCTGGCCACGGCATCAGGTCAGATTCCCTCGATTGAAATGAAGAAATCGTCGGTGGAGCACCACCCTAGAATCTGCATCCAAGCACACTCTGTGATATTCAAGTTTACATGAAAACACATATTAGTTTATTATTTTTCAGTTTCATTAACTATCAATTAATGGCATTTCCTAATACTTTCTTTGATGAAATTAAAAACCAATAGTCACCAATTCATGGTATAAACTGTAGGTTAGCATTTGGCACTGAGAAGGAGAGAATTCTGAAAGATGCTATTAAGGAACCAGTGATCGGTACGATGAGTTTCGGATGAGTTTCGGACTGATGTTTTGGCCCTGTTTGCTGGATCACATTCCGGCCATGTAAATGTTGTTCGCAGATTACTGGTAAACTCCCTACCTTTTTTCCTAGCATTTCTTTTGGGTTCAATTTATTGACCGATGCGTTAAATAATTTCAGACTACAATTTATCAGTTGGTTAACAAAACAATTCAATTTATCATATTTGATTTTGTTTTTCTTTATGTTTCAGCTCTAAAATTTTCATCATTCAATGTTGTCCCTAAATCGTTACGCCCTCAATTAAAGTTAGAACATGGTTTTAATTCATGCTAACTCCTAGCAGGAAATAATCAAATAAAGTACATGACAATTAACCCTCTCTGCCTACATGCCACCTTTTGTGTTTGGCAGACTAAAGGAATTCTTAACCCCTTAACCCATCATCCGTGCCTTGCCTTTGCCAAACTGTAGAATTTTTCAGATGAGTTAAAGGCGAAGGGTAATGGCCCAACCCAACACCATGGAGTAATCAATTTTTAAATTTCTCAGATTTACCATTCTGGTTCATTGTGTATCTTATAATTGCAACTTTCCAAAATCTGGTGCTGAAATGTAACTTTATTAACCAACTTTCCAAAATCTGCAACTTTCCAATAATTGCATTTCCAAATGTTGCTAATCTTATTCAATAATTACATTTGGAAAGTTACAGATTGATCAAATGTTGCAGATTGCTCAAATGTTGACTTTCCAATAATTACATTTTGGTTCTAAGAACTTATTCATACTAATTTTGCTGAAATGTAACTTTATTAACCAACTTTCCAATAATTGCTCAAATGTATCTCAAAATCTGCAAAATGAAAATGACAGGATCAACTGAACAATTTCCATTTTCCAATCCAAAATTTTCCATTTTGTCAACATTTTCCATTTTCCTGGCAACATTTATTCAACAGGATCATTTTGACAGGGTTCTTAATCAACAGGATCATTTTGATGTTATTTGGTTTGAACAGGATCAACAGGTTGAATAAATTTGACATGATTAATCAACAGGTCCTGTTGAATAAATGTTGCTTTCAATTAATGGCATTTCCCAATAGTTTCATTAACTATCAATTGAATAAATCCTGTCAAATTTGATCATGTTGAATAAATTTATTCAACAGGATCAACATGTTGAATAAATTTGACATGATTAATATAAATTTGACAGGATCCTGTTGAATAAATTAAAAACCAAATGATGTTGACAGGAACATTTATTCAACAGGTCAATATTTATTAATGGCATTTCCCAATACATTTATTCAACCGGAACATTTATTCAACAGCACCATTCAAACTGTTAATCATGTTCACAGGACAATGTTATTTCTCTTTTTTATTTGTGTCTGGATTTGAATTTTTTGAGAGATTTGTCAATTTTATTTTATGATTTATGTGGGCAATATGAAAGTATTGATATTTCAAGGAAATAAATCATCTCACATACACCAACCAACTGTTCACTTGAGATGATGTTCTTTCTGTAATGGGCTGCCATTTATACATGTTGAAATACAAAACTGAGAAGGATTCTGCATCTTGCTTTTTTGCTCTTTAGTGGAGCTTGAGTGTAAGTATATTGGAAATGGTTAAGCTACTTATTTGGGATGGAATGTAGAATGCATCAAGCTGGCATTGCTAAATGTTCATTTTTGTGATGGGTTCTCAGTGATTCATGTTCATTTGGTTGTCTACAAATTTGGTGATATCGTCACTGGGCAAGGTATGTTGTTATTTCAGAAATGCCAGTTGACATTTTTTGGTCAGCATCCATCATTAGAGGAAACTTACGAATGAGGCTTCAAAGTAACTTTTGTTTGCTTGATGTTGTGATGTAAATTGTTTGTTAGAAAGTTTCCTGTTAGTTTAGCATCCCATGGTGTTGAAAAATTTTCTGCCATAAATGGCAAGTTTCTTGACAAATATTGCTACCATGTTGTACAATTTTTGTTCATTTGGGTATCTATTGGTTGTGTGGGATGCACTATCCATTGTCTTTCACTGTTAAAGGTAGGGTCCTATGATTACATAATATAGTGTTATTAATTTCCTATAACACTAATCTCTGTTTAAGTTCTTAAAAAACTCTTTTCTCATGTTAAGGAGAGAATTTGATTATTCATTTCATCCTTTAAATTTTTCTGTATAACAAAGATTTTTTTGATGATAGCTAGGCCCTTTTATTCAAAAAAGTTTGCACTGTGGTGATATAAAACTTATAGCAGTATGTATGGTTAATGTTAGCATTGGATTTTCATTGCAATGCCATTCGTATTCTATTTTATTTTTCATGTCTAAGATGACTACATAACACCGTCTCAAGAAGGACCATGAGTTGTTCGATGGTGTCAAATCAGATCTTGAAGAATTGAAGTATCTGTAGAAAGATCCGACCACGTCTCGCAACACATGTTCTTGCAGTTACCAAAGGGACCTTTTCTCTCAATAGTCTTCTGATGCAAATTCATATAGCAATGAAGATGGTACCATCATAACAAATTGCCCGTGAGAAATTCTAATCCAAAATCTTCTGATGTTTATGGAGACCTTTTCCCTTGGCACAAAGAAGGTACCTTAAATCTATACTTTCTGTTTAATGGGTTGTTGTTGAATTTTATTTTTCCATGATGGGTATTTGTTATTTGAACGTAGTTTAACATCAAGCTCTAATTTTTGATTTGTTAATATATGTAATGTTAGTGGTTTCAACTTCATGTTTATCTTTTGTCTCTTCAGGAGTCCCCTAAAAAGTAAGGGTGTGGGGTTTAGAGTTTGAATGCTCATTGTTATGCTGCAGGTTATTATTGAAGAATTTGAATGCTCATTTTATGATACATCCAGTTTTGATGTTTTCTAACATATTTGATCTGTGCTATAAAATTTCTCACCCTAAAAGAACATTTGAATTGGCTACTATTGCACGAATAAAACAATTTATGATACATTTACTCAAGTGCTTATCTTGAATACTGTTTTATATGAGCTTCAATATTTCTACCTCACACGAGTCATGTTCACTTTCACTAGGCTTCAAGATTTTTGCCTCAAACGAGAGTCATGTTCAATTTAACTAGAAGGTTTGGCACCAATAGATGAAAGATATTTAAACACTGAACCATGTAATATGGGACTGCCTATGTTTGAATTGCTCGAAGATTCTGGTGGGGCTGGAGAGTTAGAAATAACAATTATTGTTCTTTACTTTTGGGGTGGCCTAAGATTTTGAGGGGAAATATCTTAAATGAACCGTGCCCTATGGGCACGGGTTATGACTAGTATATATATATAATACATTTGAGAGTGGTTTTTGAATCTTTGTCATAGATGGCCATCTTTGTCCTACGTGGACAAGCAAAAGCTGATTATGAGAAACAATAGTTGATGACTAGGATATGTTTTGGGGGAAAAATTTGGATGGTTTGAAAATTGAAATTTGGTTTTGAAATTTGTATTTCACAACAAAAGGGAGGTGGCCCATCTGCCCAATATGCAACCCCAAATACTCAGCTGACACATCTATCCCTCCCTCTTCGCCCCCTCTCTGCCTCCCTGCCCCCGAAAACCCCGGAAGAAAATGAGAAGCATGAGGAGAGCCAAAAGAAGAGGTGGAAGAGGAAGGTAAGAAGAGGAGGACGACCTTATCATTTGCATGTTTTGTCTAGGATTTTATGATCTCATCATCTCTTAAATGCCATCTCCATCAGTGCCAGATTACCATCGTCTTCTTCCTCAAGCGTCTGCAAAATCATCTCCATAATCCCAGATCTTTGTAGTTTCGAAATTTGATGGGTTCTAAGGAGCTAGGAAAAGGGCAAGGTGAGGGAGAAGAGAATGCCACGATCCCCTCTAAGTCCGAGAAGATCCACGTGATCTTGGGTTTGGTTGTCGGAGGTGGGTTTCAAAACGTATGAATTTTAATTCACTTTCCCCAATTTTAATTTCTTTTCACCAATGATTTTGCATATGGTCTAATGAGCCATGAAAAATGTGGAGTCTTGCAGAATGATGAAGCCAACAAGCTGGGCACCTTCTGCCATTACTGTTATGCCTGCCAACTATTTGACAGATTTTCGCTTCATTTTATTTCTGTATCATAATTATATGCCATTACTGCTATACATCGTAGCATTACTCATAGGTTGACAATAGCTGCTCATAGGCACAGCCAATGGTGGGATTAAAGCTTGGAAATTCCAACAAGCTACTGTTTTTGCATGGCAAATAAAAGTTGGTTACACACAGTAGATTCAGGTACTCTGAATGCTTCTCATACTGCTTTGCCAATGATATTGATATTGTCAGACAACATATCTCAACTGTCACTGAAAATGTTGACAACATGTGATTAATTTTTTGATAGTACTTTGAATTATAGTTGTTGGGCATTGTTAGGTTATATGTGTATGGCCATGTTGTCATTTGTGGCACCTTGGGTTCATCTGGTTGATCTTAATTATCTTGATAAAGAATGTTGGACGATATGTTGAACATTATGTTGTAACAAAAGGTTCAACATGCTACGTCTTGAAGCTGGGAATGAATGACGAGCCTTGGAATTATTGAAGATAGAAGCTCCGGTATCCAGTTTAGTATCAATAATATTTTTTGGTATATTCTGTTATTGAAAAGTGTTGGAGATACTTTTGGAAGTTGTAATCTCTTAGTTTTATTGTTGAATCATTTAGAGAGATTCTTGCCCGCAATATTTTATTCATAGGATCCTTGGAGATACGCAAAACTACCTGCCCGAAGTAGTTTCGGAAATTGTGGGCTATTGATCCGTATCTGATATGATTGAACGTCCTTCCCTATTGACCCGCAGATGAGAGGGGGAGCGTGGTATATCAGGGCATATGGCTTTGACGGCTAGGGTTACAACTTTTATGAAAGTTTTAAAGAACTCCGGGAGGAGGCTGGTGGCTAGCAAGGCAGGGGATCAATGGAGTTGATCTTTGTCAGTTTAGCAAGGGGATCTTGCACGCAAGGGGAGCTTGCACAAATTACTCCATAGGTTTGGTAGAGACCACCCAACACGGTTTGTATTGAGGGGGAGGTTGTTCCTCCTAGTAGAAACATGGTATTAGTGATTGTAATCATTGATATTTAGTAGAGTAATTTTATTTTTTGGGCGAGGCCCCATAGATGTAGGTGTGCACACCGAACTGCGTTACCAAGTTCCTTGTGTTATCACTTGGTTTCTGTGTTTTATCATTGTGTTTATTTGTTTACACATACGTACTGATTTTCAATTGGTATCGGAGCAGGTCATCCGTGCTGCTTTGTGTTGTCAAAGTGGGTGTGATCCTGTGTTTTCAGTATGCAAACCATAAATACGAAGGAAGGTGCTTCCATGACGCGTCCTCCGCTACTCATAGGCACAAACTACACATACTGGAAGTCCCGGATGCGTGCTTTCATCAAGTCATTGGATGAGAAGACTTGGGTTGCCACCATTGAAGGATGGACACCTCCAATCGAAGTTGACAAAGAAGGTAAAGAACATCTCAAACCGGCTAAAGACTAGAGCCCTGAAGAAGATCGTGCGACATTAGGAAACTCAAAGTCTGTAAATGCCATTTTCACTGCTGTTGACGAAGAGCAATTCAAGTTAATCTCCACATGTGAGTATGCCAAAGAAGCATGGGATATCCTTCAGAATGTCCATGAAGGCACTAGTACAGTAAAAGCTTCTAAATTTCAAATGCTGGCATCTCAATTTGAAAATCTAAGGATGAATGATGATGAGACTGTAGTTGAGTTCAATGGAAGACTGCGAGATATAACTAATCATGCTTTCTAATTGGGGAAGAAGTACTCACAAAAGAAATTGGTTGAGAAAACTCTGAGATCTCTACCTGATGAGTTCTCAGCAAAGATTACGGCCATTGAAGAAATGAGAAACACATCTACTATGAAACTGGATGAACTCATGGGCTCTCTTCAAACCTATTAAATGAATCTGAAGCAGAAAAAAGGGACAAAGGGGTGGCACTGAAGGCAGAAGTTAGTGAAGCATAAAAAACAGAGGATTAATTGGAGCTTCATGATGACATTGCCTTACTGACCAAGAACCTCAGGAGAATGATGAGGAAGATCAGCAACAAGGGCCAGAAGTTTAGATCTGTTAACAAGAAAGCACATCCGAATCTCCACACTGCAGGAAAGGCTGTTGAATATTGGACTCCCCGGATTTGGTTTTGGATGATGAGCAAACATAAATAATTCATGAACTAACAATTTGTGAGCGCAGTATTGGAGATCGTCGCCAAATTCACGAGAACAATAAAAGCGACATCTCAAGACTTCTCAAAGCACGTATTCATTGCCTAAAGCTTCGTTGAAGCTCTTGGACCATTTTGGAAGTCATGAAGAATTAATCGAAGCTTTCGAAGACCGTTCATTAAGGTTTTATTTATAGTCTTTTAGCTTCGATCTATAGAATGTTAAGCCTTGATTATATCTTACGATTCTATCTTCATAACGCTCATATCGTAGCTCTAGGATCTTAGTACAAGTTCATTCTAACTTCCTCGAAGCGTCGCGCTTCGATTCGAACTTGTTTGTGCATGTTAGTTGGTACAAGAAGAAGTACTGACCGACTATATGGTGATCTAGTCGGTCAGCAACTCTTCTTGGACCGACTAGTTTGCTTCCTTATTTCTTGCATCTTACTGTTTACAGTTAGTCGGTCTACGTTGACTCACCGACCGACTAGTTTGTGAACTAGTCGGTCAGTGATGCTTCTTTGACCGACTAGTTGTGATTTACTGTACATGCTAAATTTCTCCTAAGCTACTGTTTATCGTTAGTCGGTCTAAGAACGCTTGGTGACCGACTAGTTGACAATCTAGTCGGTCAACTTTTGTTCTTGGACCGACTAAGTCAATTTGTATTCAGACTATTTCATTTTGCCTCTTAGTCGGTCTACGTTCACTGACTGACCGACTAGTTGTGAATCTAGTCGGTCAGAATGTCTTCTTGGACCGACTAGATTTCTAGGTCTGAATTTCTATCTCTTCTCAGTTCCTCACTTAGTCGGTCCATGTTGTTTGACTGACCGACTAGTTGATGAACTAGTCGGTCAGTGGTTGTTCTTTGACCGACTAGTTTTCTTAGATTTCTATCCGTTGGGAATTGACCTAACTTGTTTTTATGGGACCCTATAAATACGAACCTAGGTCATTTCTCTCTAGGTTAGAGCTGCCATTAAGAGATTCATTGAGATAGAAAGAGATAGCCATTCTCACTCATTTCTAAAGCTCTCTTCCTCACAAGAAACCCATTCTCTCTCATTCTAGATCTAGAATCCATCTTGAGAGAAGTTTGTTCTTGGTGAGCCCTTCAAGCTCTAGCTTGATTCAAGTCTCCAAATCACTCCTAGGCACCTATTACTGGTCATTTCCTTGGTGCTAGGTCTTGGTGACTTCATCTTCCTCAAATCCTTCCTTTCACCTATTTGGTAAGAAAAACTCAAGGTATAGGATTTTGTGGTAAGATTGTTTATTTCAATATAAACTCTTTCATATTGCTTATTGTTTCTCTCGGTTGTGAGAGAAGGTTGTGATCCCGGGTTGTGGGATTCACTATTGCCATTGCATGTATGATTTGATCTTGTGAAGGTTTTTCACAAGATATTCATAGTGGAAATCTTGGGTTAGGGTTTCTAACCTAAGTATCCGGAGGGGATCCGGGTGGTTGGGACGTAGGATCACCGGGAACAAGTCGGGGAGACTTGGGTGGATCCGAACCCATTAACATCTTTTGTTAGCATTGTTAAATTTGTTGTTGTCATTCAATTTAAGCTTCCGCAAATTGTTTTGGTAGTTGTTTGCACTATAATTTGGAATTATACTCCTTGTTATTTTTAAAGTACTATTCACCCCCCCTCTAGTACTTGTGCAGTAGCTTGTAGGGCATTACATTTGGTATCAGAGCCAGATACTTAGCTATGTCTGCCAACGACAACAAAACCGTGCGTCCACCTTCCAACTATGACACCTTCAGGAACCGAGAAGGAGCATCTTCGGTGATGGAAGGACATTCCTCTACGAGGCCTCCATTCTTCAATGGTACCAACTACGGGTACTGGAAATGCCGGATGGAAACCTTCCTCCGGAGTGCATCCTTATGGAGGACTACAATGAAGGAATACATCGAGCCCGAAGAAGAAGACTTTGAGAAATGGACTACCGCGGAGATCGCCGCGGAGGTAAGCAATGCCAAGGCAATGAACGCCTTGCAATGCGCATTGGAGCCCGAGGACTTCAATAAGATATGCACATGTAAGAGTGCATATCAAATTTGGAACTCCCTCCTCATTCTACATGAAGGGACGAGTAGGGTAAGAGACTCTAAACTCGTAGTCGTAAACAAAGATCACGAAATGTTTCATATGCAACAGGGCGAGAAGATGAAGGAATATTACGCTCGCTTCGTTGACATAATAAACGAGTTAGAGGCCCTCGGCAAGTCCTACACTCAAAAGGAGAAGTGCTTAAAGCTTATCGAAGGACTTCCTTCTTCGTGGGAGAAACGTACCTTCGCCATCGAGGAAGGTAATGACATGAATAAATATACCGTAGTTCAATTGATGGGTACTTTGATGTCATACGAGGTACGCAAAGATAGCAAGGTGAAGTTACAAGAAAAGATGAAGTCCTATTTGAACCAAGACACGCCCAAGAAAAAGGCAATTGCATTCAAGGTGGCTTCATCCACCTCTACCGATGATGAGGACTCGGAAGAAGAAATGGACATGGAATCCGTTGCACTCATGGCAAAGAAGTTCAATCGCTTCTTCCGAAAGGGTAACTTCAAACAAAAATCTAAATTTACTTCTACTAACGCCTCTCCACCTTTGTGCTTTAAATGCAATAAGCCAGGACACATCAAAGCGGATTGTCCTCAAAACAAGCAAAAGGAGAAGTGGAAGGCGCCGAAGTTCGACAAGTCGAAGAAGTACAAAAAGGGGTACAAAAAGGGACTTGTCGGAGCAACATTCACCGACTCCGAGGATTCCTCAAGCGGAGAGTCGGACGATGAGAAAGTGGAGCAAGCGCACATGTGCTTCATGGCAAGAGAGGAGCATGATCAAGGATCTTCCTCCTCCGATGATAGCGACGACGAAGGTGATGAGGTAACTATGGATGATCTTAGGGATGCTAACTCTCATTTATGGTCTAAATACACTAAATTAGTAAATATATATACTAAAGTAAAAGATGACCTAGCTAGCATTCAAACCTCGCCTAAGACTATCATCACCAACAACGACACCGTTGTTGAAGAGTTAAGAAATGAGATTGTTAATCTCAAATCTAAACTTGAACATGTTAGCATTGATGATCCGGAAGAACATAGGATAGCGGATTTGACTTCTCAAAACTCGACTTTGAGTATTGAGAATGAGAATCTTAAATCTCGTGTTTATGTGCTCACATCGCAAGTATCTACTTTGGATACTTCTTTGCGTTCTCTCAAATAGAAATATGAGAACACATTAGGCCGAATTAATAAATTCAATAAGGGTAAGGACCATTTGGATAAAATCCTAAGTGACTTACTTCCGGCCAATCACCACATTGGTTTGGGGTATACGATGGGATGTCCATCCAAAGCGGCCACTACCTTTGTTAGGCCAACTTCCGGTGACTCTACGAGTGGTAGCAAACACTCTATTGGTAGTTCATCTACCAATGGTGCTTCCACCTCGTCCACACCCTCTTTTGGAAAGAAACCCACTTTGGGTGGACCTCCAAAGAAGGGGCATGCTTATATGTACACCAATACCATGCCACGTAGGAACACACGTCCTACTCTACCATCTCTCACATATGATGATTTCTATGCTACACGTTCACGGGCACGTGCACACCATGTGAGACACCCTCACGCACGTGTTCCCACACATGCATATGTTCACCCACCTCATCATATGAATAATTCTCGTCGTGCACCATTCCATCATGTTCCTTATGCCTATCCACGACATGCATCACGTAGAAACCAACAACGCATGCATGCACCCAATAGGATGATGGCACCCAAAATTTTCACTATTTGGAGCCCAAAGGACACAAGCATGGATGAAAAACAAGTGTATATGAATGCTTATTTTTCGGATGTTGTGCATAGTAGAAATTATGTGGGGAAGTCTAAGTCCAATTGGACTTGGCTTCCAAAGGTCTAACCTTTGAGGACCCAATGACCTTGGGTACCATGATATGAATGTTTCTATCTTTAGGTACTCAAGGAAAAGAAGAAGAAAAGGAGCAACAAATTTAAATTTAGCTCCAAAGGGAATTGGATACTCGATAGCGGGTGTTCAAAACACATGACGGGTGACGCTCAATTGCTCTCCGGAGTGGTTCCCATTGCAAATGGAAATCGCGTCTTATTTGGAGGCAACGAGAGCGGAACAATCGTCGGTGTTGGTAAAGTGGGTAACCCATCTAAACCCTTAATTAGTGATGTTTATCTAGTTGATGGTTTAAATCATAATCTTATTTCAATAAGCCAACTTTGTGACAAAGGTTACAAAGTTAGCTTTGCGAAAGGATTGTGTCATATTTCAAATGATAATAATAAATTATTATTTTCCGGCACACGCCATAAAGATATTTATATTTTGGATCTTCCTAAGTCATATGAACAATGTCTCGTTGCCAATACAAGTGAACAACACTTATGGCATCGACGCTTTGGACATGTGAACTTTGGAACACTTTATAAGCTTTCAAAATTAAATTCCATTAAAGGTTTTTCGAAGCTCGTTTTTGAAAAGAAAAGTTTTTGTGATTCTTGTCAACGTGGCAAGCTTCCTAAATCTTCATTTAAACCTAAGAAAAGCATTTCTACGAAACGGCCACTAGAGCTATTACATCTAGATTTATTTGGGCCAACTAGAGTTGCTTCCTTAGGAAATGCAAGATATGGACTAGTCATCGTTGATGATTATTCAAGATTTACATGGGTATTTTTCTTATGTAATAAAAATGAAGCTTTTGAAAACTTCACAATATTTGGGAAGAAAGTACAAAATCTCATCGGAACCACCATTGTCACTATACGTAGTGATCATGGGGGTGAATTTGAGAATGAGTCTTTCTCAAATTTTTGTGATGATCTTGGAATTACTCACACGTTTTCTTTCCCTCGCGCACCTCCTCAAAATGGTGTTGTTGAGAGGAAGAATAGAACGCTTGTGGAGTGTGCTCGTACTATGCTCGAAGATAGTCAACTTGGTTATCAATTTTGGGCGGAAGCGGTACACACCGCTTGCTATGTGTTTAATAGAATACTTTTGAGGCCCGGCACCAAACAAACTTGCTATGAATTGTTGTTTGGTAGATTGCCTCAAGTTAAACATTTTCGTGTTTTCGGCGCAAAATGTTTTATTAAGAACACATATGATAATTTGGACAAGTTTGATCCGAGATCGGATGAGGGGATATTTGTTGGGTATTTCTCACGTAGCAAAGCCTACCGGATATACAACAAAAGATCCTCTACGATCGAGGAATCACTTCATGTCTCTTTTAATGAGAATTTTACTAATTCTAGAATTTCAAATGATAATGATTCTATGGATGTTTTATGTGATTCGTTTGAAAATTCTAAGTCTATTGATTCAATTGATTCTATTGATACTAACCCTACTAATGAAGTTGTTGAGAATGTGCCTAGTGATCAAGGTATTCCCAAGCGGCTTCATACCGTTCGCGACCATCCCCATGAGCAAGTCATTGGCAATATTCATGATAGTGTCAAGACGAGATCGCAAGTCCACCACTTCGCCAATTGTGCCTTTGCCTCATCGATAAAGCCAAAGAATATAGTTGAAGCATGCGAAGATAGTGCTTGGATCCTTGCCATGGAGGAGGAACTCATTCAATTCGAGAGGAATGAGGTATGTGAGCTTGTTTCTTTGCCATCGAAGAACCACACCGTCATAGGGACAAAGTGGATCTTCAAGAACAAAACCGACGAAAACCAAGTCGTCGTCCGGAACAAAGCTCGGTTAGTTGCTCAAGGCTATCGCCAAGAGGAAGGTATCGATTTCGAAGAATCCTCCGCTCCGGTAGCTAGATTAGAATCAATTAGACTATTATTGTCTTATGCATGCCATAAAAATTTTAAGTTATTTCAAATGGATGTTAAAAGTGCATTTTTAAACGGAGATGTTGTTGAGGAAGTTTACGTTTCTCAACCTCCAGGCTTCATAAATGAAAAATTTCCAAATCATGTTTTTAAACTAAAGAAAGCTCTTTATGGTTTGAGACAAGCTCCTCGAGCTTGGTATGATCGCCTAAAGAATTTTCTTTTGGATTTGAATTTTAAAATGGGCGAAGCCGATTCTACACTTTTTGTTAAGCATGCGAATAATGATATTTTATTAGTTCAAATTTATGTTGATGATATCATTTTCGGTGCTACTAACTTCACTCTTTGCGAAGAGTTTTCTAATGTTATGAAGGAACAATTTGAGATGAGCCACATGGGCGAACTCAAATATTTCTTAGGTCTCCAAATTCGCCAATTGAACGATGCAATCTTCGTCCACCAAACGAAGTATACGGTGGAGTTGCTTAAGCGATTTGGAATGGAGAGTGCTTCCGGGAAAAAGACTCCAATGAGCACGACTACGCATCTTGACAAGGATACGGGCGGTAAGGATGTAGACATTCGTCTATATCGAGGTATGATAGGTAGTTTACTTTATCTTACCGCAAGTAGGCCCGATATTATGTTTGCCGTATGCATATGTGCTCATTATCAGACTCATCCTAAGGAGTCTCACTTAGTAGCGGTTAAACGTATTTTTCGCTATCTAAGTTACACTTTAGATTTTGGATTACTTTATCCGAAATCTAGCACATATGAGTTAGTCTCATATAGTGACGCTGATTATGCGGGATGCAAATCCGACAGGAAAAGTACTAGTGGCACTTGCCATTTTCTAGGAAATTCTCTTGTCTCTTGGTTTTCCAAGAAGCAAAATTTGGTATCACTTTCAACCACCGAGGCGGAATATATTGCCGCCGGTGCCGCTTGTGCCCAGGTTCTTTGGATGAGACACACACTGAAGGATTTTGGTATTCATTGTGATACTAGCCCTATCATGGTGGATAACCAAAGTGCTATTTGTCTTTCAAAGAATCCGGTGCAGCATTCCCGATCAAAACACATAGATGTCCGACACCACTTTTTAGATGATCATGTTGCTAAAAAGGACATTATATTAGTGTACGTTGAAACCCAAAAGCAAATCGCCGATATTTTCACGAAACCCCTAAAGGAGGACTCCTTTGTGCGGTTGCGTCGAGAATTGGGGATTATGGGTGAATCCGAGATATAGGATTCATGTTTCATTCAATTGTCTTGCATGCTATAATATTTCGCGATATTTCGTTCATGCTAGATTTATTGAATTTTTTGGGGATTTTATGTGATATGTTTGAATTTGTGCTCGAATTCGTATTTGAATGTCGTATTTAAGATTTCAACGTTGTATGGGGTAATTTAGATGATTAATGAGAGTGTTAAGATGTTTCATCCAAGTGATTTTTTGAAGAGAACTCATTTATCAATTTTTGGACTCTTCTAGTCGGTTTCAGTTCATTAGCCAACCGACTAGATGCTCATCTAGTCGGTCAACTAGTGAACTCAGACCGACTAGATCAAGCTTTAATCTATCTTTTGGTATTTTGTTCTTTTAGTCGGTCATAGTACACTTACCGACCGACTAGATTGAAAACTAGTCGGTCAGTTATTATACTGCGACCGACTAACTCTAGCCCTAAAAATTTCTGTTTGCCTCTGTTTCGACTTAGTCGGTTCAAGCTCATTGACCGACCGACTAGATCGTAAAATAGTCGGTCAGTGCTTGAACTGAGACCGACTAAGCGTGTTAGGGCAAACCCGTCTTTTCGCTTGACCGACCGACTTGACTCAATTTTATCCGACTAAAATTTGTTTTAGTCGGTATTCATCTCTTCTCCAGCCCGTAAAAACCTAAACCCCTCTCGAGCCCCTTCGACTTCCGACGTCTCTCCGGTCGATTTTCCGGCCATCCCCGCCGTCCGTCGCCGTCGACCCTCTCTCCTAGGTAAAACCCCTCTCCTAGCTCTCTTGTTCCAACCTAGGGTTTGATCTTGATCTTCATTTCAACTTCTAGGTGAACTAGGGTTTCGAATTTAATCCTAGGGCTTGTCGACTTTGCATCTAGGGCATGATAATTTCGATTTTCTTTTCAGCTCTAGGGTTTGTGTAGCTTCGCTTGCTTGTTCTCGTCGTGCCACGATCATGGCAAAGACGAGGATCCCTATCACTTCCTCTGGGGCTTCCCCCATGTCTGTAGAGCCTTCTAACCATAGGAATCCATCTAAGCCCAAGCGCCATGCTAAGTCTACCCAAGCTTCTCCGTCTTCACCTCCTCTGAAGAAGCAGAGGACGGCGACCGTCAAACCCGGTAAACTATCTAAGTCTAGAAAGCCCATACTCCACACTACCTCTACTCCTCCTGATTCCGATACTGAGTTTATACCTGAGGATGAGCCTGGCCATAGGGAACCCACTCCTCCACTTCGTCCTAGGACTCGCCAGCCTAAGGGAAAGGGCCCAATGCCAGCGGGTGGTGTTGACATATCGTTGTGTCGCGACGACCCTATGTGTCTAGCGGCCTACAACCGTATTGAACACTGCCCGATGCTATTGGAGCACTATGTTCAGTTTTCAGATTTCCTTGACTTAGCTGACCTCCTCTCCTATAGTGGGCTCCTTGACTACCTTCGATTTGACGCTAAGGCGAACCCTAGACCATATCCTCGCCTGGTCAAATTATTCTATGCCAATCGTGTCCGAGGCCACTACGATGAGAGTCACTCCATCGAGACTACTGTCTTGGGAACTCCTATAGTTCTCATGGTAGAAATCTTGGGGGAGATACTTGGTTGTTCATCGTCTGGTCTCCTTCCGTCGGATATTTCTGTTGATGATATCTCCTCATTGGATCAGTCCGTTCTTCCTGATATTTTCCATGTGATCCCTCCTGCCTTCATTGGTGTTCCTTCGAAGTCGTTCAAACCAAATGCATGGGTGCTAAATCTCATTCTGAAGTCGTGCTTGCTTCCCAAGTACGGCTCATCTTCTCTTCCATCCCAGCAGTTTTTGAAGCTGATTTACGCTCTTTTCTTGGGTTGCGAGATTAATTGGGCTCGTGTTATACTCGATAAGATGGACTCTTTCGAGTGTATTCGCAAGACCAATAAATCTGCGCATATCCCTTACCCGTGTCTGTTGACCTTGGTTTTCCGTCATTTCCGTGTCCCTCTCCCTCCTGACGATGAGCGTCCTTTAGGTCCTCCTCTGAACGCGACGGCCGTTAAGAAATCTCTTGCGGCGCTTCGTCACGTGCAGAGGTCGACCACATCTGCTTCCCAGGCCACTCCCTCAGCTGCTGCTGCCCTCACTCCTCCTGCCACATTAGATGATGTCGTACGCCTTCTTCGTCGGCACGAGTCGCGTTTGGCTCGTACCGAGTAGGTCGTCTGCCGTATGGCTCGTATGATGGGCATTGAGCTTCCTCCTTCCGTTTCTGAGGCCGAGGAGATGGACGATGAGGATATTGACGATCTTGTCACTTCCTTGGCTCGTGGCGATGAGGCCACTGCTGCTGCTGCTGCTACCACATCTGCTCCTGGAGTTGGTACCACTTCCGGTGCTCCAGAGACTTCTGCATCAGTAGTTTAGACTTCTGAGGCTGCTGCTGTTCCTGCTGACGAGCCTGTCTTACCTGCTGATACTCCTGTTGAGACCCCAGCTGTTGAGCCCGTCGTTGTCTCCACACCTGCCCCGACAATCCCGTCTGTTGACACGCCTCTCCTCCCTGCAGAGCCTGAGTCCACTCCATCGACTGGACCCACGGAGACTGCAGATCCAGCCACTTCCTCGTGATCGTCTGTTTCGAGGACTCTCCACTGCTCATTGGATGATATACCTTTTTGAGAGTGTTTTTGGGTTAGGATGGGATGGAGTTTGGGTGTTGATTTGTTGTATTTTGATATGTTGGATGTCGGAGTATGTGTTGTGTTTTTTTTTGTTGGACGTTGATGATGGTGTTCTGATGATGATGTTGTATCAATGATGTATGATGTATTTCTTTTTGATGGGTATGTTGCATTTGATGTATCGATATCTTTTTGGATGTACTCATGATGTTTCTATCTATATATACATCGATGTTCATGTTGTGATATTTTCTTCGTCGTGCACATTAATTCTCATTCAATGTACATGCTATGTGAAATCGTCGCTCGACGATTGAAAAACTTGGTTAAATAGATTGAAATTCTATAATTGTATAGAATTATTTTCCATGCACCAATTTAACCAAGAATATTGAATATTGAAGAGTATGTTTCTTTATTCAAGAAATGAATAAAAATTTGGTATTTTTGATGATTTTAATTATCGCTCTTTGATAATGGACAATTTGGCACACCTTGATTTGATTTCACCACTTTTCCCTTGGTGTCAATTAGTTCCATCATCATTGTCTACGACTCCCGATGTTGGATTTTCCATTTCCTAGTTGTTGTCGTTGTATGCCCCCCATTTTTGGGATAATGCCAAAGGGGGAGAGATAATGATAATAAATATGGCAAATGAAAATTTAACTCAATTTCCAAGAATCTAGTTTGATATGTTAGATTCAGGGGGAGTTAAGATATATATAAGGATTTTCAAAATCCGATATTTCAAAAATCGATTCTCATTATATATCTTACTCGTCTGATTGATGCAATTTATAAATATTCATTTTGGAATTAACGTGTCATCAATGCAGGGGGAGTAAGTATTTTACATTTGAATCATTATTTTTGATTATTATTTATGTTGGTTTGTCATTACCAAAAAGGGGGAGAATGTTGAATATTGGACTCCCCGGATTTGGTTTTGGATGATGAGCAAACATAAATAATTTATGAACTAACAATTTGTGAGCGCAGTATTGGAGATCGTCGCCAAATTCACGAGAACAATAAAA
Organism: Scilla litardierei; assembly: GCA_030789695.1. Taxonomy (NCBI): domain Eukaryota; kingdom Viridiplantae; phylum Streptophyta; class Magnoliopsida; order Asparagales; family Asparagaceae; genus Scilla; species Scilla litardierei. Next base: position 64,884,333 of record CM061132.1, read on the forward strand.
GCGACATCTCAAGACTTCTCAAAGCACGTATTCATTGCCTAAAGCTTCGTTGAAGCTCTTGGACCGTTTTGGAAGTCATGAAGAATTAATCGAAGCTTTCGAAGACCGTTCATTAAGGTTTTATTTATAGTCTTTTAGCTTCGATCTATAGAATGTTAAGCCTTGAGTATATCTTACGATTCTATCTTCATAACGCTCATATCGTAGCTCTAGGATCTTAGTACAAGTTCATTCTAACTTCCTCGAAGCGTCGCGCTTCGATTCGAACTTGTTTGTGCATGTTAGTTGGTACAAGAAGAAGTACTGACCGACTAGATGGTGATCTAGTCGGTCAGTAACTCTTCTTGGACCGACTAGTTTTCTTCCTTATTTCTTGCATCTTACTGTTTACAGTTAGTCGGTCTACGTTGACTCACCGACCGACTAGTTTGTGAACTAGTCGGTCAGTGATGCTTCTTTGACCGACTAGTTGTGATTTACTGTACATGCTAAATTTCTCCTAAGCTACTGTTTATCGTTAGTCGGTCTAAGAACGCTTGGTGACCGACTAGTTGACAATCTAGTCGGTCAACTTTTGTTCTTGGACCGACTAAGTCAATTTGTATTCAGACTATTTCATTTTGCCTCTTAGTCGGTCTACGTTCACTGACTGACCGACTAGTTGTGAAACTAGTCGGTCAGAATGTCTTCTTGGACCGACTAGATTTCTAGGTCTGAATTTCTATCTCTTCTCAGTTCCTCACTTAGTCGGTCCATGTTGTTTGACTAACCGACTAGTTGATGAACTAGTCGGTCAGTGGTTGTTCTTTGACCGACTAGTTTTCTTAGATTTCTATCCGTTGGGAATTGACCTAACTTGTTTTTATGGGACCCTATAAATACGAACCTAGGTCATTTCTCTCTAGGTTAGAGCTGCCATTAAGAGATTCATTGAGATAGAAAGAGATAGCCATTCTCACTCATTTCTAAAGCTCTCTTCCTCACAAGAAACCCATTCTCTCTCATTCTAGATCTAGAATCCATCTTGAGAGAAGTTTGTTCTTGGTGAGCCCTTCAAGCTCTAGCTTGATTCAAGTCTCCAAATCACTCCTAGGCACCTATTGCTGGTCATTTCCTTGGTGCTAGGTCTTGGTGACTTCATCTTCCTCAAATCCTTCCTTTCACCTATTTGGTAAGAAAAACTCAAGGTATAGGATTTTGTGGTAAGATTGTTTATTTCAATATAAACTCTTTCATATTGCTTATTGATTCTCTCGGTTGTGAGAGAAGGTTGTGATCCCGGGTTGTGGGATTCACTATTGCCATTGCATGTATGATTTGATCTTGTGAAGGTTTTTGCTTGACGGGAATGGTCCCATGAAGTCCACTCCCCAACAATCAAATAGCTCAATTTCTAGAATGGGCCTCATTGGCATCTCATTTCGTTTGGAAATATTCCCGGTCCGTTGGCATCTATCACACCCCTTGACGAAGTCGTGGGTGTCTCTGAACATGGTCGGCCAAAAGAATCCACTCTGCAATATTTTAGCTGTAGTCTTGGAAGCGGCGTGATGTCCCCCGCATGGCATACCATGGCAATCCAAGATGATGGAGGTGGCCTCCTCCTTAGAAATGCATCTCCGAATAACCCCATCCTTGCATATCTTAAAGAGATACGGATCTTCCCAGAAATAGCTACGGGCTTCATGCATAAATTTCCTCTTTTGCTGTGTGGGCATCCCGCATGGTTTAATCCCACAAGCCAAATAATTGACAAAGTCCGCACACCAAGGAACTTCCCCGGGCCTTATGGCGTATAGCCTCTCATCAACAAAGGTATCATCGATAGGTAAACTCTCGTCCTCCTTGTCACGAACAAGCCTGGACAAATGATCTGCCACAACGTTGTCCGTACCCTTCTTGTCTATGATTTCTAAATCAAACTCTTGCAATAAAAGTATCCACCTAATCCACCTTGGTTTGGCCTCTTTCTTGCTTAGAAGATACTTCAATGCCGCATGGTCGGTGTGGACAATTACCTTGGAACCAAGGAGGTAGGAGCAAAACTTTTCAATGGAGTAGACGACCGCTAGAAGCTCTTTCTCAGTAGTTGTATAATTTTTCTACGCGTCATCCAATGTTTTGCTTGCATAGAATATTGCATGAAGCTTTCTGTCTTTCCTTTGTCCCAATACCGCTCCAATGGCTTGGTCACTTGCATCACACATGAGCTCAAAGGGAAGGCTCCAATCCGGTGGTTGTATGGTGGGTGCAGAAATTAGTGCTTCCTTCAATGTATTGAACGCTTGCAAGCATTCACCTGAAAAAACAAATGGGACATCTTTAGCAAGCAAGGAGGTAAGAGGTCGGGCAATCAAGGCGAAATCCTTGATAAAGCGGCGGTAAAACCCCGCATGACCAAGAAAGCCCCTAATGCCCTTAACATTAATAGGAGGAGGGAGTTTCTCGATTACCTCGATCTTCACCTTATCAACCTCAATCCCTCTTGAGGAGACAAGGTGCCCAAGCACTATCCCTTCAGTGACCATGAAGTGACATTTCTCCCAATTAAGAGTAAGATTATTTTGTTGGCATCTTTTAAGAACTTTAGTAAGATTAGCCAAACAAGAATCAAACTCACTTCCATAAACTGAGAAATCATCCATGAAAACTTCCATAATATTTTCAATATAGTCGGAAAAAATGGAAGTCATGCACCTCTGAAAGGTGGCGGGTGCATTACAAAGACTAAATGGGATTCTACGGTAAGCATAAGTGCCATAGGGACAAGTGAAAGTAGTCTTTTCTTGGTCGTCTTCATGCAAAGGGATTTGGAAGAAACCAGAATACCCATCCAAATAACAAAAGTATTTATGTTTAGCAAGGCGTTCGAGCATTTGGTCAATGAAGGGTAATGGGTAATGGTCTTTTCGGGTGGCTTTATTTAGTTTTCTATAATCAATGCACATTCGCCATCCCGTGACAGTGCGTGTAGAAATGGGCTCTCCTTTATCGTTTTTTATAACGGTCATCCCCCCTTTCTTGGGGATGACGTGAACGGGGCTAACCCATCTACTGTCAGAGATAGGGTAGATAATTCCGGCCTAAAGCAATTTTAGGATTTCCTTTTTGACCACCTCCTTCATGTTGGGGTTCAACCGCCTTTGAGGCTCTATGGAGGTGGCGTCAGTGTTTTCCAAATGGATTCTATGCGTGCAAAGCCTAGGGCTTATTCCCTTAAGATCAGAGATAGTGTAGCCAAGGACATCCTTGTGACTCCTAAGAACATCTAGGAGTCTCTCAAGTTGATCATGAGTGAGGTGGGAGTTAACTATCACCGGGAAGGTCAATTTATTACCCAAGAAAGCATACCTTAGATTCGGTGGTAATTGTTTAAGTTCTACCTCAAGAGGTGCCGTACCCTCTGCTTCATCAGCTTGTGTGAGTTTGGCTTCTCCTTCAACATCTGAGTTTAGCTCATGTTCGGGTGGTGCACTCTCGAGTGGAGGCTCAGATTCGCTTCTTGGTGAGGACGGTGCATCTGAATAGACACTGCACAATTCCGCGTGGGCATCGATAGGACCACCACTTTGCTCCGGTTCATTCCTGAGACCAAGAGATATGTCAGTTAATCCATAAATGCAGGAGTGGGGGTCATAGAGCGCACTTCCCTGAATATCGGTATGTCCAGTGGATTCCTCTGGGTTGTTGAACTTCTCGATGCATGTTCTGCTGTCTTTGAAATATAGCTTGTCGTCTCTCACATCAACTCTGATGTCGCCCCCAATTGTCCCATCCGGGGAGATTTGATCCATCACAAAGCATGCAAATAATTGTTCGATGGGGTCCTCGATGTTAATAGCAAAAGCTCCAGTGGCGTGGACCTCATCAACAAGTTCCTTAAGGAGCTCTGCAAAGGATTCATCATCTCCCTGGCCAGACTCAGTCATTGGCATTTGCATCCCCCATGTTACTTGTTAAGATCTTGTGGAAAATTTTGGGAGAGCGTGCAAATTGGGCTGTAAACAGAGTTAGAAAAGAATGAAGAAATAAATAAAGAAATTGAAAAATAATCGGGTGATCGAAATCGAACTCCGCCAAAATTCGTCCCCGGCAACGGTGCCAAAAACTTGATCGCGCCCCGGATACACACCCGGGACGAGACTCGCTAGTCTTACCGCAAGCGCACGGTATAGCGACGAGCGGGTATCGAACACGAGGAGGGCAAATGATGGTGTCTTCTTCAATTCACCTGGCTATAAGAACAGTCGAGAAATATTCGCAATAAAGCGGTCACAGTCGTTCAATTGTATAAAGAAAATATCAAATTAATAAAGATGCCTAGGGATAGGGAATCCCCGCTACAAACCGTATATCGTCATCGTGATTCATAGGTTTCACAATTGCTAGACTTGAAATTCAGGTGAACTAGTTGCAACTAAATGTAGAACCAAGCTCACGCTCTCGCGCTATTGTCGGTCTATAGCAAACCTAGGGTAGGGTCCAATCTCTTGCAAACCCTAACCTAGGCAAGCTAGCGTGAAGAACAACATCATCGTTCAATCGTATCTCGAGCCCACTCTCATGCAAACTCGATCTACGACCCAGGTTGGGATAGTTCCTACCCGCCCAATCTCTTACAAACGGGTATTGGTATAGAATTGCAATCGAAAACCCTAGTTTTGGTCCAATCTCTTGCAAACCGATTCCAGAGAAACCCAATTGTAACCCAATTCGAATTTCTAGGGCTTCCTATCGAGTTGGGATCCAATTTCTTGCAAATCCCAATCGGTATGAATCCCTAGCTATTCGTATTAAATCAATCCCAAACTAACCCTAATCAATTCTAGCAAGAATTTCACCAATTCATCACAAATTAGAAATAGGGTTCGTAGGGTTCATCCCTACGCCCTAAGATGATAAAACTACTCATAATTCATAATGCAAATCATTAGAAATTCAATAATAAAAACAATAGAATTCATTGTAATAGAAAATATATCAATAAAAATGAGGTTTTTGATAGAAAGAGAGACAAACCAATGATGATTCAATAGCATCCAACAAAATAGAACTTTTTATCTCTCTCCAAAGAACTAAATCTAATCTCCTAAAAAGTAATCAAAAAGGGCTGCCAAAAGTATGAGAAAAGCTCCCTAAACTAGGTTAAAAACTGGGGTTAAATACCCCCCAAAATCGCCTAAAAAACTGTGACAAAATTGCCCCTGCGCAGCTTGAAAATCGCACTTTACCCTACAGGCAGCGCGGCTCACTCGGCCGAGTGACAAATGTCACTCGGTCGAGTGACAAACCCTGTACAATTACAGTAAGTCTGGACTTTTGGGGGTCGTCTCCTCGGGGATCACTCGGCCGATGGGATTTCTTCACTCGGCCGATGGGATTTCTTCACTCGGCCGAGTCGGAACTCGGGGCTGACTGATGGATTACAGTAACTTGGGAATTTTGGTTGCCGTCGTCTTGATGCCACTCGGGCGAGTGGTGTATCTGTGCTCGGCCGAGTGGTCTGGCGATGCTCGGCCGAGTACACGCTGATATGGAGTCTGTTACGTGTCCGATCTGGCCGGCCGAGCGGGCTGTCGATGCTCGGCCGAGTGACTCCTTCACTCGGCCGAGTGGCATGCTGAAAATGCCCAATCTTCGTATTTTTGCTTCATCGTCGCTCCTACGACGTTCTTTCTTCTTCCACTCCTCTCCAATCGCAGAATTCCCCTCAAAAGAGTCACGGGTGACACTCCAGAGTGGCGCATCTCAGAATCACTCCAAATCGCTCCAAATCTCCTGAAATACAACAAAAACAAGAAATCGTGAAAATCATCGCAATATTGTCGAATAATCGTGAAAAACGCGATATGGGCGATCTAAATGGCATGCAAACACGCAGAAAAAAGGTGTAAAATATGGAGTGATCAAAGGCATAGGTGATTGTAAGTGTTGTTTTATTTCATACTTTCATAACTTTCGTTATCGGTTTTACTCTCGGTTTGTGAGAGTGGGTTGCTTGCTCCCAAGTTGTGGGAGTCAAGGACAATCGATTGTATTTTGATTTCACTTGTAGGGTTGCTACAAGTGGGTTTTTAAGGAAACCTCAAGTTAGGGTTCTAACTTGAGTATCTGGTTGTTAACCGGGTGGAATGGACGTAGGATTACCAGGAACAAGTCGGGAAGTGACTTGGGTAATCCGAACCCTTGAAACATCCTTGCGTTTGCATTTGTTTCATTTTGGGTTTATTTCTATTCTGCATTATTTTGTTGGTTAGGAATTTTAATTGGTGTAACTATCTTTTTAAATTGCATAAACACTATTCAACCCCCTTCTAGTGTTTTTCCCATAGCCAGGGTCATTACAATTGGTATCAGAGCTCAAGGTTTATAGATATGGCATCCAACAACAAAAACGTTCCTCCGCCGACTTTGTACAACAATCACGACCATGATGGAGCGTCCACTCTTTTCGAAGGTCAATCCACGGTGCGTCCTCCGCGTTTCTGTGGCACGATCTTCGGCTATTAGAAATGCCGGATGGAGACGTTCCTAAGGAGTGCTTCCCTTTGGAGAACCCTCCACAAGGAATACGTCGAGCCCACCGAAGAGGATATCGAAAAATGGACAGCTTCCGAGAATTCCGCCGAAGTCAACAACGTAAAAACAATGAACACTCTTCATTGTGCATTGGAACTGAATGAGTTCAACAAGATATGCACATGTAAGAGTGCATATCAAATTTGGAACCATATTGTCGTTACCCATGAGGGAACAAAAAAGGTAAAACTTTCTAAACTATATGTTGCCGTGCAAAATTTCGATATGTTTCATATGCAGGAAAATGAGAGCATAGCATCGATGTACGGACGTTTTACCAACATCACCAATGAACTGGAAGCTCTTGGGCAAACGTACACCCAGCCAGAGAAGGTGAGAAAGATCATAATGGGGATGACCTCCAAATGGGAACAAAGAGCTATCGCCATTGAGGAGGTCAACGACTTGAAGAACTACACAGTCATGAATCTCATCGGCACTCTTATGTCTTATGAAGTAAGACAGGAGAACCGATTCAAGATTCGATCTATGATGAACCCTTCGGAGGCCAAGAAGAAATCTTTGGCATTTAACGCCAATTCTTCATCCTCCGATAGTGAAGAATCAGAAAATGAGATGGACTTGGGTGAAATGGCCCAAATGGCGAAGAAGTTCCAACGCTTCTTTCGCAAAGGTAAATTTCCCTCTAAGAAGAGATTTGATTCTGCTAATGTTACTTTCACTCTTTGCTTTAAGTGTAACAAGCCAGGGCACATCAAGAAGGACTGCCCAATGCTACGAACTAAAGAGAAGTTGAAGGCTTCGAAGTACCACAAGTCTGATAAGAATAAGGGAGATAAGAAGAAAGGACTAGTCGGTACATTCGATGACTCAAGTGGAGACTCATCAAGCGAATCCGATGATGAGAAGGGTGAAAGTGCCCATATGTGCTTCATGGCCCGAGAAAATTCACTCTCCGCTGAAAGTGATTCCGACATGGATGAAACTGAGGTAACTATGGATGAATTACGTATTGCTAACGAAGAATTATTTGCTAGGTATCAATCTTTAATGCTTAGATATACTAGTTTAAAGAAATTGAATGTTAGCAATTCATCCATTCCATGCATTATCAACAATGACACCACTGTTGATACTTTAACCCTTGAGAAAGCAAATTTAGCTTCTCAAAATGTCACTTTGAGAAATGAGGTGAATACCCTCAAATATCAACTAGTTGAAACACATCCTAAGGATAATAGTGATCTAGTTTCACGACACACATAATTGGGTTTAGAGAATGAGTCTCTTAAAACCCAAGGGCACGAGCTCAAAGCACGGGTGTCCACCTTGGATACCAACATTTCTTCTCTTAAGGAGAAATATGAGCTCATGTCCTCCCATATTGTGAGATTCAATAAGGGAAAAGGACAATTGGACGATTTACTAGCAAACCAATTTCTAGCCACACATCGTGTTGGTCTTGGTTTTGTGGAAGCAAATGCATCCAATGCTCGCACCTCCTATAGTGGTGTCACTATAGACTTTGTGAGGCCATCCTCCGGTGCATCCACAAGTGGTGTCAAAGACACTATAGGTAGCAAACCTGCCAAGAAAGTCACCACTTCATAGTCTCTTCCTTTTGGCAAGAAACCCACTAAGGGTGGAAACCAAAATAGAAGCCATGCTTACATGTACACCAACATTCATCCATGTAGGAAAGTTCCTACTTCACAAGTGGATACACATGACACTTTCTATGCTCCACACCCACGGACATGTACAAATCCACACATGAGAAATACTCATGTATGTGCTCCTATACACCCATATGCTCATACACATCATTCTTACATGTATGCACATCCTGCACATGTCATGCAAGACCCATATGTTTCATACAACATGCATGTTCCCAAGCATGCATACAAACCTCATATGTTCAATGCATATCCACCGCCTCATTTTTATGCTAGAAACCATGTTCCCAAGAAGCATGCACCACATAGAAATCTAACAGCTATGCATGCAACTAGGAAAAGGACTCCCAAAACATACACCATTTGGGGTCCTAAGAACACTAACTTAAATGATAGGAATGCATATGTTGATTCCTATTTTCATGATGTTATTAATAATGGTAATTATGTTGGGAAGCAAAAGTCCACTTGGACTTGGCTTCCAAAGGGCTAATCCCATTGGACCCAACAAAAATTGGGTACCATGAGCTTATGGTATATTGTGTAGGTACCCAAGAGAAAGAAAAAGAGCAATACAGGTCAAACTAGCTCTAAAAGGAAAGGATGGATTCTCAAAAGCGGTTGCTTCAAACACATGACGGGAGATCCCTCTTTGCTCTCCGAAGTGATTAGCATCAAGGATGGTGCAACGGTCACTTTTGGAGGTAACCAACAGGGAACCATCATTGGAGTAGGTATAGTCGGAAACTCCTCCAAACCTTTAATTACTAATGTATTTTTAGTTAGTGGTTTGTGTCACAATCTCATTTCCATTAGTCAACTTTGTGACAAAGGTTACACGTTTAACTTTGGAGAAGGATTATGTAAAATTGTAGATTTTAATTCACATGTTTTATTTACCGGTATTAGGCGTAAAAATATTTATCATTTGAGCTTGCCTAAAACCGTAGAACATTGCTTAGTTGCTAATACAAGTGAACAACTACTATGTCATCGCTGTTTTGGTCATGTTCATTTCAAGCACTTATATAAGTTAGCTAAGCATGATCTAATCAAAGGTTTTCCAAAAATTGCTTTTAGTAAGAAAAACTTTTGTGATTCATGTCAAAGAGGTAAACTTAGTAAATCATCTTTTAAGCTTAAAGAAGGCATTACTTCTAAGAGGCCCCTAGAACTTCTTCATCTAGATTTGTTTGGGCCAACTAGAACCGCTTCTTTAGGTAGTGCTCATTATGGATTAGTTGTCGTTGACGACTTCTCTAGATTTACTTGGGTTTTATTCTTAAATAATAAGAATGAAGCTTTTGAAGAGTTTACCATATTTGCACAGAAGATTCAGAATCTCTTAGGATCCACCATTATCACTATCCATAGTGATTATGGAGGAGAATTTGAGAATGAATCTTTTACAAAGTTTTGTGATGACACCTGGATAACTCATAATTTTTCCTTTCCTCGGGCACCCCCACAAAATGGTGTTGTAGAGAGAAAGAATAGGACTCTTATTGAGTGTGCTCATACTATGCTCCATGATAGTCATCTCGGACTATAATTTTGGGCAGAACCAGAGCACACGGCATGTTATGTGCTCAATAGGATCCTAGTGAGACCACAAATGAACAAAACTTGTTTTGAATTATTTTATGACAAAAGCCTCAAGTTAAGTATTTTCGAGTTTTTGGTTCAAAATGTTTTATCAAGAACACTTTTGATAACTTAGATAAATTTGAGCCAAGATCCGATGAAGGAATTTTAGTTGGATATTCACACGTAGCAAAGCTTACCAGTTATACAACAAAACCTCTTCAACGATCGAGGAATCACACACGTATCATTTTATAAAGATTTTGATTTTCCTCATGGTGTTGATGATAGTGTAGATGCTATATGTGATTCACTTAGTAATGTCAAGATTAATGATTCAATTATTGAGACTAACACTACTAATGAGATTGTTGAAGATGTTCCAAGTGATACAGGAATACCCAAAGCTTACCCAACCGCTCGCAACCATCCACATTACCAAATTATTGGAGATATTAGTGTGGGTGTTCGAACGAGGTCAAGAATTGAAGAATTCTCTCATTGCACATTTGTCTCTACCACTGAGCCAAAGAACATCCAAGAATCTTGTGAGGATAGCTCTTGGATAGTGGCAATGGAAGAAGAACTAATGCAATTCGAGAGAAATGAAGTTTGGAAGCTCGTTCCTCTTCCAAGTGGTCATCAAGTTATTGGGACCAAGTGGATTTTCAAGAACAAGACCGATGAGAACAAGGTCATCACAAGGAACAAAGCAAGGTTAGTAGCTCAAGGCTACCGACAAGAAGAAGGTATCGATTTCGAAGAATCTTTTGCCCCCTTAGCTAGATTAGAAGCTATTAGATTGCTTTTATCTTTTGCATCTCATAAGAATTTCAAATTATTTCAAATGGATGTTAAAAGTGCATTTTTAAATGGGATTGTCAATGAAGAAGTGTATGTTTCTCAACCTCCCGGTTTCATTCATGAAAAATTTCCAAACCATGTTTTGAAACTTAAGAAAGGGTTGTATGGGTTGAGACAAGCTCCTAGATCTTGGTATGATCGACTTAAGACCTTTCTTTTGGATTTAGGTTTTAAAATGGGTGAAGTTGACTCAACACTTTTTCATAGTATTATGAAAATGACATCCTATTGATTCAAGTTTATGTAGACGATATAATATTTGGTTATACTAACTTTAATCTTTGTCAAGAATTTTCTAAGTCCATGAAGGATGAATTCGAGATGAGCCACATGGGTGAGCTCAACTATTTCCTTGGATTGCAAATTCGACAAATGAAGGATGTGACTTTCATACATCAAACCAAGTACACATGGGAGCTTATCAAGCGATTCGGGATGGAATCTTCTTCAACCAAAAGGACTCCCATGAGTACGACAACCCATCTACAGAAGGATGAGAATGAAAAAGATGTGGATGTTCGTCTATATCGAGGTATGATCGGTAGCTTACTCTATTTAACTGCTAGTAGGCCCGGTATCATGTTTTCCGTATGCTTGTGTGCTAGATATCAAGCTAGACCTAAGGAGTCACACTTGATTGCGGTTAAATGATTTTTTTGTTATCTCAATCATTCACTAGATTATGGGTTACTTTACCCTAAATCTAGCACATATGAGTTAATCTCATATAGTGATGCCGACTTTGTCGGATGCAAATCCGATAGGAAAAGTACTAGTGGCACTGGCCATTTTCTTGGAAATTCCCTAGTTTCTTGGTTCTCCAAGAAACAGAACTCGGTATCATTGTCCACGACTGAAGCGAAATATATTGCCGCTGGTCTTGCATGTGCACTGGTTCTTTGGATGAGACACACTCTTAAGGACTATTGTGTCAATTGTGATACTTGCCCTATCATGGTTGATAACCAAAGTGTTATATGTCTTTCCAAGAATCCGGTACATCACTCCCATACCAAACACATAGATATGAGACACCACTTTATCAATGATCATGTAGCTAAGAAGGACATCATCTTAGAGTACATTGAAACCCAAAAACAAATCGTTGACATCTTCACAAAACCTCTTAAACAAGATTCATTTGTGAGGTTGCGGGGAGAATTAGGGATTATGGGTGAATCTGAGATTTAGGAGTTCAACTTACTTGTTATAACATCTTTTGAACTCATATCATCATGTTGCCTCTTTTAATTTGATATATCTTATATCGGTTTTTAGAAAGGCTATTGAGATTTCTTTGATTACATGAGTTTTCAGATTGTTTTAAGATATTTATGTTATAAATGATTTATCGTTTGATATTGATTTTATGATGAGTTTGTGTTAGAGTATAGGTCCTAGGGTGAGTTATGTTTATCCTCTGGATTTAACTGCCATGTGTATTTCTGGACCAGCACAGACGACTGTCTTTCCTTCGACAGTCGACTGTCCTACTCTATCTTCTCAGTCAGCAGACTGTATCTTTCGACCAGGCGACTGTTGACGACTTCACAGTTGACTGTTGAATCAACAGCAGACTGTATTTTGGTCATCAGGCGCCTGACAATTTCGTCAGTAGTCTCTGTTTTATCATTAATTGTATTGATTCTCAGTCAGTCAACTGATGAGTATAATATAGTCGACTGTCGCACGGACATGCGACTGTGTTTTACCCAACAGTCGACTGTCTGTCAACCTAAGCTCATCTGTTATCACTTCAACCAGTCGACTGAATATTGTTCATTAGCCGACTGTCTCTTATTGTGGCGGTTCGCTCAGTTTATCTGAGCCATTTATTCTTTGATCCAATGGCCCAGATTCACTTGCCCCTTCGATATTTGATCAAGAGATGTCATTTCAATCGACTTATTCTCTCTCCTCCGATTGAAACCGCTTCGTATCCCTGTTTCAAAACCTCAGTCGTTTGCTCCTCCGGTACTCTTCGTCTGCACTTCTCGTCGTCTGTCGATTTCTTTGCTTCTCTTCGTGCCTTTCGACTAGGTTTGATTTCCTCTCGTCTTTCTTTCGTGCGATTTTTGTTCAAATCCCCTATTCATTTGATTGTGCAATGGCTCCCAAAACCAAGGGTAAGACTATTGCTTCTAAGCGCCCTAGGGTTCCCAAGCCTACTATTGCCAAAAAAACAACCCTATAATGCCCGAACCAAGAAAGCTGATTCTCCCTCTCACTCCACTTCGCAGGGTTATTCTCCTTCTTCAGGGTCTTCTTCATCTGAAACCGAGCCTCTCATCAAGCGTTCGCGCAAGCCCGTTGGTGTTCGCATCAATGAGCCTTGCGCTGAGGCTTCTCCTTCACAATCCATGTCGAGTTCCGCAGAAGAAACCTCTATCGTGCCACCCTCTGATCCCCTCATTCCAATTTGCCAAGATAATTTGTGCTTGGCAAAATTTCACTCTATCCTAGGGATCAAACTTCTTAGAGAGAGATTCATTGTCTACCCTGCTTTCACCGTTGAGAGATTATCTGAGATCCTTTCTGCTACTCGTTTGGCTGACCTCTTTCTCTTCTCTTAGAGCGAGTCTCCTCGTGCTTACCCATTCTTGGTTAAGCTTTTCTATGCTAACCGCGTTTGCAGTGAGTATTCGACCACTGGGGTTATTGACACTGTCATCGAGGGGACCCACATTCGTATTGATCCCACTCTTTTTGGGACCATTCTTAGGATTCCCTCCACTGGATCCCTTCCTACAGACATTTCCATTTTTGATGTCAGTGAGCTTGATCAGTCTGTCCTCCGGGACATGTTCCGTGAGATACCCTCTGCTCTCTCTGGTGTTCAGTCGTCCATGTTCTCGGTTAGGGGTTGGGCTGTTCACCTTGTGGTGAAGTCCAACATCCTGCCGAAGTACGGATCTTTAGACCAGCCATCCCAGGAGATACTTAGGTGTGTGTACACGATCTTTTCTGGCATATCGGTGAACTGGGCCGGTGTCCTGATAGGATGGACAAGTTCGAGTTTACTACTACTTTCTCCCACATTCCTTATGGTGGTCTTCTTACACTCGTCTTTCGTAATTTTGGGATTGATTTGACTCCATACGAGCCCTTGCCTTTTGGTCCTCTTCTCGATGCTTCTGCAAAGTCGAAGTCCTCTTTGGCTCTGAAGTCTGCATTTAAGAAGAGGCAATCCACATCTGCTCCATCTTCCTCCACGGTTCCTCCTACTGACCAACCATCCTCCTCTGTTCCTTCCCCTCATGACATTTTGTTTGAGATGGTTTCTGGTCTATATGAGCTGGTCTTCTTGTCTTTCCGGCATCAGGATATACCCTTCCTTGAGCACCTCAGACGATTTGTTCCTCCCCAGCCTCATGAGCCTCCACCTCCTATCATCACTGATATGGTTATGCATCCTGCTGTATGTGCCACTCAGGGTGTTGCTGTTGCTGCTGCTCCTCCAGAGGATGTTCCCGTTGCCCCAGAGACTGCTTCCCCCTCTGCTGCACCTGGAGACACTCACTCTTAGATTGTTTTGAGTGTTTTGAGTGATTTTTGTATGATGGATATATTTTGTAGTGATGATGTATGAGAGTATCATGATGTATTTTGATCGTTTTTAATGGACATGGTGATGTTCATATGTTTTGTACTCTTGTGATCTCATCTTTATGTGTGTGTGTGTGTGTGTGTGTGTGTGTGTGTGTGTGTGTGTGTATATATAAAGTTGCAGTTTCTTCGTCTGTTTCACACATTGTATAATTGCTTATCTTATTTGTGTGCATTTTGAGATATTGTCTCCTTATATGCTATATTCTACATGTGATGTGTTTTGAGACGATATGTCTTCTGCTGCTCCTCCAGAGGATGTTCCCGTTGCCCCAGAGACTGCTTCCCCCTCTGCTGCACCTGGAGACACTCACTCTTAGATTGTTTTGAGTGTTTTGAGTGATTTTTGTATGATGGATATATTTTGTAGTGATGATGTATGAGAGTATCATGATGTATTTTGATCGTTTTAATGGACATGGTGATGTTCATATGTTTTGTACTCTTGTGATCTCATCTTTGTGTGTGTGTGTGTGTGTGTGTGTGTGTGTGTGTGTATAAAGTTGCAGTTTCTTCGTCTGTTTCACACATTGTATAATTGCTTATCTTATTTGTGTGCATTTTGAGATATTGTCTCCTTATATGCTATATTCTACATGTGATGTGTTTTGAGACGATATGTCTTCTTAGTATATCGCAATGTTGATATTGGACTCCCATTCCTATAATCACATAAGTTTATGATGTGGTTTTATGAGTTTTTGAGTTTTATATCATTAGACTCTTGTAATTGTTGCTAGTTTTTATTTAGCATGATTGTTGTTGTTATTTTACTCACACCTTTTGGATAATGCCATAGGGGGAGAGAAATAAACATATAGATTCATAATGAATGTGCTAAGTATATACTAATAACACTTGAATCTAAGATTGAAGTTGCCTTAGATTCAGAGGGAGTAAGATATAATGAATATGGATTTTAAATCCTAGATTTCATGAAATCATTTCACTCATGCATATCTTACTCATTTGCCTCAATTGATATATAGATGCCCTAATATTTCTTGACTAACTTGATTGCATCTATGTAGGGGGAGTAAGTTTTCTTTAAGCACAATTATTTATCTTTTTGTTTATGTTTGTTTGTCATCATCAAAAAGGGGGAAAATGTTGAGTATTGGACTTCTCCCTACTTGGTGTTAATGATGAGCAAACATAAATACTTGTGACTAATCCCCTATTTGCAGTTAATCCATTACCTAAGCTTATTATGGAGATATACTAGCAATGGATGACACTCAAAGATTACTGAAATCAAATGAAATGGATTGGATGATTGAAGATGGTGAATGAAGCTCCTAGAAGACTTCAAGCTCATGTGTTGGCTAGAAGAGAGAGTTCGTCAAATGTAACTTTCTTATTTCTCTTCTAGTATGTAGCTTAGAAGTAGAACATTGTTGGAGCGCACACACATCTTCATTTCAGTCTTAGGATTTCATTAGATCAATCTTCCTTAGACTCCAATTCATTTCAATCTAGATTGTGCATGCTATGTTTATAACAGTCGACTGCTGAACGATTTACAGTCTTATGTCTCAAAACAGTCGACTATGTTTTGTTCTACAGTCGCCTGTTATGCACAAACTTTTTCAATCTAGTTTTTGGGCTTCTCTGTTTTAACTCCCACAGGAGACTTATGAATGATTCACAGGCGCATGTCCAATTGACAGTCGACTGTGTTTTGTTAATCAGTTGCATGTCTATCTTAAGCCCAAACTCTAACTGTCTATTTAAAGCCCAAACTCTAACTCTCTGAATTATCTGGCCAGTCGACTATTGTTGAATTTACAGTCGACTGCCCATTGGAGCAGTCGACTGCCAATGCTTCAACAGTTATCTTTCTTTGAGCCTATTTGATGATTATACTCTCTGGAAATTCTTAGGGTCTTGACAGTCGTCTGTAGAAGGAATTACAGTCGCATGTTCAGTTTAACAGTCGACTGTCTTCTCTTCATCAGTCGTCTGTCATGTTCTACCAATTGTTTTTCAGCTTTCATCAACTTACCCAACTTGCGGCCAGTCGCCTGTAGAAGGATTTACAGTCACCTGTTGGTTCAACAGTCGACTGTCTATACTTCATCAGTCGACTGTCCACATAGTGTAACGACCGGTTTTTATCATTACTATTATTCGTATTTCCTCCATATTTTTCCTCTTTTTTTCTTTTCCGTATCCGTTGTTAAATGTTTTGTCCCAGTACCCCTATCCACTTCTACCTTTTCATACTTATTATTATCATGGTCTAGAATAAATCCTTCCTATAATTATTTTGAAAACATCTTTTATAATTAGTTTAAATTTTATTTTCAAATTCAAATTTCAAAATTTAAATAATTAGACTCATTTCATACTAATACTATTAATAGGATTTCAAACCGTTTCCATATATAAACCCTTTATTGTAATTGTTTTAAATTCCTCTTCTTAAAATGCTTTTAATTTTCATTTCAAAATTCAAATTTGGATTTAAAACTTTTTTGAAAAAGGTTTGAAAAAATTTCCTTATTAGATGCTATTAAAACCTATTGATTGACTTTTATTTCTCTTAATAAAACCTACTGATTTCTTTTATTCTCTTATTAAAACCTATTCATATAATTTCAAAATATTTCCTAATATAAATCCTTTCTTAATTTAACCTAGCACATGTTTTCGACACCTAGGCCAAACCTAGTAGGTATCCACGCACACAAGTTATATTATAAAACCCCTAGGCCTAGAGCAGCACCCCACCCTTTCCATCTTCTCCTTCTTCGCAACGCCAGACCCCCACCTTCCTCTTCCTCCACCCCACGCCTCTTTCAGCAACTACCTAAGCCCGTCAGCCTCGCTCCCCTCTTCTCGTTTTCCCCACACACGCGAGCAGCGGCCTCCCCTCCCATCTCCGTAAGCGTCGCACCACCCTCACCATCGCACAAACGTCAGCGCCTTCTCCCTTTGGCACCAAGCTCCGATCTTCGGCAAGCCACCCGCGACCTCCCTCTTTCCTCCTCTCACCGTTGCATCGGAACCCCGCAAAACCTCCGCCTCCGTTCACCTCCAGCAACCCGCCGTCCAACGCCAACAACTGCCCGCCGCCCTCGCCGCAGACCCGACCCAACTCCTCACGGCCTCCTCCTCCACCTGTGAGAGCTCCCCACCGCCGAAGCTTTCACCCCGAGCCGCCGTTCTCAGGCCGCCACCCCCCGAACAGACACCGCCTCCCTCGAGTGCGCCACCCCCTTGATCGCTCCACCGTTCCCCGTGCCAGGACCGCTGTCTCGACCTCTAGATCCGTCGCCGCCCGTGTTGAAGCCGCTCCGCCGCATCTCGCAACCACCGCCAGATCTGATCGCAGCTGCCGCCTCAGATCAGCGCAGCCTCCGCCCCGAATCGCATGAAGCCGCTGTCTCCCGAAGCCGCCCGATCCCCAAGCGCCACCGCCCGCCTCCGATCCGTAGCCCCGATCGCCGATCGCCCCTGCGCGAGAGAGAACGAAGAAAGAAAAAGGGGATGATCGAGAGAAGACAGAGGGAGAGAAAGAGATTGGGGGGGATTTTATTTAATGTAAGTTATTTATAATTATTATTACTATTATAAGTTATAAGTTTATTATTATAACAGTTATTATTTTTATAAAGCTTATAATTTTATAAGTTAAAAGTTTTAGTAAGATTATTACTAACTAATAAGTTTTAGTATGATAAGTTGTTAAAATTATTAAGCTAAGATTTTGTGTTATAAGTTAAATATTATATTTAATGTTTCAATAGGTTGATTTGATGTTTTTATAACTGGTTAGTAAACAAAGACCTAATAACACAATTCTACGATGCAGATATAACGTGCTTCACGTCACCAGCACCTGGGACACCCAAAACTCACATCACATCAGGCAAGTATATACCACGTGCAAGTATACCATTTCCTACAACTGTTTTCAAAGATGCAAGTTTTTACTCCTCGCGAGTATATTACCTTCTTCTAATTTTCAAAGACGTAAGTATTTTTCACCCACAAGTTTTTAACTTTATTACTTATATTTTTGTGGATGGGAAGACTGAATATTGCTAATCAACAACTCGTAAGTATGCTGCTTAAGCTTAACGGACTCATTGACTTGTTTAGTTGTTTTGCTCTCAAATGTTAGTGCTATCGAAATAACATACATGTAACACTCTCATTGTTTGTTGTGCCTTTAAATTGTGGGTCGTTCACCCCCATTGAATTGTGATATTGGGCCTTTGGGCAATTATGGATTATTGTGCCTTTGGGCAATTACGGATTATTGTGCCTTTGGGCAACTACGGACTATTGGGCCTTCGGGCATTACGGATATTGGGCCCGCGGGGCATTTACGGAATGTTTGCCATACAGCAAACATTGAACTACGGATTGGCTTAAGGACACTTTGGGTGGGGTAGTCTAGTGTAGTAGAGGATGGAAAGCTGGATTACACTCTAGTGGTGAACTTGACCGACACCTGGCCGGGTCGGTGAGTATAGAGTCACGGGTAGCTCCCGTTGACTTGGGTGTGATGCTGATCACCTCCCCCTCAGACACTGGGCTTGTCACTAGGTTGATTGAATGATTGATTGATTGATGCACCCGTCTCTTTACCTCTGTTGATGCTACATCGTAAACTGCTAAAAATTATTGTCACGCTCGACTATTGCTGTGCACACCACACTTGCTATACATATTGTTGTACACACTACATGTGTCACGACTATTGCTGTGCACACTACACGTGTCACGACTAATGCTGTACACACTACACCTGTCACGACTATTGTTGTACACACTACACCTGTCACAATTATTGCTGTATACACTACACTTGCCATGCTAGTTACTTTACACACTACTCCTTGATGCGGTTGCTACTTTGCATACTACACCACTCATGCTCACTGATTTACACACTACAGATGTTATGCTCACATGTTTTCACATGTTGTTATGTATCATCTTTTGAAATCATAATGTGCCTCTCTTTCCCTAAATTTTGTGAACTATATTAAATCTTGCCGAGGGTCATTTTATTACTAACGTTTTAAATCTAGCCGAGCGACCCTCGCTGACGTATATTTCCTTGTCTGTGAAATATACGTTAGGTTTTGAGCAGAGTTCACAGTGAAGTTCACTTGGAGATTGAAGAAGGTGACCAAGGATTATCAGGAGCACGAGATTCACTGCTGAAGACGACAGACACATCACAGCTTGCTAGAAGTTTACTATTTGTTGTTGTATTTCATTCAAGTGTACTTTAAATTCTTTGTAACTGTTTGTAATGGCCATGCTTGGCCTTAATTTTTGTGTACATGTAAATCTGGATGTTGAGTGTAATAATGGCATCATTTTGTTGTTCCGATTGTTCGCAAGCAAGAACCTGACAAGTAGTCATACACAGACGCTTATTGGGTTGGGGTTTCACCGCTCCAGCCCAAGCGGGCCCGCTCACGTCCTCTCTCCCAAGTATAATGGGAAGCGGGGCGTGACAGGTTTTAGTGGTGGCCCATGCAGGTCGTGCTTTCTGCGAAATACTCGGAACAATATAGATGTCATTATTAACTAGACTGTCTAGATAAACCTTGTATGCAAATGTTTGCTTTGTTTGTTTACAGCACGACAGGAAGACGTAACACTCGACGAGGATCCGGAGCTGCTGGAAGCAGAGAGGACGCCGAGCCAGTGATGAACGGTGACGTTTGAACCCTGACCTATCATCGTAACTAGTAATTTATATCATGTGCTTATCCTTTTGTCGCTTCTTAGACGTATCTTTCGCTTCTACCGTTACCATTTTCGTCTATCATGTTTGTTATATTCTAGGTGTTGTTTCATTGTTCCGATCTTAGACCCTTTTTCAATTCAGAAATTCCATTTTCTCTATATGTCTCTTCCTTCCTTGATACCCGGACCCTTCGTCTATCAGGCTTTTCCACGATCATACCTAACTTAAGAAATTCCGAGGACAGAATTTTCCTTAAGGTGGGTAGGATGTAACGACCGGTTTTTATCATTACTATTATTAGTATTTCCTCCATATTTTTCCTCTTTTTTTCTTTTTCGTATCCGTTGTTAAATGTTTTGTCCCAGTACCCCTATCCACTTCTACCTTTTCATACTTATTATTATCATGGTCTAGAATAAATCCTTCCTATAATTATTTTGAAAACATCTTTTATAATTAGTTTAAATTTTATTTTCAAATTCAAATTTCAAAATTTAAATAATTAGACTCATTTCATACTAATACTATTAATAGGATTTCAAACCGTTTCCATATATAAACCGTTTATTATAATTGTTTTAAATTCCTCTTCTTAAAATGCTTTTAATTTTCATTTCAAAATTCAAATTTGGATTTAAAACTTTTTTGAAAAAGGTTTGAAAAAATTTCCTTATTAGATGCTATTAAAACCTATTGATTGACTTTTATTTCTCTTAATAAAACCTACTGATTTCTTTTATTCTCTTATTAAAACCTATTCATATAATTTCAATATATTTCCTAATATAAATCCTTTCTTAATTTAACCTAGCACACGTTTTCGACACCTAGGCCGAACCTAGTAGGTATCCACGCATACAACTTATATTATAAAACCCCTAGGCCTATAAACCTATGTCTCTTATTTTCTGCCTAGAGTAGCACCCCACCCTTTCCATCTTCTCCTTCTTCGCAACGCCGGACCCCCACCTTCCTCTTCCTCTACCCCACGCCTCTTTCAGCAACTGCCTAAGCCCGTCAGCCTCGCTCCCCTCTTCTCGTCTTCCCCACACACGCGAGCAGCGGCCTCGCCTCCCATCTCCGCAAGCGTCGCACCACCCTCACCATCGCACAAACGTCAGCGCCTTCTCCCTTCTGGCACCAAGCTCCGATCTTCGGCAAGCCACCCGCGACCTCCCTCTTTCTTCCTCTCGCCGTTGCATCGGAACCCCGCAAAACCTCCGCCTCCGTTCACCTCCAGCAACTCGCCATCCAAGGGCAACAACCGCCCGCCGCCCTCGCCGCAGACCCGACCCAACTCCCCGCGGCCTCCCCCTCCACCTGCGAGAGCTCCCCACCGCCGAAGCTTTCACCCCGAGCCGTCGTTCTCAGGCCGCCACTCCCCCGAACAGACGCCGCCTCCCTCGAGCGCGCCACCCCCTCGATCGCTCCGCCGTTCCCCGTGCCATGACCGCCGTCTCAACCTCCAGATCCGCCGCCGCCCGTGTTGAAGCCGCTCCGCCGCATCTCGCAACCACCGATAGATCTGATCGCAACCGCCGCCTCCCATCAGCGCAGCCCCCGCCCCGAATCACCCGAAGCCGCTGTCTCCCGAAGCCGCCCGATCCCCAAGCGCCGCCGCCCGCCTTCGATCCGTAGCCCCGATCGCCGATCGCCCCTGCGCGAGAGAGAACGAAGAAAGAAAAAGGGGATGATCGAGAGAAGACAGATGGAGAGAAAGAGATTAGGGGGGATTTTATTTAATGTAAGTTATTTATAATTATTATTACTATTATAAGTTATAAGTTTATTATTATAACAGTTATTATTTTTATAAAGCTTATAAGTTTATAAGTTAAAAGTTTTAGTAAGATTATTACTAACTAATAATTTTTAGTATGATAAGTTGTTAAAATTATTAAGCTAAGATTTTGTGTTATAAGTTAAATATTATAGTTAATGTTTCAATAGGTTGATTTGATGTTTTTATAACTGGTTAGTAACCATAGACCTAATAACACAATTCTACGATGCAGAAATAACGTGCTTCACGTCACCAGCACCTGGGACACCCAAAACTCACATCACATCAGGCAAGTATATACCACGTGCAAGTATACCGTTTCCTACAACTGTTTTCAAAGATGCAAGTTTTTACTCCTCGCGAGTATATTACCTTCTTCTAATTTTCAAAGACGTAAGTATTTTTCACCCACAAGTTTTTAACTTTATTACTTATATTTTTGTGGTTGGGACGACTGAATATTGCTAATCAACAACTCGTAAGTATGCTGCTTAAGCTTAACGGACTCAGTGACTTGTTTAGTTGTTTTGCTCTCAAATGTTAGTGCTATCGAAATAACATACACGTAACACTCTCATTGTTTGTTGTGCCTTTAAATTGTGGATCGTTCACCCCCATTGAATTGTGATATTGGGCCTTTGGGCAATTATGGATTATTGTACCTTTGGGCAATTACGGATTATTGTGCCTTTGGGCAACTACGGACTATTGGGCCTTCGGGCATTACGGATATTGGGCCCGCGGGGCATTTACGGAATGTTTGCCATACGGCAAACATTGAACTACGGATTGGCTTAAGGACACTTTGGGTGGGGTAGTCTAGTGTAGTAGAGGCTGGAAAGCTGGATTACACTCTAGTGGTGAACTTGACCGACACCTGGCCGGGTCGGTGAGTATAGAGTCATGGGTAACTCCCGTTGACTTGGGTGTGATGCTGGTCACCTCCCCCTCAGGCACTGGGCTTGTCACTAGGTTGATTGATTGATTGATTGATGCACCCTACTCTTTACCTCTGTTGATGCTACAGTGTAAACTGCTAAAAATTATTGTCACGATCGACTATTGTTGTGCACACCACACTTGCTATATATATTGTTGTACACACTACACGTGTCACGACTATTGCTGTGCACACTACACGTGTCACGACTAATGCTGTACACACTACACCTGTCACGACTATTGCTGTACACACTACACCTGTCACGACTATTGCTGTATACACTACACTTGCCATGCTATTTACTTTACACACTACTCCTTGATGCGGTTGCTACTTTGCATACTACACCACTCATGCTCACTGATTTACACACTACAGATGTTATGCTCACATGTTTTCACATGTTGTTATGTATCATCTTTTGAAATCATAATGTGCCTCTCTTTCCCTAAATTTTGTGAACTATATTAAATCTTACCGAGGGTCATTTTATTACTAACGTTTTAAATCTAGCCGAGCGACCCTCGCTGACGTATATTTCCTTGTCTGTGAAATATACGTTAGGTTTTGAGCAGAGTTCACAGTGAAGTTCACTTGGAGATTGAAGAAGGTGACCAAGGATTATCAGGAGCACGAGATTCACTGCTGAAGACGACAGACACATCGCAGCTTGCTAGAAGTTTACTATTTGTTGTTGTATTTCATTCAAGTGTACTTTAAATTCTTTGTAACTGTTTGTAATGGCCATGCTTGGCCTTAATTTTTGTGTACATGTAAATCTGGATGTTGAGTGTAATAATGGCATCATTTTGTTGTTCCGATTGTTCGCAAGCAAGAACCTGACAAGTAGTCATACACAGACGCTTATTGGGTTGGGGTTTCACCGCTCCAGCCCAAGCGGGCCCGCTCACGTCCTCTCTCCCAAGTATAATGGGAAGCGGGGCGTGACAGGTTTTAGTGGTGGCCCATGCAGGTCGTGCTTTCTGCGAAATACTCGGAACAATATAGATGTCATTATTAACTAGACTGTCTAGATAAACCTTGTATGCAAATGTTTGCTTTGTTTGTTTACAGCACGACAGGAAGACGTAACACTCGACGAGGATCCGGAGCTGCTGGAAGCAGAGAGGACGCCGAGCCAGTGATGAACGGTGACGTTTGAACCCTGACCTATCATCGTAACTAGTAATTTATATCATGTGCTTATCCTTTCGTCGCTTCTTAGACGTATCTTTCGCTTCTACCGTTACCATTTTCGTCTATCATGTTTGTTATATTCTAGGTGTTGTTTCATTGTTCCGATCTTAGACCCTTTTTCAATTTAGAAATTCCTTTTTCTCTATATGTCTCTTCCTTCCTTGATACCCGGACCCTTCGTCTATCAGGCTTTTCCACGATCATACCTAACTTAAGAAATTCCGAGGACGGAATTTTCCTTAAGGTGGGTAGGATGTAACGACCGATTTTTATCATTACTATTATTAGTATTTCCTCCATATTTTTCCTCTTTTTTTCTTTTTCGTATCCGTTGTTAAATGTTTTGTCCCAGTACCCCTATCCACTTCTACCTTTTCATACTTATTATTATCATGGTCTAGAATAAATCCTTCCTATAATTATTTTGAAAACATCTTTTATAATTAGTTTAAATTTTATTTTCAAATTCAAATTTCAAAATTTAAATAATTAGACTCATTTCATACTAATACTATTAATAGGATTTCAAACCGTTTCCATATATAAACCGTTTATTATAATTGTTTTAAATTCCTCTTCTTAAAATGCTTTTAATTTTCATTTCAAAATTCAAATTTGGATTTAAAACTTTTTTGAAAAAGGTTTGAAAAAATTTCCTTATTAGATGCTATTAAAACCTATTGATTGACTTTTATTTCTCTTAATAAAACCTACTGATTTCTTTTATTCTCTTATTAAAACCTATTCATATAATTTCAATATATTTCCTAATATAAATCCTTTCTTAATTTAACCTAGCACACGTTTTCGACACCTAGGCCGAACCTAGTAGGTATCCACGCATACAACTTATATTATAAAACCCCTAGGCCTATAAACCTATGTCTCTTATTTTCTGCCTAGAGCAGCACCCCACCCTTTCCATCTTCTCCTTCTTCGCAACGCCGGACCCCCACCTTCCTCTTCCTCTACCCCACGCCTCTTTCAGCAACTGCCTAAGCCCGTCAGCCTCGCTCCCCTCTTCTCGTCTTCCCCACACACGCGAGCAGCGGCCTCGCCTCCTATCTCCGCAAGCGTCGCACCACCCTCACCATCGCACAAACGTCAGCGCCTTCTCCCTTCTGGCACCAAGCTCCGATCTTCGGCAAGCCACCCGCGACCTCCCTCTTTCTTCCTCTCGCCGTTGCATCGGAACCCCGCAAAACCTCCGCCTCCGTTCACCTCCAGCAACCCGCCATCCAAGGGCAACAACCGCCCGCCGCCCTCGACGCAGACCCGACCCAACTCCCCGCGGCCTCCCCCTCCACCTGCGAGAGCTCCCCACCGCCGAAGCTTTCACCCCGAGACGTCGTTCTCAGGCCGCCACTCCCCCGAACAGACGCCGCCTCCCTCGAGCGCGCCACCCCCTCGATCGCTCCGCCGTTCCCCGTGCCAGGACCGCCGTCTCGACCTCCAGATCCGCCGCCGCCCGTGTTGAAGCCGCTCCGCCGCATCTCGCAACCACCGACAGATCTGATCGCAACCGCCGCCTCCCATCAGCGCAGCCTCCGCCCCGAATCACCCGAAGCCGCTGTCTCCCGAAGCCGCCCGATCCCCAAGCGCCGCCGCCCGCCTTCGATTCGTAGCCCCGATCGCCGATCTCCCCTGCGCGAGAGAGAACGAAGAAAGAAAAAGGGGATGATCGAGAGAAGACAGATGGAGAGAAAGAGATTAGGGGGGGGATTTTATTTAATGTAAGTTATTTATAATTATTATTACTATTATAAGTTATAAGTTTATTATTATAACAGTTATTATTTTTATAAAGCTTATAAGTTTATAAGTTAAAAGTTTTAGTAAGATTATTACTAACTAATAATTTTTAGTATGATAAGATGTTAAAATTATTAAGCTAAGATTTTGTGTTATAAGTTAAATATTATAGTTAATGTTTCAATAGGTTGATTTGATGTTTTTATAACTGGTTAGTAACCATAGACCTAATAACACAATTCTACGATGCAGAAATAACGTGCTTCACGTCACCAGCACCTGGGACACCCAAAACTCACATCACATCAGGCAAGTATATACCACGTGCAAGTATACCGTTTCCTACAACTGTTTTCAAAGATGCAAGTTTTTACTCCTCGCGAGTATATTACCTTCTTCTAATTTTCAAAGACGTAAGTATTTTTCACCCACAAGTTTTTAACTTTATTACTTATATTTTTGTGGTTGGGACGACTGAATATTTCTAATCAACAACTCGTAAGTATGCTGCTTAAGCTTAACGGACTCAGTGACTTGTTTAGTTGTTTTGCTCTCAAATGTTAGTGCTATCGAAATAACATACACGTAACACTCTCATTGTTTGTTGTGCCTTTAAATTATGGATCGTTCACCCCCATTGAATTGTGATATTGGGCCTTTGGGCAATTATGGATTATTGTACCTTTGGGCAATTACGGATTATTGTGCCTTTGGGCAACTACGGACTATTGGGCCTTCGGGCATTACGGATATTGGGCCCGCGGGGCATTTACGGAATGTTTGCCATACGGCAAACATTGAACTACGAATTGGCTTAAGGACACTTTGGGTGGGGTAGTCTAGTGTAGTAGAGGCTGGAAAGCTGGATTACACTCTAGTGGTGAACTTGACCGACACCTGGCCGGGTCGGTGAGTATAGAGTCATGGGTAACTCCCGTTGACTTGGGTGTGATGCTGGTCACCTCCTCCTCAGGCACTGGGCTTGTCACTAGGTTGATTGATTGATTGATTGATGCACCCTACTCTTTACCTCTGTTGATGCTACAGTGTAAACTGCTAAAAATTATTGTCACGATCGACTATTGCTGTGCACACCACACTTGCTATACATATTGTTGTACTTACTACACGTGTCACGACTATTGCTGTGCACACTACACGTGTCACGACTAATGCTGTACACACTACACCTGTCACGACTATTGCTGTACACACTACACCTGTCACGACTATTGCTGTATACCCTACACTTGCCATGCTAGTTACTTTACACACTACTCCTTGATGCGGTTGCTACTTTGCACACTACACCACTCATGCTCACTGCTTTACACACTACAGATGTTATACTCACATGTTTCCACATGTTGTTATGTATCATCTTTTGAAATCATAATGTGCCTCTCTTTCCCTAAACTTTGTGAACTATATTAAATCTTACCGAGGGTCATTTTATTACTAACGTTTTAAATCTAGCCGAGCGACCCTCGCTGACGTATATTTCCTTGTCTGTGAAATATACGTTAGGTTTTGAGCAGAGTTCACAGTGAAGTTCACTTGGAGATTGAAGAAGGTGACCAAGGATTATCAGGAGCACGAGATTCACTGCTGAAGACGACAGACACATCGCAGCTTGCTAGAAGTTTACTATTTGTTGTTGTATTTCATTCAGGTGTACTTTAAATTCTTTGTAACTGTTTGTAATGGCCATGCTAGGCCTTAATTTTTGTGTCCAAGTAAATCTGGATGTTGAGTGTAATAATGGCATCATTTTGTTGTTCCGATTGTTCGCAAGCAAGAACCTGACAAGTAGTCATACACATACGCTTATTGGGTTGGGGTTTCACCGCTCCAGCCCAAGCAGGCCCGCTCACGTCCTCGCTCCCAAGTATAATGGGAAGCGGGGCGTGACACATAGTAAGTTACCGTTATGAATTCTCACCTTCCCTCTGTCATTGTGCAGCAGTCGACTGTGTTTTATTCAACAGTCGACTGTCGCGGGTGCAGATTCTATCTGTTGAGTTTTTCCTCACGGATTTCAAAGGGGTTTTTGGTGATTTCGTTTGAGGGGTTTGAGAAACCTATAAAAGGAGCATCTGTTCCATTGAGAGGTTACTCGTTTTTGCTAAATCATTTTCAAGCTTTCATTCTCTCAAGATCAAAGCTCTCAAATCCTAAAGCCCAAGAATTCCAATCTTTAATCTCTTGCTCTTCAACCTAGAACCAAAGAGATATCTTCTAGGCATTTGGTGCAGTCAAGTGAAAGGGATTTTCTCTCTTCCAAGAGAGTAATTCAACACACAACACACTTCTCCTTCAAGTTCTACTTCAAGGCATAGGTGATTGTAAGTGTTGTTTATTTCATACTATCATAACTTTGTTATCGGTTTTACTCTCGGTTTGTAGGAGTGGTTTGCTTTCTCCCAAGTTGTGGGAGTCAAGGACAATCGATTGTATTTCGATTTCACTTGTAGGGTTGCTACAAGTGGGGTTTAAAGGAAACCTCAAGTTAGGGTTCAAACTTGAGTATCCAGTTATTGACCAGGTGGAAGGGACTAGGATTACCGGGAACAAGTCGGGAAGTGACTTGGGTAATCCGAACACTTGAATCATCCTTGCGTTTGCATTTATTTCATTTTGGGTTTATTTATATTCCGCATTATTTTGTTGGTTAGGAATTTAAATTGGTGTAACTATCTTTTTAAATTGCATAAACACTATTCAACCCACTTCTAGTGTTTTCCCCATGCCATGGTCATTACAATAAGGGGGAGAGAGAATGAAGGGTATGGTATTAAAATGATGTTAGAGTAGGTGTAAGTAGGTGGGATTATTAATTATAATGTTAACCATATAATTAACTAATATTAGGTTAGTGTTAATAGGTTATTAATATTGATTAACTGGTTAGTATTAATTTTAGCAGCTTGTTGTTAGATAATATCATAATAAATAAGGCGTATCATGTTAGTGTTATACAATATAAACATCACCATAGCAAGAGAACCTAATAAAATTAGACCAATTTAGGGATTAATTTGATATTTTGATTATCTTGCAACGAGTCTAATTTATTGATATGTTTAACCAAAACAGAGAACCGGACGTACCAATATGTAGTACCCGTCAAGACAAACCGAACGGCACCAAAATCGCCGAAATTAGGCAAGTGTACAATTTATAGTGAATTTTTGAAGTTAGATGCTCATTTAGTCTTTTGCTTGTAAAGTTGTATAACTCAAAATCTACACGTGAAATGATGTGTGAAATTACTGCCATGGCATTCTTGACTAAAAATGTGATCCAACGGCATATAACTTGATATACCTTAGTTTAGAACAATAGCAAGGAAAGTTAGATTTCTGTGTCATATTCATTGAATTCCTATATTTAGCGCTTTTGTTAAACTACCGTGAAAGTTGCTCGACACTCATGTAATCATGAAAAATGTTGTATAAAAGTAAATGATTATATTATTAAATCGATGCATGTCTTGGAATGATTATCAAATGTGTGACATCGTGAAATCGTGTGCCTCGAAGGTGAAATCGTTATTTTCGTGATGTCATTTGAGTTGGCAAATTCGTGAATTCGTGCTTGTAATATGGCTACTCCTCCAGTTATGTGTGACTAGTCTAGCCCGTGTTCCAATTGGGTCACATATGACTAGTCTGGCTCGTGTTCCAGTATATGTCGGTTTAGCGCTTGGCTCGTGTCCAGCACAACATTTTTGGCTGGGGTTAGGGTTGAGCGGCTACTAGGCGTATGAAAGGGTACTCTCTTCAAGAGCACCACCAGCATGTGGTGGGTTACCGCCAATCACGGAAGGCCTCCGTGAGAAGGAGGACCCACTCATCACGACCTAAAGGCGAGAACCCTATGCATGATAGAAAGCATTGCATTGTAATTGTAATAATCGTTGTCACTTGCTCGTACATTAAGATTGCCATGTTTATAGTGCTTACTTTTAATTCGTTATAACTGCCATGTCATAACTGCTTACTTTACTTTTGCTTAGAACTGCATGATAGGAGTATTTTACTTTATTTTATTTTATAATCAGCATGTCTAAACTTTTTGTTGTCATCTCGTTTAATTTATTAATGCCTCTTAAATCCAGTATAAATTTGTATATCTTGCCTTGGTTTCTAACCCCTACTTGCAAACCCTTGCTGACATACATTCCTGTTTTTGTATGTATGTCAGATCCCAAGTTATAGCACCAAGAGGACTACTTGAGATAATTGAACCAGTGGACCAAGAGCTGTTGAACTAGTGAACCGTCATTGTACTTCTTTTCATTTGTTGTACGAGTCATAAGACCTACTCTTCTTTACTCCATTTGTTGTAATTCCATTGAGACGTTTGAGATTGTAATAATGTTTTATTTATTCGTGTTGTTTTTGAGTAATGCAAGCAAGAACCTGCGGGATTTCACACAGATGCTTATTGTGTCAAGTCAGGGAGGAAAGAAAAGCAAAAGTACCTCCACCTTACTTGCACATGCGGACCCGTTCGCATCCTTGCTCCCAAGCTTAATGGGAAACAAGGCGTGACAGGTTTTAGTGGTGGCCCATACAGGTCGATGCTCATGCAAAATACTTTAAAACAACATAGATAATATTACAATCTTGACTCTTAAACAACATCTTTCCTAGAATTTTCTACCTCAATCTAATTCATTAGAAAATCCTAGTCCTAAGGTTCATGATCCTTAGTCAATCAAATCAGTATATACTTGATTTTTTATCTCCCTTCATTTTATTTTCCACTTTATGACCTTAGGAATCTACCGTAGCCTTTTCACAAGTCATTTCCTACCCGTACTCACATTTAATCATCATATTCTAATCCTTGCTCTCGATCCACGTGATCTTCCTGACAGCCATCATTATCCTTTTTAATCACCTACATTACTATACTGATTCTACTGTCGACCCTTTTATGGAATTCCTTACCCGATTTAACTTCTTTAAAAATCTTTCATTTATATATACATATATAAATAGGCCTCATATTTTCCAACTGACTTAAATTTATTCTTTGAGTTTGAGTTTCCTTCGCTGAAAATTTTTAGTCACTATATTATAATGATTTCTAATCTATACCATCCATACCCACATATTTTACTTTCTATATATGGAGATCTTTATCTTTAAATTTTTTGTTGATGGCACGCATATAAATGTTAAGTTCCTTCAATGGACAATGATCCGGTCAATGTGCTTGGCTAAGTTTGTTGGATCACCCTAGCTGGACTGGGAGTAAGTGATCCTGGCTTAGTCACTCCCCTGGCCGTGTCCACTGGACCGCAAGGACGTGAATCATGATTATGTATAGCATTTTCTTTCTTACTATACTACAACGGATTTCAAAACAATCAATCATATACAAATTTAAACTACCAAATAGAACTCCAACTGCCTCGGTTTATCAGTTCTGCATTCATCATGTTCATACTTTAAAATTTTTTGTAAAAAAATCTATCTCTATTTACAAAACAAACACTACATCTCTTCACCCATGACTCTTTCGTCTATTGCTTATCTACTGTTTAACTTATATCATCTACTCACTATCCTTATATACGTTATTAGGATATTGTCACATTTTACACATACCTCCCATTCTCCCATTTAATCCTTCATAACCATCTCTATGACCCTGAACAAGCTAACTATTGTCACGAATACTGATTTGATACCACTGTTCTACAGACTAAGTCGAGACTACTCGAACGTGAAGAACGGTATAATAATAAGAGGTCTTAAATTGCTACTGAATCAGTGTCTAGAAAGGAATGGGAAGGGGGTTGGTCAACCAAATGACTTGTCCTGTAGTCATAGAAGTGACATGTGCATTCAAGCCCTGACTGCCGACTGGTTTGTGAGTTAAGCTAGACTTCTTATTATTAGGCCAGCCTATACTATTAGATAGACAAGCGACATTTTTTTTCCTCATGCTCGCTCATTACTTGTCCTTTTCAGTGTTACTGCGTCTACTTGGTTGTCTTACTATTGTTATCACATTGCCTGTTGGTTAAAACATTGTTGCTACCATATGCCATGCCACCGTTGTTACTTTTGCACTTGCACAGTCACCTTTACTTTATGCATTACATACACTTTACTTACCACACTTGAGCAGCCACCAGTACTTTACTTTCCGCTCATATATGCATGTCTGTTCTTACTTCTTGCACCTGTAAGATCATCTTTTCGATCAAGCTAACTCCATATCCTTGCCTCACCTGAACCCATTCGTCGCAAACTTGATTCGTTACATCAAATAACTCTGTATCCTACATTATCTCCTGGTTACACATTAGTGCATCTATTTACTTGTTACCACTTTAGCAAGATTAGTTTTCAATTTGCGTTATAACCTCTTTTAAAATGTTTTCTCCTACCTTTATTTCTATCATCATCAGTGTTGAATTTTGTTATGCATTATGTTGATAGAATGTTAGATATGATTATTGTTATTAGGGTATTATAATTACAGATAGGAGTAGTTTGAGATGATGAAGGTATAGTTGTATCGATTGTTTACATTATGATAGATAGACTGATGTGTTTAAGAGTTATATTTCACATTTGGGTATACCATACATAATTGGCTTCAATAGGATTCCATACTATGAGTGGTGCATAGGAAGACGAGTACATTACGGATTTGGAATTCATATTAGTAGCAGCTGAGAGTAACTTTGTAGATATTACATGATTTTTGATGACGATGATGACTAGTAGAGTATGTAAAGTAGCAAGACTTCATCGTACGGATAGGGTGATGGAGACGTCAGAAATGATATGATATGTTGATACAAATGGATAGTTGCGGAAATTGATCTAAGTTGCTTAGGATAAGATACGATAAGAAATGATGAGATGTGATTTAATAGGTTGTTAATTAAGGTGTTTAAACTTATGAGTTGTTACGAGGAAGACTGAGTTGGAAGCATGAAAAATGTTGATGGTAAATGGTGATGTACACTAGGCGCATTGGTACTCATTGTCATTTATCAGTAATTGGTAAAGCATCGTTATACCAATTGCTTGAGATAAAAATAAGGTTGGAGTTAGATGATGTCACAATTATAGTACTATGAGTTATGTTACACAATGAGCAAGGGATGATACATTACGGATGAGACAACCTATGAGAATGAACAGTTTTTTTGAGAACTTGGGTATAGAGGATATCATACATTAAAGATTCCCCGAGATGTTGTTACTACCTTAATAGCAATGATGAGCGAAGGAGTGAGGAATTTGTAAGAGGTATTGGTTGAGGATAGTTGGTAGTATCCTTTCCGAAGTGTTTTTGCATAAAGTATTGATTGTTTAAGGCAAGAATTATGAGATAGAAATCAAAAGGAAAGGGGAAGTATTGGACCTATATTTAAGTTCAGGATATGCTTATAGTTGTAACATTATTCAGCGACGAGACGAGAAGTGATGATTTATTTTAGTAACATTTGTTTGAGGTTATGGGTTTAGCAACCTGAGTGTTAGGATATTGGGGTTGCTGTTAAGAAGATATGCATATACATTATTATTCATCACCCATCCTCATCCCTGCACATCTTGGGTAGCCGTCCCTAGTCTTTTTACTTTCCCACTAACAGTTAAGGCCATCGATGGTGCTTAGTCATCTGAACCTCTTTTTGAAACTCAATCTTAACTACATCACTTGTGTCTTTTCCTAACCAATTTCATCTCTTCGTCTCGAAGTATTTCAGGTCATAATTTACCTCATAGAAATACGAGAGCGTTATCCATATTTTTTTCCTGCTCATTAGTTGATAAGAATTACAAGGACGGAATTTTTCTTAAGGTGGGTAGAATGTAACGGCCGGTATTTTTAGTGTGTTTTAGATCGTGCGTACCGGTACTTTATTTCAGTCGTCCGGATAATCTTTTCGTCCGTACTTTCTTTGTTACGCATCGACTCGTACACATCTCTATATTTCGTTTTTATCGTATCCTAATTAATTAGCTATCAAGTTTAACAAATTTCTTTAACTAAATTATCTTATTAATTACAACTTACTGATCACTTTTAACTTTCACTAATTACTTTATTTATTTTACTAATTACATTTAGATTCACTTAAACCCCTTAACTCTTACATGAACACTACCTATCACTAAAGACAACATACACGTTGCCTAACCATGTTCCTCCCCCTAATAGATTAGTTAAAAGTTAGCTTTAAATTCCCTTTTAAATCAAAACACACACACACACACACACGTTTCTTCACAATTAATCAAAAGATTTCATTAAATTCCCTATCCTAATAAAAAACCTAATCTTTTGACTAATGCTCCTTCATGTTCCCTGCCAATCTTTTTAAGGATCAGCAAACATCTTCATTCCTGCAAAAATCTTCTGCAAACAATTCACCAGAAATCAAACACATCCCTAAATCTGTTCTTCATCACCTAAAATCTTCCCAATAATCTTCCCCAAATCAAACCCACATCCCTCATGCAAATCAGCCTATATCATCTCTTCTCAAATCAAATTCCTAATCAAACCCCAACTGATTTTTGAAATCAGGAAACCAAGAATCAAGAAGAGGAAATAAAATCAAATCTGAAATAAACTTCAGATTCTTATAATTTCGGAAACAAATCAAACCCTCTACATCCTTCTCCCCTCTTTCCATCTCTGTTGAAGGCCGGCCTCGACCCTCTCCTCGCGCATGAGTTGTCGCCCTGCCGGAGAGCCGTCCGACTCCCTGGGAGCCGCCGCCGAGCTGCTGAATGCCGCACGCGTGTTGCCGCACGTGCGCTGGAGGAGCGCCGCCGCCGCGCGTGCACCCGCCAGAGCCCAACACCGCCGGTCACCTTCTCCGCGAGCGCCGTGCGTGAGTTTTTCCCGAGCGCCCCCTTGCGTTCATTGCTGCCTGCATACTTTGATACAAAAAAAAAGGAAAAGAACAGATGAAGGACAGAGAGAAAGAGAGTGATAGCATAGGCAATAAAGAGAGAATAGAGAGAGAGTGTGTGAGACAGAGAATTGAGTCAGCCTATTGATAAAGGAGAGAGAGAATGAAGGGTAGGGTATTAAAATGATGTTAGAGTAAGTGTAAGTAGGTGGGATTATTAATTATAATGTTAACCATATAATTAACTAATATTAGGTTAGTTTTAATAGGTTGTTAATATTAATTAACTGGTTAGTATTAATTTTAGCAGCTTGTTGTTAGATAATATCAGAATAAAATAAGGCGTATCATGTTAGTGTAATACAATATAAGCATCACCCTAGCCAGAGAACCCAATAAAATTAGACGAACCCAATTTAGGGATTAACTTGATATTTTGATTATCTTGCAACGAATCTAATTCATTTATATGTTTAACCAAAACAGAGAATCGGACGTACCAATACGTAGTACCCCTCAAGACGAACCCAACGGTACCAAAATCGCCGAAATCAGGCAAGTGTACAATTTATAGTGAATTTTTGAAGTTGGATGCTCATTTAGTCTTTTGCTTGTAAAGTTGTATAACTCAAAATCTACAAGTGAAATGATGCGTGAAATTACTACCCTGACATTCTTGACTAAAAATGTGATCCAACGGCATATAACTTGATATATCTTAGTTTAGAACAATAGCAAGGAAAGTTGGCTTTCTGTGTCATATTCGTTGAATTCCTGTATTAAGCGCTTTTGTTAAACTACCGTGAAAGTTGCTCGACACTCGTGTAATCATGAAAAATGTTGTATAAAAGTAAATGATTATATTACTAAATTGATGCAAGTCTTGGAATGATTATCAAATGTGTGACATCGTGAAATCGTGCGCCTCGAAGGCGAAATCGTGATTGATGTCATTTGAGTTGGCAAATTCGTGAATTCGCGCTTGTAATATGGCTACTCCGTCGATTATGTGTGACTAGTCAGGCCCATGTTCCAGTAGGGTCACATATGACTAGTCTGGCTCGTGTTCCAGTATATGTCGGTTTAGCGCTTGGCTCGTGTCCAGCACAACATTTTTGGGTAGGGTTAGGGTTGAGTGGCTACTAGGCGTATGAAAGGGTACTCTCTTCAAGGGCACCACCAGCATATGGTGGGTTACCGCCAATCACGGAAGGCCTCCGTGAGAAGGAGGACCCACTCATCATGACCTAAAGGCGAGAACCATATGCATGATAGAAAACATTGCATTGTAATTGTAATAATCGTTGTCACTTGCTCATACATTAAGATTGTCATGTTTATAGTGCTTACTTTTAATTCGTTATAACTGCCATGTCATAACTGCTCACTTTACTTTTGCTTAGAACTGCATGATAGGAGTATTTTACTTTATTTCATTTTATAATCAGCATGTCTAAACTTTTTGTTGTCATCTCGTTTAATTTATTAATGCCTCTTAAATTCAGTATAAATTTGTATATCTTGCCTTGGGTTCTAACCCCTACTTGCAGACCCTTGCTGACATACATTCATGTTTTTGGATGTATGTCAGATCCCGAGTTATAGCACCAGGAGGACTAGTGGAGATAGTTGAACCAGTGGACCAAGAGCTGTTGAACTAGTGAACCTTCATTGTACTTCTTTTCATTTGTTGTACGAGTCATAAGACCTACTCTTCTTTTCTCCATTTGTTGTAATTCCATTGAGACGTTTGAGATTGTAATAATGTTTTATTTATCCGTGTTGTTTTTGAGTAATGCAAGCAATAACATGCGGGATTTCACACAGACGCTTATTGTGTCAAGTCAGGGAGGAAAGAAAAGCAAAAGTACATCCTCCTTACTGCACATGCGGACACGTTCGCATCCTTGCTCGTAAGCTTAATGGGAAGCGGGGCGTGACAACTACATCCAGACGTCCTGTGCATGATTACTGCCAGTTTTAGGACACACGAACATGAATTGTTTCAGCCACATGAAGCATTGGTATGAAGGAAGAATGTTAGACACTCCAGCAAGAGGATGATGAAGAAATGGGTAAGGAAAGCTGAATTGTACAGCATAATGGCTTACACTTCTTTGATTGCTTTTTTCGAAAATATGTGGTACTACGACAGTCGATGCTCTCGACATATGACGGGTAATTGGAGTCTCCTTACTGAGTATGCGGCTAGCAATAAAGGTCATATAACCTTTGGTGATGGCCAAAGGAGCAAGGTCATTGGGAAGGGAAATCTAAAAGTGTCAGGATCTCTTAATCCGAAGGATGTTATACATGTTAAAGACTTGAAGGCAAATCTAATTAGCATAAGCCAACTATGTGATCAAGGCTTTTTCGTCCGATTTACTAAAGATAAGTGCCTTGTTTTTATTGGAGACGGAGCATGCATGCTTACGGGGAAAAGGTCTGCTGGCAACTGATATTTACTGCAAGAAACTAACAAGTGTCTCAATGTTACTGCTGATATCTTTGAGCAGTGGCATCAAAAGCTAGGGCATCTCAATTTCAAGACCTAGATGAAGATATCCAAAGTGGGAGCAGTTTGTGGGATACCGGCTTTAAGCAAGAAGAGAGAGGGTGTGTGTGGTCCTTGTCAACTAGGGAAACAAAAGAAGACTAGTCACAAGCAACTTCAGATGATTACCACGTCCAAGAATTTGGAGCTGTTACAAATGGATCTATTCGGACCAACAATAGAAACTACCATGGGAGGTAAGAAATACATATATGTCTGCGTTGATGATTTTTCAAGGTATACCTGGTTAGACTTTCTTAAAGATAAGTCAGACACATTTGAAGCCTTCAAGAAGATATGTACCCGACTTCAGATTGAGAAAGGAAATAGCATTGACAAGATTGTCAGGATTCGAAGTAACCACGACAAAGAGTTTGAGAATCATTCATTTTCCGACTTTTGTGAAGCTCAAGGCATTGTGCATGAGTTTTCAGCTACTAAGACCCCTCAACAGAATGGAGTGGTTGAAAGGAAAAACTGCACTCTACAAGAGATGGTGCATGTGATGCTGAATGCTAGGGATGTCGGTGCTCGGTGGTGGGCTAAAGCTGTCAACACTGCATGCTACACTATAAATAGAGTTTATCTTCGACCTAGAACTGAGAAAACCCCCTATGTGATCTGGAAATGTAGGAAACCTAATGTATCTTACTTTCATATTTTCAGAAGCAAATACTATATCTTGCAAGACCGCACTCCAAGGGGCAAGTTTGATGCAAAGAGTGACAGAGGGATATTTCTTGGATATTCCACTACAAGCTGTGCCTTCAGGGTATTAAAACATCGTACCAATGTCATGATGGAGTCAATTAATGTTGTGGTTGATGATTTTGATCAGGGAGGGGCAGTCATAAGTGGCAGAAGAACTTAACGGGACAGGTGAGGAAGATCGTGTTGAACCAAATGTTGTAACATTAGATCAACACACGGTAATGTTGAACAAAATGTTGCAACACAGGATGCAACATCTGTTGAGGAACTGCTGACTGAGGCATGTGATACTCACGCTCCTAGAGGAATCACTAGAGTCATACGGAATCATCCTCTAGAGTTGGTTATTGGTGATGTTCAAGACGGTCTTCGAACTAAAGGTACAAGCCAAGTCAACTACCGTGATCTTATCGGGTATGTTTGTTTCCTCTCTGTTGTTGAGCCTAAGAATATGAAGGAAGCTCTTCGTGACGAGTTCTGGGTGTTAGCAATGTAAGAAGAGCTGAACCAGTTTCAACGTAATGATGTCTGTAGTCTGGTTAAGAGATCAAAAGGGATAAATGTCTTAGGGACGAAATGGATATCTAAGAACAAGACCGATGAGAAAGGCAATGTCACTTGCAATAAGGTTCGTCTGGTGGCTCAAGGCTACACTCAGGTAGAAGGCATTGATTTTGATGAGACATTTGCACCTGTTGCTCGACTGGAATCAATCAGACTTCATCTGGCAGTTGACTGCAGTTTCAATTTCAAACTTCATCAGATGGATGTAAAGAGTGCCTTCCTAAATGGAATATTGAATGAAGAAGTGTATGTCGAACAACCTAAAGGATTCGAAGACCCATTTCCCCCAATCATGTCTACCAACTGAAGAAGGCACTCTATGAGTTGAAGCAAGCTCCAAGGGCCGGGTATGAGAGGTTGACTAAGTATCTTCTCCAAAAGGCAATGAACGATGGGGAGCCGACAAGACATTATTTGTTCAATGAACCAAGGTTGCCGTTATTACTGCCTAGATCTATGTAGATGATATAGTATTCGGTTCCACTTCACAACATCTGGTGCGTGGATTCATTGCCCTCATGCAGAAGGAGTTTGAGATGAGCATGGTTGGTGAATTTAACATGTTTCTTGGACTTCAGGTAAAACAATCTAATGAAAATCTATTCATTTACCAAAGCAAATATGCTAAAAATCTTGTAAATAGATTTGGATTAGAGAATGATCAACAAGTTCGCACTCCTATGTCTACAAGTGACAAGCTCTCCAAAGATGATAGTGGGAAATCGGTGGAAGTCACATTGTATAGAAGTATGATAGGGAGCCTGCTGTATCTGACAGCTAACAGACCTAATATCAGCGTCAGTGTGGGGGTGCTCGTTATCAAGCGTGCCCTACAGAATCTCATCTCACTGCAGTTAAAAAAATAATACGATATGTTAGTGGAGCTGCAAAATATGGTATATGGTATCTAAGCACACAAATACCTTACTCTCAGGGTACAGTGATGCTGATTGGGCAGGAAACACATATAACAGAAAAAGTACTACATGTGGATGTCTTTATGTTGGAAATAATCTTGTATCCTGGCATAGCAAGAAGCAGAATTCCATCTCTCTATCTACGTTAGAGGCTGAATACATTGTAGTAGGGAGCCGTTGTACTCAACTCTTATGGATGAAGCAGATGCTGACAGATTATGGGGTGGAGCAGAGTGTCTTGACTATTCTATGTGACAACCAGAGTGCTATAAACATTTCCAAGAATCCAGTTCAACACTCCAGAACCAAACATATAGACATCTGATACCATTTCATCAGAAAGTTGGTAGAGAAGAAACTTCTTGCCATGGAATATGTTGCAACGTCCAGCCAATTAGCTGACATCTTCACTAAACCCCTGGACTCGAGCAGATTTGAAGAATTACGACAGTCTCTTGGACTGTGTTGTATCTAATGTTACACATAATGTTAAACATAATGTTGCACTTTTTGTTGCAACATAAGGGGGTAGTGGGATGGTATAGTGGTTGGGCCTATTTAAAACTTAGCCGAGCTTTTCTACTTTCCCAGTTTTGTGTTATTTCTCTCGGTGCTCATTTCTTCCCTAATTTCTTTCAAAAGTTTTGGTGTGCTTCTAGGGTTCTTGATCTCATTTTGGAAATTCTCTCTTTCCTTTCATCAAATGGCTCGCGATCAAGGCTAGAAATCATCTCAGTTCCCTTGCCGTTCCCTCGTCAGGCTTCATCGTCAAAAAGTACTGCATCTTCGTCCTCTTCTCCTAAGGTTAAGCGAAAGGGAGTGCTTCCTGGGTCTGAACGAGTCTCCTTATTTGGTAATTCTCCGTCTCCCTCTTCTTAGATGCCATCTGACGTGCGTTTATATTTTATATATTCATGCATGTCTTCTTTGTGTTTTTCCGTTGTTTTCCGTTGTCCCATATCCATTTTCTTGTGATTTCTAGTTTTCTTTCACTTCTTTATGGTTTTGTGTATTTGCAAGAGATTACCAGCGTTGGGGACATATAATGAAGATATCATGAGCCCCCGGAGCAACGGGAGGAGTCGCGCGCGATCCAGAGGGTCAAACGATGAAGATTGCCATTTCTCAACCCTCAACCGAGCGGGTGGACACAGACACCCGATCGGTTGAGGCACGCGTATCCGACCCAGACGAAGACTGAAGTGAGGAGCAGCTCAACCGACCGGTTCACCGACCGGTTGAACACAGCAGAGCTCTCGGCCATTTGAAGCTGAATTGCAACCGATCGGGTGACATCTCACCCGATCGGTTCATCTGAAGCGAATTTTCCAAACGATGACCCGGAGAGCTCAACCGACGGTTTGCTGACCGTGTGAAATCGACAGAACTCTCTGTCTTTTTGGGGATAATTCCAACCGATCGGTCGAATACTCAACCGACCGGTTCACCTGATGCCGCATCGCCCCAAATATCGAACCGACGGCTCCACCCGCTCTCCTCAGCGCCCGATTGAAGCTCCCGAAGCCGACGACTGAAGCATCAAGCAGCTCACCCGATCGGTTGATGCTTCAACCGATCGGGTGACGTCGATCTGTATAAATAGTTGCCCTAGTTCAGAAAACGGGAGTGGTTATTTTTTTGTCTTTTTCTTGTACGGTGACGGCTGGAATTTTATTGCATTTTGTAAGTCTTCTGATTGCTTTCAAACTTTAATATTATCTTAATAGCATTGCTACTATCTCATTTCAATTGCTTGATCATGATTTCTACCGTTGATTTTCATTTAGTTTGCTCTTTAGCTATGATTTGTGAGTAGTTCCCAATCTAGGATTTTGGTGGAAACCCCTTCGTGGATTCTCCCTAATGCGTCCATAGGACTAGGATTTCGATAGGGATTAGGAATTTAGATGGTTACGCGGGGTGTTTCATTATCATTGGCGGGAAAAAGACAGCCTTTGACCGTCGGGCCAAGGGGGAATAAACTTGGCGGTTGACTCCCTAGCCACAGCTCACACCCTTAGCGTAGACATTGGATCCTAGCGCGTAGGAACGGCAGGATGAGATGTTGGGAGTAATCGTTGCGAGCTTAGTGCTCCCGGAGTCAGTCGGTGTTAATGGACATAGGAATGCCCACCGACCGAACTCGGGTAGTCCAGCGTATCATCCGGGGCATCGATCGGAATATCGGGCCCATGGGATGCTGGTGTATCACTCTTAGAGGCAACGTCTCACCACTAAATCCTAAATCCTATCGTATTCTTATCCGTAGGTTGTAATAGCGAGAACACATGATAGGGTAGAAACCAAAGTCCTAGGTTTCCTTTTATATCGTTTATCATCTGTATTTACAGTCTGTGACAAACCATCGATCGTACAGGCTAGCTCACCCATCGGGTGAATCGGTTCCTCTTTGACACAAGCACAACACACGCCTCCCTATGTTCGACCCCCAAGCTACACTACAACACCGTGCGCTTGCGGTATAAATATTTCAATTTGGTATCCCCAATCCTATTGCACTTTTATGCTCAAAACTAGGGGACGTCATGCTTTATGGCGCCGTTGCCGGGGAGGCAACATGCTTGTTTATTTTAGGACCCATTGAACCCTTGAGTCTAGCTCACATCTTCACCTCGCGATAATTTTCACATTCTTCATTTTCATTTTCATTTGCTATTCTTTAGTTTCTGTTTTTATCTGTTTCTATCCCATACTTACTTCACGGGTGTTTGTTGCTTTTACA
The DNA here is from genome assembly GCA_030789695.1 of Scilla litardierei. Taxonomy (NCBI): domain Eukaryota; kingdom Viridiplantae; phylum Streptophyta; class Magnoliopsida; order Asparagales; family Asparagaceae; genus Scilla; species Scilla litardierei. Next base: position 64,926,385 of record CM061132.1, read on the forward strand.
TGCGCAGGAATACAAGGAGTTTCGACGACTTGATTCATTTAGATCCAGAGATCAACACCACCGTGAGGCGTTTGAACGCAAAGAAGAGAAGAAGAGAAGAGTCTGCAGCCTTGGGGGAGAATACCCTACCGCAGAAGTCCCTGCTGGAATACTCGATGCCATCAATCGGGTCCACCTCATCCATCCAACCTTCGGCTATTACGGCCCAGAGTTTCGAGCTTAAGCCGTCATTAGTGACGTGGATCCAGCAGGATCAATTTTATGGGGTACCCATGGAGATCCCTATTGAACATCTGGACTCCTTCCTTGAGAAGTGTGACACATTCAGGATTAATGGTATCACGACTGAAGCTATTCGACTGAAGCTATTCCCTTCTCTCTGCGGGATAAAGCCAAGCAATGGCTTAGGGGAAAGGACCCGAACACCTTTAATACTTGGGAGAAGCTCTTGACTGCTTTCTTGACTAAGTTCTTTCCTTCGGGGAAGACGATGAAGTTGAGGAGTGAGATCTCCTCCTTCTCCCAAGCCAGCCACGAGTCCCTGCACGAAGCTTGGACGAGATACAAAGAGATACAGCGGAGATGCCCTCATCACGAGCTTCCAAAGTGGCAGATTATAAATCTGTTCTATAATGGGTTGAGGGATGACCTGAAATCTTCGATGGACACAGCGGCTGGGGGGTCCTTTATCTCGAGAAGTGAAGAAGATGTCGGCAACATTTTAGAAAACATGGCATCAAACAATGAGCGGTGGTGCGATGAGCGTGCCATGCCCAGATCTGGAGGCATTCATAGAGTCGAGGAGGTCGACAAGTTGTCTAGCAAATTCGATTTGCTATCGACCTGGATCTCAGCACTTATCATAGGAGCTGGTGGTGCCAGCACCCAACAAGTAGCAATGGTGGAAGCGGAAGTCCTGGGAGACTTCGAGGGTGGTTATATTTCACCATAGGTGGATCAAGCTAGTGCACTTTTCTTCAACCCGACAGGTAATGCACAGTATCCACCAAGGACTAGCTCGAATCCGGCTTATTCTCCCAATAACCGGAACCACCCCAATTTGATCTATAGGGCACCGTATCAGTAGCCCCAGCAGCCGCAGCAACAAGTATATCAGACGCCTCGGCAACAGCAACAACAGTAGCCACAACAAATGTACCAGCAGTATCCCCCCAGGAATCAGCATCCCATGTAGCAGCAGCAACAGCAGCAGCCATATGGCCAGCAGTGAGTTATCTCCCCGGTCGAGACCCTATTGACCCAATATATTACGAACCAGGAGAAGATCAACTTGAAGTTGGAGATGGGGCAGAGGGCTCTAACCGACCAAGTAACCCAGCTGGGGTTGCAGGTGGGAACCTTCAGAGGGCGCAAAACCAATTGTCGGGTCAACCGGAAGTAAATCCAAGGTGGGTGAATCAGACATTGGCACTAACACATGATCATGCGAATGTGTCCGCTATCGTCTTGAGAATCGGGACACAAATTCCTGTAAGAGTGCCCGCTAAGGGACCTGAAGCTCCGTTGGTCGGTGGGTGGCCAATTGAAAAAGCTAATGACAATGGAGCTTCGTTACTAAAGACTACGACTCTGGAGGGAGTCTCTGAAGAAGAGAAGAAGAAGGACGAAGAGGGGGACCTAAGAGTCTTTAAGCCCGTTGTGCCTTCCCACAACGACTTGCCAAGGCAAAGGTTGATGAAAAATATGGCAAGTTCTTTACTATGGTCAAGGATTTGAGCTTGCAGATCCCTTTCCTCAAAGCCATAGAGACAATTCCTTCCTATGCGAAATTCTTAAAGGACTTGGTGACGAGGGGTTCCAGAAAGGAAAAGGTCATTTTCACGGTGGAATGCAGTGCTCTGATTCAGCGAGCGAATCCGCCGAAACTCAAGGACCCGGGAAGCTTCTCTATTTCTTGTTCAATTGGAGAAGTGAAGTTAACCGGACGCTCGTGGATTTGGGGGCGAGCGTCAGCCTGATGCCTCTGTCACTATACAGGAGGATAGGAACAGGAGACCTGGAGCCCACCGGTATGACCATTCAACTTGCAGACCGATCAGTCAAGTATTCGGTGGGGATTGTAGATGACCTGCCTGTTAACGTCAGCGAAGTGCATGTACCTGTAGACTTCGTGGTGATGGACATACCTGAAGACACTCACACACCCATCATCTTCGAGAGGCCCTTCATGGCCACCGCTGGCGTACTGATAGATGTGAAGAAAGGGAAGCTATCCCTTAATGTTGGCGACCAGAAGGTCGAATTTGACTTAGGGTTATCTATGAAGCACCCTCCAGATGAACCAGGTTGTAATATGCTGGACGTTGAGGCGGAAAGAGCCATAGAAGCTGGGGCCTGTGAAATTCTCTCAAGGAACCCCCCGACAGCTTAGGGGACCTTGAAGAGCATGTCGGTTTGAAGAAGGAAGAAGTTGCTCAGGAAGCGGGTGTCTACCATACGACCCCTCCCGGATTCCAAAAAGCTGCTCCGACGAGGAGAAGAGGAAAAGACCCCATGGGGTTTACCGCTGATGAGATCCAGATCTTACAAAAAGTGGCGGTCGACGCCAATGTGAGGGAGAAGCCCCCGGATATCACCAACGGAGGGATCGTCGAGCACATCTAATTATCACCACTGTCAACACCAAAGGCCACCACTCCAACATCTGAAGGGATGCCAAACATTGGGCATCACCCCCGTCCTCCTTGAAAATCATCTACCCGGCGTCGAGTAAATGACGTTAAACAACAGCGCTTCATGGGAGGCAACCCATGTTCTAAACTTTCTTTATTTTTGGGGTTATTTTTCCTTATTTTGTTGAATAAATTCAACAACGGGAACTTTCGTCGAGAGACTTAGGCTATTTTTGATGTTTTGCAGGAAACAAGCCCCCAACCGATCGGTTGAACCCTCAACCAATCGGGTGGGACGTATCTGAAAATGGCATATATCTATTCATCAGCGAACCACTCAGATGGAACAACCTGAGACTGGGTGGCAGATCGCGTGAGAAGAGCAGAGCTCTCGGGAAATTTGGGGATTAATTCAACCGATCGGTTGATCTGGAGCTGTGACCGGGTGGTTGTCCGGGTGGAGTCAGGGATGCTCTCGGGAAAATTGTGAAGATGCCAACCGATCGGTTGAAATCTCAACCGATCAGTTCGCCTGTAGCTTCCATCCAACAATATTTTTCGAAAAAATTACCCAACCGATCGGGTGAGATCTCACTCAATCGGTTGGCCTAAAACCTATAAATAACCCCCCTCTTCACCCGATTCATTTCTCTCACCCGATTTCGATTTTTTCCCGTCGTTTCGACTTCTCCCCCTCTCAACCGGTCACCTTTCTCCCCCAAACGACCTTCACTCCCTCTCAAATGATCTCCCCACTTCTCTCCATCTCTTCTCTCCAATCAATCCCACCCTCTTCCTCCACATCCAACACTAATCTTCGCCATAACCCTAGCCGTTCTCCCCCATTTCAAATATTTGTTGGAACGGCGTGCCGCATCTTCACACTTCCCTCATTGCGTAGCGTTGGGTGATTTGCGAGCTAGGATTGTCTTCGCTACTGGGTAAACTCGTTCCTGAGCTCTGTGTCTTACATTTGCACTAGTACTACTGTTTCGCTCAATTGCCATTGTTTGTGTGCATTCATTATATCTTGCATTCACTTGCATCAAACACTATCATGGCCAGGGAAAAAGATAAGGGTAAGGCTATCATGCATGAGGAGGAGCCGTCTCGCAAGAGACGGAAGTCCACACGTCCACCTAGTTCACGTCCTCCTCCTACACTGCCTACACAACCGCCACCCCAACTAATTATCCCTCCAGAGGACCCAATGATGGGACAGCGTGGTTACCGTTTTTTAAGTCTTGAACAGAAAGATTTTTATAATAGACTCGACGCACGTTCACACCTTTCCACCAAGTTTGCACATGCCCAAACTCTTATCGATCTCGGAGTTTTCTCCGAGGTCGAGACTCTCTTCGCTAACTTAGGATGGATATCTTTCTTGAACGCCCATGCGGTGTCTTACCCCGCCCTCACACTAGAATTCCTATCTTCCCTCAAATGTGAGGCGTGATCGATCGTATACATGTTTTGTGTTTTTTGTGTTTCTTGAATGCCCAGCTTGGGGGAATTCGAATTTTTTGTGTTTTTTCGTGTTCTTTCGTCGTGGTGTGCTTGTTTATATGTGTCGTGCTGATGTGCTTTTCTATCTTTTATTTTCTGTATTTCTTTTCCTCCTTTTTTATTTTTCAGTTTCGTATGTGTGTTTTTCTTTTTTTCATTCTCTTTGTGTCGGAGCGTATTCTCCCCATTTTCATTGCCCTCCCGTACTTACTACTATTGCATTGAGGGCAATGCAAGTTTCAGCTTGGGAGAATCGCACTTCGTGCGTCATTTGTGTCTTTTCTTTGTTTTTGAGTCGTTTTCATCGTGTTTTTCTTTTTTTTCTTCTCATCTTTTGTTCTCTCTCCTAGAGATGACCCCATATGATGAATTGTCGCAGAATCACACACACACCTAGCATGGCTTCGATAATCACATTCACTAACCCTAGAAAGCCGAGTCCCTTGCATTTCATGCATCTTGGGTCTACTATGCTTTTGTTTGAGTCGTGTGTCGTGACTATCTAGTTGGTGTGCTTCTACTTTGTGATTTTGATTTATATACCTGTCCTGGGATGACCCCTAGATTATCATGCTTCGATTTGAATATGCGGTATTTGCTTCTCCTGTCTGCTTCTATATGCATGAATATATTTATATCGTGTACTTCAATTCGTATGTGTCGGGATTCCACAATTAGGACTAGGATAACCCATTTAGCCTATGCTCTGATTCGCGAGAAAAATCTCCTTTGACCAAGTGTTTAGAATCCGATTTCTTTTTTATTTTACTTGGTGCAAATCCCCTCGTCGTGTACCGTTCTCCCACTTGGGAGAGTACACACATGTATATATCCCAAAATCCCAAAATCCAAAAAAAGATAGAAAAGAAAAACCCAAAAAGAAAAGAAAAGAGAAAAGAAAGAAAAAAATGTGTATAGCTAAAAATTGAAAATATATATATATATCCAAAACCAAAAAAAATTCCAGTGTGAATATTTTCCTACCTACCTAGAATAAAGGGAAGGCGAGAATTTGCACCGAGTGTTCTACTCCACACCTTCTCAACCTCCATCGTTTTCGAAAACACATGGAATCGGAACTTTCTATCTATTATCTGGGCGATAGTGTGGTGATTTCCTAGTCCTTAGCTGTGGAGTCCCTGACGCATGATACGCTTCGATTCTTACTCTGTTCTCATGCATGCTTGAGCTATTTATTCACCGCTTATTTCAAATCGAATCGATATTTGGGTCTTTCCTTGGGTATGTGTATATGGAGCTTTATTGCACAATGTAGATACTGACACCGTCTACTAGCACGCGACCGCACTCACTCGCGCTTCACCGGTGGGCCCACGACACTTGTTTGGACTCATATTTCCTTGGTTTAGTGATGTGTTTTGTCGTATGCTTGTTTAGTGTGGCGTGTCTGATTTTGTTGGCTCTGACGGGCGATTTAAGATTTTGATTTCTCTCTCTCTCTCTCTCTCTCTCTCTCTCTCTCTCTCTCTCTCTCTCTCTCTCTCTATTTTTTTCCTCCGAGCTCCTAATCTCGCTCGTCTTCCTCGAGGACGAGGAAGGGTTCAGCTTGGGGGATTTTGACGTGCGTTTATATTTTATATATTCATGCACGTCTTCTTTGTGTTTTTCCGTTGTTTTCAGTCGTCCCATATCCATTTTCTTGTGATTTCTAGTTTTCTTTCACTTCTTTGTGTTTTTTGTATTTGCAGGAGATTTCCAGCATTGGGGACATATAATGAAGATATCATGAGTCCCCGGAGCAACAGGAGGAGTCGCGCGCGATCCAGAGGGTCAAACGATGAAGATTGCCATTTCTCAACCCTCAACCGATCTGGTGGATACAGCCACCCGATCGGTTGATGCACGCGTATCCGACCCAAACGAAGGCTGAAGCGAGGAGCAGCTCAACTGACTGGTTCCTCGACCGGTTAAACACAGCAGAGCTCTCGGCCATTTGAAGCGGAATTCCAACCGACCGGGCGACATCTCACCCGATCGGTTCATCTGAAGCGAATTTTCCAAACGATGACCCGGAGAGCTCAACTGACGGTTTGCTGACCGTGTAAAATCGACAGAGCTCTCTGTCTTTTTGGGGATAATTCCAACCGATCGGTTGAATACTCAACCGACCGGTTCACCGGATGCCGCATCGCCCCAAATATCGAACCGACGGCTCCACCCGCTCTCCTCAGCGCTCGATTGAAGCTCCCGAAGCCGATGGTCGAAGCATCAAGCAGCTCACCTGATCGGTTGATGCTTCAACCGAGCATCAACCGATCGGGTGACATCGATCTGTATAAATAGTTGCATTAGGTTTCAGAAAACGGCAGTTGTTATTTTTTCTGTCTTTTTCTTGTACGGTGACGGCTGGAATTTTATTGCATTTTGTAAGTCTTCTGATTGCTTTCAAACTTTCATTTTATCTTAATAGCTTTGCTACTATCTCGTTTCAATTGCTTGATCATGATTTCTACCGTTGATTTTCATTTAGATTGCTCTTTAGCTATGATTTGTGAGTAGTTCCCAATCTGGGATTTTAGAGGAAACCCCTTCGTGGGTTCTCCCAAATGCGTCCATAGGATTAGGATTTCGATAGGGATTAGGAATTTAGATGGTTACGCGGGGTGTTTCATTGTCATTGGCAGGAAAAAGACCGCCTTTGACCGTCGGGCCAAGGGGGAATAAACTTGGCGGTTGACTCCCTAGCCACAGCTCACGCCTTTAGCGTAGACATTGAATCCTAGTGCGTAGGAACGGAAGGATGAGATGTTGGGAGTAATCGTTGTGAGCTTAGTGCTCCCGGAGTCGGTTGGTGTTAATGGACACGGGAATGCCCACCGATCGAACCCGGGTAGTCCAGCGTATCATCCTGGGCATCGACCGGAATATCGGGCCCATGGGATGCTGGTATCACTCTTAGAGGCAACGTCTCACCACTAAACCCTAAATCCTATCGTATTCCTATCCGTAGGTCGTAATAGCGAGAACACATGATAGGGTGGAAACCGAAGTCCTAGGTTTCCTTTTATATCTTTTATCCTCTGTATTTACATTCTGTGACAAACCATCGATCGTACGGGCTAGCTCACCCATCGGGTGAACCGGTTCCTCTTTGACACAAGCACATCACATGCCTCCCTGTGTTCGACCCCCAAGCCACACTACAACACCGTGCGCTTGTGGTATAAATATTTAAATCTGGTATCCCAAATCCTATTGCACTTTTATGCTCAAAACTAGGGGACGTCACCATCCCCTGACTTGCATTCCATCAATGTGTCGAATTCAGAGTTGGGGCTTGTTTTCCCAATTCTTGACATCCCAATTCCTCCTGTCAAACCCTCGATGACCTTTTCTGCTAAATATGAGAAATTCCCTCCTCCAGCCACTGTTCAGGACTGGTTTTGGCATCTACGTAAGACATGCTGCAAACTAGATCTCTCATGGTTGGCTTTCTCTGGTGTTTGTCTTGGTCTGTTTAAATTAGACAGACTGAGGGGTAAACTGATGAGTGTGGAAGTGCCTGATGATGACGAGATCATTCTTACAACCTGGAGGCCAAGAAGATCTGCTGTGAAAATATCTGAAATAATTGTGATGTAGATTTCTGATTCTAAGTCTTTTGTGTCTGCTGAGAAGCTTAGATTAGATGTTGATGGTCAAGCAGATTCGTGTCTTGTTGATGGTGAAACTGAAGACCTTGATGCCCATGTTGTTCCTACGGGTGGTTGTCCTATTGCTGTAGATACTAATGGAAGTAAGGTACTTCCTAAAAGTGTCCAATCTCTAGTATCATCTGTTCAAGATGATGTTGAGGATGTAGCTGCTATGCATGTTGAAACTGATGCGGGGTGTGTGGCTGAAGTGGCTATCATGGCTGAAGCAGTTGAAGCAAGTGCTCACGTGGAAGAACCCTCTAAAGTGGTTGAGTCAAGATTTCCATCTGAATCTCATGTGCCTTAAATACATGAAGAAGCTCATGTTCATGAGACAGCTGGTATGCCCCCAGACGTCACTATGGCTGAAGTGGGTCCTGAAGTTGTTCAAGCAGGTAGTTCAGTGCCTATGCAAGCAGATAACACTATGACTATGCGAGATATGGTCCCTCCCGCTGACTCTGGATTTGGAAGTGTTCATGTGGATGCTGCTGCTTTTGTTGACACTGAAGCATCACTAGAAGATGTTACTCCCAGTGATGTTGGAGACATTGTTGCAACATCAGATGCAACATGCTCACCAGCTGTGCAAGAAGAAGTTTTTGAGTATTGGTGTTTCATACCAATGTTATTTTGATGATGATCATAACATTATTTTGTTGCTAATGTCTCTCTTGTTTTAGTCGCTTAGTTTCATTTCAAGAATATCATTTCTGGAGACTATACACTTGGTGTTAGGATGGACATCAAGTGGAGAAGGGCCAAAGCTTGGACTCTAGGGGTGACAAAGCTTAGAGATAATGGGGAGCATCAAGGCATCTAGATTGAAGCCATAGACTCTAAGGAAAGCATTGTAATCCATGTAATATTTCATTTATTGCTTTCTCTATCTTTGAGTCTAGGTTTAGTGTAATGCCTTGATAGATGGTCTACTCATTCATGCATATGCATCTAACCATCTTAGTGAGCCTTAGGATTATCATAGAATCCAACCCAATAGGCTCATCTTGTCCAAAGACTCATTTGGAGTCTCTGGCTCTCCTACAGTCACCTGCTAAAGGTTTTACAGTCGACTGGGTGATTCGGTCGCCTGTCGAGTCTTATACAGTCGACTGTGATGCACTGCTCAAGTCAACATCTCTATTGACTCTACTTGAGCTTTTCACATCAATCGCTTGATGATCAATTTACAGTCGTCTGTATATTTACAGTCGCATGTGAAATGGTCAACAATCGTTTGAAAGGCGTAAGTGCGAATATTGCATCTCTATGTTTTACTCCATCTCCTGCAGCAATCGACTGGTGAAGGATTTACAGTTGCCTGTCTATTTTACAGTCGACTATATGCATATTGGGAGAAAGAGTGAAACTCTCTGTTTTATTCCATCCCCTGCAGCAGTCGCCTGCTGAAGGTTTAAAAGGCGCATGTCCTATTTACAGTCGACTGTATTGTCTTCTTCAGTCGGCTGTCTAGGCTCAGATTATAGACGTTGGGATTTTTCTAGCCGTTGAACAGTCGACTGTCATTTGTTCATCAGTTGACTGTCTGTGACGTTTCAGCCCAGAATCTAGCTGTTGCATCTTTTCGTTTTTGGCTGTTTTCTTGGGTTTTGAGAGTTCATATAGGGTTCCTATATATATGAGAGGGATGAGTTCATTAGAACTTCTTGATGCTATTGAAAATCCTTAGAGATTAAACAAGCCACTCTCAAACTCTCTCATTTCCCTCTTAGAGCTCATATTCCTCTTCATGCATTGAAGTCAAGCTCAAGGGAAATCATCCAAGTGCTTTCAAGCAAATCTCATCACTTGGAGATCCTCTTCCATGCCTTGCATTCATCTATGAGTAAGCATCTCAAGGCAAATGTAAGAGTATTTGTTTTACTTTGTGTTTATTTGATTCTCTAATTATCTTTGTGGGAATTATTAATTCTCTTTGTGGGAATTAGTATCTCTCTTTGTGGGAGTGTTTCTCTTAGTGGGAATAGAATATTCTCTTAGTGGGAATAACTCTCTTTGTGGGAGTAACTCTCTGTGTGGGAGTTTGGTGTCCTAGTGTAGGGCTAACCCTATTTCTCTGAGTGGGAGTTAGTAATTCTCTAGGTGGGAGTTTGACCCTTGTGTAGGGTTGGTTGGGTCCTTGTGTCGGGCAAAATCCTCTTGGTGAGGTATCTCTTTATGGGATTTGTATTCACTTCTCTTTGTGGGAATATAGTGAATATTGGTGTAGCTGGATGTACCCAAGTTTGGGGAACCAGGATAATATCTTGTGTTTGCATTTGGATTGATTGTGTTGATTAATTCCTCTTGCATTTATTATTCTGCATTTGCAAGTTTAATTTTAATTGCATGATTTATTGCCATTACACTATTCACCCTCCTCTAGTGTGTTGTTGTTAGTATTGTAAGGGTAAGGCGATCCTTACAAAGCTAGTTTAGAGCCCTTGTCTGGGTCTCCTAATATTGATCGGATTCATTCTCATGCTCACAAACCTAGGTCTTCATCCAGAAAATGTGAATCTCCTCTTTCAATGCCTTTCCATCTCCATCTAAAAGAACCAAAGTCTCAGGTTCTTTATGTTCTCCCTCTACTTCTCTCTTTACTGCTTCTGGTGCAGTCTCCAAGTTATTTTTGATAAATCCTGTAAGAAGAGATGGACCTCATACTCTGATAGATCTATACATGCTGAAAAAACCCTATCTCTACCCTTCTTTGCCAAGACTCAGTTCACATCTATTTTAAAGGACATAAATCTCCTATATACTGCCACCTGTTTCAAGAACTACAATACCGTATTGGTTAGGGAGTTCTATTGCAACCTTTCTAAGACTGCAGGAGAGCCATCTTCTAGATGGGCATTTAGGGTTTTTATCAGGGGAAAGGTTATCTCTTTCTCTCCATCAGTGTTAAACAAAATCTTGAAGTGGTCATGCTCTCCGAATTTGCCTGCCTTTGGGGATTCTGTTGGCGATGATTATGATTCGTTTGTGAAGACAGTCACAACAAGTGTTAGCCAAAGTTATCATCTTTTCCATCCTCAGCTCTATCTGCAAAATTCTTTTTGCTCTTATAGGATTGCTACTAGGAACTGGCTTCCAACCTCTAATATGTATGTGGTTACAAAGGAAATGTGCACATTGCTCTACTCTGCTGGTACTAAGTAGCCTTATAATCTTGAAAGGATTATCTTTGACTCAATACTATCACTGTCTGAGTCCTCTACACCCTCATCCTCTCTGCCCTATGCCTATCTCATTACAATGTTGCTTCGTACTCAGAATATCTCTCCCTCTGCTTCAGAATTGTCTATCCCATGTGAGAGTATATCATACATCATTAAGTCTATGTCAGGCAAACTTAATGAGTTCTCAAGTTTTCCCTCCTCTGGAATTGGAACTATGCGACATCTCCTCCTTCACCTGGATTTGGATCAACTCCTGTTGTCAGGGAGCCTCCATCTGCTCCTGTTATTCCAAACCATCCTTGTGCTGTGGACAATCGGTCTTTTCTCATGGAAGACATCCAAGTTTTTGAGAGAATGTTACGGAATGTTGAGGACCAGTTACTTCTTCTTGATAGTCAGAAGGTTGTCTTTGAGGCTCAGAGAATTATGCTTGAAGAGAGGATCTCTTTCCTGAAATCTAAGCTTCCTCCTATTCTTCTGATTTTGTGCATGTTGCGTCTACTGGTGGTACCAAGTGAGGTACGTCCTTTGTTTTTAGTGGCTAAAAAGGGGGAGTAGTATAAGTATGATTTGGACTACTTGTGTATTCGTCTGGGCTGTTGTTTCTGATGTGATAATGATGTTGACTGTATGTCATGATGATCTATGTGGTGATCTATATGGAATTTCATCATATATGAATATGATTTCTCACCTGGATGTTCTTTATCTTCCTTCTATCTTTTATATTTTTGATTGTGCCACTAAATGCCAAAGGTAAGATTGTTAGGTCATGTGTGTATGGCCATGTTGTCATTAGTGGCACCTTGGGTTCATCTGGCTGATCTTAATTATCTTGATAAAGAATGTTGGACGATATGTTGAACATTATGTTGTAACAAAAGGTTCAACATGCTACGTCATGAAGCTGGGAATGAATGACGAGCCTTGGAATTATTGAAGATAGAAGCTCCAGTATCCAGTTTAGTATCTTTAATATTTTCTGGTATATTCTGTTATTGAATGTGTTGGAGATACTTTTGGAAGTTGCAATCTCTTGGTTTTAATATTGAATCGGTTAGAGAGATTCTTGCCCGTAATATTTTATTCATCGCATCCTTGGAGATACGCCGAACCACCTGCCCGAAGTAGTTTCGGAAATTGTGGGCTGCCGATCCTCATCTGATATGATTGAACGTCCTTCCCTATTGACCCGCGGACTGAGGGGGAGTGGGGTATATCAGGGCAGGCGGATTTGACGGCTAGGGTTACAACTTTTACAAAAGTTTTGAAGAACTCCGGGAGGAGGCTGACGACTACCAAGGTAGGGGATCAAAGGAGTTGATCTTTGTCAGTTTTGCAAGGGATCTTGCACGCAAGGGGAGCTTGCGTAAATTACTCCATAGGTTTGGTAGAGACCACCCAACACGGTTTGCATTGATGAGGAGGTTGTTCCTCCTAGTAGAAACATGGTATTAGTGATTGTAATCATTGATATTTAGTGGAGTAATTTGATTTTCTGGGCGATTCCCAACAGATGTAGGTGTGTGCACCGAACTGCGTTGCCAAGTTCCTTGTGTCATCACTTGGTTTCTGTGTTTAATCATTGTGTTTATTTGTTTACACATACGTACTGATTTTCAGGCATAATCTGGGCAAAGAAATATTCATCCTCAACTGGAAAAATTCTGTGTAAAGTGGCAAGCATTGTGTTCTTTTGAGGCAACTGAAAGCCAAATGAAAATGCTCTTGGAAAGGCTTTCATTGCAGTCTACAACTATGGGACCCACTGATATCAACATACAGTCTACCACCATGCCGCAAGGAACCCTCAGTTTCATGTTGAAATTGATTCATGTTTAGGTGATTGTTAAATTTAAATTTTTTTATTGAAGTTGACATTAAATTATTTTGTTGAATTTAATCATTGGAATCCTTTGGTTCACTGTCTTGCTGAATTTAATCGTTGGAACCCTCCATATTCCTCTTATATTTTCAGGTTTGATTTGAAATTGTTTAAAGCGAGAAATTTTATGAAATCTCAATACCGTTGATCTATGAAGCACGTAAGGTGAGTTTTAGCTGTGTTTTTTGTAATCTCATTCTCTAATATTATGTAATCTGATTTGAATGTCCATAAGAACATATATTATTCCTAACATATGGAAGTTAGGAGCTATTTCATTTGTTTAGCTGATTTTTCCCCTTTAAATAATGTTTGCGAGTGGAAGTAGGAAGTAAGATATTTAGTTATTTATCCCACAACAATAAGATATTTAATTATTTAATCCCATGATATTATGATCCGTCTTATTTCCATGGGAAGCATCATTTGAGGTTTCAGTTTTGTGCCAGTGAAAACCTGATCATGCCCCCGGTAACTTATATAATCAAAGGACACTTGACTATTTAATACTGCTCTTTTGGAATTGAAATATAGATAATATCAATTCAGAATCATAGTTGACAGAGCAGTTAAGAAATCAGTTCTATTGCAATCAGTTCTATGTTTTCTTTAAGATTTTTATTTTTTATTTTTTATGTTTGTTTGATTTGTATATGCATGTACTTTTAATCTTTGTTGATTGGTAGAAATTCTGGATGTTAGTTGAAGAATTTTGTCAGTGCTCTTTTATACCCTATTGATTTACATTTGCTATTCTTAAATTTAAATAAATTGGTAATCCGTTGTAATTCCCTTGAACCATAAGGTATATAGTTTAAATTTCTGGATCCTATGTTTGCCGAGAGATTTTAATATCTCTTTTTTCTTTCTTATTTAGTTTAAATTTCTGGATCCTAGGTTTGCAAGGAGATTTTGATTTCTCTCTTTTCTTTCTTAAACCCCAGTCATGGAATTAATGGTTGCTGTATTTAACATCTATAATCACGAACTCTAAGAAGCCATAGATCAGTATACGATTCCAATGCCGGAACTTAAATGACTTTAGGTTAAATGTTTAAATGCTTCTATATTAGCTTGAAGCATTTTTTTAATTTTTTATTGTGATTTTTTGGTTAATTTTAGTTTGGAGGAGTGGAAGCAGATGCTACTAAAGGGACTACCGTCGAGAATGATAAAGGAGTTTAACGAGATGCTACCGGAGTGGAAGCAGAGCTTTCTTAAGGTTCTTAGAGGACGTTGTCAATTTTTGCACTATTCTTTTGTGTATACTATTTTGAGGCTTTTATTTTTTCTGAGAAATGTGCGTATGGATTTTTTAAAGTTTACATTGTGTGCTACTATGAATTTATCAAGTTTTCTTTGTTACTGCTTTTTTCCATGAAAACATTGTTTGTACTCTTCATTGACATGGTAGTGATTTGATGTTATTTATCATGGGTGTTGTAGATAACAAGTTCAATTGATACTTGAATTTTTTTATGTCTATGTGTGCATTTCTTTAATTCACTAGCCATGGAGGTGTTTTTATTTAATATATTCATTTTATTATTTTTGTGAGTCTAATAGAATGAATTATTGTATCCGGTAGGTGCTGCCAATATTTCTTGATGCGATGGGTCTGACGTGGTGGGCAGTGTTGATATTGTTGACTCTTATCCTCGTATTTGGTAAGTTGAATGAATATGGAATTTTGGTGTGGAAACTTTTGTTGGAGATTTTGAGATGGGTTTGTTGTTTAGATTATTTCATAAGCTGTTTGTTCATGATATTGGGTTGTTCGAGTTCTCCTATATTGTTCGAGGTGTTTTCTCACCAGAGTTTGGTAGTCTTGAGGGTCGGAGGTCGACATGGTCGCGTGAGACATGTGTGTCCCCCGAGATCGGGTAGCAACAATTGCGCAGATCCGTGCATTAGTATCCCGAAGGGTAGATTCGGAGGAACAATGGCCTCCTTGAGTGGAAAGACGAATAAGCTCGGGATCGAGATCCCTTGGCTATGGTGGATGAAGCGCCGAATGGTAGTTTCGGTAGTGTGAAGTCTCCTTAACCTGCACAGACGAGAAAGCTCGTTAGGGGGGTTGGAACTTGGTTCCGACCAAGTCCCCTCTGATGCCTAAGTCACATCTGATCTGAAGGGTTCTCGGCGGGATTGAGTACGGTTCGTGGAGAGACCGGTACACCATCCTCAGGCCGAGCTGTGGAGGAGAATCTACGGTGGAAGACAAGGTCGTAGGCGGAAGAATACCTGAGTGTAGAGTATTCAGATTCGGTCCCTTTGTCTTTTGACCGCTGGGTCTTTTATAGGAGTCTTTCTGGCCACGTCCCCTTGACGTCCCTCCATCTCGCCCCACCACAGCTTTGATCGTCCCTTGATGGGACATAAAGGTGGGTGTAATGGGCTCTTCAAATGGTCATGAGGGTGGGCGTAATTCAGGGGAGCTGTTACCTCAACCTATAAGGGTCAGTGGTACCCTTCACGTCAATCTAGGGCCAGCATAACTCGAGGCGTTTGCGGGGATTTTAGGCAAGGGCCTAATCTCATCCAGGCTCATGGACTTGGATCATGGGCTCGGCCCATTCCGTCTTAGCCCGTTTTAGGAGTGTCATATCAATTACCCACATCGCTCGGGCTGTTTGAATTTTGATGGTTCGGTCTAAGGGATATGATTCGTGTGGATCTGATAGACGCGTCAGTCGAGGCGACACACTAAATGAAGGCCATCATGGTGATGTCAGGTTAGAATTCTCCTACTGATCGCTCCCGGATATACACCCGGGAAACAATTGTAGTTTTATCGCAAGCCCACGGTGTAGTGGCGAGCATGTATCGAACACGATGAGGAACTAATAACGGTACTCTATCTTAATCACTAAGCTATTGGTGGAAGGGTGATTTTTGGAATGTTATTGTCACAGTCGTTCAATTAACAGTTCAAATTCAATATTATAAAAGCGTCTAGGGCTAGGGAATCCCCGCTATGGTCGTCATTCATCTCTGTGAATCTTGAATCTCAATGTTGCAAGACTTGGATTGAGGTGAACTAGTCGTAACTGAATAAAAAACGAAGCTCACGCTCTTGCGCTATTGACGGTCTATAGCAACCTAGATTAGGGCCCGCGTGCAAACCCTAACCTAAACCACTAGCATTAAGATTGACATCATCGTTCAATCGCCCCTCGAGCCCACTCTCGTGCAAACTCGAGTTACGATCTAGATTGTGATAGCAAGTATTCGTCCAATCTCTTGCAAACGAATATGGGTATTGATTTATAATAAAAATGCTAGCTTTAGTCCAATCTCTTACAAACCAAGTCTAGTGAATTTCGATTATAAATCTAAATCGAATATCTAGGCCTTTGACCGGTGCCCCGTTTACGGTTTGGGCGCGGTGTCGTTTTACCACAAGTGCACGGTTAGTGTAGGGTACGGGTTTATCTAACTCAGGGAGGTGGATGGCTTGAATGGCTACTGGTCTCGCCTAGGTTGTGTGCTAGCTACCCGGATAATATGGGTGAAAGTGTAGAAATAGAGAGAAGAAATAAGAAGACACGAAATGAATCCCCGCTAACACGGGCTAGAGCATTCATGACACTTGGCATTTGACTTGACCCAGGGTGAGACATTGCCCCAAAAGGTGGTACCTAGCATCCATGGCCCGATATTCCGGTCGGTGACAAGTACGCTAGGTCTACCCGGTTTCGGACGGTGGGCATTCCCATGTCCATTAACACCTTCTGCAACCGGGAGCATTAAGGCCACAATGATAACTCCCAACATTTCGTCCAAGCCGTTCCCACGCGCGAGTATGCTAGGGGTGTGAGCTATGGCTAGGGAGTCAACCGCCAAGTTTATTCCCCCTTGGCCCGACGGTCAGAGGCGGTCTTTCTCCCGCCAATGACAATGAAACACCCCCGCGTAACCCTAATGGCCAAATAGGTCGAATGTGATTTCTAGCAATACATCGAAGCGGATCTTGACTGGAAAAGACACCGGACCCCAATCCCCAACACAACTAGTGTGTTGCCATACGAATTGGACTCAGATTACTAGAAATCCCCATTGACACATTTCATCGAACACATGCCATGCAACCAAGCCAAATGAAACAACCCAAGCATCAATCCTACCCTAACCCGTATTAGGGTTCATCAACACTACTCAATGGTGAGAAACATAAAAACAAGCAAAAGAAATGACATACAAACATTCACCATTGGGCAAAATGAAAACAATACAAAACAATGAAAACAAAAGAAAGGAATACTTATCTTGAGTATGAATCTTCAATCCAATACAAGATTTATTAACCAAAAGACCTAATCTAAACTAACCTAATCCTCATAAGAGAAGGGGGCAAAAAGCCCTAAAAACTGAAGAACAACCCCCCTAAGTCGTGCTCCAAACTTGTATTTAAAAGCCCTTCAAAACCCTTAACAGTTCGGGTCCAAAACCCACTCAAAACTGTTAAAACAGGCCCACCCCATCGGGTGGAAACTCACCCAATCGGGTGGAATAAACAGAGAGCTCAAATCCGCAGAAAGTGATCTCACCCTGTAGGGTGGTAACTCACCCAATCGGGTGAAATGAAAATTCAGACTGCTACCAATTTCAGCACACAGCTGCGCTCAGAAAATTCCAGGAAAATGTAGAAAAATCGGATTAAAATCGGATTTGGGCATGCGACCTATCGTTGGAAAGCTAACGATGATGCCGACGCTAGAAAAATAAGAGATCATCCAAAATCCCTCTGGAATGATAGTATATCTTCAATAAATGCATCAGCAGCGCGCAAAAGCGGAAGAAAAGGCCACCCGATCGGTTGAAACATCAACCGATCGGGTGAGCAGCTTGTCGATTTGGCCATCGGAATTCAAATGCATTCAACCGGTCGCTGAGGAGAGCGGGTGGCGTGACCGGGTCGTCGTTTGTTGATTTTCAGCTTCAGATGAACCGATCAGGTGAAGGTCACCCGATCGGTTGGAATTCAGCTCCAAATTCCCGAGAACTCTGTTGGGATGAACCGGTCGGCGAACCGGTCGGTTGACTTTACACTTCGCTCCAGCTTCAGTCCGGGTCGTGCACGCGTGCATCACCCGATTGGTTGAAAATGATCAACCGGTCGGGTGAGGGGCTGAAAGATGCAATCTTCATCGTTTGACCCCCTGGATCACGCGTGACTCCTCTCGTTGCTCCGGAGACTCATGATATCGTCGTTTTATGTCCCCTATGCCAGTAAAATCCTGCAAAATACAAAAAACACGGAAAAGTGAAAGAAAACAAGAAAACACGAGAAAACGAATATAAGACGGCGGTAAAATACGGAAAAACACGGAAGAGAACATGCACAAATATATGAAATATAAACGCACGTCAAAATCCCCCAAGCTGAACTCTTCCTCGTCCTCGAGGAAGACGAGTAAGAGTAGGAGCTCGGAGAGAGAAAATAGGGAGAAAGAGAGAAAAAAGAAAACTATATATGCTAGATCGCCGTATCTCGTCATTGTGGTTCATCGGTTTCATAATTGCTAGGGTAGTATTTCGAGTGAACTAGTTGCAACTGAATGTAAAACCTAGCTCACGCTCTCGCATTGTTGCCGGTCTATAGCGACCCTAGGTTCGGGTCCAATCTCTTGCAAACCCTAGCCTAGGCAAACTAGCATTAGGATCAACATCATTGTTCAATCGCATCCCGAGCCCACTCTCGTGCAAACTCGGGCTACGACCTAGGTTGGGATAGTTCCCACCCGTCCAATCGCTTGCAAACGGGTATCGGTATAGAATTGCAACCGAGAACCCTAGTATCGGCCCAATCTCTTGCAAACCGATACTACGAAAACTCAATTTCAACCCAATTCAGATTTCTAGGGTTTCCTATCGAATTGGGATCCAATCTATTGCAAATCCCAATCGATATGAACACCTAGATATCCGTAATATTTCGATCCCAAACTAACCCTAATAGCAATTCTAGCAATAGTTCTACCAAATCATCACAAATCGGAAATTGGGCTCGTAGGGTTCATCCCCACGCCCTAAGACGTTAAGACTACTCACAAATCATATTGCTAATGAAAGAATAATCAATAGAAATAGCAATGAAATTCATGGCAATATTCAAAACAACAATAAAAATAGGATTTTTAATGGAGAGGAAGACAAACCAATGTAGCTTTCCAAGAATCCAACAAAATAGAACTTTTCTCTCATCTCCAATCACAAGAATAAAACTCTAAAAAGTCTAATCTAAAAAGGCTGCCAAAAGCAAGGAAAAAGCTCCCTAAACTAGGTTAGAATCTGGGGTTAAATACCCCCCAAAACTGTCCAAAAATTCGTGACCAAACTGCCCCTGCGTAGCTCCAAAATCGTGATTTCCGCTACAGGCGCTAGGCTCACTCGGTCGAGTGACAAAAGTCGCTCGGCCGAGTGAAAGACCCTGAGAATTTCCAGTAAGTCCGGGGTCTTGGGGGTCTTCACTTCGGGCGTCACTCGGCCGAGTGAGTTGTCGTCACTCGGCCGATGGGCTTATCTTCACTCGGGCGGTCGGCAATTGCCACTCGGCCGAGTGGGTCTTCTGCTGCTCAGACTGACGAAAAATAGTAAGTTGGCTCTTTTTGAGGGGCGTCGTCTGAGTGCCACTCGGGCGGACGGGATACGTCATTCGGCCGAGTGGGCTTCTGATGCTCGGCCGAGTGCACGCTTGGAGCGTGTCCGATCTGGCCTGCCGAGCGGGGTCTCGTCGGTCGGCCGAGTGACTCCTTCACTCGGTCGAGTGAGACACTGAAAATGCCCATTCTGAGTGTTTTTGCCTCATCGTCGCTCCTACGATGTTCTTTCTTCTTCCACTACTCTCCAATAGCAAAATACCCCTCGGGGAAGTCGTCGGTGACACTCCGGAGTAGGTGTATCTCGGAATCACTCCAAATCGCTCCAAATCTCCTGAAATACGACAGAAACAACAAATAGTGAAAAGTATCGCAATATTGTCGATAAATCGTGAAAAACATGATTTGAGCGATCTAAATGGCATGCAAACATGCGGAAAAAAGGTGTAAAATACGGAGTGATCAAAATCCCCCAAGCTTACCTCTTACTCGTCCTCGAGGAAGATAAGTAAAAGGCGAACCCGGTGGATTCAGAAAATGAAAACGATGGAAAAACGGAAAACGAAAAACGAAGAAGAAAGCGAAGAAAGCGAAGAGGGAGGCTGCTAGATCATTTTTCTCAGGACATGGGTTTTGCTTACTCATATAGCATGCGCCGAATGTAAAATACATGTCAAAGACTTTTATTTCGATATCATAGTATAATGGTGCAAATAGAGATAGAAAACCCAAGAATATTGATATAGCATGAAAAACGGAATAATTCTAAGATTAACATCGTCTGAATCATTTAAAGCGGTATACAATATCACAGATCACACACTGTTCAATTGAATGCTTTCTATGAGGAGTATAAGAATATCACGCAATAGAATAGAAAGAATAGAAAAGCGTGGATTTCATGAAATGAGTGCTAGGCGTAGATTTCTGGATTTCGTGAAGCTAAAACAATCTCACCGAGTATAGAATATTACTTAGCCTAGGTTGTCAAGCACCGTCAAGTAGTCACTCTCTCACACATCATTGGATTCTCTCCCCAAGCGTATCTATAAGCGTGGTGGCATATACAAAAGTGTATTTACATTCCCCATTTCTTTTGAAGCTCCAAATGCAAAAGAAAATAACAATAAAAACAAAAGGAGGGAAGAAAGAGAGAGTATATGAGATGGGATCATTTATTGAGATTCTTTTCTCTTTTCTTTTTCTTTCTCTCAAATCTTTTTCTTTTCTTTTTTCTCTTTTTTTAATAGCATTTATACACAAATGATCCCAAATCAAAAGAGAGAAAAGGATATTCAAGAATTTTTTTCTTTTTCTTTTTGGTTTTGGGAAATTTGGAGCTAGGATTTTAATAACGGGGGAAATGCCAAATATTAGAATCGCTAAGGGGAGATTCACCAATGATTTTAAAATAGAGAATTAATGTTCAAGATAGGTGGAGAAAGAAATAAATATGTCCCTCAGTTCACTCTATAAGACGTGCATGACAACTTCAGCAGGGTAATCTAATCTACTCAGTTTCGATCACAAAAAAGCAAAACTAATCCAGATTTATCATAGCTAACATCATTCAATCATCCTGAAGTGAAGTGTACAAATCATGCAAATAGAAGTGATATAGGAAAAGAAAACGGTACTCCAGATATAAGCATTCAATGCGTGAATCTTGGTGTATTTTCTGCGATAGCATACATATGAATATTCAGACTCAGCTAATAATAAAATTTCATCCATTTTCATGCGGAAAAAGTGTGGGTTACTATCTCTAAATGCGAGGTAGATCACAGCATATGATATCAGAAATAAAAGCTAAGACATGACAAATATAGCATGCATATAGAGAAAGCTAACTCCACGTCATCATCATCACAGAAAAATCATCTCTAGCATGAGATGAAAAGAAATAAAGATAAAGAGGGAAAATAGAACTAAATACAATGCAGCACACAAAGAAAATAAGGAAAACGTGATGCATGGTAAAAAAAAGAAAAAGTGATGAAAATGAGTGCAAATGCGGAAAATGGCATGAAAAAACTAAAAATAAAGGTGGTAAATCGAAAAGAACGTGAGAACTCACTCCCCCAAGCTAAAGTGCACAGTGTCCTCAATGTGCGAAGTGTTGCACACCGAGAGACGTGTAATGTGAGGGGTAGGTGAGGATGCATGCAGGATGAAAAAGAAATAAAAATAACAAAACGAAAATATGATGCGGACATGATGCATGCAAATATAAGAGTGAATCAGATATATGAGTGTGACACCAAAAATCTCTCCCTCTCTCCCAAAAATGATATAGAAAGATATGATCAAAATGTGGACCCAAAAACAGTGAGGGGAGGGGGGTGGGCAAAAATCGTCAGGACCAAGCAGAGACGGGCAGCATGATGTCAAAAAAGATCAATGGCATCAAGGGTGCCTAAGAGGGTGGTGCTGCGCCGTCTCCGTCCTGAGGCGGAGGAGGAGGTGGTGGAACAGTCTGCTGGGTGGGTGTGGGTGTGGGTACGGAAGCAGGCTGGGTATGTGTAGGGGTGGGTGTGGGTACCTGCTGGGTGGGTGTGGGTGGGGTCGGTACGCGAGGAAGCCGGTCGAGAATCTGAGTGAGGCAATAGTGAATGCCTGGAAGTAGGTCAAAGCAGCTGGCCATAGTGGTGACGGTGGCAGACATGGTCCTTAGGTCACCTCTGAGGGCACTCACCGCCCCCTCAAGAGCATGAATGCTCTGAAGTACAGTGTCGGGGGGAGGTGGTGCAGAGGGACGCACCTGTCTGTGCTGTGCAGGACGGGGCTGGCGGACTCGGGTGGTGTAGTGGATGGGCTCAGCAGGCATGTGGAGGAATGGTGCTGTGCTCACAAGTGCGGGCCTAGCCTCAGGGCGAGGCAGGGGCGCAGGCTGGTGTGAGGTGGAAGCAGCAGCAGCGGAAGTGGAGTATAAAAGTTGCGACGAGGAGGCAAGAGAGGCCAGTGACACAGAAGTGGGGACAGACGTCACGACACTCTCAGAAAGTACGGCTGTGGTGGAGACAGAAGTGACAACCGCTGGGGAGGCAGTGTGGGGTCCAAAAGGTGAAATCCCAGTGGAGATCATACTAGCCATGGTCTCCACGACCGCAGTGAAAGAAGGCTCTCCACTCTCAACAAAAGTAGGTGGGCGCTCGGGTAGTGCAGAGCAAAGGGGCTCAACGGACAGAGGGCCAGCTGTGGTGGGAGTGGTGGTGGCAGGGGTGGTGGTGGAGGTGGTCTCAGCGAGTGTACTCCCGACACCGGTAGAAGTGTGGACAGAGGTGTCGGGAGCAGCAGAAATATCAGGCTGTTGAGGGGCCACGGGGTCAACGGGTGCAGCGTGTGCAGCGTGGGCCTGCCCAGCCTGCTCAGCCTCCGCGGCCTCGAGCACGTAGGCGGCGGGGATCAGGAGATCCATCACCGGGAGCTAGTACACCTGTGCTGGTGCTATCTGTGTCCGAGCTGGGCTCGGAAGGATCATGTAATCAACACTGTAGGGACCGTGCAACCAAACCCAGTGTCGCTGGCCGTGCGGACGAAGCATCTTCATCCGGGCCATGACGTCTATGGAGAGTGAAGTGGGGCCCGGTGAAAGACGCAAGTCGGCAGGTAGGTCCTCGCCGGTCATCAGGGTGAGCAGGGTGATCAGACCGCCGCAACATATCGGTGAGCGAGCGCCCACCGATACGATGATGCGGTCCAAAAACTAGCTCGCGATATCAATCACGACGGCAGGGACCAAGTCGTCACTCTCCCTAGCTAGAACTCTGGGACGCGTCATCGCATAGAGAATATAAAGCTCTGGCGTGGACATCGTCCCAGGCTCATACCTCGCCAAAAAGGTAGTCGCCATAAGGCGCTGAGCTATACCGAGGCAGGGGTGGACGATGGCTGAGGCCTTGGCCCTACTAGGGTCAAAGGCAGCTGGTAAACCCGTGATCCGGGCCCAGAAAGCGTGGGAATCGAAGCAAGGTGGGGGAATGTGAGTGGGGGAGTAACCACGGTCGGCCCCGGGGATATCGGGCCACGAAAAGAATGCTCTCATCATACCGAGAGTGACCTGGCACTCCCGGTCCATGAACCTAAACGAGCATCCCTCGTCGGTCCGAGCAATAGAACTAAGCACCTCAAGCGTCGGACGGACGAAGGTGTCCGCCGACACTTGGAAAAAATCTCGCCAGCCCACGTTGTCATACAACGTGAGCATCCCCTCAAGTACCCCCAGGCGTCCTAGGTCTGCAAGGTGTGCGAACCTGGAGGGTACAATCGAGCGCTGGGAAATGCGCTCAAAAACGACGCGGTGTGCGTCGTCCCGGAACGTAATCCCCAGCGGCCCGACAAGTGGAGCCGGTGGTGGTAGTGGGTCGGTATGGAGTGGCTGAGCGGGGTGAACGGGCTCTGCAGGCTGTGCGAGGTGTGCGGTGTCTGCAGGCTGTGCGGGGTGAACGGGGTGTGGTGGTGTAGGCGGGGGAGAGTTCTCCACCTCGTGGGAGGGGCCGGGCTCATCCGGCCGCTTCCGCTTGGCGGAAGCTCTCCTCGACCGTGGTCGTGTCCAGGGCGGCATGTGGGCCCCGGGTGCTCACCAAAAGTAGTAAAAATACGGCGTGCAAAAATAAATGGAACGAGCATACCGTGACACGCCGCGAGAGCAAAGAAGTGGATGCATGCGAAGACGACACCTCCACGAAGCCAAAATCGCTCCCCGGAAGCTCCCCTGGGCTCCCCTAAGCTCCCCAATATACCCTGCACATCAAACGAAGATATCAGCGAGTAATATTCAAATTGTATGGGGGGTTAGGGGTATAATGGATAGAAAATGAAGTTAATTTGAATTAGGGGCTCGTTAAACACACGGATCGTCAAGAAATACAAGAGAAAGGAGAAATTAGGCAAAATAGGGGTACCGGAGCTCGGCCGGAGGCGAGATCGCCGGCGGCGACTCGAGCGGTGCAGAGGGGGCGTTGGCTGGCGATGGTCGGCTGAGCGCGGCGTCGGCGAGCGCGGTCGGGCGAGTGGCAGCGAGGGTTGGGGGCTGATCGAGCGCGGGCTCGGGCGTGAAAACAAAAAAGTGATGCTTCGAATTCCGCGCCGACCCGCTCCCCTTTATATAGGAAAAATTACGACTCGGCCGAGTGAAAGTGTCACTCGGCCGAGTGATCGTAACGGAAATATTTTTGAAAATTCCTCCCCGCTTACGACTCAGCCGAGCGGCTTTGCCACCATCGGCCAAGTGGAAAAAGTCCATTCGGCTGAGTGGCACAAGCAACTCGGCAGTTGGCGCCATAGGATCGTATCAGTTTCACTCGGCCGAGTGAAGATATATACTCGGCCGAGTGGCAATTATACTGAAATCAAGAAAAGAAACAGAGAGTTGGGTACAGCAGACTTCCCTCGTTCGTGAGCCGCTCAGGCGGACGAGCTTATGTGCTCGACCGAGTGACTAGTATACTCGGCCGAGTGAGTCCTGTTTTCTGCTGTTTGGCTTCGTTTGGGCTCTAATCTCTGTTTTTCTTCCTCCAGTCGATTTCATCCTCCTCCTAAGCATCGAGCGGATTCCTGGAGCGCTCCTCGTCGCCTTGTTCATCCTCCTAACGATAGATATCCCTTTCTCCTCTCCTGTCAAAGAAAAATAGGACCCGTTATCACGAAATTTTTAGGCAAATGACTCAAAACACTAATAATTTATAAAACAAAAATAAAGGAAAAAGTGAAAATAAAGCGATAACCGTCGGGTTGCCTCCCGACAAGCGCTCGTTTAAGGTCTTGAGCTCGACCCCCTTGGATTTTCAATTTAATGCGGGATATTGGGTGCATATGAGATGCACCCGTCGAATTTATTGGGAAGAACGCTTAAATTTGGATGTTGTGGCGGCGTGTTCTTCCTCGGTGCTCCTTCGCCTCGGGTAGTGTTGGGGGTGGCTCCCCCAAGCTAGTTCTTGCTCCGGGCCTTGGCTTCACCGGTGACACCGATTTTCGTATCGGTGGGGCTTTCCTTGGAGTTTTCATCCTTGAGAGCTTGCAGAGCTCTCGTATTCGAGCGACATCAGCGTCGCCTTCATCAATTTCCATGGAGGGGTCGGGGGGTTCATTCATTATCTCTTCTTGGCCCAAATCCGGGCCTTCTTCGACGTCTTCCTTGAATATTGCGCCAATGGAATGGGGGATCGCCTCCTCAATAACCTCGTCAAGGAGGTCCATATAGTCCAGCTCCTCATGATAAGGCATGTGTTTCATTGCCTTGGCTATATGAAGCTCCACCTCGATGTTGCCGACGTTCAATGTTAGAGTTCCTTCTCGTACGTCGACAATGACACCGGTGGTGGCGAGGAACGGGCGTCCAAGTATTAGCGACGTATCTCCCTCCTCCTTAACATCCATGATCACGAAGTCGCATGGAAAACATATGCCCCCCCAGGACTTGTAACGGGATGTCCTATGCTATCCCTACTGGCCTTGTGATCCGACCATCGGCTAGTTGTATCCGCATGTCGGTAGGCTTCAATTCTGTGCCGGTGTTTAGTCTTCGGAACATAGAGAGAGGCATGAGGCTAACACTAGCCCCTAAGTCCACTAACGCCTTTTGTAGAGGGACGCCGCCTAATGTGCAAGGAATTCGGAAACTCCCCGGGTCTTTGAATTTGGCGGGCTCCTTCTCTCTCTTGGTGAACCAAGTCCCCTCCTCAGCGAGCATGATTTTCTCCTTCCTCTTTCTTCCCGTAATCAAATCTTTTAGGAACTTGGCGTATGTCGGGATTTCCACGATAGCGTCGAGGAAGGGAATGTTGAGGCTTACCCCTCTCAAATACTTGAGAAACTTGGCTAGCCGTTTCTCCATCTTTGCTCTAGCAAGCCTCTGAGGGAATGGGATCGGTGGCATAAAACGCCTCTCTTCAATCAGTTGCTCCGCTCTCGACTTTTCTTTCCCTTGCGGCTCTTTCTCCCTCTCAACTTCAATGACCGGTTCACTTGGCTCTACTCTCTCCACTACGGGCTCCTCGATAGGAATCATGACGGGGGTGGTGTCCTTCCCGCTTCTCATAGTAACTGCAACCACGGCATTGATATGCCCGATGGTGCCCCGTGGATTTTGCTCGGGTTGAGCCGGCAACTGTTGACTATTTCGATTGAGCAACGCAAGTTGCTCCGAGATTTGGCCTACAACGGTTGCAAGGGAATCTTGGCTCGCCTTCAAGGAGGCATTAGTCTTCTTCTGCTCGGCCATAAACTCCTCCACTCTAGCTTCGAAATCGGAACGTTGTTGAGCTTGTTGAGGGTTTGGATTTCTCCACCCTTGATTGTATCCGGGCGGCCTATAGTGCCCCACTTGTTGCTTTGGAGGGAAATTTTGTTGCGGAGGCCCCCTCGGTGGATAATGTTGTTGTTGTTGTTGTTGTTGTCGAGCTTGGTACAGTGGTTGTTGCGGGGGGTTCAATGCTCCATCATTGTTGGCATAGGAGAAACCGGGATGGTTTCTAGTGGCCGGATTGGCCCAATATCCTTGGTTCCCCGCGACGTATTGAACTTGCTCCAAAGATCCCTCTCCTTGTTCTCCTCCCAAATACATAGCTTGGGATTGGTCTTGCCAATCACACATTTGATTTGTTGGTGTGGATGTGGAAGGGGTTCCTTGGGGCTCCGTAATATACTTCTCCAGTCTCTCCACTACCTTGTGGAGAGAATCGAACTTGTTGGTCAGCTCCGCTACGGCTTTGGCCTCATAGACGCTAGATGGCTTCAAGGAGGACGAAGAGTGTCCTCGCTCGTCGACCCATTTTTGATTGTTCGAGGCCATCTCCTCAATTAATGCTGTAGCTTCGTCGGGAGTCTTCGATAGGATGGCCCCATTTGCTGCGGCATCAATAATTTGCTTGGTCCCCGGTTGGAGACCATTGTAGAAGCTATGGACTAGCTCCCAATCTTCAATGCTATGGTGGGTGCACTGATGTTGCAGGTCTTTGAAGCGCTCCCATGCCTCGTAGAGTGTCTCTTGAGGTCCTTACTTGAAGGACATTAGAGCACTCCTAATCTTTACCGTCTTGGAGGGCGGATAGAACTTGTCAATAAACGCGCTCGCCAACTCGTCCCATGTGGTAAAGACTCCTTCGGCTTGCGTCCTCAACCAATAAAGAGCTTTATCCTTTAGTGTGAAGGGGAAGAGGCGTAGTCTGATGGCATCTAGGGTGACGCCCGGCATCTGGAAGGTGGCGCACTTTGATAGGAAGAGCTGGATGTGGTAGTGGGGGTTTTCATGGGCGTTCCCATGACATGGATCCTGCTGCATCAGAACCACAAGCCCAGTCTTCAACTCAAAATTCTTGTCGGCCGCCAACTCCGGCATAGCTATGGACGAGGTCGTGGAGGAAGTCTTAGGCCGGAGCCTATCCCGAATGGAAATAATCCTCGCCATTCTTGTCGCTAACTATTCAGGCGTCTCCCGGACGTTCATAAACCTCCCTTCCGTATCGGGTCTCCTCTCCGCTCTGATTCTCCGCAATGTACCCTCGATCTCAGGATCAAACAATATATCGATGGGGTCCACTGTGGATCTCGTGTACATGCACGGGAAAACAAAGTTTCAAAGAAGTGATTAGCACAATGGAAGGGTTAGATAAAAATAAAGAAATAAAACAAAAAGAAATAAATAGCTAGGTGGTAGGATCAAACACAATCGCCTCTCCGGCAACGGCGCCAAAAACTTGATCGCACCCGGGCGTACACCCTAAAGAGCGACCGTGTAGTTTTACCGCAAGCGCACGGTGTAGCGGCGAGCGGGTATCGAACACAGGGAGGACGTATGACAGTGCCTTCTCCGAACAACCTGGCTATAGGGGCAGAAAAGTAGGAATTTGCCTTTCGGCGATGTTGTCACAATTGTCAAATAATGTAAAGAGATATAAAATCAAATAAAGATGCCTAGGGAATAGGGAATCCCCGCTACTCACTGTATCTCGTCATTGTGGTTCATCGGTTTCACAATTGCTAGGGTAGTATTTCGAGTGAACTAGTTGCAACTGAATGTAAAACCTAGCTCACGCTCTCGTACTGTTGCCGGTCTATAGCGAACCTAGGTTCGGGTCCAATCTCTTGCAAACCCTAGCCTAGGCAAACTAGCATTAGGATCAACATCATTGTTCAATCCCATCCCGAGCCCACTCTCGTGCAAACTCGGGCTACGACCTAGGTTGGGATAGTTCCCACCCGTCCAATCTCTTGCAAACAGGTATCGGTATAGAATTGCAACCGAGAACCCTAGTATCGGCCCAATCTCTTGCAAACCGATACTATGGAAACTCAATTTCAACCCAATTCAGATTTCTAGGGTTTCCTATCGAATTGGGATCCAATCTATTGCAAATCCCAATCGATATGAACACCTAGCT
Organism: Scilla litardierei; assembly: GCA_030789695.1. NCBI lineage: Eukaryota > Viridiplantae > Streptophyta > Magnoliopsida > Asparagales > Asparagaceae > Scilla > Scilla litardierei. The sequence continues at coordinate 64,955,232 of CM061132.1, forward strand.
ATCAGTAATATTTCGATCCCAAACTAACCCTAATAGCAATTCTAGCAATAGTTCTACCAAATCATCACAAATCGGAAATTGGGCTCGTAGGGTTCATCCCCACGCCCTAAGACGTTAAGACTACTCACAAATCATATTGCTAATGAACGAATAATCAATAGAAATAGCAATGAAATTCATGGCAATATTCAAAACAACAATAAAAATAGGATTTTTAATGGAGAGGAAGACAAACAAATGTAGCTTTCCAAGAATCCAACAAAATAGAACTTTTCTCTCATCTCCAATCACAAGAATAAAACTCTAAAAAGTCTAATCTAAAAAGGCTGCCAAAAGCAAGGAAAAAGCTCCCTAAACTAGGTTAGAATCTGGGGTTAAATACCCCCCAAAACTGCCCAAAAATTCGTGACCAAACTGCCCCTGCGTAGCTCCAAAATCGTGATTTCCGCTACAGGCGCTAGGCTCACTCGGCCGAGTGACAAAAGTCGCTCGGCCGAGTGAAAGACCCTGAGAATTTCCAGTAAGTCCGGGGTCTTGGGGGTCTTCACTTCGGGCGTCACTCGGCCGAGTGAGTTGTCGTCACTCGGCCGATGGGCTTATCTTCACTCGGGCGGTCGGCAATTGCCACTCGGTCGAGTGGGTCTTCTGCTGCTCAGACTGACGAAAAACAGTAAGTTGGCTCTTTTTGAGGGGCGTCGTCTGAGTGCCACTCGGGCGGACGAGATACGTCATTCGGCCGAGTGGGCTTCTGATGCTCGGCCGAGTGCACGCTTGGAGCGTGTCCGATCTGGCCGGCCGAGCGGGGTCTCGTCGGTCGGCCGAGTGACTCCTTCACTCGGCCGAGTGAGACACTGAAAATGCCCATTCTGAGTGTTTTTGCCTCCTCGTCGCTCCTACGACGTTCTTTCTTCTTTCGTTCCTCTCCAATAGCAAAATACCCCTCGGGGAAGTCGTCGGTGACACTCCGGAGTAGGTGTATCTCGGAATCACTCCAAATCGCTCCAAATCTCCTGAAATACGACAGAAACAACAAATCGTGAAAAGTATCGCAATATTGTCGATAAATCGTGAAAAACATGATTTGAGCGATCTAAATGGCATGCAAACATGCGGAAAAAAGGTGTAAAATACGGAGTGATCACCCGTCAGGGCCAGCAAAATCAAAAACGACACACCAAGCAAGAAACCGCCAAATCACATCACTAAACCAAGGAATATAAGTCCAGAGAAGTGACGTGGGCCCACGCGGTGAAGCGCGAGTGAGTGTGGTCGTGTGCTAGCAGACGGTGTCACTATCTACAATGTGCAATAAAGCTCGATATACACAAATCCAAGAAATGACCCAAATATCGATTCGATTCGAAGTAAGCGGTGAATATATAGTTCAAGCATGCATGAGAATAGAGAGAGAATCGAAACATATCATGCGTCAGGGACTCCACAACTAGGGTTAAGGAAATCACCACACTATAGCCTAGATAATAGCTAAAAAGTTCCTAAGCCAAGTGTTTTCGAAAACGATGGGGTTGAGATGATGTGGAGTAGAACACTCGGTGCAAATTCTCGCCTTCCCTTTATTCTCGGTAATGAGGAAAAAATATTCACACGGGAATTTTTTTTTGGGTTTTGGGTATTTGTATATTTTTTGGATTTTTGGTTATACAATTTTTCTTTCTTTTCTTTTCTCTTCTTTTTGGGTTTTTCTTTTCTTTCCCTTTTTTTTGGATTTTGGGTTTTTGGATATACACATGTGTACTCTCCCAAGTGGGAGAACGGTACATGACGAGGGGATTTGCACCCAGTAAAACAAAAAAGAAATCGGAATCTAAACACTTGGGCAAAGGAAACTATCCTCGCTAGTTAGAGCATGGGCTAAATGGGTTATCCTAGTCCTTAATTGTGGAATCCCGACACATGCGAAATGAAGTTCACGATATATATATATATAGCGTGCAGAAGCAGACATGAGAAATAAATACCGCATATTCAAATCGAAGCATGATAATCTAGGGGTCATTCCTGGACAGGTATATAAAGTAAAATCACAAAGTAGAAGTACACCACACAGCTAGGCACGACGCACGACTCACAAAAAGCTAAGTGGACCCACGATGCATGAAATGCAAGAGGACTCGATATCCTAGGGCTAGTGAGTGTGATTGTCGATGCCATGCTAGGTGTGTGTGTGTGTAGTTTATGGCAATTCATCATATGGGGTCATCTCTAGGAGAGAGGGAACAAAAGATGAGAAGAAAAAAAAAAGAAAAACACGATGGAAAACGACTCAAAAACGAAGAAAAAGACACAAATGACGCACGAAGTGCGACTCCCCCAAGCTGAAACTTGCATTGCCCTCAATGCAATAATAGTTTATACGGGAGGGCAAAGAAAATGGGGGGGGGGGGTGCGCACCGACACAAAAAGTGAAAAACATGAAAAACACATGAACGAAACTAAAAAATAAAGAAAAAGAAACACTCAAATAAAAGATATAAAACATGACGAAAGAACACATAGACACAGACACACAACAACGACACGTGAAAACATACACACAAATCGATTCCCCCAAGCTGAACATGACAATGCTAGCGAAATGATATGATCAATGTGATGCAGAAATATGCAAGGGGAAGATCGAAAAAGAAAAGAAAGAAATCAAAATGCAGGAGAGACAGTGTGCTCATTCTCCTCGGAAGAGGATGTGGGGTGTGGGCGGTAGAAGTGATAGAAGGGCACGACATGATGGGTTATTATGATGCAAAAGCAAATCCTAGATACGCTCCCCTCGCTAATGAGATGAGACGAGATTATTCAAAGCTAAACTAAAAAGCGGTAAATTTTTACACTACTGGATTAGGATACACCTGAGCATAGGCGGATCCAAGATCTGAAGTGGGGCAGGTAGCTGCTCAAACTGCTCCTTCTATGGCTCCGCCAGAAGCGCTGTGCCACGTGTGCGAATGGACCCAAGCAATGCACCTCCAAGCATCCCTCGTAGGTGTCCACCTGTGACCTGCAAAGGACGAGGTGCATTAGTCCATGGCAAGAAATTATTTCCCAAAATAAATGTATCCCAGAGATAGTCGCCGATAAATGATGGTAAAATATATGAAATGTGGTGAACACTCCCTAGAAATGGTATGATATTCTCTGTGCTAGCGACGATCAAATCCTCGCTCTCCATGTGAAGTTGCTCTCCAGGTGGTGACACACCGCAGTATACCTCAAGTGAAGTTGATCCTTTGTCCTGCGAGAGATATGGTGTGTCAAAAATATATAAGTCTAAAGGAATAGGACGTGAAAAGCGAGACTTAAATGTGGAGTGAGAGTGAGTATGAAAATCTCCCTGAATAGGGGCAATAGGCTCAAGTAGATGCTCAGCCGTAGAAGAAGTGGAGCGTGACGGTAGAGGTAGATGTGGCTCGGGCTCCATGAAGTGGACGATCGTATCCAAGCCCTTATGCACATCCTCCTCGACGGTATGCTCATACTTCACCATCTGACCGATGTCCTGAATGACATCCTCATGGTTGACCACAGACCAAGGAGGAAGCTGCGACAGAGATGGCTGTGGAAGTAGATGTAGAGCGGACCCCTCGTATGTGGTCGTGGTGTCCTCATCCTCACGCACATCCTCCTCGCCGGTATGCATAATCTCTGTAAACTCCTCAGTGTTCTCATAGGACTCATATGGGGTATCCAAATCAAGACAAGAAGTCTCTCCCACAGATCCTATAGAAATCACCCCATCCTCACTATCATCATCAAAAAATGCTTCGTCATCCAAGTGGTAGTGATGGAAAAATAGGGTATCGGCTTGAGATATGTCTATGGTGGCCGATGGCATGGTGGTCTCAACCATGAAAGTGGGTATATCCTCTCCTTCATCCCTTCTCCTCGGTGTAGGCTCAGTGATTGGTACCATCAAGTTTTGTAATATTTGGCCTTGGTTAAACATGGCACTTTCAAAGAGAGACACGAGGCTTGATTCTTCTTACATTGGTGGAGGGATATAAGGTTGAGGAAATGGATGGGAGGTATTTGGGCTAAGGTTGTGGGAAAATGTTTGGCCTTGGTGTAGGGGGAGGCTCTCAAGCGTAAATGGGCAATCATAATACATGTGCCCTACCATCCCACAAGTCTCACAAACCACAACTGAATAAGGATCGTATCCTCCCATCTGAGCATTGAAATTTGATCACCACATGGTTACACCAAAGATACCTGGACAACAAAAATAAGAAAACTAGAGAGGAGCGTCAATAGTACAAGAGAATAACAAAAAGATAATATAATAGCGGGGGAAAAATTACTTTGTTATTGAATATTTTTTAAAAAAAAGAAGAAAAAGAAAATCTTTTTTTATGCGTAGTCTAACGAACCCAAGCTAAGCTAATATCAAACCGAATGCCTCCCCGACAACGGCGCCAAAAACTTGACTGGCGCCCCGTTTACGGTTTGGGCGCGGTGTCGTTTTACCGCAAGTGCACGGTTAGTGTAGGGTGCGGGTTTATCGAACTCAGGGAGGTGGATGTCTTGAATGGCTACTAGCCTCGCCTAGGTTGTGTGCAAGCTACGCGGATAATATGGGTGGAAGTGTAGAAATAGAGAGAAGAAATAAGAAAACACGAAATGAATCCCCGCTAACACGGGCTAGAGCATTCATGACACTTGGCATTTGACTTGACCCAGGGTGAGACATTGCCCCAAAAGGTGGTACCTAGCATCCATGGCCCGATATTCCGGTCGGTGACAAGTACGCTAGGTCTACCTGGTTTCGGACGGTGGGCATTCCCATGTCCATTAACACCTTCAGCAACCGGGAGCATTAAGGCCACAATGATAACTCCCAACATTTCGTCCAAGCCGTTCCCATGCGCGAGTACGCTAGGGGCGTGAGCTATGGCTAGGGAGTCAACCGCCAAGTTTATTCCCCCTTGGCCCGACGGTCAAAGGCGGTCTTTCTCCCGCCAATGACAATGAAACACCCCCGCGTAACCCTAATGGCCAAATAGGTCGAATGTGATTTCTAGCAATACATCGAAACGGATCTTGACTGGACAAGACACCGGACCCCAATCCCCAACACAACTAGTGTGTTGTCATACGAATTGGACTCAGATTACTAGAAATCCCCATTGACACATTTCAGCGAACACATGCCATGCAACCAAGCCAAATGAAACAACCCAAGCATCAATCCTACTCTAACCCGTATTAGGGTTCATCAACACTACTCAATGGTGAGAAACATAAAAACAAGCAAAAGAAATGACATACAAACATTCACCATTGAGCAAAATGAAAACAATACAAAACAATGAAAACAAGAGAAAGGAATACTTATCTTGAGTATGAATCTTCAATCCAATACAAGATTTATTAACCAAAAGACCTAATCTAAACTAACCTAATCCTCACAAGAGAAGGGGGCAAAAAGCCCTAAAAACTGAAGAACAACCCCCCCAAGTCGTGCCCCAAACTTGTATTTAAAAGCCCTTCAAAACCCTTAACAGTTCGGGTCCGAAACCCACTCAAAACTGTTAAAACAGGCCCACCCGATCGGGTGGAAACTCATCCAATCGGGTGGAATAAACAGAGAGCTCAAATCCGCAGAAAGTGATCTCACCCGGTAGGGTGGTAACTCACCCAATCGGGTGAAATGAAAATTCAGACTGCTGCCAATTTCAGCACACAGCTGCGCTCAGAAAATTCCAGAAAAATGTAGAAAAATTGGATTTGGGCATGCGACCTATCGTTGGAAACCTAACGATGATGCCGACGCTAGAAAAATAAGAGATCACCCAAAATCCCTCTGGAATGATAGTAGATATTCAATAAATGCATCAACAGCGTGCAAAAGCAGAAGAAAAGGCCACCCGATCGGTTGAAACATCAACCGATCGGGTGAGCAGCTTGTCGCTTTGGCCATCGGGCTTCAAATGCATTCAACCGGTTGCTGAGGAGAGCGGGTGGCATGACCGGGTCGTCGTTTGTTGATTTTCAGCTTCAGATGAACCGATCGGGTGAAGGTCACCCGATCGGTTGGAATTCAGCTCCAAATTCCCGAGAACTCTGTTGGGATGAACCGGTCGGCGAACCGGTCGGTTGACTTTGCACTTCGCTCCAGCTTCAGTCCGGGTCATGCAGGCGTGCATCACCCGATCGGTTGAAAATGACCAACCGGTCGGGTGAGGGGCTGAAAGATGCAATCTTCATCGTTTGACCCCCTGGATCACGCGTGACTCCTCCCGTTGCTCCGGGGACTCATGATATCGTCGTTTTATGTCCCCTATGCCAGTAAAATCCTGCAAAATACGAAAAACACGGAAAAGTGAAAGAAAACAAGAAAACACGAGAAAACGAATATAAGACGGCGGTAAAATATGGAAAAACACGGAAGAAAATGTGCGCAAATATATGAAATATAAACGCACGTCAGCCTTCCCATTGATCGGAATCCAATCTCTTGTAAACCCCAAATCGATGGAAATTCCTAACTATCTGTGATAAGTCAATCACAACCTAACATCCTTAGCAATTCTAGCAACATATAAATTCTTTCATCACAAATCTGATATTAGATCCATAGGGTTCATCCCTATGCCCTAGAATAGCGAAAATACTCATAATTCATCAGAGTAATAGCAAAATCAATGAATAAAAACATATAGCAATTCAGATTTAGAAGAAAGCAATTCATAAGTTCTTCAATCTCCTAAGTGGAATTAACATTAGAAATAACCTAAAATCTATTTTCTGGTCTCTCCCTAAGCTAGGATAAAAGCTGGACTTAAATACATGCCCAACACGGCCAAAAACACCTGACAGATTTGCCCCTGGTGCTGCCCAGAACCCTAGTTTTCGACACAGGCTGACAACGCTACTCGACCGAGTGGAAATCCCACTCGGCCAAGTAACAGATCCAAATAAAACAGAGAAGTTGGTGGTTTTGGGGGCTCTGGTTCTTTGCGTCACTCGGCCGAGTGAAGTTCTTCACTCGGTCGAGTGGACTTCCTCACTCGGCCTAGTGGGTCTTCTGCTGTGCTCTCCAGAATTCCATAGAGTCTGGCGTGTTTTCCTTCAGAAAATTCTGACTCACTGGGGCGAGTGGAATTCTCTACTTGGCCGAGTGAGATTATCCACTGGGTCGAGTGGAGTGTGGCTCAGAACACTTTCGTATCAGTTGTACTCAGCCGAGTACGCTTCTTTCCTTGACCAAGTGGACTGCGTACTCGGCCGAGTGGCCTGTTTCTGGAGTCATATCTTCTCCTCCTCGCTTCCTCGTCGATTCTATCGATCTTCTTCTTCTGCTCATCATCATGTACTGTTAGCTCCTCGATAAGGTCATGATCGATGCTCTGGCATGCGTGCAAATCTCTTAAGCTCATTTTTGCTCCCGATCGCTCCATATTTCCTGAAATTCGACAAAAACAAGAAATAGTGAAAATCAACGCAATATCGTCGAATAATCATGAAAAACGCGATATGGGCGATCAAAATGGTATGCAAACTTGCCGAAAAAGGTGTAGAATATGGGCCGATCAAAATCCCCTAAGCTTGCCTCTTTCTCGTCCTCGAGGAAGCTGAGTAAAACGGCGAACCCGGTGGATAAAAATAAGGAAAATGAAAAAGAAGGATAAAAAGGAAAACGAAGAGGGAAGTGCAAGATCATCCTATCAGGACATGGAGTTGCTTACTCAAATAGTGCACGATGAATAAAACATGCTAAAGATTTTTACCTCGATATCACATCATATATAGGTGCATTCGATATAGAAACCAAGAACATTAAAACGATATGAAATATTAAATCAATCTAGAATTAACGTCGTATGAAGGCATTTAAAATGATATACATAATCATAGATTGCACACTTTTCAATTGATAGCTTTTTTCTTGGAGTATAAGAGGTATCACACATTATAAAGCAATACGAATAGAAAGAGATGGTATTCATGAAATGCATGCCAAGTTTTCAATTCATGGACTTCAAGCATGTGCCTAAGCTGGTGGTAGTGCATCAGCACCTCACTGTGGTGGGGAAGGTTGCGGTGGAGGTGGAGGTAGCTGAGAGATGGGACAGGGTGCGGCTGGTGGAGGCTGTGGTAGGCACGCAAGGATCTGGTTCAGGGTGACCTAAATACCAGGCAGAAGAGCGACGCATGCATGCACAGAGCTAACGGTGGTGGCAAGAGATTGAAAATCCGCTCTGAGTCCACTCACGGACTCTTCTACAGCACGGAGGTGCTGGACGAGAGCGTCGGGAGCGGGTGCAGAGGGTCGCACGGGTGGAGGTTGGGGCTGATGCACACGGCCACCTTAGACGAGTGGGGCCACTAGTGGGTGTGGGTGAGGGGTGGTGCTAGCAAAAAGACGCTCAGCCTCTGTGGGAGGCAGAGATGCAGGAATGCTCTTGGAAGTGTGCTTAGCGGTAGAGGAGGATGATGCTAACAGAGAGGTCGTAGACACAGAAGTAGGGACAGACGTCACGACACTCTCAGTAAAAATAGCAGAAGTGGTAGAGGATGAGACAAGGAGAGAGGTCATAGACATAGACATGGGGACAGATGTCATGACACTCTCAGTAAAAATAGCAGCAGTAGAGACAGAAGGGTCGACGACAGGGGAGGTCATGAAATCAACAGAAAATGACTCCCCGGGGGTCGAGAAATCCGGTGAGGACAGGGTCTCACCCATGAAACGAGCGAAGGCTTGCCTCTCTTAAATGTAGCAGGAGAGGTTCTCTCAAAGCTCACGTAAGAAGTGGGGTCAACACTCGATGGCACAGAGGGAGGAATTGTAATGCCATGCTAAGCTACTGCACAAGTACTAGAGGGGGGGTGAATAGTACTTTAAAATAATTAAGAGGCTAATTCCTAATTACCTTGCAAACTCTACCAATTAATGCGGAAATGCGGAATAGTAAATAATCGACAACAAATAAGACAATCGCAAACAAGCAATATTACTGGGTTCGGATCCACCCAAGTCTCCCCGACTTGTTCCCGGTGATCCTACGTCCCAACCACCCGAATCACTTCCAGATACTTGAGTTAGAAACCCTAACTCAAGATTTCCACTATGAAATACTTGTGAAAAACCTTCACAAGTCAAATCATACACAAATGAAACTTGTGACTCCCACAACCCGGGATCACAAACACACTCTCACAACCGAGAGTGAATCACTTACAATATCGAAAGTAAATGAAATAGAAAAGCTTACCACAAAATACCTATGCCTTGAGTATACTTACGAATTAGGGCAAAGATGATTTTGAGGAAGAAGAAGGCACCAAACCCTAGCTCCAAGATGAAGATCAGCGATGGAGAGCTATGAGGTAGATGGTGACCTAGGATCAAGCACTTGGCTTGGAAGGCTCACAATCAATGAATCTCTCTTTTGAAATAAGAGTGAGAAGAGTTTCAAGATTGGAAATGAATGAGCTTTGAATGAGAGGGAATGATTTCTCTTTGATCTCTAAACTTGTCTTAATATCAGCCTTGAGTGCAATGAATGCAGCTCAACAAGTATTTATAGGTTAGAGGAGAGAGAGAGAGAGAGAAAAACGTTTCAATTAAAGCTCCAACGGCTCTATTCTGAACAAAACTAGTCGGTCAAAGAACAAGCACCGACCGACTAGTTCATCAACTAGTCGGTCGGTCAATCAACATGAACCGACTAACTGGTGAACAGGGAATAGGTCGAAGTTCAGACTTAAGGAACTAGTTGGTCAAAGCACACTTACCGACCGACTAGTTTCACAACTAGTCGGTCGGTGAGATAACTTAAACCGACTAAGAGATAAAACACAAAGTCTGAGAACAAATAGAATTAGTCGGTCCAAGAACAAAAGTTGACCGACTAGTTCATCAACTAGTCAGTCGCCAAATGTACATGGACCGACTAACGACAAACAGTAACTAGGCATGTATAGTAGAAGCTCAACTAGTCGGTCAAAGAAGCATCACTGACCGACTAGTTCACAAACTAGTCGGTCGGTGAGTCAACGTAGACCGACTAACTGTAAACAGTAAAGAGCTATGATTTGAGAAAGCAAACTAGTCGGTCCAAGAAGGATTGCCGACCGACTAGATCACCATCTAGTCGGTTGGTTCTTCTTCTTGAACCAACTAACATGCACAAGAAGTCGCGAATCGAAGCGCGATGCTTCGGGAAAGTTAGTATGGACTTCTTACTAGTTCCTATGTCTAAGATAGGAGCGATATGAAGATTAAAACGTAAGACCTACTCAAGTCTTAACATTCTACGGAACGAAGCTAAAAGACTATAAATAAAACTTGACGAACCGTCTTCGAAAGCTTCGATCCGAATCTTCATGACTTCTAAAATGGTCCAAAAGCTTCAACGAAGCTCTAGGCATACGATCACGTGCTTTGAGAAGTCTCAAGACGTCGCTTTGGATGTTCAAATGAATTTGGCGACGATCTCCATAACTGCGCTCACAAATTGTTAGTTCATAATATATTTATGTTTGTTCATCATCCAAAACCAAATCCGGGGAGTCCAATATCCAACATTCTCCCCCTTTTTGGTGATGACAAACCAACATAAATAATAATCAAAAATAATGATTCAAATGTAATTTGCTTACTCCCCCCTGCATTGATGACACGTTAATTCCAAAATGAATAATAATAATACGCATCAAGCAGACGAGTAAAGTATAAAAATGAGAATCGAATATTGAAATTTAGGAATTGAAATTCCATTTATATATCTTAACCCCCCTGAATCTAACATATCAAATTAGATTCTTGGAAAAATGCTTTAAATTATCATTTAGCCATGTCATTATTATATCTCCCCCCCTTTGGCATTAGCAAAAAGAGCAGGAGGAGATCAACGACAACAACAATGGCTTCAAATGTAAGCACTGGAGGCGTAGAATACGACCACGGTCCAAATGACACCAAGGAAAAACACGAATGAAATCAAGGCGTGTCAATGAGACCAAAGTCGAAAATCGATAAATAAAATCATCAAAACTCAAATTAATTTCATGAATTGAGTTATGGAATATACTCTCCAATATCAACATTCTTGGTTAATTTAGTGCATGGAAAACAATTCTATGTTTTCATAAAATGAATTCTATTTAACCAAGTATTTTCATCGAGCGACGAAATCAAAACATCAGAGACATATAAAATAGAAAATGTGCACAACATAATGAAATGTCAACATCGATGTATATATATATATATATATGAAGCATGAGAACAAAAAATACATCGCCGACATACAAAACATCGATCCAACGATCGGGGCACATAATACAACATCATATCACACATATATAAGAGTATCATAAAATATACAACATCATCATGGATACATCATCATACAGCCAAAAATATCAAAAAGCATAACCACAAAAACCACCCAAAATATCCTAACCCACACTCTCTCACTACAAGATATCTCATCTAAAGTGCATCTGGAGAGGCCTCAAAGAAGCTCAGGAGGCAGTGGAAGGATCTGCAGCAGCAGCAGGCTCTGCAGCAGGAGTGGTGGTCACTGGATCAGTAGTAGTGTCCACAGGAGCGACGGAAGTGGAAATCTCTGGAGCAGCAACAGTAGTGGCCTCGGGAGCACCAGTGGTAGTATCCACCGCAGGAACGGTGGCAACAGGAGTACTCTCGGGGTCACCAGCAGAAGAGGCAACAGCAGCACCAGAAGTGCCCTCAGGGGCACGAGTAGAAACACGCACAAGCTCCTCAATCTCCTCCTCGTCCAACTCCTCCTCGTCAGAGACTGACAGAGGGACTCAATACCAAGGTGGCGAGCAATGCGAGCAAGAATCTCCTCGGTACGAGCATAACGAGACTCCACACATCTCACTGAACGTGCGAGCTCGTCAAGAGTGGTCGAGGGAGCAGCTGAGGCAGAAGCAGAGGTAGACGCTGAAGGTGTCGTCCTCTGAACGTAACGGAGCACCGCAAGAGACTTCTTGACGGCCGTCGCGCTTAGAGGAGGACCAAGTGGACGCTCATCGTCAGGAAGAAGTGTGACACGGAAGTGGCAAAAAACAAGGATCAACAAGCAATGATATGGGATATGCGCAGACTTCATGGACTTCCGGATACACTCGAAAGAATCCATCTTATCGAGTATGATCCGGGCCCAGTTAATCTCGCTACCCATGAAGATGGCATAGATCAACTTCAGAAATGGCTGGGAGGGCAAAGAGGAGGAGCTGTACTTAGGAAGTAAGTACGACTTCAGAATCAAATTCAGGACCCAGGCATTAGGCTTGAATGACTTTGAGGGGACGCCAATCATGGCGGGAGGAATCTCATGGAAGATCTCGGAGAGGATAAACTGATCAAGTGAAGAGATATCATCGACAGAAATGTCAGAGGGGAGGAGGCCAGACGACGAGCAACCTATCAACTCGCCTAAGATTTCTACCGTGAGGACTATCGGAGTCCCCAAGACAGTAGTCTCAATCGAGTGGGTCGCGTCGTACTGACCCCGGATCCTATTGGCATAGAAAAGTTTCACTAGGCGAGGGTAGGGGTGAGGATTTGCCTTAGGGTCATATCGAAGGTAATCGATAAGACCCGAAGACGACAGAAGGTCAGCTAGCCCTATGAAGTCAAAAAACTGAACGAAATGCTCCAGAAGCAGCGGACAGTGTTCGATACGGTTGTAAGCCGCGAGACACATAGGGTCATCGCGACACAATGAGATATCGACACCGCCAACCGGCATCGGAGCCTTTCCCTTAGGCTGACGGGTACGAGGTCGAGAGCTAGACTCAGGCTGCCTAGGAGGAGGTGAGGGTTCCCTACGGGTCTCAGTCTCAGGTCTATACTCGGTGTCGGAATCTGTAGGTGTATGGAAAGAGGAGGGAGATGCAAGTTGCTTGGGTTTGGGCTTGGGCTGAGATTGGGCTCGGGGCTTCGCTGTCGTCGTCCTCTTCCGCTTGAGAGGAGGCGACGACGACGAGGGTTGGGTGGTCTTCGATCGGCGTCTAGGAGGGGTTCGCGAGGGTTGAACGGGATCCGTAGGGGATGGCTCTACGGTCATAGGGGATGGGCTCGTAGGACGGATCGGAATCCTTGTCTTCGCCATTAGCGCGACGAGACAAAGCACGAACACAAGAGATCTAATCGAAACCCTAGCAAACCCTAGGAATCCTAGCCGAAATCAAAGAAGCTAAAACCCTAACCCTAAGCACAGGAAATGAACCCTAGAGCTAGGAGAGGGAGGAGAGATCACCTAGGAGGAGGTCGACGGCCGGAGAGATGGTCGGAGTTGGTCGTAATCGACGATCGGATAGGGAGGAAGGCCAAAGAGTCGGGGGTTTTTGGCTGGAGAGGGAAGGACTCGATCGACTTGAATGAAAAGAAATCGATTAGATTTCATTTAAGTCGGTTGGAAGTCGAAAAGACGCAACTGTCCCCGTCACAACTAGTCGGTCACAGTTCAAGCACTGACCGACTAGATCACGATCTAGTCGGTCGGTCAATGAGCTTGAACCGACTAGTTGTAAACAGTAACTGAAGCCAAATTTCCTGACAAGAATTAGTCGGTCTAAGCTCATTCACTGACAGACTAGAACTGAATCTAGTCGGTCGGCCAATGAACTTGGACCGACTAAGAGAGTCCAAAAATTGAAAATTTTGAAATTTAGATTTCTCTCCTAATTGCACTTGGATGAAACATCGTTAAAATCTCATTAATCATTATACTACCCCAGTAAACATCGAAAATCTGAAATTAGACGTCTACGAACAAATCGAGCATAAATTCCGAAAATTCAACAAAAATCCAGAAATTCCAATTAATCAAGCATGTGCAAATATAATGAACTTGAATAACATGCAAGATTATTGAATAAAAATGAATCCTAAATCTCGGATTCACCCATAATCCCCAATTCTCGACGTAACCTCACAAAGGAGTCTTCCTTTAGGGGTTTCGTGAAAATATCAGCGATTTGCTTCTGGGTTTCAACGTACACTAATATGATGTCCTTTTTAGCAACATGATCATCTAAGAAATGGTGTCGGACATCTATGTGTTTCGAACGGGAATGGTGTACCAGGTTCTTGGAGAGACATATTGCACTTTGGTTGTCCACCATGATAGGGCAAGTATCACAGTTTATACCAAAGTCTTTAAGTGTGTGTCTCATCCAAAGAACTTGAGCACACGCGGCACTGGCGGCAATGTATTCCACCTCGGTGGTTGAAAGTGATACGGAATTCTGCTTCTTGGAAAACCAAGAGACAAGAGAATTTCCTATAAAATGGCAAGTGCCACTAGTACTTTTCCTGTCGGATTTGCATCCCGCATAATCTGCGTCTCTATATGAGATTAACTCATACGTGCTAGATTTTGGATAAAGTAATCCAAAATCAAGTGTATAACTTAGATAACGGAAAATACGCTTTACCGCTACTAAGTGAGACTCCTTAGGTTGAGACTGATAACGAGCACATACACATACGACAAACATTATATCGGGCCTACTTGCGGTAAGATAAAGTAAACTACCTATCATACCTCGATATAGACGAATGTCTACATCTTTTCCGCCCGCATCTTTATCAAGATGTGTAGTCGTGCTCATCGGAGTCTTTTTCCCGGAGGCATTCTCCAATCCAAATCGCTTTAGCAACTCCACCGTGTACTTTGTTTGGTGGATGAAGATTGCATCGTTCATTTGGCGAATTTGGAGACCTAAGAAATATTTGAGCTCACCCATGTGGCTCATCTCAAATTGATCCTTCATCACATTAGAAAACTCTTCGCAAAGAGCAAAGTTAGTCGCACCGAAAATGATATCATCAACATAAATTTGAACTAAAATTATATCATTATTCGAATACTTAACAAATAATGTGGAATCAACTTCTCCCATTTTAAAACCTAAATCCAAAAGAAAATTCTTTAAACGGTCATACCAAGCTCGAGGAGCTTGTCTCAAACCGTAAAGTGCTTTCTTAAGTTTAAATTTGGAAATTTTTCATTTATAAAACCCGGAGGTTGAGAAACATAAACTTCCTCAACAACATCTCCGTTTAAAAACGCACTTTTAACATCCATTTGAAATAATTTAAAATCCTTATGGCATGCAAAAGATAAAAATAGTCTAATTGATTCTAATCTAGCTACCGGAGCAAAGGATTCTTCGAAATCGATACCTTCCTCTTGCCGATAGCCTTGAGCTACTAACCGAGCTTTGTTCCGGACGACGACTTGGTTTTCATCGGTCTTGTTCTTGAAGATCCACTTTGTCCCTATGACGGTGTGGTTCTTCGATGGCAATGGAACAAGCTCCCAAACCTCATTCCTCTCGAATTGAATGAGTTCCTCTTCCATAGCAAGGATCCAAGCGCTATCTTCGCATGCTTCATTAACATTCTTTGGCTCTATCGAAGAGGCAAAGGCACAATGAACGAAGTGGTTGACTTGAGATCTCGTCTTGACACTATCATGGATATTGCCAATGACTTGCTCATGAGGATGGTCACGAACGGTATGAAGCCGTTTGGGAATTCCTTGATCACTAGGAACATTCTCAAAAACTTCATTAGTAGGGTTAGTCTCAATAGAATCAATAGAATTATTAGAATTAGAATTACCAATTGAATCACATAAGACATCCATAGAGTCATCATCATTAGTAATTCTAGTTGGAACAAATCCTTCATTAAATGAAACATGAAGCGATTCCTCGATCGTTGAGGTTTGTTTGTAGTATATCCGGTAGGCTTTGCTACGTGAGGAATACCCAACAAAAATCCCCTCATCGGATCTTGGATCGAATTTGTCCAAACTACCATACATGTTCTTAATAAAACATTTTGAACCAAAAACACGAAAATGTTTAACTTGAGGCAACCTACCAAACAACAATTCATAAAAAGTTTGTTTAGTGCCGGGCCTCAAAAGTATTCTATTAAACACATAGCAAGCGGTGTGTACCGCTTCCGCCCAAAATTGATGGCCAAGTTGGCTATCATCAAGCATAGTGCGAGCACACTCCACTAGCGTCCTATTCTTTCTCTCAACAACACCATTTTGAGGAGGTGCGTGAGGGAATGAAAAGGTGTGTGTAATACCAACTTCATCACAAAATGTCTCAAAAGACTCATTCTCAAATTACCCTCCATGATTACTACGAATAGTGACAATGGTGGTTCCTAAGAGATTTTGTACTTTCTTAACAAAAATTGTGAAGTTTTCAAAGGCATCATTTTTATTACATAATGAAAATACCCAAGTAAACCTAGAAAAGTCATCAACAATGACAAGTCCATATCTAGCATTACCTAATGAAGCAACTCTAGTTGGCCCAACTAAATCTAGATGTAATAGCTCTAGAGGCCGCTTAGAAGAAATGCTTTTCTTAGGTTTAAATGAAGATTTTGGAAGCTTGCCTCGTTGACACGAGTCACAAAAGATTTTCTTTTGAAAGAAAATCTTAGGGAAGCCTCTAATAGAATTTAACTTGGAAAGCTTAAATAGTGTTCCAAAGTTCACATGACCAAAACGTCGATGCCATAAGTGTTGCTCACTTGTGTTGGCAATGAGACATTGTTCATGTGATCTTGGAAGATCTAGGATGTATATATCCTTATGGCGTGTGCCGGAAAACAATAATTCATTATTATCTTTTCTTAAAATATGGCACATTCCTTTCGCACAGCTAACTTTGTAACCTTTGTCACAAAGTTGGCTTATTGAAATGAGATTGTGGTTTAATCATTTAGCAAGGTAAACATCACTTATTAGGGGTTTAGAAGGATTACCCACTTTACCAACACCTATGATGGTTCCACTCTCGTTGCCTCCAAAGACTACCCGGTTCCCATTTGCGATGGGCACCACTCCGGAGAGCAATTGAGCGTCACCCGTCATGTGTTTTGAACACCCGCTATCGAGTATCCAATCCCCCTTGGAGCTAAATTTAAATTTGTTGCTCCGTTTCTTTTTGTTTTCCTTGAGTACCTAAAGATAGAAAATATCGTATCATGGTACCCAAGGTCATTGAGTCCAAAAGATTAGACCTTTGGAAGCCAAGTCCAATTGGACTTAGACTTCCCCACATAATTACTACTATGCACAACATTCGAAAAATAAGCATTCATGTAAACTTGTTTTTCATCCATGCTTGTGTCCTTTGGGCTCCAAATTGTGAATATTTTGGGAGCCCTCATCTTATTGGGTGCATG
This sequence comes from Scilla litardierei, assembly GCA_030789695.1. Taxonomy (NCBI): domain Eukaryota; kingdom Viridiplantae; phylum Streptophyta; class Magnoliopsida; order Asparagales; family Asparagaceae; genus Scilla; species Scilla litardierei. Next base: position 64,972,453 of record CM061132.1, read on the forward strand.
CATGCGTTGTTGATTTCTACGTGATGCATGACGTGGATAGGCATAAGGAACATGATGGAATGGTGCATATGGATAATTATTCATACGATGATGTGGGTGTACATATGCATGTGGAGGAACACGTGCGTGAGGGTGTCTCACATGGTGTGCACGTGCCCGTGAACGTGTAGCATAGAAATCATCATATGTGTGAGCCGGTGGAGTAGGACGTGTGTTCCTACGTGGCATGGTATTCGTGTACATGTAAGCATGGCCCTTCTTTGGAGGTCCACCCAAAGTGGGTTTCTTTCCAAAAGAGGGTGTGAATGAGGTGGAAGCACCATTGGTAGATGAACTACCAATAGAGTGTTTGCTACCACTCGTTGAGTCATCGGAAGTTGGCCTAACAAAAGTAGTGGCCGCTTTGGATGAAGTTCCCATCATGTACCCCAAACCAATGTGGTGATTGGCCGGAAGTAAGTCACTTAGGATTTTATCCAAATGGTCCTTACCCTTATTGAATTTATTAATTCGGCCTAATGTGATCTCATATTTCTCGGTGAGAGAACGCATAGAAGCATCCAAAGTGGATACTTGCGATGTGAGCACATAAACACGAGATTTGAGATTTTCATTCTCAATACTCAAAGTCGAGTTTTGAGAGGTCAAATCCGCTATCTTGTGTTCCTCCGGATCCTCAATGCTAACATGTTCAAGTTGAGTCTTGAGATTTACAATCTCATTCTTCAACTCTTCAACAACGGTGTCGTTATTGGTGATGATAGTTTTAGGCGAGGTTTGGATGCTAGCTAATTCATCTTTTACTTTAGTATATCTATTTACTAATTTAGTATACTTAGACCACAATTGAGAATTAGCATTCCTAAGGTCATCCATTGTTACCTCATCGCCTTCGTTGTCGCTATCATCGGAGGAAGATCATTGTTCATTTTCCTCTCTAGCCACGAAGCACATGTGTGCTTGCTCCACTTGCTCATCATCCGACTCTCGCTAGAGGAATCATCGGAGTCGGTGAATGTTCCGACAAGCCCCTTTTTGTTCCCTTTCTTGTACTTCTTGGACTTGTCGTACTTTGGCGCCTTCCACTTTTTCTTTTGCTTGTTTAGAGGACACTCCGCTTTCATGTGTCCTGGCTTGTTGCATTTAAAGCACAAAGAAGAGGAGGCGTTAGAAGAATTAAACTTCGATTTGTTTTTGAAATTACCTTTCCGGAAGAACCGGTTGAACTTCTTGGCCATGAGTGCCATGGAATCCAAGTCCAACTCGTCTTCTGAGTTTTCATCATCGGTCGATGTGGATGTGGATGGAGCGGCCTTGAAAGCAATAGCCTTCTTCTTTGGCTCGTCTTGCTTTAGGTAGGACGTCATCTTGACCTGCAACTTCAACTTGCTATCTTTGTGTACCTCGTATGACATTAAGGTACCCATTAGTTGAACAACGGTATAAGTTTTCATGTCATTACCTTCCTCGATGGCGAAGGTCCGTTTCTCCCAACAAGAAGGAAGTCCATCGATTATCTTCGAGACTTTCTCCTTTTGGGTGTAGGTTTTACCGAGAGCCTCCAACTCGTTTGTGATGTCGACGAAGCGAGCATAATACTCCTTCATCTTCTCACCCTGTAGCATATGAAACAACTCGTAATCTTTATTAACTACAACGAGTTTAGAGTCTCTTACCCTACTTGTCCCTTCATGCAATATGAGGAGGGAATTCCATATTTGATATGCACTCTTACATGTGCATATCTTATTGAAATCCTCGGGCTCCAAGGCACATTGCAAGGTGTTCATTGCCTTGGCATTGCTTACCTCCGCGGCGACCTCCGCGGGAGTACACTTCTCGAAATTTTCTTCGGCGGGCTCGACGTAATCCTTCATTGTGGTCCTCCATAGTGAAGCACTCCGGAGGAAGGTTTCCATCCGGCATTTCCAGTACCCGTAGTTGGTACCATTGAAGAAGGGATGCCTTGTTGAGGAGTGTCCTTCCATTACCGAAGACGCTCCTTCATGATTCTTGAAGGTGCTATAGTCGGAAGGTGGACGAATGGTCTTGTTGTCGTTGGCAGACATAGCTATAGACTTGGCTCTGATACCAAATGTAATGCCATGCTAAGCTACTGCACAAGTACTAGAGGGGGGGTGAATAGTACTTTAAAATAATTAAGAGGCTAATTCCTAATTACCTTGCAAACTCTACCAATTAATGCAGAAATACGGAATAGTAAATAATCGACAACAAATAAGACAATCGCAAACAAGCAATATTACTGGGTTCGGATCCACCCAAGTCTCCCCGACTTGTTCCTGGTGATCCTACGTCCCAACCACCCGGATCACTTCCGGATACTTGAGTTAGAAACCCTAACTCAAGATTTCCACTATGAAATACTTGTGAAAAACCTTCACAAGTCAAATCATACACAAATGAAACTTGTGACTCCCACAACCCGGGATCACAAACAAACTCTCACAACCGAGAGCGAATCACTTACAATATCGAAAGTAAATGAAATAGAAAAGCTTACCACAAAATACCTATGCCTTGAGTATACTTACGAATTAGGGCAAAGATGATTTTGAGGAAGAAGAAGGCACCAAACCCTAGCTCCAAGATGAAGATCAGCGATGGAGAGCTATGAGGTAGATGGTGACCTAGGATCAAGCACTTGGCTTGAAAGGCTCACAATCAATGAATCTCTCTTTTGAAATAAGAGTGAGAAGAGATTCAAGATTAGAAATGAATGAGCTTTGAATGAGAGGGAATGATTTCTCTTTAATCTCTAAACTTGTCTTAATATCAGCCTTGAGTGCAATGAATGCAGCTCAACAAGTATTTATAGGTTAGAGGAGAGAGAGAGAGAGAGAGAAAAACGTTTCAATTAAAGCTCCAACGGCTCTATTCTGAACCAAACTAGTCGGTCAAAGAACAAGCACCGACCGACTAGTTCATCAACTAGTCGGTCGGTCAATCAATATGAACCGACTAACTGGTGAACAGGGATTAGGTCGAAGTTCAGACTTAAGGAACTAGTCGGTCAAAGCACACTTGCCGACCGACTAGTTTCACAACTAGTTGGTCGGTGAGATAACTTAGACCGACTAAGAGATAAAACACAAAGTCTGAGAACAAATAGAATTAGTCGGTCCAAGAACAAAAGTTGACCGACTAGTTCATCAACTAGTCGGTCACCAAATGTACATGGACCGACTAACGACAAACAGTAACTAGGCATGTATAGTAGAAGCTCAACTAGTCGGTCAAAGAAGCATCACTGACCGACTAGTTCATAAACTAGTCGGTCGGTGAGTCAACGTAGACCGACTAACTGTAAACAGTAAAGAGCTATGATTTGAGAAAGCAAACTAGTCGGTCCAAGAAGGATTGCTGACCGACTAGATCACCATCTAGTCGGTTGGTTCTTCTTCTTGAACCAACTAACATGCACAAGAAGTCGCGAATCGAAGCGTGATGCTTCGGGAAAGTTAGTATGGACTTCTTACTAGTATCTATGTCTAAGATAGGAGCGATATGAAGATTAAAACGTAAGACCTACTCAAGGCTTAACATTCTACGGAACGAAGCTAAAAGACTATAAATAAAACTTGACGAACCGTCTTTGAAAGATTCGATCCGAATCTTCATGACTTCTAAAATGGTCCAAAAGCTTCAACGAAGCTTTAGGCATACGATCACGTGCTTTTAGAAGTCTCGAGACGTCGCTTTGGATGTTCAAATGAATTTGGCGACGATCTCCATAACTGCGCTCACAAATTGTTAGTTCACATTATATTTATGTTTGTTCATCATCCAAAACCAAATCCAAGGAGTCCAATATCCAACAGGAATGGTGGTGGAGGTGGCAGACACAGCAAAGGTGATCCCGACACTGGTAGAAGTGTGGACAGAAGTGACATGAGCTGGAATCAAAACAGGTGCAGGCTGTGGGATAGGGATCTCCAGGGCTAGAGGGTCGAGGAGGGGTTCATGCTGAGCGCCCTCAGGCTCGAGTGCATATGCAGATGGGATAAGGAGATCCATCTCTAGTCTCCACTCCCCACCTACAGGTCCAATGTGCGTCCGAGTAGGGCTTGGAAACGCCATATAGTCAGCTGAAAAAGGACCGTGAAGCCAAACCCAGTGGTGCTAACCATGAGGACGCATCATCCTTTTATGGGCCGTAACATCTATGGAAAGGGAAGTGGGGCCCGGAGGTCGAAGCAAGCCACCTGGGAGCTCAACCCCGCACATAGGTGCCAGCAGGGTGATCAGACAGCCACAACAAATCACCATCCTGGCGTGACAGAGACAATGATGCGGTCGAGATACCAGCTGAAAATATCAATCTGAGTGGCAGGGACTAAGACGTCCCCGTCGGCCTCAAGGGCTCTCTCTCTCGTCATTACGTAGAGCATATAGAGCTCAGGCGTAGACATCGTCTCAGGCTTATACCTCACTAGAATGGTGGTCGCCATAAGGCGCTTAGCAATACGGAGGCAAGGGTGGATGATAGAGGAGGCCTTGGCATGGCTAGGGTCGAAGGCAAGTGGTGATCCCGTCACCAGGGTCCAGAATGCATGTACATCAAAGGAAGGAGGGGTGTGGTGTGTGGGACCAAAAGTGTGGTCGCGGTCCGGGACAGGGGGCCAATGGAAATAGGCCCAGAGCATATCGAGAGTGATCTCGAACTCACGGTCCATCAGACGAAAAGTGCATCCCCGGGAGTCGTACAAATAGAACGCAGGACCTCGACGGTCAGACAGACGTATGTGTCCGCCGACATCGAAAGAAAATCACGCCACCCCATGTTCTCATACAACTAGAGTAGCCCTTGGAATACCACTAGGAACTCAAGATCAGCTATGTGTGCAAACCTAGAGGGGTCGATCGAACGATGTGCGATTCTTTCAAATCTGGCGAGGTGTGCTCATCTCTGAAAGTGATCCCCATCGTGTCGAAAGCCGGGGCGGGCTGTATCGGTGGGGGTGGAATGGGTGCAGTATGAGGCAGAAGTGTGGGTGGTGGGTCGCTAGGAGACGTGGAGTTTGCTCTACCAGAAGAAGAACCGAGGTTACTGGTCTTCTTCCGTTTGGCAGTGGGCTCCAGCGCACTGGACTTAGTGCGTGGGGGCATGGTCATGCCATGAGACGTGCAAGCTATCGCGAAGTGCTAATAAAATGGAAAGAGTATTCCAGAACATGATGCGACTCCGTGCTAGCAATTTGGGTAATGAGGCACCTCCCCTGAAGCTCCAAATAAGCACTCGATCTCTCCAAAGCTATCCTGAAACATAAGAACAATTGATTAGCAATGAATATCGGAAAATTTAGGGGTAGATCAAGAGAAATAGGCATGAATAGGGTTTAATTTGGATTTAGGGCGGATTTGGGCTTACGAAATTGGAAATAGGAGAAAGGGGGAAATTAGGTCGTCGGAGGGCAGCCGAGCGTCGGGCGGCGGCTCGGGCGAGTGGTGGGGGGAACTCGGGTGAGCGAAGGAGAGGCTCGGTCGAGTTTAGGAATTGGGGATTTTAGAATTTTAGGGTTTGATCCCGAGCGTCTGAGTTAAATAGGGTAAGTCACTCGGTCGAGTGGTGGTTGTCTCTCGGTCGATTAGCAGCTGTTTCGAAAGTTTTGAAAATTTTCGTATATGTTCCGACTGGCCGAGTAGGAACTATCACTCGATCAAGTGGACATAGTCACTCGGTCGAGTGGATAGGACACTCAGAGCATTTTTAGTGTTGAATGTGTCAGATTCACTCGGCCGAGTGACAAAGTCACTCGGCCGAGTGGAATTTAATTTACAGAGAGGGGTTTTCGAGACTTCCCTATGCAGTACCCTACTCGGCTAAGTGTGGTCTTCACTCGGTCGAGTAAAAACGTCACTCGGCCAAGTGGGCTGCTGTTTTCAGCTCCAACTCTCTTTTTTCGTGACACTTTCTGTTTTCTTTTCTCCCGTCAGTTTCTTTCTCCCCTTGGCATTTGAGCGCATCCCTGGAGCGCTCCCCATTGCCATAGCCATTCTCCGTTCACATGGTGTCCTATCATCCTTTTCCTGAAATGAAAACCGTAGCCCGTCGTCAGGTTCTTCCTAGACTCGTTACTCTATACACTAACAAAGATCTAAAACAAAAATGAAAGTAAAATGCAACTAAAAACTGAGATAGAACCATCGGGTTGGCTCCTGAGAAGCACTCGTTTAAGGTCTTGAGCTCGACCCCTTAAGATTTACGATTAGTGCTCGATGTTTGGTGCATAGGAGATGCACGTGTCAAACTTGCCAGGAAGGCCGCTTGGGTTTAGTTGTTGCTCTTCGTCGGCTTTCCTCGGCTGTGCCTCATCAAAAGTAGTAGTGGGGGATGACTCCCCCAAGCTTGGGATCTTGGCGTACTTCTTCTTGACCGGCGGTGAAGATTTATTCGCCAGTGGCGCTTCCTTCACTGCTTCATCGTAGAGAGCTTGCATAGATCTCTAATCCCAACGACATCAGCATCGTTCTTCTCCTCATCTGTAAGAGGATCTGGTGGGTCTCACATCATTTTGCCATCTTTGGCAATTTGGGTCTCTTCAAGATTGTCATCGTGTGTGGCTTCAATGGCGAATGGCATGACTTTGTCTATGAGCTCATCGAGGAGATCCACATAGTCCACTTCCTCTGGCCAATGCATATGCTTCATCGTCTTCGGAATATGGAGATCAACTGCTACGTCGCCAACATTGAGGGACAAGGTCCCTTCCCTCACATCTACAATTACTCCGGCAGTGGCTAGGAAGGGCCGTCCAAGTATCAACAATGTATCCCCCACTTCTCTAATGTCCATCACCGCGAAGTCGCACGGCAAGCAAATTCTACCCGGTACTTGCAGCGGGACGTTTTTTGCTATTCCCACCGGCATAGTGATTCGCCCCTCGGCGAGTTGTATCTTCATGTCCGTGGCATTAAGGTCGATCCCCATTTTTAGTTTCTTGACCATCGCTAGGGGCATGAGGCTTACGCTTGCTCCCAAATCTACTAAGGCTTTTTGTAGAGGGACTCCTCCAAGCGTACAAGGAATTCGAAAGCTACCTCGATCTTTAAACTTGGTCGGCATCTTCTCATTTTTGGTGAACCATGTACCTTACTCGGCAAGCATGACCCTTTCCTTTTGCTTCTTTCCCGCGATCAAATCCTTGAGAAACTTTGCATAGGACGGGATTTCAACGATTGAATCTAAGAACGGGATGTTCAAGCTCACTCCTCGTAAGTACTCCAGAAATTTAACAAGCATCTTCTCAATCCTTGCCTTCACCAACCGTTGTGGAAATGGTACTGATGGCATATATGTACGCTCCTCTTGTGGCTCCTTCATTTCAGATTTTTCATCATTGCTCGTAGACTTTGGGTCATCCTCTTCATTGACCATTTCCTTCTCAAATGAAATTTCCTCCCTCGGTTCATTAGCTTGAATCATGACAGGAGTAGTGTCCTTCTTGCCTCTTGTAGTCACCTCCACGACCGTATTGATGTGGCCGATGTTGCTCCGTGGGTTTTGATCCGGTTGAGCTGACAATTGTTGATTAGTCTTGTTGAGTAATGTGAGTTGCTCCGCCAATTGTGCCACGACGGTGTTGAGGGATTATTGTGAGCCGACATTCTCGCGTTAGTCTTCTTTTGTTCGGCCATGAATTCTTCAACCCTTGCTTCGTGCTCCGACCTTGGTGGCGCTTGAGGGGGGTTGGGTGCCCTCCACCCTTGATTATATCCCGGGGGTCTATAGGGCCCCGCTTGTTGCCTTGGTGGGTAGTTTTGTTGTTGGGGTGGCCTTTATTAATACTGTGGTTGTTGCAGAGTCTAGGCTTGTGGTTGTTACGATGGTGGTTGCTGTTGTGGTAGAGTCAAGGCTCCATCATTGTTGGCGTATGAAAATCTGGGGTGACCCCTAGTAGCCGGATTCACCCAATAACCGCTATTGCCGACAACATATTGAGCTTGTTCCATAGATCTGTCTCCTTGATCCCCTCCAACGAACTTGGCTTTGATCCTGCCAGTCACTCATGCTTTCTCCAGGTGTAGACGCGTTGGAAGCTCCATGTGGCTCGCTCATCAACTTTTCTAGTCTCTTTACGGCTTTATGAAGAGAATCAAATTTGGTAGAGAGTTCCGCCACCGCTTTTGCCTCATAGATGCTAGCCGGCTTTAAAGATGACGAAGATTGTCCCCTTTCATCGGCCCACTGCTGATTATTTGAGGCCATCTCTTCAAGTAAGGCCGTAGCGTCATCCGGTGTCTTTGCCAAAATCGCTCCATTGGTGGTGGCATCAATTATTTGCTTGGTGCTCGGTTATAATCCATTATAGAAGTTATGCACTAGCTCCCACGGTTCAATGCTACGATGGGGACATTGGTGTTGGAGATTCTTGAAGCGCTTCCACGCCTCATATAAACACTCCTGAGGGCCTTTCCTGAAGGACATCAAGGCACTTCGTATCTTCATAGTCTTGGATGGCAGATAGAACTTGTTGACAAATACGCTCGCTAGCTCATCCCAAGTGGTGAAGATTCTCTCAGCTTGCATCCTTAGCCAATACAAAGCCTTATCACAAAGAGTGAATAGGAAGAGGCACAATCAAATAGCATCTGTTGGCATGCCAGGCATCTGGAAAGTAGCGCACTTCACCAAGAACATTTGCAAATGGTAGTGTGGGTTTTCTTGAGGATTCCCATGTAATGGGTCTTGTTGCATCAACACTACGAGTCCCATCTTTAACTCAAAGTTCTTGTCGGCCGCCAACTCCGGCATGATTATAGAAGAGGTGGTAGACATGGTCTTAGGCCGATCTCGGATGGAGATAATCCTAGTCATGCGTTGTGCCAGCTCCTCTGGTGTTTTTGGCATGGCCATTTGATTTTCCTCTATAGCAGATCTCCTCTCAGCTCTAAGCCTCCTTGTTGTACGCTCGATGTCAGGGTCAAAAATATGTCTCCTTGGGAAGCCTTTGATCTCATGTACATGCACAGAAAAAAGATAGTCTAGATAGAATTCTTAGCACAATAGAGGAATAAAAGAGTGAAACTAATAATAAAATAAAAAAGAAATAGCTAGGTAAAGAAAATAAAATACCGTCGCCTCCCCGGCAACGGCGCCAAAAACGTGATCGCTTCCGGATGTACACCCAGGAACCAATTGTAGTTTTACCGCAAGCGTACGGTGTAGTGACGAGCGGGTATCGAACACGAGGAGGAACTAATGACGGTAGTCTATCTTAATCACTAAGCTATTGGTAGAAGGGTGATTTTTGGAATGTTGTTGTCACATTCTTTCAATTAACAGTTCAAATTCAATATTATAAAATCGTCTAGGGCTAGGAAATCCCCACTATAGGTCGTCATTCATCTCTGTGAATCGTGAATCTCAATGTTGTAAGACTTGGATTGAGGTGAACTAGTCGTAATTGAATAAAGAACCAAGCTTTCGCTCTCTCGCTATTGTCGGTCTATAACAACCTAGATTAGGGCCCACTCTCGTGCAAACCCTAACCTAAACCACTAGCATTAAGATTGACATCATCATTCAATCGCCCCTCGAGCACACTCTCGTGCAAACTCGAGTTACGATCTAGATTGTGATAGCTTGTATTCGTCCAATTTATTGCAAACGAATATGGGTATAGATTTATAATAAAAATGCTAGCTTTGATCCAATCTCTTGCAAACCAAGTCTAGTGAATTTCGATTATAAATCTAAATCGAATATCTAGACCTTTCCATCGATCGGAATCCAATCTTTTGCAAACCCCAAATCGATGGAAATTCTTAGCTATCCATGATAAGTCAATCACAATCTAACATCCTTAGCAATTCTAGTAACATATAAATTCATTCATCACAAATATGAAATTAGATCCATAAGGTTCATCCCTATGCCCTAGAAAAGCGAAACTACTCACAATTCATCAGAGTAATAGCAAAATCAATGAATAAAAACATATAGCAATTCATATTTAGAAGAAAGCAATTCATAAAAATGCGAAATTTCAATTAGAATAACAAACCAGATCTGAGTTCTTCAATCTCTTAAGCTGGACTTACAATTAGAAATAACCTAAAATCTATTTTCTGGTCTTTCCCTAAGCTAGGATAAAACGGGGCTTAAATACATGTCTAAAACAGCCAAAAAACCCTGACAGATTTGCCCCTGGCGCTGCCCAGAACCCTAGTTTTCAACACAGGCTGACGGTGCTACTCGGCCGAGTGGAAATCCCACTCCCCTGAGTGACAGATCCAAAAAAACAGAGAAGTTGGGGGTTTTGGGGGCTCTGGCGCTCTGCGTCACTCGGCTGAGTGAAATTCTTCACTCGGTCGAGTGGACTTCCTCATTCGGTCGAGTTGGTCTTCTGTTGTGCTCCCCAAAATTACAGAGAGTCTGGCGTGTTTTCCTTCAGAAAATTCTGACTCACTCGGGTGAGTGGAATTCTCTACTCGGCCGAATGAGATTATCCACTTGATCGAGTGGAGTGTGGCTCAAAACACTTCCGTATCAACTGTACTCGGCCGAGTATGCTTCTTCGCTCGGCCGAGTGGACTGTGTACTCGGCCGAGTGGACTGTTTCTGGAGTCATATCTTCTCCTCCTCACTTCCTCGTCGATTCTATCGATCTTCTTCTTCTTCCGCTCATCATCCAACGTTGTTAGCTACTCGATAAGGTCATGAGCAATGCTGCACCATGCGTGCAAATTCCTTAAGCTCATTTTTGCTCCAGATCGCTCCATATTTCCTAAAATCCGACAAAATAAGAAATAGTGAAAAGCAACGCAATATCGTCGAATAATCGTGAAAAACATGCGGAAAAATGTGTAAAATATGGATCGATCACCTGCGCTTAGGGAGCGGAATTTGAAGTGCCACCTTCTGTGAGATGTCGCCAAGCATCCCCCTTTGAACAGCTTGGATTCGAAATTTCCTTCCATATAAAACCGTTGTGGTTTGGATTTCTTTTTTGTGCTTCCTGATTCGGTTTCTGCTCTCTCTTTGTTGGCAAGTTCCTCTTCGTTCCCTTTTTGATCGTTCTCTTCTTCAAACTTCGCAAGGTAATCCCCTTCTATTGCTTCTACTTCTGGTTTGTTCGATTGGTGATGGCATTGAGGATAGGAACTCCGACGTCTAGGCCCGACGACTCCTCTGAGCCCAGTCTACTCCCTGATAAGGGCAAGTGCTTGCTATTTGAGGATCCAGCCTAAGGGGATCCTTCTAGAATGGGAGAGGTCGATGTCCCTTCGGTGATCCTCGAGTCGACTTCCACCGTCCTATATTCCACCGCTTAGAGAATTGGGGCAGAATACCTCTCTCACTTAGACAGTGTTCGAGTGCCTTTTGCAGATGAGAGGATCTGTTTTCCCAGGACTGCGAGGTCGGGGTGTATGTTCAGATGTTCCAGATGGGGATTTTCTTTCCTCTCCACCCCTTCATCATTCTGGTCCTGGATTTTTTGAAGGTGGCCTTGTGCCAACTAACCCCATACTCGATCCTGGCTCTGGTCGGCTCATTATGATCTTCCACATGCATGAGTTGGAGCTGACCTTACCGCTCTTCTTCTACCATCACAGAGTCTGGACAATTGCTCAGGAGACGTGGCTTCATATTTGCCCCAGGGCGGGCAGAGAATGTCTACCGGGTTTGCCCCGCTGGGTCGGTGATTGGAAGAATGACTATGCATTCGTCACTTTCCCAGCAGATGGAGTAATCTTGACTGGTTGCGAGAGCTTGGGACCTACGAGCTGACGCTATCCCTTTCTGAGTTCGATCGGGCCGCGACCAGGCTTTTGGCAGGCTTGTTTAGAGGAGAGAGATCGGTCTGGCCTCTGCTGGACAGCTTCCTCCTCAAGAGCGTCTTGTGGTCCCCTGGTAAAGGCGACTTTTAGACTTTGTTTGCCTCCCTCGCTTACCCTGATTTTCCTCTCTTTTGTATGGATGGCAGGTCAGGAGTTCAACCGTGACGTGCGCCAACTCATCCGTCGAGGGACTCCGGGTGCTCGGGGGAGTTCCTCTAGCCATGCATCGTGTCGTACTGTATAGGAGGAAAACCGTGCGGCCGACCCATCGATTGGGACACCGAGGCCAGCGGGCGTTCCACCTCCCCTGTCTTTGGTTACGGCCGAACCTCCTCCCATCATGGCGGATCTGCTTGACGCTCCCGTCGGGCTCGTCCCTAGAGAGAGGGTCACGGTGGCTGCCGAGGCCCCTTTGCATTGACTGGGAATCAAGGGAGAGGAAGAGACACTCTCACTCGGGGTCTGAATGGCTCGAATGGAAGAAGAAGAATGGGAGAGGGGTTCCCCGGCGGCACACGATTTGTCGGTTGCCTCTGGGGCGAGCCCCTAGGCCTTGGTGGAGGTTCCCTGCCCATTAATCTGAGCGTATCCCGGTTGGGGCAGGACGGGCATTGTCTATGTTTGGGAACGACCCAGCGGTTCTGCCCGGGGGTCGGTTTGCAATGTGGCCATCTGGCTGGCACGGGATTCTGTCCTTCCAGGGGGTCGCTCCCTCTTTGAGATGGTCCACTCCATAACCCTGGTGGACTGCATGGTGTGGAAGATCCAGCAGGTATGTTTTCTTCTTCCATCATTCCTGTTTTTTGATTGATCTTCATTCCCTTCATCTCCCAGACATCTTTGTTAGCTGTAGAGGCACGACAGTGCTCAAATATGGTTGATAGGCTTGAGGCGGCTCTTGTGCAGGAGCAACTAAGGGCTGAGGTGGCTGAGCAAGCATCCGAAGAGGCCTGTAGGGAGGCCCACTAGTCCCAATGCAGGGTTGCCAAGCTCACCTCAGAGGTGGGAAGCTTGAGGGAGGCTTGGGCGGTCGCTGAGTCTTCCTGGGTGTTTGCCAAGAGATCGACCAAGGAGGCCGATGAGGCACTGTCCCTTGTCTAGGAGGTGCACAGGAACCAGAAAGCCGAGCTTTGGTCCGAGCTAGATGCTCTGCGGCAAATGGACCCCGCTCGGCTCGTCGATGAGGTCCAAAGGGGTTATGAGGATGTCCTGGCCCCGAGGATCGAGAGTCCCTCCTGAAGGGATTCTGGGCATACGAGGGATCTTTGGCTCCGAAGATTGCGAGGACCTTCTGGGAAGGGTTCTTAGCTTTTGAGGAGCGGGTCCAAAGAATGCTTCCCCATTATCCGGTTTTCCTTGGGCATCCTACTGGTTCGAGAGGGATGAAGCACCTGGGGATGCCTCTTGACGAGCACCTGCGTCATAGGTGGAGTGGCCCCTTTTTGTTCTTCTTCTTTTTGTTTATCAAACTGTAAGAAGAGATGTTTTTGTTGAAATGTATTTTTCTCCTCTCCCGTGTCACCACCGTGTTTGTGCTTTCTGAATTTTCTTTGATCTGGTTTAGTTCTGCCCCCCTCTCGCTGCTCAAGTTGGGGTCATTCGCTGACTTAACCTGCAAGAGGTATCCATTGGGGGGATTATTCCCAGCCCCACGTGGCGGTCCATGGTCGCTCTGCTGGGGAAGTTGCCTTCAGCCTTGGTTTGACACAGATCCGTTGGGGTGTTGCCCCTGGCCTCATGATCGGATTGGGTCCGACCAGCTGGGGGAGTTGCCCCCAGCCTTATGGTCGGGTCTGGTCCGGCCTGCTGGGGGAGTTTCCCCCAGCCTTACGGTCGGTTTAGGACCGACCTGCTAGGGGAGTTACCCCCAGCCTTATGGTCGGTTTAGGACCGGCCTGCTGGGGGAGTGCCCCCAAACTTGTGGTCGGTTTAGGACCGACCTGCTGGGGGAGTTACCCCCGACCTTATGATCGGTTTTGGATCGGCCTGCTGGGGGAGTGGCCCACAGACTTATGGCCGATTGGGTGGTCGGCCCGCTGGGGGAGTTGTCCCCTGCCAAACGGTCAATGTGATGTTGATTTGTGTGGGGATGTGCCCCCAGCCTGATAGTCGACTGGTTGATCGGCTTGATGGGGGAGCTATTGTTGGATCCTGTGGATCGATTTCCCATCAGCTACCCCCAGGCTTATGACCGAACGAGTGATCGGCCCGCTGGGGGAGTTACCCCAAGTCGTACGGTCGATGCAATGTTGAACTGCTGGGGGAGTTGACCCAGCCTGATGGTCGACGTGTAAGTCGGCTTGCTAGGGGAGCTACCACCAGGCTTACGGTCGAACGAGTGATCGGCCCACTGGGGGAGTTGCCCACAGCCTTACGGTCGATGCAATGTCAAACTGCTGGGGGAGTTGCCCCGAGCCTGATGGTCGACGGGATAGTCGGCTTGCTGGGGAAGCTACCCCCCAGACTTACGGTCGACCGAGTGATCGACATGCTGGGGGAGTTTCCCCCAGCCTTATGGTCGATCGAATGATCGGCCCGCTGGGGGAGTCGCCTTAGCCGTGCGGCCGATTTGAATGATCGGCCAGCTGGGGGAGTTGCCCCAGCCGTACAGTCGATTTGAATGATCGACCTGCTGGAGGAGTTTCCCCCAGCCTTACGGCCGATTTGAGTAACCGACCTGCTGGGCAAGTTACCCCAGCCTTATGGTCGATCGGATGATCGGCCAACTGGGGGAGTCACCCCCAGCCTTACGGCCGATTTGAATGATCGGCCTGTTGGGGGAGTTGCTCCCAGCCTTACGACCGATTTGAATAACCGGCCTACTGTGGGAGTTGCCTCCAGCCTTATGGCCGGTTGAATGATTAGCCCACTGGGGGAGTTGCTCCAACCTTACAGTCGACTGAACGATCGATCCGCTGGGGGAGTCATCCACAGCCTTACGGTCGATTCAAGATGTTCGACATGGCGAAGTGTTGAGTCATCTCGAGAGACATATAGTTGTTGGCGTGAACTTGTTAGTTCTTGGGTTCAAGATTATGTTTTTTGGAGATGATCAATACATTATGTTATCGTGCTAATCAATCTTATGTTTTAGTCTAAGTTTATTTTAAAGATTATATGTTGATAAGACAAAGCATAATGCTTGGAGGATATTACAAGGGATATCTTATAGACCTCCAAGAGTAATGGAGTGCTCAAGCTTAGATAAAGTCATGAAGATCATCTAATGAAACCAAAGCATGGAGCATGATGATGGATGAACATCTAGAGGAGCAATGCCAAAGCTTGGAGCTTGATGAAGAGAAGCTCATCAAGGAGTGCCAAAGATTGAAGATGATTGGGAGCATCAAGGTATCATGAGCATGAAGGCTTGGACTCTAGGAGATGTAATATGTAATTGACCGGTCGCCCGTTTGACATGCAAACCAGGACATGGATACTAGAATTAGAATTTATAAACCGCAAGCGCACTGTGTCGAAGTGTGGCTTGGGGGTCGATCACTGGGAGGAGTGTGTTGTAATCGCAAACATTCAGGAACCGGATCTCCCGGTGGATGAGCTAGCCTATTCTCTAGTTGGTTGTCACGATTGTATACTAATGGAAAAGATGTAAGAGGTAAAAAGGTAACCTAGGACTTTGGCTTTCGCCCTAATCATGGGTTTGACTATTACGGCCGAAGGATAGGAATATGACCGAATGCTAGGGTTTGGCGGTGAGACATTGCCATTAAAAGTGATACCTAGCGTCCCATGGACCCGATATTCCGGTCGATGCCCAGGATGATACGCTAGGTTTACCAGGCTTCGGACGGTGGGCATTCTCATGTCCAACACCATCCGACTCCGGGAACACTAAGTTCGCAACGATCACTCCCAACATTACGTCCAAGCCGTTCCCACGTGCAAGGACTCAATGTCAACGCTAGGGGGTGAGCTATGGCTAGAGAATCAAACTCCCGTTTTATTTCCTCTTGGCCCAACGGTCAAAGGCGGTCTTTTTCCCGCCGATGAAAATGAAACTCCCCTGCGTAACGATCAAAATCCCTAAATCCGATCGGATCCCTAAACCTATGGCCGTTCTAGGGAGAACCCGCGAAGGGGCTTCCACCAATGTCCCAGATTGAAGAACTCCTCACTAAACATGGTAGCAAATGCAAAAACAGAAAATATAGCCATAAGAATTCAAATCAAGCGATTGTTCACCGTAGCAAATAGATGCATAAACAAAATATCAAAATATCAAAGCGATCAAAGAACTTACAACAAACGTTTAATTCATATAGCTGAAAATCCCTAAAAACAGTTTTAAAAAGTGGGGATTGCATTTCTCGGAAAACCTAGCCCTATTTATACAAGTGGGCAAGATGCCAGGGAATATTCCCACAAAAAGACAAAAATAGACACTCACTCGATCAGGTGAAACTTCACCCGATCGGGTGAGACGATGGAAAAATCTGTCTTCAGCTCTGATAAATTCTCACCCCATCACTGAACCGATCGGGCGAGTCTTGGATTTCTTGAGCTCTGATAAATCCCCCAAGCTGAACCCTTCCTCGTCCTTGAGGAAGACGAGTGAGAATTGAAGCCCAGTGGGAGAAAATAGAAGGAGAGAAACATACAAAGAAAAAGGAATCCTAGATTACCCGTCAGAGCCAACGGAAACAATCACAACATACTAAGAAAGCACACGAGAAGCATAACACTAAGCCCAGGAATACGAGTTCCTACTAGTGTCGTGGGTTCACACGGTGAAGCACGAGTGAGTGCGGTGTGAGCTAGCCAACGGTGTAACTACCTAAATCATGTGATGAAGCTCCATATACACATATCCATGGAATGACCCAAATATCGAATCAATTCGAGTTTGCGGTGAATAATATTTCAAGCATGCATGAGAATAGAGTAAGAATAGAAACATGTCATATGGTCGGGACTCTACCGCTAGAAACTAGGAAATCGCTGCACGATTGTCGAGATGATTACTAGAAAGCTCCTATGCCAAGTGTGTTTGAAAACAAAAGGGGTTGATTAGGTTTGGAGGAGAGCACTTGGTGCAAATTCTCGCATTCCCTTTATTCACGGCGGTAGGAGTAATATTTACAACAGAATTTTTTTTTGGGTTTGGGATTTTTGTATATATGTTTTGGATTTTGGCTATACATATTCTTTATTTTCTCCTCTCTACCCTTTTTTTCCTTGGATTTTCCAATCTTATTTTTTTGGGTTTTTTGGGTAGAAGTAGGAAAATGCGCTTTCTCCAAAAGCGGGAGAATGATGCGCTAGTATGTGGCAAAATTGTGTACTCTCCCAAGTGGGAGTTACATACACGACGAGGGGATTTGCACCAAGTAAAACAAAAAAGAATTCGAATTCTAAACACTTGGAAAAAGGTGTTTTTTCGCGGATCAGAGCGTATGAAACTTGGGTTATCCTAGTCCTATTGGCAGAGTCCCGACACATGCAATATGAAGAGTATATATATAGTATGATTCATGCATAATGAAGCATAAAGTAGAAGCAATATATCGCATATTCGGAATTGAAGCATGATAGTCTAGGGGTCATTCATGGATGGGCATATAAAACCAACTCACGACCTAGAAGCATACCAACTTGCTAGTCACAACACACAACTCAACACAAAAGGCGAAGTGAACCCACAGAGCATAAGATGCAATATAACTCGGCTTCCTAGGGTTAGTGAAGATAGTTATTAAAGCTTAGCTAAGTGTGTGTGTGGTCTTGGCAGTTTCATCATACGGGGTCATCTCTAGGAGAGGGAGAATAAAAGGATGGAAAAAAAGAAGAAAAACACAACGAAAACGACTCAAAAACGGCGAAAAAGACACGACTGATGCATATAGTGCGACTCCCCAAGCTGAACGTTGCATTGCCCTCAATGCAATAGGATGAAGTGCGGGAGGGTAACAAAAGATGGGAGGGAAGTACACTCATGACACTGACGGTGTTACTATCTACGATGTGCACTCATGGGCCCACGCGGTGAAGTGCGAGTGAGTGTGGTCGTGTGCTAGCAGACGGTGTTACTATCTACGATGTGCGATAAAGCTCGATATACACAAATCCTGGAAATGACCCAAATATCGATTCGAATTGAATAAAGCGGTGAATATATAGTTCAAGCATGCATGAGAATAGAGAGAGAATCGAAACATATCATGCGGCAGGGACTCCATAACTAGGGTTAAGGAAATCACCCCACTATAGCCTAGATAATAGCTAAAAAGTTCCTAAGCCAAGTGTTTTCGAAACCGATGGGGGTTGAGATGATGTGGAGTAGAACACTCGGTGCAAATTCTCGCCTTCCCTTTATTCTCGGCAAGTAGGGGAAATATTTTTTTGGGTTTTGGGTATTTGTATATTTTTTTGGCTTTTTGGCTATACAATTTTTTTCTTTCTTTTCTTTTCTCTTCTTTTTAGGGTTTTCTTTTCTTTTCTCCTTTTTTTGGATTTTTTGGATATTGGGGTATATACATGTGTACTCTCCCAAGTGTGAGAACGGTACACGACGAGGGGATTTGCACCAAGTAAAACAAAAAAAGAAATCGGAATCTAAACACTTGGGCAAAGGAAACTATTCTCGCTAGTTAGAGCATGGGCAAAATGGGTTATCCTAGTCCTTAATTGTGGAATCCCGACACATGCGAAATGAAGCGTACGATATATATATATATATATATATATATAGCATGCAGAAGAAGCAGACAGTAGAAACAAATACCGCATATTCAAATCGAAGCATGATAATCTAGGGGTCATTCCTGGACAGGTATATAAAGTAGAATCACCAAGTAGAAGTACACCACACAGCTAAGCACGACGCACGACTCACAAAAAGCGAAGTGGACCCACGATGCGTGAAATGCAGGGGGACTCGATAACCTAGGGTTAGTGAATGTGATTATCGATGCTATGCTAGGTGTGTGTGATTTTGTGGCAATTCATCATAGGGTTCATCACTAGGAGAAAGAGATAGAAAGAAGAGAAGAAAAAGAAAAACACGATGGAAAACGACTCAAAAACGAAGAAAAACGACACAAACGACACACGAAGTGCGACTCACCCAAGATGAAGCTTGCATTGCCCTCAATGCAATAGAATTAAATACGGGAGGACAATGAATATGGGGGGGAATACGCACAGACATAAAAACACACGAAAGAAAAGAAAAACAAACAAACAAACTGAAAGTGAGAAATAAATATAAAAAGCACACCACGCGACATAAAAACAGAAAAGAAAAATAAAATAAAGAAAGAAAATCACACGATACGACAAATAAACAAACACACGAAGAAAAACAAAACACGACAACACACCGAAAAATTTGACCTCCCCCAAGCTAGACGTGACAGTGCTAGCGATAAGATATGATCGTGAAAATGCAGAGATATGCAAGGGGGTTCAATCGGAGTCGCTAGTGGTAGAATGGTAGGGAGACGGCGAAGAAGGTGGCGAATAATGGTAGAAGGAATCCTCCGAGGACGAAGGAGAGGGTGTGCGAATAGGAGAAGGAGGAGCAACATGCGGGATAACCGGAGGGTCGGGATATATCGGTGGATCGTGGTAGATGACGGTGGGACGGGATGGACCAACACACGGGTACCAATCGGGAGGGTCCGTGGGTGGGAAGTGGACGAGCGAAGCGTACCAAGGATCAGGGTAGAACTCACAGGATAGGTGTGTAAGGTGTAAGGGGAAACGCTCCGGAGATGAGGGTGGGAGGATGGAAAAAGGAGTGTAGGCAGGACTATAGAGATAGGCAGCACGATCCTCCCCAAAAGGAGTAAGCATACCGATAGAGATCAAGTAGTCGCGGTCGATACGGCTACGTCCCGGGACAATAGGGAGGTCGGAGGGCATCCTCAAGACACAACTGACAATAAGAGTGATAATTCCCCCACAGCAGATAGAGCCCGAAACGGCGCGGCTGACGGGTAAGTGCTCATGGACGATCCATTGGGCGGTGTTTATGGGCAAAGGGATAGTGCCATGGATCCGGTCATGGGACATGGCATATAGAAAGAGCAGCTCGTCCCGAGACACCGCGGATACATCAACGCGAGCGAAAATGGTGTTGGCAAGAAAGCAGTGGGCAAAACGGTAGCAAGGGTGTATGATGTAGGAGGCGAGGGCTACCGCTAGAAAGGAGGTATATCGGGTGAATCGTTGCCAAACACCATCAACCCGAAAGTGAGAAAAGACGTCAGATCGATCATGAGTAGAGCATTCAACACGGAAATCAGGGTTGGGGAAGTGTAGAATGTTGTTAAGTGTGTCGAAGCTCATGGAAAAATCACAATTGAATGCACGAAAGGTGAAACCATGATCGGACACCTCGAGAGAGCTGAGGAACTCAAGTGTGAGATTCCTGTGTGTATTGGCTTGGGTCCGCAAAAGATAATCACAACCTATGAAGCGAAAAAGTGCACAGACGCCCCTAAAGAGTCCAAGGGAATGTAGGGTGGGGAAGTCGGTGAAAAGAGTAGGTCGCATAGGGCGATGAAGGAGGGCTTGTAAGCGATCGGATTGCTCCTCAGACGTAGGGTTTATGCCGAGGAAAGATGGGAAAAAGGGGCCGTATAAGGGATGTCTGCGTGATGATGATGAGGCTATTTCCTTTCCTTTCCCGGACATGGGGATGGCTCGGTGAAGAATGATGGGGTGCGATATGGTGTCTATGAAGATGATGAAGCAAATAAAGTGTGCAAACACAAATTCAAGTCATTATATAAAATGAAATAAATATGAAGAGTGGAAAGAGGTTACCCATCGATGTTGTGAGATCAAGTACCCGAAAGACACTACGTAATATAAGGAAACAATTTGGGAAGCCGCCGCTTGCTGATCCGACAAGAATCGAAATTTTCGAAAATTTGGGGTTTAGGGTTAGGGTTTGGATGTTTTGATGAGAGAATGTTGATGATGGCGAGGTGGCGAGGGTGGGGGAGTATGGAAATGAATGGAGCTGAAGATCTATAGGCAGTAAGGTGGATGGAGGAGGTCGATTCGACAGTTGGAGGGTCAGAGATCGCGTGAAGGGGAGTTTGGGGGTCGGGTGGTGGGTATCGTGCGACAGGGGTATTTATAGGGGCGAAAATGAACCGATCGGGCGAGTTCTCACCCGATCGGGTGAATAAGTTTCGAAAATTTTCTGTCGGCCAACAGCAACAGGTGAACCGATCGGGTGAGTTTTCACCCGATCGATTGACCGCTTCCCAAATTCTCCCGAGAGTTTAGGGTTTCTCACCCGGTCCCTCAACCGGTCTTACTTCTTGTCACCCGATCGGTTGACAAATTGTGAAATTTTCCCGAGAGTTTCCCCCAGGTCACTCGGTCTGTCAACCGGTCTTGCATATATTCACCCGATCGGTTGACCAATTCCCCAAAATTTCCGAGGCTTCAGCCCAGTTTGCCCGGTCTCTCAACCGGTCTCTTCTTTCCTCACCCGGTCGGTTCATTTAGTGGCAGACACGACATCATTCTGATACATCCCAACCGATCGGTTGAGTTATCAACCGATCGGTTGGGGCCTTGTTTTCTGCAAAAACCCACAAATCGCCTAAGTTCCACCACGGAAGTTCTTGATGGCTAGAATTATTTATTGAAGTAGATGAAATAAAGGCAAAAATAGTCCTAAAAAGTGAAACAAAAGTTCAGAACATGGGTTGCCTCCTAAGAAGCGCTTTTATTTAACGTCGTTTAGCTTGACGCCTGTTGATGATGTTCATGGTGGGCGATACGGGTGATGCCCAAAATCCGGCATCGCTTCAGATTCTCCCTTTGCCGTAATCGACGGCGACAAAAGAACTTGCTCGACTACCCTCCCCTTGTTGATAGGATCCGGGGGCTTCTCCCTCAAATTGGCGTCTACCGCCACCTTTTTCAGGATTCGGACCTCATCACCGGTGAAGTCCATGGGCTCCTTCCCCTTTCTCCTCGTAGGAGGAGCCTTAGGGAATCCGGGAGGGATCACAGGTCGCGCGACCACCTCATCAGCAACTTCCTTCTTTGGTGAGCCATCTTGCTCCCCAAGGTCTCCCAAGTGATCGGGGGGATTCCTCGAGAGTACTTCCCAGGCGCTTGTTTCAACAGCTCTATCTTCTTCGTTCTCCAGCACATTGAACTAGGATCATCCGGAGGATTTGGGTGCTTCATCGACAACCCTAAGTCAAATTCGACTCTTTCTTGGCCGACATTGAGGGAAAGCTTCCCATTCTTCACGTCTATCAAAACTCAGGCGGTTGCCATAAATGGTCGTCCAAGTATAATAGGGGTGTGCTTATCTTCCGGCATGTCCATCACCACAAAATCAACTGGTGCTTGTACTCCTCTCACATCGACGGGGAGGTCGTCTACTACTCCCACCGGATACTTGACCGAACGGTCAGCAAGTTGTAATGTCATGTCGGTGGGCTCCAAATCTCCCATCCCTATTCTCTTGTATAACGACATGGGCATTAGACCGACGCTCGCTCCAAGATCGACGAGCGCCCTCTGGATTCGCACTTCCCCAATCGAATAGGGGATGGAGAAACGTCCCAGGTCTTTTGAGCTTCGGCGGATTTGCTCTCTGAATGAGAGAGCTGCATTCCGCCGTTAGGACGACCTTTTCCTTTCTGGATCCCCTTGACACTAAATCTTTCAAAAATTTTGCATAGGAGGGGATCGTCTCAATAGCATCTAGGAAGGGGATTTGAAGGCTTAAATCCTTGACCATGGCAAAAAATTTGCCATACTTCTCGTCGATTTTCGCTTGGGCCAGAAGTTGTGGAAAGGGCACAACGTGCTTGAATACCCTCAAATTCCCTTCTTCTCCTTTCTTCTTCTCTTCCTGGGGGGCTCCCTATGGAGTCACAATCTTTGGCGACGGGGCACCGTCGTCATTAGCTTTTTCAATCGGCCGCTCAATGGCCAGTGGTGCTTCCGGTTCCCTGGTTGGCACTCTAGTAGGAATTTGTGTTCCGCTCCTCAAAACGATGGCAGACACGTTCTCATGCTCATGCGTGAGCGCCAAGGTCCGATTTACCCCCCTCGGGTTCACCTCAGGCTGTGGCGGTAGTAGATTCTGCGGCCTCTAAAGGTTCGCCACTTGTAACCCCAGCTGGGTCACCTGATCAGTGAGGACTCGATGTCCCATCTCCAGCTTCAGATTTATCTTCTCCTGGTTGGCGATGTATTGAGTCAAGAGGGACTCAACCGGAGAGATGGCCCTCTGCTGGCCATATTGTTGCTGGGTGGGCTGTTGATTCCTTGGAGTGTACTGCTGGTACTGTTGTGGAGGTTGTTGCTGCTGAAATTGCTGCTGCTGAAACTGCTACTGAGGCCTAGCCGGCTGATATATCTGATGTTGTTGCTGAGTCGGCTGTTGATACGGTGCTCGGTAGCTAAGGTTGGGATGATTCTGGTTGTTTGGAGAGTAGGCCGGGTTGGAGTTGGTTCGTGGTGGAAAAGGCGCATTCTCTGTAGGATTGTAAAATAATGTGCTCGCCTGATCCAACGGTGGCGAAATGTCACCACCGTCGAATTCTCCAAAAACTTCGGATTCCACCGCAGCAATCTGTTGTGAACTGGCACCACTGGCGCCTACCATCAATGCGGAGATCTGGGTCAACAGCAAGTCAAACTTGCTTGACAATTTGTTGACGTCCTCGACCCTATGAATGCCCCCAGATCTAGGTGTGGCTCTCTCGTCACACCACCGCTCATTGTTGGATGCCATATTTTCAAGAATCTGCCCGGCATCTTCTTCGCTTCTCGACATAAAGGACCCTCCAGCCGCGGTGTCCATGTAAGATTTTAAGTCGTCCCTTAACCCATTATAGAACAGATTTATGATTTGCCACTTGGGGAGCTCATGGTGGGGACATCTTCGCTGCATCTCCTTGTATCTCATCCATGCTTCATGCAAGGACTCATGGCTGGCCTGGGAAAAGGAGGAGATCTCACTCCTCAGCTTCATGGTCTTCCCCGGAGGAAAGAACTTTGTCAGGAAAGCATTTGAGAGCTTCTTCCAGGTGTTGAATGTATTCGGGTCCTTCCCCCTAAGCCATAGCTTGGCCTTATCTCGCAGAGAGAAGGGGAACAGCTTCAGTCGGATCGCATCAGTTGTGACACCGTTTATCCGAAAGGTGTCACATTTCTCCAAGAATGAGTCTAAGTGTTCAATCGGGCTCTCCATGGGCGCACCCGAAAATTGATTCTGCTGGATCCACGTCACCAAAGATGGCTTAAGCTCGAAGCTTTGGGCCGTAATAGCTGGAGGACGGATGGCGGAGGTGGACTCGATAGATGGCATCGAGTACTCCAGCAGGGACTTGTGAGGCGGGGTGTTCTCCCCCATGGCTTCAGGATCCTCCCTTCTTCGCTTCTCGGTGGCCAAACGCCTTAGGGTGGCGTTTATCTCTAGATCAACGGGGATCAAGTCGTCGAGACTTCTTGAACTCCTACGCATGAAAAACAACAAACACCCGTGAAGCGAAAAGTGGGAAAGAAACAAATAAGATAAAAAATAAAAATAAAAATAAGAAGACAAAAAGGAAAAAAGAAGAATGCGAAAATTATCGCGAGGTAGGGATGAGAGCTAGACACAAGGGTTCATGAAATCCTAAAATTACAAGCACGTTGCCTCCCCGGCAACGGCGCCATAAAGCTTGACGTCCCCTGCTTATGCGTGCTAGATGTGTGCAATAATACGATTGGGGGCGTGAGATTTAAATATTTGTAACCGTAAGCGCACGGTGTTGTAGTGTGGCTTGGGGGTCGAACTCAGGGAGGCGTGGATGTGCTTGTGTCAAAGAGGATCAAATTCACCCCATGGGCGAGCTAGCCTGGATCGAATGATGGTTTGTCACGATAAATGGAATGCAAGGTATAGACATTATAAAGGAAAAACCCGGGACTTTGGTTTCCACCCTATCGTGTGATTCTCGTCGATACGGCCTACGGGTAGGATAGCGATCGGAATTAGGGTCTAATGGTGAGACGTTTCCTCTAAGAGTGGTAACAGTGTCCCATGGGCCCGATATTCCGGTCGGTGCCCAGGATGATACGCCGGACTTCCCGGGTTCGATCAGTGGGCAATCCCGTGTCCATTAACACTGATCGACTCTGGGAGCACTAAACTCGCAACGATAACTCGCAACGTCTCATCCTGCCGCTCCCACGCGCAAGGACTCGGCGTCTACGCTAAGGACGCGAGCTATGGCTATGGAATCAACCGCCAAGTTTATTCTCCCTTGGCCCAGTTCAAAGGCGGTCTTTTTCCCGCCGATGACAATGAAACGCCCCTCGTAACCGTTAGATTCCTAATCCCTATCGATTTCCTAGACCTATGGACACATCGGGAAGAGCCCACGAAGGGGGTTTCCGCCAAAATCCCAGATTTGGGAACTACTCACACATATTTAGTAAAAAGCGATCTAAACAGAAATCGACCGTAAAAATCATGATCAGACAATAGAAATGCAATGGTAGTAAAGCAATTAAGATAATACTAAAGTTTCACAAAGATCTGAAAACTTACAAAAACTGGGAAATTACAGCCGTCACAAAATGAAGAAAACAGTAAAAAATAACCAACTCTCGTTTCTGGAAAACCTAGGGCTCTATATATAGAAAATGATTTCACCCGATCGGTTGAAAAGTCAACCGATCAAGTGACCTGCTTAACTCAATTACAGCGCGATGCTGGACTTCACCCGGTCATCTTCACCCGGTCGGTTGACATATGAATGTGACCGGTTGGATCTTGGTGCCGTCGGATGAGGAGGCCGGTTGAGCTGACCGTGCCTTGGCTCTGGAGATTCGGCTACAGATGAACCGATCGGGTGAAGGTCACCCGATCGGTTGGCAATGACAATAAAATTCCAGAGAGTTTGAGCTTTTGAACCGGCCTACGAACCGACCGGGTCACTTCTCGTAAGCTCCGAGCTGCGTCCGGGTGGTGCACGCATACATCACCTGATCGGTTGAAGATGACCAACCGATCGGGTGAGGGGCTGAAAGATGATATCATCGTCGTTTGACCCCCTGGATCACGCGTGACTCCTCCCATTGCTCCGGGGACTTGCGATATCGTTGTTTTATGTCCCCTATGCCAGTAAACTCCTACAAACTACGGAAAACATGGAAAAGTGAAAGAAAACAAGAAAACACGAGAAAACGAATATAAGACGACGGTAAATAACGAAAAAACACGGAAGAAAATGTGCGCAAATATATGAAATATAAACGCACGTCAGTTTCTAAGCATGATAAGAACTCGTATATATAATCATATGTTCGTCATGTTATATTTTTATATGACTTTATACGGAAACCAAACTCCACTTTTGTTTGGTTTCCAACTTGCTAGGTCACTCACATTGTTTTCATTGCTTGGGTACCATTTTGTATGGTTATATTTTGAACCCACATTTTTGTGAGTGTGTGCATTACTCCCATATTTGCATGTTTCGTATGATTATGGGGGAGTATGGAATTTTTGCTTGCTATCATTATTTTTCCATTCATATGTCACATTGAATGTCATTATCATTATATTCGTGCATATGGGATGGTTATTTCCCTTGCCCTTGGTTTTCCTATTTGGCTATTTTCCAACTTTTTGATATGCCAATGGGAGAGAGAAATGGGTTATGTAAAAATATACATTATGCTTTGATGCATTATTATCAATTAGTATGTTTTTGCATAACACCCATCAATATGATTTGTGCTTTGCATGTATATATTTTTTGCACATTTGCATATTGAATGGGGGAGTTTGGTAGCACACATTGTTTATTTCAATGTTTATTATATTTTGACATAATGGATTGTCATCATCAAAAATGGGGAGATTGTTAGTTCTTGGGTTCAAGACTAACGTTGTTTTGATAATGATCAATACATTATGTTAGTGTGCTAATCAATCTTATGTTTTAGTCTTTGTTTATCTTAATGATTATATTTTAATGAGACAAAGCATAATGATTGGAGGATATTACAAGGGATATCTTAAAGACCTCCAAGAGTGATAGAGTGCTCAAGCTTGGATGAAGTCATGAAGATCATCTAATGAAGCCAGAGCTTAGAGCCTGATGATGGATGGACAACTAGAGGAGCAATCCCAAAGCTTGGAGCTTGATGAAGGGAAGCTCATCATGGGGTGCCAAAGCTTGGAGATGATTGGGAGCATCAAGGTATCATGAACTTGAAGACTTAGACTCTAGGAGATGCAATATGTAATTCACGTAATTTCTATTACTTGCATTTCTCTTTTTGAGTCTAGGATTTTTGTAATGCCTTGATAGATGGTCATACTCTCATGCATATGCATTTAATCATCTTATTGAGCCTTAGGATTATCATAGAACCCAACCCAATAGGTCATCTTGCCCAAAGACTCAATTGGAGTCTCTGGCTCTCCAAAAGTGCCTGATGAAGGTTTTACAGTCAACTGGGTGATTACAGGTACCTCTCGAGCCTTCTACAGTCGACTGTAGTGCCCTGCTCAAGTCAACCATTAATTGACTCTTACTTGAGCTTTTGGAACAGTCGACTAAAGGTCAATTTACAGTCGCCTGTCATCCAACAGTCGCCTGTGAATGGTCTACAGTCGTCTGTGCGCAACTTGCATTTTCTGGTCTTCATCCCAATTTGCAAGTCAGTCGACTGATGAAGTATTTACAGTCGCCTGTATATTTACAGTCACATGTGAAATGGTCATCAGTTGTCAGATAGGCGTAAGTGTGAAAATTGCATCTCTCTGTTTTATTTCCATCCCCTGCATCAGTCGGCTGCAGAAGGATTTACAGGTTCCTGTCTTGTATACAGTCGACGGTGTTGTTTTCTACAGTCGCCTGTCCTGGCTCAGATTATAGCCGTTGGGATAGCCGTTGAATAGTCGACTGTCAGTTGTTCATCAGTCGACTATCTGTACCGTAAACTGCCAAATTCTAGCTGTTGCAGAATTCTTCTCTTTGGTTTTTTGATTAGTTTTATGGGCTCTTCTTGACTTCCAATATATAGGAGTTGGCTTAGTTCATTTATTGGCTTAATTAATATTGAATATCATCAAGAATCAATAGCCACTCCTAATCTCTCCCATTTCCCTCTCATGAGCACATTCCTCTTCATGCTTTGAAGCTAGCTCATAGGAAAATTCTCCAATGGATCTAATTCTCATTCCTTTCTTGGAGATCGTCTTTATTCTCTTCATTTCATACACTCAAGTGAGAAGTGTTAGGATTCATTCCTAGAAGAGAGAAAGATCATCAAGTGCAATCAAAGCCTCATCTCAAGAACTTGAGTTTCACTTGCATGGCTTCTTCTTCACATTGGTAAGATCATATCAAGGCATAAGTACGTGTTATTTTGTTTCACCTTTGTGATACCCCTAATTTTCTTTGTGGAAATTAGTTACTCTCTTTGTGGGAGTTACTTGTTGAGTATTGATTCCCCGGATTTGGTTTTGATGATGAACAAACATAAATATCGTGAACTAACTCTTTGTGAGCGCAGTTATGGAGATCGTCGCCAAAAATCTACGTATATCAAAAGCGATGTCTCAAGACTTCTCAAAGCACGTGATCGTGTGCCTGAAGCTTTGTTGAAGCTCTAGGAGCATTATTGAAGTCAAGAGATTCGGGTTGAAGCTTTGAAGACGGTTCGTCAAGTTTATTCTATAGTCTTCTAGCTTCTTTTCATAGAATGTTAAGCCTTGAGTAGGTCTTACATTATAATCTTCATGACGCTCATATCTTAGAGCTAGGATTATCTTAGAAGCCCATAGAAACTTTCCCGAAGCTTCACGCTTCATTTCGCGGCTTCTAGTGCATCTTAGTTGGTTCAAGAAGAAGATCTAACCGACTAGATTGTCATCTAGTCGGTTAAGAATTCTCCTTGAACCGACTAGATCTCCTTGCTCAATTCAGCATCTTCAGTGTTGACCAATTAGTCGGTCCAAGAAGGTTCACCGACAGACTAGTTGTCAAACTAGTCGGTTTGGAATCCTTCTTAGACCGACTAGTTATATATTCAGTTTCACAGCCTGAGCTACTGTTTACTCTTAGTCGGTCCAAGTACAACCATCGACCGACTAGTTGTGAAACTAGTCGGTTGGAATTTGTTCTTAGACCGACTAGTTCTCTTTTGTTCAGCTTATTGTTTTTCAACTCTTAGTTGGTCAAAGAACACTCACCGACCGACTAGTTGTCAAACTAGTCGATTGGCAAGTCTTCTTAGACCGACTAGCTCTATATCTCCTGAACTATCTTTCTTGGCTGTTCACCTCTTAGTCGGTCCAAGAGGAATCACCTACCGATTCTCATTGATTGGTCCAAGAAGAATCTCTCCCTCACTCTTATTCCTCAAGAGAGATTCTCATTGATTGTGAGCTACTCAAGCTAGGAGCTTGAATCCAAGTCTCCAACTTCTCCCTAGCCACCTATTGCTGTTCATCTTGGTGGAGCTAGGGTTTGGTGACCTCTTCTTCCTCAAAATCCTCCTTGCCCTAAAATCGTAAGTTTACTCAAGGCATAGGACTTTGTTGGTAAGCATTTTATTGTTTCATATTTACTTTGTTATTAAGTTTATCTCTCGGTTGTGAGAGTTGTGTGTGATCCCGGTTTGTGGGAGTCACATTTCGATTTGTGTATGATTTGATCTTGTAGAGGTTTTCTACAAGAATTTCATAGTGCAAACTTGGGTTAGAGGATTCTAACTCAAGTAGCCGGAGGGAATTCGGGTGTTTGGGACGTAGGATCACCGGGAACAAGTCGGGGAGACTTGGGTGGATCCGAACACATTACATCGCTTGTTTGCGCTTGTCTTTCTTTGTTGTCTATTTTCATTTCCGCATTGTTGGTTGAGTTTGCAAGATAATTAGGAATTATACTCTTGATTATTTTAAAGTTCTATTCACACCCCCTCTATTACTTGTGTAGTAGCTATCAGGACATTACATTTGGTATCAGAGCCAAGTTCATAGCTATGTCTACCAACGACAACAAGAACGTTCGTCCACCTTCAGACTATAGCACCTTCAAGAACCGTGAAGGAGCTTCTTCGGTGATGGAAGGACACTCCTCAACTAGGCCTCCCTTCTTCAACGGTAACAATTATGGGTACTGGAAATGCCGGATGGAAACGTTCCTCCGGAGCACTTCACTATGGAGAGCTACGTTGACGGAGTATGTCAATCCCACCGAACCAGACTTCGCGAAGTGGACTACCACGGAGATCACCGCAGAGGTAAACAATGCCAAGGCAATGAATGCCTTGCAATGTGCGTTGGAGCCCGAAGACTTCAACAAGATATGCACATGTAAGAGTGCATATCAAATCTGGAACTCACTATTCATCTTGCATGAAGGAACGAGTAGGGTAAGAGACTCCAAACTCACTGTTGTAAATAAAGATTACGAATTATTTCATATGCAACAGGGTGAGAAGATGAAGGAGTACTATGCTCGCTTCGTTGACATTACAAATGAGTTGGAGGCTCTTGGAAAGACCTACACCCAAAAGGAGAAAGTCTCAAAGATCATTGACGGACTTACTTCTTGTTGGGAAAAGCGTACGTTTGCCATCGAGGAAGGTAACGATATGAATAAATATATTGTCGTTCAACTAATGGGTACCTTGATGTCTTATGAGGTATGCAAGGACAGTAAAATAAAAATGCAGGACAAGATGAAGTCTTACTTGAAGCAAGACGAGCCAAAGAAAAAGGCGATTGCGTTCAAGGCCGCTCCATCTACTTCTACCAATGATGAAGAATCTGAAGACGAGTTGGCCTTAGAATCCATTGCCCTCATGGCAAAGAAGTTCAACCGATTCTTTCGGAAAGGTAACTTCAAGAACAAATCTAAATTTAGTTCTTTTAACACCTCTGCTCCTTTGTGTTTTAAATGCAACAAGCCAGGACACATGAAAGCAGATTGTCCTCAAAACAAACAAAAGGAGAAATGGAAGGCGCCAAAGTTCGACAAGTCACACAAGTATAAGAAAGGGTATAAGAAAGGACTTGTCGGCACATTCACCGACTCCGACGAGGACTCCTCAAGTGGAGAGTCGGACGATGAACAAGTGGAGCAAGCACACATGTGCTTCATGGCTAGAGAGGAACATGATCAAGAGTCATCCTTCGATGAAAGCGAGGATGAAGGCGATGAGGTAACTATGGATGACCTTAGATTAGCTAACGAGCAAATTTGGTCTAAGTATTCTAAACTAGTAAATAGATATACTAAGACTAAAGATGAGTTAACTAGTCTCCAAACCTCACCTAAGCCTATCATCATCATCAACGACACCGTTGTTGAAGGTTTGAGAAATGAGATTGTAAATCTCAAATCTCAACTTGAGCATGTTCATATTGAGAATTCGGATGAACACGAGATGGCGGATTTGATTTCTCGAAACTCAACTTTGATTGTTGAGAATGAGAATCTCAAATCTCGTGTTTGTGTACTCACAACTCAAGTGTCCACTTTGGATGCTTCTATACTTTCTCTCACCGAGAAGTATGAGTCCACATTAGGCCGAATTAATAAATTCAATAAAGGTAAGGACCATTTGGATAATATCCTAAATGATTTGCTTCCGGCCAATCATCATATTGGCTTGGGGTATAAAATGGGAAATTCATCCAAATCGTCCACCACCTTTGTTAGGCCATCTTCCGAAGCCTCAACGAGTGGGAGCAAACACCCCATTGGTAGTTCATCTATCAATGGTGCTTCCACTTCGTACACACCCTCATTTGGAAAGAAACCCACTTTTGGTGGACCTCCAAAGAAGGGTTATGCTTTTATGTACACCAATACTATGCCACGTAGGAACACACATCCTACTCCACCTGTTCACAATTATGATGATTTTTATGCTACACGTCCACGAGCACGTGCACACCAAGTGAGACACCCTCACACACGTGTTCCCCCACATGCATATGTTCATCCACATCACTATCATATGAATGATTACCATCATGCATCATATCATATGTCGCCACCACCATTTCATCATGTGCCATATGCTTATCCACGACATGCATTTCCTAGGCCACCTCCTCGTAGGCCACATGCATCACGTAGAAATCAACAACATATTCATGCTCCCAATATGAATATGGCTCCCAAAATATTCACTATTTGGGGCTCGAAGAACACTAACATGCATGAAAAACAAGCATACATAAATTCCTATTTTATGAATGTCGTGCACAATGATGATTATATTGGAAAGTCTAAGTCCAATCGGACTTGGCTTCCAAAGGTCTAATCTTTTAGGACCCAATGACCTTGGGTACCATGGAATGATATTTCTTATCTTTAGGTACTCAAGAAAAAGAAAAGGAGCAACAAATCAAAATTTAGCTCCAAGAATAATTGGATACTCGATAGCGGGTGTTCAAAACACATGACGGGTGAAGCTCAATTGCTCTCCGGAGTGGTGCCCATTGCAAATGGGAACCGAGTAGTCTTTGGAGGTAACGAGAGCAGAACCATCATTGGTGTTGGTAAAGTTGGTAACCCTTCTAAACCACTAATAAGTGATGTTTACCTTGTTAAAGGATTAAATCACAATCTCATTTCAATAAGCCAACTTTGTGACAAAGGTTACAAAGTTAGCTTTGCGAAAGGAATGTGTCATATTTTGAGTAAAGATACTAATAATGTGTTGTTCTCTGGCACACGCCATAAGGATATTTATATATTAGATCTTCCAAAATCACATAAACAATGTCTCATTGCCAACACAAGTGAACAACACTTATGGCATCGAAGTTTTGGTCATGTGAACTTTGGAACACTTTTTAAACTTTCCAAGTTAAATTCTATTAAAGGATTTCCTAAGCTTTCTTTTCAAAAGAAAAGCTTTTGTGACTCGTGTCAATGAGGCAAACTTCCAAAATCGTCATTTAAACCTAAGAAAAGCATTTCATCTA
Source organism: Scilla litardierei (assembly GCA_030789695.1). NCBI lineage: Eukaryota > Viridiplantae > Streptophyta > Magnoliopsida > Asparagales > Asparagaceae > Scilla > Scilla litardierei. Next base: position 65,005,217 of record CM061132.1, read on the forward strand.
AGCGGCCTCTAGAGCTTTTACATCTAGATCTTTTTGGGCCAACTAGAGTTGCTTCTTTAGGGAATGCACGATATGGACTTGTCATCGTTGATGACTTTTCTAGATTTACTTGGGTATTTTCTTTAAGTAATAAAAACGATGCTTTTGAAAACTTCACAATATTTGTGAAGAAAGTACAAAATCTCATTGGAACCATCATTGTCACTATTCGTAGTAGTCATGGAGGGGAATTTGAGAATGAGTCTTTCTCAAATTTTTGTGATGAAATTTCTATTACTCACACCTTTTCTTTCCCTCGCGCACCCCCTCAAAATGGTGTTGTTGAGAGGAAGAATAGGACGCTAGTGGACTGTGCTCGCACAATGATTGATGATAACCAACTCGGCCATCAATTTTGGGTGGAAGCGGTACATACCGCTTGCTACGTGTTTAATAGGATACTCTTGAGGCCTGGCACCAAACAAACTTGTTATGAATTGTTGTTTGGTAGATTGCCTCAAGTCAAACATTTTTGTGTTTTCGGTGCAAAATGTTTTATTAAAAACAAGTATGGGAGTTTGGACAAATTTGATCCAAGATCCGATGAGGGGATATTTGTTAGATATTCCTCACGTAGCAAAGCCTACCGGATATACAACAAAAGAACCTCAACGATCGAGGAATCACTTCATGTTTCATTCAATGAAAATTTTGTCCCGCCTAGAATTACTAATGATGATGACTCCATGGATGTTTTATGTGATTCTATTGGTAATTCTAATTCTATTGATTCTATTGATACTAACCCTACTGATGAATCTTTTGAGAATGTTCCTAGTGATCAGGGAATTCCCAAACGGCTTCATACAGTTCGTGACCATCCCCATGAGCAAGTCATTAGCAACATACTTGATAGTGTCAAGACGAGATCTCAAGTCAACTACTTCGCTCATTGTGCCTTTGCCTCCTCAATTGAGCCAAAGAATATTAACGAAGCGTGCGGAGATAGTTCTTGGATCCTAGCCATGGAGGATTAACTCATTCAGTTTGAGAGGAATGAGGTTTGGGAGCTTGTTCCATTGCCTTCGAAGAAACACACCGTTATAGGAACGAATTGGATTTTCAAGAACAAGACCGACGAGAACCAAAACGTCGTCCAGAACAAAGCTCGGTTAGTAGCTCAAGTCTACAGGCAAGAGGAAGGTATAGACTTCGAAGAATCCTTTGCTCCTGTAGCTAGATTAGAATCTATTAGGTTGTTGTTATCTTTTGCATGCCATAAAGATTTTAAACTCTTTCAAATGGATGTAAAAAGTGTGTTTTTAAACAGAGATGTCGTTGAGGAAGTTTATGTTTCTCAACCTCTGGGTTTTATAAATGAAAAATTTCCAAATCACGTTTTCAAACTTAAGAAAGCACTTTATGGTTTGAGACAAGCTCCAAGAGCTTGGTATGACCGCCTAAAGAACTTTCTTTTGGATTTGGGTTTTAAAATGGGCGAAGTTGATTCTACATTATTTGTTAAGCATTCGAATCATGATATTATTTTAGTTCAAATTTATGTTGATGATATCATTTTCGGTGCTACTAACTTCACTCTTTGCGAAGAGTTTTCTAATGTCATGAAGGACCAATTTGAGATGAGCCACATGGGTGAGCTCAAATATTTCATAGGTCTCCAAATTCGCCAAATGAACAATGGAATCTTCATCCACCAAACCAAGTACACGGTGGAGTTGCTAAAGCGATTTGGAATGGAGAATGCTTCTGGCAAGAAGACTCCAATGAGCACTACTACACATCTTGATAAAGATACGGCCGGCAAAGATGTAGACATTCGTCTATATCGAGGTATGATAGGTAGTTTACTATATCTTACTGCCAGTCGGCCTGATATTATGTTTGCGGTATGTGTATGTGCTCATTATCAATCTCAACCTAAGGAATCTCACTTAGTAGCGGTAAAACGTATTTTCCGTTATTTAAGTTACACCCTCGACTATGGATTATATTATCCAAAGTCTAGCAAGTATGAGTTAATATCATATAGTGACGCAGATTATGCTGGATGCAAATCCGACAGGAAAAGTACTAGTGGCACTTGCCATTTTATAGGAAATTCTCTTGTCTTTTGGTTTTCCAAGAAGCAGAATTCCGTATCACTTTCAACCACCGAGGCGGAATATATTGCTGCCGGTGCAGTGTGTGCTCAGGTTCTATGGATGAGACACACACTTAAAGACTTCGGTATAAACTGTGATACTTGCCCTATCATGGTGGACAACCAAAGTGCAATTTGTCTCTCTAAGAATCTGGTACACCATTCCCGTTCTAAACACATAGCTGTATGTCACCATTTCCTAGATGATCATGTTGCTAGAAAGGACATCATTTTAGTGTACGTTGAAACCCAGAAGCAAATCGCCGATATTTTCACGAAACCACTAAAGGAAGACTCCTTTATGCGGTTACGTCGAGAATTGGGGATTATGGGTGAATCCGAGATTTAGGATTCATATTTTCATTAATCCCGCATGATAATGTTATTTTATATATGCTCATGCTAGATTTGTTGTGAATTTCTGGATTTGTGATTGGATTTTCGATTTGCACGTCGTATTTAAGATTTTCTATGTTTATGGGGTAGAATAATGATGTATGAGAGTATTTCGATGTTTCGTCCAAGTGCGCTTAGGAGAGAACTCAAACTTTCAAATTCTAAAATTTTTGGACTCTCTTAGTCGGTCCAAGTTCAATAGCCGACCAACTAGTTTGAGTTCTAGTCGGTCAGTGAATGAACTCAGACCGACTAATTCTTGCCCTATTTTTTTGACTTCGTTGCTGTTTGCACTTAGTCGGTCCAAGCTCATTGGCTGACCGACTAGATTGCATTCTAGTCGGTCAGCACTTGAACTCAGACCGACTAATTTCGCAAGGGCAATTCCGCCTTTGACTCTCCCAGTCGATATTAACTCTCCTCTGCACCGATTAGAATTCATTCTAATCGGTGCGTGATTTCTCCTAAATCCTAACCCGCGTCTCCTCTGCTCTCCCTCCACAGTGTGTCGCCATTTCCAGCCACCTTCAGCCATCACCGACCATCTCCCCTCCTCCTAGGGTATATCTCCTATCTCTCTCTCCGTTTTAGGGTTCATTTCCGTTCGATTTCCTATAGTTTTCGATCGGTTGCTTTAGGGTTTGTATTAGGGTTGTTTCTAGGGTTTCGATTTCGTTCGTTCTCGTTTGTGTTGTCTCGATCATGGTTAAGACTCGCATCCCTGTCCATCCTACCACTCCGTCTCCCATGACCGTAGAGTCTCCTCCTACCGACCCTCATCAACCCAAACGTCGAGCTAAAACCACTCATCCCTCCTCTTCCCCGCCTCCCCTCAAGAAGAAGAGGACTTCCAAGCCCAAACCCTCATCCCAATCTCAATCCAAGCCCCGGACCAAGACCAAAGAGAAAATTTTGACTCCATGACCCTTCCGTGCACCCACTCCTCCCGATGACTCCGACGAAGAGTATATCCCTGAGACTGAGCCTACCGATAGGGCTCCGACTCCTCCTCCTCGATCTAGCTCTCGTCCGTCTAAGGGTAAGGCCCCCATGCCTTTAGGTGGTGTAGATATCTCGTTATGTCGTGATGACCCGATGTGTCTCGTGGCATATAATCGTATTGAGCATTGTCCTTTGATTCTGGAGCACTTCGTCCAGTTTTCTGACTTTCCTCAGCTTGCAGATCTCCTCTCCTATAGCGGCCTTTTAGACTATCTTCGCCATAACACCAAGGCGAACCCTCATCCGTATCCCCGACTCGTCAAATTGTTCTATGCTAATCGAGTCCGGGCTGAGTATGATGACACCCACTCCATTGAGACCACTGTCTTGGGGACACCTATTGTTCTCACGGAAGAGATTTTAGGGGAGTTGATTGGTGTCTCATCCTCTGGCCTGCTCCATGCTGATATCTCCGTGGATAATATCCACGATCTTGACCAGACCATGCTTGCTGAGATGTCCATGTCATCCCTCCCGCCATGATTGGCGTCCCTTCGAAATCGTTTAAGCCTAATGCTTGGGTCCTCAATCTTATCCTGAAGTCATGTCTTCTACCGAAGTACGGCTCTTCTAGCTTGCCCTCCCAGCCGTTTCTCAAGCTTATCTACGCTCTTTTCATGGGGAGCGAGATAAATTGGGCTCGTATTATCCTTGATAAGATGGACTCCTTTGAATGCATCCGAAAGTCCACCAAGTCTGCTCACATTCCTTATCCTTGCCTTTTGACTCTCGTGTTTTGTCAATTTGGCGTCCCTCTCCCTCCTGATGATCAGCGTCCGTTGGGTCCTCCCCTGAACGCGACTGCCGTCAAGAAGTCTCTTGCGGCGCTTCGTCACGTTCAGAGGACTATCCCTTCTGCCACTGAGGGTACCTCTTCAGCTGTTGCTCCTCCTACTCCTTCACTCGCTGAGTTTTCAGTTTCCTTGAGACGTCAGGAGTCTCGTATTTCTCGTTGTGAGGAGATGCTGGCTCACATTTGTGAGTATCTGGATATTGACATCCCTCCTACGGTTTCTGACGAGGAGATTATGGATGTCGATGAGGATGTTGAGTGAGTTGTTTCTCCTGCTCGTGCCCCCGAGGGTACTTCTATTGGCACTTCTTCTGCTGGTGCTCCCGAGAGCACTCTTGCTGCCACCATCCCTTCGGTGGACACTTCTGTCGCCCCTGAGACCTCCACTCCTGTCGTGCCCGAGACCACCACCCCTTCTACAGAGCCTGCTGCTGCTGCTGATCCTTCCTCCGCCTCCTGAGCTTGCGTTGGAGGACTCTCCCATGTGCATTTGGACGATTTATTTGTCGTGAGAGAGTGGGTTAGTATAGTTTGGGTGGTGATGTATTTTTGATATATTTTGGATGTTCTGATGATACATTTTGATGTAAATTTGTTTTGATGTCTGTTGAGACATATGTTGTATTTTGTGCACCGGTCTGTTGACCGTTTCTATTAGTGTTGGCAGATGTATACATTTTGATGTACAATGTTATATGTTTATATATACATCGTGTTGCCATTTACTTCAGTGTGCACTGTATTTATTTTTTTGTCTCTGATGTTGATTTCGTCGCTCAACGATTATATTGATTTAATAGAATTCTTTCTATGAAAACATAGAATTGTTTTCCATGCACTAAATTCACTAAGAATGTTGATATTGGAGAGTATGTTCCATAACTCAATATGTGAAATTAATTTGGGTTTTGATGATTTCATTTTTCGATTATCAACTATGGTCTCATTGGCACGCTTTGCTTTACTTCGTTACTTTACTTTGGTGTCATTTGGACCGTGGTCGTATTCTTCGACTCTCGTGCTTTTATTTTTAGCCATTGTTGTTGTCGTTGATCTCCTCCTGCTCTTTTTGCTAATGCCAAAGGGGGAGAGAATTAATAATGAAGATGTGCTAAATTATAATTTAAAGCAAGTTACCGTGAATCTAATTTGATATGTTAGATTCAGGGGGAGTTAAGATATAAAAATGGATTTCAAATCCTATATTTCAATAATTGGGTTCATATTTTATACTTTCCTCGTCTCCTTGATACGTAAGATTATTATTTAATACGGAACTAACGTGTCATCAATGCAGGGGGAGTAAGTAAATTCCATTTGACTCATTATTATTGATAATTATTTATGTTGGTTTGTCATCACCAAAAAGGGGGAGAATGTCGAGTATTGATTCCCCGGATTTGGTTTTGATGATGAACAAACATAAATATCGTGAACTAACTCTTTGTGAGCGCAGTTATGGAGATCGTCGCCAAAAATCTACATATATCAAAAGCGACGTCTCAAGACTTCTCAAAGCATGTGATCGTGTGCCTAAAGCTTCGTTGAAGCTCTAGGAGCATTATTGAAGTCAAGAGATTCGGATTGAAGCTTTGAAAACGGTTCGTCAAGTTTATTTTATAGTCTTCTAGCTTCTTTTCGTAGAATGTTAAGCCTTGAGTAGGTCTTACATTATAATCTTCATGATGCTCATATCTTAGAGCTAGGATTATCTTAGAAGCCCATAGAAACTTTCCCGAAGCTTCACGCTTCATTTCGCGGCTTCTAGTGCATCTTAGTTGGTTCAAGGAGAAGATCCAACCGACTAGATTGTCATCTAGTCAGTTAAGAATTCTCCTTGAACCGACTAGATCTCATTGCTCAATTCAGCATCTTCACTGTTGACCAATTAGTCGGTCCAAGAAGATTCACCGACCGACTAGTTGTCAAACTAGTCGGTTTGGAATCCTTCTTAGACCGACTAGTTATATATTCAGTTTCACAGCCTGAGCTACTGTTTACTCTTAGTCGGTCCAAGTACAACCATCGACCGACTAGTTGTGAAACTAGTCGGTTGGAATTTGTTCTTAGACCGACTAGTTCTCTTTTGTTCAGCTTATTGTTTTTCAACTCTTAGTCTGTCAAAGAACACTCCCTGACCGACTAGTTGTCAAACTAGTCGGTTGGCAAGTCTTCTTAGACCGACTAGTTCTATATCTCATGAACTATCTTTCTTGGATGTTTACCTCTTAGTCGGTCCAAGAGGAATCACCTACCGACTAGTTGCAAAACTAATCGGTCAGTGATCCTTCATAGACCGATTAGACTGCTTCAGAAATAGATCCGTTGCAGCATTAATTGTACGAATTTTCTCTCTCTCTTCTCTCCATCCTATATAATCTTGTGATGCTTCTTCATAGCATTAAAGGGTGATATTATTGAGATTTTGAGAATTAAAGAGAGAGCATTTAATTCCTATTTCCAAGCTCCCTTTCTTCACAAGAATCTCTCCCTCACTCTTATTCCTCAAGAGAGATTCTCATTGATTGTGAGCTACTCAAGCTAGGAGCTTGAATCCAAGTCTCCAACTTCTCCCTAGCCACCTATTGCTGTTCATCTTGGTGGAGCTAGGGTTTGGTGACTTCTTCTTCCTCAAAATCCTCCTTGCCCTAAAATCGTAAGTTTACTCAAGGCATAGGATATTGTTGGTAAGCATTTTATTGTTTCATATTTACTTTGTTATTAAGTTTATCTCTCGGTTGTGAGAGTTGTGTGTAATCCTGGTTTGTGGGAGTCACATTTTGATTTGTGTATGATTTGATCTTGTAGAGATTTTCTACAAGAATTTCATAGTGCAAACTTGGGTTAGAGGATTCTAACTCAAGTAGCCGGAGGGTATCCGAGTGTTTGGGACATAGGATCACCGGGAACAAGTCGGGGAGACTTGGGTGGATCCGAACCCGTTACATCGCTTGTTTGCGCTTGTCTTTCTTTGTTGTCTATTTTCATTTCTGCATTGTTGGTTGAGTTTGCAAGATAATTAGGAAGTATACTCTTGATTATTTTAAAGTACTATTCATCCCCCTCTAGTACTTGTGCAGTAGCTATCAGGGCATTACATTACTCTCTATGTGGGATTTTGGTTCTTTCTGTGTGAGAGAACAAATCCTCTGTGTGAGAGTAAGGATTTCTCTGTGTGAGAATCCAAATTCTCTGTGTGAGGTATCTCTGTGTGAGATTGTATTCACTTCTCTCTGTGGGAATTAGAGTGAATATTGGTGTGGATGGACGTACTAAAGTTTTGGGAAACCAAGGTAATATCTTTGTGTTTGCGATTATTGGTGTTGAGCATACTCTTTAATTTCTGCTTCTTATTATGCTTTAATTTCAGTAACTTTTACTTAAGCACTTTGCTTGCTATTACACTATTCACCCCCCTCTAGTGTGTGTGCGTGTGTGTGTGTGTAGCCCCGCAGGGTCCCTAACAGAACCTACACTTCATTTTTGAAAATAAAAACTGGGGAAACATTCGGAGGGAAATACAGAAAAGCAGGGAAGATAACAGTGGGCATGCAAAGCTTGCTCGGGGGGAGTAGCCACGGTCGATTGAACTACCTCCTCACTCGATTATGCGTAGGGGGGTCTGGACGACTTTCACCCTCTTCCCCTTGTCCGTTTGCATGGGTGTTCCCTCCTCGGGGATCGCAAGCATCGACAAAATTCTTCGGGTGTCCTCGGTTGATCTGTTGGTCGATGTATTTCTTTAGGTGCCAGCAGTCGTCGGTGTTATGGTCGTTGTCCTTGTGGTACATGCAGTATTTTTCCTTATCCCTTTGGTCGCCCTTCATCTTTGGGGGTGGCTTGTTGATGTGACCCTCTTTCTGAGCTTATGTTAGGACGGCAGCATGTGTCTCGTTCTGCTTAGTGGGTGGTGCTTCCCCTCTGTGCTGCTTCCCCCTTGGATTTTTCTCCTGCCTGTGATCCTCCGGCTCGTGGCGCTCACCTTCGTCATGCTTGGAGTTCCAATTGGTTCCTGCCGGGAGACCCCCTTCTTCCGCAACCAAGGCCTCTTCGATCAGCATGAACCATTCCGCCCGAGCTATGGCCTCAACAAGGTCCTTTGGGGGTCATTGTGCAGGTTCTTCTTCAGGGCCCTGTGTCGGAGCCCCTTCTTTAGGGACATTGTTATGACCAATTCGGGGCAGCTCTCGACGTTCATCTTCTGGGCATTGAAGCAAGCCCTCCGATTCTCGCCCGGCCTCTGTATCACGTTGAACAGGAAGTTCGAGCCTGGCTTCCTCTACCGTCTGGCCATAAAATGTTGGTAGAACATCTGGGACATGTCCTGGAAGTTGTTGATGGACTGGTCAAGGAGGCTGTTGTACCAGTCCCGGGTGGACTTCTTGAGGGTGGTGTAGAATATGCGGTAGAGTAAAGTGTCGTCAGCCCCCAAAACCTCATAATCCCTTTGTAGTCCAGAACATGTTCCTCGTGGTCCCCCGAGCCGTCGTATTTCTCCAGGACTGGCACTTTGAACCTGGAGGGCACCCGTGTTTCGGTGATGCTTCTTGTCGATTGCCAGAGGCCCCAGGGTAGCCTGGCCGGTTGGCACCTCGCCCTGGCGCCTGGGTTGTCTAGGCAGGTCAGTGGAGACGTGGGGAGGATTCCCTCGGTGTCCATCCTGGCTGGGCATCGGCGTAGGTTGTCGAGTGCGCTCTTTGCGATAGTGTTCCTCGTGGCTTCTCGGCCTCTTCCGGCATGGGCTCCTGCTTCGTCCCTGGTGCCCTTCAGTGGCCGTGTGACTGGACAACTGACGCCCAGTCGAGCGGCACCATTTGGACGAAGTCACTGTAGATTCGCCCCAATCCACCTGGTTCCCCCTCCCCTTGTTCGAACAGAAGTGGGGTGGGTGAACACTCCCAGTTCTGGCCTCCACCCTCGCGGCCCATGACTACGGTTGAGTGTAGTGGGGGGCACTGCCATGAGTGGTCAGTGAACCCCACATGGTTCCCATCAAATGGGTGTTACTAGCCCGCGAGTTGCTGGATGGCCGCTGCCAGAGTATGGAAGTTAGCATTCATCTCCTGGGTGAGATGGTCGAGTAGATATTTAGAAACATGCATAATGATAATTAGCTACATTAGGAAACATCCATATTGTAAGCAACATTCTGTATGTGCTTATTCTAAGAAATATTCTTCTTCAAGTTGACAATTACCTGATGGACATCTCAGGCTATGGTGAGAATGAACAACTTATAAATGTACCGGGACATCATAAGCCCCGGCTGGACATTGGGCTGAACATGGGCTACGAAGGAGGTGATATGGTCCATGGTGAGATCTCAAACCACTGACTAAGGTGACTGCTCAAAGTTCAAAGGCAACATCCTCCACTGCTACAAGAAGACCCCTACGGTCGTTAAGTATCATTTCTGATCTGGTCGAAGTTTGGTCTGTATCATTTCTGATCTTTTTGTTATCGTTTCTTGTTCTTTGATATCACTTCATCTTTCGTTCAATATCAGATGACTCTTTTTCTTTTCCATAATTGTAGGGTTTGGCATTTCAGTTGATAGATGATGTTATTAGTGGGTTGAAAAGCATTTCACGGTCTGAGGCAGATGGCAGTTAGAGCAGACATCACTTCGTTAGGTGGCAAGGTTCAGAATGTGTTCGTGTTGTAAGCATGAAAAAATCATAATGGCGGCGGTAATGCAAGCTTGGGTTCGTGTTGTGAGCTTGGGTTTTTGTGTGGGTGACTTTGATTTAAAATCCATTGCAAAGGCAATGCTGGAACGTGTCACGAGGGAGCTACGCATGTTCTCGATGCTTAGGGGCAGGTATCACCTCATCCGAGAAAAATCATGAACAAGCGGTGCCTGCTTGTTCTGGACGATGTCTGGAGCGAGAACCGGTTAAAGGGGGAGAAACTAAAGGACATGCTGAGGGGCAGCTCGCACGAAAACAAGGTGTTGGTAACCACGCGCAGTCATGTGGTGGCTGCAATGGTGGGCACCACTGAGAGCTGCAATGGGTGTTTATCTTATGATGATTGCTCAATGGTGTTCCAGCAGAAGGCATTTGAATAGAGGAGGGTGGAAGTTTGTCCAGATGTAGTGCAGATTGAGAAAGAGATTGTTCAGAGGTGCGGTGGAGTGCCACTGGCAGCAAAATTTCTGGGAATTATTATGTCCACTAAGCACGGGGAAGGACAGCTGTTGGCCTTTATGGATGACGAAATTTGGAGATCAGATGAAGGGGTAGAGGGGATTATATCTGCATTTTATAGAAGGTATGGTCGCTGGTCTCCTCGATGGAACCAGTTTCAGTTTTTGCAACACAACTTGAGATTGGGCAGTCTTTAGCTGCGAAATTCCCATGCCTACTGCATGGAGCGAGCAAAACCAAATCTCGACCGTTAAAGGTCTTTAAAATGGATCCACAAGGGCGGTAATGCTTTATTCTGGATCATCCAAGAACTTTAGTTAGGAAGCGAGATGGGGACGGATTGGTCGTGGTAGGAGACGTTGCAAGGCTTGCATTGTAGCCAAGTGAGGGAGGAGCCGGTGTCGACCACTATGGGGTAGGCGGTTAAGGGGGTCCCCCAGGACATGATGGTGACGTAGTTCCCGAAGCCTAAGGCGGAGCCTGGCGTCAACGAGGATGACATGTCGGAAGATGATGGGTCCACGGATGAGGACGACTCGTGATTGGATAGCTAGGCAAAGAGGGACCAGACGTGGCGGTCGTCGTGGAGGAGGATGGTGGAGATGGGGAGATATGGGAGTAAGGCCGATAAGGAGTGCTGGAGGGGCAGTCGGATGCTGCCACCATGATGGTGGTGAGAGTGGTGGTGATGATGATGATGCAAAGTTGCATCCCAGTCATGACAAAATTAAGGAAGTCTAATTTTTTGACAGCAACAACTTGTGTAACAACTTGTGTAATATTGTTTTTGGTAATGTAATACTGTTTTTGGTAATCATTATGTATAAATTTCTTATTAATACTGTTTTTGAATAATATTATGTGTGTGTTTATTATGACGTGTATAGCTACTGCAGGGAGATTCGGAACAGTTACAGCGGCGTATTTTTTTTAATTTTGTGCTTTTTTCGCAATGCTTTATAAAAGTTGTTGTAGTGTTTTAAACTATTTAAACCAGTTGTTATAGAAGTTTTCAGAACCTTTTAAAAAGTTGTAATTGCAGTTTACACAACTTTTAAAGAAAGTTGTAATATTTCTTTATACAACCTTTTTATAAACATTGTAATAATTGTTTCCACAACGTTTATTAAAAGTTGTAATATCTCTTTACACAACCTTTTATAAAAGTTGTAATAGTAGTTTACACAACTTTTAAAAAAGTTATAATATTGCTTTAAACAACCTTCTATAAACGGTGTAATAAAAGTTCACACAACGTTTATTAAAAGTTGTAATAGAAGTTTACCCAACGTTTATTAAAAGTTGTAATATCTTCATACACAACCTTTTCTAAACGTTGTAATAGAAGTTTACACAACGTTCCAAAAAATTTGTAATATGTATCTATTACAACTTTTGCTTACAACATGCAGAAAAAGTGGTCGAATAAGCCAACCCTATTACAACTTCGCATATTACAACGTTTGTTAAAAGGTTGTCTGACCCCTATTACAACTTTTTTTAGAAGTTGTCAATGACCAGTTTTGTTGTAGTGATATAAATGAACATATATACATGTTTTATTCCCTGGGCATTAATATTGCTTACATATGTTTATGGGTAATACGATAAAAATAGCACTTAAATCTATTTTTGGCTCATTTTAGTCATTTATGACACATATAGCACTTTGATATGATACATATGATACATGGTTAAATATACTTGTTACTAACTTATAATGATGCATGTGGAGTTTTATTCTGAATATTTAACAAAATATGCATCCTTGCGGGGGGAGTAAGTATATTTTAATTATTTTATATATTATATGCTAGTCATCATAAAAAAGAGAGTTGAATGTTGGATATTGAGTCACTCCAATGTAAGTTTTGATGATGAGCGAACTTATTTGTTGTGCTAAGTTATGAATGCAGAAATTAGGAGAAGAACAAGGCTAGGTGATGGTGTTCAAGGGAAAGAAATGAAGCAAGTGAAGATAATCCACGACAAAAACTTAAAGCTCAAAGATTACATTACGAAAAAAAATCAAGGCAAATTTGTATTTTAATGTAATTATTTTTTCTATCATAAATATCTTGTTAAAGACATGAATAAGCACCTCACATACACTTAGGAAACCTTAGAAAATGTTTAGAAATAGTTTGGTATCACCACATATCATTTTCCTAAGTTTCTAGCCAATTCTATGTATATTTGTTAGTATTACTGGACCAATGATATTCCCCTAGTCGACTAATGGAAGACTGAAAACTTGGCCTATCAGGCATGTCTGGTTATTTGACCAGTATAAAAGCCCTAGTCAACTAATAAGAAATCTAAGGCATTTCAGATTCTGTTATGTCAGGTTAGTCGACTAATGTGTTCAATGATACTTTTGGGATTTTTTTTGTCAGTTTTTCATGTCTATAAATAAGGATTATCTCAGGGATTTTCATAAAAAGGAAAATCTGTTGTGAATGGATAATACCAGAGTTGGTTAGGATCACTGCTATCTTATAGATATGCACATATCTTCTGTATCCTATCTATGTATGCTCCTCTATTTGCAATAAATAAAGAGCTGGGGTTCCTCTCCGAGATGATGATTCATAACACATTATCAGCACGAGACTCTAATTACAAATTTTCACACAAAATCGATTTGGTGCGAAAGCGAAGGAAGGCAGGAGATCCACGCGTGCAGTGTCCTCCACAGCAAACGAGCGTCATCATCTGTGTAGGATTCGTTCAACCGTCGCTATATTCGGATGATGGATATAGAGGTAAAACTCGCTAAAACGTCATTTTATCATACATATGATAATTTTATACATAGATCTCGCAAGATCGGAGTGGAAATAGGGCTAATCGCCTAAATCGATGATTTTTATCGTTTAAAAATCATATTTTAAACATGATTTCAATCTGAACTTTTAATAAAATTTGGTGTATCCACTCTCGACATAGCCGGCCGCCGCCATTTTTCACCGCCCCGTAGGCGTCGGATCCCCCCTACGCTCGAAGCAAAAGCAACGAGGCCACTGCTGTCTGTGCCCCCACCTGAAGCGGGGCCGCCGTTGTCTGCACCTCCTTCCTGAAGCGGGGGTCTGTCGCTGTCCCTCGCCCCTCCCCACCAGAAAGGGGGGAGGCCATAGTCGTCCATGCCCCCCGCCTCACAGCGAGGGGGGCACCTCCCCATCGACCCCCCGCAAGGTAGAAGGGAGACCGCCGCTTTCCCGTCCACCTCGTGGGGTCGGGGGCCCGACCCCTCTCTGGCCCCACGTCGGGGGGCGATCCGCCCCTCATTCACCCTGGGCCTAATGCCCATGGGCACAAAAAGAGGTTGTGCAGGCCTGAAGCCTGCAGCCAAGCTACGGGATTTAGGCCCGTAGGCCAATTTTCTGATGAAAAAACAGATTATATTTAAAGGGGAGGCGCTACAAATAAGCTTTAAAAGGCTTTTGAGTGCTAAAAATAAGTTTTAAAAAGGGTTCAGGGGGCCTAAAAATTCATGAAAAATCATAATAAAATATGTGACATTAATGGGATGTTAAGGGGACATTTGGGGATAAATTAGGGATAATTTAAAAGGAAAACTCCTTCCTTTTTCAAGAAGAATATGTCATTAATTGGGCACTTTTCAAACTCTTTTGAATAATCCCAACTAGCACAACCCTTGCATTATATGATACCTTTGGTGGATCATAATTATATGATATGCATCATTTTTAATGGCTTATTCTATGGATAAACTAATACTTGGTTTTTCAAAATTAAACTTAATAATTAGGAAGATCCTGCGATCGCTTTATCGTTAGTCACCTAACCTAACGATGTGACGTTGTATAGTGGTCCAATAATTATAAAGTAATTAAATTTTTTATCCTTTACTTTGAATGTAAATGCATGTGATGCATGTGATGAAAATGTCTGCTGAAAATGTTTGATGAGCAAAACTTTTGCATGAATGGCTAAATTACGGTTTTGGATCGGCTGTTTAAGTCCCACATTTTATTTCCTGCACTTTCTTGTACTTTTTGAGAGAAATTGTAGTGAGGAATTTATGTAATGACCAAGACCGAAGCTATTTTACATGGAGACGGAGGCCACACTTGAAGCTGAAGATCTTATTTGGGACCCACATGGTTTCCAAAGTTGTAATTTCTTTTTAAAGCTTTCATTTGTGTAATATGGACTGCAATGGGACTTTGGACTTTTTATTTATGTGGGACTGGCCGATCCACGCAATTAGCTCCTCATATAAAAATTTACTCCGCATGAAAATGTTTATTATTTAAATTATTAATTCATGCAAATTTGTACTCTGCTAGATAAAATGGCTAAAATCACAAGTGTCGATTTTGAAGTGCTGGATGCATCAGGAAGAAACTATCTGAGCTGGCAGTTCGATGTGAAGTTTTATTTGCGGGCTAAGTCCCTCATTTCTGTTGTGACTAATAATGAAAATGTAAGCGATATAGAAAAGGTGCAAGCCATTATCTATATTCGCCACCATATGGACAAGACCCTAAAGGCTGAATACCTTATGGTCAAAGATCCATTTGAGCTGTGGACTGGCCTTGAGGTATGTATAAACATCAGAAAGATGTTATACTACCAAGGGCACGATATGAGTGGGAGAACCTGAGACTGTAGGACTTTAAGTCCACAACTAAGTACAAATCAGCTCTCTTTAGCATCACCTAACACCTAAAGTTGTGTGGTGATAAAATGTCTCAGAAGATCGCATGCTGGAAAATATGTACACGTCTTTCCATGAGAAAGATGCGATACTAATGCAGAAATACCGTGAACGCAAGTTCACCAAGTATTCTGAGCTGCTATCATGTTTACTCATGGCTGAACAGAACAGAGAGCTTCTCCTTGCCACTCACAACATGCGCCCCCTGGCACTGCCCCCTACCAGAAGCACACAATGCCTCTTCTTTTTCCAAAAAAGAAGGGAGACAATAAACGAAAAGAAAGACAACAAGAAGGGGGACAGAAAAAAGGGCTAGGGGCCAAGTCCAGCATCGAAGAAATGAAGGGAAGCGTAAGTTCACCTGGCGCAGACAATAAGAAGAATGATGCACCCCCATCCAAGAAGGATTGGGAAGACCAGTGCCATAGTTGTGGCATGAAAGGCCACTGGTCCAAAGTGTGCCGAACTCCACAGCATCTCCAGGATTTGTATAAAGAAAACAAGAAAAATAAAGCTGAAACAAACCTGGTGACCTCTGATGCTCTAGTTAAGTTTACAACTGAAGACTTCGAAAATGAATACATGCTTGATTAGCCTTCTATTTTTATCTTAGCTACTTGTTTTAATAACATTTCATATTATGAGAGCTTTTTGGATTATGTATTTTGAATGAAAAACTTTCTCTAAAATGTGCCTATATGATTCATCTTTTAATAGATGCACTGCTCTTATAACTGATTAGTAGACAATAAATAAACACATACGATCCTTCAATACAAAGCCCAATATCAGGGCCATATTGAAGGTTCTGGGAACACAACAATGTTGCTCCCAAATGACACAAAAATAAAGGATGCATTAATCTCTCCGAATTCCAACCGAAACTTACTAAGTTTCAAGGATATCCGTTTCAACGGATTCCATTTGAAACCAACAAATGTAAATGAAAAAAAATTACTATATGTAACGTCTTAAGAAAAAGGAGTAAAATCCATACTTGAACTTTTGAGAGCTTTTTAATAGGCCTCTTCAATACAAAGATTCAGAGAGAGGAAGCAGATTTAACAGAGCACCTGAAGTGCCCGACATCAGCCAAGTTTTTACTTTGGTATGATAGACATGGCCACCCTGGATCAGTGATGATGCACCGCATCTTATCCTATGGGTATGACTTGAAGAACCAGAAGAATCTTCAGAAGGGAGAATTCCCTCGCATCCCTTGCTGTTAAGGTCAAAATTCACCAAGACAGTTGTCAGACTGATGGAGACTCGAAGTGCTGAGCTGGAGCCTTATCAACGTCTAGAGTGGGACCCTTGTTTGAAGGAACCAGGGTTTAATGACGGTAGTTGGGGGTGATATAACCATCGATCGACTTATGAGCGACCGCTGCATCGGTCATCCGAGGTTGAAGGGCTTGACGTCAACCTTCGATGTTGGATAACGATTGTCGATCTGCACCATATGGAGTCGTTAGGGTGGTCAGATCTAGGTTCACATCCAAATCCCCTCTGATGCTTAAGTTAGTGAGGAATTTAAGGAAGAGAGGGAGCTTGGTGTAGCAGAGATCGACCCACGGAGGTTCGTCTCTAGACTAACGATGCAACCTCGAATATAAGAATGGTAAAAGTGAGGAGATAGAGTTATATGTCTCAGACCTCGTATCTTGAAGATAGAACCCCTTTACCTTCGTTTGTCGGCCTATTTATAAGTAGCTCCTTCTTGACGATGTGCAACCATCCCTCATTGATTGGGGCACGATCTTCTTCGGGATTCATGTTAACGGTTGCCCATTTACTCGGCCCCATTAACTCTCCCTTAAATGTCGACGCTAGCCCAACGGTCGAACGACCTGTTTGTCCGACTCAGCTGTAACCCACTCAGAGTGTGGGGGGTATTGGGTCGTGGATGCTAACTGGGCCGGGTATGCAGATACCCAAACTGTGTTCGTACCCATGCGCTAACAATGGCCCCCATCATTTGCGCCTCAGGAGTCGTACTGACTGGGACCGAATGATGAGTAACCTCCTTAAATGTGCACTGTTTTCGAAATATCCTATTTGATATATGCCGCCAAAACCCTTTCGCCTTTAGAGCGATCTCCGCCGTTTCTGGTGGTTGGATTTGGACACATGGCACACATAGGATGTCAGATGGTTGGGTTTCTTCACATATAAGAGAAAAATCAAGGAACAGCTTGAGATTTTTCCGCTTCATCCTCTTCATTGCTTCAACAGCTTGCTTCCAACATCGCTTCTCTCGGAGATTGCATGTTCCTTATCAAGGTATCTCCCCTCTTCGATTATGATTCTCTTGAAGGTTCATTAGGCATGTTTGCTCGGGTTGTGTTCAAGGTGCCGACCCCTGAGGAGTTAGCAGAGCTCTTCTGCCCCCCTCGATGCATGGAAGTTCATGGGAAGGGGAAAGGAATTTGGGTTGAGTCGGACCTTCCCATTTGTCGAAGGGATCGGAAGTAGAAGGTCCATGGATTCATCTTAGACATGGCCCCTAGGTTTTCCCTCGATCTGACTGCCGAGGTTTGGCAAGGTTGCTTCTGTGATCCATTTAGGGTTAGGGTGCCTTGTTCGGATGAGAGAGAGTGTTTCCCACAAAATAAGGAGGTGTGGGTGTATCTCAAATCTTTCCACTTAGGACTCCGATTCTCCATTCACCCCTTCATTCTGGAGGTTTTGTGCTTCTCAGAGCTTTCTATTTGTAGACTCGCTCCTCAAGCTTTCCCTCCCTTAGTTTGCATCATCGAGTTGTGTGAGCTTTATGGAGTCTGTCCGACCTTCGATCTATTTAGATTCTTCTTTAGGATAATAGCCGACCCACATCGAGTGTGGTATCACATCGTTGCTCGCCCGGGTATGAGGCTCATATACGACCTCCCAGTTTCTGACCGTGGGTGGACGGATACCTTCGTGTTCGTCGTTCTACCTGACCTTGGACCATTGCTCAATGGCTGGAGTTCTCCGAACCCTGATCTTGCAATGGAGTCTCATCTATCTTTGGAGCAAGTCAGAGTCAGGCTATCGCCGAGCAGGTCAAGGCAGTGAAGACTTTATTGAGTCGATCGGGACAAGACATGTCGATTCATTATTTGTAGGATGATCGTACGATAAAAATCCTTCTATGGAGCCCGGATAAGTATCTCTTATCTATATCTTTATCTCCACCACTCATGGTAATTATCTTCGTTGTTTACAGATATGACCAATGACAGTTGACGCAGCGACGAGTCCAGTTTGTACCGAGTCTGGATGGAGTAGCGGAAGAAGAAGAAGACGGTCGAAAGGTCGGGTGCCCGAACCGATCGATCGAGCGCTCGCATCGAGGGGTCGGGTTCTCGGTCCCCCCTCCCTGTACATCAGAGCTCCTCCTCTGAAGGGGGAGAGACCAGGCAGGCATCCAGGCCTTCTTCTCAGTCTCTTTGAGGGAGTCCACTACCCGAGATCCCGTGCAGTCTCCCGTTCCCTTAGCTTCCGTCGTGGTTGCAGCAGCACCAGAGGTGGTCGACGTCAACGCTGTCGAAGTCATTGAGCCGACTACGGGAGTCAGTCAGAAGAGGGAGACACCCACTTGCGAGGAGGAGGGGTCTTCGAAGAGGAGGCGAGTGGACAAAGAGGACCCCATGGGGAAAGGCAAGGGGGTCGCTCCTTTCAAGACTCCAGAGGCAACAGAGACTCTTTCGATGCACCAGGGTCCCATGATGCCCCTCATGGATCAGTGACCACGGAGTGACATTGTGTCGCCCATCCTGCTGGTCAGCTCGATCCCTGGGGAGTTCGATCGAGCGTTGCTGCTCAATCGGGTTTTGTCCTGATCCTCGGGACCGGTCCAAGGTGAGTTTCACCTGCCCCCCTTTGCCATGGGCAAGGACGAGTCGGCCTTGAATGACTTTGGGACGACTGCCATGATGGTGGAGAATTCGATCCTCCCCAAGGATTTGGAGTGCATGCAGAAGTTGGACCTCGAGCGGATGGCAAACTTCTTCGTAGGGAGAAAATACCAGGTATGTCATCTGAGCCTTGGTTTTTTGGTACCCAAGTTGGTCGATGTCCTTGACTGACCTTCGTTTTGTTTGCATATGTTCATTCTCGAGGTCGTGCTACGCCATCAGGCTATCGACTTGATCGACGGAGGTCGACGGGTTACAGATGCGGAGCGTAAAGCACTCCGCTTCGAGGCACGGGCGAAGGAGGCAAAAGAGGCCTTGGGAAAGACCCTCTCTAATAAGGCGACGGTCGAGTGGGAGGCGACAGAGGCTAAGGACAGCCTTTTGTCGCTATCGGCCCTCCACAAGTCTGTCAAGCTCCAGTGGCAGACGGAGAGGTCTAAGCTCGAAGAGGAGATCGATGCCTTCAAGAAGGAGACGATCGAGCTTCGGGCCAAGGTCTATGACTTTTAGAGGTAGGCGGAAGCTAGCCAAGTGGAGAAAGCTGAGCTTTAAGCCAAAGTCGTAGAGCTTGAGGAGGCTGCCGCGATAGAGAAGACCGAGCTTACTACTAAGGTTAGGCGTATTCACTTAATGCATATAACCTTTTAAACGATGAATCACTCTTCTTTGGGTAGAGAGGGGTGGACCTCTCATGGCGTATGCACCTACGAGGGTCGTTCGGTGTGGAGGGGCGAGGCCCCTTCGACTTACGGCCGAAGAGACGAGAATATTTCGACTGATGTTAAAGAACGAGCTACTTTGCATTCATAATGAACATGCATAAGATAGAAAATGAACTGTCAATTTACCCTTTTAGTACAATCATTGATAATACTTTCTTAGATGTTCCGCGTTTCAAGGATGAGGAATTTCCCTATCATCCAAAGTAGCGAGTTAATAGGTGGCAGGACCGAGTACGTCGATCACCGTGTAGGGTCCTTCCCATTTTGCAGCGAGCTTCCCCTGCTTGAGGATCTCGAGAGTAAAAGTGGCCTTACGTAGCACCAAGTCACCTACATGAAGCTGCGTTCGCGGACTTTCGTGTTGAAGTAGCGGGCCATGCGCCCCTTCTGTTTGATGAGGGTCCCTAACGCCCATTCGTGGACCTCGTCCACCAGTTGTAGATTGAGCTCGAGGCCCTCTGAGTTTCTTTCTTCTTCATAGTATTGGAGATAAAGCGATCGCTCATTGACCTCGACGGGGACGACAGCCTCGCATCCGTAGGCCAATATGAACGGTGTTTCGCACCTCGAGGTTTTGTGGGTCTTTCTATACGACCATAATATGCAAGGGTATCTCATCCAGCCAAGTTATTTTGAGCTCGGTTATTCTCTTTCGCAGGGGCCCAATGATGCGTTTGTTGGCCGACTCAGCCAAGCCGTTCGACTGGGGATGGGCGACGGAGGCGAAGTGCAGCTTGATCTTCAGCTCTACGCAGAAGTCTCTGAAGCCGACGCTGTCGAATTATATTCCGTTGTCTGCGACTATAGATTGTGGGATGCCAAAGCAATAGATGATGAACTTCCAGATGAAGCTTCGAGCTTTCTTCCAGGTGATTTAGGATAGAGGCTCCGATTCGATCCACTTAGTGAAATAGCCAATCGCCACTATTAGGTATCTTCGTTTCCCATTCGCCGACTTGAATGGTACAAGGAGGTCTAGTCCCCATTTGGCGAAAGAAACTAGACTGACAATGGGGATCAGATCGGTTGGTGGGGCCGAGCTGATCTTTGAGAACTTTTGGCAGATCGAGCATCGTCGAGCGTATTTGATGGCATCTTTGAACATTGTTGGCCAAAATACCTCTGTCTCATGGTCTTCAAGGCTATGAACTTTCCTCTGCAATGGTTTTCGCAGCCATCCTCGTGGATCTCCTGGATCACGTAGTGTGCTTCCTATGGGGCTAAGCATTTAAGATAGGGGAAGATGTCATACCTGGTCCACCGTCTTTTATACAATGAACCGTCTAACCAGACGAATTGGTAGTCCTTCCGTTCTAGCTTTTGTGCCTCCACTGGGTCGGTCGGGTTTTCTCCGATGATTAGGTAACGGACTATTAGACCCATCCACATGGCCTCTTGATCGAGGTTCAGCAGTTCTTGCCCTAGTTCGCTGGGATGGAATAGACGTTGTACATACACGGTCTGACCGAATCCTACAGAGGAGGACGATGCAAGTTTTGACAAATCATCAGCTCGATTCTTCGACCTTGGCATGTGATGAATTTCTACGTGTGCGAATGTGGCGAGCTCTACCTTAACGACTTACATGTAACTCTGCATTGAGTCATCCCGTGCCTCGAAGGTCCCATTTAGTTGATGGACGATGAGGCTGGAGTCGATGAGTAGTTAGACCACACTCGCCCCTAGGGCTCGAACCAGTCAAAGTCCGTTGATGGTCGCTTCATATTCCGCCCCATTATTAGTGGGTTGGAAATCAAAGCGAAGGGCGTATTCAAATATATCGCACGTGGAAGTTTGGACGATTATTCCGGCCCCGCATCCCGCTTGTGTGGATGAACCATCAACTTGTACGATACAGGCTCCCTCTTCATCTATTGCGTCTTTTGCTCTGCTTGTTGAGGAGATGGGGTAGCTTCTAGCAGTGTGCTAGTTGTGTTTATCTCTTCCTGGGGGTTGTCATTGTAGGTGAGTTCGACGATAAAGTTGGCGAGAGCTTGCCCCTTGATGACGGTCCTCAACTTATACTGGATGTCGGACTCGCATAGTTCGACCCCCCATTTAGTCATTCTCCCCGAACGATCGAGCCTCTTTAGGGTCTGTTCTAAGGGAGTGTCGATGAGGACCAAGATGGTGTACGCTTGGAAGTATGGTCGCAGTCTCCTAGCAAATTGGACCAGCGCGAAAGCCATTTTTTCAATCCTGGAGTAGTTAACCTCCGTGCCTTGGAGGACCTGACTGACGTAGTAGATGGGCCGTTGTACCCCAGCATCCTCTTTGATGAGCACCGAGCTTATGGCCTCTTCGGTGGCAGCCATGTAGATGATAAGATGGTCATCATTATCAGGCTTGGTCAGGAGTGGTGGGGTGCGAAGGTACTCCTTCAACTCTGAGAAGGCTTTTTTGCAGTCTGCATCCCATTCGATGACTCTCTTGTCGCTTAATGCGGAGGCTATCGCCTTCCTCAATACCTTGAAGAAAGGTAATGACCTCTCGGCTGACTTAGACATGAATCATCCCAAGGCTGCTATCCTCCCCTTCAGCCTATGGAGCTCTCTGAGGGTCGTGGGCCCTTTCATTGTGATGATGTCTGTGATCTTGTCGGGGTTGGCTTTGGTCCCCCGATTTGTCAACATGAAGCCGAGGAATTTCCCAGAACAAACCCCGAATGTACATTTGATGGGGTTTAGCCAAAGGTTGTATCGTCCGATCTGTGCAAATATCTTCTGAAGGTCCACAATGTGATCTGTTGGCTTCTACGACTTAACCAACTTGTCGTCGACATAGACTTCTAGGTTTTCCCTATTTAAGCCTCGAAGACGTCGTTCATCATGCGCTGGTATGTGGCCCCTTGCATTTTTTAAACCGAACGGTATTTTGGTGTAACAGAAAATACCTCGATCGGTGATGAATGAAGTTTTCTCCTCATCCTCTGGTGCCATCTGAATCTGGTTATATCCTGAAAGGCGTCCATAAAGCTAAGAAGCTCATAGCCTGAAGCACTGTCGACCAGATGGTCGATTCGTGGTAGGGGGTGGCTATCCTTAGGGCACGCCTTGTTGAGGTCAGTGAAGTTGATGCACATTCGCCACTTGCTGTTTGCCTTCTTGACCATCACGACATTCGAGAGCCATTCGAGGTACTTGACTTTTCAAATGAAGCGGGCGTCTAGAATTCGATCCACTTCTTCGACAACAGCTTTCATCTTTTCGCCTCCCATGTTTCTCTTCTTTTGATTCATGGGTCTGGAGGTTGGATCGATCCCTAACTTGTGGGATAATACCTCAGGGTTGATGCCAGGCATGTCCTTCAAAGTCCAGGCAAAGATGTCGACATGCTCTCTTAGGAGGGCGATCAACCGTTCTTTTAGGTCAGAAGGGAGCAGCGACCCGATAGAGACGGTCTTTCCTTCCTCGTCGGAGATTCGGATGTTCTCCATTTCTTCGACTGTGGCGGGCCGTTGATCTTCGATTTTTGGGTCGACATGGTCTGACTGCTCGATCCTCCTCAGGGCGATGGACAGTGTATAACACAATCGCACCTGCTTCTGATTCCCTTTTTCCTTTCCGACTCCGTTGTGGGTCTGGAATTTGATCATCTGATGGAAGGTTGGGAATACTGCCTCTATGGTGTTCAGTAGTTGTCTTCCGATGATCTCGTTATACGCCAAGTTGATCTTCACCACCATGAAATTGGTTATGCAAGTGATTTGTTGAGGATACGTACTAAGGGTCACCGGTAAGGTGATGATGCCTGCTATGGAGGCAGAGTGTCTGGTGAACCCCACCAAGGGCCCAGTTCAAGGCATCAACTCCACGGATGACATTTTCATCCTCTCCAACGAGCAACCTTTTCTCGGCGATCTCTTTGATGGTGGCCATAACGACGACATCATCATCGTGTGGTAGTTCTACACCTTCCAGATCTTCATCCGAGAAAGTGATAGGAGGTGAGGAATCTCTGGGGTGCTTTCACCCCGCGAATACCGTCATAAACCTCCCAGCATAGGAGCCTTGGGGAGAGGTTGATAACTCCGGGTACGGGGAACCCCCATTATCAGGTTGATGATTCTAATGCTGGGAGGCCTTGTGGCAACCTTGAAGGATGTGGATGGGCGATCGACATGGTTGATTAATACGTCGATCGGGATATCGACTCATGGTTTCCCACAGACGACGCCAAACTGTTAAGGCCAAAATTAACCAAGACAGTTGTTAGGCTAATGGAGACTCGAAGTGTTGAGCTGGAGCCTTGTCAACGTCTGGAGTGGGACCCTTGGTTGAAGGAACCAGGGACAAATGATGGTAGTTGGGGGTGATACGACCTTTGATCGACCTACGAGCGACCGATTTTTCGGTCGTCTAAGTTTGAAGGGCTTGACGTCGACCTTTGATGTTGGATAGCGATTGTCGATCTGCACCACAGGGATTCGTTAGGGGGGGTCGGATCTGGGTTCCGACCTAAATCCCCTTCGATGCTTAAGTTAGTGAGGAACTTAAGGAAGAGAGGGAGCTTGGTGTAGCTGAGATCGACCCACGGAGGTTCGTCTCTAGACTAACGATGCAAGCTCGATTATAAGAATGGTAAAGGTGAGGAGATAGAGTTATATGTCTTAGACCTCGTACCTTGAAGATGGAACCCCTTTACCTTTGTTCGTCAGCCTATTTATGGTAGCTCCTTCTTGACGATGTGTAACCGTCCCTCATTGATTGGGGCACGATTTTCTCCGGGATTCGAGTTAACGACTGCCCATTTACTCGGACCCATTAACTCTCCCTTAAATATCAGTGCTAGCCCAATGTGCTCAGAATGCGGGGGTATTGGGTCGTGGATGCTAAACAGGCCGGGTATGTGGATACCCGAATTCTGTTCGTACCCGTGCACTAATACTTGCTATAAGAGAAAAAAATTACAAGGCCATCTCTATTAAAATCTGACAAAAGAATCTCCACGCTTCCTCGAAAGAAAATAAGGAGATTGATGTGGACAATCCACCCCCCTAGTGGGCTATTTCGGTACTCTATGATACTGATAAATGCATCCTCAAAATATTCATATGTGTGTCTACTATCGACCCGGAACTTAGCTCTTCCAAAGCTATTGGCACAAATAATAATGTTGCGGGCACATTTTCCATACAATCAAATAAAGAAAATAAGTTTGGTTAATATTGGGGAATTTACCTCCCGGTCATTTCAAGAGTACTGCCAAGCGACGAGAATAGGAACTGAACATACAGTGCCGCATGTTCATACCCAAAATGGGTCGATAGAGTCACTAATAAATAGACTCCAATAGATTGCACGTCCAATTTTAATGAAATCCCGATTGCTGGTAGATGCATGGGGACATGCAAATTCTGCATGCTGCATCGTAAATGAAAATAAGACACTCTGGAGGTCAGAGTCTCCAATGCAACTTGCATATGGAATGCCACCGAACATTTTTCACTTGAGAATCTTTGGTCATGTAGTTTAAATCCCCATCGCACCACCACAGAGGAGAAAAATGGGTCCTCAACGTCGCCTATATATCTATGTAGGGTTTGACTCACCCTCAATTATAAGATACCTAGAACCCCAAACGGGGGACGCATTTAAGGCACATCTTGTCAAACTAGATCAAGTAGGCGTCTAGCCAGCTATCATTTCACTGACTAGTCTCTTTTACGCTAAAAACAAGGAAGTGGCCTAAAAACATGGCCCTAAGCAAGATTTGGCAAGTTTCACTTGCCTGCAAGTATCACGTAAAGGAAACACCGTCCAACGAGTCCAAAGTCACAATTCCTACGTGCACAAGTCCACCGGCCTACATCCGTTTTATTAATCTTGATTAGTGAATTCTAAAACATTTAAAAATACTTTAAAATCTGATTTTTAGTCTTGTTTAGCATGCAATTGGGTTGGGGGTCCTAGGGGTGCAAAGCGTTACCTCTACACGACGCGAAAGCTACACCTGCGTCGGGTAGCGACGCCGGGGGTTGGAATAAAAGATCGCGCTCCAAGTCCAGATTCCAATTAGATTCCTCGCTGGAAGTCTCAGAGCAATCAACCGGAGCGACGATTTCAGATTCCAAAGCTAGCACGAGCGACGACGGGCTACGACGTGTCGCAACGTCGTACGCGGCAAATCGTCAAAGAGAACGCACCTAGGTGGGGCCCACAGTAGTCCTAGGGACCTATGGGGGACCCACAATACCTCTGGAGAACTTGGGGGGCCCACAGAGGCAAGTGGTGCGACGGGTGCGGGGTTGCGACGAATGGCTCTCGGTCGTACACAGCCAATGCGGGGGATTCTCTCGGTCGGTGCGGGGGAACGGGGCTGTGCAGCAGCGGGGGTCGGTCGCAGCAGCGGTGCGGGGGCTTCCTTCGGTCGGTGCGGGAGATCGGGCCGGTCGGGCGCTTGGAGCGGGTCGTTGCAGCGTTTGCAACGTTGCAACGAAGCGACGAGCGGCGATGCGAGCGGGCGCCTCGGTCAGGCGCGGGGCGATGCGGGGCGACAGAGCGGGCGATGGCTAGCGGTGCGGAGCGGAGCGTGAGCGGGGGAAGCTCTCGGTCAGACCGAGGGCTTCTCTCGGTCGAAGCGGATAAACGGCAGGCGGCTGTGCTGCGATACGGAGCGGAGCGTGGGCGGGGAGGCTAGAGGTCGGAGCGGTGGTTTTGGCTTGGTTTTCTCGGTCGGTGCGGCAGCTATTCGTCGCAACGTCAAATTTGGGTTTTGGAAGAGGCTAGGGTTAATTTCTTGCGAAAATAGGTCTTCCTAGGGGTTGTTTATATAGTGTAGATGGGTTGACTTGGTCTATGGCTAAATCTAATAGGATTAGAAGTTTAAAATAATTTAAAATTTGAAATTCAACTTCTCCAACTCACCCAAGGATTTGACCTGGTCCAAATGAGCTGGAAATTGGTTCAAAAATTCTTTAATACGTTTAAAACTCAAATAAATTTTATTTGGCCGAAAATAATTTAAAAATTAATTATTAAAAATATTTTAAAACTTGTTAAAAATATAAAAGTGGTCAAATGAACTCCAAAAATTATAATATAAATATCGTGGTGATCGTGATGACGAAAGTGAGCTAACTAAGAAGACGTATCTCAATTTCGACGTCGGACGATGAAACTAAAAATAGAAACGTCTCCCGTCAAAAGTGAAAATCGTCACGTCTCATCGAGTAAGTTTAAATTGTGGAAAAACGACTCGAGAAGTGTCGTTCCAAGATAGTGCCACTATTTAATACTCTCAGAGACGTTCACAATGGCATATCACACAAAAGTGTTCACAATCAAGTAAAGTCTAAAATAAACACGTGTACGGCCAAAAGCACGTGCACGAACAAAGTACAACGAAAACGTACCGTTACATCCTCCCCACCTTAGAAATGATTCCGTCCTCGGAATCAACATCAAGCACTGCTCGGGAAAAGGTGCGGGAAGCGCTCTCTCATCTCATCTTCACGCTCCCAGGTGGACTCACCGGGGGAACCATGACGCCACTGCACTCGAACCAAGTCGACGGTCTTATTCCTCAGCTGCTTCTGTCGACGATCCAGAATCTCAACTGGCTGGTGATCTGATCACTCCTTATTTTACACCCTTTTCCCGCATGTTTGCATGCCATTTTGATCGCCCAAATCATGTTTTTCACGATATATCGACGATATTGCGATGCTTTTCACGATTTGTTGTTTTTGTCGCATTTCAGGTGATTTGGCGCGATTAGGAGTGATCTCGAGATGCGCGCAATCTAGACGGCCACCGACGACCTCCCCGAGGGGTATTTTGCTGTTGGAGAGGAGCGGAAGAAGAATGGACGTCGCAGGAGCGACGAGGAGGCCAAAACAATCAGATTGGGCATTTTTTGTGTCCCACTCGGCCGAGTGGAGGAGCCACTCGGCCGACCAGCGAGACACTGCTCGGCCGACCCGTTCAGACACGATTTCCATGTGTACTCGGCCGAGCGATGGAGACCACATCGGCCGAGTGACGATACCACGTCCGCCCGAGTGGCGCCCAGACGAAGCCCCTTCAAAATATCGAAGTTTCTGTTTTTCGGCCACCTGAGCTTCAGAAAACCCACTCGGCCGAGTGGTAAATCCCGTCCGCCCGAGTGAAGTGAAGCCATCGGCCGAGTGACGACAACTCACTCGGCCGAGCCGCCCCCGAACTGAAGACCCCTGAAGCCCACGACTTACTGGAAAATGACAGGGTTTTCACTCGGCCGAGCGACTTTTGTCACTCGGCCGAGTGCGATGCGCTGCCTGTAGCGAAATTTGCGGAAAACAGGCTGTGCAGGGGCGTTTTGGTCAGGATTTTTAGACGATTTTTGGGGCTATTTAAGCTTTGTTTTTACCCTAGTTTTGGGAGCTATCTCTCAGATTTTTTTTGCAGCTTTTTGAGTCTACTTTTTAGCTTTATTAATTGTGATTGGAGAAGAGAAAAACTTGGATTTTTGTTGGATTAATTGAAGATCTACATTGGTTTGCATTTCTCTTCCCCAAAAACTCTATTTTTATTGTTTATATCATTGTTGTGATGAATTCCATTGCCTATTTCATTGATTATTTTTGTGCTATTGCTATGATTTGTGAGTAGTCTCCACGTCTCGGGGCGTGGGGATGAACCCTACAAGCCCTATTTCCTATTTGTGTTGAATTGGTAGAAATTGAGCTAGGATTGTTATTAGGGATTAGATTGGGATCGAATTACTACGGATAGCTAGGTATTCATATCAATTGGGATTTGCAAGAGATTGGATCCCAATTTGATAGGAAGCCCTAGAAATCCGAATTGGGTTGGAGTCGGATTTTCGAAGTATCGGTTTGCAAGAGATTGGACCGATACTAGGACCTCCGGTTGCAATTCCGTGCCGATACCCGTTTGCAAGAGATTAGACGGGTAGGAACTATCCTAATTTAGATTGTGGACCGAGTTTGCAAGAGATTGGGCTCGGTGCGCGATTGGACGATGATGTTGATCCTAATGCTAGCTTCCCTAGGCTAGGGTTTGCAAGAGATTGGACCCAAACCTAGGATAGCTATAGACCGGCAACAGCGCGAGAGCGTGAGCTTGGTTCCACATTTAGTTGCAACTAGTTCATCCAAATTCTCATTCTAGCGATTTCGATACCGGTGAACCACATTTATGAAATACGGTGAGTAGTGGGGATTCCCCTTTCCCTAGACGTTCTTTATTTGATTTGATATTTCGCAAATTTGTCTGACGATTGTGACAGGATCGCCCACGGCAATTATCTCTGTTCCTAAATAGCCAGGTTGATCAGGAGCAAGCACGGTCATTCGTCCTCCCTGTGTTCGATACCCGCTCGCCACCATACCGTGCGCTTGCGGTAAAACTACAACCGTCGCCTCGGGACGTGTATCCGGGGCGCGATCAAGTTTTTGGCGCCGTTGCCGGGGAGGCGATTGCGTTTGATTCTTTTTCACCCTAGCTATTCTTTTTCTTTTTATTATTATCACTATTTTTATTTCTTCTTGCCTAACCCTTCCAAGGTATTAATCATTTCTTTGAAACTCTGTTTCCCCTGTGCATGAACACGAGATCTACGGCGGACCCAGAAGACTTATTATTTGATCCCGAGATCGAACGTACCACGCGGAGACTTAGAGCGGAGAAGAGACAAGATCCGGAAGGGAGGTATATGACCAACCCGGAAACTCCTGAAGAATTGGCGGCAAGGATGGCAAGGATAATCTCGATTCGAGATAGGCTTCGGCCTAAGACTTCTTCTACCACCTCGTCCATTGCCATGCCGGGGTTGGCGGCCGACAAGAACTTCGAGCTAAAGACTGGATTGGTGGTGTTGATGCAACAAGACCCGTTTCATGGGAACGCACATGAGAACCCCCACTACCACATCCAACTATTCTTATCAAAGTGCGCCACATTCCAGATGCCGGGGGTCTCCAACGACGCTATCAGACTGCGCCTCTTCCCCTTTACGCTAAAGGACAAGGCACTCTATTGGTTGAGGACGCAGGCTGACGGAGTCTTCACCACTTGGGACGAGTTGGCGAGTGCATTTATTGACAAATTTTATCCGCCATCCAAGACGGTGAAGATCCGGAGCGCTCTCATGTCCTTCAAGCAAGGACCATAGGAGACGCTCTATGAAGCGTGGGAGCGTTTTAAGGATTTGCAACATCAATGCCCGCACCACAGTATAGAGGATTGGGAGCTAGTTCATAGCTTCTACAACGGTCTCCAACCGGGGACCAAGCAAATTATTGATGCCGCGGCGAATGGTGCAATCTTGTCAAAGACTCCCGAGGAAGCTACGGCCCTAATTGAGGAGATGGCCTCAAATAACCAACAATGGGGCGATGAGCGAGGACACTCCACATCCTCCTTGAAGCCAACTAGCATCTACGAGGCGAAGGCCGTAGCGGAGCTCACGAGCAAATTTGATTCTCTCCACAAGGTGGTGGAGAGATTGGAGAAATATATCACGGAGCCCCAAGGAAGCCCATCCACCTCCGCACCGACCAACCAAATGTGTGATTGGCAAGACCAATCTCAAGTCATGTACTCGGGAGGAGAGCAAGGAGAAGGATCCTTGGAGCAAATACAATATGTTGCGGGGAACCAAGGGTATTGGTCCAATCCGGCCGCAAGAAATCATCCGGGATTCTCCTACGCCAACAATGAAGGAGCCTTGAACCCGCCACAACCACCGCCTCAACAAGCTCGACCACCACCACCCCAACAACAAAACTATCCACCGAGGGGGCCTCTGCAACAAAACTTTCCACCGAAGCAACAAGTCCCACCGTATAGGACTCCCGGATACAACCAAGGGTGGAGGAATCAAAATCAAAACCCTCCACAAGCTCCTCAACGAACCGACTTCGAATCTAGAGTGGAGGCGTTCATGGTCGAGCAAAATAAGGTGAATGCTACTTTGAAGGCGGGGCAAGAATCTCTCAATACCGTAGTGGCTCAAATATCGGAGCAATTAGCGTTGCTCAACCGGAACACTCAAAGATTGCCGGCGCAACCGGAGCAAAACCCACGGGGCAACACGGGCCACATCAACGCCGTAGTTGCCGTCACTACTAGAGGCGGGAAGGACACCACCCCCGCCATGATTCCTATTGAGGAGGCCGTGGATGAAAGCTTGGAGCCGGGTGAGCCGGTAGTTGAGGTTGATAAGGAGAAGGAGCCACAAGACAAGGAGAAATCTAGGGCGGAGCGATTAATTGAGGAAAGGCGCTTCATGCCACCGGTCACATTCCCCCAAAGGCTCGCTAAGGCGAAAATGGAGAAGAAGCTAGCAAAATTTCTCGAGTACCTAAGAGGAGTTAGCCTTAACATCCCCTTCCTCGACGCCATCGTCGAGATCCCCACGTATGCTAAATTCTTGAAGGACTTGATTTCGGGGAGGAAAAGGAAGGAGAAGATAATGCTAGCCGAGGAGGGCTCTTGGTTCACCAAGAGAGAGAAGGAGCCGGCAAAATTTAAAGATCCGGGGAGTTTTCGGATTCCTTGCACTTTGGGCGGCGTGCCTCTTCAAAAGGCGTTGGTCGACCTTGGGGCTAGTGTGAGCCTCATGCCCCTCTCCATGTTCTTAAAGCTTAACACCGGGACAAAGTTGAAACCCACCGACATGCGCATTCAATTAGCCGATGGACGAATAACAAGGCCGGTGGGGATTGCCGAAGACATCCCACTTCAAGTCCCGGGTGGAATATGCTTGCCATGTGACTTCGTCATCATGGACATTAAGGAGGAGGGAGACACCTCATTGATACTTGGACGCCCCTTCCTCGCCACCGCCGGAGTCATCGTCGACATGCGCGAAGGCACACTTACTTTAAACGTCGGCAACATCGAGGTGGAGCTCCACATTCCTAAGGCAATGAAACACATGCCTTACCACGAGGAGCTTGATTACATGGACCTCCTTGATGAGGTGATAGAGGAGGCGATTCCTCACTCAATTGGTGCCCTTTTTGATGAAGAATTTGATGAAGGCCCGGATTTAGGCCAAGATGAAAAGATCGAAGACGATTCCCCCGACTTCTCCGCTGATGAAGATGAAGGCGACGCTGATGTCGTGAGGATTCGAGAGCTCTGCAAGCTCTCGAAATTAAAGTCTCCAAAGAAAGCTCCGCCGGCACGGAAATCGGCATCGCCGGTTAAGCCGTTGACCGGGGTAAATGCTAGCTTGGGGGAGCCTCCCCCCAACACTATTCGAGATAGGAGACCACCGCAGGAGAACGCTACGCTGCCACGTTCGAATCCAAGCGCGCTCCCCGGCAAGTTTGACGGGTGCATCTCATATGCACCAAACATCCCGCATTGATTGAAAATTATAGGGGGTCGAGCTCACGACCTAAAACGAGCGCTTGTCGGGAGGCAACCCGACGGTTTTTGCTTTATTTTTACTTTTTCTTTATTTTCGTTTTAGAAATTTTTAGTATTTTGAGTCATCCGACCAAAAATTTCGTGATAACGGGTCCGAATTTTCTTGACAGGAGAGGAGATAGGTAGATCCGTCATGAGGAGGATGAACGAGACGACGAGGAGCGCCCCAAGAAGGCGTTCGACGCTTAGGAGGAGCAGGAAATCGACTGGAGAAAGAAAGACGGAGTTTAGAGCCAAAACGAAGATAAACAGCAGAAATTAAGGCTCACTCGGCCGAGTAAACTAGTCACTCTGCCGAGTACACAAGTTCGTCCGGCCGAGCCGCTCACGAACGAGGGAAGTCTGCTGAACCCAACTCTCTGTTTATTTTCTTGATTTCGATATAACTGCTACTCGGCCGAGTATATATATTCACTCGGCCGAGTAAAACGGATACCCTCCTAGGGCGAGTCATGCCGAGTAGCTTGAGTCACTCGGCCGAATGGACTTACTCCACTCGGCCGAGGCTGGCAAAGCCACTCGGCCGAAGCGATATCGGGGAGAAAATTTCTATTGCCTCGCTCGGCCGAGTGACCTCGTCACTCGGCCGAGTCGTAACTTTCTATTATATAAGTGACGAAGGGGGCGCGGATTTCGAAATCGAAAATTCCCAAATCCGCCCGCGCCCCCTCGCCTACCCTCGCCCGAACTCGCTTCGTTCTCACCCCCACTCGCCCGACCAAGCCCGCGCGCGCCGCCGCTCGGCCTGCCACCGCCGGCCGACCGTCGCCGGACCCCGCCCGAGTCGCCGCCGGCAGCCCCGTCTCCGATCACCTCCGGTTCGCTTATTTTCACCGTTTTCTCCTCTTTTCGTGTATTTTTTTGAGGATCCATGTGCTAAACGCCCCCCTAACCCAAATCAATTTCTATATCTATCCATTATACCCCTATTGCTCCATACATTTTGATTATTACTCGCTGATATCGCTTTTTCACGCGCAGGTTGTTTATTGGAGCTTAGGGGAGGCCAGGGGAGCTCCTACGGGCTGTTTCGGACTTCGTGGAGGCGCGGACTTCGCACGCTTCCACCGCTTAGCACTCGCGGCATGTTTTGGTACACTCTTTCCACTCTTTTTGCACACGCCGCACTTTTTCACTTTTCGGCGCGCTCGGGGCCGATATGCCGCCCCGGACACGGCCTCGGACGAGGAGACCTTCCGCTAAGCGGAAGAGGTCGGATGACGCCGGCCCCGCCCACGAGGCGGAAGAGTCTCCTCCTCCTTCCCCCACACACGCCGTCCACCCAGCACAGCCTGCAGGCCCCGCACACCCCGCACAGCCTGCAGTGCACCCACAGCCCGCACAGCCTCTCCCCGCCGATCCACAGCCACCACCACCGGCTCCACTGGTCGGGCCGCTCGGGATTACGTTCCGAGACGATGCACACCGCGCCGTCTTCGACCGTATCTCCCAGCGCTCGATCGTACCCTCCAGGTTTGCACACCTCGCTGACCTAGGACGCCTGGGGGTACTTGAGGGGATACTCACGTTGTACAACAACGTGGGTTGGCGCGACTTCCTTCAGGTGTCGGCGGATACTTTTACCCGCCCGAAACTTGAGGCTTTGAGTTCGATCGCCCGGACCGATGAGGGATGCTCATTCCGGTTCATGGATCGAGAGTGCCAGGTCACTCTCGATATGATGAGAGCGTTTTTCTCTTGGCCCGCAGTCCCCGGAGCCGATCGCGGTTATGGCCCCACACATATCCCCCCACCCTCTTTCGACGCCGGTGCCTTTTGGGCACGTATCACGGGTCTCCACGCCGCCTTTGACCCTAGTAGGGCCAAGGCCTCGGCAATCGTACATCCCTGCCTTCGTATTGCTCAGCGCCTTATGGCGACGACATTTTTGGCCAGATATGAGCCGGGCACGATGTCTACGCCAGAGCTCTACATGCTCTATGCGATGACACGTCCCAGAGCTCTATCTAGGGATGGACACGAGCTTGTCCCCGCCGTCGTGATCGACATTGCGGCTTGGTTTCTAGACCGTATCATTGTGTCGGTGGGCGCTCGCTCACCGATATGCTGCGGCGGCCTGATTACCTTGCTGGCTCTTATGACCGGCGAGGACTTCCCCGACGACTTGCGACGCGTCCCGGGCCCCACCTCTTTGTCGATAGATGTTATGGCCCGGATGAAGATGCTGCGTCCGCATGGTGACAGTCACTGGGTCTGGTTGCACGGCCCTTTCGGTGCCGACTACATGATTCTCCCGAGCCCAGCTCGGACTCTGATTGCACCAGCCCACGTTGACTGGATTCCGGCGATGGATGTCCTCATCCCCGCCGCCTACGTGCTCGAGGCCGAGGAGGCCGAGCAGGCCCATACTGCCCACGCTGCCCAGGCTGCCCCCGCAGACCCTGCTGCACACCCTGCCAAGCCTGCTGCCGACCCTGTCGACCCTGTGGCCCCTCAGCCTGTTCCTGACGTTTCTGCTGCTCCTGACACTTCTGTCCCCACCTCTGCCAGTGTCGAGAGTACTCTTGCTGAGCCCACTTCCACCACTGTCACCACTTCCGAGGCTATCCCCACCACTCCCGCTGCCACCTCCGGCCCTCTGTCCGTCGAGCCTCTTTGCTCCGCACTCCCCGAGCGCCCGCAGACCTTTGTTGAGAGTGGAGAGCCCTCGTTCGCCGCGGTCATGGAGACCATGGCTAGCATGATCTCCGCTGGGATTGCGCCTTTTGGTACACACACTTCCACCCCAGCGGTAGAGTCCTCTGTCTCCACAGCCGCCGTATTCTCCGAGAGCGTCATGGCGTCTGTCCACACTTCTGGGCCACTGACCTCTCTTGCCACCTCGTTGCCACTTTTGTACGCTTCTTTTGCTGCCGCTGCCTCCACTTCTCACCAGCTGGCGTCCCGGCCTCACACTGAGGCCCGGCCCACATTTCCAGGCGCGGCACCTTTCGTCCCCTTCCCTGCTGAGCCCGTTACATACTCCACTCGCGTACGCCAGCCTCGCCCTTCGCAGCCCCGACAGGTGCGTCCCTCTGCACCACCCCCGCCCGACACTGTACTGCAGAGCATACGTGCTCTTGAGGTGGCGGTGAGTGGTCTTAGAGGAGACCTTAGGACCCTGTCCTCCACCGTCTCTGCGATGGCTGGACGCTTTGACCTGATCCCTCAGATCCACTACTGCCTGACACAGATCTTAGAGCGTCTTCTGCGCGTACCCCCACCCACCCAGCAGGTTCCCACTCACACTTCCACACACACTAGACCTGCTTCCACTTCCACGCCCACCCCAGCTCAGCAGCCTACACCACCACCACCACCCCCTCCGCCTCAGGACGGAGACGGCGCGGCACCGCCTTCTTAGGCACTCTTGATGCCTTTATCCATTCCTGCCGTTGTGCTGCCCGTTTCTGCTGGGTCCTGATGTCTATTTGTCCACCCCCCCTCCCCTCACTTATTTTGGGTTTCTCATTATGCAGTATCTCTATATATCTTTTTTGGGAGAGAGGGAGAGCTTTTCGGTGACACATATATCCTCGTATCACTCATATCTGTGCATGCATCATATCCGCATCATATTTTCACTTCTTTATTTTTCCTTTTATTATCTTTTTTCTTTCCATCATGCATGCATCCTCACTTGCCCCTCTCATTACTTGTCTCTCTGTGTGCCACACTTTGCACATTGAGGACACTGTGCCGTTTAGCTTGGGGGAGTGAGTCCTCACTTTCTTTTTCGTTTAGCCACCTTTATTTTCAGTTTTTCACACCGTTTTTCACTTTTGCACTCATTTTTCTTTTATTTTTCTTTTATCTTGCCATGCATCACGTTTTTCTTATTTTCCTGTGTGCCGCATTGCATAGTTCTATTTTCCTTTTATCTTTACTTCTTTCCTTTTTCATCTCATGCTAGAGATGAATTTTCTGTGATGATGTCTACGTGGAGTTAGCTTATTCTATATGCATGCTATATTTGTCGTGTCTTAGATTTCATTTCCGATATCATATGCTATGACTTGCTTTGCATTTAGGAGTAGTAACCCACATTTTTTTTTCCACATGAAAATGGATGAAGTTTTATTATTAGCTGAGCCTGAATATTCATATGTATGCTATCACAGAAAACACACCAAGATTCACGCATTGAATGCCTATATCTGGAGTACTGATTTCTTTTCCTTTATCACTTCTATATGCATGAATTGTACACTTCACTTCCGGATGATTGAATGATGATTAGCTATGATATATCTGGATTAGTTAGCTTTTTTGTGATCGAAACTGAGTAGATTAGATTACCCTGCTGAAGTTGTCGTGCATGTCTTATAGAGTGAGCCGAGAGTTATATTTATTTCTTTCTCCACAAATCTTGAACATCATTTCTCTACTTTTAAAAATCATTGGTGAATCTCCCCTTAGTGATTCTATTTTATGGCATTTCCCCCGCTATTAATTCCTAGCTCCAAATCTCTTATTCCAAAAAAAATATATATAATAAAAGAGAGAAGAACATTCTTGTATATCATTATCTCTCTTTGAGTTGGGATCATTGTATATATGAAAAAAAAAGAGAGAAAAGAGAGAAAAGAGGAAAAATCCTCAATAAAAGATCCCATCTCGCTTACTTTCTTTCTTCTTTCTCTTCTTTGCCTTTGGAGCCATATAAAAATGGGGATGTAAATATTTTTGTGCCACCACGCTTATAGATAAGCTTGGGGGAGGAGATCCATTGATGTGTGAGAGAGCGACTACTTGACATTGCACGACAACCTAGGCTAAGTAATATTCTATACTCGGTGAGATTGTTTCTAGCTTTACGAAATCCAGAAATCTAAGCCTAGCATTCATTTCATGAAATCCATACTTTTCTATTCTCTCTATTCTATGATGTGATACTCTTATACTCCAGATAGAAAGCGTTCAATTGAAAAGTGTGTGATCTGAGATTTGTATACCGCTTTAGATGATTCAGGCGATGTTAATTTTAAAATCATTCCGTTTTTCATGATTATACCGTTGCTCGTGGGTTTTCTATTTTCTACTTGCACTATTCTACTATGATATCAAAATGAGATTCTTTGACATGTATTTCTCACTCGGTGCATGCTATAAGAGTAAGTGAAACCCACGTCCTGAGAAAATGATCTAGCATCCTTCCTCTTCGCTTCTTTCTTTCTTTATTTTCATTTCGTTTTCATTCTTCTTCGTTTTTCATTTTTTTTCGTTTTTCGCCGTTTTCGTTTTCCGAATCCACCGGGTTCGCTTTTTACTTATCTTCCTCGAGGACGAGTAAGAGGCAAGCTTGGGGGATTTTGATCACTCCTTATTTTACACCCTTTTCCCGCATGTTTGCATGCCATTTTGATCGCCCAAATCATGTTTTTCACGATATATCGACGATATTGCGATGCTTTTCACGATTTGTTTTTTTTTGTCGCATTTCAGGTGATTTGGCGCGATTAGGAGTGATCTCGAGATGCGCGCAATCTAGACGGCCACCGACGACCTCCCCGAGGGGTATTTTGCTGTTGGAGAGGAGCGGAAGAAGAATGGACGTCGCAGGAGCGACGAGGAGGCCAAAACAATCAGATTGGGCATTTTTTGTGTCCCACTCGGCCGAGTGGAGGAGCCACTCGGCCGACCAGCGAGACACTGCTCGGCCGACCCGTTCAGACACGATTTCCATGTGTACTCGGCCGAGCGACGGAGACCACATCGGCCGAGTGACGATACCACGTCCGCCCGAGTGGCGCCCAGACGAAGCCCCTTCAAAATATCGAAGTTTCTGTTTTTCGGCCACCTGAGCTTCAGAAGACCCACTCGGCCGAGTGGTAAATCCCGTCCGCCCGAGTGAAGTGAAGCCATCGGCCGAGTGACGACAACTCACTCAGCCGAGCCGCCCCCGAACTGAAGACCCCTGAAGCCCACGACTTACTGGAAAATGACAGGGTTTTCACTCGGCCGAGCAACTTTTGTCACTCGGCCGAGTGCGATGCGCTGCCTGTAGCGAAATTTGCGGAAAACAGGCTGTGCAGGGGCGTTTTGGTCAGGATTTTTAGACGATTTTTGGGGCTATTTAAGCTCTGTTTTTACCCTAGTTTTGGGAGCTATCTCTCAGATTTTTTTGCAGCTTTTTGAGTCTACTTTTTAGCTTTATTAATTGTGATTGGAGAAGAGAAAAACTTGGATTTTTGTTGGATTAATTGAAGATCTACATTGGTTTGCATTTCTCTTCCCCAAAAACTCTATTTTTATTGTTTATATCATTGTTGTGATGAATTCCATTGCCTATTTCATTGATTATTTTTGTGCTATTGCTATGATTTGTGAGTAGTCTCCACGTCTCGGGGCGTGGGGATGAACCCTACAAGCCCTATTTCCTATTTGTGTTGAATTGGTAGAAATTGAGCTAGGATTGTTATTAGGGATTAGATTGGGATCGAATTACTACGGATAGCTAGGTATTCATATCAATTGGGATTTGCAAGAGATTGGATCCCAATTTGATAGGAAGCCCTAGAAATCCAAATTGGGTTGGAGTCGGATTTTCGAAGTATCGGTTTGCAAGAGATTGGACCGATACTAGGACCTCCGGTTGCAATTCCGTGCCGATACCCGTTTGCAAGAGATTGGACGGGTAGGAACTATCCTAATTTAGATTGTGGACCGAGTTTGCAAGAGATTGGGCTCGGTGCGCGATTGGACGATGATGTTGATCCTAATGCTAGCTTCCCTAGGCTAGGGTTTGCAAGAGATTGGACCCAAACCTAGGATAGCTATAGACCGGCAACAGCGCGAGAGCGTGAGCTTGGTTCCACATTTAGTTGCAACTAGTTCATCCAAATTCTCATTCTAGCGATTTCGATACCGGTGAACCACATTTATGAAATACGGTGAGTAGTGGGGATTCCCCTTTCCCTAGACGTTCTTTATTTGATTTGATATTTCGCAAATTTGTCTGACGATTGTGACAGGATCGCCCAAGGCAATTATCTCTATTCCTAAATAGCCAGGTTGATCAGGAGCAAGCACGGTCATTCGTCCTCCCTGTGTTCGATACCCGCTCGCCACCATACCGTGCGCTTGCGGTAAAACTACAACCGTCGTCCCGGGACGTGTATCCGGGGCGCGATCATGATCATAAGACAGATCTGGACGAACCGTAATCTCCGAGAAATCCACAGCGTGGGATGGATCACTAACGTATCGACGTAACTGAGATACGTGAAATACGTCATGAACTCCCACCAGCGACGGTGGCAACGCCAAGCGATAAGCCACAGCTCCAACTCTCTCCAGAACATCGAACGGTCCAATGAACCTCGGACTCAGCTTGCCTCTCTTCCCGAATCGAATAACTCTGCGGTTCGGAGAAATCTTCAGGAAGACATGATCGCCAGGCTGAAACTCCAAAGGCCTCCGTTTAGCATCTGCCCAATGCTTGAAACAGTCCTGCGCAATCCTCAGCTTCTCCCGGATGTTCCTCACAACATCCACGGCCTCCACGATCATCGCCGGTCCTAACAGCTCCCGATCTCCAATGTCATCCCAGCTCAGTGGCGATCGACATTTCTTTCCATATAGCGCGGCAAAAGGCGCCATTCCAATACTCGCCTGGTAGCTGTTATTGTAGGCAAACTCAACGTGATGGAGATGATCCTCCCAAGATCCCTTAAAGTCCAGCATGCAAGCTCGCAACATATCCTCCAAAATCTGAATCGTCCTCTCGGACTGGCCATCCGTCTGCGGGTGGTACGCCGTGCTGAAACTCAGACTCGTACCCAAGCTCTTCTGCAGACTCTGCCAAAACTGAGATGTGAATCTCGTGTCTCTGTCCGAGACGATACTCACGGGGACTCCGTGAAGTCGCACGATCTCCTGCACGATTCACGTTACATCACTATCTAAACTAGTAAAAGGAAATAGAAACGGAGAGTAAACGTATTTACCTCCATGTATCTCCTCGCTAGCGTCTCAGTAGGCTGTCCTACTCGGAAGGGAATAAAGTGCGCGGATTTGGTCAATCGGTCTACGATCACCCAAATCGCGTCGTTCTGCTTCGGACTCCGAGGTAGTCCAGTCACGAAATCCATAGTGATGTGCTGCCACTTCCACTCTGGAATCGGAAGCGGTTGCAGCAACCCTGCTGTACGCTGATGCTCCGCCTTTACTTGTTGGCAAACCAAACACTTGGCTACACTCCGAGCCACACTCCTCTTCATACCATGCCACCAAAAGTCCAGGCGAAGGTCCTTGTACATCTTGGTCCCACCAGGATGTACAGAATACGGCGAACTGTGTGCCTCCACCAATAATTCCTCTCTGATATCTCCAGCTGGCACACACAACCTGGCTCCAAATCTCAACGAACCATCCTCGTGAATCAAGAAGTCAGTCCGCAGACCGGCTTCCACCTGCTCCCGAATCTTCACCAGCTTAGCATCTCCAGCCTGTCCAGCCTTGATCCTATCCACGATCGTCGATTGTATCTGCATGCTCATCATCGAAGAAGTCTCTCCAGGAAGAATAATCTCGATACCAGTCTCGCAAAAATCCTACTGCAATCTCCACTACGAGGTCAACATCATCACCGCTGGAAGTCTGCTCAGCGCATCCGGAACTACATTCACCTTGCCAGGGTGATACTGCAAGTCGATCTCATAGTCTGCCATGAGCTCCAACCATCGACGTTGTCGCATGTTGAGCTCCTTCTGCGTAAAGATATACTTCAAGCTTTTGTGATCGGTGAAGATCTTCACCTTCTCACTCAGCAGGAAGTGCCTCCAAATCTTCAGCGCAAACACGACAGTAGCCAACTCCAAATCATGTGTCGGGTAATTCTTCTCATGAGCCTTAAGCTGACGAGAAGCATACGCAACCACATGCCCATGCTGATGCAACACACATCCAAGACCCTTGCCAGAAGCATCACAAAAGATCTCGAATCCTCCACTCCGATCAGGCACAGCAAGTACAGGGGCAGTCGTCAACCTCTCCTTCAGAATACCAAAAGCCTTCTCGCATTCATCAGACCAAACATAAGGTACATCCTTCCGCGTAAGTCTGGTCATCGGCTCAGCAATCCGAGAAAAGTCCTTAATGAAACGTCGGTAATAGCCTGTAAGTCCAAGGAAACTCCGAATCTCTGACGCCGACTGCGGAGCCGGCCACTCTCTGATAGCCACAATCTTCTCGGGATCCACAGAAATCCCATCACCAGACACTACATGCCCGAGAAAGGCAACTCTATCCAGCCAGAACTCGCACTTGGAATACTTAGCATACAAACGATGCTTCCTCAAGATCTCCAACACTGTCCTCAAGTGCGAGGCATGCTCTTCCTCCGACTTTGAATAGATCAGGATGTCGTCAATAAAGATAACGACAAACTTGTCTAGGAAGTCGTAGAAGACCATATTCATCAGGTTCATAAAGACTGCGGGCGCATTGGTTACACCAAATGGCATAACCACGAACTCGTAGTGACCATACTTCGTCCTGAAAGCTGTCTTCAGAATGTCGTCCTTCTTCACCTTAAGCTGATGGTAGCCACTTCTCAAATCCAATTTAGAGAACACCCTCGATCCTCCGAGCTGATCAAAGATGTCATCTATCCGAGGCAAGGGATATTTATTCTTGATAGTCACAGCATTTAGCTCCCGGTAATCCACACACATGCGACGCGAGCCATCCTTCTTCTTCACCAGCAACACCGGTGCTCCCCACGGAGACACACTGGGATTGATGTATCCTTTCTGCAAAAGCTCGTCCAGCTGCCTACGCAACTCCTCCAACTCTGCTGGAGCCATCCGATATAGTGCCTTCGAAATAGGCTGCGCTCCCGGCATAAGATCGATCGAAAACTCGAGAGCTCGATCGGGCGGCAGCCCAGACATCTCCTCAGGGAAGACGTCGTCGAATTCACGTACCACGGCTGGTCTATCCTGCTCCATCTGCATAGCAACAATCTCCACCGGTCTGGCCCGAAACCTGACAGGGCCAAGCGAACTGCTACCTCGACTGAACTCAAACACTGGATGTCCGGGGATCTCGAACACCACCTTCTTCCTCCGACAATCGATCGTAGCATAGAAGCTCGCAAGCCAATCCATCCCGAGCACGGCATCGTAGTTGATGATGTCGTGGACAATAAAGTCAGCGTAAAGCTCATGTCCACAGACCACCAAAGGGCAAGAAGTGCACCCACGATGCACCGAGATCACGCCATTTCCCGTAACGATGTTCCAACTCTTGGGAAGAGGGGAAGTCGTCAAGGAATGCTTCTCCACGAAGCTCCGAGAAATAATGCACATCGATGCACCTGAGTCAAAGAGGACTCGTGCAGGAAATGTGCAAACCAGAATCACACCTAACAAACAATCTAACAATCAAACCCTATTCTAACAAACAATCATATGCAATCAATCAAACATAAGCCAACAATCAAAACTATCTAAGGAAGGAAACAACTAGTTTGAGGGTTACCTGCGATAACCTCATCCACAGCCTCGCTCTCCACTGTCGTCATCAGGTAAGCCTGCCTCCTCGGCTACATGGCCTGCTGAAAAGCCTTCCTCTTAGGAGCGAGAGGTGCTCCACGACCTGCAGGTACAGGTGCTCTCTGCTGCAACGGCTGTGCTGCAACGGAATCCTTCCAAGGTAGTTTAGACCTCGGGCACTCCTTCATAGCATGAGTAAGGTCTCCACAAATCAGGCACTGTCCCAACATCTTCCTACACTGATCTTTGACATGCCCGGTCTTGCCACAGAAATAGCAAGTCTTCTCAGGAGGCACACCTGGCTTCTTGAACTGCACCGTCTGATTAGGCCTAGTCCCAGGCCTAACCACTCCTCTGACCTGCTCCATAGGCCTCTTCCCAGCTCCAGAAATCAGTCCTCTCTTCTGCTTCGCAATCCTCTCCTGTCTCCGAGCAGCTACCAGCAACTTCTGATATGTCTCCATGTCCGTCGTAGACACCAGACTCTGCAAGTCTAGAGAAAGACCCTGCAGAAACCTCTGGGCCTTCTCCTCAGCATCCTCTACCATCTTCGGCGCGAAGCGACTCAACCTAGTAAACTCCTGGTGGTACTGGTCCACCGTCAGACTCCCCTGCTTCAGCTCAATGAAGCGCTGCAACATCTCCCTCCTGGCAGCCTTCGGAAAGTACTCCTCATCGAATCTAGACTTGAAAGTAGCCCAAGGTATAGGGCTCACCAACAACTCCTCCTCTGCATCCCACCAATTTCGGGCATTATCCTTCAGCTGCTTCTTTACCAGATCAACCCATCCATCCGGTTGACCTTCGACATCTTCAGATTATCCTCGGTGTTCCTGATCCACTCCTCTACAGCCAATGGTCCCTCAGATCCATCAAAGTAAGTCGGGCCCAGCTCCCGAAACTGCTTCGCTCCTGGCTCGAAGCGAGGAGCACTCTGAGTGTTCT
Source organism: Scilla litardierei (assembly GCA_030789695.1). Taxonomy (NCBI): domain Eukaryota; kingdom Viridiplantae; phylum Streptophyta; class Magnoliopsida; order Asparagales; family Asparagaceae; genus Scilla; species Scilla litardierei. The sequence goes on from CM061132.1 coordinate 65,048,829, forward strand.
GGAGCATGCCCTGCTGCACCTGCATCATCTGATGCATCATCCTCATGATCTCAGCATTGGTGGGCTCTCTATCCGGCTCCTCAGCACGATTGGGCCCACTGCCAGATCGGGTCTGTCGTCGTCCAGCCATCTAAGGACATAGAAAACGAGCAAACAAATTAGACTCAAAGCTTAATGACTTGGATGTTGCAATTTATTTAATGGATATTCCGTTTATTATCGTTTTTCCGTTAGTTCGCAATCGCAAGATAGGAAGACCTGCATGGGCCACCAACAAAACCTGTCACGCTCCGCTTCCCAAAAATGTGGAGGCGAAGCGTGAGAAGGTCCGCTCAGACTTGAAGCTACAAAGCCACAAGTCCGATAAGCATCAATCACTTGAAACTGCAGGTCCTTGCAACGTGAAACGAAACAAAGATAATAATAACGAAAAGAGACAAAAGAAACATCTCAGAATATCCATAATAATAAATCTCAACATCGCAGAAAAGCCACCAGGCTAAAATAAAAGAGTCTAAAAGAGGCCCAGCATGGCCAACAAAAGTACAAAGTACGAAAACAAAGAAATGGTGCAAGCACCGACAACTAACAGCAACCTAAAGCAAAAGCAAGTAAAATCAGTCTCTAAGACTGGTCTCCGGTGTCCTCGAACTCCTCGACGAACGTAGGCTCGGGCTCAGCGTCAGCAAACACCTCGTCCTCAACAATTGTCTCTGGCTCAGGGTCTAACATGTGACACCCAAAAGAGCAAGGGGCACATGTCACCAAGTCTGGAAGACTTGTGCAAGGAAACTGAAAGTAGGTACAAGTAAAGCAACCTAGCAGTTCTAGCATGATGCGATGACATGGCAGTTAAAGTAATGAGTGCAACAGGTAAAGTAAAGTAAAGTACGAGCATGACATGGCATGAATCATTCACAAGACAAGTACAAGACAAGTAAAGTAAGCACCTCGTGCACAGAGATTCCGTCTTTTGGCTAGAGTGGCTGCGCGGGCCAACTCCTAAGCTCAAGTGATCGTTTATCCCTACCCCTCCACGTGTATCGGGCATTGGTTTTCAGCCAACACATGAGGCCCGCTTCTGGAACACGAGCCAGGAAGTGTTTTAAACAAGTATGGCGTATGGGTGCACCTAGCCGGACAAGGAAGTACAAGTAGTGTAGCGTGTGCTACGAATGCGACATTCAATGCATGGATGACATGACATGGCAAGTAGTAAAGCGTACAGGTAAGGAAAGTAAACGTGACAGTTTAGTATGCATGAACAACAAGTTTAAAGGGTTGGATCTAGCTTCGTTGTCAAGCTAGATCAATTTAGGTGACGGATCTAGTTTCGTTGTCAAACTAGATCAAGTAGGCGTCTAGCCAGTGACGTGCGTTTATATTTCATATATTCACGCACGTTTTCTTTTGTGTTTCTCCGTGTTTTTCCGCCGTCTTTTATTCGTTTTCTTGTATTTTCTCGTTTTCTTTCACTTTTCTTTGTTTATCCATGATTGCAGGGGATTTACCGTGTAGGGGACGTTTAACGATGATATCCCAAGTCCCCGGAGCAACGGGAGAAGTCACGCGTGATCCAGGGGGTCAAACGCCAAAGAATTCATCTTTCAGCCCCTCACCCGGTCGGTTGGCCATCTCCAACCGATCGGGTGATGTGCGCGTGCACAACCCGGTCTCTGCCACAGCTTACAAAGAAGTCACCCGACCGGTTCGCAGACCGGTTCAGCGGGGGCTATTCTCTGTTTTCTCGAAGCAAAACGCCAACCGATCGGGTGACTCTCACCCGATCGGTTCATCTGTAGCTGAAGATGAAGAGCTGAAGACACGGACGCCAAACCGATCGATTCACCCGACTGCTCCAAGATCCAACCGGTCACTCAAGAACTCACCCGACCGGTTCATGTGATCGGGTGAAAGCTCGCCGAAGGCGACGGCCGAAGCAACAAGCTGCTCACCCGATCGGTTGACATTTCAACCGATCGGGTGGCCTTTTCGTCTCCTTTTGCGCACCGCTGCTCATTCATTGAAGATCTGCTATCATTCCAGAAGGATTTTGGGTGATCTCTTATTTTTCTAGCGTCGGCATCGTCATTAGCTTTCCAACGATAGGTCGCATGCCCAAATCCGATTTTTCTAGATTTTTCTGGAATTTTCTGAGCGCAGCTATGTGCTGAAACTTGCTGCTGTCTGAAATTTCACTTCAACCGATCGGTTGACTTGTCAACCGACCGGGTGAGGTCTGTTTCTGCGTATCTGAGCTCTCTGTTTATTTTCACCCGATCGGGTGGGCCTTTTTTGACAGTTTTGAACCCGACCCAAGAGGGTTTTTGAGGGGTTTTAAATAGGGGTTGGGGGCACGACTTGGAGAGGATCCTCCTCTAGTTTTTAGGGCTTTTTCAGCCCCTTTGTTGGGAGGCTTAGGGTAGATTAGATTAGGTCTTTTGGTTAATAAATCTTGTATTGGATTGTTGGATTCGAATCAAGATAAGTATTTCTTTCTCTTGTTCTCCATTTTTTGTGTTGTATTTCTTTTGCTTCATGATGAATATTTGTGTGTGTTTTGTGTTGTTTGGTTATATGTTTTTCATCATGGAGTAGTATTGATGAACCCTAATACGGGTTAGGGTAGGATTGTTGCTTGGGAATTTACATTAGACTTGGTTGCATGGCACGTGTTCGATGAAATGTGTCAATGGGGATTTCTAGCAATCTGGGTCCAATTCGTACGACGACACACTAGATGTGTTGGGGATTGGGGTCCGGTGCTTGTCCTGTCAAGATCCGCTTCGATGTATTGCTAGAAATCACATTTGACCTATTTGGCCATTAGGGTTACGCGGGGGTGTTTCATTGTCATTGGCGGGAGAAAGACCGCCTTTGACCGTCGGGCCGAGGGGGAATAAACTTGGCGGTTGACTCCCTAGCCATAGCTCACGCCCCCAGTGTAGACATCGAGTCCTCGCGCGCGGGAGCGGCTTGGACGAAGTGTTGGGAGATATCATTGTGGCCTTAATGCTCCCGGTTGCGGAAGGTGTTTATGGACACGGGAGTGCCCACCGTCCGGAACCGGGTAGGCCTAGCGTGCTTGGCACCGACCGGAATATCGGGCCATGGATGCTAGGTACCACCTTTTGGGGCAATGTCTCACCCTGGATCAAGTAGGCGTCTAGCCAGCTATCATTTCACTGACTAGTCTCTTTTACGCTAAAAACAAGGAAGTGGCCTAAAAACATGGCCCTAAGCAAGATTTGGCAAGTTTCACTTGCCTGCAACTATCACGTCAAGGAAACACCGTCCAACGAGTCCAAAGTCACAATTCCTACGTGCACAAGTCCACCGGCCTACATCCGTTTTATTAATCTTGATTAGTGAATTCTAAAACATTTAAAAATACTTTAAAATCTGATTTTTAGTCTTGTTTAGCATGCAATTGGGTTGGGGGTCCTAGGGGTGCAAAGCGTTACCTCTACACGACGCGAAAGCTACACCGGCGTCGGGTAGCGACGCCGGGGGTTGGAATAAAAGATCGCGCTCCAAGTCCAGATTCCAATTAGATTCCTCGCTGGAAGTTTCAGAGCAATCAACCGGAGCGACGATTCCAGATTCCAAAGCTAGCACGAGCGACGACGGGCTACGACGTGTCGCAACGTCGTACGCGGCAAATCGTCGAAGAGAACGCACCTAGGTGGGGCCCACAGTAGTCCTAGGGACCTATGGGGGACCCACAATACCTCTGGAGAACTTGGGGGGCCCACGGAGGCAAGTGGTGCGACGGGTGCGGGGTTGCGACGATGGCTCTCGGTCGTACACAGCCAATGCGGGGGATTCTCTCGGTCGGTGCGGGGGAACGGGGCTGTGCAGCAGCGGGGGTCGGTCGCAGCAGCGGTGCGGGGGCTTCCTTCGGTCGGTGCGGGAGATCGGGCCGGTCGGGCGCTTGGAGCGGGTCGTTGCAACGTTTGCAACGTTGCAACGAAGCGGCGAGCGGCGATGCGAGCGGGCGCCTCGGTCAGGCGCGGGGCGATGCGGGGCGACAGAGCGGGCGATGGCTAGCGGTGCGGAGCGGAGCGTGAGCGGGGGAAGCTCTCGGTCAGACCGAGGGCTTCTCTCGGTCGAAGCGGATGAACGGCGGGCGGCTGTGCTGCGATGCGGAGCGGAGCGTGGGCGGGGAGGCTAGCGGTCGGAGCGGGGGTTTTGGCTTGGTTTTCTCGGTCGGTGCGGTAGCTGTTCGTCGCAACGTTGCGACGAATCGTCGCAACGTCAAATTTTAGTTTTGGAAGAGGCTAGGGTTAATTTCTTGCGAAAATAGGTCTTCCTAGGGGTTGTTTATATAGTGTAGATGGGTTGACTTGGTCTAGGGCTAAATCTAATAGGATTAGAAGTTTAAAATAATTTAAAATTTGAAATTCAACTTCTCCAACTCACCCAAGGATTTGACCTGGTCCAAATGAGCTGGAAATTGGCTCAAAAATTCTTTAATACGTTTAAAACTCAAATAAATTTTATTTGGCCAAAAATAATTTAAAAATTAATTATTAAAAATATTTTAAAACTTGTTAAAAATATAAAAGTGGTCAAATGAACTCCAAAAATTATAAAATAAATATCGTGGTGATCGTGATGACGAAAGTGAGCTAACTAAGAAGACGGATCTCAATTTCGACGTCGGACGACGAAACTAAAAATAGAAACGTCTCCCGTCAAAAGTGAAAATCGTCACGTCTCATCGAGTAAGTTTAAATTGTGGAAAAACGACTCGAGAAGTGTCGTTCCAAGATAGTGCCACTATTTAATACTCTCAGAGACGTTCACAACGGCATATCACACAAAAGTGTTCACAATCAAGTAAAGTCTAAAATAAACACGTGCACGGCCAAAAGCACGTGCACGAACAAAGTACAATGAAAATGTACCGTTACAGTTACCGAACTCATTTACTGACAACCAAAATATTGTCAGATCACACATCCCTGCTGCATATACTCCAGCTAGGATTGACATCCCCGAGAATGGATGCAATCCACCAGCAGTAGAAGTGGTTGTTCCTCAACAGAAAAGAGGAAGACCACTAGGCTCCAAAGACAGAAACTCCTGGAGACCTTAAGACAATACTACCACAGGACAATGAGCTCATGTACACACCATCACCCTTCCCGGAATCCACTGCAGAGGAAATGCCGGGAAAAACTGAAATTGAAAGTAAATGTTGTTTGTACTGTGGAGGTATTGGACAGAAAGAACATAATTGTCGACAATGTATTCACGTATCATATTGCCATATACATCGCAAATGCGATGATGTTTATAAAATATCGTTCCATACTCCGTTGCTAAAATGCAAACATAGAGATTGGCCAAATGTGGAACGATGCAATAAAAGATGAGCTGGACTCACTTATGAAACGTGAAATGTTCGGACTTGAAGTCTAGACACCAAAAGGTGTCAAACCTATGGGTAAAATAAAGTATTACACACATAAGAAAAATAAATACAAAATCGTATGCTATAAGGTAAAACCTATAGCTCAAGAATTTTTTCGCTGAAACTAAGGAATGAACAAATTAAAATGAGCATGACTCATAAATGATGCATCAAACTCCCAAAGTTATCAAATGCGAATACCTTACGATTCGATAAAGGAAAATATGGATATGTTGTTATTGGATGTTGTGAATGCATACCTTTATAGATATCTTGGTAAAGATAAATTCCGCATTTCCTTAAATACTTGAATAGACTTCGAGATGTCTATTCTATTGAAGAAAAACAATAAGAATAATAAATAATGTACAACCAAGAGAATCACTTGATAAAGCAATGATTCCTATTGAGGGGTCTTTGCATCTAAGCAAAGGACGGGATTTGAGATCATAGTTATAAACAACTTAAATCTCATCGGATCTCCTGAAGAGAACACCAAAATATCTATTCAAGCCTGACTATTAAATGAAATGAAAGACCTAGGAAAAAAATAAATTAAGTCATGGCTCACAGATTTATTATCTTAATAAATCTTGTTACATACGCCCAGAAGTGCGTTGGAGAAATTAAAAGGACCATTGTCATCCAAAGTATACCTATGGTAGTACACTCTATGGATGTACAAAAAGACCCCTTCCGATCGCTGGAAGAGGGGGAGTATATAATTGGTCCTAAAGTCCATTATCTAAGTGCAATCAGGCACTCCGTCCCGATATAGCAGTTGTAGTAAACTCATTAGCCAGAGATAGTTGGCACCTAAAAAGGGCCATTAGACCGGAGTTAAGCTTTCGCGCTCCCTCCAACGATCGAAAGATTTGGGCTTACATTATAAAGTATCATCCTCTATGTTTATGTAAATGCAGATTACAGGTCCGATCCCTATACTGAGAAATCACAGATTGTATATCCATAGTGGGATGGCCATCTACTGTAGATCTGCAAAGAAAATTATGAAGGCAACATCATCCTTTCATTTCAAGATCCTCACCACACTAATGGTGTATTTGAGTGCGCCTGGTGGTACATCACATCCTAGTGACGACTGGGATAGAGGCTGGTATTGTGGAGCTGACCACATAGTCTGAAGACCACATCAGAGGCGACGAAACTTAGCACACCTCTCCAGAGTTTTTGGATTCAGCAGCTGTATAATAGTGGTGATATTTGTAATCTGTGTATAATTTCGGAATGTTGTAAATAGGAGTGATGATATATGCCTAAGAGATCTTAAAGCCTAATGGCTTTTACAGATCAGGGGGAGTTGAGGGAATTTGTACTCTTTTCCCTTAGCTATGGTTTCTTCCACATGGTTTTCCATAGCCAAAGGTTTTAACGAGAAAAATCACATCAACTCTGGATCCTGAAGTATCCACCCCTTTGTGACGCTCAGAATCCCAAAATGTTTATGAGCAGAGTCGCTTGTACAAATCAGGGGGAGTTAGAGAGCGTTTGTACTCCTTTTCCTTATCTGTGATTTTTCCCACAGGGTTTTTCATAGCTAAAGGTTTTAACGAGGAAAACCTCACCAACTCAGGATCTTGAAGTATCCACCCCATGTGAGACTCCTACTACGCTCAGAATCATGAAGTATTCATGAACAGAATCCACACATAAGGCTGGATAAGGGGGAGTGTTGTGAATGGATAATACCATAGTTGGTTAGGATCACGTCTATCTTATAGATAGGCCCATATCTTCTGTATCATATCTGTGTACGCTCCTTTATATGCTATAAATAAAGAGCTGGGGGTTCCTCCCCCAGTTGATGATTCATAACAAAATCAAGATTTTTGTAGAGAAAACATTTTTATGAAAAGTTTTGAGAAAATCCTATTTTTCAAATTGGCCATTATACCCTCAAGATCTCATCTCCTTCATTGAGCTAATTCCTAAATCTATATTCTCAATTCTAAATCCTTAGAATAGAGATCATCTGCATAGTCACACTACACTCAATTGCTTCAACTTCAAGGCTATAGGATCTTGTTGCTTTCATCGAAAATGTTAAGTATTATCTCAAGGCTTGTTTGAGAGAAAGGTAAGATTTTACTCTTGAGGTTTGTTCGACAGGGTTAGTTCTTAACACTGGGTTATGGTGTTAAGAGGTTTGTATTGTTCTTGTAGGTTTGCAAGTGAATAGTAGAGCTCTCAAACGAGATTTTCTTATGGACTAGAGATAGGTCAGAAAGATTGAACCCGTATATAATAACTATGTTTACATTGTGATTTTATGGTTGATCTACTTACTTTATCTTTGCAAGTGTTTTTGTTGATTAAGAATTTAACGTAGTTAACTCTAATAGATTTCTTAGGTATAATTTTTAAAACATTATTCACCTCATCTATTATTTCTACTAGCTATCCATAGGATCCAACATTGTAATCCATGCTTCAATGATATTCTATATCACAATACCATTTCATTCCATGACACCACGACAAGACTTGTTCAAAGGACTTTCTTCCCCTTCAGTCATCTAGGTTTGCCACCAATTCTAGTCTTCTCTAGTCAATTGTCATTAAGAACCTAAAATGCCAGAGCTATTAGGATTTATATACCATTAACATAATTATTGTATTTAACACATCTTGTTCAAAATAATAGTAATATATTTGGTAATCTTTATCTGTGTAAATTCTTGATGCAATTGCGTATATATATGTGCATAGTTATATAATGACATGGATAAAGTCTTTGGATTGTGTGAGGACATTAGGATCATGATGCAATCATGATAATGAGGCCTAATAGATCTGCTTAAGCACAAATCTAAAATATTCATGGTTATAAGAATATCAAGACATGACATTGATATTCCGGATAGAACTGTATGCACTGATCTTTACTATAGCAATGGTAGTATCTGTTCTCATAGCAACACGATGTAGAGACATCGTGAGGCAATGTGTATGTGCTTGTTGGAGAACAAGTTCATAGAAAGATTCGTCGAGAAGCTTCTATATGGTAAACGTACTCTTATTGTCAATAGAAGCTTGTAACGGTCGCTTTCCGACCGTATGAGTTTCTACGTGCACGTACTTTTTCGTGCACGTATTTTATTTGACTCTTTCTTGGTTTCGATATATACGATGTGATATGTCGTTGTGACCGTATGAAAGTGTAGAATTTTATGGTAATCTTTTTGGGAACGTCATTTCACGGCTCATTTTCTCGCAAAACAGCTTTGAATGGAAGGGCGTTTTGGTCTTTTGGCACCAATACTCAGTTCCCGATTTTACGATAATTTTTGGTAGGTGTAGCATGTGATCAGGCCCTGTAGCCCCGTACTTCTCGTCTCCACGATCGTCCCGGTATTTTCGGATTATTTTTCCGATGCCCGTAGTGGAAGTTATCCCCTAATCAATTTCAACCGTTGATTAGCCACTAATCTTTTTGAATTTCAAACCTAAATCAAATCTAATCAAATCCCTAATTTCACTCATATGTATCATGGGAGAATATTGCAGCCACTATTCACACATCCCCGTTTCCCTATCTCCACTCTCCATATCTCTATCTCTCTCTCCCATTTAACCAAAAACCCAAAGCCATCTAGCAAAACCCTTTCTTCTTCAAAAGGAAAACATGGCCATCCGTTAACATCCTCACGCAAACCCACCTTGCTGCATTTTCACCTACTCCTCTGGCCACTGAAGGCCGCCCACGACCTCCCCTGGCCGTCGGCCACCTCTTCCCTCCGGACCCTTTTCTCTCTCCTCCGTTTTCTCTCTCTATAAAGCCCCCAAACACAAAGAACCACAGATCTGGCCGCCGGCCTTACTGTTCACGGCCAACCGCCAGCCATCGCTACCGCCGACGACCACTACCCCCCTTGTTCCCCTTTGACCCCTCTACGCTCTGCAACTTCCCCACGCTCATTGCCCACCCGTAGCTCTGACAAACCTCGTCGGAACACGCCGTATCGGCTGTTTTTGACAGATCTGGAAGCTGAACTTCAACACCTGCTCACGACCACCTCCGACCACCCCCGGTGACAACTCCACCGCCGTTGACTTTGTCTTGAAGTCCATTACCTTCTGTAACTTCCCGTTGTCGCTATTCATTGCTGGATTTCTGCTAAGACGCGCGACAACTAACGTTGCACGAATCTGTCCTCTCCATCTTCTCATGGCCACCCACCGCCATGTGCTCACGCCGTCGGCCACCCACCGGGCCGAGCATCTTCCACTGATCATACTTCACCTACCGACAGCCCCATTGGACCTTCAGAGTACACGTGCGTTACCGCACACACGTGTTTTTAGCCGACGTCGCCGTTATCGTGAAGATCCGTTGCGCTACCTGCAACGGGAGGAGGATCGTTGTTAGCTCACCGATTTCACGCCACCACCCCGCTGTCCAGAGGTATCTCGCTGTGCTACCCACGACCGAGGAATTCCAAACGACACCGACGCTTCGCCGTTTAGACCCGACTTCCGCTTGTTGAACGACGTCACGAGGTTGGTTTCCCTAACGAGTAGTAAAACCCACACCATAGCTCATCAAAACCTAAATCTAAAATTGGTCAACGTGAACTAAAGTTAATTTCAGCATCTGTAAAACGTTGCCCACTGTAGGAAAGATCGACGAATGGACTTATTTTCTGTGCACATAGGGTAGACGTCGATCTAGACTGACCAAACATCAAAAACGTGACTTTTTGACTGATAGGTTAGTCCCGCCAAATTTAGAAACAAACCGTAATAGGTTTGACCAAAAAGCGTGATTTGACATCGTCGTGATCAAGTTTCAGGCGGACCATCGCTGACGCGACATTTTGACGGGACGCTCTGGACAGACGACGCACTCGCCACCGCAGGCAAGTGTACTCACTTGTACTTTCGGTCGTGTTTAGGCCTTAGACTGTTAGAACTGTTAGAATGTAAACAAAGAGAATCGGACGTGAAATGATAGCGTTCGAGACCCCCTTGACAGCTTAGACTTGACGACGAAGTCTAAGCGCAACAACAACAATTGACACATTAGGATTTTCCTGTGTGTGCATGCATGTGGACCCCCTAGAAGAACGCTTCCTTTCTTGTCATGTCATGTCTTATTATACACAGCCTGCGGGTAATAGGGCACTCACCGAGTGATCCCTTATACGGATGCACAGCCTGTGGGGAATAGGGCACTCACCGAGTGATCCCTTGAACGGATGCACAGCCTCCGGAAAATAGGGCACTCACCGAGTGATCCCTTGTACGGATACACAGCTTGCGGGCAATAGGGCACTCACCGAGTGATCCCTTGTACGGATGCACGACCTGCGGGCAATATGGCACTCACCGAGTGATCCCTTGTACGGATACACAGCCTGTGGGCAATAGGACACTCACTCGACAGAGTGAGTGATCCCTTGTACGGACTTGTCTTGTGCACTTGGGTTGGGGTAGGATTGAGCATGTGCACGGGGAGAGGATCGGATCCCCATCGAACCGTAAGGCGTGAACCCTTCGAGTCACACGTGTCTTGTCGTGTCTTGTCGTGTCTTGTCACGTCTTTTCTGGTCTTGTCTTGACCCGTTTAGCTTAGTCCCGTAGTCGGTAGCAGACGCTACAGCTACAGTGTGTCGTGTTTACTTTTCATGCTCCGTTTACTTTCTTTAAATGCCATGTTATAACCCTAGTATGTTAATCAACCAGTAAATCGTTGCTTTAAATTAAAATACACTTCCAGTAGAGTCTATCATTTCTGCGTAGACTTTACCTGACGTACAGTTCCTTTTCTCTTGGGTGTTGTACGTCAGGTGTTGAGCCGGAGTACGTTGACGAGGCGGACTTGCCAGAGTACGTGGAGCCCGAGGACATCGACCCAGAGTACGTGCCTGAGGAGGACCAGAGCTTGAGGTTCCTCACTGTTGCTGTTCCAGTGTTCTCCTGCTTACTAGGTCGGGTGTGTAGCACCGTTTACTTTTTCTGTCTAGGTTGGGTGCTTGCACCGTTTACTTTTTCTGTCTAGGTTAGGTGCTTGCACCAGTAGTTTTATTTCAGTTGTTGTAGCCGTGTCAGGCTTTTGTTTAGACTCTCAGTACTTTCTGGATGTTGGTTTGAATAAAATGAATGTTTCCTTTTCAGTACTTTTTGTTGTTCCGTACTTTTCTGCAGGGACATGTTCCTTCGTCTTGGAGTACCACACAGACGCTTATTGGGTCCGAGCATCACAGCTCTTGCCTAAGCGGGCCTTAGTCACGCTTCGCCTCCATAGTTTTGGGAAGCGGGGCGTGACAGGTTTTAGTGGTGGCCCATACATGTCACTTTTCGGCAAAAAGTTCGGAACGATAGAAGTATTAACATTCTTTTTATTATTATCCAGTAATGTGTGCGAGTCTAAGTTGTGTCTTTCCTGTCGTTAGGATGGTGGGAGGACGCGAAGCTCGAGTTGGACCTTCAGCTGACGGGACCATGGATGGCCGAGGTGGCGAGTTTTGCCAATTACTAGACATTATGGGAGAGATGTTAGATGTTCAGTATTAGTTGGTTGAATAGGCACATCAGATTACCCGTGCTGCCCAGGCTCCTCCGACTGCACCACCATCGCCACTACGAGGGAACCGACCAGCAGAGCGGTTTAGGCCAGCAGCTAGGCCTGTAGTGGGACCCGTTCAGTCGATGTCTTTCAAGAGGCCAGGAGCACCTGTGCAGGGTCAGAGCAAGAGACCGTGTCATTATTGTTGCAAGCCAGGACATCAGCAGAACACTTGCAGGAAGAAGCTGGAATTGTGTCTGGCATGTGGAGCTGCCACGCACACGGTTAAAGATTGCCCGAGGTATCGCCATGTGGAGAGCGGAATGTTAGTTTCAGTGCTGGGTAGGGTGCCTGCCCCATTTCAGAGAGGAGCTGCTGTCCGTGGACCACTATTGGCCCCACAGGAGCAGATGTTTCGGCAGGCAATGCAACTCCAGAGGCCGACGTACACCATGACAGCCGGCGAGGCTGAAGACGTGGATGGAGTTATTATAGGTATCTCTTCAGATCTAGTCTTTCATTTCTTAGTTAGACTTTGTTAGCGTTGTTGGTTTGCCTTGTTTGTTAGAGTAGTCTTGTTGGACCTTAGTTCTTTTATACCTTAGGCACCATTCTAGTGTCGTCTCATTCGGCCTTGGCCTTGTTCGACTCCGGTGCATCCATGTGCATCTTATCCCGGAGGTTTTTAACAAGACACTATATTTCCCACCTATACACTTCCAAAGTGTTGGGATATCACCACGGGGAACAGAGTGGTGATAGTGAATCTGGGTTATCGAATTGATTCCCTTGGCGGTCAGTGGACATGAACTATTACAGCTTTCATTGTCAATGAACTGTCGCTTTTCGATGTCGTTCTTGGCATCGAATTGCTGGGAGACTTCCACGCCCTGTTTGAATGCCACAGTGAGAAGGTGGTATTCGGGATTCCAGGCCATCTTAAGTTCGAGTCCTCGAGGATTGCAGAGCTGATGATGAAGCTGACGAGGAAGGACGTGGAGTTTTATTGGTCAGAAGCTTGTGAGGAGGCCTTCAGCATCTTGAATGCAAGGTTGACTTCGGCACCGATTTTGGAGGTACCGGATCAGAGCAGAGGCTTAGAGGTATATTGTGATGCATCAGGGAAGGGCCTAGGATGCGTCTTGCATCAGCATGGCCACGTGGTCGCGTACGCTTCTCGTCAGTTGAGGACTCATGAGAAGAATTACCCGCCGCACGCTCTGGAGTTGGCAGTGGTGATATTTGCTCTGAAGACCTGGAGACACTTCTTGCTGAGTGAGAGCATAAAGATCTTCACCGATCACCCAAGCTTGAAGTATATATTCACGTAGAAGAGCTCAACATGCATCAGAGACGATGGTTGGAGCTTATGGCAGACTATGAGATAGATCTGCAGTATCACCGACTGGAGGATACAGCAGCAGCTGAGAGAGATGGATGTAGATTTCGTCCTACCTGGTGTGGTTCTCTCATTCATGAATCTGCAGATTCAGTCCACGATCGTGGATCGTATCAAGGCATCACATGCAGGAGATCCGAAGCTGCAGAGGATCAGGAGGCATGTTGAAGCTGGACTACGGATGGAGTTCATGATTTATGAGGACGGTTCGCTGAGGTATGGCAGTAGGCTTTGCGTACTGCAAGTGATGTTCATGAGGAGCTGTTGAGCGAGGCTCATAGCTCACCATATTCTATACATCTTGGAGGCACCAAGATGTATAAGGACCTCCGTCTAAATTATTGGTGGATTGGCATGAAGAGGAGTGTGGCAAGGAGCGTTACCAAGTGTTTGATATGCCAACAGGTGAAGGCTGAGTACCATCATACGGCTGGACTACTACAATCGCTTCCTATCCCGGAGTGGAAGTGGCAACATATCACGATGGATTTCGTGACTGGTTTACCTCGGAGCTTGAAATAGAACGACGCAATATGGGTGATCATTGATCGATTGACTAAGTCTGCGCCCTTTCCGAGTGGGCCAGTCTATGGAAGTCTTGGCAAGGAAATACCTAGAGGAGATTGTACGCTTACATGGAGTCCCCGTGAGCATCGTGTATGACAGAAACTCGAGGTTCACATCTCAATTTTGGAGAATTCTGTAGGAAAATTTGGGTACGAGTCTGAGCTTCAGCACGACGTACCACCTGCAAACCGATGGCCAGTCCGAGAGGACTATTCAGATTTTGGAGGATATGCTACGAGCTTGTACGCTCGATCTGAAGGGTTTGAGGGAGGACCATCTTCACTTAGTGGAGTTTTCGTATAACAACAGCTATCAGGCGAGCATTGGCATGGAGCCGTTTGCTGCCTTATATGGGAGAAAATGTCGATCGCCACTGAGCTGGGATGACATCGGAGATCGGGAGCTATTGGGTCTGGAGATTATAATAGAAGCTGTGGATGTCATGAGAGACATCAGGGAGAAGCTCAGGATTGCACAGGACCGCTTCAAGCATTGAGCAGATGCCAAGAGGAGATCTTTGGAGTTTCATCCTGGAGATCACGTCTTCCTGAAGATTTCTCTGAACCGTGGAGCCATTCGTTTCGGGAAGAAGGGAAAGCTGAGTCTGAGGTATATTGGACCATTCGATGTGCTGGAGCGTGTGGGAGCAGTGGCGTACCGCCTTGCTTTGCCACCTTCTTTGGAGGGAGTTCACGACGTATTCCATGTACCTCAGCTACGTCAGTACGTCAGTGATCCGTCACACATGGTTGATTTCTCAGAGATCACGGTCCGCCCGGACCTGACATATGACCAGCAGCTTGTGCAGATTTTGGACCGTCGACAGAAGCAAATAAGGAATAAGGTAGTCGACCTGGTGAGAGTGATGTGTCATCACGGATCACCTGGAGAGTCCACTTGGGAGCGCGAGGAGGAGATGAGAGAGTGTTTCCCCTCTGTGTTTGCTGATTAGTGTTGTTGATTCCGAGGACGGAATCTTTATTTTAGTGGGGTAGAATGTAACGGTCTCTTTCTGACCTTATGAGTTTCTACGTGCACGTACTTTTTTGTGCACATATTTTATTTGACTCTTTCTTGGTTTCGGTATATACGATATGATATGTCGTTGTGACCGTATGAAAGTGTAGAATTTTATGGTAATTTTTTTGGGAACGTCATTTCTCAGCTCGTTTTCTCGCAAAACAGCTTTGAATGGAAGGGTGTTTTGGTCTTTTGGCACCAATACTCAGTTCCCGATTTTACGATAATTTTTGGTAGGTGTAGCATGTGATCAGGCCCCGTAGACCCGTACTTCTCATCTCCATGATCGTCCCGGTATTTTCGGATTATTTTTCCGATGCCGGTAGTGGAAGTTATCCCCTAATCAATTTCAACCGTTGATTAGCCACTAATCAAATCCCTAATTTCACTCATACATATCATGGGAGAATATTGCAGCCACTATTCCCATTTTCCCTATCTCCACTCTCCCTATCTCTATCTCTCTCTCCCATTTAACCAAAAACCCAAAGCCATCTAGCAAAACCCTTTCTTCTTCAAAAGGAAAACATGGCCAGCCGCAAACATCCTCACGCAAACCCACCTTGCTGCATTTTCACCTTCTCCTCCGACCACCCAAGGTCACCCATGACCTCCCCTGGCCGTTAGCCACCTCTCCCCTCCGGCCCCCTTTCGCTCTCCTCTGTTTTCTCTCTCTAAAAAGCCCACAAACACAAAGAACCATAAATCTAACTGCCGGCCTTACTGTTCACTGCCAACCGTCGGCTGCCACTGCCGTCGGTAACCACCACCCCCACTTTGTTTCCCTTTAACCCCTCTATGCTCTGCAATTTCCCTCACGCTCATAGCCCACCTGTAGCTCCGTGAAACCTCGTCAGCACACGCCGTATCGGCTGTTTTTGACAGATCTGGAAGCTGAACTTCAACGCCAGCTCACGACCATCTCCAACCACCCCCAGCAACGATTCCACCGCCGTTGGCTTCTTCTAGAAGTCATTTACCTTCTGCAACTTCCCGTTGTCTCTGTTCATCGCTGGATTTCTGCTGAGATGCGGGACAACGAACGTTGCGAGAATCTGTCCTCTCCGGCTTCTCACGGCCACCCACCGCCATGCGCTCACATTGTCAGCCACCCACCAGGTAGAGCATCTTCCACTGATCATACTTCACCTAGTGACAGCCCCCTTGGACCTTTGGAGTACACGTGCGTCGCCGCACACACGTGTTTTTAGCCGACGTCGCTGTTATTGTGAAGATCCGTTGCGCTACTCGCAACGGGAGGAGGATTGCTGTTAGCTCGTTGATTTCACGCCACCACCCTATTGTCCAGAGGTATCTTCCTGTGCTACCCACAGCTGAGGAGTTTCAGACGACGCCGACGCTTCACCGTTCAGAACCAACTTCCGATTGTTGAACGACGTCACGAGGTTGGTTTCCCCAGCGAGTAGTAAAACCCACACCGTAGCTCATCAAAACCTAAATCTAAAATTGGTCAACATGAACTAAAGTTAATTTCAGCATCTGTAAAATGTTGCCCACCGTAGGAAAGATCGACGAACGGACTTATTTTCTGTGCACATGGGATAGACGTCGATCTAGACTGAACAAACATAAAAAACATGACTTTTTGACTGATAGGTTAGTCCCAACAAATTTAGAAACAAACTGTAATAGGTTTGACCAAAAAGCACGATCAGACATTGTCGTGATCCTGTTTCAGACGGACCATCGCCACGCGACGTTTCGACGGGACGCTCCAGACAGACGACACACTCGCCACCGCAGGCAAGTGTACTCACTTGTACTTTCGGCCATGTTTAGGCCTTAGACTTTTAGAACTGTTAGAATGTAAACAAAGAGAACCGAATGTGAAATGATAGCGTTCGGGACCACCTTGATAGCTTAGACTTGACGACGAAGTCTAAGCGCAACAACAACAATTGACACCATAGGATTTTCATGTGTGTGTGTGTGCATGTAGATCCCCTAGAAGAACACTTCCTTTCTTGTCACGTTGTGTCTTGTTATACACATCCTACGGGCAATAGGGCACTCACCGAGTGATCCCTTGTACGGATGCACAGCCTCCGGGCAATAGGGCACTCACCGAGTGATCCCTTGTACGGATGCACAGCCTCCGGGCAATAGGGCACTCACCGAGTGATCCCTTGTATGGATGCATAGCCTGCGGGCAATAGGGCACTCACCGAGTGATCCCTTGTACGAATGCACAGCCTGCTGGCAATAGGGCACTCACCGAGTGATCACTTGTACGGATGCACAGCCTGCGGGCAATATGGCACTCACCGAGTGATCCCTTATACAGATACACAGCATGTGGGCAATAGGGCACTCACTCGACAGAGTGAGTGATCCCTTGTACGGACTTGTCTTGTGCACTTGGGTTGGGGTAGGGTTGAGCGTGTGCACAGGGAGAGGGTCTGATCCCCCTCGAACCGTAAGGCGTGAACCCTTCGAGTCACACGTGTCTTGTCGTGTCTTGTTGTGTCTTGTCACGTCTTGTCTCGTCTTGGCTTGACCCGTTTAGCTTAGTCCCGTAGTCGGTAGCACACGCTACTGCTACAGTGTGTCGTGTTTACTTTTCATGCTCCGTTTACTTTCTTTAAATGCCATGCTATAACCCCAGTATGTTAATCAACCAGTAAATCGTTGCTTTAAATTAAAATACACTTGCAGTAGAGTCTAACATTTCTGTGTAGACTTTACCTGACGTACAGTTCCTTTTCTATTGGGTGTTGTACGTGAGGTGTTGAGCCGGAGTACGTTGACGAGGCGGACTTACCACAGTACGTGGAGCCCGAGGACATCGACCCAGAGTACGTGCCTGATGAGGACCAGAGCTAGAGGTTCCTCACTGTTGATGTTCCAGAGTTCTCCTGCTTACTAGGTCGGGTGTGTAGCACCGTTTACTTTTTCTGTCTAGGTTGGGTGCTTGCACCAGTAGTTTTCTTTCAGTTGTTGTAGCCGTGTCAGGCTTTTGTTTAAACTCTCAGTACTTTCTGGATGTTGGTTTGAATAAAATGAATGTTTCCTTTTCAATACTTTTTGTTGTTCCGTACTTTTCTGCAGGGACCTGTTCCTTCGTCTTGGAGTACCACACAGACGCTTATTGGGTCCGAGCTTCACAGCTCTGGCCTAAGCGGGCCTTAGTCACGCTTCACCTCCGTAGTTTTGGGAAGCGGGGCGTGACAAAGCTCCCAGGTGATAGTTGGTGCATCATAATTCCTTAACCTGAGACGTGCTAAAAACCCTTGGAACTGGGAGGCTATGCGCTGGCTTTTACCGACCAACATTGAGAGTGACCATTGCTAGCTAGGTACTCATTGGGCATATAGTCCAAATCGTGTGAAGGGAAGTGGCGGTCAAGACGAGATTTTTCTTCTCTGGTATGGGAGCTTAGTGTTGCAAGGAGTTAGTATGGATCCATAATAAGTCCTTGGCCAAGGTAGTATCTACAAACTTATTAAAGTAATAAGTTTGATTCATCTATGACTTTGGTATGCCATACGTGAATCATGACATTAAGGTGTTATTGGGGTTTGATAGAATTCCATACCCTAGACACCTTAGCGACATAGTTTTGATGAATAGACCAGACTGTATGGTAGCGACCACTGATAGGCATAAGTTTGGTTTGGAGGAGAATCCAGTTACACAATAACCAAACAATGATGATTCCGAAATGGATGATCTTCACGTGCAGCTAGTGTCACTATTGTCACTATGACACGATGTAGAGTACGATCGAGTTTCTATTGAAGTTGGAATCATGCCTTCAGAGTCTCACTTCAATGATGGCTTGTTACGAAAATAAGAGGAAAGAACTTAATGTATATGATATATACATGTTCAACCATTAAGAGTTGTGATCGACTTGTGTGAGAGAAATGAGTTTGTCGCAGTAAGTTGGGAATGCCAGAGATTAATCACAAGAAGTTATGATCGACATGATTGATGGAGAGGAGTGCATCACAAGGAGTTACGAATGCGAGTGAAAATTTTTGTGAAGATTTACAAATTCATAATCCTTAAAGAAAGCTAAAAACCTCCGTAAAAAAACCACACCCAAGACATCGTCGGTGACGAAGCATCGTCACCGTAGGGTGGATCACTGGTTGATGGCTGGCGATTGGCTAGTAGCCTTTGGCTGGCTGGCTATATCCAGCCAAACTGCTGGATGTGACCCACGGTCACCGTCTCGTAGTGCATGGATGTACGGCTGAGTTAGAGTTTTGGGTTTGGGTTTGACCTAACTTTTGGGTCAATAACAAACCAAAAGATAGAGTTTGACTCGAAATATAAATCCCAAGAGTTGTAGGATTTCAAGAATTTTTTTTTATTTTAAGCCACCTAGTTTTTAGATAAAGTTTGACTCAAAACCAGAATTAAAGGGATTAAAAAGGTCATGAAAAACGTTCTTTTATTCTATGTGTTTAGGGATAAGGACGGACTCTAATTTCAATTTCTGATCATACTTGGATTTCAAATATCCCAAGCACAATATAAAGGGATCTTCTTCTAATTCCAAAGCACCCCATCATCTCATCAATCCAGTAATAATCAATAAAAGATATAAGATACTGTCATACAAGATCTATAAGAGGAAAAATTGAAGCCTTTCAAACGGTATAATTTTTCTCTCTCAATTAAAAGTTTTTTCCTTGTCTTTCTTAGAAGCACTAACAATGCAAGGGACCGAGTTCGATCTCTTGGAGGGTTCAAGAATCGTGAAGGGCTACAACATCAGGGTGAATCTCCTATCACACATGGCTGTTGAACAGAATTGGAGGTCTTCACCAAGAAAGATTTGGATCCACGCATATCACGATAGAATATCCACGCAAAGGTATGAAGTTTATTTACATCACTTAATTCATGATATTTGTAGTAGATCTTAGCTGCCTTTGTTAGGTTTTTGATATTTTTTTTGATTTTTATGCTTCTGCATGCCTTTCTAATAAGATTAGAAACCATAGCATCATTTCCTTACATTGGTATTATAGCCTGGTTATAAAATCATATTTTAATGTATTATTATTTGAGAAGTTTTATTTACATGTTTATGTTTTTCGTTGACAAGTTTTTGATGTAAATAAATTCATGAAAGATTTAATGTGATGAAATAGATATGTTAGAATAATTTTAAAAGGGTTTAAAGTTATTCTTAGTTGTTTATTCAGATTTATTACATGCTTCTGTCATTAGATAATAGGTGTGATGTTTTTTATGAAATTATTTATGCGATAAATTAGTTAATTAAAATAATTGAGAATTATTTTAATTAGAAATTTTAATTTAAATGGTTCATTGTAAATTATTTTCAAGCATTAGAATTTATTTTAGGGTTTTTAGCATATCTGTCACTTAAATCTTGCATATTTTGATATTGGTCCCTCAAATCTTCGTATTTGCTCATAAGTCCCTCAAATTTTTAACGTTAACCTGAATAGTCCATCCAACCTGTTTTCTGTTAAAAAGTTATATTAATTAACGATTAATTAACGATTATAGTTAGTTAATTAAGAAATTACGTTTAATTAATCATTAACCCCCCATAATTAAGGGTTAATTACTCCCACCCAAAAAACAGGGGGAGGGGGCGGCGCCGCCTCCCCCTCAGTCTCAGACAGCGGCGGGGGAGGGGGCGCCACCCCTCCCCCCTGAAAACAGGGGGGAGGGGGCGGCACCCCCTCCCCCTCCTAACATTAATCCTAACCCTAACCCTAACCCCTAATTAACCCCGTAATCTAACGGAATATTTTCATTCCGTTAGATTTTAACAGAAATTTAGAGAGAGTGAATACCAAGATTTGAGGGACAAATATCAAAATACGCAAGATTTAAGGGACAGATATGCTAAAACCCCTTATTTTTATGCAACCATAAACTCATGTGATATGATAAATTAGCTAGAATAATTTTAAAAATAGTTTAGAATTATTTTAGTTGTAAATTAAAAATTACTTCTAGCTTCTAATATTATGAAATAACATGTTTAGCATGCCATGCTTAATTAATATTTCTTTATGCAATAATTAGAGTATGTGCATGATAATTATAAGGATCATGTGAACACTATGTTGTTAATTATCTAACCTAACAGTATATGACGTTGTTTTATGGTCCAAGTAATTATTATGCGTATTTAACACGATTAGATTTTGCTTGCATGGTGTCACGCCCCGCTTCCCAAGTATGGAAGGCGAGACGTGAGGAGATCCGCTCAGACGTGGAGCTGTGAAGCTGCAGTCTGATAAGCGTCTGTAAAAACATTTCAAATAGTAGCAGGTCCTTTGCATTGCGACGAAACAACAACAATGATAATAAAGCAGACAAAAGAACATCCACCAACAACATTCAGAAATTATTCTAACATCACAAAGCAATCACAAAAGTACAAGTCTGAACAATAGGCCTAAAGCATGGCCGAAACAAAAGTAAAGAGAGTCATCGGCTGAGACTAAGGGTACGACCGGAATCCTCGAACTGAACGTCAGTAACCTGTCGTCCTCTGCAACTAAATCAGGCTCAAAACCTGACATGTGACACCCAAAGAGAAAAGGGCACATGTCAGCAAAAGTCTCCCAAAAGAAAGTGGAGAACTTTTGTGCAAGGATACAAATAAAATAAAGCGATTAGCAATTCTAAATATAATGAAATGACATGACATTTAAAGAATGCAACAATTTAAGATGACATGATGACATGCATGCACGTCGTAGCAGAAGCTACGAAAAACACTGTTTCACGAGTCACGAACATTATCATTTCACGATGTGCAGAGGGTTTACGCCTTTTGGCTGAAGTGGCAGTACGGGCACACTTCTACGCTTAAGTGATCGGTTAACCCTACCCCTCCATGTTTATCGAGCATTGGTTTCCCAACAACACTGTGCTCGCTTCTGGATCACGGGCCAGGAAGTGTATTTTGTTTGGAATAGGGTTGTGCCCACAAAAGCAGGTGCCTAGCCTCAATAGTTACAATATTTGTAGCGTGTTCTACACAATCACGATGAAAGATTATGATGCATGACATGACATGGCAATGAGTAGTTAAAGCGTGTACCGTTAATTGAAATTAAACATGACATGGCAGCATGAATGAAAGCATGTAAAAAGCGTCAGATCTAGCTTCGTTGTCAAGCTAGATCAAGTAGGGTGTTGGATCTAGTTTCGTTGTCATACTAGATCAAATATGGTCGTCTATCATTTCACTGCCTAGTCTTTTTTATGCAATTTTACAAAATGGCCTAGAACATGACCTAAACAATTTCTGGCAAGTATCACTTGCCTGAACAACCAAGCTGAGGTCACGATCAACCAGAGTCCAAACTACCAATGTGTTCAGATCACAGTCCAGCCTACAGTCCCAATTATTAATCTTGATTAGTGAAGTACAAAAATAATCAGAAGTTACTAATTTTTGTTGAGTATTGGACTTCTCCCTACTTGGTGTTAATGATGAGCAAACATAAATACTTGTGACTAATCCCCTATTTTGCAGATAATCCATTGCCTAAGCTTATTATGAAGATCAACTAGCAATGGATGGCTCACATACGTCATTGAAGGCAAATGACATGAATTGGATGATCGTAGATTGATGATTGAAGCTTCGTAAAGACTTCAAGCTCATACGATGGAAAGAAGAGATTATTCTTCAATGTAATTTTTCGTTTATCTCTTCTAGTATGTAGCTTACAAGTAAAACTTTGATGGAGCACTCACACACATCTACATTCTGTCATATGACATCATTAGACCTTTGTCCTTTGATCCCAATTCAATTCTCTTTTGTTTGTGCTAGGATTGTTTATAACAGCCGACTGCTTAACAGTTTACAGTCGTCTGTCTCAAAAACAGTCGACTGTGTTTTGTTCTACAGTCGACTGTTATGCACAGACTATTACAATGTAGTTATGGGCCTTCTTTGATTATTTCGCACAGGCTATTGTTGAATGATTCACAGGCGCCTGTCCTAGTGACAATCGACTGTGTATTGTAAATCAATCGCCTATCTCTCCTTGACCAAACTCTTTTTGATCTGTTTTCTACGGCCAGTCGACTTATGCTATATATACAGTCGCATGTCTATTGGATCAGTCGACTGTCTATGCTGCAACAGTCGCATGTCTGTAAGTCATTTCTTTGACTCAGCTCTCTGAAAATTTCTCTTGCTTTTGACAGTCGTCTGTTTAAGGTTTTACAGTCGCCTGTTCTGATTAACAGTCGGCTGTATTACTTGAATCAGTCGTCTGTCCTGTATCTTGTGAGATTTCAAGTATTTATCTTAACTTACTCTTCTCTCGGCCAGTCTCCTGTCGAAGAAATTACCGTCGCCTGTTGGTTTAACAGACGACTGTCTTTGCTTCATCAGTCGACTGTCCACGTGGTAAGTTACCGTTATGAATTCTCACCTACCCTTGCTGACTGTGCAACAGTCGACTGTGGATTGTTCAACAGTCTACTGTCGCGAGTTCAGATTATATCCGTTGAGATTTTTCTCACGGATTCCGATTGGGTTTTTGCTTAAACTGTTTTGTGGATTTGAAAAAGCTATAAATAGAGCTTCTACTGTTCCATTAAAAGGTTACTCATTCATTGCAAAATCCTTCAAGCTTTCATTTCCAAAGATCAAAGCTCTAAAATCCAAAGCCCTAAGTATTTCCAAATCTTGTTCTCTTGCTCTCCAACCTAGAACCAAAGATTGATCTTCTAGGCAATTGGTGCAGTCAAGAGAAAGGGCTTTCTCCTCTCTTCCAAGAGAGTTCTTCAACACACATCACACTTCTCCTTCAAGTTCTACTTCAAGGCATAGGTGATTGTAAGTGTTGCTTTCATATTTCATAACTTTCGTTATTTGAATTGTGCTCTCGGTTGTGAGAGTGGTTTTGCTTGCTCCCTGGTTGTGGGAGTCAAGGACATCGATTGTATTTGATTACACTTGTAGGGTTGCTACAAGTGGGCTATAAGGAAACATCAAGTTAGGGTTCTAACTTGAGTATCCGGTGGTATCCAGGTGGTAGGGACGTAGGATTACCGGGAACAAGTCGGGAGTTGACTTGGGTAATCCGATCCCTTGAAACATATCTGCGTTTGCGTGTGTTTCTCTTTGGGTCGTTTTTCTATTCCGCACTATTTGTTGGATTGCATTTTATTTGGTGTAAATTCCTTTTAAATTTGCTTAAACACTATTCAACCACCCTTCTAGTATTTTCCCCATAGACAGGGTCCTTACAATTGGTATCTGAGCACAAGGTTTCATCTATGGCATCCAACAACAACAACGTTCCTCCGCCACCTTCGTACAACAATCACGACTGTGATGGAGCGTCGACTCTTTTCGAAGGTCAATCTACGGTACGTCCTCCACGTTTCAATGGTACTAATTTTGGCTATTGGAAGTATATGATGGAGACTTTGCTTGGGAGTGCTTCTCTTTGGAGAACTCTCCACAAGGAGTACGTCGAGCCCGCCGAAGAGGATTTCGAGAAATAGACGACTTCCGAGAAGTCCGTCGAAGTCAACAACACGAAAGCAATGAACGCTCTTCATTGTGTGTTGGACCCGAATGAGTTCAACAAGATATGCACATGTAAGAGTGCATATCAAATTTGGAACCATCTCATCGTTACCCATGAGGGAACGAATAAGGTAAAGCTTTCAAAGTTATATGTTGCCGTGCAAAACTTCGACTTGTTTCACATGCAGGAAAATGAGAGCAATGCGTCGATGTACGGACGCTTTACCAACATCACAAATGAATTGGAAGCCCTTGGCCAAATCTACACCGAACCTGAAAAGGTAAGGAAGATCATTATGGGGATGACCTCCAAATGGGAAAGAAAAGCAATCGCCATTGAGGAGGTCAATGACTTGAAGAATTACACCGTGGTGAATCTCATCGTGACTCTTATGTCTTACGAAGTAAGACGGGATAACCGATTGAAGATTCGAGCCATGATGAATCCCTCGGAGGCCAAGAAGAAAGCTTTGACATTCAACACCAATTCATCATCCTCCGAAAGTGATGAATCCGAGAACGAGATGGATTTGGGTGATATGGCCCAAATGGCGAAGAAGCTCCAACACTTCTTCCGCAAAGGTAAATTTTCCTCAAACAAACGTTTTGATTCTACTAATGCTACTTCCTCTCTTTGTTATAAGTGTAATAATCCAGGGCACATCAAGAGGGATTGCCCAATTCTAAACAATAAAGAAAAATGGAAGGCACCAAAGTACCACAAGTCCGACAAGAACAAGAGAGACAAGAAGAAAGGACTCGTAGGTACCTTTGATGACTCAAGTGATGACTCATAAAGCGATTCCGATGATGAGAATGGTGAGAGCGCCCACATGTGTTTCATGGCACTTGAAGACCCACTCTCGGATGAGAGTGACTCCGACACGGATGACACCGAGGTAACAATGGATGAACTTCGTATAGCTAATGAAGAACTATTTGCTAAATACCAATCTTTAATGCTTAGATACTCTAGCTTAAAGAAATCAAATGTTAGCAAATCATCCATTGCAGGCATTATCAACAATGACACCATTGTTGATACTTTAACTCTTGAGAAAGCAAACTTAGCTTCTCAAAATGTCACTTTGAGAGATGAGGTGAATTCCCTCAAATCTCAACAAGATCAAACACATCCCAAGGATAATAGTGATCTAGTTACACGTCACACACAATTGGGTTTAGAGAATGACTCTCTTAAAACCCAAGTGCACGAGCTCAAAGCACCGGTGTCCACCTTGGATACCAACATTTCTTCTTTAAAGGAGAAATATGAGCTCATGTCCTCCCGTATTGTGAGATTCAATAAGGGAAAAGGAAAATTGGATGATTTGCTTGCAAACCAATTTCCGGTCACACATCGTGTTGGCCTTGGATTTGTAAAAGCAAATGCATCTAATGCTCGCACCTCCTATAGTGGTGTCACTATAGATTTTGTGAGGCCTTCCTCCGGTGCATCCACAAGTGGTGTCAAAGACACTATAGGTAGAAATCCTACCAAGAATGTCACCACATCGCCTTCTCTTCCTTTTGGCAAGAAACCCACTAAGGGTGGAAACCAAAAGCAAGGCCATGCTTATATGTACACTAACACTCATCCACGAAGGAAACATCCTACTTCACAAGTGGATAATCATGACACATTTTATGCTCCGCACCCATGGACATGTACACAACCACACATGAGAAATACTCATGTACGTGCTCCTACACACCCGTATGCTCATACGCATCATTCCTTCATGTATGCTCATCCTCCACATGTCATGCATGATCAATATGCTTCACATAATATGCATGTTTCCAAGCATACATATCATTCTAAAATGTACAATGCATATCCTCCACCACATCTCTATGCTAGAAATCATGTTCCTAAGAAGCATGCACCACATAGAAATCCAACATATATTCATGCAACTAGGAATATGACTCCCAAGATGTACACTATTTGGGGTCCTAAGAACACTAGTCTAAATGTTAGGAATGCTTATGTTGATTCCTACTTTCATGATGTGATTATAAATAGCAACTATGTTGGGAAGCGGAAGTCCACTTGGACTTGGCTTCCAAAGGGCTAATCCCCTTGGACCCAACAAACATTGGGTACCATAAGATTACTGTATATTATATAGGTACCCAAGAGAAAGAAGAAGAGAAATAAATGTCTTATTAGCTCTAAAGGGAAAGGATGGATTCTTGATAGCGGTTGCTCCAAACACATGACGGGAGATCTCTCATTGCTCTCCGAAGTGATTAGCATCAAGGATGGTGCAACGGTCACTTTTGGAGGAAATCAAAAGGGAACCATCATTGGAGTGGGTATCGTTGGTAATCCTTCCAAACCTTTAATTACTAATGTTTATCTTGTTAGTGGTTTATGTCACAATCTCATTTCTATTAGTCAACTTTGTGACAAAGGTTACAAGGTTAACTTTGGAGAAGGATTGTGTACTATTGTTGATTGTGATTCAAATGTTTTATTTTCCGGTATTAGGCGTAAAAATATTTATTATTTGAGCTTGCCTAAAACCGTAGAACATTGCTTAGTTGCTAACACAAGTGAACAACTATTATGGCATCGCCGTTTTGGTCATGTTCACTTCAAGCACTTATATAAGTTAGCTAAGCATGATCTTGTCAAAGGTTTTCCTAAGATTTCTTTTAATAAGAAAAACTTTTGTGATTCATGTCAAAGAGGTAAACTAAGTAAATCTTCATTTAAGCTTAAAGAAGGGATTACTTCTAAGAGGCCCCTAGAACTTCTTCATCTAGATTTATTTGGGCCAACTAGAACCGCTTCTTTAAGTAATGCTCATTATGGACTAGTTGTCGTTGACGACTTTTCTAGATTTACTTGGGTTTCATTCTTAACTAATAAAAATGAAGCTCATGAAGAGTTTACCAAATTTGCAAAGAAGATTTAGAATCTTTTACGATCCACCATTATCACTATTCGTAGTGATCATGGAGGAGAATTTGAGAATGAGTCTTTTACTAAGTTTTGTGATGACTCCGGGATAACTCATAACTTTTCCTTTCCTCGTGCTCCACCACAAAATGGTGTTGTAGAAAGAAAGAATAGGACTCTTATTGAGTGTGCTCGCACTATGCTCCATGATAGTCATTTAAGACTACAATTTTGGGCAGAAGCGGTGCACACGGCATGTTATGTGCTCAATAGGATCCTAGTGAGACCCCGAACAAACAAAACTTGTTTTGAGTTGTTTTATGATAAAAAGCCTCACGTGAAATATTTTCGTGTTTTTGGTTCGAATGTTATATAAAGAACACCTTGGTAATTTAGACAAATTTGAGCCAAGATCCGATGAAGGAATTTTTGTTGGATATTCCACACGTATCAAAGCCTACCGGATATACAACAAAACTTCTTCAACGATTGAGGAATCACTTCACGTATCGTTTTATGAAGATTTTGATTTTCCTCATGTTGATGATGATAATGTAGAGATTCTTTGTGACTCTCTTAATAATGTTAAGATTAATGATAATATTGTTGAGACTAACACTTCTAACGAAGTTGTTGAAGTTGTTCCTAGTGATCCAGGTATACCCAAAGCTTACCCGACCGTTCGCAACCATCCCCATAACCAAATTATTGGAGATATTGGTGTGGGTGTTCGAACGAGATCAAGAATTGAAGAATTCTCTCATTGCGCATTTGTCTCTACCATTGAGACAAAGAACATCCAAGAAGCTTGTGAGGATAGCTCTTGGATAGTGGCAATGGAAGAAGAACTAATGCAATTCGAGAGAAACGAAGTTTGGGAACTTGTACCTCTTCCAAGTGGTCACCAAGTTATTGGGACCAAATGGATTTTCAAGAACAAGACATATGAAAATGAGGTAATCACACGGAACAAAGCAAGGTTAGTAGCTCAAGGCTACCGGCAAGAAGAAGGTATTGATTTCGAAGAATCATTTGCCCCCGTAGCTAGATTAGAAGATATTAGGTTGCTTTTATCTTTTGCATCTCATAAGAATTTTAAATTATTTCAAATGGATGTTAAAAGTACATTTTTAAATGGGTTTGTCAATGAAGAAGTCTATGTTTCTCAACCTCCCGGTTTTATTCATGAAAAATTTCCAAACCATGTTTTCAAACTTAAGAAAGCGTTGTATGGATTGAGACAAGCTCCTAGAGCTTGGTATGATCAGTTTAAGACCCTTCTTTTGAATTTAGGTTTTAAAATGGGAGAAGTTGATTCTACACTCTTCATTAAAGATTATGAAAATGACATTCTTTTAATTCAAGTTTATGTAGACGGTATTATTTTCGGTTCTAATAACTTTAATCTTTGTCAAGAATTTTCCAAGTCTATGAAGGATGAGTTTGAGATGAGCCACATGGGAGATCTCACCTACTTCCTTGGATTGCAAATTCGACAAATGGAGAATGTCACATTCATACATCAGACAAAGTACACAGGGGAGCTTATTAAGAGATTCGGGATGGAATCGTCTTCGAGCAAAAGGACTCCCATGAGTACTACTACTCATTTACACAAGGATGAAAGCGGAAAAGATGTAGACGTTCGTCTATATCGAGGTATGATCGGTAGCTTACTTTACTTAACCGCTAGTAGGCCCGATATCATGTTTTCCGTATGTCTTTGTGCTAGATATCAAGCAAGACCTAAGGAATCACACTTGATTGCGGTTAAACGAATATTTCGTAATCTCAATCAATCTCTAGATTATGGGTTACTTTACCCTAAGTCTAGCACATATGAGTTAATCTCATATAGTGGTGCCGACTTTGCCGGATGCAAGTCCGACAGGAAAAGTACTAGTGGCACTTGCCATTTCTTAGGAAATTCCTTAGTTTCTTGGTTTTCTAAGAAACAGAATTCGGTGTCATTGTCCACGACTGAAGCGGAATATATTGCCGCGGGTCTTGCATGTGCACAAGTTCTTTGGATGAGACACACTCTTAGTGACTATGGTGTCAATTATGATACTTGCCCTATCATGGTTGATAATCAAAGTGCTATTTGTCTTTCCAAGAATCCGGTACACCACTCCCATACCAAACACATAGACGTGAGACACCATTTTATAAATGATCATGTAGCTAAGAAGGACATCATCTTAGAGTACATTGAAACCGAAAAACAAATTGCCGATATCTTCACTAAACCTCTTAAAGAAGATTCATTTGTGAGGTTGCGTGGAGAATTGCGAATTATGGGTGAATCTGAAATCTAGAAGCTCAGTCTTTCATGTCATAACTCCTTATTGAGCTCATATCTTTTTGATTGTCTTTCTTCATGTGCTTTAGTGTTTTATGAGTTTAAGAAAGGCAAGTGTGACTTATTTGATTTCATGAGTTTTGAGGTTGATTGGAGTAATTTGTGTTTCAATGGATTTATTGTTTTCATAATGATTTTACGATGTATTTGTGATTAGAGTATAGGTCCTAGGGTGAGTGTTCTTATTCTCTGGAATTTTATCTCAATGTGCATTTTTGGACCAGGACAGACGACTGTCTTTCCTTCGACAGTCGACTGTCCTACACTATCTCCTCTTTCTGAGATTTGGTATCTTTCGCACAGCCGACTGATGACTGTTTTAGAGTCGACTATTAATTTAACAGGTGACTGCATTTTAGTCATCAGGCGACTGTAATCTCTGTCAAATTTTTACAGTGTTCTTTGTTTGTTTTTATGAACTGTACTAATTCTCGGCCAGCCGACTGTTGAGTATATGTCAGTCGACTGTCCGATGGACAGGCAACTGCATCTCACTTGCCAGTCGTCTACCCATCTCTCTGAGCTTTATTTTTATCACTTCATCCAGTCGACTGGCATTTGTTCATCAGTCGACTGTCTTATGCTGTATCGGTTCAAGTGTTTTGATCCAAGCCATCGATTCCTTAATCCAACGGCTCAGATGCGTTCCCCTAATTTTATATTCGAGTTTACGCGATCATATACCCACGTCGACTCTCTCTCCTCCGTTTCGACCGTTCGTCTTCCCGCTTGTTTTTCTCTCCAAAAACCTCTCGATTTCGCTTCTTAAACCGTCGAACTGCTCCTATTCATCGTCGTTGATCGCGTTCTGCCGTTGCCATCGATTTTCTTCTCCGCGATCATCTTTGCTTCTTCTCGTGGTTTGCTTCTCTCACTTGCTCTTCGTTCGATTTTTTTCTTTGCTGTAGTTTCTCCTTCTCTTGTTTCCATGGCTCCTAAACCAAATGGAAAAGAGAAGATCGTTGCTCCTAAACATCCTAGGGCACCCAAGAAACTTATTGCCAAGAAAAAGAAACCCTATAAAGCCCGAACCAAGCATGCCATGTCACCCATGCGTTCGTCTTCGCCGGGTTACTCTCCTTCTGGCTCTTCTAGCGATGCTCAGCCTTTGATCCATCGTCAGCGCAAGCCTGCTGGTTTTCACATCAGTGAGCATGTTGCTGAGAACCCCCGTTTGTCTCCTTCTGTGTCAAGTTCTTCTGAAGAGACTCCTGGCGTACCCCCCTCTGATCCCCTAGTTCCCATCTGCCGAGACGATCTTTGTCTGGCAAAATTTCACTCTCTTCTCGGGATCAACCTACTTATGGAGCGGTACATTGCTTTTCCCGCCTTCACTGCTGAGAGACTATCGTACATTATTTCTGCTACTCGCGTAGCCGATCTTTTTCGCTTCTCTCAGAGCGAGTCTCCCAGAGCCTATCCTTTTTTGGTGAAGCTCTTCTATGCGAACCGCGTTCGCGGTGAGTATTCGTCTACCGGCATCCTCGATACTGTCGTTCAGGGAACCCAAATTCAGATCACTCCCTCCCTCTTAGGGACTATTCTTAGGATTCCCTCTGTTGGCTCCCTTCCCACTGATATCTGCTTTTCCGAGATTGACGATCTTGACCAGTCTGTCCTCCGGGATATGTTTCGAGAGGTACCTTTAGCTCTTGATTCGGGTGTCAGATCATCTATGTTCTCTGCGAGAGGTTGGGCTGTTCACCTAGTGGTGAAGTCCAACATCCTGCCGAGATTTGGATCGTCTGACCAGCCGTCTCAGGATATCCTGAAGTGTATGTATGCTATCTTCTCTGGCATGCCCGTGAACTGGCCCGGTGTCCTCCTTGATAGGATGGACAAGGTTGAGTTCACGTCCTCCTCGTCTCACATTCCTTACGGTGGTCTTCTGACTCATGTCTTTCGTCATTTTGGTGTTGACTTGACTCGTTACGAGCCCATGCCCTTTGGTCCTCTCCTCGACGCATCTACTAAGTCGAAATCTTCTTCGGCTCTGCAGACTGCCTCGAAGAAGAGGAAGTCTACTTCATCTCCATCCTTATCCACTGTGCCTCCAGCTGATTTGCCTTCTTCATCTGCTCCACCATCTCGGGATATTCTTTTGGAGATGGTCTCTGGTATTTACAGATTGATGTCCCTCTCTTTCCTCCATCAGTGAATTCTCTTCCCTGAGGATCTGAGACAGTTTGTTCCCCAGCTTCATGTGCCTCCTCAGCCCTCTGGTGTCGTTGAGCCTCCTGGTGTTGCTTCTACTCAGGATGTTGCTGCTGCTGCTTCTGTTGGTCCTTCTGACCCTCCTCCAGAGGATACTCCTGCTGCTACAGAGCCTGCTTCCTCTCCTGCAGCCCCTGGAGACGCTCACTCTTGATAGATGTTTGAGTGATGTTATTTTGGTGATGATATTTTTTTATGTATGATGGATGATGTTGTCTGCGACTCTTTTATATATGTACTAGTCATTACCCGTGCCCATAGGGCACGGTTTATTTAATGGCTGAGTTTTTCTCCCCCACAAATTTCAAGTTCCCCCAAATTTCATGTTTTCCCACAAAATTTCAAGTTTCCCCCCAAATTTAAGTTTTCCCCCAAAATTTAAGTCCCCCCAAAATTGTCATTACCACCTAGGACAAACTTGCCACGTAGGACAAAGCTTTGTCCTAGTAGGATAAGATTCAAAATCTTCATAGAACTGGGGAAAAAATGGCCGGAAGGGGTGAGAATAAAAAGTGTGGGTGTGTGTGTGTGGAGGGTCCATAGGCAAAAATACAAAAACCGGGGTTGTATGTGCAAAATTCCCCACCTCTGTAACGGCCGCTTTCCGGTCGTACATTTTTAGTACGTATCTCATTATCGAAAGTATATTTTACGTGTTTGATTTTAATTATTGTTTTTCGTAGTCCGGACTCGTGACCGGACCCCGTATTTGCGATCCTCTCGAAGGCACGATCGCTCCGGTATTTTATTTATAATTTTTGGATGACCGGTGGTAAATGATAATAACCCTATTATTAATATTATAAATCTTCTAACTAAATATTTTTAATATCCAAAGCTTATTATTATCTAACGGTTAAGGAGATTTTTTTTTAAAAAAAACAATTTTTTTAAAAAAAAACAACTTTCTGTAACTCAACTAAGTTTGAAACAAAACTATTTCCTAAACAAACTTAGTTAGTTATTAATAACGTAACCCAATTCCTAAAATATCTTAACCAATTAACGGATTAATCTCTAACCCCCCACGTATCTCTCCCCAGGGCTTGGTTGTTTTGTAATGGGAAAGTTTAAAACCAATCTGTTAGAAAATCAACTCATATCTTTTTATCTAAACCTATTTGATTTGCATCCTATCAACCCACGTGGCATTAACCTCATCTCTCCTCACCCCCCACGTTCACGTCCCTCATTCATTGCATTTTGTCGCACGATCTCCCCTTTCGTTATTTTCTTTAAAGCCCAGGGCTTCTCCAAACGAGCGACAGCACCCCTCAAGGCCTCCTCGTCGCCATCTTCCCAGCGCCGAGATCACCACCCACAGCTTCGAGCAACGCCTGTGCCACCCCGACCGCCTCCCCGCAGCCCTCCGGTCACCTCCGTCCCGTACGACGTTCGCCACCTTCCCTTCGTTTCTCCGCCTACCGCCCTCGCCGAGCACTCAGCTTCCGACGCCGCACGCCACTCAACCTCCGCCCCCGTACGCCGTTCGCCCTCCTTGCTCCGACGAGCACTCGCCACATCTCCCTCCTCCGCCTGCAGACCACGAACCCGCGGCCTCATTTCATCACCGGCACCTCCCCCTCTTCTCCTTTCAGAGCTCCCTGCCGCCGTGCACGACCGCCTCCTCTCTCCGACTGGACCCACGAAGCCAGCGTCGTTCGCCTTCCTCCGGCGTCGCCACTCGGAGCTCCCCAGGCGCCCAGCATCCAATCACCGCTCGCCCGTCTCCAGCCCTTCGCCTAAGCGCCGCGCGAGCTCGCCACACCGCCGTCCACGACGTTGACGCCGCCCAGATCTCATCACCGCCGGGCGCTCCCCCGTCGACACCGTCAGCCACTGCCTGCAGCGAAGACAACGAAGGGATAACATAAAAGGTAAGTATCGATTCCTTGCATGAACAGTTTAATGCATAAGAGAATACTATATTACTTAAGTTTATATCTGTTATCTTATATTAGTTATTATATACAGTAGATTATAATGTTATACTATATACGTACTGGCTTATATATGGAGCTGAAGTTGATACACTGTGATGTGGGAGTAGGTTACTTTATATTATATATTAGTGAACTTATTTTAACTGTAAGCCACATATATTCATAGGCGAGTTTAATTATATGAACAGTAACCAAAGAAGCTGGTGTATTTTTATATATATTTAATTATAACATATAACTAGTAAGTTTTACACAGTGTTATAAGTACTGTTACATGCGCATGCAAGTTTATTATACATACATCACATGTTATAGATAAGAGAGTTTTTAGCTTAATATGGGGAACCCGATTTCGCAGATTGACCCACACCTCTCTTACGATCGTTCGGACGCCCAAAACTCGCATCGCTTCAAGGCAAGTATTTACTATTGCAAGTGAATTACTTTCTACAAACTTTTCAGAGGCACAGGTATTTTTATTCAAACTTTCTAAAATAACTTACACGACAGTAACGTCAAATAACAACTTTTATAATCGAAATGGTTTTAATGGATATCATTGATGTGCTGGTTTGTTTAGTCCCTTGACCCTTGTACACGAAATGCTATCTTCCCTCGTCATTCTATTTACTTTTTGATGTGCACCCTAATGAAACGTGGTAATGGGCATGCGGTCATTTTATGGAATATTGGGTCTTCGGACAATTATGGAACTTTGTGCCTTCGGGCAAATTACAGATATTGGGCCTTCGGGCAATTACGGACTATTGGGCCCTCGGGCAATTACGGATCATTGGGCCTCGGGCAATACGGATATGGGCCCGCGGGGCATTTACGGAATGTTAGCCATACGGCTAACATTGAACTACGGTTTGACTTATGGACACTTGGGTGGGGTAGTCAAGTGTAGTAG
Source organism: Scilla litardierei (assembly GCA_030789695.1). Taxonomy (NCBI): domain Eukaryota; kingdom Viridiplantae; phylum Streptophyta; class Magnoliopsida; order Asparagales; family Asparagaceae; genus Scilla; species Scilla litardierei. The sequence continues at coordinate 65,083,629 of CM061132.1, forward strand.
AGGCTGGAAAGCTGGATTGCACTCTATTGGTGAACTTGACCGACACCTGGCCGGGTCGGTGAGTATAGAGTCACGGGTAGCTCCCGTTGACTTGGGTGTGATGCTGGTCACCTCCCCCTCAGACACTGGGCTTTGTCACTAGATAGGAGATTGATTGACTGATTGATGCACCCCTTTTTACCTCTGTTGATGCTATAGAGTAACCTGCTAAAATTATTGCCACGAATAATTATTGATGTACACACTACATCGTCACGACTATTGCTGTGCACACTACACTTGCTATACATATTGCTGTACGCACTACACCCGTTACACTTATTGCTGTGCACACCACACTACTCATGCTCACTGCTTGCACACTACAGATTGTTATGCCCCTTGTTTCCACATGCTACTATGTATCATCTTTTTGAAATCATAATGTGCCTCTCTTCCCTAAACTTTGTGAACTATATTAAATCTTGCCGAGGGTCATTTTATTTCTAACGTTTTTAAATCTTGCCGAGCGACCCTCGCTGACGTATATTTCCTTGTTTGTGAAATATACGTTAGGTTTTGAGCAGAGTTCACCGAAGAGTTCTTTTGGAGATTGAGCAGGAAGACCACAAGAGCTAAGAGCACGAGATCCACTACTGAAGACGACGGACACTGCGCATCTTGCTGAAGCTTTAATAATTGCTGTTGTAATTTCTTTGTAACTGTTGTAATGGCCATGCTAGGCCTTTTAATTTTTGTGTACATGTAATCTGGAAAAGTTAAAGTATAATGATGACATTATTTTTTTGTTCCGAATATTCGCAAGCAAGAACCTGACAAGTAGTCATACACAGACGCTTATTGGGTTGGGGCTTCACCGCTCCAGCCCAAGCGGGCCCGTTCACATCCTCGCTCCCAAGTATAATGGGAAGCGGGGCGTGACAACCTCCTCTTTTATCCCTCAAAATCTCATCTCTTATATTTTCTCTTATTCAATTTCTCTGTTTTATATAATAGATATCCAAATTCTCTTATCCAATTTCTCATGTCCAAATTCTCTTATCAATTTCTCTTGATAACATCCTTCTTTTATATAATAGATATCTCTTATCCAATTTCTCTTGTCCAATAACTCTTATCCAATTTCTCTTGATAACATCACTCTTATCCAATTTCTATTGTCCAATATCTCCTATTCAATTTCTCTTGATAACATCCCTCTTTTATAATATAGATATCTCTTATCCAATTTATCTTGTCCAATATCTCTAATCCAATTTCTCTTGATAACATCCCTCTTTTATAATATAGATATCTCTTATCCAATTTCTCATGTCCAATATCTCTTATCCAATTTCTCTTGATAACATCCCTCTTTTATAATATAGATATCTCTTATCCAATTTCTCTTTTCCAATATCTCTTATCCAATTTCTCTTGATAACATCCCTCTTTTATAATATAGATATCTCTTATCCAATTTCTCTTGATAACATCCCTCTCTTATAATATAGATATCTCTTATCCAATTTCTCTTGTCCAATATCTCTTATCCAATTTCTCTTGATAACATCCCTCTTTTATAATATAGATATCTCTTATCCAATTTCTCTTGTCCAATATCTCTTATCCAATTTCTCTTGATAACATCCCTCTTTTATAATATAGATATCTCTTATCCAATTTCTCTTTTCCAATATCTCTTATCAAATTTCTCTTGATAACATCCATCTTTTATAATATAGATATCTCTTATCCAATTTCTCTTGATAACATCACTCTCTTATAATATAGATATCTCTTATCCAATTTCTCTTGTCCAATATCTCTTATCCAATTTCTCTTGATAACATCCCTCTTTTATAATATAGATATCTCTTATCCAATTTCTCTTGTCCAATATCTCTTATCCAATTTCTCTTGATAACATCCCTCTTTTATAATATAGATGGTGATATACTTTGATATCGTCATGATGATGTATTTTTTGTCTTGATGATGATGTCTTTTTGGGGATGGCCATGTAGATGCCCATCCGTTGATGTATTATATATATATATATATTTTTTGCAAGGTAAGTTAGTAGCTATATTAATGTGAAACAAAGATACAAGCTGGTTGATCACAGATTACAAGGCGCAATGACTAGGGGAGAGGACACAAGCGTCGTCACCCTAGAACATATTGCCCAGTAACAATGATCAGAACCAATATTTTACAATACATACACATAGGTACATCACCTCACAACCGAACCCCAAAGTGAAACATTGATACCGAAATGGCCTAAAAGCACAGCCTGTAACAGTCCAACAAGGACCCGCATGAAGCATCTATCAGCCAATCAACAAGGAGCCGCATGAAGCATCTATAAGCCAATCAATAATAAGCTGCATGAAGTATACATCAGCACAATTCCCAGCAATATTCCGTCCAACACATTGCCCAGGACTATACCGCCCATCACGTTGCCCTGCACTTGCCGCCTAGCACATTGCCCGCCCAGCACAAGCACATTGCCTGAGCCGATTTGACAGTGCGTTGCCTGTAACATGTCACACATGCCAGTATCAAGCCGCCCACAATTCAGCCCGTGTCAAAAGGACGGATGTCCCAGTTCATTGCGGCTGTAGAAGCATCATCATCCCCTCGCCAATGTTCCGAAGAGCCAAACGGACGTCCGCTGAGATGTCCTCAAAGAGTATGGTCTTCGGCTTACTAAGTTTTTCAAAAACTCTCCTGTTGCGCTCCCGCCACAGGTGATATACCACCGCAGCAAGTATTACCCGAGCAAGCAAACCAAGGAACCCCTTCTTCACATATTTTTCCAAGTAATAGGACCCAACTGTCGGCAGACTGAGGGCCGTAGGACCTTTTGCTCCCAATTTGAGAAGGGCACGATGCATTAGGTAGTTGGAATAAGGACATTCAAAGAATAGGTGAGAAATAGTTTCAGGGGTACCATCCAAACATAACTCGCATGCATTAGAGTTTAGATCACACCATTTTTCCATGCGAACTTCTGTAAGAAGTTTGTCTTTAAACGCTCGAAGCAAAGTAATGGACATTTTGGGATGGATTTACTAAACCAAATCAGTTTAGAGAATGGGTACGGGGTACCTTTGTCACGCACTACATCCCAAGCGTCTTTGAATTTGAAAGATGAATCTCGCTTCCATTCCCAAGTATCAACACCGGGGGATAAAGAGATTTGCTGGAGCAAAGGCTTCAAGTTAAAAATTTTAGCATTATCCATCCAAGAAGTACCATCCCAATAGTCGCTGACAAGTTTCCTACTAGCTCCTTCAGGAATACTGAAAAGATTTTTCAAGGGACCATTTGGCAGCCAATTGTCATGCCAGAAAAGAGTGTCTTTCCCATCCCGTACCTTCCTGAAAATAATACGCTGAGAGAGGTTTCTGCAGTGAAGAAGGAACTTCCACGTACCAGATTGAGAGGTGACTCCTGTTGCAACATAAAACCTGGAAGAATCCTTATATTTATTACGCATGTACTCAGCCCATAAGCCTTTGAACTGAAGGAATCTCCATGTTAATTTAATCCCAGAAGCAAGATTCAAATCAGTAAGTAGTCTTAGGCCAACACCCCCTTCCTCCTTAGGTCTGCAAGAGTCTCTCCAGGCCCAAGATTTTGTAGAACCCCAGATAAATTTTCTACACATGGAAGTCAGGGTTCACAGAACAGATGATGGAACTTTATATACATGTATCCAGAAAGCAATCATTCCATAAATCACACTTCTTACCAACTCGATGCGCCCAGAGATTGATAAAAGGGAAGAGGACCACCAACCCAGCCACTTCCTACACTTATCAATCAGGCGGCTATACATATGTGTTTTAGGATAATTGGATGAGAGAGGAAGCCCCAGGTAAGTAGTAATAGTATTTGCCCGCTTAGCACCCAAATAATCAGTAAGTTCGCCAGGATTCTTCACACCTTTGCTGAACATGGATAGACTCTTCTCCCAGTTGATCTCCAGACCTGTGAAGTTCTTGAAATCCTCCAGCACATTTTTAAGGCCCCTTAGTGATTTTCCAGAAGCACGGCAGAAAACCAATAGGTCATCAGCAAATAACAAATGAGATATAGATCACGCGCGTTTCATAGGATGGACGGTTCCTTTAGCAATAGCCTTGGTAAGAAGGAGAGAGAAAGCTTCCATGATAATAACAAATAGAAATGGGGATAAAGGATCTCCTTGTCTTATCCCTCTATTTCCACCAAAGAAGCCCACAGGGGACCCATTAACCATAACAGAGAAAGATGCAGTAGAGAGGCATTCCTTAATCCAGCTGATGAACTTATTCCCGAAACCCATCTGATGCAAAATATAATACACAAACTCTCTGTTAACACTGTCGAAGGCCTTTCTGATGTCCAATTTCAAACATGCCCTGGACCCTATGGGATTGCTAAAATCCATGATCTGCTCATGAGCTAGCAAAGTACAATCAGATAGCAATCTCCCATGGATGAACGCCGATTGGTTAGGGGAAACCAACTCGGTAATAATTCTCTTCAGCCTGTTGCAGATCACTTTGCTAATGATTTTATAAATGTTATTACAGCAAGCAATAGGCCTGTAATCTCCTAGAGAAGAGGCATTAGTATTTTTAGGGACCAAGGTTAGGAAAGTATGATTCAACTGTTTAAGCAAAGAAGAAGATTTGAAGAAAGATTGGACAGCTTCAACAACATCATGTCCAATAAGATGCCAGTTGTGCTGGAAAAAGAATCCATTGTACCCATCAGGACCTGGGGCTTTAGAAGTCCCAATCTAAAAAGTCGCCTCTTTAATTTCTTCTGTAGTGACCATTCTTTCCATCCACCTAGCCGTTTCCACCTTAAGTTTCTTTTTAGGGACAAAATTGGGGAAGACATTCCAGTAATGGGACTGGTTATATATGTTCTCATAGAATTGAACAGCCTCCGCCTTAATATCAACATATGTTTTGCTCTGAACTCCATTTACATCTACAAGGTGGCTTAGATTATTGAAGCTTTGTCTAGCCCTCATAGCATTATAGAAGAATCTTGAGTTTCTATCTCCCAGGTCTAACCAATCCTGTCTACTCTTCTGTCGAAGCATTTCTTCATCCATATCTAGTAAGTTTACAAGTTCAGCTGAAAGTTTACGTTCTTTCTCCTGTAGGTCTTGGTTATAATGAAGTCCAATTTGACTTCTAACAGCTTCAAGATTACTTCTGCAAGAATGAATTAAATCCACAGAACGATGGTCCCTGGCCCATCTTCTAAGCTCATATTTTAATTGCCTCAATTTTTGGACCAGACAGAACATATGCGAACCACCATAAGATGCCGACCAGTGTGCATCCAGAATATCATAGAAACCTGGCAAATGTATCCAGTGATTGAAAAATTTGAAGGGTTTTGGGTCAGCAAATACCTGGGTATGAAGGTTGATAAACATAGGGGAGTGGTCGCTGGTGTTAGGGTCCAAATATTCCAAGTAAGAGTCTGGTAGCTTGTCAAGCCATTCACCATTGCAAAGTACCCGATTCAACTGTGCCGCAATACGGGCCGAACCCATACGGTTGTTGCACCAACTAAAGCGATTCCCAGTACATTTGAGATTACCCAATCTACAATCAGAGACTGAGTTATTAAAGTCAGAGAGAGTACTAGCTACCACCCTGCGGCCACCAATCTTGTCATTAGCATATAATATACAATTAAAATCTCCTCCCACTAACCAGGCTTTAGAGTTAAGGGTTGCCGCATCCACCTTTAGGTGCTCCCATAAAAGCTTCCTTTCAGATAAAGAGTTGCTTCCATACACTGCTGTTAGGGCGAATTCAAATCCCCCGGTATTGAGACATCTTAGTGTAATGTGCTGCTTTGAACAAGAGATGATGCTAGCTTGCCACACAATTGGGTCAAATCCAGTCAAAATACGCCCTCCAGAGTGAGTAAGAAAGTTATCAAAAATGCACCATCCCTTAGGAATGCAAGATCTGGTCTTCATGGTCGTAGAATTCAATTTAGTCTCCAATAGAACAATGACAGACGGCTTAAGCTTCTTGATCATATCCTTGAGGTCCCTACGCCTCACAGAGTTATTAAGGCCTCTTGTGTTCCAAATAAGGATACTCATTGACAAGATGTATAAAGGAATAAGGGCAGACACCTACTTCAATCTGCTGCTACGCCGGGTAGCCGAAACCACCTGCTTCTTCCCCTTGTCAACAATATCAGCAATTTCCGAAGCCCATTGGGGGTTATCATAGAGAGGGAACTCTGGGAGGGAGTCATCCTGTAAATTAGCTTCATGGACTTTACCTGGTAGGAATACATGAGAGCGAAGATTCCCTGAAGATGTTACAGTTGTATCCGCACCAGGCATAACCCCATTTTTGATTGAATTATCAACACCATTAACCATGGCCTCAAGCCGAGAGGAAGAAACTGGAATAGGTTGGCAAGAGTCCTTGATAGTACTAGGCTTCAGGATTTGAACAAGCTGCAACAGCTTAACAAATCTTTTAAATTGAGCACGCAACCGTATAGCAGCAGCCTCCAAAATGAACCCTTCTACACTCTGTGCAGGCCCCTCACTCCCCTCCAGATCACAGTTATCCACAGATGTACCAGAAATTGGGAGCCGCCCAGCATCCAGAACATTATTGAGACCTTGTTCACATCGGCCATTGCCCTCTGAAACAATCACAGCATGCCCCGTTGAAGCTTCTACCCGGCCAACTGCTGCTTGCAAGGACTCCTCGCCTCCATGAAGCGTCACCTGATTATCAATGGCTACAACTGGTTCAACAGCAGCATCCTTGACCGAAGCCTGCAAAATATTGGTTGTAGCCACAGTAGCAGAAGACCCCTCTGCACCCTGCATAGGCCCCGGGATACCCACAGAAGCAGAAGACTCTCCAATCGTATCGAGCAAAGGATCACAAGGCACATTGGAGGATTGACCCAGATCCAAGAAGTGTACATGCTTGGCATTGGGGTCAATACCCTTCCCCTTGTCTTAATAAAAAGGGCATTGCAAAGTCAAGTGGCCAAAACAAATACATTTGCTGCAACGGGGTGGTTCCGCCTCATACTTGGCTTCAATAATCAAAATAGAGCCGTCATCAAGCTCCGCTTCAATATAAGCCGGTAGAGACCTCTTAGCATCTACTTCTACCAAACAACGAGCATAGGTTATTCTTTCCATTTTGGCAGTGGCACGATCCAAGCACAGAGGGTTCCCAACAACTGAAGCCAGGATATTGAGCACCTCCCTATTCCACATGTTAACTGGAAGTCCATGCATTTGTACCCAAATAGGAACAGAGGTGAGGATGTCGTGGTCATGGCGAAGTGCTGGAGTCCACAATTTAAGTACAACCAAGCGCCCATCAATCAGCCAGGGGCCCCCATGAAGGATTCTCTCACATTCCTCCCCCGATTCGAAACGAAAGTAGAAGAAACCATTGTCCTTGCTATAGAGTTGCACTTTCTTCCTGGGCTTCCAGAGCCTATCCATCCAAGCCTGCATCTGCCCAAATAAAGGTGTATCTCCAAGTACGTATCCCACCAAAGTTGATTTCCAAAATTCAGACCCCTTCTCCAGAAGAGAATTCGATACACGAGCTACGCAGGAGCCATCCAATCTGATCTTAGGGGGAACGAAACTCATGCCGACGGCATCACCATAGGATCTCTTAGCAGAACAAATATCTGACCAGCTCCGCTTAGGACCAGAAATAGGAGCCGGGGGTCTCAGAGGCATTCCCTCAAACACCTTAGCTGCAGAATCGCTAACCGGGTAACCCAACCTTCCTTGTGAGGGACGCACAGCTGGGCGGGGATGCCCCGAACGGGCAGGAGCCCCCACGCGCTGTCGAAGATACTCACGTGAACCCCCACGCAAATAAGCCGAAGTTCGATTGTTGGGTTCCCGACCCCCTACGTGAGGATCGTGAGGAAGATGAATACCTCGCACCCGAGAGGGCACGGCAGGACGCCGCCTATGCACAGTTTGCCAGGGATGGTCATTGATGTCTTCAACATCGGACGGGCTGCCACCAATCGAAGAAGAGCTTGCCCTAGATTTCTCGCCAGGATCGCCTGTCGCTCCGCTCCGTAAATCACTCATCGTTTTTTGATGTATTTTATATATATATATATATATATATATATATATATATATATATATATATATATATATATATATATATGATGTTGCACCCTCTCTTGTGTCACACTATGCTATATTGTTTATCTTATCTGTGTGATGTATGATATGTTGTCTCCATGTATGCTTCACTCTCCTTGATGTGCTTTTGAGACAATATATGAATTTGATATTGGTTAATTCATACTATCTTTGATGTGAGGAATTTGTGAAATTTATTTTCGTTTCGTATATCTAAATGTTGATATTGGATTTCACTTCCATTATTCACATGTGTGTATGATGAGATTTTATGAGTTTTTGATTTGATATATCTTTACACTCCTTGATTGTTGTTAGCTCGTATTTAGCACTATTATTGTTGTTGTATTGCTCCCACCTTTTTGGATGATGCCATAGGGGGAGAGAAATAAACATACAAGATTCATAATGGATGTGCTAAGTATGTTCTAATGCTTGAATCTAAGATTTTCGTTGCCTTAGATTCATGAGGAGTAAGATTATAATGAATAGGGATTTTATTTCCTAGATTTCTTGATTTGAATTCATTCATATCTCACTCATTTGCTTCAATTGTTATGTAGATGCTCTTATATTTGTTGACTAACGTGATTGGCATCTATGTAAGGGGAGTAAGTTTTCATTACGCACAATTATTTATCTTTTTGTTTATGTTTGTTTGTCATCATCAAAAAGGGGGAGAATGTTGAGTATTGTACTTCTCCCTACTTAGTGTTAATGATGAGCAAACATAAATACTTGTGACTAATCCCCTATTTTGCAGTTAATCCATTGCCTAAGCTTATTATGAAGATCAACTAGCAATGGATGGCTCACATACGTCATTGAAGGCAAATGACATGAATTGGATGATCGTAGATTGATGATTGAAGCTCCGTAAAGACTTCAAGCTCATACGATGGAAAGAATAGATTATTCGTCAATGTAATTTTTTTTATCTCTTCTAGTTGTAGCTTAGAAGTAGAACTTTGATGTAGCACTCACACACATCCACATTCTGTCATAGGACATCATTAGACCTTTGTCCTTTGATCCCAATTCAATTCTCTTTTGTTTGTGCTAGGATTGTTTATAACAGCCGACTGCTTAACAGTTTACAGTCGCCTGTCTCAAAAACAGTCGACTGTGTTTTGTTCTACAGTTGCCTGTTATGCACATACTATTACAATGTAGTTATGGGCCTTCTTTGATTATTTCGCACAGGCTACTGTTGAATGATTCACAGGCACCTGTCCTAGTGACAGTCGACTGTGTATTGTAAATCAGCCGCCTGTCTCTCCTTGCCCAACCTCTGTTTGATTTGTTTTCTACGGCCAGTCGACTTATGCTGTATATACAGTCGCCTGTCTATTGGATCAGTCGACTGTCTATGCTGCAACAATCGCCTGTCTGTAAGTCATTTTTTTGACTCAGCTCTCTGGAAATTTCTCTTGCTTTTGACAGTAGTCTGTTTAAGGTTTTACAGTCGCCTGTTCTGATTAACAGTCGACTGTATTACTTGAATCAGTCGTCTGTCATGTATCTTGTGAGATTTCCAGTATTTATCTTAACTTACTCTTCTCTCGGCCAGTCGCATGTTGAAGAAATTACAGTCGCCTGTTGGTTTAACTGACGACTGTCTTTGCTTCATCAGTCGACTGTCTACGTGGTAAGTTACCGTTATGAATTCTCACATACCCTTGCTGACTGTGCAACAGTCGACTGTGGATTGTTCAACAATCGACTTTCGCGAGTTCAGATTATATCCGTTGAGATTTTTCTCACGGATTCCGATTGGGGTTTTGCCTAAACTGTTTTGTGGATTTGAGAAAGCTATAAATAGAGCTTCTACTGTTCCATTGGAAGGTTACTCATTCATTGCAAAATCCTTCAAGCTTTCATTTCCAAAGATCAAAGCTCTAAAATCCAAAGCCCTAAGTATTTCCAAATCTTATTCTCTTGCACTCCAACCTAGAACCAAAGATTGATCTTTTAGGCAATTGGTGTAGTCAAGAGAAAGGGCTTTCTCCTCTCTTCCAAGAGAGTTCTTCAACACACATCACACTTCTCCTTCAAGTTCTACTTCAAGGCATAGGTGATTGTAAGTGTTGCTTTCATATTTCATAACTTTCGTTATTTGAATTGTGCTCTCGGTTGTGAGAGTGGTTTTGCTTGCTCCCTGGTTGTGGGAGTCAAGTACATCGATTGTATTCGATTGCACTTGTAGGGTTGCTACAGTGGGCTATAAGGAAACCTCAAGTTAGGGTTCTAACTTGAGTATCCGGTGGTATCTGGGTGGTAGGGACGTATGATTACCGGGAACAAGTCAGGAGTTGACTTGGGTAATCCGAACCCTTGAAACATATCTGCGTTTGCGTGTGTTTCTCTTTGGGTCGTTTTTCTATTCCGCACTATTTGTTGGATTGCATTTTATTTGGCGTAAATTCCTTTTAAATTTGCATAAACACTATCCAACCCCCCTTCTAGTGTTTTCCCCATAGACAGGGTCCTTACAATTTTTAGTTGATTAGCAGGAGAGTGGTGATTCCTACGGAAAGAGACTTACCTCAACACGACGCGAGATCTACTCTGACATCGGGTAGCGACGTCAGGGTTGGATTCCGGTATCGCGAACGAAATGGAACGAACGAATCTCTGTTGATAAAACACATGTTCGAGTTAAATTCGTTATGACAGAATTAGAATGGTAAGCAATCCGGAAAATGTCTAGCGATTCAATGGTTATTAGGTTCTCTATCCTAAGGCGGGTTCATATCATATTAATGTCACTAAGTTGCTAATTAAGTTAATATACTAATCATATAAATATATATATACATCGCTAGTAAAACAACCTAGACTAACAACGACTAGAAGTTGCATACAAGACATCCACCCTATAGTTTTAGCGTGTTAACATCATTTATTAAGTCCACTTCTGCTCATTATCATATTGTTAATGATACTAACATGTTATCTGGTCTAAAAATATTTGTACCGTTATTACCCTAGCAACCAAAACTAATGGTTGCTAGGAGATTACGCGTACGAGTTAAACAACCTATCATTTAGCATGTCGTCTTCAATATTATTAGGTCCAAACGCTGTTCAATATCGCGGTCCAAAATCCATTTGCAAACTGAAATTAATGTACCATAGCGAATGTTCACTAACCGTTACGGGGAGATCCTCTATGCTACCGGGTTTTCGTGTGACGGACATCGGCGGACATGGGTTGCAGGACGTCGCAATGACGCGAGAGGAAGGCGTCAACAGTCCGGGGGCTGCCGTACATTGCTGCCGCATGAAGGGGAGTCGCAGCCACCGCTGTCTGTGCTCGGCAGCACTGTTGCTCGCCAGGAGGGGCCGTAGGGCGCCTGGAGTGCGTCGGGGCTGATGCTGCCGCCGGACAGGCCTCGGGCTGTGCTGTGCTGGGTGGGGCGACGCTGCAGTGCTTACAGGCTGCTGCGACGAAGAGCAGTAGCAGCTGTCGTGACAGGCCGGTGCTAGGGGATCACGGTGGAGCTTCGACCGGTGAAAGGCTGGCCGAAGGAAGGGTAAGGCCGGAGGAAGTTGGAGCGTAGGTCGCCGAAGGGGAAAGATCGGAGAAACTGGGTGATGCGCGAAGAATATATGTTGGAGGCGTAAAAGCGCAGCGCAACGAATGAAAACAGCCCTAGGACTTACGGGTTGATATAAATTGGGTTTTGCTATTCGGGGCTAGTTTTGGGCTACACCTAAGGGGCTAGAAGAGAGTGGAATTAAGGAAAGGTTGAAATTGAGGTGAGAATAGCCAAAATCTGTTTTGGGTTTGATACGTATGAGGGATTCCCATTTGCTAAACACCTTGGGATTTTTGGGTAGTTGTGGGTAAATGGGAGAGAGAGGGTGAGAGGGTAGGGTACAGTTAATGGGGAAAATAGGGTGAGCCTAGTCTAGGGAAAATATCATGTTAAACTTAGGCTTAAACATTGTTTAATGGGGAAAATAGTGCACAAGTGGGTCAAACAGAACCCAATAATTACGAGAAAAATACCGGGGTGTCCATGTCGATGAGATAAACGAAACTAAGAAGATTGATCACGGCTAGGGCGACGAGAAACAGAACTAAAAATAAAAAGGTCTCACGTCGAAAGTGAAAATCACGACGCCTCTTCAAACAAAATCATTTCGTCGGAGAATGGCCCGTGAAATGACGTTCCAAAATATTTCCACAAATTAATACTCTTCCAGAGGGTCACAACGGCATATTACATCATAGGGTTCGGATACAAGAAAGGTCCAAAGTGAATACATATACGAACAAGAGTACGTGCACGAAAAGCGTACGATCGAAAACTGACAGTGACATCCTACCCACCTTAGAATAAAGTCCGTCCTCAAACTTTCTAACTATAAATATATCTAGTCACTCTAGTAGCTACCCCAATCATATTCCATTATAATTCAATCAGGTATAATCAATACAAGTGCTCATCTATGCACTAGTTATTCAAACATATACTATAAACATATATATATTTACGCACATTCTATACTTATACTTATCTTAGACAGGAAAATTCATACACGTACTTCAATCATTCATATAATCATGTACATCCTTATATAGCTATTACTCACTTATCTCATAACTAAGTCGCACATACTTTCATACAATTAAATAGCTCACACCAGCAAATACAATTGTAATACTTCACGTTTAGATAACTACCTTTGAACAAAACAACAAGGATACACTACTCCCTATATCTCCTAGTGTACATTCAATCTTAACAACACATGTAATCACACCATACCACATTAACTCATGTTTGCTATATCTAATATACATTCACCACTACCTTAAATTCACAGATATATAGTTATTCAAATGCACTCAGATAATTCACCGTATTTTCACCTCACATACAGTCCTATAACTATTATCAAGACACACCACACATACCATAATTACCAGTATCTATAACTAAGCACATACTTACCCGTGCATGGTGCACACCCACACACACTAACATAACATTCCTTCATACCACTATATACTTAGCTCATTCTACACACCAAGTTTAGTTAACAGATATACATTCAACCTGTAACACCTTAGTAAATAACTATACAACCAGAACAACACCTATAACTATATAATGGTATAGCCACCCACAATCATGTGCATAACACAACCAGTCACAACCAATCTTATCACTATACATACATCATCCATTAATATATTCATAGTTCTACACACAAACCACAAACATATGTAACAATACACTTAGAGTATACCCACTCAAGCTTGAGTGAGGCTCAAAACCCATATCAGAATACTCTATATACATAACATGATATCTATACATATACCAATACCACTCCAATATATACATCTATCCATATAACCACATACATACTGTCACGACCCGCTTCCCTAAAATGGAGGCGAGACGTGAGAAGGTTCGCACGAGAGAGGAGCTGTGAAGCCCCAAACCCGATAAGCGTTCAATTTAGTATAAACAGGTCCCTGTAATCGCAAAAGGAACAACAACAATAATGATAAAGAGACGGATAAAAATACCAATCCCAAAGTTCGTCCACAAAATATTCAACATCACAGAAAAGCCACCAGGCTAACAGGAAAAGAGTCTAAGGCCCAGAACAAGGCCAACAAAAAATAACACAAACATAACAGAGTATCAAACTAGGTGCTACGCACCGACAACTAAGCAGTCTAACAAAAGTAGCTAAACGACGACACTAAGACTGATCCCCAGTGTCAACGTAGTCCTCGATCAACGCGGGCTCTGACTCAGCGTCAGCAAACACCACGTCCTCAGCAAGTAACTCAGGCTCGGGCTCTAACATGTGTCACCCAAAAGAGAGAAGGGGCACATGTCAGCAAGTCGAACGACTTGTGCAAGGAAACGGGAATGAAGGTAAACTAGCAACCTAGCAGTTAAAATATGGTGCATGGCAAGTAAAGTAAGGTGGTAACAAGTAAAGTAAAGGAGCGTACAAGTGACAAGTGGTTGTTGTAGCAAGTAGTGTCAAGTAACAAGTACAAGTACAAGGGATCACTCAACGAGTGCCATATGCCCTCAGGCTGTGTTCAAGTGTCAAGTACAAGGGATCACTCAACGAGTGTCCTATGCCCTCAGGCTGTGATGAGCTCGTCTTCTGGAACACGAGCCAGAAAGTGTATTTAACAAGTATGTCATAGGGGTGCACCTAGCCGGAACAAGTAGCACTAGTATGTAGCGATGCTACGCAATCACGATGAGTATTCAAGCATGCAATGACATGAGCAGTTAATACGCGTACCGTTAATTGTATTTAAACGTGACAGGCAAAATGTAATGGCATGAACATATTCGCATACCGTTAATTGAATTAAACATGGCAGTTAAAATGCAACAGCAGTTAAGGATGCATGGATGACATGAACAGTTAATACGCGTACCGTTAGGGAAATTAAACGTGACATACAAGCATGATGAGGGTGACGGACCAAGCTTCGTTGTCAAGCTAGGTCAATGGCGTCTAGACGGCTATCCTTTCACCGTCTAGTCTCTTTTACGCTAAAGCAAGGTAAATGGCCTAAAACATGGCCTAAATCAAGAGATGCAAGTTTCACTTGCCTGATACCGGGATTGACGAGCAATGAAGATCGTCACACAAGCTAACTACGGAATGGATCACTGTTATGGCAAAACAATTATTAGCACAATGATCCTAAATAAGTTTCTTATTAGAACCCTAATCATCTAATCAATCCCTTTTATTAGGGTTTCACAATGTCAATGTGGGTTATGCTAAAATTAAAGGAATCGAATATTACCGCGTAGGGAACGGAAGAATAACGCCGAGCAACCACGGCGACGGAAGAAACGCTCCGGGGAACCTAGGGTTCAGATCTGGAAGTGATTGGAGAAGTTTGGAGAAATGGGGTTTTGGGGGATTTTGGGGGTTTGATGGAGATTTGGGGAAGATGAGAGGTGGAATGAGTGGAGGAAGGGTTTGGATGATGGAGGATGAGCTTGGATGAAGGAAATAGGGTTTGAGGGAGATGGGGGCTCAAAGGGGGAAGAAATTAGGGTTTTGGGTCGTGAGGGAGGAGAAAAAAACGTTTGGAGGGGTATTTATTGAGTTTGGTGGCGGCTAGGGCAAAACTAGGGTTTCCTGCACTGCTTAGTCGGTCAAAGACCAACTGCTGACCGACTAGTTTGAGATCTAGTCGGTCGGTTGAACAACGTAGACCGACTAAGTGTAAACAGTAACTCCAGTCGAAAACCTGAACTAAGAGTTAGTCGGTCTGAGTACAAAACTTGACCGACTAGTTTGATAACTAGTCGGTCGAAAGATGAACTTAGACCGACTAAGAAGGAACAGTAACTAGTGTCAAAATGATTTAAAGAGTTAGGCGGTTAAAGAAGCATTGCTGACCGACTAGTTTGCAACCTAGTCGGTCAACCAACGTTCTTAGACCGACTAACGATAAACAGTAACTCCAGAATAATTTAGAAAGCCAACTAGTCGGTTCAAGAAGGATTGCCGACCGACTGGATCGTCATCTAGTCGGTCGGTGGCCCTTCTTACACCGGCTAATGAGCACCAAAAGTTCCGATACGGAGCGCGGAGCTCCAGGATCGATTCCTAAGACTCCTAGGCTTGATCTAATAGTAAGATACGACCGTTATGAAGTCCGTCACGAATGACATACTTCGAAATCGACAATCCTAAGGAAGAAACGAGAAAATACGACGAATCAATCGAAAATGAAAGCTACGGAGATGAAAACCACGCATGAGGAGAAAATCCACCAAAACATATATTATATTATAATAATTCCAGATACATGAAAAGCAGTCGTTACATCCTCCCCAACTTAAGAAAAATTCCGTCCTCGGAATTTCCAAACACTCACGAGTCCGGAAACAAAAGTGGGAAACGCTCTCGCATCTCATCCTCATTCTCCCAAGTAGACTCTCCAGGTGAGCCGTGTCGCCACATCACCCTCACAAGATTGACAATCTTGTTCCGAAGCGATTTCTGACGCCTGTCCAGAATCTGCACTGGATGCTGGTCATACGTCAAATCTGGGCGAACGGTAATCTCCGAAAAATCCACAGCATGAGATGGATCGCTAATGTATCGACGAAGCTGCGACACATGGAAAACATTGTGAACTCCTTCCAAAGATGGCGGCAAGGCCAAGCGATAAGCTACCTCGCCAACCCTCTCCAAAATGTCAAACGGTCCAATGTATCGCGGGCACAACTTCCCACGCTTCCCAAAACGAATCACACCACGATTCGGGGAAATCTTCAAGAACACATGGTCGCCCGGCTGAAATTCCAAAGGATGACGTTTAGCATCCGCCCAATGCTTAAAACGGTCCTGAGCAATCCTCAACCTCTCCCGAATATTCCTGACGATATCCACGGCCTCCACGATCATCTCAGGTCCCAACAACTCCCGATCACCAACGTCATCCCAACTCAATGGCGATCGACATTTCCTCCCATAAAGAGCGGCGAAAGGCGCCATGCCAATACTCGCCTGGAAGCTGTTGTTGTAGGAAAACTCCACCAAATGTAGATGGTCCTCCCACGAACCCTTGAAATCCAACATGCACGCCCTCAGCATGTCTTCCAAAATCTGAATCGTCCTCTCGGACTGGCCATCCGTCTGCGGATGGTACGCCGTGCTGAAACTCAGACGCGTACCCAAGCTCTTCTGCAAACTCTGCCAGAACTGAGATGTGAACCTCGTGTCTCTGTCAGACACGATACTCACGGGGACTCCATGAAGTCGCACAACCTCCTGCACGATTCATGTTACATCACTATCCAAACTAGGAAAAGGACATAAAACGGAGAGTAAAAGAATTTTACCTCCATATATCTCCTCGCTAGCGCCTCAGTGGACTGTCCCACTCGGAATGGAATAAAGTGCGCAGATTTGGTCAATCGATCTACGATCACCCAAATCGCGTCATTCTGCTTCGGACTCCGAGGTAGTCCAGTCATGAAATCCATAGTGAGGTGTTGCCATTTCCACTCCGGAATCGGAAGCGGTTGTAGCAACCCGGCCGTACGCTGATGCTCCGCCTTCACTTGCTGGCAAACCAAACACTTGGCCACACTCCGAGCCACACTCCTTTTCATGCCATGCCACCAATAATTCAGACGAAGATCCTGGTACATCTTGGTGCCACCAGGATGCACAGAATACGGCGAACTGTGTGCCTCCACATCAACTCCTCTCTAATATCCCCAGCTGGCACACACAGCCTGGCTCCAAACCTCAGCGAGCGATATTCATGAATCAAAAAGTCAGTCCGCAGACCGGCTTCCACCTGCTCCCGAATCCTCACCAGCGTCGGATCCTCAGCCTGGCCAGCCTTAATCCGATCCACGATCGTCGACTGTACCTGCATGTACATCAACGACGAAGCCTCCCCAGGAAGAACAATTTCCACACCAGACTCGCAACAATCCTGCTGCAATCTCCACTGCGTGGTCAAAATCATCACCGCTGGAAGCCTACTCAAAGCATCAGGAACCACATTCACCTTGCCAGGGTGAAACTGCAAATCAATATCATAATCCGCCATAAGCTCCAACCATCGACGTTGTCGCATGTTGAGCTCCTTCTGAGTGAAAATATACTTCAAGCTTTTGTGATCGGTGAAAATCTTCACTTTCTCACTCAGCAGGAAGTGCCTCCAAATCTTAAGAGCAAACACAACGGCAGCCAACTCCAAATCATGCGTCGGGTAATTCTTCTCATGAACCTTAAGCTGACGAGACGCATACGCCACAACATGCCCATGCTGATGCAACACACAACCGAGACCTTTGCCAGAAGCATCGCAAAAGATCTCAAATCCACCGCTGCGATCAGGCACAACAAGAATAGGGGCAGTCGTCAACCTCTCCTTCAGAATACCAAAAGCACCCTCACAATCACCCGACCAAACAAAAGCAACATCCTTCCGCGTCAACCTGGTCATCGGCTCAGCAATACGAGAAAAGTCCTTAATGAATCGCCGATAGTAACCAGCAAGTCCTAGGAAACTCCGAATCTCAGACGCAGACGACGGAACAGGCCACTCCCTGATGGCCCTAATCTTCTCGGGATCCACTGAAATACAATCTCCAGTCACCACATGCCCGAGAAAAGCAACTCTATCCAGCCAAAACTCGCACTTCGAAAACTTAGCATACAAACGATGCTTCCTCAAAATCTCCAACACCGTCCTTAAGTGCGAGGCATGCTCTTCCTCCGACTTCGAGTAGATCAGAATGTCGTCAATAAAGATAACGACAAACTTATCCAAAAATTCGTAGAAAATCAGGTTCATCAGATTCATGAAAACTGCGGGCGCGTTAGTTACGCCGAAAGGCATAACCACAAACTCATAGTGTCCATACTTCGTCCTGAACGCTGTCTTCGGAACATCATCCTTCTTCACCTTCAACTGATGGTAACCACTCCTCAAATCCAATTTAGAAAACACCCTCGAACCTCCAAGCTGATCAAAAATATCATCGATGCGAGGCAACATGTATTTATTCTTAATGGTCACCGCATTCAACTCCCGATAGTCCACGCACATGCGACGTGAACCATCCTTCTTCTTTACCAGCAATACCGGTGCTCCCCACGGAGACACGCTAGGATTTATATAACCCTTCTGCAAAAGCTCATCCAACTGCTTCCGTAACTCTTCCAACTCTGCAGGTGCCATACGATACGGCGCCTTCGAAATCGGCTGCGCACCTGGAACAAGATCGATAGAAAATTCCAAAGCCCGATCAGGCGGCAAACCAGACATCTGCTCGGGGAAGACGTCGCCAAAATCATGCACCACAGCTGGCCACTCTAGCTCCATCTGCATAGTCACGACATCCACTGGTCTGGCCCGAAATCTGACCGGACCCAGTGAACGGCTACCACGACTGAACTCAAATACTGGATGTCCGGGAATCTCGAACACCACCTTCTTCCTCCTGCAGTCGATCGTAGCATAGAAGCTCGCAAGCCAGTCCATCCCAAGGACCGCATCGTAATTGATGATGTCGTGGACAATGAAATCAGCACAAAGCTCACGTCCACAAACCACCAACGGGCAAGAATTGCACCCACGATGCACCGAGACCACGCCATTCCCTGTGACGATATTCCAACTCTTAGGAAGAGAGGACGTCGACAAGGAATGCTTCTCCACGAAGCTCCGAGAAATAATGCACATCGATGCACCAGAGTCAAAGAGGACTCGTGCAGGAAATGTGCAAACCAAAACCACACCTAACAAACAATTAACGATCAAACCCTAGTCTAGCAAACAACCATGTTCAAGCAAACAACATAATCAAAGATCAAACTAACGAAGGAAGTTAAATGACTAGAATGAGCGTTACCTGTAATAACTTCATCCACGGCCATGCTCTCCTCCTCAGTCATCAGAAAGGCCTGCCCTCTCGGTGGAACAGCCTGCCGAAAGGCCTGTCTCTGTGGAACAAGGGGCGCTCCACGTCCAACGGGCACAGGAGCTTGCTGCTGCAACGGCTGTGCTGCAATAGGAGCCCGCCAAGGCTGCCTCGACTTCGGACACTCCCGGATGGTGTGGGCAGGATCTCCGCAGACAATGCACTGTCCCAGAAACCTCCTACACTGATCCCTGAGGTGTCCAGTCTTGCCACAAAATGGCAAGTATTCAGAATAGGCCCTCCTGGCCTCTTGAACTACACCGGATGATTAGGCTTGAAACCAGGCCTAACCACCGCCCTGGCCTGCTCCATAGGCCTCTTCCCAGCTCCGGAAACATGTCCCTTCCTCTGATTCAAATTCAACTCTTACCGCCTCGCAGCAATCAGAACCTTCTGATATGTCTCCAGGTCAGAAGAGGTCACAAAGCTCTGAAGCTCCAAGGCAAGTCCCTGAAGAAATCGCTGAGCTTTCTCATCGGCATCCTGCACCATCTTAGGTGCAAACCGACTGAGCCTCGTGAACTCTTGGTGGTACTGATCCACCGACAAGCTCCCCTGCTTCAGATCTATAAAGCGCTGCAGCATCACCTGCCTAGCAGCCTTCGGGAAGAACTCTCCATCAAATCTGGACTTGAAGGTAGCCCAGACGATCGGCTCCACCAACATCTTCTCTTCAGCATCCCACCAGTTTCTGGCATTGTCCTTCAGCTACCTCTTAGCCAAATCAACCCATCCAGCCGGGTTAATCTTCGCCATCACCAGGTTATCCTCAATGTTCCTTATCCACTCGTCGGCAGCCAGAGGACCCTCAGATCCATCAAAATATGCGGGACCCAGCTCCCGAAATTGCTTCGCTCCCGGCTCAGAGCGAGGGGCATCCGGAAGAGCCCGGGCAGCTCGAGCAAGTGGAGCATTCTGGACTTGCAGGAGCACGCCCTGCTGCACTTGCATCATCTGGATCATCATCCGCATCATCTCACCGTTGGTGGGTTCCCGCTCAGGCTCCTCATCATGAGGGATCGCACCACTACCTCCACCACGGGTGAATCGCCTTCCTGCCATCTAGTGACACAGAAAACGAAGCAGATTAGACTCATAGCTTATGACTCGGATATCGAATTTATTTGTTGGACAATCTTATATTATTATTGTTATCCCCGATAATTGCAGTTACAGAGGGACCTGCATGGGCCACCACTAAAACCTGTCACGACCCGCTTCCCTAAAATGGAGGCGAGACGTGAGAAGGTCCGCACGAGAGAGGAGCTGTGAAGCCCCAAACCCGATAAGTGTTCAATTTAGTATAAACAGGTCCCTGTAATCGCAAAAGGAACAACAACAATAATGATAAAGAGACGGATAAAAATACCAATCCCAAAGTTTGTCCACAAAATATTCAACATCACAGAAAAGCCACCAGGCTAATAGGAAAAGAGTCTAAGGCCCAGAACAAGGCCAACAAAAAATAACAAAAACATAACAGAGTATCAAACTAGGTGCCACGCACCGACAACTAAGCAGTCTAACAAAAGTAGCTAAACGACGACACTAAGACTGATCCCCAGTGTCAACGTAGTCCTCGATCAACGCGGGCTCTGACTCAGCGTCAACAAACACCACGTCCTCAAGAAGTAACTCAGGCTCGGGCTCTAACATGTGTCACCCAAAAGAGAGAAGGGGCACATGTCAGCAAGTCGAACGACTTGTGCAAGGAAACGGGAATGAAGGTAAACTAGCAACCTAGCAGTTAAAATATGGTGCATGGCAAGTAAAGTAAGGTGGTAACAAGTAAAGTAAAGGAGAGTACAAGTGGCAAGTGGTTGTTGTAGCAAGTAGTGTCAAGTAACAAGTACAAGTACAAGGGATCACTCAACGAGTGCCCTATGCCCTCAGGCTGTGTTCAAGTGTCAAGTACAAGGGATCACTCAACGAGTGCCCTATGCCCTCAGGCTGTGATGAGCTCGTCTTCTGGAACACGAGCCAGAAAGTGTATTTAACAAGTATGGCATAGGGGTGCACCTAGCCGGAACAAGTAGCACTAGTATGTAGCGATGCTACGCAATCACGATGAGTATTCAAGCATGCAATGACATGAGCAGTTAATACGCGTACCGTTAATTGTATTTAAACGTGACAGGCAAAATGCAATGGCATGAACATATTCGCGTACCGTTAATTGAATTAAACATGGCAGTTAAAATGCAACAGCAGTTAAGGATGCATGGATGACATGAACAGTTAATACGCGTACCGTTAGGGAAATTAAACGTGACATACAAGCATGATGAGGGTGACGGACCAAGCTTCGTTGTCAAGCTAGGTCAATGGCGTCTAGACGGCTATCCTTTCACCGTCTAGTCTCTTTTACGCTAAAGCAAGGTAAATGGCCTAAAACATGGCCTAAATCAAGAGATGCAAGTTTCACTTGCCTGATACCGGGATTGACGAGCAATGAAGATCGTCACACAAGCTAACTACGGAATGGATCACTGTTATGGCAAAACAATTATTAGCACAATGATCCTAAATAAGTTTCTTATTAGAACCCTAATCATCTAATCAATCCCTTTTATTAGGGTTTCACAATGTCAATGTGGGTTATGCTAAAATTAAAGGAATCGAATATTACCGCGTAGGGAACGGAAGAATAACGCCGAGCAACCACGGCGACGGAAGAAACGCTCCAGGGAATCTAGGGTTCAGATCTGGAAGTGATTGGAGAAGTTTGGAGAAATGGGGTTTTGGGGGATTTTGGGGGTTTGATGGAGATTTAGGGAAGATGAGAGGTGGAATGAGTGGAGGGAGGGTTTGGATGATGGAGGATGAGCTTGGATGAAGGAAATAGGGTTTGAGGGAGATGGGGGCTCAAAGGGGGAAGAAATTAGGGTTTTGGGTCGTAAGGGAGGAGAAAAAAACGTTTGGAGGGGTATTTATAGAGTTTGGTGGCGGCTTGGGCAAAACTAGGGTTTCCTGCACTGCTTAGTCGGTCAAAGACCAACTGCTGACCGACTAGTTTGAGATCTAGTCGGTCGGTTGAACAACGTAGACCGACTAAGTGTAAACAGTAACTCCAGTCGAAAACCTGAACTAAGAGTTAGTCGGTCTGAGTACAAAACTTGACCGACTAGTTTGATAACTAGTCGGTCGAAAGATGAACTTAGACCGACTAAGAAGGAACAGTAACTAGTGTCAAAATGATTTAAAGAGTTAGTCGGTTAAAGAAGCATTGCTGACCGACTAGTTTGCAACCTAGTCGGTCAACCAACGTTCTTAGACCGACTAACGATAAACAGTAACTCCAGAATAATTTAGAAAGCCAACTAGTCGGTTCAAGAAGGATTGCCGACCGACTGGATCGTCATCTAGTCGGTCGGTGGCCCTTCTTACACCGGCTAATGAGCACCAAAAGTTCCGATACGGAGCGCGGAGCTCCGGGATCGATTCCTAAGACTCCTAGGCTTGATCTAATAGTAATATACGACCGTTATGAAGTCCGTCACGAATGACATACTTCGAAATCGACAATCCTAAGGAAGAAACGAGAAAATACGACGAATCAATCGAAAATGAAAGCTACGGAGACGAAAACCACGCATGAGGAGAAAATCCACCAAAACATATATTATATTATAATTATTCAAGATACATGAAAAGCAGTCGTTACACATACCATAATATCAATCACTATATTTAGTCAAGTAAAGCCCATATAATGCAATCACCTTACACCTTATAATAATATTACCAATATCATCGCACGTGTAATTATAATACACTCTCCAATACATGCATTCATCGTATAGTCACATACATGCAATTTATATTCCTGCCATAGCAATACTAATTATAATCAATGCACTCCTACATATACCTATCCATGCATCGCCACGACATACAATAATCGTGTATACCTCACGGTATACACGTACACACACGACATCCCATAAAGACAAGCAATACCAAACAAAATTATAATCCTATTACCATACGTATATCACACATGTTCATGCAGCAAATTCATATCTACGTACGAACACACGCTCATACGTACTAACATATAGATCAAATATTAGGCACGCACCTTTAACTATAAATACTCTATTATCATTACACTTAACATGCACAAGACTTACTAGTATATTATTTCAAGCTTTTACAAGTATCTTCAAACCACATACTCAACTAGCAGATATTCCAACACAAATCCCTAAGTGATATAGTTATCCACACATATATAATAATACCACCATTCATACAACTTCACACATATATCACGAATAACACTGACTATACATACATAACACAAGAGTCAATCATTAATATCCTAAGGGTAGCACACTCATACAGGTCCACACACTCTACCTATATACGTGCACTACGAAGACATACCAAAAACCAATGTGCCCACTACTAAACTAGAGTCCATACCGACAACGACAAGCACTAATGTCTAAACAATTGAAGGAAACCGGAACCAAAAATGTAACAAAGAAAAGATCGGAAAGTACGAGTTCAGATAGGGCGAGGATAAGGAGACAGTTTGGTTAGGTGAATCGGGGATATAATTATAAATGTTTGATAGAGGAAAGGAAGATGTAATAATACCCTTATAGGATACAGAAAAATAGTGTAAATGACATAAGTTAAAATACGAAAAGTATAAAACTGTCGTACTTCAAAAGTTTGAGTTCTCTTTGGCATTGAAAAATATTTGGAGGTCGGTAAAATGAGTTGTTCGAAACAAGTTTGAGTCGTATATACATAATAAGAGAAAAATGGTTTACCGGCTTATTGAGAAATCATTATAAGAAAGAACTAAAACATTCACACGAACATTAAAGATATATGTTAGAAAATATTATACGGCAGTAATTTAATAATTTCAGCAAAAGTTTCGAAATTCAAAGAATGAATTTAGATCAACTGAAGTGTAGGAAATTTAAGCTTATGCTAAATGTTTTCAAAGTCTTTAAACTGGGGAGAAATCTAAAATAAATAATATTGAAAATACTTTTAGAGAAACCAGGATTTGCCAAAAGAAACGGATTTATACAAAGATTTTTGAAGTATGAGTACGATGAACTTAGAACTTTTATATATATATATATATATATATATATATATATATATATATATATAAGTTCTATTTAGCTTAGGAAAATATTCTAAAAGTATATACGGTAAGTGAAACATATTAATAATAATAAATTGAGTAGTATAGACATGGAAGGAATGTTATTTTGAATTTTAAAAATGTTAATAAAGTTTTAAAACCGAAATACGAAAGATCTAGGTCAGGAAATGATTACGAGATAGTAATTAAAATTACAACCAATAGACTTCAAAACCTATGAAAGAATTTTAACTCAATCGAAAAGTAAGGAATTTAAATATATAAGAAGTGGGTTTAAAAACAAAATTTAAACTGAGCGAAATCTTTTAATAAGGAAAATCGAAAATAACTTTGAAAGAATTAAGACTTGCACGGAGAAGATTCGAAAGATTAACGATAATCGTCATGAAGCGATCACGTGAAACGAGGGCAAATAATAAGATCGCGTGGTCTATACAAAATACACTTAGGATATGATTCAAGAAGAGCTACGATGGAATTCTACGGTCGATAACACAGAAGTGCAATGATTAAGATAAAGATCAGTGGTTCTATTCACCGGGCCAACTAGAGATCAGAAAAACTTAGCGCTAAGACTCTCTAATAGAGTAGACTGTAATAGAGGCCTCAGGGTGGGGTCCTAAGAGTAACAAGATCGCGTTCTGGTGGGCCCGAAATATTTGGACTCAATTGAACGGCTAAAAGAGAAGCTCGAGAAGTCTAATATGGTCAGGGCTGGATGAGAGACTGCTAAGGCAACCTAAGACGAGTACAGCTTAATCTTGACGAAGGCTTTGACTATCAAACTTGGACATCTACCTAAGTCTTCCTACCATCTAAGACAAGGAAACGTTCAGATTAGACTTAATCATGACTTGGATGTTCCGAATATTTAACTGGATATTGTTTATCATTATTGTTGTTCCGATATTTCACGGATGCAAAAAGGACCTGCATAGGCAACCAACAAAACCTGTCACGTCCCGCTTCCCAAGTATGGAAGGTGAGACGTGAGGAGGTCCGCTCAAACGTGAAGCTGTGAATCTGCAGTCTGATAAGCATCTGTAAAAACATTTCAAATATTAGCAGGTCCTTTGCATTGCGACGAAACAACAACAATAATAATAAAGCAGAGAAAAGAACATCCACCACCAACATTTAGAAATTATTCTAACATCACAGAGCAGTCACAAAAGTACAAGTCTGAACAATAGGCCTAAAGCATGGCCGAAACAAAAGTAAAGAGAGTCACTGACTGAGATTAAGGGTAGGACCGGAATCCTCGAACTGAACGTCAGCAACCTGTCGTCCTCTGCAACTAAATCAGGCTCAAAACAAGACATATGACACCCAAAGAGAAAAGGGCACATGTCAGCAAAAGTCTCCCAAAAGAAAGCGGAGAAATTTTGTGCAAGGATACAAATAAATAAAGCGATTAGCAGTTATAAATATAATGACATGACATGACATTTAAAGAATGCAACAATTTAAGATGACATGATGACATGCATGAACGTCGTAGCAGAAGCTACGAAAAACACTGTTTCACGAGTCACGAACATTATCATTTCACGATGTGCACAGGGTTTACGCCTTTTGGCTGAAGTGGCTGTATGGGCACACTTCTACGCTCAAGTGATCGCTTAACCCTACCCCTCCACGTGTATCGAGTGTTGGTTTCCCAACAACACTGTGCTCGCTTCTGGATCACGGGCCAGGAAGTGTATTTGGTTTGGCATAGGGTTGTGCCCGTAAAAGCAGGTGCCTAGCCTCAATAGTTACAATATTTGTAGCATGTGCTACGCAATCACGATGAAACATTATGATACATGACATGACATGGCAATGAGCAGTTAAAGTGCGTACCGTTAATTGAAATGAAACATGACATGGCAGCATGAATGAAAGCATGTAAAAAGTGTCGGATCTAGCTTCGTTGTCAAGCTAGATCAAGTAGGGTGTCGGATCTAGTTTCGTTGTCAAACTAGATCAAATATGATCGTCTAGGCGACTATCATTTCACAGCCTAGTCTCTTTTACGCAATTTTACAAAATGGCCTAGAACATGGCCTAAACAATTTCTGGCAAGTATCACTTGCCTGAACAAACAAGCTGAAGTCACGATCAACCAGAGTCCAAACTACCTATGTGTTCAGATCGCAGTCCAGCCTATAGTCCCAATTATTAATCTTCATTAGTGAATTACAAAAATAATCAGAAGTTACCAATTTTTAGTTGATTAGCAGGCGAGTGGTGATTCCTACGGAGAGAGACTTACCTCAACACGACGAGAGCTACTCTAACGTCGGGTAGCGACGTCAGGGGTTGGATTCCGGTATCACGAATGAAACGGAACGAACGAATCTCTGTTGATAAAACACGTGTTCGAATTAAATTCGTTTTGAAAGAATTAGAATGGTAAGCAATCCGGAAAACGTCTAGCAATTCAATGGTTATTAGGTTCTCTATCCTAAGGCGGGTTCATATCATATTAATGTCACTAAGTTGCTAATTAAGTTAATATACTAATCATATATATATACACACACACACACACATACATCGCTAATAAAACAACCTAGACTAACAACGACTAGAAGTTGCATCAAGATATCCACCCTATAGTTTTAGCGTGTTAACATCATTTATTAAGTCCACTTCTGCTCATTATCATATTGTTAATGATACTAACATGTTATCTGGTCTAAAAATATTTGTAACTTTATTACCCTAGCAACCAAAACTAACGGTTGCTAGGAGATTACGCGTACGAGTTAAACAACATATCATTTAGCATGCCTTCTTCAATATTATTAGGTCCAAACGATGTTCAATATCGCGGTCCAAAATCCATTTGCAAACTGAAATTAACGTATCATAATGAATGTTCACTAACCGTTACGAGGAGATGCTCTACGCTACCGGGTTGTCGCGTGACGGACAGCGGCGGACAGTGGTTGCATGACGTCGCAGCAACGCGAGAGGAATGCGTCAACAGTCCGGAGGCTGACGTACGTTGCTGCCGCGCGAAGGGGAATCTCAGCCACTGCTGTCAGCGCTTGGTAGTACTGTTGCTCGCCAGGAGTGGCCGTAGGGCGCCTAGAGTGCGTCGGGGCTGATGCTGCCGCCGAGACAGGCCTCGGGCAGTGTTGTGCTGGGTGGGGCGGCGCTGCAGCGCTTACGGGCTGCTGCCATGAAGAGCAGCAGCTGCTGCCGTGACATGCCGGCGCTAGGGGATCACGGTGGAGCTCCGACCAATGAAGGGCTGGCCGGAGGAAGGGTAAGGCCGGAGGAAGTTGGAGCGTAGGTCGACGGCGTCGAAGGGGAAAGGTCGGAGAAACTGGGTGATGCGCGAAGAATTGATGTTGGCGGCGCAAAAGAGCAGCGCAACGAATGAAAACATCCATAGGGCTTGCGGGTTGATATAAATTGGGTTTTGCTATTCGGGGCTAGTTTTGGGGTACACCTAAGGGGCTAAAAGAGAGTGGAATTAAGGAAAGGTTGAAATTGAGGTGAGAATAGCCAAAATCTGTTTTGGGTTTGATACGTATGAGGGATTTCCATTTGCTAAACACCTTGGGATTTTTGGGTAGTTGTGGGTAAATGGGAGAGAGAGGATGAGAGGGTAGGGTACAGTTAAGGGGGAAAATAGGGTGAGCCTAGTCTAGGGAAAATATCATGTTAAACTTAGGCTTAAACATTGTTTAATGGGGAAAATAGTGCACAAGTGGGTCAAACGGAACCCGATAATTACGAGAAAAATACAGGGGCATCCGTGTCGACGAGAGAAACGAAACTAAGAAGATTGATCACGGCTAGGGCGACGAGAAACGGAACTAAAAATAAAAAGGTCTCACATCGAAAGTGAAAATCACGACCCCTCTTCAAACAAAATCATTTCGTGGGAGAACGACCCGTGAAATGACGTTCCAAAATATTTTCACAAATTAATACTCTTCCAGAGGGTCACAACGGCATATTACATCATAGGGTTCGGATACAAGAAAGGTCCAAAATGAATACGTGTACGAACAAGAGTACGTGCATGAAGAAGCGTACGATCGAAAACAGACCGTGACATGGTGATAATAGTTATAAGGATCTTGTAACTGTTAGTGTAATACATTGCCTTATGGTCCAAGTAATTATTATGCGTATTTAATGTCATTAAATTTTTCATATTGCATTCATAAAGCCAAGATTGCTAAAATACCTAATTAATTGGATTAATTAGTAGATGTCAAACCCAATTTAAATTGGAATAATAAAAGTCTTGTTGAGAAAATTGGATTCTAAAATTTTTTGTTCATATTAGTGTTTAAGAAATGCATATTTTAAGAGTTTACTTAATTAAGCAACGTGATTTTGGTATTACATTCATGGAAAACCTCCTCTCATTATACAGTTATCCTGGTCAATTGATTAGCGTAAGTTTTCTATCCAATTAGATATACATGACTTAATTTTTCCAATTATATCAGGTCCATTAAATTTAGATTTTTTTAAGAATTATCTGTAGCCCTCCATCATTTCAAAAGTGTAAAATACTTGGTACTGGTGCTATGGTTGTTGGTGACGGTCAAGCCATTAGCATTTCACTACTAACTTATGCATTTTTTCTACCATGAGATGGATTTGGAAGACTGAATATGGCCTTTTGGATGTAGTCAGGGGCATATATATATATCTCCCTAACTGAATAAGAAATGTATGAGAACAGACTTGATTAATACGTTTTGAATTATTGGCAGCAGTTAAGGCCATAAAGGATTAAGGGCAAAAATAATAATTAGTAATTATATGGAGTTGTAATTGACAAATAATTTGTCTACATTTTATGGAGAAAGATAACTCAGTAGATCCAACTAATAACTTAGTAGCCTACTTACTGCTCCTCTTCCCCTTCCTTTACAGCTGAGTTGAACCCAACTAAACCCTAGCCCCAAAAATCACAGCCTCCAGCTTCCTCTCTCTTCTTTGCTGATTGGGAGTGGACCAACGATAATAGAGCAGCCATCCCCATTGAAGCCCCTTACCCCACCCCTACCAGAACCATCCTTACTAGAAAATGCCTCTTAACCTCTTCCTTTTTGTAGTCTTCCCCCCTCTTCCTCTAAGGTATTATTCGTTTAAGTTTAATTTTAAATTTTTAGGTGTCTATATTGTTTGCCTATGCAATGATTTCTTTCTCGAAGTAGGGCATGATCCAAAAATAGGGATGGAATTTAGGGTATAATCTACAAAATTGTTTGAAATTTGCATAGTTGTGAAAAAGTTTGAGGGGAATTTGAAATCTAAACTTATGGCATAATTCTAGTATGAAATTAGTGCATGATATAATTATAGCATCATTATATTTTAACTTTCAAAATTCTAGTCTAAAGTTAGTGCATAATAAAATTACGACATATTTATAATAATTAAATTATGACAAAATAAATATAAGAGAATAATGGGTATCATATGAGTTATGAGATAAAGACTCATATGTGACCTCCAAAACTCCACCCTCCATTAATTTTTTAAGGATCAGAACCGTTGATTTTGAAGTTCTTATTCTAAAACCCCAAAACACCAAATATCAGGTAAACTCAAGATGTTTTTCTTGCTTGTCCATCTGCCACAAGGGTTCTATACATGCAAAAAATTTAAATTTGTGATAGGTGGATGAACATGGAAAACCCCTTAGGTTCAATTAATATTCAGTATTTTGGTGTTTTAGAATATATAGATCAAGAAGAACGGTTCTGATCCTCTGAAAAATAATAGGGGTGGAGTTTTTGGCATAATTATGATGTTATATAATACAAATTATTCTCTAAATATAAATATGGCATAATTATGATGTTGTTTCTATAAGTTTGTATTAATGGCCAACGATTGCATTTTTGTCACTAGTTATGTCGATGGTAATTTAATGCTGAGAGAAAATAACAAACCAAAATACGTAAGAGGGAACATAAAGCCTATGATGGTTAGAAGGACTTTGATGTATTCCAAATTACTGGGTCAGATATACAACATTACAAAGATTAGTTTGTATGTGTATTGTCATTGGTGTGCAACTAGCCTATAACAGATCATATGACCAGTGTCATGCTTACCACTGATAATGATGAAATGGAAACACTTTTTAACTTAGGTATGTTTCAATAGTCAATTGAATTATACATGGAGAAAGATAATGCGATCAATACGCAAGTGTTTGAAGCATAGGGCACATGCTCACGCATGCTTGATTGAGACACCAACTCAACAGGCTTTATGTCGTCCCTAAATCATGAGGGCCATCACACGGAAAATATGAGAGGGAAAGTGTACTCTTCTAATCCACAATGGTATGAAAATATTGATTCTTAAGTATCGATACCGTGTTTGCATTTCATAGTATATTGTGATTTTAAAAAAATGACCCATGCATTTGCTAAAATCTGAAAATGTTTGTATGTAAATAAATAGTTTGACTGTTAAGGTATCATTTTTAAGAAATCAATGAACAATCCACCTACTTCACTTACATGTAAGGCTCTAAAATCCTGAAGAGAATACTTGCATAAGAAATATGGATGTTCCTGAAATTTGCAACAAGAATGTCGAGTTAAATATTGGTGATATGAGTCAAGGACTAAGTTCGTTCAGGCAATGAATAAATGAAACATCAAACACAATATTTCTTACTAAACAATTAAGATGAACACTACTTGTTATTCTATTGTTTGTGCCTTAAACTAGTGAATTCTAGAAGCATATATGAGGCAAGTAAGAATGGACCATTATGGATACATGCTCTAGTTGAAAAAGAACCAATGGCTAGTTCAAAATCACAAAAGAGAGGAGAACACAATTCAACAATCCAACATTAAACATATGTCATGTTGAAGACATGAGTTCTTTTACGAGCAATCAGATTGTGCCTATGGTGAAGACAAATCTTGATTTGACATTAGCTAAAATACAAGAATCCATACACACCAAGATAAAAATTAGAATATCATATATTAAAGCATGGCGAGATAGAATGCAGGTAGTTTCAAGGATATTTGATGATTGGGTTGTAACATATCAAAGAATTCGCAACATCTAAATGCCATCCACGAAAGTAATCTTAGGATTGTACATAAGATTACAATAGATAATATTAGGAAAATGTTAGAACAATTTACTGGTGTGTTTTGGGCTTTCGGATTGTGCATCGAAGGCTTCAAAATATTGCCATTTGGTCATAAGAATAGCTGGCACACACTTGTATAGTAAATATGTTAGGTGTTTACTTGGAGTTACAATAATAGATGCAAATGTTGAGCTCTTTCCATTAGCTTTTACTATTGTTTTAGCTAAGACTGAATAGAATTAGAAGTGATTTTTAAGTTACATACATACATTGATACCTAGTATTCATAGACACAGGATAATAACCTTCATTTTTTATTGAATGAAAGGAATTCCAAAAGCATTGCATGATGGTTGTCTAGCATTAAAACACCATCGATATTGTCTGTGCCATATCATTGCTAATTTCAAAGTGAAAAGGTCACGGAACATTAATTATAAAATAACTTATGGTAGGCTATGTGTCATCAAATATGTTCACATACAATGATCTTCGTACTAAAATAAGATCATTATCAATTTTAGCCGATGAATGAATTAAGCCACACTTGCATGGTCAAAAACAGAAGTGGACTTTTTATAAAGATAGTGGAAAATGGATTTGTATTATGACAACAAGTTGCTTTGAAAGATTTAATAGGGTATTGAAAGGCACTTGAGCTCGTCTCATAAATGGTTAATTATCATAGGATCTATAAACATTTCTATCATAATCAACATGATGTACGGGGTTTAGCCCACAAATTTCACATCAAAGATAGAGGAAATTTTAAGGTCTTATGTTGAAGAAGCAAGAGGATTCTACATCATCTTGTTTGTGGATTATGAATGGTATGTTAAGGATAATAAAGGTCTTGCTTATACTGTTGATTTATGCTTCAAACTTGGAATCTAGGAGGTGACACGACCGTGCTAGTTTTGGCACAGTCATGCGTGTCAGAAGATGCATCATCTGACTTACTCAGATTTGGACACGTCCTACTGTACCCAACACAGCTGTGCTGGTCCAACCGTGTGGACAGGAAACTCTCTGTCTCATTTTGACATGGCCATACCGATGGTCATATTGACATGCAACTCTCTGTTTTATTGACACAGCCGTTCTGTACGGCCGTGTTGATTGTTTTGGAGCTACATGCAAATTATGTAGTTTTGTGCATGGCTGTGCCGTGTATCAGAACGGTCGTGCCGATGCCCATAAACCTTAGTACGCCCACATTTCGGCTTCTGCTCTAGATTGCTGATTTCTATTAGGGTTAAATCAGATGGACACGATCAAAAACATCCCTATGAAGGATTCCTATGATATAAATACCAAGAGATACACCTTTGATGGCATGCAACGTACGCGACAAAGAATTGAGAAGATTTCCTTATGACTTCAAAAGAGAAGCAGATAATTTTCCGGTAATAAGAAATGAGAGAGCTTCGAGATGACTACAAGTTTTGTGAGGGGAGGTATTCCTTGTTCTAGAGTTTCTGGTAAGATCTCTCCCTTGGTTGTGTGCATGAGACATTTTAATTCCTAGAGTGCTAGAGTTATTTTGTCAAGAGGGCATACATTGGTTTGGAGGAGATTTAAAGTCGGTGTATTCTCCGTATTATCATCTCTGATCTATTGGAAACAGTGACAACAGAAGACTGGACGTAGGCCATAAGTTGGGCCGAACCAGTATAAATCATTGCATCTCTGTGTGATTACTTGGCTTTATTATGTGGTGCTTTCTGATCACTCCTTATTTTACACCTTTTTCCCGCATGTTTGCATGCCATTTAGATCGCCCAAATCATGTTTTTCACGATATATCGACGATATTGCGATGCTTTTCACGATTTGTTGTTTTTGTCGCATTTCAGGTGATTTGGCGCGATTTGGAGTGATCTCGAGATGCGCTTACTCCAGAGGGTCACCGACGACCTCCCCGAGGGGTATTTTGCTGTTGGAGAGGAGCGGAAGAAGAACGGACATCGCAGGAGCGACGAGGAGGCCAAAATAAGCAGATTGGGCATGTTTAGTGTCCCACTCGGCCGAGTGGAGGACCCACTCGGCCGACCAGAGAGACACTGCTCGGCCGACCAGAGCAGACACGATTCCTATGTGCACTCGGCCGAGCGACGGAGACCACATCGGCCGAGTGAATAGACCACGTCCGCCCGAGTGGCGCCCAGACAAAGCCCTTCAAAAATCTCCAAGTTTCTATTTTTCGGCTGCCTGAGCTTCAGAAGACCCACTCGGCCGAGTGGAGAATCCCGTCCGCCCGAGTACAATAAAGCCATCGGCCGAGTGACGACAACTCACTCGGCCGAGCCGCCCCCGAAGTAGAGACCCCTGAAGGCCCCGACTTACTGGAAAATTACAGGGTTTCTCACTCGGCCGAGCGACTTTTGTCACTCGGCCGAGTGCGACGCGCTGCCTGTAGCGAAAATTGCGGAAAACAGGCTGCGCAGGGGTATTTTGGTCACAGTTTTTGGACGATTTTGGGGGCTATTTAACCCCTGTTTTTACCCTAGTTTTGGAGAGCTTCTCCTTAGATTTTTTGCAGCTTTTTAGATTAGTTTTTTAGTTTTATTCTTGAGATTGGAGAGGAGAAAAAGTTTGATTTTTGTTGGATTAATTGAAGAACTCCATTGGTTTGTGTTTCTCTTCTCTAAAAATTCTATTTTTATTGCATATCTCAATATTGTGATGAATCCTATTGCTTATTTCATTGATTATTTTTGTGATCTTGCTATGAATTGTGAGTAGTCGCCACGTCTTGGGGCGTGGGGATGAACCCTACAAGCCCAACTTCATATTTGTGATGAATTAGTAGAAATTTTGCTAGAATCGATATCTAGGGATTAGATTGGGATCAATTTACTACGGTTAGCTAGGAGTTCATACCGATCGGGATTTGCAAGAGACTGGATCCCGATTCGATAGGAAACCCTAGAAATCCGAATTGGGTTGGAATCGAATTTCCGTAGTATCGGTTTGCAAGAGATTGGACCGATACTAGGGTTTCCGGTTACAATTCCGTGCCAATACCTGTTTGCAAGAGATTGGACGGGTAGGAACTATCCCAACCTAGATCGCGAGCCGAGTTTGCAAGAGATTGGGCTCGGTGCGCGATTGGATGATGATGTTGATCCTAATGCTAGTTTTCCTAGGCTAGGGTTTGTAAGAGATTGGATCCAAACCTAGGATAGCTATAGACCGGCAACAGCGCGAGAGCGTGAGCTTGGTTCTAAATTCAGTTGCAACTAGTCCATCCAAAATCTCAATCTAGCAATTTTGAAACCGACGAACCACATTTATGAGATGCGGTGAGTAGCGGGGATTCTCCATTCCCTAGACGTTCTTTATTTGATTTGATATTTCCGCACTTTGTCTGACGATTGTGACAGGATCGCCAAAGGCAAATCTTTCTTCTTGAATAGCCAGGGTGATTGGAACAAGCACGGTCATTCGTCCTCCCTGTGTTCGATATCCCGCTCGCTGCTACACCGTGCACTTGCGGTAAAACTACAACCGTCGCTCCGGGACGTGTATCCGGGGGTCGATCAAGTTTTTGGCGCCGTTGCCGGGGAGTGCGTTTAGACGGTGTTCGTCATATACCACCCGGTTACTTCTTCTTTCTCTCTTTCTTTACTTTCTTCTGTTCGCACATTCTCCTTGTATTTTGCATAAGGCCTTTGCAGGAAGAATGGAGAATGCAATGTCAACGATAGAACTCAGTCAGGAAGACTATGACTCCTTCACAGACCTCCTTAAGGAGCTTGTCGATGAGGTCCACGCTACCGGAGCTTTTGCCATCGACGTCAAGGACCCCGACGAACAACTGTTTGCTAGTTTCGTGATGGACCAGATCTCCCCGGAGGGGACTATCGGGGGCAATGTCAGAGTTGACGTGATTGACGACAAATTATATTTCAAAAACGGTGGAACAAGTGTCGAGGATCACCATACTCCGGGAGGATCTTCAGAGCAAACCAGCTTTCAGGGAGTTACACCCCATGCCACTTACTCTTGCTTCTATGAATCGTCTGATGTGTTTCATGATTCCAGGGACGAACCGGAGCCGAGTGAAAGCTCTAACGAAGCTAGCGCAGAATCGGAGAGCGCTTATTTCGATGCATCATCCTCACTAAGTAGTGAGTCTGACTCTTCACAAGAGAGCGCGCCACCTGAGCACGAGCTAGACCCGGATGGCAAGGAAGGAGCGAAACTCATGCGAGCCGATGAAGTAGAAGGAGAGGCGCCTATTCAGGTAGAACTTAAACAATTACCTCCGAATCTAAGGTACGCCTTTTTGGGTAACAAATTAACTTTCCCGGTGATAGTAAACTCCCACCTCGCGCCAGACCAACTTGAAAAACTCCTAGACGTTCTTAGGAGCCATAAAGATGTCCTGGGATACACTATCTTCGATCTAAAAGGGATAAGCCCTAGTCTTTGCACGCATATGATCCATTTGGAGGATACCGACGCCACCTCCATAGAGCCTCAAAGGCGGTTAAACCCGAACATGAAGGAGGTGGTTAAAAAAGAAATCCTAAAATTGCTAGAAGCCGGTATAATCTATCCTATCTCAGACAGTAGATGGGTTAGCCCAGTTCACGTCGTCCCCAAGAAAGGGGGGATGACTGTCATAAAGAATGAGAAAGGTGAGCTCATATCTACGCGCACCGTCACGGGATGGCGAATGTGCATTGACTATAGGAAACTCAATAAAGCCACCCGAAAGGACCATTACCCATTGCCCTTCATTGATCAAATGCTTGAACGCCTCGCAAAATATAAATACTTTTGCTATCTAGACGGGTATTCGGGATTCTTCCAAATCCCTTTGCACGAAGATGACCAAGAGAAGACAACTTTCACTTGCCCCTATGGCACCTATGCCTACCGTAGGATGCCGTTTGGCCTTTGTAATGCTCTCGCCACCTTTCAGAGGTGTATGACATCCATATTTTCCGATTACATTGAAAATATTATGGAAGTCTTTATGGATGATTTCTCGGTTTATGGAAGTGAGTTTGACTCTTGTTTGGAAAATCTTACTAAAGTCCTAAAAAGGTGCCAACAAAATAATCTCACTCTCAATTGGGAGAAGTGTCACTTCATGGTCACGGAAGGTATGGTTCTCGGACACCTAGTCTCTTCGAGAGGGATTGAGGTAGACAAAGCAAAGATTGAGGTAATCGAGAAACTCCCTCCTCCTATTAATGTCAAGGGCATTAGAGGCTTTCTTGGCCACGCGGGGTTTTACCGCCGCTTCATCAAGGATTTCGCCTCGATTGCCCGACCACTTACCTCTTTGCTCGCTAAAGATATTCCTTTTATTTTTTCAGGTGAATGCTTACAAGCCTTCAACGCCTTGAAAGAAGCACTAGTCTCCGTGCCCATCATACAACCGCCGGATTGGAGCCTTCCTTTTGAGCTAATGTGCGATGCTAGCGACCAAGACATTGGAGCGGTATTGGGACAAAGAAAAGATAAGAAGCTTCATGCGATATACTATGCGAGCAAGACATTGGATGACGCGCAGAAAAACTACACAACTACCGAAAAGGAGCTTCTAGCGGTCGTCTATTCCATAGAGAAATTTCGCTCCTACCTCCTCGGTTCCAATGTGATTGTCCACACCGACCATGCGGCATTGAAGTATCTTTTAAACAAGAAGGAGGCCAAACCTCGGTTGATTAGGTGGATACTCTTGTTGCAAGAATTCGACTTAGAGATCAGAGATAAGAAGGGTACGGACAATGTCGTGGCGGATCATTTATCTAGGCTCATACGCGACAAGGAGGACGAGAGTTTGCCTATCGACGACTCGTTCGTGGATGAGAGGCTATATGCCTTAAGGACCGGTGAAGTACCTTGGTACGCGGACTTCGTCAACTACTTGGCTTGTGGAATCAAACCGCATGGGATGTCTACGCAACAAAAGAGGAGATTTCTGCATGAGGTCCGTAGCTATTTTTGGGAAGATCCCTACCTTTTCAAGATATGCAAAGATAGTGTCATTCGTAGGTGTGTTTCTAAAGAGGAGGCGACATCCATCATTTTGCATTGCCACGGTCTACCATGCGGAGGACATCATGCCGCCTCTAAAACAACCGCTAAGATCTTGCAGAGCGGATTCTTCTGGCCAACAATGTTTAGGGACACCCACGCTTTTGTGAAGGGGTGCGATAGATGCCAACGGACCGGGAATATCTCCAAGCGCAATGAGATGCCGATGAGACCCATCCAAGAAATCGAGCTTTTTGATTGTTGGGGAGTAGACTTCATGGGGCCATTTCCGTCGAGCAATGGTAACAAATACATCCTATTGGCCGTTGACTATGTCTCCAAATGGGTGGAAGCAATTGCCACCCCTACTAATGATGCAAGGGTCGTCTCCAAGTTCTTTAAGCAAAATATCTTCCCACGCTTCGGAGTGCCTCGTACCTTGATAAGCGACGGGGGAAGCCACTTCATAGAGAACAAGTTTGAAGCCATGCTAAAGAAGTACGGGATAAATCATAGAGTTGGCATGGCATATCACCCCCAGACAAGCGGCCAAGTGGAAGTCTCAAACAGAGAAATTAAGCAAATTCTCGAGAAGACCGTGGATCGATCTAGAAAGGATTGGTCAATGAAGCTAAATGATGCTCTATGGGCATATCGCACGGCCTTTCGCACCCCCATCGGTACCACACCGTTCCGACTTGTTTATGGGAAGGCTTGCCACTTGCCGGTAGAATTGGAACACCGCGCTTATTGGGCCATCAAGACCTTCAACTACGACTACAAGAGTGCGGCGGTGAGGCGACTCTTGGACATCAACGAGCTTGATGAAATAAGGAGAGACGCCTACGAGAGCTCGAGAATTTACAAAGAAAGGACCAAGATTCTCCACGATGCCCGCATAACCGTCACGGACTTCAAAGTAGGAGACAAGGTCTTGCTCTATAATTCCCGGCTCCGACTATTTCCCGGTAAGTTGAGGTCACGTTGGTCCGGACCTTTCACCATCAAGCATATACAACCGGGAGGAGCTTTCGAGTTGGAGAGCAAGGACGGTTCCACGTTCAAAGTAAATGGTCAGAGGCTCAAACACTATTCCGAGGGAGTCCCGACGGGCGAAACCAATAGAATATATTTGCTTAAGGGACGGCCGGATGATCTTTCATACCTCCTTGATGAGGTAATTGAGGAGGCGATCCCCTACTCTATTGGCGCTCTATTCAATGAAGATTTCGAGGAAGGCCCGGATTTAGGCCAAAATGAGAAGAAAGATGATTCCCCCGACCTCTCCGCTGAAGATGATGAAGGCGACGCTGATGTCGCAAGGATTCGAGAGCT
Source organism: Scilla litardierei (assembly GCA_030789695.1). NCBI lineage: Eukaryota > Viridiplantae > Streptophyta > Magnoliopsida > Asparagales > Asparagaceae > Scilla > Scilla litardierei. The sequence goes on from CM061132.1 coordinate 65,122,826, forward strand.
CTGCAAGCTCTCGAAATTAAAGTCTCCAAAGAAAGCTCCTCCGGTACGGAAATCGGCATCACCGGTGAAGCCGTTTACCGGAGCAAATGCTAGCTTGGGGGAGCCTCCCCCCAACACTATTCGAGATGGGAGACCACCGAGGGAGAACACGCCGCAACTTCCCAATCCAAGCGTCCTCCCCGAAAAGTTTGATGGGTGCATCTCATATGCACCAAACATCCCGCATTGATTGAAAATCATAGGGGGTCGAGCTCACGACCTTAAACGAGCGCTTGTCGGGAGGCAACCCGACGGTTTTCTCTTTATTTTTACTTTTTCTTTATTTTCGTTTTAGAAATTTTTAGTGTTTTGAGTCGTTCGCCCAAAAATTTTGTGATAACGGGTCCTATTTTTCTTGACAGGAGAGGAGATAGGTAGATCCATCATGAGGAGGATGAACGCGACAATGAGGAGCGCCCCAAGAAGGCGCTCGACGCTTAGGAGGAAGATGGAATCGACTGGAGGAAGAAAGGCGGAGTTTAGAGCCCAAACGGAGACAAACAGCAGAACATAAGGCTCACTCGGCCGAGCATACTAGTCACTCGGCCGAGTACAGAAGTTCGTCCGGCCGAGCCGCTCACGAACGAGGGAAGTCTGATATACCCAACTCTCTGTTTATTTTCCTCATTTCAGTATAACTGCTACTCGGCCGAGTATTTATTCCCACTCGGCCGAGTAAAACGGATACCCTCCTAGGGCGAGTCTTGCCGAGTAGCTTGAGTCACTCGGCCGAATGGACTTACTCCACTCGGCTGAGGCTGGCAAAGCCACTCGGCCGAAGCGTAAGCGAGGAGAAATTTTCATTGATCTCGCTCGGCCGAGTAGCTTAGTCACTCGGCCGAGTCGTAACTTTTATTATATAAGGGGCGAGGGGGGGCACATTTTTCGAAACGCAAAAACCCCCAAACAGCCTGACCCTTCAGCTCACCTCGCCCGATACCCCTCGCTCGCACCCCCACTCGCCCGACCAGCCCGCTCACGCCACCGCCCGGCCCGCCACCACCGGCCGAGCACCTCCGGCGCCTCGCCCGAGTCGCCGCCGGCGGCCGCCACCCCTACCACCTCCGGTATCGCCTTCATTGCCTTTTTCTCCTCTTTTTGAGTATTTTTTGAGGATCCATGTGTTAAACGACCCCCAAACCCAAATCAATTCCTATATCTATCTATGATACCCCTAATGCTCCATACGTTTTGATTATTACCCGCTGATATCTCCATTTCACGCGCAGGTTGTTTTTGGGAGCTTAGGGGAGCCCATGGGAGCTTCTCGGGACTGATTTGAGCTTCGTGGAGGCGCTGACTTTGCACGCTTCCATTGCTTAGCACTCGCGGCGTGTCGGGGTACACTCTTTCCATTATTTTACACACACCGCACTTTTTACACTTTTCGGCGCGCTCGGGGCCGATATGCCGCCCCGGACACGGCCGCGGTCGAAGAGAGCTTCCGCCAAGCGGAAGCGGTCGGATGATGCCGGCCCCTCCCACGAGTTGGAGGACTCTCCTCCACTGTCTCCCACACACGCCGTCCACCCAGCACAGCCTGCAGGCCCCGCACACCCCGCACAGCCTGCAGTGCACCCACAGCCCGCACAGCCTCTCCCTGTCGCTCCACAGCCACCACCACCGGCTCCACTAGTCGGGCCGCTCTGGATTACGTTCCGAGACGACGCACACCACACCGTCTTCGACCGTATCTCCCAGCGCTCGATCGTACCCTCCAGGTTTGCACACCTCGCTGACCTAGGACGCCTGGGGGTACTAGAGGGGATGCTCACGTTGTACGACAACGTAGGCTGGCGAGATTTCTTCCAGGTGTCGGCGGACACGTTCACCCGACCGACACTTGAGGTTCTGAGTTCGATCGCCCGGACCGACGAGGGATGCTCGTTTCGGTTCATGGATCGAGAGTGCCAGGTCACTCTCGATATGATGAGAGCGTTTTTCTCGTGGCCCGCTGTCCCCGGAGCCGATCGCGGTTACGGCCCCACCCATATCCCCCCACCTTCCTTCGACGCCGGTGCCTTCTGGGCCCGGATTACAGGTCTTCACGCTGCCTTTGACCCTAGTAGGGCCAAGGCCTCGGCCATTGTCCATCCCTGCCTCCGCATTGCTCAGCGCCTTATGGCGACGACCTTTTTGGCCAGATATGAGCCGGGCACGATGTCTACGCCAGAGCTCTATATGCTCTACGCGATGACACGTCCCAGAGCTCTATCTAGGGATGGCGATGAGCTTGTCCCCGCCGTCGTGATCGATATCGCGGCATGGTATTTAGACCGCATCATCGTATCGGTGGGCGCTCGCTCACCGATATGCTGCGGCGGCCTGATCACCTTGCTTGCTCTTATGACCGGCGAGGACTTCCCTGACGACTTGCGACGCGTCCCGGGCCCCACTTCTCTGTCGATAGATGTTATGGCCCGGATGAAGATGCTTCGTCCGCACGATGAGCGTCACTGGGTCTGGTTGCACGGCCCTTACGGGGCCGATTACATGATTCTTCCGAGCCCAGCTTGGACTCAGATTGCACCAGCCCACGTTGACTGGCTCCCTGTGATGGATGTTCTCATCCCCGCTGCTTACGTGCTCGAGGCCGAGCAGGCCGAGCAGGCCCACGCTGCCCCTGTAGACCCTGTTGCACACCCTGCCGAGCCTGCTGCCCCTGTTGACCCTGTGGCCCCTCAGCCTATACCTGACGTTTCCGCTGCTCCTGACACCTCTGTCAGTGTCGAGAGCACCTCAGCTGAGCCCACTTCCACCACTTCCACCACCTCCACCACTTCCGAGGCTATCACCACCACTCCCACCACCACCACTGGCCCTCTGTCCGTCGAGCCTCTTTGCTTCGCACTCCCCGAGCGCCCACCGACCTTTGTTGAGAGTGGAGAGCCCTCGTTTACCGCGGTCGTGGAGACCATGGCTAGCATGATCTCCGCTGGGGTTGCGCCTTTTGGTCCACACACTTCCACCCTAGCGGTAGTGACCTCTGTCTCTACCCCTGCTGTATTTTCCGAGAGCGTCGTGGCGTCTGTCCACACTTCTGTGCCACTGACCTCTCTGGCCGCCTTGCTGCCACTTTTGCACTCTTCTTTCGCTGCTGCTGCCTCCACCTCTCACCAGCCGGTGCCCCGGCCTCACACTGAGGCCATGCCCACATTTGCGAGCGCAGCACCTTTCGTACCCTTCCCCACTGAGCCCGTCACATACGCGACCCGAGTACGCCAGCCACGCCCTGCACAGCCCCGCCCGGTGCGTCCCTCTGCACCACCTCCCCCTGACACTGTACTTCAGAGCATTCGTGCTCTAGAGGGGGCGGTGAGTGGCCTCAGAGGCGACCTTAGGACCCTTTCCTCCACCGTCTCTGCGATGGCTGGCCGCTTCGAGCTGCTACCGCAGATTCACTACTGTCTCACCCAGGTTCTGGAGCGTCTCCCGCGCGTACCCCCACCCACCCAGCAGGTTCCCGCCCACACTTCCACACACACTCGACCTGCTACCACTTCCACACCCACACCCGCTCAGCGGCCTGTCCAGCCACCACCACCACCTCCGCCTCAGGACGGAGACGGTGCAGCACCACCTTCCTAGGCACCCTTGATGCCATCGATTCCTTTTGCCGTTGTGCTGCCCGTTTCTGCTGGGTCCTGATGCCTTTTTGTCCACCCCCTCCCCTCACTTATTTTGGGATTCTCATGTCGACCATATATTTATATATCTTTTCTGGGAGAGAGGGAGCGTTTTTGGTGACACTCTTATATATCTATATCACTCCTATCTGTGCATGCATCATGTCCGCATCATATTTTCATTTCTTTATTTTTCTTTTTATTTTCATTTTTCATGCATGCATCCTCACTTGCCCCTCACATTTCTTGTCTCTCGGTGTGCCACACTTTGCACATTGAGGACACTGTGCCATTTAGCTTGGGGGAGTGAGTTCTCACGTTCTTTTTCGATTTGCCACCTTTATTTTTAGTTTTTCACGCCACTCTCCGCTTTTGCACTTATTTTTCATCATTTTTCTTTTATTTTTCCATGCATCACGTTTTTCTTATTTTTTCTGTGTGCCGCATTGTAAATAGTTTTTTTTCCCTTTATCTTTATTTCTTTTTCATCTCATGCTAGAGATGACTTTTCTGTGATGATGATGACGTTGGATTTAGCTTACTCTATATGCATGCTATATTTGTCATGTCTTAGAATTTATTTCTGATATCATATGCTATGACTTGCCTTGCATCTAGAGATAGTAACCCACACTTTTGCCACATGAAATTGGATGAAATTCTATTATTAGCTGAGTCTGAATATTCATATGTATGCTATCACAGAAAACACACCAAGATTCACGCATTGAATGCTTATATCTGGAGTACTGATTTCTTTTTCATATATCACTTCTATATGCATGAATTGTACACTTCACTTCAGGATGATTGAATGATGTTAGCTATGATAAATCTGGATTAGTTAGCTTTTTTGTGATCAAAACTGAGTAGACTAGATTACCCTGCTGAAGTTGTCGTGCATGTCTTATAGAGTGAACCGAGAGTTATATCTATTTCTTTCTCCACAAATCTTGAACATCATTTCTCTACTTTTATAATCATTGGTGAATCTCCCCTTAGCGATTCTATTTTATGGCATTTCCCCCGCTACTAATTCCTAGCTCCAAATCTCTTATTCTCAAAAAAAATAATGAAAGACAGAAGAACATTCTTGTATTTCATTATCTCTCTTCGAGTTGGGATCGTTGTGTATATATGCTATATATAAAAAAAAAGAAAAAAAAAGAAAAAAAAAGAGAAAAGAGGAAAAATCCTCAATAAAAGATCCCATCTCGCTTTCTTTCTTTCTTCTTTCTTCTTATTACCTTTGGAGCTATATAAAAATGGGGATGTGAATATTTTTTATGCCACCACGCTTATAGATAAGCTTGGGGGAGGGGATCCATTGATGTGTGCGAGAGTGACTACTTGACGTTGCACGACAACCTAGGCTAAGTAATATTCTATACTCGGTGAGATTATTTCTAGCTTTACGAAATCCAGAGATCTAAGCCTAGCGTTCATTTCATGAAATCCATACTTTTCTATTCTCTCTATTATATTGTGTGATACTCTTATACTCCTGATAGAAAGCATTCAATTTAAAAGTGTGTGATCTGTGATTTGTATACCGCTTTAAATGATTCAGACGATGTTAATTTTAGAATTATTCCATTTTTCATGATTATATCGTTGTTCGTGGGTTTTCCATTTCTATTTGCACTATTATACAATGATATCAAAATAAAATTCTTTGACATGTATTTTTCATTTGGTGCATGCTATATGAGTAAGTGGAACCCATGTCCTGAGAAAATAATCTAGCAACCTACCTCTTCGCTTCTTTCTTTCTACTTTATTTTATTTCGTTTTCATTCTTCTCCGTTTTTCGTTTTTCATTTTTCGCCGTTTTCGTTTTCCAATTCCACCGGGTTCGCCTTTTACTTGTCTTCCTCGAGGACGAGTAAGAGGCAAGCTTGGGGGATTTTGATCACTCCTTATTTTACACCTTTTTCCCGCATGTTTGCATGCCATTTAGATCGCCCAAATCATGTTTTTCACGATATATCGACGATATTGCGATGCTTTTCACGATTTGTTGTTTTTGTCGCATTTCAGGTGATTTGGCGCGATTTGGAGTGATCTCGAGATGCGCTTACTCCAGAGGGTCACCGACGACCTCCCCGAGGGGTATTTTGCTGTTGGAGAGGAGCGGAAGAAGAACGGACGTCGCAGGAGCGACGAGGAGGCCAAAATAAGCAGATTGGGCATGTTTAGTGTCCCACTCGGCCGAGTGGAGGACCCGCTCGGTCGACCAGAGAGACACCGCTCGGCCGACCAAAGCAGACACGATTCCTATGTGCACTCGGCCGAGCGACGGAGACCACATCGGCCGAGTGAATAGACCACGTCCGCCCGAGTGGCGCCCAGACAAAGCCCTTCAAAAATCTCCAAGTTTCTGTTTTTCGGCTGCCTGAGCTTCAGAAGACCCACTCGGCCGAGTGGAGAATCTCGTCCGCCCGAGTACAATGAAGCCATCGGCCGAGTGACGACAACTCACTCGGCCGAGCCGCCCCCGAAGTAGAGACCCCTGAAGGCCCCGACTTACTGGAAAATTACAGGGTTTCTCACTCGGCCGAGCGACTTTTGTCACTTGGCCGAGTGCGACGCGCTGCCTGTAGCGAAAATTGCGGAAAACAGGCTGCGCAGGGGTATTTTGGTCACAGTTTTTGGACGATTTTGGGGGCTATTTAACCCCTGTTTTTACCCTAGTTTTGGAGAGCTTCTCCTTAGATTTTTTGCAGCTTTTTAGATTAGTTTTTTAGTTTTATTCTTGAGATTGGAGAGGAGAAAAAGTTTGATTTTTGTTGGATTAATTGAAGAACTCCATTGGTTTGTGTTTCTCTTCTCTAAAAATTCTATTTTTATTGCATATCTCAATATTGTGATGAATCCTATTGCTTATTTCATTGATTATTTTTGTGATCTTGCTATGAATTGTGAGTAGTCGCCACGTCTTGGGGCGTGGGGATGAACCCTACAAGCCCAACTTCATATTTGTGATGAATTAGTAGAAATTTTGCTAGAATCGATATCTAGGGATTAGATTGGGATCAATTTACTACGGTTAGCTAGGAGTTCATACCGATCGGGATTTGCAAGAGATTGGATCCCGATTTGATAGGAAACCCTAGAAATCCGAATTGGGTTGGAATCGAATTTCCGTAGTATCGGTTTGCAAGAGATTGGACCGATACTAGGGTTTCCGGTTACAATTCCGTGCCAATACCCGTTTGCAAGAGATTGGACGGGTAGGAACTATCCCAACCTAGATCGCGAGCCGAGTTTGCAAGAGATTAGGCTCGGTGCGCGATTGGACGATGATGTTGATCCTAATGCTAGTTTTCCTAGGCTAGGGTTTGCAAGAGATTGGACCCAAACCTAGGATAGCTATAGACCGGCAACAGCGCGAGAGCGTGAGCTTGGTTCTAAATTCAGTTGCAACTAGTCCATCCAAAATCTCAATCTAGCAATTTTGAAACCGACGAACCACATTTATGAGATGCGGTGAGTAGCGGGGATTCCCCATTCCCTAGACGTTCTTTATTTGATTTGATATTTCCGCACTTTGTCTGACGATTGTGACAGGATCGCCAAAGGCAAATCTTTCTTCTTGAATAGCCAGGGTGATTGGAACAAGCACGGTCATTCGTCCTCCCTGTGTTCGATATCCCGCTCGCTGCTACACCGTGCACTTGCGGTAAAACTACAACCGTCGCTCCGGGATGTGTATCCGGGGGTCGATCACTTTCTTATGCTTTTGTTGATTCATCCAAGATCCTAACTCTGCATTGATTAAGTCAGTGACACAATATTTTCATATATTTCGATGTGCACACTTTGGTGTTGTTTGATATTGTGTCAGATTTTCCCAATAAGTGGTATCGGAGCTATTGGTGAGGAGAAGTAAGGAGTCAAGATGTCATCGTCTACCCCATCGTTCAAGTTAGACAAGTTCACTGGGAGAAACAACTTGAATCTTTGGATATTAAAGATGAAGACTTTTCTTATGAGAGATGTTTGCTCACAAATTGTCTTTGAGAAAGACAGCTTTGACAAGTATGTCACGGATGCACAGAAGGCTGAGATGGAGCAAAAGGCGTTGATCGTACTACAGTTATCACTTTCAGATGAAGTGCTCAGAAAGGTGTCTAAGGAGGCTACTACAGAGAATCTTTGGAAGAAGTTTGGAGGCGCTCTATGCAAAGAAGAATCTGACGAGCAGGTTGTATTTGATGCAATAGTTATATGTGCTGAAGATGAGAGAGGGAGCCCATGTCAAGGATCACATTGACGCTTTCACAAAGATTGCATCTGATTTGCGGAGCATGGGGTGAATATCGAGGATGAACAATTGACGATGATATTGTTATGTTCTATGACGGATGATTTCGAATTATTAGTGAGCTCCATGGTATATGGATGCAAATCTTTATCTCTAGAAGAGGCAGAGTCTGCGATACACTCTGATGTTCTTCGTGTCAAAGTGACTGCTCGATAAGGTGGTGATTAAGGGGGATGCACTCTTCATCAGGGGATGTCAGGATTCCAAAGGCGGCCATGGTTCTAGGAAAGACAAGGATCAATCAAGATCTAATCACGAGGACGCAACGACATGTGTCATCTGTGCAAGGAGACATGACATTAGAAACGAGACTACCCAAGGCTAAAGAAGAATGTAAAAGGCACGGATGAATCTTCTGGTTCTGCCTCAATGGAAATCAGTGGCAAGCTCAGTAATGATGGCGAGATTCCAATGGAGACATCATCGAGAGATCTAGGGATCTTATGGATTTTGGATTCAGGATGCTCCTTCCACAAGACTCCTTACATGAGTTGGTTCAGTTCATATTCTTCTAGAGAAGGTGGCAACATTTTGACGGGGAATAATATGGCCTGCAAGACAGTGAGAGTAGGAGAGGTGCGAATAAAAATGCATGATAGAGTCATCAAGACACTTACAGATGTGTGTCACATACCATACTTGAAAAAGAGTCTGATTTGTATTGGAGCTTTAACAGGACTTGGGTGCAGGATGGTAATAGAAGGTGATCTACTGAAAGTGTCTAAGGGTTCTCTTATCTTGATGAAATGAAAGAGGATACAGAACTTGTATGCACTGCAGGGGTACACCATGGAGGGTGAGGCTAGCATCTCTCAGGGCACGGATGGTGAAGGATCGACAAAGCTATGGCATCTTCATCTTTGACATTCAAGTGAGAAGTTATTGGATGTGCTTCGCAAAAAGGAAGCTGATATAGGCCAAAGAGGAGAGATTGGAATTCTGCAAAAAGTGTTTAGGAGGAAAGATGACAAAGACACGCTTTGGGATCGCAGAGTATAGCAACAAAGGGCCACATGACTATGTACATTCAGATGTACAGGGGCCAACTTCTGTGCCTACCAATGAAGGAGCAAAGTATTTCGTGTCCTTTATTGATGATTTCTCGAGAAAGGTGTGGATCTATCTTATGAATCAAAAGATTAAGTCTTCAAGAAGTTCAAGGCTTAGAGAGCATTTGTTGGAAAATAGATAGGAAGAGCAGTCAAGGTTTTAAGATCAGACAATGGTGGTGAGTACACCTCGCGGGTGTTCAAAGATTTCTGTAGATCTCAAGGTATTTTATGGCACAACACTACGCCTGGAGATCCACAGTTAAATGGAGTTGCAGAAAGATTAAACCGTACACTAATGGAGAAGTGCCGATGCTTGAGGCTTACTGCTGGACTGCCTAAGGAATATTGGGGTGAAGTTGTGACTACCACTGTGCATCACGTGAACAGACTACCATCATCGGCAATTAGTTTCAAATTCTTGAGGAGGTATGGACATGGAAGACTGTTGACTACTCGTACTTGAGGATATTTGGATGTCTTGCATATGCTTTGCAAAAGGATGACAAGCTTGATTCAAGGGCCAGGAAGGCCATCTTGCTTGGATATCAAGAGGGGGTGAAGGGATACAGGTTGCTAGATCATGTGTCCAAGAAGAAGTTCACTAGTAGGCATGTCGATGAGTCGTCAATGGTCAGGCTGGAGATGACTCATTCGGTAGGCATAGGCCTGAGGAGGTCGATGCTAAGGTCGAGTCACCTCCCTGGAGATAGAGACTCAAGATGCTGAGACAGGCCAAGACCCGACTACTGAGAGAGAGTAGATACAAACAAATCAGATTAAGACTCGTGGAGAGGTTCATGCCCATAGTCAGCTGATGTGTCATTATATTCCATATTTTATCTATAAATTACACGTCAAAATGATTGCTCATTTACATATTTTATATGCTTTTGTGCTATTATTTGGAACAATACGACTTTCAGAGCGTTTATTCCATTTAAGGGATTTTGAGCGATATTGGAGCAATTTGGAGTCAATAAGACGATTGGCGACGAGAGAGCACCAATGAGACTCATGATGACATGCTTGAGGTGCCAAGGAAGAATACTGGATCAAGGAAGGGGCAAGAGAGAAGGTCGCGTGATCGAGCTATGATGCGGCGAAGGAATCGAGTGACCCGAAGTGCTGAAAACAGGATAGCCGTCCACTATTTCTAAATCTGCTATCATTTGTGATTTTTCACTATTTTCCTGATATTTTTCCCAGATAAAAGAATTCATAACGGTTCCAACGCCACCAAGAACGTGCAAATCGGAGGTCGGATGAGTGCTGGGGAATTTCTGCAAGTTGATGGTGCAGAGCTGAAACTGTTCTCAGCAGCCTACTTGGTCGAGCAGTATTCTACTCGGTCTGAGCTGTGCATTACGCAACCGAAAAGCTGTTTTTGATGTCCGACTCGACCGAGCAACCTCCTGCTCGGTCCGAGAAACCTACTACTCGACCGAGTCGTGTGCAAATGAGGCTGAAGTGTGTTTTTAGTCCCCTACCAGCCGAGCAACCTTCGACTCGACCGAGCAACCTCCTGCTCGGTCCGAGCAACGTCCTACTCGACCGAGCAGCACCGAATCAGCCCGGGTTGCAAAGCGACATATTTTGGAAGATGCCGATTTCCTGTACAACTCGACCGAGCAGCCGAGCGACTCGACCGAGCAGCTTTGTGCTCAAACCGAGTCACCGTGGGCCCATGATCGCATCCAGATCTGATTTTTTGGAGACGATTGTGAGGGTTTTTGGTGGATATTGCGCAGCCACCAGGGGGTTCCGTGGAGAGTTCTGTAGGGAGTTTTAGGGAGAGTTTTAGGGAGGAATTTTGAGGAGATTTTTGTATACTTTTCTAAAGAGAATTTTTAGATCTTTCTTAGACTTTTGTGGAGACGATCTTCTGGGGAGCTTGGCTATGTCCTAGCCCCCCCTTGTATCATGATAAGTACTTTTTTCCCTTTTTAATTCTATTATTATTTCTTTGTGATTTATTATTGTTTATCCATTCTTGATGCATGCAATGAAATCTTTGTGCGTTATATTATCTATTGATATTGCTATGCTTGAGTAGTCTTTTCTAGGGCTAAGGGATTAGCCCATAGATCTTAGGATTTAGATGCAAAGTTGGGATTTTTATGGTGCGTTGGTTATAAATGGGGTTGTATTTTGGTTGATCTAGCAAAATCCCTAGGAGAATTCGTACTGAAATCGTGCCCACGGTCGGTGGAATCGATTAGCTTAAGGAATATCCTACGGATTTAATTAGGGAGTTAGTATATTCAACCGAGGCACGTGACCATGCCCGGCTCGTGCCTTGAGGGGATCCATTGGTGAACTATATAACTAATTGACGGCTACCGCCATTGCGTCAATAAGTGCCACCAAAATACCTCGAATCTCTAACCCACGAGAGTGGTATGAGTTGAGAGCATTCGAACCACGAGAGTGGTGAGATTATTGTAGATCCTTAATGCATGTATCGTGTGCGCCTATCGCGAGAGCGGGGTTAGTGCGGTACGTTAGATTCATGATGCCCAGACACATGAATTCACTTCCTAGATGCTACAATCCCCAATTAAACCAATGCAACGTAAGATTCCTTACCTAGCGTCGACATCTGACGGTCCTAGTGGCGAGTCCTAAAGCCCTAGTCTTTTGTATTTTATTTCTCTCTTTCTTTGTATGGAACCCCATATTTGCGATGTCGAGTGACACGACGTTCGCATCCATCACCATCACGACCCTCCGTACGTCACATCCACCAATAAACCCGCAAGTCTAACTCAACTTAGGAGTAGATAGGTAGTATAGCATCGCTCCCCCGTGTTCGATACCCGCTTGCCACTATACCGTGCGCTTGCGGTAAACGACATCGTTTCGGAGTTACATTCCTGACGCATCAAGTTTATGGTGCCGTTGCCGGGGAGGCGTTCCGCCATATTATCTATTTACCACAATTAGGTTGATTAGATTGCGTAAAAAAATCAAAAAATCAGAAAAATCAAAAAAAATAAATAACACACACAGAGAGAGAAATTTTTCCCCGCCACCTGCTTTATCATTATTTCTATCTTCTTGTGCCACTGATATTTTTCTCCATGTATTTGCCTTTGTTTATCAGGTGATATGGCTGAGATGGCTGAGCTTATATGGACCACATATTTTTATGCGCACCTTGATAGGATTCTTGCATGGCAGGCTGAGGACCTTGATGCTACAACCTGTGAGGAGACAATGGTCCTAGAGACTCTGTAGCCACCTCATCCTTCCATGGATGCCGAGACTTATCCTATAGAGCTTATTGCTCCTATTCAGGGAGAATCTTTTACTCCCTCGCCCTTTGCTTTTGATTCCCCTCATGTATATGATGTTTTTTATGATACAGATTTTGATGACTCATCGTGCCTTTTGCAAGATACATATACATATGATCAAGAGGTACGATGGGTCATATACGAGGAGGAGAGTGAGGAGTTAGCATCCATGGATGCTATTGAATATGATCAGGAGGTGCGATGGGATGAGTCTGACGATGATGAGGAGTGGCTAGATGAGATCCACACGCATACGCCAGAGTTGCCTGAAAAGCCAGAGACAAACGACGGAGAGTTGCCTGTCGTGGTGCATGAAAGCAGAGATACATTTTCAGGGAAGTGTCGTCAACCGATCTTTATCTTGAATATTTCTTTTGATGACCTTCTTTTGAAAAAAATTTATTTTGGGGAAAAATTTTCCATATCAGATTGATACGGCTTATCTCTTTCAGGATACAGGTGGAGTCCTTGGAGAGATGCTGGGAGCCGCATTGCTGGAATCTGATGGAGTCCGTGGACACACTAGCCTAGAGGAGCCACGGAAGGAGCAGTTGGAGTAGCTGCATGTATTGACAAAGATTCTAGATCCGCCTTTTGCTACAGGTGGTACCAATCTAGTAGTGTAGAATTTTATGCTTTAAATAATCACGAATCCTCTCGGCAGCGAGAGGACCGTATAGGATTTTATATGTTTTTCTAGTTAAATAAATTCACCCTATATGACGGCTCATTTATCTTTTGCACCCAACCCTCTACTTATTATGCTTGTCCACCATTATATTTGGCGTTTATTTCGCCTCTCCCCCCAATTTTTATGTGATGTTTAAGCTTGGGGGAGAGAGACCATTTTGTTGAGTGGCGCCCCATATCTTGTTGTTGTCCTCTATTTATATCATACACACATTGAGGACAATGTGATGTTTAAGCTCGGGGGAATGCATAGTGCACGCACTTTGCTTCATTGTGATACACACTTCGTTTTTCCATATGAACCATGTTCACTCTTATAGTTATGTCTGATATGCTTTATTTTCTATGAAATATCATGGATTTTTTTATGAACTCTGATATCTGTTAGATTAGAGTTTAATTCCTTGATTAGTGAATCTTTGTTAATATGCTTTTTCATAGTTGAATCCATAGTTTCACAACCATATTCTCGAAACAGTTAAGTTAAAAATGAATGAATCAACTCTGAAAATTATTTGACACCTGCGTGATTTGATTGATAATTCTAGTGCTTCATGGATGTTTAGTGATTCAAAAGAGATAGGATAACCCCACGACAACCAAAGTAGTGATGATTAGGATTCTTGAAACCGAGCCATGTCTAGATTCTATAATTTTTCATTTTCTTTCATGAATAGCCAATAAATGATCTTTGATCATGCTTTGCATTCGATCGCATTTACGTGAGTTTGCAAAAATCCCAAAAATACAAAAATCAAACAAATATCTTGAATAAAAGGCCCTAGGGGTTCTTTGTAACCTAATGCCCTAAGACCATCTGGTCTGGGATGCATAAGCCGCTTCTTGTATATATTGAGTTATCTCGTGTATACAAAGAAAGAAAAATGCATATGAATTTTCATATAGCCAAAAACAATATAAAACGACAAAAATCACATATTCTTATCTCCATTTCTATATAGAACTAAGACATGGCAAAGTTGATGGGTTCTAGGAGTCTTGAAATGGTCGTAGTGTGGTGATGCCTTACCTTGATTGAATGTGCTAAATTCATTCCATGAAGTATAACAAAATACCATGCATTCTGGAAAACGTTTGATCATAACATATTACACTGCCTAGAGAATGAGTTGTGAACATTGGTTTCATTTCTGTGAACTTAGTATATTGCATGATAAACTATGATATGATATAACTCTAATTTTTTTTATTGCTTATCAAGTTCATTTTACTTATTGAAATCCACGTTATTTTAATTTGAGCAAGATTTAATTATTTGGGGTGTATATGTGTTCTAATTTCATGTTGACGTGTGTTCACGAGTCTTACATCTTGGGTTCTTATATTTTCAGAATTTAAGATTGAACTCCTTGTCTTCATTTATACATCACCGCCTCACATCTTCATTGTATCCATCTCCCATGTTCGCTTCTTACTAGTCTTCCTCGAGGACGAGTAAGAGGTAAGCTTGGGGGATTTTGATGTGTCATTATATTCCACATTTAATCTATAAGATTACATGGTAAAATGATTGCTCATTTACATATTTTATATGCTTTTGTGCTATTATTTAGAACAATACGAATTTCGGAGCGTTTATTCCATTTCAGGGATTTTGAGCGATATTGGAGCAATTTGGAGTCAATAAGACGATCGACGACAGGAGAGCACCAATGAGACTCATGATGACATGCTCGAGGTGCCAAGGAAGAATACTGGAGCAAGGAAGGGGCAAGAGAGAAGGTCGCACGATCGAGTTATGAAGCGTTGAAGGAATCGAGTGACCCGAAGTGCTGAAAACAAGACAACCGTCCACTATTTATAAATATGCTATCACCTAGGATTTTTCACTATTTTTATGATATTTTTTCCAGATAATATACTTCAATATGGTTCCAACGCCACCAAGAACGTGCAAATCAGAGGTCAGATGAGCCCTGTGGAATTTCTGCAAGTTGATGGTGCAGAGCTGAAACTGTTCTCAGCAGCCTACTCGGTGGAGTAGTATTCTACTCGGTCCAAGCTATGCACTACGTGACCGAAAAGCTGTTTTTGATGTCCGACTCGACCGAGCAACCTCCTGCTCGGTCTGAGCAATCTACTACTCGACCGAGTCATGTGCAAATGAGGCTGAAGTGCGTTTTTAGTCCCCAATCAGCCGAGCAACCTTCGACTCGACCGAGCAACCTCCTGCTCGGTCTGAGCAACCTCCTGCTCGACCGAGCAATACTGAATCAGCCCGGGTTGGTAGAGCGACATATTTTGGAAGATGTAGATTTCCTGTGCAACTCGATCGAGCAGCCGAACGACTCGACCGAGCAGCCGAGCGACTCGACCGAGCAGCTTTGTGCTCGGACCGAGTCGCCGTGGGCCCAGGATCGCATCCAGTTCTGATATTTTGGGGACGATTGTGAGTGTTTTTGGGGGATATCGTATCCAGTTCATGGAATTTTTAGATCTGTCTTAGACTTTTGTGGAGACGATCTTCGGGGGAGCTTGGCTATGCCCTAGGCCCCCCCTTTGTATCAAGATAAGTATTTTTCCCTTTTTTAATTCTATTATTATTTCTTTGTGATTTATTATTGTTTATCCATTCTTGATGCATGCAATGAAATCTTTGTGAGTTATATTATCTATTGATATTGCTATGCTTGAGTAGTCTTTTCTAGGGCTAAGGGATTAGCCCATGGATCTTAGGATTTAGATAAAAAGTTGGGATTTTTATGGTGCGTTGGTTATAAATGGGGTTGTATTTTGGTTGATCTAGCAAAATCCCTAGAAGAATTCGTACTGAAATCGTGCCCATGGTCGGTGGAATCGATTAGCTTAAGGAATATCCTACGGATTTAATTAGGGAGTTAGTGGATTCAACCGAGGCCCGTGACCATGTCCGGCTCGTGCCTTGAGGGGATCCACCGATGAACTATATAACTAATTGACGGATACCGCCATTGCGTCAATAAGTGCCACCAAAATACCTCAAAGCTCTAACCCACGAGAGTGGTATGAGTTAAGAGCATTTGAACCACGAGAGTGGTGAGATTATTGTAGATCCTTAATGCACGTATCGTGTGCGCCTATCGCGAGAGCGGGGTTAATGCGCTACGTTAGATTCATGATGCCCAGACACATGAATTCACTTCCTAGATGCTATAATCCCCAATTAAACCAATGCAACGTAAGAGTCCTAACCCAGTGTCGACATCTGACGGTCCTAGTGGTGAGTCCTAAAGCCATAGTCTTTTGTATTTTATTTCTCTCTTTCTTTGGTGGAACCCCATATTTGCGACATCGAGTGACACGACGTTCGCATCCATCACCATCATGACCATCCGCACTTCACATCCACCAATAAACCCACAAGTCTAACTCAACTTAGGAGTAGATATGTAGTATAGCATCGCTTCCCCGTGTTCGATACCCGCTTGCCACTATACCGTGCGCTTGCAGTAAACGACATCGTTTCGGAGTTACATTCCAGACGCATCATCCACCAAAGGTACGGAGGTCAATAGGGACTACGAGAGCACTAGAGAAATTGGGTGAGTGGAACTATTGTGCTTCTACTTTTGCATTTGATGACATACGTGCATATGCCCTGAATATAGAGTACGAGGAGCCCTTAACGTTTGATGAAGCCCATTTTTTAAGCGCAGTTGCAGAATGGCGGTTGGAAATGGAAGAGGAGATGGAATCCCTCTACAAGAATGGCACTTAGAAATTGGTAGACTTGCCCAAGGACATGAAGGCCATTGTTTGCAAGTAGGTATATAATGGATATAGATAATGGCGATGTGAGGTATAAATTTTCATTGGTGGCCAAAGCATTTGCACAGACGAAGGGAGAAGACTATAATGAGATCTTTTCACCTTGGTCAGACACATGTCCATCCGTGTGTTGTTGGCATTGGTAGCAGCTCAGGACTTAGAGAAGGAGCAACAGGATGTTAAGATGTCGTTCTTACATGGGGAGCTTGATGAAGAAATCTACATGAGCCAGCCTGAAGGATTCTTGATGGAGGGGTAAGAGCAGAAGGTATGAAAGCTAAAGAAATCCTTATATAGTTTAAAACAAAGTCCAAGGCAGTGGTATAAGATATTTGACTCCTTCATGATGAGCATTGGGTTCGTGCAGAGTATAAAGGACCATTGTGTTTATTATGCTCACACACTTGATGGTGGGTCAAGGATATACGTGCTTTTGTACGTGTCACGACCCGCTTCCCAAACACGGAAGGCGAGGCGTGAAAAGTCCGCTCAGACTTGAAGCGGTGAGGCTACAGTCTATAAAGCGTCTGGTATAACCAAGTAAGGGTCCTTGCAATTACGAAACAGAACAAAAATAATAATTAAAGAAAGAGAGATAATATCATTATTCCAATCTAGAATGTCCACAAATAAAGTTCAACATGACAGAAAAGCCAACAGGCTTAAAAGAGTCTAAAAGGCCCCAAGCATGGCCAACAGAAATAAACAAACAAACAGAAAAGGAAAGGCGCTACGCACCAACAACCTAACAAGAACTAAGCAGAAAGCAACACAGAAAGAAGTCTGTACGACTGGTCGCCGGTGTCCTCGAACTCCACGTCAACAGTGGACTCAGGCTCAACGTCACCAAACACCTCATCCTCAGCAACGGGCTCTGCCTCAGCAACTAACATGCGACACCCAAAAGAGACGAGGGCGCATGTCAGCAAGTCTACAAGAGACTTGTGCAAGGAAACTAAAAGAAAGAGAAATAGCCTAGCAGTTCTAAAATATGCGATGACATGGCAGTTTAAGGCATGGATGCAACAAGTAAGAGAGTACAACAAGTATTACATGGCAAGGGTAGCAAAGATACTAAAACATTCACATGGATTTACAAGACAAGTAAGCACGTCGTGCACAGAGTTTATGCCTTTTGGCTGGAGCGGCTATACGGGCCAACTCCTAAGCTCAAGTGATCGCTTAACCCTACCCCTCCACGTGTAATCGGGCATTGGCTTTTGACCAACACATGTAGCCCGCTTCTGGTTCACGAGACAAGGAGTGTATTTGGCTTAGGGTTGTGCCTGCAACGCAGGTGCCTAGCCTCAACAAGGAAGTACAAGTAGCGTGTGCTACGAATGTAAACATTCAAGCATGGAGTGACATGTTATGATGCATGGCAAGGCAAGAGTACAAATAAGGTGCGTACAGATATAGAAATTAAACGTGACAGGCATGGCAGAGTACAAATAAAGAGCATACAGCTATGGAAATTAAACGTGACAAGCATGGCAGAGTACAAATAAAGAGCATACCGATATGGAAATTAAACGTGACATGCAGAATGTATGAATGACATGCAGGGTGCTAGATCTTAAAATTGCGTCTAGGCGACTATCATTTCGTCGCCTAGTCTCTTTTACGCTAAAAATGAGGGATGGCCTAAAACATGGCCTAAAACACAAGTTGGCAAGTTTCACTTGCCTGCAATCAGCTGTTCTGTAAACACTGTTCAATCAGTCCAATCTACCTATGTGTGCGGATTCACCAACCTACAGTTCCAGATTAGATTATCTTCATTAGTGATTTACTAAGCAATTAAGATACCGATTTTAATCTTGATTAGCATACATTGGTTGGGGGTCCTAAGAGATCAGTAAAGTACCCTTACACGCCGCGAGAGTTACACTGACGCCGGGTAGCGACTTCAGGGGTTGGAATAAAGATATCGCTCCTAATCCAGATTCAACAATATGATTCCACGATCGCCAATCCTTGGACAACGACAAGATCAGCGAGAAGAGTCCAAATCAGCGAGCAAAGTGAACGGTTGAAGATCTACGGCTCACGGGAAGCCGTAACAATGAACGGGGACGAAGGGGTCGATGTACATGAAGACTACGACGTTGAGCATCGTAGGGGCTGATCGTGACGTCAAGGAACACCTCTAGGCGAGGTAGGGGGCTGTCGGAACGATCCAACAGCGAGAGAGGGTGACGAGATCACGTAACGATGCGCCGGGACGTTGTTAAAACACGAAACAGCGAGAGCTTGCTGTTTCAACGCTTGGACGGACAGAGGAGCTGCCCACGGCGGCACAGAGGTCGAAGGGGCAGCTCACCGTGGCGCAGCGGCGGTTTGCGGTTGCTGCAGCTGCTACTGCGAGTTGCTGACAAACTGCATCGGTTGTTAACTATGCTGGCGGAGCGCCGACGGCCACGGCGGGGCTAGGCGACGTCGGGGCGAAGCTGCGAGGGTCTGGGCGAGGGTGGACGGCGAGGGGAGGCCGCCGTTTGTGGGTTAAGGTCGGGAGAGGGGGTTTTGTTGCGTGCGAAAATAAATAGGAGGCGGCGGGTTTGTTTGGCTGTGAGATGATATAACCCTAGTGCTTAATTTTATAGGGTATGGGGCTCATAGGGTTAGATATATAAAGAGAGTAAGGGGCTGGTCACGTGGGTAGGGCCAAGGATAGTTAGGGTTTTTTTAGTATTCTTTTTTTTGTTTCAAAAAGTAACCCAAATGTGTGCTATGTGTGATGTTGCTTGAGTGAGTCTCAAGGGTCCGGCCTAAGGAAATTGGGGGCTAGGATAGGAAATATGATTATAATAAGAGGGTTAGAAACATTAAGGAGAGGATGAAATAGATTGTGCAAAATTGTGGAAGTGGGTCAAACGGGGCTCTAAAATTGTAAGATAAATACTGGGGTGACCGTACCGTCGAGAGAAACAACACTAAGAAGACGGATCATAAATCTGATGACGAGGAACAAAATTAAAAATAAAAAGGCCCCACGACAAAAGTGAAAATCGCGACGTCTCATCAAACAAAGTCAAATCATGGGAGAACGACCCGTGAAATGACGTTCCAAAATAATTCCACTATTTAATACTCTTCGAGAGGGTCACAACGACATATCATATCGCGCGTTTGGAATGAAGGACAAGGCTAAGAAAAATACGCGAACTTCAATGAAAATACACGTACAAAGGGTACGGGGTCTAAAGGCGACAGTAATCTCAAGTTGGGCACACGTCGAGGGTTGGCTTACTAAGGATGCAACCAAGGTGCTACAGCCCTATCAACTCAATGACATGACTCACATACAAAGCAAAAAAACCAATCAGGTACCCGAAATTGCTATACGCACAGCCGTATTACGAATAGTGAGTACCGGCCGTTACAGTATGTTGACGATATGATGATTGCGTCACATGACATGAAGGAAATCAATAGGTTTAAGGGGAAGCTTGCAGAAGAGTTTGACATGAAGGATCTGGGGCCTGCAAAGAAGATCCTTGGTATGGAAATCAACAGAGACAGGAAGATTGGAAAGTTGAGGTTGAGCTAGGTGGGCTACATAAAGAAAGTCCTAGTACGCTATGGAATGGAGAAGGTGAAGCATGTCACCACACCGCTAGGAGCTCACTTCCAGCTTTCTGCGAGACTGTCACCTAGCACCAACGAGGAGGCACGCTACATGTTTACAGTCCCCTATACTAGTGTCGTGGGAAGTCTGATGTATGCTATCGTTTGTACATATCCAGACTTAGCTCAGGCAGTTGGAGTCATCAGTAGATACATAGAGAATCAAGAAAGGAACACTGTAGGCTGTGAAATGGATACTGAGATATCTGAAGAGAATGGCCAGCGTTGGTTTGTGCTTCAGTAAGGGAGACATGTTGGCAATATCTAGATTCTGCAATTCAGATTATGCAGGTGACAGAGATAGAAGGAGATCTACGACTGGGTATGTGTTCACATTATGTACTGCCACGATATCATGAAGATCGGTCCTTCAATCAATTATAGCATTGTGAACTATAGAGGCGGAACTGATAGCTGTAGTTGAGGCAATCAAAGAAGACAAGCACCTAAGAGTTCTACTGAGAGACTTGGGTATACTGCAAGAAGTGACTAAGGTCTATTGCGACAGTCAGAGCACAATTCACTTGGTAGAGCATCAGGCCTACAATTCGAGGACCAATCATATAGAAGTGCTGGACTTCTTCCTTCAAAAATAGAAGAAGATGATAGTACTAGAGAAGGTCTCGACAGATCATAATCCTGTAGATATGCTCACGAAGATTGTTCTTGCAGTCAAGGTCAGGCATTGCTTGCGCTTGATCTATACATGGTGAGTGGTTGATGTTTTTCCGTTGTCATAAGAGTTTTGTAAATTCTAGATCTGAGTAAAGATGTTTGGTATTTGGGTAGATTTGTTATGGAGAACTTAAGTTTGCCATGGTTGTTGAAGAAGTATGAAGCAGGGTAGAGTTTATTGTTTTATGCTTCAAACTTGGAATCTGGGAGGTGACACGGTCGTGCTACTTTTGGCATGACTGTGCGTGTCAGAAGATGCATCAGCTGACTTACAAAGATTTGGACATGACCGTGCTATACCCAACACGGCCGTGCAGGTCTAACTGAGTTGACAGGCAACTCTCTGTCTCATTTTGATACGGCTGTACCGACGGTCGTATTGACATGCAACTCTCTGTTTTATTGACACGACCATGTTGCACGGCCGTGCTGATTGTTCTTGAGCTACATGCAAATTATGCAGCTCAGCACACGACTGTGTTGCATATCATCACGACTGTGCCGATGCACAGAATCCCGGGTACACCCAGGTTTCGGCTTCTAACTAGACTGTTGATTTCTATTAAGGTTAAATCAGATGGAGAGGATCAAAAACATACCAAGGAAGAATTCCTATGATATACATAATAAGAGATACACTTTTGACGGCACATAACGTATGTAACGGATAATTGAGAAGATTTTCTTGCATCTTCAAGAGAGAAGCAGATCTTTTGTCAGTGATAGGCGATGAGAGAGCTTCGAGGTGACGATGATCTTTGGAAGGGGAGGTATTCTTTATTCTAGAGTCTCTGGTAAGATCTCTCCATTGGTTGTATGCATGAGATATTGTAATTGCTAGAGTGTTAGATATATTTGTCAAGAGGGCATACATTGGTTTGGAGGAGATTGTAATCGGTGTATTATCTGTATTATCATCTCTGATCTAGTAGAAACAATGACAACGAAAGACTGGACGTATGCCATATGTTGGTCCTAACCAGTATAAATCTGGTGTGATTGTTTGGCTTGATTATGTGGTGCTTTCTTGTGCTTCTTATGATTCATCCAATATCATAACTTTGCAATGATTAAGTTGGAGACACAATATTTTCATATATTCCGCTGTGCACACTTAGGTGTTGTTTGATATTGCGTCAGATTTTCCAAACATACACTATGACATTACAAGGCAAGAATTACAATTGCATGTGCAATATTCCAATGCTTCAATACATGCAACATGTACACGTGATTGTTGCAATATCAAGATTGGAATATGGTATTAATGTATCTTATTAACCATGTTGATCACAATTGTACATTAACCTAATATTTCATCTATTCACTGGCTCATGATTTTGGAAGGATGGGCATTGACCAAGGATAACTCCCTCCATGAAAGAAAAACCACCTAGCTAGCCACCATTAGTTCACATTTATAGAGCCATGGATATATCTCGTAAGGGAAGCATACATAATAAGAGTAGCAACTGCAAACAATCATGCCATCATAAATTCCTGTTACTAAAATCCATATAACACAATAGGTTAAGTGGAAAAATAACTTATATGATGATACATGTGCACATTTGTTCTCTCTTTACATTGCTTGCATATTTTATGGCACTTGCATTATTTAATGTATTTGCATATTGCAGGTCTCTATCACATTGATGATGCAGGCCCCATATCTAAGGATGGATTGTACAACCAGGCTTACCATCATTCTGAGCTTCTTTTACCTGGGTAGGTATGAGTATTAATGATTTAATTTGTTGGTTGTATGATACTATCATTTACAATGTTGATGTTCTCATCACTTGTTTGCAAGATGCTATTAGTGGGATTGCAGATCACTCATGTGCACATCCGGACTAGGTTCTAACAGATGAGCATAAGTGTTTTTACATCATAGTAGCTGGGTTCTTAGAATATGCTTCATTGTAGTGTATTATATTGGATTGGTTGCTAACTATAGAATTGGTTGATAGATGGAGACCCAAACATATCTTATTATTGACAGTCAAGATATACTTTGTGATGAGTGACATTCCACTTGAGAGGAGTTGATGTTACACATTCAGACCCAAGCCTCCACCAAAAACAAATGTATCAATGTCAAAATTCCATGGCTTTGAGACACCTATATAGATGTACTTGAATAATCCATGGATTTACAAGTTAAGCATGTGCTCAACCTACATCCTACATATGATCGATACCTTATTAGTTCCAGATCTAAGCAATGGGTTGGTGCACATGCGGTGGTTGACAAAGTTGGAGTATTTTAATTTAGTGCAGAGTACTCGTAGGGCAGTGCAATTCTTGAACACATGTATGCCGAGTTAATAAAGCTCACTTACATGGAAACTCAAGCGTTACATAAATGTGGCACATTATTGCAGGTAAACACTATCTATTACTTAGTTAAATTATAGATATAATGATATAGGCTGACATTTTTTTGTAGGTGTGATCTTGGGAAAGATTACATATAAGAAGGCTATTAACCAAGGCGTTTATATTAGATGGAAGCCTACCATTTGGAGGCAGATGGAATGTGATGTGATCTTTTATACTTAATTCAAACAAGAATCTTGATTTGTACTGCAATAAATTTGACATGTTAAAGATGTCACAAGTTTGTATTACTAAATTTTGTATCATGATTGACATATTGGTATATTCAAAATCCATAATCTATTAATTTGCTTCGCTTGTTCTAATCTCTGTTACATATGATTAGGTTATCTAGGAGCCATTCAAAAACTTGTTTTACTTCCTTCCAAAAGCATGTACTGAAGATGCTACAGATTGGTGCATGGAGGGGCCTATTTTCTAATAGGCGACCATGGAGATGTATGTATTAGATCATGTATTGTGATAATGTAGGATTATGTAGCACATCCTAAATCCCATGCAACATACGCTTGAATGACATCGTGTCAATGGGAGAAAGTGACAAACAAGCTTCTCCAAGAGTGGCAACTCAGATATCAACAAGTGATAAATATGAAGTTGCCTCTGACATCAACTGAGGATTACATGAGATGGTATTGAGGGATCACCAAGAGGTGGATGTTCTGTTAGCAAGAGCCTTCATATTCATACATGTCACGTTGACCTATCGAAAGATAATTAGTAAATATTATCTATATGATTATAATTATATATTGTTCAATTATTCTTGTACATGTTATCTGGCGAATGAATGTTCTAAAGGTTTTTTGTTCTCGAATTGCAGGTTGATGCGTTGCTAGATATTGACGATTTGATGATATAATTTTCATAAATACAAGACATACTGCCCTCCAACTGGTCGTACTTGAACACAATAAAAATCGGATTAAATCTGTGTTGCATCGTACAAGACACCTTCTGCACATACTGAGATGTGTCATCTATGTTGGTTTCATCAGAGCTAGTCCACCCTACTTAGTATTTTTGCAGCTGATGCATGACTATCTCAACCACAAGTTGAGATTGAGCATGAAGAAGAGCCGAATCAGCATCAACAACGACAAACTCAGCTGGAAATAGAAGGGGTCACTGGAACCCAACGAGCACAATTGCTTACCTACACCCATAGATTGAAGTTAACCGTTGCAAAAAGAAATGCCAACGAACCTGTACCTTCTCAAGGGCAAACCCAATATGAATATCAACTAAGGTCCATATTCACTTCTTGTCCATATTTGATACGATCTATCCGGTTTACTTTGTTGATGTAAATTGGATATTACATACAGTCGTATATTAAAATTCAATTTGGATAAACTGTTGTAAAAACTCAGAGATAAGAGGATGATGCTATTAAAAAAATTAGGGAAAGGAATAGACTTATCAGTCAGCCGAGGCATGCTAGGCACTGTCCTTAAGAGTATATTTTCGCCCCTCAGAGTGAATACTCGGTGCAAGGTATGTCCAACGGCTACCAGTGAGTAGTGGCGTGCGTTTATATTTTATATATTCACGCACGTCTTCTTCGTGATTTTCCGATGTTTTTCGTTGTTTTGTATCTATTCTTTTGTGGTTTTTAGTATCTTTTCACTTTCTTCGTGTTTTTGTGCCATTGCAGGAGATTGCCAGCGCTGGGGACATATAAAGCAGATATCATGAGTCCGCGAAGCAACGGGAGGTGCCACGCGCGATCCTGAGGGCCAAACATTGAAGAATATCATATTTCATCCCTCAACCGATCGTGTAGACAGACCCACCCGATCGGTTCGTGCACACGTATCCGACCCGGACAGAAGCAGCAGTGAAGAAGAGCCCACCCGATCGGTTCAGCGACCAGGTGGTAGCGACAGTGTTCTCTGTCTTTTGGAGCTGAATTCCAACCGATCGGGTGAAAACTCACCCGATTCATTCATCTGTAGCCAAAGTTCTCTAGCTCACGACCCGATGACTCACCCGATCGGTTCAGTGATCGGGTGAAGTATCTGAAGAACCAAAGGCCAAGTCAACCGTCGACTCACCCGATCGGTTGATGCTTCAACCGATCGGGTGGTCGTGTTTTCTATATATAGCCCTAGGTTTTTTCCCAGAACGAGATCCCCTTTTCTAAAACTGCTTTTTGGGATTTTGGCGGCTGCGAATTTATTTTGCCTTGTAAGTTTTCTAATTGTCTTGGTACTTTGATATTGAACTAATACTATTGTTGGCTTCTCCATTCTATTTCTTGATCTTGATTTTAATGGCTATATTTTGTTGTGTTGCACTTTTTGCAATGAATCGTGAGTAGTTTCCTAATCTGGGACATTGGTGGAAACCCCTTCGTGGGTTTCCCTGTAACGACCATAGGATTAGGGTTTCGATAGGATATAGGAATTAAGATGGTTACGCTGGGCATTTCATTGTCATTGGCGGGAGAAAGACCGCCTCTGACTATCGGGCCAAGGGGAAATAAATCGGGAGTTCGATCCCCTAGTCACAGCTCACACCCCCTAGCGTAGACATTGAATCCTAGCGCGTGGGAACGGCAGGATGAAATGTCGGGAGTAATCGTTGCGAGCTTAGTGCTCCCGGAGTCGGTCGGTGTTAATGGTCATGGGAATGCCACCGTCCGAAGCCAGGTAGACCTAGTGTATCATCCTGGGCATCGACTGGAATATCGGGCCCATGGGACGCTAGGTATCACTTTTAGAGGCAACGTCTCACCACTAAACACTAGAATCCAATCGTATCTCTATCCATCGGTCGTAATAGAGAGGACACATGATAGGGTGGAAACCAAGGTCCTAGGTTCCTTTATATATATATATTACATCTTTTGTAGTTCTATTTCGTGACAAACCACCGAGCGATAGGGCTAGCTCACCCACCAGGTGATCCAGATCCTGTCTGATAACAAGTACACCACACGCCTCCCCGTGTTCGACCCCCAAGCCACACTATAACACCGTGCGCTTGCGGTTATAAATATTTAAATCTGGTATCCCCGTTCCGACTACACATTGCAAAATCTATGAGACGTCAAGCTTTATGGTGCCATTGCTGGGGAGGCAATGTGCTTGTTTCATTTAGGACCCTGTGAACCCCTGAGACTAGTTCACATCATCACTTTGTGAAAATTTTCACATTCTACATTTTTTTATTTTTATTTTTTTTGTTTCTTTACTATTTATTTTTGTCTGGAGTTATACCATACATGCTTCACGGGTGTTTCTTGACTTTTCATGCACATGAACTCAAGAAGTCTTGACGACTTAGTTCCTCTAGATCCAGAGATCAACGCCACCGTGAGGCATTTGAACAACACCGTGAGGCATTTGAACGCCAACGCGGTGCTGACCGGGTTCTGTTGGAATTTCATAATACCATATTTCTATTCCCATATGGTTTTGATATGACAAACACATTCAGTGCTACTAACTCTATGTATGCAGATACATATCAATGCTGAGTTCCACACAATCAGATATCTTCATGCATACTCAATCAGATATACCATTCATGAAGCTGGAAAGACAAAGGCACCTAATCCACGACTTGGATATATAATCACTTGATAAGGATCTCCTGCAAAGAAGCTTCTCAGACTCAGTTGCAGATGCAGTCCTATCTACGGCTTTATGTAATAAATGTAAAATTTACTTTATTAGTCACAAAGCCTTGTGATAATATATCTTAGCCATCTAGGTTCCATTCCTCAGAGATCTACACTTCCCAATTTCGAAAATTCGTAACTTTGAAAATTGGCAGCCAATAACCCCATTTTGGTCGACCAATTTTAAACCTTCGAATTTGGTTATGGGATTGCATATGCAAACTTCCCTAACTGTGTAGATTCTAGAAATGTCTTCCAACGGTCGAAATTCCCTCTCTAAATTTTGGTCGACCAATGTGTCCTTTTGATCGACCAATTTCAAAACTAGCCGTTTTGATCCCAAATTTTCAGGGACGGTTCCTGCCCGTTTTCCAACGTTAACTACAGTCCCCAACCGTCCCTAAACACTATAAATAAAGGGGTAGACCCTCTCTTTTCTTTCACTCACTTTCCTTTTCTTTACTCTCTTATTTGTTGGAATCAAGTCTTCTCTTTTCTAAAGCTTTAGGCCATTAGTTGTTCTTTTCTTATTTGTAAGAAGAAATCATTAGATTTCCTTCTTCATTTAAGAACGGAAGAACTTGGATTTTTCAACATCATTTTGGAAAGTTGTTTGTGTTCATAATTGCAAGAAGAAATCGATTGATCTCTCTCTCTCTTCTTTTATGAACCAGAGAACTTCAAGTGTTGCTCTTCATTACATATTTTTTACATCTTGAAGTTCTTCTTCTAAACACCATCTTTGAATTCATTCTCTGAAATTTATAACAAGGCTATAGGTGTTTTTCTATTTCATTATTTTACAGGTTTGAATCTCTGTTAGAGATTGTACAAAGTTTGGGACACGGGGAGTGTCGCCATTTTTGTAAGTTCGTGCTTGCGGGGCAAGTGATTAAAGTGGATTGAAAATCTCTACGGGGTAGAGGACTGGAGTAGGATCACAAGGATCCGAACCAGGATAAATCTCTGTGTTTGCGATTGATTTAATTTCAGTACTTGTCTTTTTATTTCTGTGCCATCTTTGCAAATATTACTAACATTTTATTTAAGACATTTTTTTATATACACTATTCACCCCCCCCTCTAGTGTATTGATCCTTACAGGCTAAAATTACATTTGGTATCAGAGCAAGGTTAAGATGGCAGCAAGTTCCTCAAACATGAACACAGTTCCACACAACTACAATCAGCATCCTGAAGGGCACTCTCAAACTCGTCCTCCTCCATTTGATGGTTCAAATTACTCATATTGGAAAATACGAATGGAGATTCATCTCCAAAGTATGAATTATGAGATTTGGGACATCGTAGAGTCAGGATACGAAAAGCCAACAACTCCTGTTGCTGATTGGACCACCAACGACAAAGCTGCAAAAACTAACAACTCAAAGGCCATGAATGCTTTATTCTGTGCAATGGATAAACGTGAGTTTAATCGAGTATCCCAGGCCAAAAGTGCAAAGGAGATTTGTCACATACTCGAGGTAACTCATGAAGGAACCAATAAAGTGAAGGAAACCAAGATTGCCTATTTGGTTCATAAGTATGAGTTGTTCAAGATGCAAGACAAAGAGACGATTGGAGAAATGAACACCAGGTTCACTAACATTATTAATTCTCTTAATGCTCTTGGAAAAGTTTACTCTTCTCTTAATCAGGTACGTAAGATTCTTATGGTACTCTCCCCAGAATGGCGTCCAAAGATCACCGCTATTGAGGAAGCCAATGATCTTTCCACATTATCCATGGAAAATCTACTTGGTAACTTAATGGCCCATGAAGTTACATTGCAAGAGGCAAAAGAAGAATCAGATCAGAAGAAGAAAGTACTCGCCTTCAACACAACATCAGATAATGAAGATTCAGATGATGACATGGCATTCTTTGCCAAAAACTTCAGAAAGTTCTTTCAGAAAGGTAAGTATAATAATTTTAAATCTAAGAATACTGATTCTTCTCTTTGCTTTAATTGCAATAAACCAGGACATATGAAAAAAGACTGTCCTCTTCTCAAAGCAAAGTTCAAAACTTCCAGCAATGATCAATCCAGAAGAGAAAGGAAGTTTGACAAGATGAAGAAAGCATTTGCAGCAACTTGGGATGAATCTTCAGATGATGAAGATGACCATGATGAAAATGCTAATATGTGCTTTATGGCACAAGATAATGAAGATGAGGTAAGTACCTTTAGTAATGAAGAATTATCAGATGCATTGAAAGATCTCTATTCTCGTTTCAAAAATTTAAATAGTCAACATAGATCTTTGAAACAGAATAATAACGATCTCCTTGTGAAATATCAAGAATTATCTTCTTCTAAGAAACTACACCTATTGAGAATACATCTTCTCAAAATTTAGATCTTAGTAAAGAGAATGATATTCTCAAAACGAAGAATCTAGAACTACTTACACAAATATCCGAAATGGATAAAAATGTTTCATCACTAAAAATAAAATATGACGAGATGTCTTCCAATATTAATAAATTTAATAAAGGAAAGACTAATCTCGATGATTTGCTAAAAATACAATATCCAGCAAATCATAGACAAGGTCTGGGATATTCTCATAAGAATACAACCAAGTCTTGTAGCACTTCTTCTTCTATTGGAAAAACTACTTTTGTTAGACCTCAAAAGAAGAATCACGCATTTATCTACACGAAGAATGCAAACATTCATACTCCTTCTTCACAAAGAAATGTTTCTAACATTTCAAAACCATCTTCTAGGAAACCTACTACAATTAGTATATGGATTCCTAAAGATTCTTGTGTAAAAGATAGAAATGATTATATCTCTCATTATTTACATTCTATTGTTCATTCTTATGATTATATTAAAAAGCCAAATTCCACTTGGGTTTGTCTTCCAAAAATCTAATCCCAAGGACCCTCAAAAAGGGGTACCAATACTTAATGTTTTATCTTTCAGGTACCTAAAAAGGAAAGATGGATATTGGACAGTGGATGTTCAAAACATATGACAGGAAACGTCAACTTGCTTTCAACCATTATATATAAAGATGGAGGCACAGTTACCTTCGGTGATAACAAGAAAGGCAAAATCATAGGCACTGGAACAGTTTGCAATACAAATCAGCCTATCATTGAGAATGTTCACCTGGTTGACGGTTTGAAACATAATATACTTTCTATTAGCCAGTTATGCGATAAAAATTACAAAATAGTTTTTGAACAAAATAATTGCATTATTTATGATTCTGATATGTCATCTATTCTATTTCGTGGTAAGCGTAAAAATAATATTTATATCTTATGCATGTCTGTTACCACAAATAATCATTGTTTAATGATTACTTTAGATGATACACTTTTATGGCATAAACGTTTTGGACACACTAATTTCAAAAACTTAGCACATATTTCAAAACACAAATTAGTAAATGGAATGCCAAATATTTCTTTCAAACACAAACATTTTTGTGATGCTTGTCAACAAGGAAAAATGCACAAATCTTCTTTTAAATCAAAGGATGTTATCTCAACAAAGAGACCATTAGAACTCTTACACTTAGATTTGTTTGGTCCTTCAAGAGTAGCTTCTTTGAATAGAAGTAGATATGCATTTGTCATTGTTGATGATTATTCAAGATATACTTGGGTTATATTCTTACAAAACAAGAATGATGCATTTGAAGAATTTTCAATATTTTGTAAAAAGATACAAAAAATCAAATCCTCTAACATTGTCACTATTCGTAGTGATCATGGAGGAGAATTTGAAAATGAATCATTTACCAAGTTTTGTAATGAAAATGGCATTACTCACAATTTTTATTTTCCTCGTGCTCCTCCTCAAAATGGAGTAGTTGAAAGGAAAAATAGAACCTTACAAGAATGTGCAAGAACAATGCTTTGTGATAGTAATTTACCGAAATATTTTTAGGCTGAAGCTGTCGCAACTGCATGTTACATTATGAATAAAATTCTCATAAGGCCATTACTTAATAAAACTTGTTTTGAATTATTCTTTGATCGTATTCCACGTGTATCATATTTTAAAGTGTTTGGATGTAAATGTTTTATTCTTAATAATAAAGATGCACTTGATAAATTTGATTCGAAATCTGATGAAGGTATTTTTGTTGGATACTCAACACGTAGCAAAGCCTACAGAGTATATAACAAAAGAACTTCAACAGTTGAAGAATCACTACATGTCACATTTGATGAGAATCCCTCATCTAATTCTCCCATCATTGATGATGAAGAGAATATATTACCTGTATCTAATTCTTTAGATAATATCAAACTTGATGAAATTGATGCTACTAATCATTCTGTTGAGTCTATTTCAGATAATGCAGATCTTCCCAAAGCTTTTGCACAAGTTCCAAATCATCCATCAGAGTTAATCATTGGAGATATCACTGATGGAGTTAGAACTCGTCGTCAAATTGAACAAATGGCGCCTTGTGCTTTCCTTTCATCCATTGAACCAAAGAACATCAAAGATGCATGTGAAGACAGTTCATGGATTATCGCTATGCAGGAAGAACTCAATCAATTTCAACGAAATAATGTTTGGGAATTAGTTCCAGACCAACGGATCATTCAATTATTGGTACCAAGTGGGTATTCAGAATAAAATTGGATGAATCTGGTGAGGTAATTAGAAACAAGGCACGATTGGTTGCACAAGGTTATAATCAAGAAGAAGGTATTGATTATGATGAAACCTATGCACCAGTTGCTCGTCTTGAGTCTATTCGCATGTTGTTATCATTTGCATGTTTTAAATATTTTAAATTATTTCAAATGGATGTCAAAAGTGCTTTTTTAAATCGATTTCTTAAGGAGGAAGTTTATGTTGAACAACCTCCTGGTTTTCATCATGAAAATTTTGAAAATCAGGTTTTCAAATTAAAGAATGCTCTTTATGGTCTCAAACAAGCACCTCGTGCTTGGTATGAAAGACTTAAAAGCTATCTTTTAAATTCTGGTTATAATATTGGTAAAATAGATTCCACTCTTTTTATTAAAAATATTAAATCTAACATAATCATTATTCAAATATACGTTGATGATATTATTTTTGGTTCTACTAATGAATCTCTTTGTCAAGATTTTTCTAAGATTATGCAAAATGAATTTGAGATGAGTCACATGGGTGAACTCAATTACTTCCTCGGACTTCAAATCAAACAATTAAAGGAAGGAATCTTCATTCACCAAAGCAAGTACTCTAAAGAACTCATCAAGCGTTTTGGTTTTGAAAGTTCTGCAGAAAAACGTACTCCAATGAGTACATCTACATCTCTCGACAAAGACTTAAATGGTAAGTGTGTTGATCAACGTCTTTACAGAGGTATGATTGGCTCTCTACTCTATTTAACTGCTAGTAGACCAGACATTATGTTTTCAGTATGTTTATGTGCACGTTTTCAGGCAGATCCTAAAGTTTCACACTTAACTGCCGTAAAAAGGATTATTAGATATGTTAATCACACTTCTGATTTTGGTTTATTTTATCCCAAGTCAAGCACATTTGATTTATTATCCTATAGTGATGCAGACTTTGCTGGTTGCAAATCAGATCGTAAAAGTACCAGTGGTACTTGCCACTTTTTAGGTCATGCTTTAGTTTCTTGGTTTAGCAAAAAGCAAAACTCTGTTTCATTATCTACAACCGAGGCAGAATATATTGCCGCCGGTTTAGCCTGTGCTCAAATCTTATGGATGAAACAAACTATATCTGACTATGGTATTGATTGCTCTACTTGTCCTATTATGTGTGATAATACTAGTGCTATAAATCTTTCTAAAAATCCTGTGCATCATTCTCGTACAAAACATATTGATGTTCGTCATCATTTTCTAGATGATCATGTTCAGAAAGGAGATATAGTTCTTAAATTTATAGCTACTGAACATCAGATAGCTGATATTTTAACCAAACCATTGAAAGAAGATACTTTTATTAAGCTTCGTAGGAATTTAGTGATTATTAGTGAATCGAACTTATGACACTTTCTTATTTTTATTTTTAGAATTTTTCTCAAATTTTTTCAGATTTTTCTGGCTATTTTTAAAATTGGTCGACCAATTCACCAATATTGGTCGCCAATTTTCGAATTTATTATTATTTTTTTTTCGGTAACTACTTCGTCTTCCCGCTTATTCTCGTTATCCGTTCCCTCCATTTTTAGTTTCAGAAACTGAACCCATCCATTCGTTTTCGAATTTTGGTGGGATTCGTTCTCTAACGATTGGAATTTGTCAGTTCCAACAACTTCCCATAACTATTTTTCACCTTATTTAATTCTTTCCTAGGGAGTCTAAATCTCACAAAAATATCTCTGACTATATTCTCTTCCCAACGCATCCCTTCATTTTCCCCAAAGAAACCCGCCGGTATCTCCCGATTCTTCATCGTCCTCCCCTCAAATCGCCGGCCTCCACCCTCTCACTCCACTGGCGCCTCCT
Source organism: Scilla litardierei (assembly GCA_030789695.1). Classification (NCBI taxonomy): domain Eukaryota; kingdom Viridiplantae; phylum Streptophyta; class Magnoliopsida; order Asparagales; family Asparagaceae; genus Scilla; species Scilla litardierei. The sequence goes on from CM061132.1 coordinate 65,156,407, forward strand.
TCCATCCACTCGCCCGTGGCCGATCCTCCGCCTGTTCCCTTCAATCGAACCTCCGGCGCTCTCATCGGCCGCCCGATCTTCCCTTTCGACGGATCCGACCCCGTCTTCGCCGGCGACCACCTTCAATCGACGGATCCTCGCCTCTCGTTCGGTCCTCCTTCGATTTCCTTCCCCGATTCACTCCCGATGGCTCAGCCCCCTACGGATTTCATTACAACCCCGGCACCGGCCTACTTCCGTTCTCCGGCGGCTTCTCAGCATTTCCGCCTCCTGGAGCGCCTCCCATTCTACCCTGAGCGTCACGTCGACTTCAGTGACCACGGCTTCTCTCGGATCTTGGCCCCTCTGCATTCCACCGGACTCGTTGGTCTCTGGTCCACAGCAAACCGCACACCCTACTTTCCGGCCCTCGTTCGTGAGTTATACGTGAACCTGGATTCTTCCAAACAAGCCGGTATGCTCTCCATTTCCACTATCGTGAATGGTTTCTTCTTCCGTCTTACTGGACCTATGCTATCTTCCCTACTGCACCTACCCTCCCACAATGTTCAGCCACTCCCTAACACTCTCACCGACCCCTCCATTAAACAGCTTTTGGCTAATGATTTTCGTCCCAAGCGTTCCGCAGCAACTCTTCACCCACCATCTAGGATGATGGTAAAGATCATTCTGACAAACCTCGCCCCTAAGATTGGCTCTCTGAATTATGTTAGTAACAACACAGCACGCTGTCTCTATGCATTAATGGGCGAACTTCCCGTTTACTGGGGATCTGTCTTACTTGACACTTTGGTCAAGCCTGTTAAGACTCATATCTTTTTGCCCTCGCTGATCACCAGAATTTTAGAGGCATTTCAGATTCCCTTCGCAAACTCTGTCGCTATTTTCAATCCTGTTGATTTTACCTCTGCCACACTTACTCACATGCAATTGATCATATCTGACACTTCTGCTTCTGATGATGGTTTCGATTCTGATGCCGATGCCGCTGACCCTGACATCTCTCCCACTCCCTCCCGTCCCGTCACTCGGTCCATGTCTCGCTCTCCACGTACACGTACTCGTTCTCCTCGCTCTCGTCCCACTCCTACTTCCCGACCCACTCCCACTTCCCATACACCCGGCTCTTCTAGCACTCGTGGCCGTGTTCCGGTTCGGAAACGGTACTCTCATTCTACGGCATCCCCTACCACACCCATTACCCCGTCCTCCGGTCATGATGCTGTTCTTGGTGAGCTTCGTGCTCTTCGCCATTCTATGACTCGTGGTTTCCAGGATATCCAGGCTGAAATGCACGATGGTTTTCGTGGGATTCAGACCCACATGAGTTCTGGTGATATTACATTACAGGAGCATAACAGGAGGATGGACGACCTTACTACTGCTGTTGCCTCTCTGGCAAACCACTTCGAGTCGCTACACTTTCGGGTGGCTAGACGTTCGTCCGATGATCCTCCTTCCGGGCCAGGCTCCACCTCTCGGCAGTAGTCATCCAGGGTTCCTGTTTGCTGTTGTTCCTCGGTGTTTTTTAGTCGGTTGTCTCTTTGGTTCTTTGCTGGTTGGTTTGGTTCTTCTGGATACTCTGTTCCATAGGCACTTTTGTGATATGTCTGACGATAGTTACTTGGGTCGTTGCTAGGCACTTTGGAAACATTATGGTTCTGTTGGTTCTATTTGCTCTGTTTAGTTTGTTATTTTGGGATATCTGTTGTTTAGGTCTGTGTGATATTTTGCGTCCTAGGCTATGTGGGCTATATGGTATTGTTGTTCAAGCCTCATGTATTTTAGCCTTGTTGCTTATATGCTTCTTTGCATATTATGTCAATGGATGTTTTGTTGTCACTCGTTATTATGTTGATACAGTTCTGTGGTTCTTTTCTTTGTTCTGTTGTCTCTGGGCTCTCTGATGTTTCAAACTATGATCTCTTTTTGGGTACTTGGCTAAGTGGCCAGTCTGTACTTAAGCCTTAGTTCTTAGTTCTTGTATTCTGTCACTAGTTTTATGGGTATTGTTATGCTCTTTTTGTTGTTTGGTATAGCTCTTAAGCAAGCTGTTCTCTAAGTCTTTGGCTATGTTGTTTTGTCATATGATGTTCAGGCTATGAGATATATGACTGTCCTTTACTTCGTAAGTTTGGATATATTTTTTTGTGTGCCACTAATCTGTGTATTTTTTGTTATTCAGTACGTAGTTTTGTGGTACTTCCATCTTCTGTTTGATATATTTCGCATGTTCATTTACCTAGATTGGTGCTGGCTTCTTAGTCATTTTTTAACAGATGTTAATTTTTCTTTGGCTCTGTTTTGACATTTGTTCTTGTGTTGTACTCTGTTGATATTCATTCTTCTATATGCGTTCACTGATATGTTCTATTATGCATGTTTACTTCACTAACTTATACTCTCTTCACAGTTTTGAAACTTTTACTGCTGTGCACTTTTGTTCCTCATTCCTCACAGGACTTTGTTTCTCCCTGTTCTATTTTGTTCATTTTTTTTACAAAACACTCACATATACTCAATACTTCGGCCTGCCTTATTCTACATTTTTTTACTGCCTTATACATTAATTATCTTTTAAGGCACATTTCGGCCCATGTCAATGACCCTGTTTTGTTCATTATTTCATTTTCGGCCTACATAATTTTTTTCTTTCCTTTTGTGATCTTCTTCGTATTTTTTCACAAATATAATGCTTTGGCAATTCATTTTACAGTGGCCAGTCCACTTCTTATTTCGGCCGGCATTGGTATATTTTTTTTTCTTATTTTTTAAAGGCCTGACTTCTTTTATATTTTTCATGCTCTATCCATTCATTATTTTTCATGGCTTGCTCTTTATTACGGTCTTCATATTTTTCTTTGCTCACACCTGATTTTCAACTCTGGCCAAATTAGGTTCAATTTTTTTTATCGGCTATCTCCTTTGACCGCATTTTATTTTCCCCTATTTAAGTAACTTTGCCTCTTTTTGAGGATTCCAAAGGGGGAGAATATATTTCATCTACTCAGGGGGAGTATTCACTAACTCCACATATTCAGGGGGAGTATATCTGATATGTTGAATTTTTCTTATATATATTTTTTCTTGTTTGTCATCATCAAAAAGGGGGAGAATGTTGGAATTTCATAATTCCATATTTCTATTCCCATATGGTTTTGATATGAAAAACACATTCAGTGCTACTAACTCTATGTATGCAGATACATATCAATGCTGAGTTCCACACAATCAGATATCTTCATGCATACTCAATCAGATATACCATTCATGAAGCTGGAAAGACAAAGGCACCTAATCCACAACTTGGATATATAATCACTTGATAAGGATCTCCTGCAAAGAAGCTTCTCAGACTCAGTTGCAGATGCAGTCCTATCTACGGCTTTATGTAATAAATGTAAAATTTACTTTATTAGAGTCACAAAGCCTTGTGATAATATATCTTAGCCATCTAGGTTCCATTCCTCAGATATCTACACTTTCCAATTTCGAAAATTCGCAACTTTGAAAATTGGCAGCCAATAACCCCATTTTGGTCGACCAATTTTAAACCTTCGAATTTGGTTATGGGATTGCATATGCAAACTCCCCTAACCGTGTAGATTCTAGAAATGTCTTCCAACGGTTGAAATTCCCTCTCTAAATTTTGGTCGACCAATGTGTCCTCTTGGTCGACCAATTTCAAAACTAGCCGTTTTGATCCCAAATTTTCAGGGACAGTTCCTGTCCATTTTCCAACGTTAACTACAGTCCCCAACCGTCCCTAAACACTATAAATAAAGGGGTAGATCCTCTCTTTTCTTTCACTCACTTTCCTTTTCTTTACTCTCTTATTTGTTGGAATCAAGTCTTCTCTTTTCTAAAGCTTTAGGCCATTAGTTGTTCTTTTCTTATTTGTAAGAAGAAATCATTAGATTTCCTTCTTCATTTAAGAACGGAAGAACTTGGATTTTTCAACATCATTTTGGAAAGTTTTTTGTGTTCGTAATTGCTAGAAGAAATCGATTGATCTCTCTCTCTTCTTTTATGAACCAGAGAACTTCAAGTGTTGCTCTTCATTACATATCTTTTACATCTTGAAGTTCTTCTTCCAAACACCATCCTTGAATTCATTCTCTGAAATTTATAACAAGGCTATAGGTGTTTTTCTATTTCATTATTTTACAGGTTTAAATCTCTGTTAGAGATTGTACAAAGTTTGGGACACGGGGAGTGTCGCCATTTTTGTAAGTTCGTGCTTGCGGGGCAAGTGATTACAGTGGATTGAAAATCTCTACGGGGTAGAGGACTGGAGTAGGATCACAAGGATCCGAACCAGGATAAATCTCTGTGTTTGCGATTGATTTAATTTCAGTACTTGTCTTTTTAGTTCTGTGCCATCTTTGCAAATATTACTAACATTTTATTTGCGACATTTTTTAATATACACTATTCACCCCCCCTCTAGTGTATTGATCCTTACAGGCTAAAATTACATAATTCCAGTATTTCTATTCCCATATGGTTTCTATATGACAAACACATTCAGTGCTACTAACTCTATGTATGCAGATACATATCAATGCTGAGTTCCACACAAATCAGATATCTTCATGCATACTCAATCAGATATACCATTCATGAAGCTAGAAAGACAAAGTCACCTAATCCACGACTTGGATATATAATCACTTGATAAGGATCTCCTGCAAAGAAGCTTCTCAGATTCAGTTGCAGATGCAGTCCTATCTACGGCTTTATGTAATCAATGTAAAATTTACTCTATTAGAGTCACAAAGCCTTGTGATAATATATATTAGTCATCTAGGTTCCATTCCTCAGAGATCTACACTTCCCAATTTCGAAAATTTGCAACTTTGAAAATTGGCAGCCAATAATCCCATTTTGGTCGACCAATTTTAAACCTTCGCAATTGGTTATGGTATTGCATATGCAAACTCCCCTAACCGTGTAGATTCTAGAAATGTCTTCCAACGGTCGAAATTCCCTCTCTAAATTTTGGTCGACCAATGTGTCCTTTTGGTCGACCAATTTCAAAACTAGCCGTTTTGATCCCAAATTTTCAGGGACGGTTCCTGCCCGTTTTCCAACGTTAACTACAGTCCCCAACCGTCCCTAAACACTATAAATAAAGGGGTAGACCCTCTCTTTTCTTTCACTCACTTTCCTTTTCTTTACTCTCTTATTTGTTGGAATCAAGTCTTCTCTTTTCTAAAGCTTTAGGCCATTCGTTGTTCTTTTCTTATTTGTAAGAAGAAATCATTAGATTTCCTTCTTCATTTAAGAACGGAAGAACTTGGATTTTTCAACATCATTTTGGAAAGTTGTTTGTATTCATAATTGCAAGAAGAAATCGATTGATCTATCTCTCTCTTCTTTTATGAACCAGAGATCTTCAAGTGTTGCTCTTCATTACATATCTTTTACATCTTGAAGTTCTTCTTCTAAACACCATCCTTGAATTCATTCTCTGAAATTTATAACAAGGCTATAGGTGTTTTTCTATTTCATTATTTTACAGGTTTGAATCTCTGTTAGAGATTGTACAAAGTTTGGGACACGGGGAGTGTCGCCATTTTTGTAAGTTCGTGCTTGCGGGGCAAGTGATTATAGTGGATTGAAAATCTCTACGGGGTAGAGGACTGGAGTAGGATCACAAGGATCCGAACCAGGATAAATCTCTGTGTTTGCGATTGATTTAATTTCAGTACTTGTCTTTTTATTTCTGTGCCATCTTTGCAAATATTACTAACATTTTATTTGCGACATTTTTTTATATACACTATTCCCCCCCCCCTCTAGTGTATTGATCCTTACAGGCTAAAATTACATTTGGTATCAGAGCAAGGTTAAGATGGCAGCAAGTTCCTCAAACATGAACGCAGTTCCACACAACTACAATCAGCATCCTGAAGGGCACTCTCAAACTCGTCCTCCTCTATTTGATGGTTCAAATTACTCATATTGGAAAATACAAATGGAGATTCATCTCCAAAGTATGAATTATGAAATTTGGGACATCGTAGAGTCAGGATACGAAAAGCCAACAACTCATGTTGCTGATTGGACCACCAACGACAAAACTGTAAAAACCAACAACTCAAAGGCCATGAATGCCTTATTTTGTGCTATGGATAAACATGAGTTTAATCGAGTATCTCAGGCCAAAAGTGCTAAGGAGATTTGGCATATACTTGAGGTAACTCATGAAGGAACCAGTAAAGTGAAGGAAACCAAGATTTCCGTTTTGGTTCACAAATTCGAGTTGTTCAAGATGAAGGACCAAGAGACAATTGGAGAAATGAACACCAGGTTTACTAATATTATAAATTCTTTGAATGCTCTTGGAAAAACTTACACTTCTCTTGAACAGGTTCGCAAAATTCTTAAAGCTTTAACCCCAGTATGGCGTCCAAAGATCACCCCTATTGAGGAAGCTAATGATCTTTCCACATTATCTTTGGAAAATCTTATTGGTAACTTAATGGCTCATGAAGTTACACTACAAGATGAGAAAGAAGAATCAGATCAAAAGAAGAAAGTACTTGCCTTCAACGCAACATCAGATAATGAAGATTCAGATGATGATATGGCATTTTTTGCCAAAAACTTCAGAAAATTCTTTCAGAAAGGTAAGTATAATAATTTTAAATCTAAGAATACTGATTCTTCTCTTTGCTTTAATTGCAATAAACCAGGACATATGAAGAAAGACTGTCCTCTTCTCAAAGCAAAGTTCAAAAGTTCCAACAATGATCAATCCAGAAGAATAAAGGAGATTTGACAAAATGAAAAAGGCATTTGCAGCAACATGGGATGATTCTTCAGATGATGAAGATGATGATCTAAATGAAAGTGCCAACATGTGTTTTATGGCACAAGATAATGAAGATGAGGTAAGTACCTTTAGTAATGAAGAATTATTAGATGCATTGAAAGATCTCTATTCTCGTTTCAAAAATTTAAATAGTCAACATAGATCTTTGAAACAGAATAATAACGATCTCCTTGTGAAATATCAAGAATTATCTTCTTCTAAGAACACTACACCTATTGAGAATACATCTTCTCAAACTTTAGATCTTAGTAAAGAGAATGATACTCTCAAAACTAAGAATCTAGAACTATATACACAAATATCCGAAATGGATAAAAATGTTTCATCACTAAAGATGAAATACGACAAGATGTCTTCCAATATTAATAAATTTAATAAAGGAAAGACTAATCTCGATGATTTGCTAAAATACAATATCCAGCAAATCATAGACAAGGTCTGGGATATTCTCATAAGAATGCATCCAAGTCCTATAGCACTTCTTCTTTTGTTGGAAAAACTACTTTTGTTAGACCTCAAAAGAAGTATCACGCATTTATTTACACGAAGAATGTAAACATTCCTACTTCTTCTTCACAAAGAAATGTTTCTAAAATTTCAAAACCATCTTCTAGGAAACCTACTACAATTAGTATATGGGTTCCTAAAGATTCTTGTTTAAAAGATAGAAATGATTATATCTCTCATTATTTACATTCTATTGTTCATTCTTATGATTATATTAAAAATCCAAATTCCACTTGGGTTTGGCTTCCAAAAATATAATCCCAAGGACCCTCAAAAAGGGGTACCAATACTTAATGTTTCATCTTTCAGGTACCTAAAAAGGAAAGATGGATATTGGACAATGGATGTTCAAAACATATGACATGAAACGTCAACTTGCTTTCAACCATTATATATAAAGATGGAGGCACAGTTACCTTCGGTGATAATAAGAAAGGCAAAATCATAGGCACTGGAACAGTTTGCAATACAAATCAGCCTATCATTGAGAATGTTCACCTGGTTGACGGTTTGAAACATAATTTACTTTCTATTAGTCAGTTATGCGATAAAAATTACAAAATAGTTTTTGAACAAAATAATTGCATTATTTATGATTCTGATATGTCATCTATTCTATTTCGTGGTAAGCGTAAAAATAATATTTATATCTTATGCATGTCTGTTACCACAAATAATCATTGTTTAATGATTACTTTAGATGATACACTTTTATGGCATAAACGTTTTGGACACACTAATTTCAAAAACTTAGCACATATTTCAAAACACAAATTAGTAAATGGAATGCCAAATATTTCTTTCAAACACAAACATTTTTGTGATGCTTGTCAACAAGGAAAAATGCACAAATCTTCTTTTAAATCAAAGGATGTTATCTCAACAAAGAGACCATTAGAACTCTTACACTTAGATTTGTTTGGTCCTTCAAGAGTAGCTTCTTTAAATAGAAGTAGATATGCATTTGTCATTGTTGATGATTATTCAAGATATACTTGGGTAATATTTTTACAAAACATGAATGATGCATTTGAAGAATTATTAATATTTTGTAAAAAGATACAAAAAATCAAATACTCTAACATTGTCACTATTCGTAGTAATCATGGAGGAGAATTTGAAAATGAATCGTTTACCAAGGTTTGTAATGAAAATGGCATTACACACAATTTTTCTTTTCCGCGTGCTCCTCCTCAAAATGGAGTAGTTGAAAGGAAAAATAGAACTTTACAAGAATGTGCCCGAACAATGCTTTGTGATAGTAATTTACCGAAATATTTTTGGGCTGAAGCTGTCGCAACTGCATGTTACATTATGAATAAAATTCTCATAAGGCCATTGCTTAATAAAACATGTTTTGAATTATTCTTTGATCGTATTCCACGTGTATCATATTTTAAAGAGTTTGGATGTAAATGTTTCATTCTAAATACTAAAGATGCACTTGATAAATTTGATTCGAAATCTGATGAAGGTATTTTTGTTGGATACTCAACACGTAGCAAAGCCTACAGAGTATATAACAAAAGAACTTCAACAGTTGAAGAATCAGTGCATGTCACATTTGATGAGAATCCCTCATCTAAGTCTCCCATTATTGATGATGAAGAAAATATATTACCTTTATCTAATTCTTTAGATAATATCAAACTTGATGAAATTGAAGCTACTAATCATTCTGTTGAGTCTATTTCAGATAATACAGATCTTCCCAAGGCTTTTACACAAGTTCCAAATCATCCATCAGAATTAATCATTGGAGATATTACAGATGGAGTTAGAACTCGTCGTCAAATTGAACAAATGGCGCATTGTGCTTTCCTTTCATCCATTGAACCAAAGAACATCAAAGATGCATGTGAAGACAGTTCATGGATTATCGCTATGCAGGAAGAACTCAATCAATTTCAACGAAATGATGTTTGGGAATTAGTTCCCAGACCAAAAGATCATTCAATTATTGGTACCAAGTGGGTATTCAAAAATAAATTGGATGAATCTGGTCAGGTAATTAGAAACAAGGCACGATTAGTTGCACAAGGTTATAATCATGAAGAAGGTATTGATTATGATGAAACCTATGCACCAGTTGCTCGTCTTGAGTCTATTCGCATGTTGTTATCATTTGCATGTTTTAAAGATTTTAAATTATTTCAAATGGATGTCAAAAGTGCTTTTTTAAATGGATTTCTTAAGGAGGAAGTTTATGTTGAACAACCTCCTGGTTTTCATCATGAAAATTTTGAAAATCATGTTTTCAAATTAAAGAATGCTCTTTATGGTCTCAAACAAGCACCTCGTGCTTGGTATGAAAGACTTAAAAGCTATCTTTTAAATTCTGGTTATAATATTGGTAAAATAGATTCCACTCTTTTTATTAAAAATATTAAATCTAACATAATCATTATTCAAATATACGTTGATGATATTATTTTTGGTTCTACTAATGAATCTCTTTGTCAAGATTTTTCTAAGATTATGTAAAATGAATTTGAGATGAGTCACATGGGTGAACTCAATTACTTCCTCGGTCTTCAAATCAAACAATTAAAGGAAGGAATCTTCATTCACCAAAGCAAGTACTCTAAAGAACTCATCAAGCGTTTTGGTTTTGAAAGTTCTGCAGAAAAACGTACTCCAATGAGTACATCTACATCTCTCGACAAAGACTTAAATGGTAAGTGTGTTGATCAACGTCTTTACAGAGGTATGATTGGCTCTCTACTCTATTTAACTGCTAGTAGACCAGACATTATGTTTTCAGTATGTTTATGTGCACGTTTTCAGGCAGATCCTAAAGTTTCACACTTAACTGCCGTAAAAAGGATTATTAGATATGTTAATCACACTTCTGATTTTGGTTTATTTTATCCCAAGTCAAGCACATTTGATTTATTATCCTATAGTGATGCAGACTTTGCTGGTTGCAAATCAGATCGTAAAAGTACCAGTGGTACTTGCCACTTTTTAGGTCATGCTTTAGTTTCTTGGTTTAGCAAAAAGCAAAACTCTGTTTCATTATCTACAACCGAGGCAGAATATATTGCCGCCGGTTTAGCCTGTGCTCAAATCTTATGGATGAAACAAACTATATCTGACTATGGTATTGATTGCTCTACTTGTCCTATTATGTGTGATAATACCAGTGCTATAAATCTTTCTAAAAATCCTGTGCATCATTCTCGTACAAAACATATTGATGTTCGTCATCATTTTCTAGATGATCATGTTCAGAAAGGAGATATAGTTCTTAAATTTATAGCTACTGAACATCAGATAGCTGATATTTTAACCAAACCATTGAAAGAAGATACTTTTATTAAGCTTCGTAGGAATTTAGTGATTATTAGTGAATCGAACTTATGACACTTTCTTATTTTTATTTTTAGAATTTTTCTCAAATATTTTCAGATTTTTCTGGCTATTTTTAAAATTGGTCGACCAATTCACCAATATTGGTCGCCAATTTTCGAATTTTTTTTTTTTTAATTTTTCGGTAACTACTTCGTCTTCCCACTTATTCTCGTTATCCGTTCCATCCATTTCTGTTTCAGAAACTGAACACATCCTTTCGTTTTCAAATTTTGGTGGGATTCGGTTCTTAAACTTCTCTACCGATTGGAATTCTGTCTGTTCCAACAACTTCCCTTAACTGATTCTCTTTTCTATTTAATTCTTGCCTAGGGAAATGTTAAGTCTCAACAAATATCTTCTGCCAAATTTTTTCTTCGTTTTCCACCGCACTATTCCCTCATTTCATTTCCCAAGGCCCTGTCCTTTCTTCCCCACATCTACAGACCCGCCGTCCTTTCTCACTCAATCAATTTTTTACATTGGTTGCTACTGGTCCGTTGCTTTTGTGATGTTTTGTTCTCTGAATCTCTGTTAATTATTTTTGTTGTCTACTTTTTCTATGTTTGGGTTAGGTTCTGTGGACTTTGCCTTGGATTTCTAATCAACTAGTGTTGTCTTGTCCTTATGTTACAAATTAGTGGTGTCTTGTCCTTAACTAGTGTTGTCTTGTCCTTATGATGACAATTAGATTCTGAGGTTATAAATTTGTAATACCAATACTTATAATTTGTAATACCAATTAGATTCTGTGGTGATTTCATTATGAGTGTTGTCTGCAAACATTTTTTTTTAAAAAACTAATTAAAATCATTTCTGTCTGTTGTTATTTGACTCACTAGTAGTTCTGCATTTATTTCCTCTAGGCATTCTGTAAAAATTACTTTATTCGTTTGTTCTTTTATGCCATACTGTGTGTCGCAATTTCAATTTGTACACAAGCGCATCAGCATCAAATTGTTTTTCCGTATGGTATTCAGCGAACATAGTACAAGACATGTCGTCTTTCTTATTTTTTTGTCTAAACTGATATGTCCTTTATATTTTTTTATTTTGCACTCTTCCAATGAACTTGGTGGATGTGTATATGCTGTCATTTCGGCATTAAAAAAACATTCCATGCTTCTTACATAGCAGCTTGGTCCTTTCATTGTACAAACACCACTCTTTTCTTATCCTACCCAACAGTCTCAAACCTTTTGCAATATTCTATATTATTTTTACCACCACCGAACTGGCCCTATTTTTTTTCCTCTGTTACTACACCACTCTAATTATCTTCTTTGGACATTTCGCAACCTGCCACAAGACATGTTTCTTGTGTCATCATTTACAATTATTTTTGTGACACTACTATTTGAGCACTGGTTTTCACCACTCCAATCCACTACATGGCTCTATATATTATCCCCTTCACATTTTGGCCTGCACTCAATTTTTTTTACTGGCCTGACTATTTAATTTTTTTTCTTTTTCTTTGGCCTGTCCTTTCTTTTATTTTATTGCCCAGCCTATTTCTTATTTTTTAATTGCCTGCTCTAAAGCATTTTCCACCAATGACAATATTTTGTTCATTATTTCACTTAGGCCTCACTTACATATTACGGCCTCCATACTAATTTTTGGCCTACAACTCATTTTCCAACTCTGGCTAAATTAGGTTCAATTGTTTAATAGGCTATCTACTCCTACTTTAACCGAATTTTATATTCCCCTCTTTACTAATCTTTACTTTGCCTCTTTTTGAGGATTCCAAAGGGGGAGAATATATTTCATCTACTCAGGGGGAGTATTCACAAACTCCACTTATTCAGGGGGAGTATATCTGATATGTTGATATGTTCAATTTTAACGATATATTTTTTTTCATGTTTGTCATCATCAAAAAGGGGGAGAATGTTGGAATTTCATAATTCCATATTTCTATTCCCATATGGTTTTGATATGACAAACACATTCAGTGCTACTAACTCTATGTATGCAGATACTATCAATGCTGAGTTCCACACAAATCAGATATCTTCATGCATACTCAATCAGATATATCAATCATGAAGCTGGAAAGACAAAGGCACCTAATCCACGACTTGGATATATAATCACTTGATAAGGATCTCCTGTAAAGAAGCTTCTCAGATTCAGTTGCAGATGCAGTCCTATCTACGGTTTTATGTAATCAATGTAAAATTTACTTTATTAGAGTCACAAAGCCTTGTGATAATATATATTAGTCATCTAGGTTCCATTCCTCAGAGATCTACACTCCCCAATTTAAAAAATTTGCAACTTTGAAAATTGGCAGCCAATAATCCCATTTTGGTCGACCAATTTTAAACCTTCGAATTTGGTTATGGGATTGCATATGCAAACTCCCCTAAACGTGTAGATTCTAGAAATGTCTTCCAACGGTCAAAATTCCCTCTCTAAATTTTGGTCGACCAATGTGTCCTTTTGGTCGACCAATTTCAAAACTAGCCGTTTTGATCCCAAATTTTCAGGGACGGTTCCTGCCCGTTTTTCAACGTTAACTACAGTCCCCAACCGTCCCTAAACACTATAAATAAAGGGGTAGACCCTCTCTTTTCTTTCACTCACTTTCCTTTTCTTTACTCTCTTATTTGTTGGAATCAAGTCTTCTCTTTTCTAAAGCTTTAGGCCATTAGTTGTTCTTTTCTTATTTGTAAGAAGAAATCATTAGATTTCCTTCTTCGTTTAAGAACGGAAGAACTTGGATTTTTCAACATCATTTTGGAAAGTTGTTTGTGTTCATAATTGCAAGAAGAAATCGATTGATCTCTCTCTCTTCTTTTATGAACCAGAGAACTTCAAGTGTTGCTCTTCATTACATATCTTTTACATCTTGAAGTTCTTCTTCTAAACACCATCCTTGAATTCATTCTCTGAAATTTATAACAAGGATTTAGGTGTTTTTTTATTTCATTATTTTACAGGTTTGAATCTCTGTTAGAGATTGTACAAAGTTTGGGACACGGGGAGTGTCGCCATTTTTGTAAGTTCGTGCTTGCGGGGCAAGTGATTATAGTGGATTGAAAATCTCTACGGGGTAGAGGACTGGAGTAGGATCACAAGGATCCGAACCAGGATAAATCTCTGTGTTTGCGATTGATTTAATTTCAGTACTTGTCTTTTTATTTCTGTGCCATCTTTGCAAATATTACTAACATTTTATTTGCGACATTTTTTTATATACACTATTCACCCCCCCTCTAGTGTATTGATCCTTACAGGCTAAAATTACAAAGAAGAGACTGTCGCCAACATGGAAGAAAATATCACTCCGCAGAAGTCCTTGCTTGAGTACTCGATGCCGTCCATCGGGTCCACGTCCAGCATCCGACCTCCGGCCATTACGACCGGAAATTTCGAGCTGAAGATGTCTTTGGTGACTTGGATCCAACAGGACCAGTTTTCAGGAGCTCCTATGGAGAGCCCAATCAAGCACCTAGACTCATTTCTGGAGAAGTGTGACACTTTCAGAATCAACGGTGTGTCAACTGAAGCCATTCGGTTGAGATTGTTCCACTTCTCTCTGCGGGATAAAGAAAAACCGTGGCTGACGGGGAAGGACCCTAATACATTTACAACTTGGGAGAAGCTATCAAATGCTTTCCTGAACAAGTTCTTTCCTCTGGAGAAGACAAAGAAGCTAAGGAGCGAGATCTCTTCCTTCTCCCAAGCCAGCCACGAATCCTTGCATGAGGCATGGATGAGGTATAAAGAGATGCAGAGAAAGTGCCCTCACCATGAGCTCCCCAGATGGCAAATCATTAGCTTGTTCTACAATGGGCTGAGGGACGACCTAAAGTCCTCAATGGATGCCGCGGCGGGAGAGTCCTTCATGTCAAGGAATGAAGAAGATGCATGAAATATTCTAGAGAATATGACATCAAACAATGAAAGGTGGAACGACGAGCGCAGCACACCTAAATATCGAGGAATGCACCGGGTAGAGGAAGTTGACAAGCAGTCCAGCAAATTTGATTTGCTTTCCACCCAAATCTCAGCATTCATGGTAGGGGCCGGTGGCGCCAACACTCAGCATGTGGCAGTGGTAGAAGCTAAAGTCTTGGGAGAATTTGATAGCGGTGATATCTCAGAACCGGTGGACCAAGCTAGTGCACTCTTTTATAACCCGACGGGTAATGCACCCTATCCACCGAGGACAAGTTCAAATCCCGCATATTCTCCAAACAAACAGAACCACCCGAACTTCAGCTATAAGGCACCCTACCAGCAGCCTCAACAACCTCAGCAGCAGTTATATAACCTCAGCAGTAGATTTATCAGCAGTATCCCCTAGAAATCAGCAGCCCCCGCCTCAGCAGCAACAATTCCATCAGCAACGAATGATCTCTTCGGTCGAGAGTCTCTTGACTCAATATATATCAAACCAGGAAAAGATCAACCTTCAGCTGCAGATTGGGCAGAAGACTTTGACCGATCAAGTGACCCAGCTGGGGTTGCAAGTAGCCAATCTTCAAAAAGTACTAGGGCAACAACCGGGTCAGCCAGAGATCAACCCAAGGGGACCTAACCAAACATTAGCCTTGATGCATGGTCAAGCAAATGTGTCTGCGATAGTCTTGAGAAGTGGTATGCAGATTCTGGTGTGAGAGGCTGTGAAAGAACCCAAAGCACCATTGGTCGATGATAGACCAAATCTGAAGGCAAATGACGATGGAGCTTCGGCGTCGAACCTCATAACTACGGAGGGAGTTTCTGAAGAGAAGAAGAAAAATGAGGAGAACAACTTGAGGGTCTTCAAGCCCACAGTGCCATTCCTACAAAGGCTTGCTAAGGGGAAAATAGATGAGAAGTACGTCAAGTTTTTCGAAATGGTGAAAGACTTGAGTTTGCAAATCCCCTTCCTGGAGGCTATAGAGACCATCCCTTCATATGCAAAATTTCTGAAAGACTTGGTAACAAAGGGGACAAGGAAGGAGAAAGTTGTCCTAACGGCAGAGTGCAGCGCTCTGATTCAACGAGCGAATCTGCCAAAGCTCAAGGACCCCGAGAGTTTTTCTATCCCATGTTTGATAGGGGAGGTGAAAATCAATCGAGCGCTTGTCGATTTAGGTGCAAGCGTGAATCTAATGCCTCTATCGCTGTATAAAAGGATAAATCTGGGTGTGCTTGAACCCACCGGAATGACTCTACAGCTGGCAGACAGATCAGTTAAGTACCTGGTGGGGGTTGTGGACGACTTGCCGGTGAACGTCAGTGGAGTGCACGTGCCGATGGATTTTGTAGTAATGGACATGCCTGAGGATAATCACACTCCGATTATCCTCGGGAGACCCTTCATGGCAACCGCAGGCGTGCTCATAGATGTCAAGAAAGGGAAGCTGTCCCTGAATGTGGGAGACCAGAAAGTCGAGTTTGACTTAGCTTTGTCAATGATGTTTCCGCCTGAGGAACAAAAATGCAATCTTCTGGAGGTCGAGGAAGAAAGAATCAGTGAGGCAGGAGCTTGGGAGGTTCTCTCGAGGAACCCCCTGATAGCTTGGAGGGCCTTGAGGAGAACATTGGATTGCAAAAAGGAGAAGTTGATGTCGACATATATGTCTCCAGAACGATCCCCCCGGATTTAAGCAGGTTGCTCTGACAAAGAGCAAAGGAAAAGAGCCCTTGGGGCTCACAGCTGATGAAGTCCGGATCCTGTAAATAGTGGCGACTGACGCCAACGTGAGTGGAAAGCTCCCGGACACCACCAGCGGGAGGATCGTTAAGAGCATCTACATGTCACCTCTGTCACCGACAAGAGCCCCCGCTCATAAAGCTGAAAGGATGCCGATCATTGGGCATCACCAGTATATACCCCCATGATTATCACATATCGGGAGTCGAGCAAACGACTTTACCAACTGTGCTTCATGGGAAGCAACCCATGTTCTGAACTATTGTCGGTTTTTATAGGATTATTTTTCTCTTATTTTTGCGAATAAATTCTGCTATGGGGATTGTCGTTGGGAGACTTAGATAAATTTTTGTATCTGTGCAGGAAATTGCCTCCATACGATCGGTTCATGCATCAACCGATCGGGTGGCAAGTATCTGAAGATGGCCAGTATTAACACATATCCCAACCGATCGGGTGACTCAAGCGGAGATCGAGTGGCAGATCGGGTGGAGATGACAGTGCTCTCGGGAATTTTTGGTTTTAAATCAACCGATCGGTTGATGAGAAGCTGTGGTCGGGTTGCAGACCGGGTGAAGAGTACAGAGCTCTCGGGAAATTTGTGAAGCGGTCAACCGATCGGGTGAAATCTCACCCGATCGGTTCACATGTAGCTGCTTTCCAACAAGAGAATTTCAAAATCGACCCACCCGATCGGGTGAAATCTCACCCGATCGGTTCGCCTAACCCTATAAATACCCCCCTCACCCGATTTCATTTCACCGATCCCTCTTTTTCCTCCGAACGGTTCATCTTTCCCCTCTCTCAAACGACCTCCTCTCTCATTTCCACCACTCCTAAATTCACTCCCCCACTTCCTCCATTACTCTCCCACCATCAATCCCCTCCCATCTACCACACTTCATCCCCAAATCCGCCCAAACCCTAGCCCTAGCCCGAAGTTTTTTTCCGAAAATTCTTCTCTTGTTGGATTGAAGTGCGGCGGCTTCACAAATCGCTCCATCGCACTGCGTGGGATCTTTTGCAAGCACGAAATCGCTACGTCACTGGGTACACTCGTTCCTTAGCTTTATTTTTACGTTGCCCAAGTATTAGCATTTTGCTCCACTGTCGTTGATTGTGTGCATTCATATAATCTTGCATTCTCATTACATCGCCACACAATCATGACTAAGGATAAGGACAAGGGTAAGTGCATCATGCAGGAAGAAGAGTCGTCTCGCAAGAGACACAAATCCACACGTTCACCGCGTGCACGTGCTCCTCCTTCCCAGCCTACCCGACCACCACCCCAACCCATCATTCATGTGGCGGACCCGCTGATGGGGCCGCAGGGAATCCATTTCATGAGTCTGGAACACAAAGATTTTTATACTAGACTCGACCAAAGGTCACACTTAGCCACTAAGTTTGCCCATAGTCAAACCCTACTCGATCTCGGAGTCATCTCCGGAGTCGAGTCCTTATTTGCAAATTTAGGGTGGCTAAGTTTCTTAAACTCACATGCACCATCGTACCCCTCCCTCACACTCGAATTCCTCTCGAATTTCAAAACCGAGGATGGGACAATTATCGATTTCCGCATCCGAAACCGAAACCTCCGTACCCATGTGAACACCATAACCAACATTTTCGGTTTCCCCATTCTCGAAGACCACATTCCTCCCTTTGAATTTCATCGTGACTTCGATGTCGACCATTTTTGGAGACGCCTCACTCTTCATGACCATTTTACTCGAGGCAAGGCCAATGCCTCCTCCATCATCCACCCCGTATTCCGTCTCGTCCACCGCATCATATCGAGCGCTTTCTTCCCTAGGGATGAGTCCGGTAGTGTGACCATCCCTGATTTATTCATTTTGTGGGCGATGACCTTCCCATTCATTCCTGGTGTTGACGAGATCTCTTTCGAGGCCCCGTGCATACGCGTTAACACCGGTGCATGGCTAATACAAAAACTCATTGATATTAGCCGCGCAGGCAAGGGTAAATATTACTGCGGCGGCCTCATTACTCATTGCCTTACACCCCCCCCATTTAACATCGTTATCCCCCGTGATCTGTCGCGTGTCCCAGGATCTACATATCAATATCTTGATGTCCTAGGGCACACCCACATGATCCGACCGCATGGCAACGGTCAGTATGCTTTTTACTACGCCACCCCCTGCTCCATATACCATTCTGCCTAATCCTGGCCGCGTTGCTATTCATCTTGAGGCAAACTGGTCGTTTCCTCCTGATCCAGAGTTTGTAGGGGGGTTACATCTTCAGTTTCCACTCCCTGACGCACCTCGACCACCATCCTCTGCCGCCCACTTAGGCGAGCAGGATATCCCTGTGTTCAGAGGAGACCCCGTGACTGGACCAAGTGTCACGACCCCGGCTTCTGCTGCTGTTTCTTCTGAGGCACTTACTACGGCCCTCTTAGGCCTAGCCTCTTGTGCCGGCACGACCTCTTCCACCGGTACCACTTCTGCTGTTCGACAGGCCACCTCCGCTCGCCTTGCTCTAGAGACTGAGCTGGCAACTCTGCGTGCTGGCGCATCTACCTCTACCTCCTCGGACCCATCCACTTCCTTCCTTTTAAACCCACGTTTCCTCGCACTCGAGCGGAACATGGCCGCCATTCTCCGCCTTCTTAAACACGTCTATGGTCCCCCCCACCTACTCCAGCACCATCACCACCTCCTTCACCTCCTTGATGGTCATCACCTCCTCCATCATCCCCTAGGCGATCATCCCCTCTTGCCTCCACCACCGTTTTGCTTCCCGCCACTTCTTCTCCACCCACGACCACTATCTTCGATCCTACACTCCCACCACCCTTCACACCTATCACCATTGCATACTCGCGTCGCAAGAAGTTACCTGTGCACGCGAAATCACTACCCACACCCACCTCATTGGTCGACGTATCCTTCCCATCCTCTGTCTCCACCGCCACTCCACTTATCATCCACACCACCACTGCACCCATCCATCCACCACTTTCTCCACTTCTCCGAACTCCTATCAGTTCTCCCGCACACACCCCTCCATCCTCTTCCGAAGAGGATGAGGAGATCACCCCTCCTGCATCTTGATTTTCGTTTTTGTTTTCTATGGTCTTCCCCCTAGATATTATTTCTGATTATCCATGATCGTATCTTTTCGTTAGCATTGTCATGATCAGCTTGGGAGAAATCAATTTTTGTACGTGTCGTCGTGTCATTGGAGTGTGCTTGTTTATATGTGTTCGTGTGTATATGTTTTTGGTATGTTTGGTTTGAGTGACCCTATTTTCTTTATTATTCTTTTTCGTTTTGTGTGTCTTCCATGTTTTTCAATCTTTTTGTGTCGGT
This sequence comes from Scilla litardierei, assembly GCA_030789695.1. Classification (NCBI taxonomy): domain Eukaryota; kingdom Viridiplantae; phylum Streptophyta; class Magnoliopsida; order Asparagales; family Asparagaceae; genus Scilla; species Scilla litardierei. Next base: position 65,176,109 of record CM061132.1, read on the forward strand.
GCATACTTCCCTCCCATTTACGTTACCCTCCCATATTTACTATTATTGCATTGAGGGCAATGCAAGGTTCAGCTTGGGGGAGTCGCACTTTGTGCGTCAGTTGCGTCTTTTTCACCGTTTTGAGTCGTTTTCTTCGTGTTTTTTTCTTTTTCTTTCCTTGTTTTTATTCTCCCTCTCCTAAAGATGACCCCTCATGATGAACTGCCACGGAACCACACACACACTTAGCTTAGCTATAATAATCACTTTCACTACCCCTAGGAAGCCGAGTCCTATTGCATTTCATACTCCGTGGGTTCACTTGCTTTTGTGTGAGTTGTTTGTCGTGACTAGCAAGTTGGTGTTCTTCTACATTGTGATTTTGATTTATATACATGTCCTTGGTTGACCCCTAGACTATCATGCTTCAATTTTGAATATGCGGTATTTTGCCTCAACTGTTTGCTTCTCTATGTATGAATAATATATCTATATCTATTACGCTTCAATCCGCATGTGTCGGGACTCTACCAATAGGACTAGGATAACCCATTTTGCTTATGCTCTGATTCGCGAGAAAAATTTTCTTTTGTCCACGTGGTTAGAATTCGATTTCTTTTTTGTTTTACTTGGTGCAAATCCCCTCGTCGTGTACCGTTCTCTAACTTGGGAGAGTACACAAATATATAAGCCCAAAATCCAAAAATCCAAAAAAAGAGAGAAGAAAAATCCAAAAGGGGGGAAAGGAAAAAGAAAAAAATATGTATAGCCAAAAATCCAAAAAAATACAAATATCCAAAACCCAAAAAATTCCCGTTGTGAATATTATTCCTATCCACTGTGAATAAAGCGAAGGCGAGAATTTGCACCGAGTGTTCTACTCCACACATTCTTAACCTCATTCGTTTTTGAACACACTTGGCATAGGAATTTTCTAGCGATTATCTAGGCGATAGTGCGGTGATCTTCTAGATCCTAGCAGTGGAGTCCCCGACACATGATACGCTTCAATTCTTATTCTATTCTCATGCATGCTTGAGCTATTATTCATCGCTAATTCGAATTGAATCGATATTTGGGTCATTCCTTGGTATGTGTATATGGAGCTTTATTGCACAATTTAGATAGTTACACCGTCTGCTAGCTCACGACCTCACTCACTCGCGCTTCACCACGTGGAACCACGACACTTGTATGGACTCATATTCCTGGGTTTAGTGATGTGTTTACCTCATGCTTGCTCAGTGTGGTGAGTTAGTTTTGTTGGCTCTGACGGGCGATCTAGGACTTTGCTTTCTTTTTCTGTTTCTTCCTTTCAAATTTTCCCTCCGAGCTCCTACTCTCACTCGTCCTCCTCCAGGACGAGGAAGGGTTCAGCTTGGTGGATTTTGACGTGTGTTTATATTTTATACATTCACGCACGTCTTCTTCGTGATTTTCCGATGTTTTCTGTTGTTTTGTATCTATTCTTTTGTGGTTTTTAGTATCTTTTCACTTTCTTGGTGTTTTTTGTGCCATTGCAGGAGATTGCCAGTGCTGTATACATATAAAGCAGATATCATGAGTCCTCGGAGCAACGGGAGGTGCCACACACGATCCCGTGGGCCAAACGTCGAAGAATATCATATTTCAGCCCTCAACCGATCGGGTGGACAGACCCACCCGATCGGTTCGTGCACGCGTATCCGACCTGGACAGAAGCAGCAGTGAAGAAGAGCTCATCCGATCGGTTAGACGACCGGGTGGTGGCGCCAGTGTTCTCTATCTTTTGGAGCTGAATTCCAACCAATCGGATGAAAACTCACCCGATCGGTTCATCTGTAGCCAAAGTTCTCCAGCTCACGACATGATGAATCACCCGATCGGTTCAGCGATCGGGTGAAGTATCTGAAGAACCGAAGGCCAAGTCAACCGTCGACTCACCTGATCGGTTGATGCTTCAACCGATCGGGTGGTCGTGTTTTCTATATATAGCCCTAGGTTTTTTCCAGAACGAGATCCCCTTTTCTAAAACTGTTTTTTGGGATTTTGGCGGCTGCGAATTTATTTTGTCTTGTAAGTTTTCTGATTGTCTTGATACTTTGATATTGCACTAATACTATTGTTGTCTTCTCCATTCTATTGCTTGATCTTGATTTTAATGGCTATGATTTGTTGTTTTGCTCTTTTTGCAATGAATCGTGTGTAGTTTCCTAATCTGGGACATTTGTGGAAACCCCTTCGTGTGTTCTCCATAGAACGACCATAGGATTAGGGTTTCGATATGATATAGGAATTTAGATGGTTACGCATGGCGTTTCATTGTCATTGGCGGGAGAAAGACCTCCTCTGACCGTCGGGCCAAGGGGAAATAAATCGGGAGTTTGATCCCCTAGCCACAGCTCACACCCCTAGCGTAGACATTGAATCCTAGCGCGTGGGAATGGCAGGATGAAATGTCGGGAGCAACGTTGTGAGCTTAGTGCTCCCAGAGTTGGTCAGTGTTAATGGTCATGGGAATGCCCACCGTCCGAAGCCGAGTAGACCTAGTGTATCATCCTGGGCATTGACCGGAATATCGGGCCCTTGTGACGCTAGGTATCACTTTTAGAGGCAACGTCTCACCATTAAACCCTAGAATCCAATCGTATCTCTATCCGTCGGTCGTAATAGAGAGGACACATGATAGGGTGGAAACCAAGGTCCTAGGTTCCTTTTTATATATATCTTACATCTTTCGTAGTTCCATTTCGTGACAAACCACCGAGCGATAGGGCTAGCTCACCCACCAGGTGATCCGGATCTTGTCTAATAATAAGTACACCATACGCCACCTCGTGTTCGACCCCCAAGCCACACTACAACACCGTGTGCTCGCGGTTATAAATATTTAAATCTGGTATCCCCGTTCCGACTACACATTGTAAAATCTAGGGGACGTCAAGCTTTATGGCGTCGTTGCCGGGGAGGAAACATGCTTGTTTCAGTTAGGACCCTGTGAACCCCTAAGACTAGTTCACATCCTCACCTTGTGAAAATTTTCACATTCTACATTTTTTTATATTTTTGTTTTTTGTTTCTTTACTATTTGTTTTTGTCTGGCGTTATACCATACGTGCTTCACAGGTGTTCCTTGACTTTTCATGCACAGGAACTCAAGAAGTCTTGACGACTTAGTTTCTCTAGATCCAGAGATCAACGCCACCGTGAGGCGTTTGAACGCCGAGAGAAGAAGAAGAGAAGAGACTGTCGCCAACATGGGAGAAAATATCACTCCCCAGAAGTCCTTGCTTGAGTACTCGATGCCGTCCATCGGGTCCACGTCCAGCATCCGACCTCCAGCCATTACGACCGGAAATTTCGAGCTGAAGCCATCTTTGGTGACTTGGATCCAACAGGACCGGTTTTCAGGAGCTCCTATGGAGAGCCCAATCGAGCACCTGGACTCATTTCTGAAGAAGTGTGACACTTTCAGAATCAACGGTGTGTCAACTGAAGCCATTCGGTTGAGATTGTTCCCCTTCTCTTTGCGGGACAAAGCAAAACAGTGGCTGAAGGGGAAGGACCGTAATACATTTACAACTTGGGAGAAGGTATCAAACGCTTTCCTAAACAAGTTCTTTTCTTCGGGGAAGACAATGAAGCTGGGGAACGAGATCTCTTCCTTCTCCCAAGCCAGCCATGAATCCTCGCATGAGGCATGGATGAGGTATAAAGAGATGCAGAGAAAGTTCCCTCACCATGAGCTCCCCAGATGGCAAATCATTAACTTGTTCTATAATGGGCTGAGGGACGACCTAAAGTCCTTAATGGATGCCGCGGCTGGAGGGTCCTTCTTGTCAAGGAATGAAGAAGATGCCGGAAATATTCTGGAGAATATGGCATCGAACAATGAAAGGTGGAGCGACGAGAGCGCCACACCTAAATCTGGAGGAATGCACTGGGTAGAGGAAATTGACAAGCTATCCAACAAATATGATTTGCTTTCCACCCAGATCTCAGCATTCATGGTATGGGCCGGTGGTGCCAACACTCAGCATGTGGCAGCGGTAGTATCTGAAGTCTTAGAAGAATCTGATAGCGGAGATATCTCAGCACTGGTGGACGAAGCTAGTGCACTCTTTTATAACCTGACGGGTAATGCACCCTATCTACCGAGGACAAGTTCAAATCCGGCATATTCTCCAAACAACCGGAACCACCCAAACTTCAGCTGTAACGCCCCGCTTCCCAAAAGACACTGGAAGCGAGATCGTTACGCGGTCCGCTTGAACTGGAGCGGTGAAGCTCGAGTTCAATAAGCATCTGTGATAAAAACACAGAAAAGGGTCCTTGCATTTTTCGTATCAGAACAATCAGAAAACATTTCGTTAAATTAAAAGGGCACTTCCAGAATTGTTCATACAAGTAAATAATACAACTGGGCCTCAGCATGGCCAAAAAGGAAACTATGACAAGGCACTAATCATACTACAAGGAACTAAACTAAAACTCAAAGCAACGACGAAGGCTCTAGTCTTCCGCAGAAAGCGGCTCGGCGTCTACGACCAACTCTGGCTCTCCGAGCCAGGCGTCACATACGAATCCTCCGGGTACTCAAGCGCTAAATCTGACATACATCCACAAACAATGAATGTATGTCAGCAAGGCTGCAAGAGAAGGTTAGCAACCCAAACAAGATGTGCAGCTGATACGAATTTAAGAAACATTAAACATTTTAAAAAGAAAGGTGACTGCAGCAATATAACGAGACAATTATACTGAAACGAAAAGTAAACATCCCTAACAAGAATTATAGTAGGGTTTTTTTTTGAGGTCATTAGCATTTCAATTATCAAGATGACCAAGTTAGCGTTGCAAGTTTTCATGTCAAGAGTTAGCATTCTAATCTAGGGTTCACGCCTGTAGGTCGTAATGAGGAGGTCGTTCCTCTCACGGGGGCTTACCGTGATTGACGCTAACCCACCGCATGCGGGTGGTGCTCTTAAGGAGAGTACCATTCATACTCCTAGTGGCCGCTCAACCCTAACCCCACCCAAAAGTTTTGCCGGAACACGAGCCGGCCTAGTCGACTCACACGACATCACGATATCACGATACCGCCTTCGAGGCGCACGATTTCCACGATGTCCATACTTGTTAGGCATTCAAAATGCCCAGACAAGTTGTGTACCAATTTAACAATGTCATCATTTCTTATATACAACGTTTTCAATCATTAAGAGGGGGTTGCCGACATTTACGATAATTTAATGAGAGTGTTGAACATGTGAGTTAACGAACAGGTTGCGAAACTGAGTTTTCTTTGCCAATGTTTAAAGTTGCACACTAACAAGTTGTATGTCCAATCGTCACATTTTTAGTCTAAAACGTTACGGAAAAGATTTCATGCGTAAATTAACATGTAGTTTTCATGATATGCAGATTGAAGTAAAAAAATAGAGTACTAGTCATCAAACTTCAAAAATTCGTATTTAATTGCACACTTGCCTGATCAGACGATTTCGGGGGGTCGTGGGTGTCCAAGCGATCGTAATGGGTGGCGCAATATAACTGTGTCACATGACACACAATGTCAACTAAAGAATTCTTAGGCAATTAAAATAATCCTAACCCTAACTTGAAGAAAGTTGCTTACAAGTATAAATGTGCACTACTGATTATAAGATATGTCTAAGCTTATACATATAATCCTAGTCTAATATTACATGATAATATTACTAACATCCAAATGAAACTGTGAACTACTACCATACCAGGCTTAGGAATGCATCTCATTAAACTAACACAAACTAACTTCTAAAATTATTATATGGTCAGAGCTTATAATGTATAAGTAAATAATAAAATAACTCCTTTATAACCTAATACTTATATATATAACCAGTACTGTCATTATAAATCATCTCACCTGTCTCGTCTCCATCCCCCTTTCATTTCTATCTCGTTTCCCTTCTTTCCTTTGTAGGTGGAGAAAGCAGATCGGCGGCCATGGGAGCTGCACGCCGGTGGCGCTGGTCGTAGTAGTAGGCGGGGCGAGGCAGCAGTCGGAGGCCGCAGGCGCTGGGAGGCGGAGAGCGGCAGCGCCTGGCCTGCTGATGGTGCGGCGACGGCAACAGCGGGGGGGGGGGGGGTCAACGTCGAGCGGGGAAGTCGGAGCAGCGGCCACTTGAGCCGTGGGCTGTGCCGGCGTCTGCGAGGCTAGGGGGCGAGTTCGGAGAAAGAGGTGAAAGCAACGGTCGGTGGGAGGTGGAGGCCGCTGGCTTGCGTGCGTGGAGCAGGCGGCGGCTGCATTGTGGGCGGGCTGCGGTTGTGCGAGAGGGTGGCCGCCGGCGCTTGGACGCTGCGACGTCCGGTCAGATTGAGGGGAGGAGAACTGGGCATGGGGCGTTACCGTGGGTGTTTGCGACGGGTAGGGGGCTTAGGGCAGCTGGCTTGAGGCGGCCACCGGAGGTGACAGCGTTCGCGAGTAGGGGAGGCGTCGGCGTAGCAGGGCGAGGTCGTCGCTGTGGGCTTGCGCTCGCGTGTGGGGGCTCGCGTTGTCTCGTGTGCGAGGGGGAGAACAGGCGGCGGCTGCTCACGATGATGGGTATGGTTAGAGAGATATCCTAGGGTTTATGGTTTAATAATAGATATGTGAAGGATGATGTGCTAGAGGTTTATAATATTTTAGAGTGTAGTAGGTTACAAAAATTGTGTGTGTGTGGGGTTGAACAGGCCCAGCACGTGAATGGGTTATTTTCTTTTTTTTAATAGAAACAAGTAGGGTTTCGGCCTAGGCTTCTTATTATAATGGTGTAGAGTTCATATAGGTTGCTGTGCAATGTTGAGGGTGAGAAAAAAACTAGGTTATTTTAATAGGAGGTGTAGGGTGAAGAAACGAAAAGACCTTAGGGTTTAATTATATAGATTATAGAGTAGGGCTCTGTCCTTGGGTTCTAAGGGTTGGCTGCAGCTCTTGTGAGCTAAGGTCCATACGGTTTGATTAAATAAAGGAAATAGTAGTGTTTGTGTGTAGGCTTGAACGTGCGCGAGGAGCTAGGCCTATGTTTTATTTTATAGGGTTTAAAAAAGATTGGGTTCCAACAGAAACACAGTGGGTGTTGGGTCCAAGTACACACTAGTATTTGTTGGATCTAACAACGCACGTGATGCTCGGGCTAGTTCGAAATGTTGAAGGGGTTTCGAGCTGTGAAGGGTGCGGCTAGGCCTAGAGTTAAAGTTAGGGTGTGGAGTTATATTAGGAAATAATATTAAGATAAATAAGGAAAGTTTTGAAAAGATAACATCAATAGGGGAGGAAATTAGAGGTTAATAAAGCCAATATATTGATTATAGGTTTTAATAGGATTAATTAAGGGAATTAGGGCTCATCAATTAGATTAAATGAGCTCTAACAAGGGAAGTCTCATTTGACTTTTAAAAACATTTGAAAATCAAATTTTGAATTTCGAAAGTTTAAATTAATATAAGAAGTTGTTATTTTTTTAAAAAAATAATTATTATAAAGGATTTAACCAAGTAGTTCAAAATAATAATAATATAATTAATATGAAAAACATTTAAAGTTGGAGAAAAATGGAAGTGGGTACGGGTACGCGTACGAGGACAGAAACGCCTGACTTCGGATACGGGGAAAAATAGTACATGAGAGAAATACAGACAAAAGTAATGATGAAAACCGGTTGTTACATCATACCCACCTTAAGAACGATTCCGTCCTCGGAATCTAATCGGCTAATGCACCGGGAAAATATTAGGGTAACACTCACATCTCTCTTCTAATGTATACACACGATAAACAACCATCCTGCCATATTTAAATAGTATTTACAATACTAATACCAATACCAGTAGTAATACCACTGATAATACTAATCTACAACCACGTTAATAGTAGTAACAATACACATATACACATTACTAATTACGTATTTACATAACATGTTTAATATCATCCCATAAATATAATCCAACCAATTTTATACTCGGGTGAACAGTAACACCTTACTACACCACCACATCAATTTACTAGCTGCCATCACTTGCACACTCACATTATTACCAATACACAAAGCAATACCACACACCTTATACACTCACAATCTATACTGATATAGTACCACATGTCACATACACATACCACTAATAAAAATACAATTATTCTTTGTCAATTAACACTTCAATCGAACAATCACTTTTACACACCGCATGTTACCATACATACATTACAATACACACCACTACACGTATATACATGCACGTAATACCTTACACCAAACATAGATTTATGTACGCCTTACCCATAGTACTAGGGTCGTCGTAATCTACCCACCTTAGGATCAAGTCCGACTTCAGACTTCCCTAAATAGGCCGACAAGGGGTGAGCGGACTTAGACACTAAGGTCATTTTATCCCAGTCATACATACATCCTAATGAAACCTTATACATCCATTTGCATATTCTTACTCATATATCACACATTTTCAAGTACTTATACATGCATTCATTTCACATACATATACCTACTTACTCTACTACACGCCTATCTTGTAGCTATACAGGACAAATACACACACACCGGTATATACAACCATGGTAGTTTACCTAGGGCTAGTATACTATTACATACTTCCATATATGTAGTCACAAACATACGGCTCTGCATACCTCCTGGTATACGCAAGCTCACACATCTCCCGTAGGAGTAATACGACATAACAATCCTACTATACAAAAACACACTTATTCATACAATACATATATATACACATATATAACTAACCACATACATATATATGCACGAGTACACACAGACATGCTAACATATAAATCACACAATAAGTCTGCACACACAACTATATGCACCCTATTATCATTATACTTAACATGCATATCACTAGTATATAATTACAACCATTAACAAATACGACTAAGGCACAAATACTCCTAGTAACTAGCCAATATTAAATCTAATACGCACAGATATTCCTATAGGGATTTAGCCAATCACTTGCCTAAATATAAATATAACGGTTACTTTTATATACTCGACCATATACATACATATCACAAATTACCGTACACGCACATACAACACAATAGATAATCACACTATACCAACATATTAAGGGTAAATGCACTCACACGTGGGTGGTATATAGAGATTCGAACACACGGGTCCAAACTCAAAACCTATTTACATTCACCATAACAACACCACAATCAATGCTAATGGTCTCACCAAGCAATGATAACCTCTAAAGTGATACTAAGCAAGTGTATGATTCAGGGTTGAATGATCAAGGAAATAATGTTGTGATGGACGGTTTCGAATGTGGCATGGATAAGAGAGTAGTTTGGTTGGGTGAGATAAAATATTTATGAACAATAATAAGAAGATAAAGATGTGTGTAAGAAAACAATACCGTCATAACTTACGTAAAATAGTGAGCATCCAGTAGGAGTTAAGACGTAAAAATGTGATCAGTCAAATAATAGGTGAAGAGTAACATGGGCCCAGTGATGTAGTGCTTGTTTTGCAAATGGAAAATAGGTTCGTAAAAAGAAATCTTTTTCTTTCTTAAAATATATGAAGACAAAGATTATAAAATTGACACACAGGATATTGAAACTCTATTTAATCCCTGGAAAGTATTTTAGAAGTAGGTATCAATGACTGTTTCGTAGTACATTAGTAAAAAAAGATGACTTTTGAACTAGCGAATTAGAAATAAAGTTTTTTTTTCTTCTTTTTTTAAAAAAAAGTTCATTGCATGAGGAAAATAGAGTAGCTATATAAGGTTGGGTTTAAGTCGATCGAAGTGTAGAAAATCTAAGTAAAGGTTTTCGAATTGATTTTAAACTTAGCGAAGAATTTAATAAAAGAAGTATCGAAAATACTTTATAAAAGACCTTGGATCTGAAATGGAGAGGTTCAAAGTTAAAGATGGCGGACCTGTAGAGTCTATGTGAATCAAGGACAAGGAATGGGTTCGACGATCGAAAGGTAAGGATGACTAGGAAGTAACTCCGTGAGTACGCTACGATGGCTTTCTACAATCACTAACCTAGAAGTGTAATGATTAGGAAATAGTAAAATCAGGGAAATAATCATTGGGTCGGCTAAGGTTTAGCACTAAGGTTCTTCAACGAACTAGACTGCGATACGGAAACCAAGGATGAAGGTTCGTTGAGGATCGAGGTCGAGATCTTATCTATAGGTCTGGAATATTCTACGCTTCGAAGTCTACTCATTACATGTGTCTCGGGTTCGACTTGCACGGATGCGATGATCGCTACGTCCGGTTAGGCCCTAGCTTCGATGAATCTAAGCGAACGGCTAACGAAACTCAAAATCTAATGTGGTTAGGGCTGGATGACCAATCGCTAGGGTGACTCCCAAGATGGTAATACTAAGTCATGGCAAGGACGTCTAACTAACGAGCACGAGCGTCTAACTAACTCTTCCTATTATCCTGTCATTGGGTTCCTATCGTGCTGAGACGAGGCATTCGAGTAATTTTGTGTACGAACTAATTCTGGATGTTTGGGCTAAGAAAAGCGTTCTCATTGTTCTGAATTTTGCAATTGCAGGACCTGCATGGGCCACCACTAAAACCTGTAACGCCCCGCTTTCCAAAAGACACTGGAAGCGAGAGCGTTACGCGGTCCACTTGAACTGGAGCCGTGAAGCTTGAGTTCAATAAGCGTCTGTGATAAAAACCCAGAAAAGGGTCATTGCATTTTGCGTATCAGAACAATCAGAAAACATTTCGTTAAATTAAAAGGGCACTTCCAGAATTGTTCATACAAGAAAATAATACAACTGGGCCTCAGCATGGCCAAAAAGGAAACTATTACAAGGCACTAATCATACTACAAGGAACTAAACTAAAACTCAAAGCAGCGACGAAGGCTCTAGTCTTCCGCAGAAAGCGGCTCGGCGTCTACGACCAACTCTGGCTCTCCGAGCCAGTTGTCACGTACGAATCCTCCGGGTACTCAAGCGCTAAATCTGACATACATCCACAAACAATGAATGTATGTCAACAAGGGCTGCAAGAGAAGGTTAGCAACCCAAACAAGATGTGCAGCTGATACGAATTTAAGAAACATTAAACATTTTAAAAAGAAAGGTGACTGCAGCAATATAACGAGACAATTATACTGAAACGAAAAGTAAACATCCCTAACATGTAGTTCTAAGCAGTTGCAAGAATTATAGTAGGGTTTTTTTGAGGTCATTAGCATTTCAATTATCAAGATGACCAAGTTAGCGTTGCAAGTTTTCATGTCAAGAGTTAGCATTCTAATCTAGGGTTCACGCCTGTAGGTCGTGATGAGGAGGTCGTTCCTCTCACGGGGGCTTACCGTGATTGATGCTAACCCACCGCATGCGGGTGGTGCTCTTGAGGAGAGTACCTTTCATACGCCTAGTGGCCGCTCAACCCTAACCCCACCCAAAAGTTTTGCCGGAACACGAGCCGGCCTAGTCGACTCACACGACATCACGATATCACGATACCGCCTTCGAGGCGCACGATTTCCACGATGTCCATACTTGTTAGGCATTCAAAATGCCCAGACAAGTTGTGTACCAATTTAACAATGTCATCATTTCTTATATACAACGTTTTCAATCATTAAGAGGGGGTTGCCGAAATTTTACGATAATTTAATGAGAGTGTTGAACATGTGAGTTAACGAACAGGTTGCGAAACTGAGTTTTCTTTGCCAATGTTTAAAGTTGCACACAAACAAGTTGTATGTCCAATCGTCACATTTTTAGTCTAAAACGTTACGGAAAAGATTTCATGCGTAAATTAACATGTAGTTTTCATGATATGCAGATTGAAGTAAAAAAATAGAGTACTAGTCATCAAACTTCAAAAATTCGTATTTAATTGCACACTTACCTGATCAGACGATTTCGGGGGGTCGTGGGTGTCCAAGCGATCGTACTGGGTGGCGTAATATAACTGTGTCACATGACACACAATGTCAACTAAAGAATTCTTAGGCAATTAAAATAATCCTAACCCTAACTTGAAGAAAGTTGTTTACAAGTATAAATGTGCACTACTGATTATAAGATATGTCTAAGCTTATACATATAATCCTAGTCTAATATTACATGATAATATTACTAACATCCAAATGAAACTGTGAACTACTACCATACCAGGCTTAGGAATGCATCTCATTAAACTAACACAAACTAACTTCTAAAATTATTATATGGTCAAAGCTTATAATGTATAAGTAAATAATAAAATAACTCCTTTATAACCTAATACTTATATATATAACCAGTACTGTCATTATAAATCATTTCACCTGTCTCGTCTCCATCCCCCTTTCATTTATATCTTGTTTCCCTTCTTTCCTTTGTAGGTGGAGAAAGCAGATCGGCGGCCATGGGAGCTACACGCCGGCGGCGGTGGTCGTAGTAGTAGGCGGGGCGAGGCAGCAGTCGGAGGCCGCAGGCGCTGGGAGATGGAGAGCGGCAGCGCCTGGCCTGCTGATGGTGCGGCGACGGCAACAGTGGGGGGGTCAACATCGAGCGGGGAAGTCGGAGCAGCGGCCACTTGAGCCGTGGGCTGTGCCGGCGTCTGCGAGGCTAGGGGCGAGTTCAGAGAAAGAGGTGGAAGCAGCAGCCGGTGGGAGGTGGAGGCCGCGGGCTTGCGTGCGTGGAGCAGGCAGCGGCTGCGTTGTGGGCGGGCTGCGGTTGTGCGAGAGGGTGGCCGCCGGTGCTTGGACGCTGTGGCGTCCGGTCAGATGGAGGGGAGGAGAACTGGGCATGGGGCATTGTCGTGGGTGTTTGCGGCAGGTAGGGGGCTTAGGGTGGCTGGCTTGAGGCGGCCACCGGAGGTGACATCGTTCGCGAGTAGGGGAGGCACCGGCGTAGCAGGACGAGGTCATCGCCGTGGGCTTGCGCTCGCGTGTGGGGGCTTGCGTTGTCTCGTGTGCGAGGGGGAGAACAGGCGGCGGCTGCTCACGATGATGGGTATGGTTAGAGAGATATACTAGGGTATGGTTTAATAATAGATATGTGAAGGATGATGTGCTAGCGGTTTATAATATTTTAGAGTGTAGTAGGTTACAAAAATTGTGTGTGTGTGGGGTTGAACAGGCCCAGCACGTGAATGGGTTATTTTCTTTTTTTTAATAGAAACAAGTAGGGTTTCGGCTTAGGCTTCTTATTATAATGGTGTAGAGTTCAAATAGGTTGCTGTGCAATGTTGAGGGTGAGAAAAAAACTAGGTTATTTTAATAGGCGGTGTAGGGTGAAGAAACGAAAAGACCTTAGGGTTTAATTATATAGATTATAGAGTAGGGCTCTGTCCTTGGGTTCTAAGGGTTGGCTGCAGCTCTTGTGAGCTAAGGTCCCTAAGGTTTGATTAAATAAAGGAAATAGTAGTGTTTGTGTGTGGGCTTGAACGTGCGCGAGGAGCTAGGCCTATGTTTTATTTTATAGGGTTTAAAAAAGATTGGGTTGCTACAGAAACACAGTTGGTGTTGGGTCCAAGTACACACTAGTATTTGTTGGATCTAACAACGCACGTGATGCTCGGGCTAGTTCGAAATGTTGAAGGGGTTTCGAGCTGTGAAGGGTGCGGCTAGGCCTAGAGTTAAAGTTAGGGTGTGGAGTTATATTAGGAAATAATATTAAGATAAATAAGGAAAGTTTTGTAAAGATAACATCAATAGGGGAGGAAATTAGAGGTTAATAAAGCCAATATTGATTATAGTTTTTAATAGGATTAATTAAGGGAATTAGGGCTCATCAATTAGATTAAATGAGCTCTAACAAGGGAAGTCTCATTTGACTTTTAAAAACATTTGAAAATCAAATTTTGAATTTCGAAAGTTTAAATTAATATAAGATGTTATTTTTTTTTAAAAAAATAATTATTCTAAAGGATTTAACCAAGTAGTTCAAAATAATAATAATATAATTAATATGAAAAACATATAAAGTTGGAGAAAAATGGAAGTGGGTACGGGTACGCGTACGGGGACAGAAACGCCTGACTTCGGATACGGGGAAAAATAGTACATGAGAGAAATACAGACAAAAGTAATGATGAAAACCGGTTGTTACATCAGCTAGTGGGCACCCTACCAGCAGCCCCAACAACCTCAGCAGCAATTATATAATCCCCCTCAACAGCAGGACCAGTTATATCAGCCACCTCCACCTCAGCAGTAGATTTATCAGCAGTATCCCCCAAGAAATCAGCAGCCCCCGCCTCAGCAGCAACAATTCCATCAGCAATGGGTGATCTCTCCGGTCGAGAGTCTCTTGACTCAATATATATCAAACCAGGAGAAGATCAACCTTTAGCTGCAGATTGGGCTGAAGACTTTGACCGATCAGGTGACCCAGCTGGGGTTGCAAGTGGCTAATCTTCAAAAAGCACAAGGGCAACTACCAAGCCAGCCAGAGGTCAATCCAAGGGGACCTAACCAAACATTATCCTTGACGCATGGTCAAGCAAATGTGTCTGCAAGAGCTTGAGAAGTGGTACGCAGATTCTGGCGTGCGAGGCTATGAAAGAACCCGAAGCACCATTGGTCGATGATAGACCAAATCTGACGGCAAATGACGATGGAGCTTCGACGTCGAACCCCATAACTCCGGAGGGAATTTCTGAAGAGAAGAAGAAAAATGAGGAGAACAACTCGAGGGTCTTCAAGCCCACAGTGCCATTCCCGCGAAGGCTTGCCAAGGCGAAAATAGATGAGAAGTACGGCAAGTTTTTCGAAATGGTGAAAGACTTGAGTTTGCAAATCCCCTTCCTGGAGGCTATAGAGACCATCCATTCATATGCAAAATTTCTGAAAGACTTGGTAACAAAGGGGACAAGGTAGGAGAAAGTCGTCTTAACGGCGGAGTGCAGCACTTTGATTCAACGAGCGAATCCGCCAAAGCTCAAGGACCCCGGGAGTTTTTCTATCCCATGTTCGATAGGGGAGGTGAAAAACAATCGGACGCTTGTCGATTTAGGTGCAAGCGTGAGTCTAATGCCTCTATCGCTGTATAAAAGGATAAATCTCGGTGAGCTTGAACCCAATGGAATGACTTTGCAGCTGGGAGACAGATCAGTTAAGTACCCGGTGGGGGTTGTGGACGACTTGCCGGTGAACGTCAGCGGAGTGCACGTGCCGGTGGATTTTGTAGTAATGGACATGCCTGAGGATAATCACACTCCGATTATCCTCGGGAGACCCTTCATGGCAACCGCAGGCGTGCTCATAGATGTCAAGAAAGGGAAGCTGTCCCTGAATGTGAGAGACCAGAAAGTCGAGTTCGACTTAGCTTTGTCAATGAAGTTTCCACCTGAGGAACAAAAATGCAATCTGCTGGAGGTCAAGAAAGAAAGAATCAATGAGGCAGGAGCTTGGGAGGTTCTCTCGAGGAACCCCCCGATAGCTTGGAGGGCCTTGAGGAGAACATTGGATTGGAAAAAGAAGAAGTCGTTGTAGACGTATGTGTCTCCAGAACGATCCCCCCCGGATTTATGCAGGTTGCTCTAACAAAGAGCAAAGGAAAAGATCCCTTGGGGCTCACAGCTGATGAAGTCCAGATCCTGAAAAGAGTGGCGACTGATGCCAACGTGAGGGGAAAGCCCCTAGACACCACCAGCGGGAGGATCGTTGAGAGCATCTACCTGTCACCTCTGTCACTGACGAGAGCCCCCGCTCCTACAGCTGAAAGGATGCCGATCATTGGGTATCACCCGTATATACCCCTATGATTATCATATATCGGGAGTCGAGCAAACGACTTTAAACAACATCGCTTCATGAGAGGCAACCCATGTTCTGAAAATTTGTCGGGTTTTATAGGATTAGTTTTCTCTTATTTTTGCGAATAAATTCTGCTATGGGGATTGTCGTTGGGAGACTTAGATAAATTTTTGTATCTGTGCAGGAAATTACCTTCACCCGATCGGTTCATGCATCAACCGATGGGGTGGCAAGTATCTGAAGATGGCCAGTATTAACACATATGCCAACAGATCGGGTGACTCAAGCGGCGATTGGGTGGCAGATCGGGTGGAGATGACAGAGCTCTCGGGAATTTTGGTGTTAAATCAACCGATCGGTTGATGAGAAGCTGTGATCGGGTCGTAGACCGGGTGGAGAGTACAGAGCTCTCGGGAAATTTGTGAAGCGGTCAACCGATCGGGTGAAATCTCACCCGATCGGTTCACCTGTAGCTGCTTTCCAACAAGAGAATTTCAAAATCGACCCACCCGATCGGGTGAAATCTCACCCGATCGGTTCGCTTAACCCTATAAATACCACCCCTCACCCGATTTCTTTGCGGTCAACCGATCGGGTGAAATCTCACCCGATCTAGTTCCTAGCAGTGGAGTCCCCGTGTTCGACCCCCAAGCTACACTACAACACCATGCACTTGCGGTTATAAATATTTAAATCTGGTATCCCCGTTCCGACTACACATTGCAAAATCTAGGGGACGTCAAGTAGCAACTATTCTTTGGTCGCACAGGAAAATGAAGAGGTACTGCCGGTCGCAGAGACAGAAGCGAACAACACAACAAAACAACAACAGAAACGAATGGCAGCAAGCAGAAAATGGTTGTTGCGCAATTTAATGAAAATATAGCTGTTGAGCAAAATAAAAACGTAATGAGCTTTTTAAATTCTTTAAAAGCAAAAGGGCTAAAAAAATATGATGCAAAACTCGAGCACTCCGCACGCGCAAATGTGAACCCCCCAAATATGCAACATAAACTTGTATTAAATTTGGGTTTGGTACTCGTATATTTTAAAATTATATTGAAATTATATAAATAACTGCGATTTGAACTTATTATTTCATTTATATATTTTGTTCTTGAACCGTGTTTGTGATACTGGAGGAAAATGAATTAGTAGGGTGTGTTTATAATTTTAATGTTGTTGATGCTCTCTGCATCAAAGAAACCGGGGGTGGCAATCCCGGCCAAATATGCATTAGATAGAAACCTGCTCGGATTACCTACGCGGCAGAACTTAGTTGATTTCTATAATAATTTTTCAACCTGATCGAAATTTAAAAGTATTTTTATTTATAAGTTTTTTTTTTGTTGAAAAATTTGCTTTAGGACAACGCTAAAAACCTGCTGCAACCTTTAGTACCATGCAAAGTTCCCCGTTGGTGCTTCGTATTATTTCTTCGAACAAGAATAGTGGGCATGATGATTTCTTTGCTTATTATTAAAATTTTGTTCATTATTTATCATTATGTAGCTGAGTGATGAAAACCACATACTAATTAGTGCATGCCATCTCTCTCAAAGGATCTGTTCATAGCTGGCATATTGGTCCCGGACCTCCCGGTGAATCTCATTTGCGAGTACGTCCTTCCACCCCTCACCACGATGATGATTACGTTCATGAAACTTCGGTTATAATTATGACGATCACCTATCAGCAAGCTGGATACTTTATGCTTTGAATGACGAAGCAACGTGTAAGGTGGCGGCTCGGATTTGCGTTGCTTTCTGCATGCTACTCCTTTCGGCAAGTTTTGTTGCTTTAATAATATTATTAAATTAAACAACTTAAAAAACAATCATGTTTTGTTGCATAATCCAGTGATTTCGGCAAGTTTCAATCTTTTTTCCTTTTAAAAGCTCATCGAATAAATCTATAAATAAATAAAGTTAGCTTCTTTTTAATTACATACTTTAACCACAGCCGAAGACAACCGTGGCTTTTAATGCAGGCTGATCATCCAACTCTGCCGTCTGAAACTAAACAGAAAAAATCAAAATTTTTGCACTAGCAAATAAATAAAAATCATCAAAAATATCAAAAAATTAGAGCGGGTCACGATCATCTTACGGGTCTAACAGGACCGCCACACTTACGGGTTTTGGTGGGGCCGACGAAGATACGAGAGGAGCTCTCGCCAAGAATCTCGACTCAAGCAGAGGAACTTGAAGGCCGAGCGGCCCATCCCATCTATTTGGGAGAAGCCAAGAAGCCAAGAAGCTCAGGAGAGCGATTTATTTGGGAGAAGCTGATTTTTTGTGACATAAATAGTCAAGCAAGCAGAAAGGGAAAGGGAGAAGAGAACAAAAGAAAAAGAAAATTTTATCTCTAGTTTTGCCTTAGCAGCCAGTGACCCATCTCATCTATTTAATGTTCTGTCTTTTTTTCCAAGCCCACCTAAAACTCACCCAATTAATAAAACTCACATTCACCCTCTCTCTTTTGTCTACCTGTCCCCACCCCAACTCATATTATGGGTTTAGTAATTGTGGGGGCATGGGCCAGATTGGTGCCTTATTATCTAAAATACCAAAAACTGAACCAGTTCTCAGTTTGTCTCTTCCAAAAATTTTGTGGGGGCCCGTGCCCCCACACTTCTTGCCGTAGGCCCGCCCCTGGTAGTGCATGCAAGTGGATCCGAACGATTCTTCATTTTTCTGTCTATGCCTATGGATCGTCACATAATTTGCACCATATCACAACAGCTAAGAGCATTAGCAAGTCAAACCTTTACGGGAGCACATGCTTCGACTCCTCCGATGCTGAAATGAGAACCTGAAGAAGAAATGATTAAATATATGAAATGAGAGAGAGTATTGAGAATGAGAATGCTAGAGGGCTATATATAAAGTTTATGAAGATGCATTTTGATAATTCAACTTTGTTGATGGGCCCATCATAGTTTAGATTAAGTTATTGGGCCTGCTTTAGCTTCTATACTTACGTGTCTTTGCTGATGATGGGTTTGAGGATACCTTATTGAGTGGTATTCACCACTAATCCATCAATCGGTCCAATCCTAATTTGCATAGGATTGGATTAACGACAGAGGTTATATGTATGTAGTACCCCACCATGATATAGGCTTCTTTTGCAACCTTTTTGTCATATGATATGAACTTGTATTTACTTTGGTTAGATGACAACAATGATCTTTGATATCTCTGCATTTGAGTAGGAATCCTCATTGGCTATGACTTCATCTGAGACATATTGAGCATGCGTTTTTTTAAAAACTTAACCCACCTTTTAACGACATGATTAAAAGATGTACATTCTAAGGAAAATCCACACATTTTCTAAGCAAGAGGAGTATCCATGTTGAGTAGGGTCTCTGTCAATTATAAATAGGTCCCCTTGGCTCTTTTTTAATTTGTACATATGTAGAAGCTTTGGCATTGAGAAGGAAGATGACGGATAGTAGAAGCAAGCAATGATCATCACAAAAGTTCTCCTCATGGTTCTCAGCATCAGGGGTCCCCACTAGCTAGTGGCAATTTGAGGAAACAAGGCGATTACTACTGCTCGAATAGGTAGGAAAGGCCACTCAGAAAATTGGCGTCAAATTTTCCCGGTTCATGAGCGTAAAGAGGTAAGCAGGAGCTCTTCCAAGGCATATGGAGGAAAGCATGAAAGAAATCATAAGTCTTCATATGACGGGGCTCACTAAGGAGGTAAGCAGGTAATGACATGCGAGGCTGAAGTAGTAATGAGTGAGCACACTAGTTGCTAAAAGTAGCAAAAGGAAACGTCAATCAAACAACCAATGGAGGCATATAAAAACGTTGCTCACGTATGCATGGGGGCCAGGTCACCCAGCTCACCCCCGCAAAGGGGAGACACGAGTTACCCCAACTTGTACCTGCTTGAGGGTGTGGTACCTATCTCCACTAACAGAGGGGTAGGAGTATCCTGGCATCCTTTGTGCAAAGGGCGGGGGTGGTCACTTCCATCAACGGTGTATGTATTGAGGTAACAAGAAGGGGATGGAGGAACCCAATAAGTGTGGCAATATACCATGGAAGACTATCACATGAGGAAACTAAGTGAGGGGGTACTCTGGCTCACACCCATCCAGTGGGCTCCCTTAGTTTGACGTCCCGTCGGGTTCACTTTGTGTACAGTCGGAACTGGGATTCCAGGATTAAAATTTATAACCACAAGCGCACAGTGTCGAATTGTGGCTTGGGGGTCGAACACAGGGAGGTGTGTGATGTGCTTGTAACAAAGAGGAACCGAATCACCCGGTGGGTGAGCTAGCCCTATCGCTTGGTGGGTTGTCACGATATGAAACTACTGAAAGGTGTAAGATATAAAAAGTAACATAGGACCTTGGTTTCCACCTTATCATGAGTTCTCACCATTACGATCTACGGTTAGAAATACGATCGAATTCTAGGGTTTAGTGGTGGGCCATTGGCTCTGATAGCGGTACCTAGCGTCCCATGGGCCCGATATTCCGGTCAATGCCCAGGATGATACGCTAGGTCTACCCGGGTTCAGACGGTGGGCATTCCCATGCCCAACACTGACCGACTCCGGGAGCACTAAGCTCACAACGATTATTCCCGACATTTCATCCAAGCCGTTCCCATGAGCGAGGAATCAATATCTACGCTAGGGGTGTGAGCTGTGGCTAGGGGATTAAACTCCGGTTTTATTTCCCCTTGGCCCGACGGTCAAAGGCGGTCTTTCTCCCGCTAATGACAATAAAATTCCCCGCGGAACCATCTAAATCCCTATATCATATCGAATCCCTAATCCTATGGTCGTTCTAGGGAGAACCCACGAAGGGGTTTCCACCAATGTCCCAGATTAGAAAACTACTCACTAAACATGGCGATAGATGTAACAAAACAAATTTCAGCCATTAAAAAGATAATCAAGCAATAAACTATTGTAGCAAACGATAGTATTAACCCAATATCAAAGTACCAAAGCGATCAAGAAACTTACAAATCAAAATAAATTCTCAGCAGTCAAAACCCCTAAAAATCTTAAGAAAATGGGGATTGCGTTTTTTGGGAAACCTAGGGCTATATATACATTTTGGCAAGATGCCAGTGAATATTCCCACGAGAAGACAAAAATAAACGTCCACCCGATCGGTTGAAAATTCAACCGATCGGGTGAGACAATCAGAAAAATAGTCTTCAGCTTCTGAAATACTTAAACCGATCTCCGAACCGATCGGGTGAAGTCTTGAAATCTCGAGCTGGGATGCTGCTGCTACAGGTGACCCGATCTGTTGACAAGTCAACCGATCGGGTGGCTTTGGCATAGAAAAACAGAGAAGACTGTCGCATCCAACCGATCACTGAACCGATCGGTTGGGGTTTGCTTCATTGCTGCTTCTCCTCGGATCTGATACATGTGCACAAACCGATCGGGTGGGTCTGTCCACCCGATCGGTTGAGGGCTGATACATGTTCTTTCTTGACGATTAGCCCTCAGGTTCTCGTGTGGCACCTTTCATTGCTCCGGGGACTCATGATGTGAGCTTTGTATGTCCCCTACGCTGGCAATCTCCTGCAAATAGCATACAAACACAAAGAAAGTGAAAAGGAACTAAAAACCACAAAAGAATAGATATGAAACAATGGAAAACGATGGAAAATCACGGAGAAGACGTGCGTGAGTATATAAAATATAAACGCACGTCAAAATTCTCCAAGCTGAACCCTTCCTTGTCCTCGAGGAAGAAGAGTGAGAATAGGAGCTCGGGGGGAAAAATAGAAAGGAAGAAACAGAAGAATGTTGAGTATTGATTCCCCGGATTTGGTTTTGATGATGAGCAAACATAAATATTGTGAACTAACTCCTTTGTGAGTGCAGTTATGGAGATCGTCGCCAAAAGTCTACGTATATCAAAAGCGACGTCTCAAGACTTCTCAAAGCGCGTGATCGTGTGCCTGAAGCTTCGTTGAAGCTCAAGGACCATTATTGAAGTCAAGAAGATTCGATTGAAGGTTTTGAAGACGGTTCGTCAAGTTTTAGAGCTAGGATTCGATTGAAGGTTTTATGTCTTCTAGCTTCATAGAATAGAATGTTAAGCCTTGAGTAGGACTTACATTATAATCTTCTTATCGCTCATATCTTAGAGCTAGGATTATCTTAGAAGCCATTAAAAACTTTCCCGAAGCCTATCGCTTCTTCCCTCGGCTTCTAGTGCATCTTAGTTGGTTCAAGTAGAAGAATCGACCGACTAGATGACGATCTAGTCGGTCGGTAATTTCTCTTGAACCGACTAGATGTCCTTGCTCAATGCAGCCTAGGCTCTGTTGATCAATTAGTCGGTCAAAGAAGGTTCAACGACCGACTAGATGACGATCTAGTCGGTTAGGAATCCTTCTCAGACCGACTAGTTATCATTGCCTCTGCTCAGCCTAACTAACTGTTTACAGTTAGTCGGTCAAAGCTCAACGACCGACCGACTAGTTGAGAAACTAGTCGGTTGGAAGTTGTTTTTAAACCGACTAGCTGTCTTTGATTCTAGCCTATACTATTTCATCTCTTAGTCGGTTCATGTTGACTCACCGACCGACTAGTTGTGAAACTAGTCGGTTGGCAAGTATTCTTGGACCAACTAGTTCATCATTGTCTGAACTTCTCTTTTGGCTGTTCTCCAGTTAGTCGGTTCATGTTGATTCACCGACCGACTAGATGTGAATCTAGTCGGTCAGTGTTCCTTCTTTGACCGACTAACTGCTTCAGAAATATGACCGTTAGGAATCTTTTTAGCACGATTTTTCTTGCCTCTATAAATACAAACCTGATTCATTTAAGGCAAGGTTAGAGGTCCATTATCCAAGTTATTTCAGACCAAAGAGAAGGGTTTTTCTCAAGCTATTTCTAAGCTCTCTCTTCTCACCAAGAATCTCTCCTTCACTCTTTGAGCAAAATTCCTCAAGAGAGATTCTCTCCATTGTGAGCCATTCAAGCCAAGGGCTTTGAATCCAAGTCACCAACTCCTCCCTAGCCATCTATTGCTGTCCATCTTGGTGGAGCTAGGGTTTGGTGCTTGCTTCTTCCTCAAAATCCATCCTTGCCCTAATTTGGTAAGCTATACTTAAGGCATAGGATTTTGTGGTAAGTGTTTTATTATTTCATCTCATTTAATATTTGAGTTTGTCTCTCGGTTGTGAGAGAGGGTGTGATCCTGGGTTGTGGGAGTCACATGTCATTTGTGTATGATTTGGTCTTGTAGAGGTTTTTTTACAAGAATTTCAAGTGCTAAATCTTGGGTTAGTGGTTTCTAACTCAAGTATCCGGAGGGGATCCGGGTGGTTGGGACGTAGGATCACCGGGAACAAGTCGGGGAGACTTGGGTGGATCCGAACCCGTTACATCGATTGTTTGCGTTGTCTTATTCTTGTTGTTCGTAGTCTATTCCGCATTGTTGTTTGTGTGTTTTCACAATAATTAGGAATAACTCTTTTGATTATTTTAAAGTAATATTCACCCCCCCTCTAGTACTTGTGCAGTAGCTACGCAGGGCACTACAAAGAAGAAAGCGAAATCCTAGATCACCCGTCAGAGCCAACGAAAACTAACACGCCACACTAAGTAAGCATGCAATAATTATATCACTAAACCCAAGAATATGAGTCCAAACAAGTGTCGTAGGTACATGCGGTAAAGCGCGAGTGAGTGAGGTCGTGAACTAGCAGACGGTGTAACTATCTAAATTGTGCAATAAAGCTCCATATACTCATACCCATAAGATGACCCAAATATCGAATCAATTCGAATTAGCGGTGAATAATAGTTCTAGCATGCATGAGGATAGAGTAAGAATAGAAAACATATCATATGTCGGAGACTCTACTGCTAGGAACTAGGAAATTGCTGCACGAATGCCAAGATGATCGCTAAAAATTCCTATGCCAAGTGTGTTCGAAACCGAAGGGGGTTGAGTAGGTGTGGAAGAGAGCACTCGGTGTAAATTCTCGCCTTCCCTTTATTCTTGGCGGTAGGAGTAATATTCACAACGGAAGATTTTTTTTGGGTTTTGGATATTTGTAAATTTTTTGGATTTTTGTTATACATATTTTTTTCTTTTCTTCCCTTTTTTCTTTTTGAATTTTTCTTCTCTTTTTTTGGAAGTGGGATAATGAAAAGTGTGCACTCCCCCAAATGGGAGAACGATGCACGATGATGGGATCTGCACCAAGTAAAACAAAAAAGAATTCGAATTCTAGACACTTGGCAAAAGAAGTTTTTTTCGCAGATCAGAACATAAGCAAAATGGGTTATCCTAGTCCTATTGGTAGAGTCCCGACACATGCGATTTGAGGCGTAATATATATAGATTATTCATGCATAAAGAAGTAGACAGTGGAGGCAATATACCGCATATTTGGAATTGAAGCATGATAGTCTTGGGGCCATCCAAGGATAGTCATATAAAACAAAATCACAACGTAAAAGCACACCAACTAGCTAGTCACGGCACACAACTCACACAAAAGAAAAGTGAACCCACGGAGCATGAAATGCAATAGGACTCAGCTTCCTAGGGTTAATGAGAATGATTATCGTAGCTAAGCTAAGTGTGTGTGGTTCCATGGCAGTTCATCATGTGGGGTCATCTCTAGGAGAGGGAGACATAAAAAAGAAGGAAAGAAAAAGAAAAATACGACGAAAACGACTCAAAACGGGAAAAAGACAAGACTGACACACAAAGTGCGACTCCCCCAAGCTGAACATTGCATTGCCCTCAATGTAATAGGAGTAAATACGGGAGGGCAATGAAAGATGGGAGGGAAGTACGCACCGACAAATAAACGAAAAAATGTGAAAAACACACAAAACGAGATATGGAAAAATAAAGAAAATAAACACACAAATCAACTATACAAAAACACATACACACGAACACACAAAACAATCACACGACAAACATAACACGACAACACTTACAAAAGATTGATTTCCTCCAAGCTGATCATGACAATGCCAGAAAAGAGATGTGATCATGGTGAATCAGAAAAAATGGCTAGGGGACAATCAGAAAAAACAAAATCAAAGTGCAGGAGCGGAAGGGTCCCCATCCTCCTCGGAAAAGAGTGGAGGGGCGCGGCATGGAGGCAAATTTTATTCAAAAAAAGCGATTAATCCTAATACGCTCCTCTCGCTGCCGAGAGGAGACGAGTTTATTCTAGTCTAGACTAGAGAAAGGTAAAAATTTT
This sequence comes from Scilla litardierei, assembly GCA_030789695.1. Taxonomy (NCBI): domain Eukaryota; kingdom Viridiplantae; phylum Streptophyta; class Magnoliopsida; order Asparagales; family Asparagaceae; genus Scilla; species Scilla litardierei. The sequence continues at coordinate 65,201,054 of CM061132.1, forward strand.
TACACTACTAGATTTAGATACACTTGAGCAAACGGTGGATCTACGATCTGAAGCGGAGCAGGAAGCTGCTCTTCCTGTTCTTTTTGTGGCTCCGCCAATGTTCTAGTGCCACGAACACCAACGAACTCCAGCAATGCTCCCCAAGCTTCTCTCGATGATGTCCACCTAAATCATTCGAAAGAAAATGAGCATCAGTTCGTGGTGAAAAATTCTTCCCCGCAATAAATGTATCCCAAAAAGTATCGTCAAAGTGAAATGTAAAGCGTGGAAAAAGTTGACGATGACTCCCTACGAATGTGGTGCTATGCCCTGGTGGTGACGCGATGATCTCCTGTCCACGTTCAGCAACGAGCTCGTCATGTGCTGACATACCCTGCCATATCTCTGTATAATGTGAATCTGGATCCTTTGGAGGGTATGTCATGTTAGTAGTATTTGAATCTAAAAATATGGGGAATGTCATATGTGATTCAGAAATAGGGTCTAAAAGATCTCCCTGAGTGGGAGCAGTAAGCTCTGGTGGATGCGATGCCTCTGGTGGCGTGAGTATGAGCTGTGGAGGTAGTGGTAGAGGTAAGGGAGCATGAGGCTCAATAGAATGAGTCGTGATGTTCACGGCTCTACGCTCTCCCTCCTCATCGATATGGACATCCTCCATGGCCTCCTCGGTACCATGTGTCTCAAAAATTGTACCTGCATGGGAAAGGGGACTCATATCAAAATTTTCAAATTGTAAACCATAAGAGTTACCTTCCGTGGTGCAAGTTGTCGATGATGTATGAGACACGACTGCTTCACCCCCAAAAGTAGAAGTGGTAGGCGGAAATGGAATTGGTGAATCCACCTGGCCTGGGTTACCGTGGAATCCTCCATCAATAACATAAGGATAGACTTCTGATATAGAGATGAGGACGATGGTATTGTCGGGCCTTGATTTACAAAGGAATTCGCCACTAACAACTCAAGATTAGTCCTAGGTGGTGGAAGTGAAAGTGGTGATGGAAGTGAAAGTGATGGAGTCATCTGGCCTTGGTTTAAAATATTGTCTTCTAATAATAATTCAAGGTCAGACTTCGGTGGGGGGAGTGGTAATGGAAGTGGATGTGATATCCATTGCATTTGAGTTGCAATGGAGTTTTCCAAGAATAATTCAAGGATCGATCTTGGTAGAGGATGGGGTGTGTAAATTTGGGGGTAAGGATGGGAGAGTTCTTGATGTAGGTTGTGGGTATATGAGTGTGGGGTGTAGGGCTGGGCACTGAATTGGTAATGGATGGTCGTATGTCCCTGCATCCCATAAGCTTCGCAAACTGCGACGACCCGCGAATAATTCTCATATCCTCACATCTACGCATCGTATGGCATGTAAGCATCAAAATTCTCGATGTATGATCCATCGGGCATCCACATAATTCACCTAACAAACAAAAATTTTGGCTACGATACGCGCGTCAGTGGTACGAGGAATAGTACAAACTGATATGGTGGTAGGGACAGAATTTGTTTATTGAATTTTTTATAATTTTTATATAAAACGCGTCTAACGACCGCGTTTATGAGCTAGTCTCAGGGATTATTGGGCCCTAAATGAAAACAAGCACGTTGCCTCCCCGACAACGGCGCTATAAAGCTTGACGTCCCGCCGGTTTCACTATGTGTAAAGTCGGAACGGGGATACCAGGATTAAAATTTATAACCGCAAGCGCACGGTGTCGAAGTGTGGCTTAGGGGTCGAACACAGGGAGGCGTGTGATGTGCTTGTCAACAAAGAGGAACCGGATCACCCGGTGGGTGAGCTACCCCTATCGCTTGGTGGGTTGTCACGATATGAAACTACGGAAAGGTGTAAGATATAAAAAGTAACATAGGACCTTGCTTTCCACCCTATCATGAGTTCTCACCATTACGATCTACGGTTAGGAATACGATCGGATTCTAGGGTTTAGTGGTGGGCCGTTGGCTCTGATAGGGTACCTAGCGTCCCATGGGCCCGATATTCCGGTCGATGCCCAGGATGATACGCTAGGTCTACCCGGGTTCGGATGGTGGGCATTCACATGTCCAACACCGACCGACACTGGGAGCACTAAGCCTACAACGATTATTCCCGACATTTCATCCAAGCCGTTCCCATGTGCGAGGAATCAATGTCTACGCTAAGGGTGTGAGCTGTGGCTAGGGGATCAAACTCCCGTTTTATTTTCCCTTGGCCCGATGGCCAAAGGCGGTCTTTCTCCCGCCAATGACAATAAAATGTCCCGCGTAACCACCTAAATCCCTATATCATATCGAATCCCTAATCCTATGGTCGTTCTAGGAAGAACCCACGAAGGGGTTTCCACCAATGTCCCAGATTAGAAAACACTCACTAAACATAGCGATTGATGCAACAAAACAAATTTCAGCCATAGCTAGGAATTATTTCAACATGATACATTTTAACCTGCAGGTTTAATTAGGTTAGTTGAATTATTAAATTAATTAAGCTAAGTGTATTAAAAGGGGATTAGTGGAAAAACTGGGTCTAGCGGTGTCCGATAATTATGAGAAAAATACATGGACGACCATGTCGACGAGAGGGTCGAGACTAAGAAGGTCGGTCATGGGCTAGGGCAACAGAGAATGGAACTAAAAATAAAAAGTTCTAACGACGAAAGTGACAGTTACGACACCCTTCAAACAAAGTTATTTTGTGGGAGAACGACCCGTGAAATAATTCCACAAATAATTCCACAAATAAGTACTCTTCCAGATGGTCACAAGACATATCACATCGTACGTTTCAGATACAAGAAGAGGTCAAAATAAATACGTGTACGAACAAAAGTACACGCACGAAAAACGTACGATCGAAAAGCGACCGTGACAGTAGCCGCCAAGCTTACAACATGTTATCATCACGCTCAAAGCTGAGCCGAACCTCTGTCGACGGACGAATCGCAATTCGAAAGGGCTTCCTTCACCGAACGTCGCTAGATCCGACAGGTAGGATCTAGATGTAATTTTTATTCCCCAGATCTAAACTTTTATGCGCATACGATTAGATCCATGTTATTTTAATTTGATCTAGATTTTTATCTTTAGATCTACATGTTTGGATCAATGTTTGGTTAGTATAGATCGGATTTTTATCTCAGATCTGCATGCTAAATCAACCTTTTAATGATAACTCGACGTTTTTATCACTAAAAATCAAATTTTTACGATTAAAACGCTAATTTGAAGACTGAAAATAGCTTTTTTTATAAATATCATGTTTTTATGTTCTTCTTCCCCAAATCTTCAAACCCTAGAGGGGATTTTTTGTCGCCATGCGGCCAGAAGCCACGAATGCACGAAACCCCCCATTGCGATCTCCCCGCCACCAGAAGCGGCGTCGTACCGCTGCCGCTCCGACGGCAGACAGTGCTGCCGCTCCCGACAACAAACGCCGCTACCGCCCGGAGCGGTAGCAGGCGCTGCCGCTCCCCGCGGCAGACACCGTCACCAGCAGCGGCAGCGGCCGCCGCCCAATCGCCAGAAACGACGGCGGCGACGTTAACCCCCCGCACGTGTGGCCAAACCCTAGCCGCCAGAAGCAGCATCCCACGTGATGCAACCCCTAGCAGGTTGCACGGGATCGCACGGCAGATCACCTCCAAAAACCCTAACTAGGGGTTTTCCATAAAAATTTTGTTTTTACAAATTCTTTTTTCAGATTTAATTAAGACTTTTTCCCTTTGTTAAATCCCGATTAATTACACGCTTTATAAATCATCGCATTTTGGATTATTTGATTATTATATGTTTAATAATTAGGAAGATTCTGCAACTGCTCTGTCGTTAGTTAACTAACTTAACAGTGAATGACTTTGCCTAGTGGTCCAATAATTATTAAACGAAAAATTTTCATTTCCATTATTAAATGCCTGTGATGATTAATTGCCTGTGATGATTAATTGTCTGCGATGAAATAAAATGCCTGCTGCATTTTTTCTGCGACGTATATTTATATTTGTTGTGGCTTTGGATCGGCTAGCTATCACCATTATTTTCCTCGCATTTTTTCATTTTGAGAGAAATTGTAGTGAGGATAAAATTGTATAATCTCCAAGATTGGCGCACGTCCCACGAAGATGAAGATCTATTTTCAGAAGAATAGGGGCCCCACGCGGGTTCCCGAGTTGTATTTTCTATTTTATGGGACTGTATGGACTTTATTTTAAATGGTGATTAGCCGATCCACGTAACAAATATCTGTGTCTGAAATGCATAATTACTTGTTTTATTTTAAAATATCTAATTATTGCTCATTTTAACATGCTAGAGATAATGGCTAAAATCGCGAGCGTCGACTTTGACGTATTGGATGATGCATGCAAAAATTATCTGAGCTGGCAGTTGGATATCAAATTCCACCCGCGCTCTCAGGGACTGAGTCATGCCATTGCTGTAGACGATACGGTTTTTGACATAGATAAAGAGAAAGCAATTATCTATATCAGACGCCACATCGATCTGACCCTGAAGGCAGAGTACCTCACTGTGGAAGACTCTTACAAGTTATGGACCGCTCTCGAGGATAGATACAAACATCAAAGAGATGTTATCCTTCTCCGAGGGCGATATGAATGGGAGAACCTCCGTCTCCAGGACTCTAAGTCCATCACCGAGTACAACTCTGCACTTTTCAGTATCACCTCACGCCTGAAGTTGTGTGGTGAGAAAGTGACAGAGGAGCGCATGTTAGAGAAGACGTATACATCCTTCCACGAGAAGGATGTCATACTTATTCAACAATATCGTGAAGGAAAGTTCACGAAATACTCAGAGCTTCTCTCATGCCTTCTGATGGCAGAACAGAATAGAGACCTCCTTATGGCCACCCATAACTTGCGCATTGCTGGTACTGCACCTGCGCCTGAAGCGCACCACATCTCCTCCCAGAAGAAGAGGACCAACTTCAGAGGCAAACCCCAGAAGGGAAAGGCAATGAAGAAGCAGGCTAGAGGACCCCATCCAAAGTCCAACAATGAGGGAAAGAGGAAAAATGTGTGGAAGAGGAAAGACAACGGCCAGACATCTGCCCTCAGAAAAGACTGGAAAGATAAATGCAACAGGTGTGGCATGATCGGACACTGGTCCATAAATTGTCGGACTACACGCCACCTCCAGGACTTGTACAAAGCTAGCCAGAAGCCAGCCGAAACAAACATGGTGGAACACGAAGACCTAGCACCAATCAGGTTCATCGCTGAGGACTTCTCAAATAATGACCTACTCAACTGAAGCCTTATCTATTTTTAATTCTGCAATGCATTGTAGTTGAAACAATTTACTCTCCAGTTATTTGTTTTCTAGCATGTTCGATAATTTTCAGACATTAAATGATATTTAGTTATCTTTGTGCCTTATATTGCTATGCTTTTTCTCTCTTACTATTAGATGGATTATAAATGCCTAGTGGACAGTACCTCTACGCACACGATCCTCCAAGAAATTTGCTTCTTTCAAAGCATACACAAATACGATGGAACCGTGAATACCATTTCTGGTCCGTCAGGAATAACTGAAGGATCAGGGGAGGCACATTTTATGCTCCCTAATAAAACACAACTATTAATAAAACATGCCCTTTTCTCTCCAAGCTCACATAGAAACTTGTTAAGTTTCAAAGATATCCATTTAAACGGATACCACCTAGAAACGATGAACAAACAAAACAAAGAATTCTTTTATATAACGACTCTTAAAAATGGTGCTAAAACCATCGTTGAGCGTTTCGAGGGACTCCCGTCGGGTCTCTACCATACAAAGAAATGATCAATGGAATCTAACATAATTGAGCACCAGAAGTGCAATATTCAACCAGAATTCCAACTCTGGCACAATAGACTCGGACACCCTGGATCGACAATGATGCACCGCATCATATCCAATCCCGTGGAATTAACTCGAAAAGCCTGAAGCTACTTCGAAAGGGTGCATTTCCTTGTCCCCCTTGTCACAAAGGGAAATTGATTACGAGACCATCTCCACTTAAGGTGGACTCAAAGTCTCCCGACTTACTAGAGAGAATACATGGAGACATTTGCGGGCCTATTCACCCTGCAAGTGGTCCATTTCGGTACTAGATGGTACTAATAGACGCATCTTCCAAATGGTTGTATGTGTGCCTCCTATTCATCCGCAACGTAGCCTTTGCAAAGCTACTTGCACAAATCATTAAGTTACGGATACATTTCCCAGACAACTAGATCAAGAAATTGTGTCTGGATAACGCTGGGGAATTCACATCACAAGTCTTTTTAGACTACTGCCAAGCAACTGGCATTGAATTTGAACATCCTGTAGCTCATGTTCACACCTAGAACGGGCTAGCTGAATCTCTTATAAAGAGACTACAATGGATTGCTCGTCCATTATTGATACAATCCAAGTTGCCGGTGACTGCATGGGGACATGCCATCCTACATGCTGCATCGCTAATAAGATTACGACCGTCAGATAGTCAATCTTATTCTCCAATGCAACTCGCATATGAAACTCCATCGGATATCTCTCACTTGAGGACATTTAGATGCGCTATCTATGTCCCTATAGCACCACCACAGAGGACCAAGATGGGTCATCAATGTCGCCTAGGTATCTACATAGGATTCGACTCACCATCGATCATTAGATACCAGGAACCCCTAACGGGGGACGCCTTTAAGGCACGTCTAGCAGACTGTGAGTTTGACGAAAGTACCTTTCCCAAACTTGGCATAAATACAGAGAAGCCAGAAGCTTCAAAGACCATTTCATGGGATACCAAAACTTTATCCCACTTTGATCCACGTATAAACCAATGTGTCCAAATACAGAATACAGCTCACATTTTACCGGACAAATTTATTGACAACCAAAGATTGTCAGATCACATGTCCCTGCTGCAAACACGCGAGCTAAGATTGACATACCAAAAGATGGATGCAATCCACCTACAGCAGAAGCAACCATACATCAACAAAAGAGAGGACGACCCCCGGGCTTCAAGGATAATTCCCTCGAAAGAGGAAAACTCCTGGAGTAATAATAACGATACCACCACAGGATGCTGAGCTCAGCCCAGATACCTCTCCCCTTCTAAAACCCCCTGAAGAGGAAAATATAGGAGAAATATCATTAAACTATGTACGTATTGGGAGGTACTTGACAGAAAAAGCACAATCATCGATGATAACTTCGCACTCATTATTGCCAATCACGTCACTGAATTTGAAGATGAGATCAATCCACGCTCTCTAGCAGAATGTAAACGCCGAGATGATTGGCCAAAGTGGAACGAGGCAATAGGAGTAGAGCTGAATTCACTCTCGAAGCGCAAAGTTTTTGGACCTGTAGTCCTACACAGAAGGGTGTTAAACCTATGGGATATAAATGGGTATTCGTAAGAAAAAGGAATGAAAATAACAAGAACATACGCAACAAAGCATGCCTTGTTGCACAAGGCTTTTCCCAACGACCAGGAATAGACTATGATGATACATATTCTCTGGGAATGGAAGCGATCACTTTCTGTTTCATTATTAGCCTAACTACGACGTAAGGCCTGGATATGCAGCTCATGGAGGTTGTGACTGCATACCTATATGGAAATATATGTAAGGATATCTATATGAGACTTTCAGACGGCTATAAACTACCGACAAAATGACAGAAAGACCTCGGGACGTCTACTCTGTCAAACTCCAAAGATCATTGTATGGTCTAAAACAGTCGGGGATAATGTGGTATACCAGACTCAGTGAATTCCTAGTGCAACAAGGATTCACAACTAATGAAGTCTGTCCTTGCATCTTTATAAGAGCAAAGGGAACATGATTCATAATTATTATCGTTTACGTAGACGACTTAAACCTCATCGGATCTCCTGAAGAGATAGCTAAGATATCCAAAAGAGTCACACAGACTTTTGAGATGAAAGACCTTGGTAAAACGAAGTTCTGCCTAGGCTTACAAATCGAACACCTAAGCAGAGGAATCATGTTACATCAATCCACCTACACAAGGAAGTTGTTGAAAATTTTCATTATGGACAAATGTCATCCGCTTAGTACACCAATGGTCGTCAGATCATTGGATGTTAATACGGAACCCTTCTGGCCGCTGGAAGAGGGAGAGGAAGCACTGGGTCCCGAAGTACCCTACCTGAGTGCAATTGGAGCACTCCTCTGTCTGGTAAACTACACGAGTCCCGATATAGCATTCGAAGTTAACCTACTAGCCAGATACAGTTCAGCGCCCTAAAAGCGCCACTGGAACGGAATGAAGCACCTTCTGCGCTACCTCCAAGGGTCAGTTGACCTGGGACTATACTTCAAGAAAGGCGTATCCTCCAACTTAGTTGGTTATGCAGATGCAGGATACAGGTCTGACCCTCACACCGCAAAGTCCCAGACCGGCTTTGTATTCACCTACGGTGGAACAACCATCTCATGGAGATCTGTGAAGCAGACTTCAACAGCAACCTCATCCAACCACTCCAAACTTACTGCGATCCACGAAGCTAGCAGAGAATGCTTCTGGCTTTGTTCAGTCATCCACCACATCCTTGTAACAACCGGCCTGAAGATGGGAGATCTTGGACCAACCATCATGTACGAAGACAATGCTGCCTGCATAGCTCAACTGTGAGGTGGCTACATCAAAGGTGACAGGACGAAGCACATTTCCCCCAAACTCTTCTGGATGCATGAACAACAAGTAGACAACCAGATCGACATCCAGCAGATCCAGTCTTGCAACAACCTGGCAGATCTATTTACTAAAGATTTACCTCATTGTACCTTTAGAAAACTTGTAATAGGAATTGGGATGAGACAGTTGAAAGATCTACAAGCCTGAAGCTTGTACGCAGCAGGGGGAGTTAATGTAGAGTTGTATCTTTTTCCCTTAGCTATTGGTTTTTTCCACTGGGTTTTCCATAGCCAAAGGTTTTAACGAGGCAACCGCATTAACTCTGGATCCAGAAGTATCCACCTCTGATGATATCCATCGATCAGGGGAAGTTATAGAGACTTGTACTCTTTTTTCTTAGCCACTGGTTTTTCCCACTGGGTTTTCCATGGCAAAGGTTTTAACGAGGCAAGAACTCTTAACTTAGGATCTAGAAGTATCCATAACCCCATGGTCAGATAAGCTCTATGAACCCTGAAGCGCTCATATACCTAGCTTACAACAATGGATGGATAAGGGGAAGTGTTATGAGCAGGCTTTTGTAGGCCCATTAGTGTATTGGGTATCCACCTATTATGCAACCATATTCCTATAAATACAGGGCTACGTGGTTCCGTAGCTGCCAAGCTTACAACAATTTTGAGTATTTGCCTTGTATTTTTTAGTATTGATGATATAATTTGCAATGAATATAGACTCTTTTCTCTCCATGCTTGGCTAATCCCCTTATGTGATGGTTGTGATGTAGTTAGGGCTATGTAATCTCTGGTTTTAATGTCTTTATGCAGTATTTTGCATGTTATATTGCGTATTTTATTGGTTTCTACACGTATTATTCAAGTATTATTGTTGTTGGTGTACTTGGATCGAATATGATCTTTGCAGACTTATTCGTGGTGTCATCCTTGTGGATGTTGCCATAACCCTTGTGGGCACATGTGCTTAAATTCTTTATAAGACTAATAATTGACGTGATTACAAAAGGTGCTATTTAGTGCTTGGTATCATTATATTTTCCGACGTTCTCACACCCTTGCGGGGCGAAACTTTGTGCTATTTAGGTTAAGCAATTGTTTCTAATGTTTTAGATCATGATTCACGCACATACCGTGATTATTCTGAAAGGATGATGTACCACGAGGATACATATATATGTGTATACCCGAACGGACCCGAGAGGGCAATGATCCGCAAGGCTCATCTATGAATATAAATCTTGAATGTTATGAACCAATTGATTAACCAAGACATTAATAACCATTGGTTACAGACCCCTAACGAAATCATGACCAACACATCATCTCCATATTGGTACCCTAGTATCGACTTTCCCATAGTTAAGTTAGGATCGTTTTTATTATTTAAAACCATCGTCACCATTAGTTCACCTTCGAAAGGTGGTCATTTCTTGTCATTTAGTACTCTTTATAAACTGAAATTCATGGTTTTGCCAGTCAGTTGTCCCGTAGATACGATACCTAGACTTATCAGGATTATTACTTGTTTGATCTCCTACACTTGGGAGTAGCGCTTGCATATTTCGAGACGAGCCACCGGGTAAAATGGCACAACCATGCAAACCTTTTTACATGATCATGTCAAAGAGAAGGCCAACATCCGTAAATGGGACATGGTATGCAAAATCTTGCATGGCCGTGCGACTTAAAGGAAGAATCTAGAAGCAGCATTTTAAACCCGACCCCACTCATTTCTTCTTCCCTCGCTTCACCCATTCAAACCATAATCCCCCAAAAATCCCCAACTCCCCACCCATCTAAAATTGCTCCTCCTCCTCCTTCTCCAAAATCCTCTCCCACACCTAATCTCTCCATAAATCCCCTTCCAGTCTCTCACAATCAGCCTCATCAGTCAAGCCCTAAACCCAATTTCGCTTAAAAACTTCGTTGGGTCACAATCTTTCAAGGATTCAACCTTGGGGGAGCATTTCCACGAGGAAAACGGCTGCTACATCCATCACAAGAAGGAGATTAACTCGTTAATTGGGTATGCTCCTTCCTTAGCCTCCAAATTTATTTTCTTCTCAAACATTTAAGGAAAATTTGCGTAAAATTTTTTGATGTAGCTCCTAATGCATCATATTTAGCTTGCTATATCTGTGTGGCACTACACCATTCACACCACATCACACCCACGCACTCATGGCACCAAAACCCCCAATTTCAAAAACGGCCGCTTCATCTTCACAACAGCAATGCCCTAGAAGGGCGGATGAGACTGCTACTCCTTGTGTACCACTACCCATGGTTGAGATTTTAGGAATCACACTTTCTGATGAGGGCCATTGTCAGTCCTACGCTACTCTCATTCATCGCCCTATATCGGCAACTAAATTCGCCAATCTTAGCACCCTTCAATACCAAGTGGTCCATGTAGGTGTTGAGACGCTATTCGCTACCTCACATTCCTATCGATAAGTGGAAAATATTCCTACACACCTGTGTCAAGACCTATCGATGCTTACATTTAAGTTTTTCAGCTCCCTTCGCCGCACTCTCATTGGCATATCTTTTCGCCTAATGAACAAGGATCACGAGCTCACTTATAACCAAATAGGTGAGCTCTTTGGGTGGCCCGCTAACGGGAACATAAGCCCAGATGATAACCATTTACCATGTGGATTCAACGAGGGTGAGTTTTAAAGAGCCATCACTGGCTCATGAGCATATGACCAGAGGACAGCCAAGGCCACCTTTATTCTGCACCCGTGCATGCGCTTAGCTTATAGGATCCTAGCATTCACAGTGTTTAGTAAGGTAGACTGTGGGACTATCCCACACTCCAAACTGCTCATTATCTGGGCCATGGCCCAGCATCACCATGTTAACCCCGACACTGTCCTCACCTCCTTTGCATGGACCTTGAAAAGCTCTAAGTGACTCGCAACCAAACGCATGAAGGTCGCCACCTACAAGACCAACGCGATATATTGTGGCTACTTTATCACACGAATAGCCACATACGATCCCTTCCATATCACGATCCCTGAGCTTATTCCCATGGCCATGGCCCCACTTCCAATAGCATCACGACGCTCATTCGTATGTCCATGATTTGCACCAGCGGTGCTCATGCCTACACGTGGCTACACGGGCCTCACCATGCCATGTACACTCTTCTACCCAACCCTGTTACAGCCCGTGTCGACGCCGCTACCGACTGGTTATTCCCTTTTGATCTTGCACAGCAAGGGCATGATGCGGATATTCACAAGGATGCCCCCACCACCACCCCCCACACCCCTCCACATGGCATACATCATGATGAGGGTGGTCTCTCTGGCACCATCGGCTCTTATGAGCCAATGTACACAGGATTGTCTCCATACTTCCAAGCTTGCTTTGGTAAGATGGAGCGCGTATTAGAGCATATGTACCGATGGTACATCAGCTAGGGCCACTTCGATGACCCCAATGCACCATAATCTCCACCTGATGGTGGATATGAGTGATTATTTCCCATCGGCTATTTCTCATTACCCTTTTACTTCACTTAAACGCTTTGAGGGCAATGCGTTGTATAAGCTCAGGGGAGACGTTCCAACTAAAACTTGGGGGAGGAGTTCCACCTTATATTGCACCAACATTATCACCACCATCATCATTTTTTCTCTTTTGTTATCATTTTTATTTTGTTGTTGCATTCACTTTTTTGGTTTTTACACCCAAGCATCATGCATGCATCATTCTCGAAAAATGTAAATGACGAAGAGAGAAATATTTGAGACGAAGAAATGACCGTTCAAGAAAAATCCCTCTCATTTGTAATTTCATATATGCGCTTAGTTAGAATAATTTCTTTCACTTATCTTCTGGATATCTTCATGGCAAGATTTTTCGTTCTCTCCTAGCGATTTCACTTTTAACTCCCTCCTGTGAATGAGCACTAGTTTCTGTTTTATCTTCTATATGCTAGGTTGATTATTTATTTAACTTTTGGAACATGCAAGTCTAGGTTTCACCAATCGTGTAGAGTATGCCTTAGCTAGATAGGTTTTGGCCTTGCATGTAGATTAGTTTCCCCTAAGGCATGGTTGATCGATATGCTTCAAAAAAGAATACAAAAAACGAGTTTGAAATAAGTGCATCATTCTCCCAGTCTCACCATGTAGCCGGATCTCTGTACTTCAGGAAACATTGGAGATTTGTGTAGAAAAGTGAGATTTGGGAGAGTGCACTATAAAGGAACAATCGGACTTAGGTGATTTGAGAGAGTAGGCCCAAGGGGTCCATCTTGGCCTAACGCCCTAAATTCGTCTAAGTCATGAGTCGTTGGCCGAAATCCCCTTACAAGAATCATCTAAGTCCCATGTATATAAAAATGTGTATATATTCATAGCATGCATATCCATCATCATGACTTAGGAAGACTAGCTTATTATAGCCAAATCCTAGAGAGTTAAAGTCATATGATTTACTTTTGGGTTTTACCTTCGTTAGTGTGGAACAAAGGTTGAATTTTATCGATCTAAGCCTAATAAGGGAATTTTTCGTGGATTTAGTCTTCTTCACGGGTGTGTTTGTTAAATTTGAAACTGTATTGGAGGCTAAAGTTGAGTGTATTATATACAGCTAAAAATGTACCTAAGAACATGCGCAGGTAGAATTACCTGCGCATGCCCCCTCTGTTTGGTGTTTTTGAGTATTTTTTTTGAATTTTTTTTGCAGTAGCTAGATATACTTGTTATGAAGCTCCCCACAAAATTTCAGGTCAATCCAACACTATTTGTGCATCCGTTCATCGATTTCAAAAACGTTGCGCAAAACTTTATTAATAGCAAACTTTATTAATCAAAAGTGGAGTACAAGAAGCAAATGCCTCATCTAAGCAGAAGTTGGTCGGAGGAGTAGGGAGAGGGCACAAGCGCAGTCACCCACTACTTCCAGCCAACTTTAGCTGAATTGGCATTCTATGAATACATAAAAATCTGAAAGAATAACTAAGTTACAAAGCTACCCAGCTACCAATATACATAGTTAGCCAGTATCAATAATCCCCCAATTAGATAAGGGTGTCAAATCAGAGGCACCTTCAAAAACCAGATTCCTCAAAGAAATAATGATATCCGCTGCAATCTCAGAAAAAGTTACAGTTTTCCCCTTTTGAGTGCCCTGAAATATACGTTTGTTTCGCTCCCTCCAGATGTGCCAAACTATGGTAGATAATACAGCTTTAGCAAGGGTACCTATTGGATCAGTAAGCTTATATCTCGAGTTGATTAAATTACATGCACTAGCCAGAGAAAGAGGAACAGTCCCATAGTAGCCAAGTTTCAATAAACTCCGTCTGAGAATATAACGGGAGAACTCACAATCAAAGAAGATATGTCTTGAAGTTTCAGGCAAATTCCCAGAAATAGGGATGTTATCAAGAGAAATTGGATAAGAGAAATTGGACAAGAGAAATTGGATAAGAGAATTTGGACAAGAGTATATACATACATATATACATATACATACATACATATACATACATACATATACATCTATTCTATAAAATAGGGATGTTGTCAAGAGAAATTGGATAAGAGAATTTGGAAAAGAGTATATACATACATATATATTCATACATATATACATATACATACATACATATACATACATACATATACATCTATTCTATAAAATAGGGATGTTGTCAAGAGAAATTGGATAAGAGAAATTGGACAAGAGAATTTGGATAAGAGAATTTGGACACGAGTATATACATACATATATATCTATATATTAAAACACAACTGTTTATGAATTCTAGGGCTGACTAGGACAAAAGGGTTGATAGAAGAATGGCTGAGATTTAATCTTGAGGAATGAAGGGTTGAAATGAGATTTTGTGGAAAGTTTTGGAGAGAAAAATATTTCTTGGGAAATGAAAGTTTATAGGGAAATGCAAGCATATGGGGAAATGAAAATTTTTGGGGAATGAAAGTTTCTGGAAAATAGCAGAGTGCAATTAATGCATTTGGGGAAAAAACTTTAACTTGCACTTAATCCTGCAGCTCGAATGTTATACAGATCGAATGATCTCTCTCTCAACGCAGGGCCCGCCGTCTCTTCGACGCATGTGGCAACAAGATGAAAATAATTTCCTGCGCTGAAGGCGCCCGCTTTTACGCTAATTTGTTGTTCCGCGCCGAAGGCGCTCGCGTCGAATTTATTGTTTCGTGCCAAATTTGTTGTTTTGTGCCAAAGGCGCCCGTATCGCTAAATATTTTTACGCTAAATTATTGTTCTTTTAAATTTTAGCTGTGGAAAAAAAATTTGGGGAACAAAAATTTCGCGGGGGAAACTCTTAAATGAACCGTGCCTGCAGGCACGGGTTATGACTAGTGTGTGTGTGTGTGTGTGTGTGTGTGTGTGTGTGTGTGTGTTTCGCCCATTTTTCCATGCATTTTCCACGTTTATTTTACATCATTCTCTCCATTTGCTCGTTTTACCCACTTTTATCCATTTATGCTCCGGTGATGTCTTTTGTGTATTTCGGGGAATTTGTGTGTAAAATGATGCAATTTGGTGACAGGATGATCAATGGAGAGGAGACGGCGAAGAACGATGAAGATCGGAGCCCAAAGCGAGAACAAAAGGGCCAAAGTGAAAGCAATATGGCCGTGCGTGAAAACGACATCATACGCTACTTGTTGCTTGTTCTCTGGTCCCATTGTTCCTGCTTTGGTCTCCGATTTTCATTGTTCTTCACCATCTCCTCTACATTGATTCTCTCGTCACTAAATTGCGTCGTTTTACACACAAATTCCCTGAAATTCACAAAAGACATCCCTGAAGCATCAAATGGATAAAAGTGGTTTAAAACGAGCAAAATGGCGAGAATGATGTAAAATAAATGTGGAATATGCTGGTGAAAATGGTGGAAAACATAATAAAATTCACTCAACCGCTAATTTTTTAAGCCATACACCACGTAGAATTGATAGAGTATGCGTTCTTGGAGTGAATTCTAACTTTGTCGTATATGTGGTTCACATGCGTAACAGATTTGAGAGGGTGATCTTCGAATCTTCTTAGCAATTTCTCCCCGATTTTCATTAGTAGCTACTCAGAACTGGCAGTTGTTTCATAGTCAGTGATAGAGATCTGAAGCTTCTTGGGATTAGCTAGATATTACAGGAGGTTTATTCAAGCCTTCTCAAAGATTGTGGAGCCCATGATGCGATTGAGAAGAAAGGATGTGTTGTTCACCTGGTCCAAGGCATATGATAATGCATTCTAGGAGTTGAAGAAGAGGTTGACCTCAGTGCCAATTTTGGTTATTCAAGACTGGACAGGATATATTAAAGTGTTTTGTGATGCATCTGGTAAAGGACTTGGGTGTGTGTTACATTTACATGGCCGAATCATAGCATACACATTTAGGCAGTTGAAGAGCCACGAGAAGGACTAGCTTACCCGCGATCTGTAGTCATATTCTCTCTGAAGATTTGGAGGCATTTCTTATTGGGTGAGAATGTGAAGGTATTCACAGATCACAAGAGTCTGAAGTATATCTTCATTCAGAAGGAGCTCAGCATGTGATATGATCAGTGGAATGAGCTTATGGGAAACTATGATATTAATCTTCAGTATCATCCTGGGAAGGACAATGTTGTGCCAGATTTGCTGAGTCATCTCCTAGCAGTGATGACAATTACGACTCAGTGGAGGCTGCAGCAGGAAATCACAGAACTTGAGATAGATGTAATCTTTTCTGGAGTAAATGTATCCCTAATGAACATTCAAATTCAGTTAGCTCTGGTGGATAGGATCAAGGCTGCTCAGGCAGGGGATGAGAAGCTGCAGAGGATCAAAAGCCCGATGATTGCATGACAATGGCTAGAGTTCATAATTCATGAAGATCGGTCCTTACGTTATGACAATAGAATTTGTGTACCATCTGAAGATGTTTGAGAAGAGCTATTGAAGAAAGCTTGTAGTTATCAATATTCTATTCACCCAGGTAAGACTAAGAAATACAAGGACTTGATGCAGCATTATTGATGGCATGTCATGAAAAGGAGCTTTGCAAGTAGTGTTGCAAACTGCTTGGTATGAAAGTAGGTGAAGGCTAAACACCATTGTGTTGCCAGTTTATTACAGCCTTTACCCATCCTAAAGTGGAAGTGGAATCACATTACGATGGATTTTGGGAATAGACTACCTAGAAGTACGAAGCGGAATGACGATGTATGTGCATTTATTGATTGACCACGTCAGCGCACTTTATCCCTTTTAGAGTTGGCCAATCGACAGGATTGCTTAACAAGAAGTATACGGAGGAGATTGTGAGGCTGCACAATGTTCTTGTGAGCATAGTTTCAAACTGAGACACTCGATTTAATCCCTTTTTTGGTAGAGCCTACAAGATCACTTGGGAACCCATCTGAGTTTTTGTACGGCATATCATCCTTAGACGATGGCCAGTCAGAGCTCACTATCAAAATATTAGAGGATATTTGTGTGCTTGCATATTAGACTTCAAGGAACCGTGGGAAGATCATCTTCACATTGTGGGATTTGCATACAATAACAGTTCTCAATCCAGTATTGGTATGGTTCCCTTTGCATCATTATCGGGAGAAGGTGGCATTCGCATTTGAGTTGTAATGATGTGGATCTAATTAGATGTAATACCTAGTATCCATATATACGTGTATATGTACATATTTTTGGGAGTATATTCGTGCGTATAATTTTTGGGCATCCTTAAATATTTTTCTATAATTTTTGTGGTGAAGGAATTAATTTTAAATGATTTTAACTCATCATTTGGAATTATTAAATGAATTATACATGAATGAATACATGTATAATGGATGATACCTAGTATTATGACATGTATTCTTATTTATAAAAAAATTGAAAACCCTAATTTTTCATGTAATGACACCTCATTAGGTTAGGTGTCATAAGGAGGTTTTCTCCTACCTAACTTACAATTAGGTGTCATCTCCATGGTAATCTACACCTACCACAAACCTAGGTGTCTCTTGATGAGGATTTTGAGGGGTGAGATGGAGGATGGAGAAATTTTCAAAGAAAGAAAAAGAAAAGAAAATGGAAAAACAAAACCAAAAATAGAAACCAAAAACCAAAAAAAATCCCTCATTCTCTCATCTCTCACTCTCTCTCCCTTACTCCTCCCTTAGCACCACCTATCCCACCACAAAAAACCCCACATCTATTCCTCATCATTCTACCTCCAAATTCTCTGCAAAAATACTCCAAAAATTCCAATTTTGAAGGCCAAGCTAGGAGGTTGAAGGAGGAGACTAGGAGGCCAAAAAATTCATCAAGGAAATAAGATGGGCCAAAGAAAATTTTGGAGGACTTTTGGAGGTAGAAATTCCTATCACTTATAGTAGGATTTAGTTTTAGGACTAGAAATTCCATTTATGTTAATATGTTATGTGGAATTAGCTAGATGAACAACAAGCTGAAATTTACAAAAATTGGCTGAGATTTTGGTAGCTTGCTGCACTTAGTTGGATAAATAGAAATACATGAAAAATATATATATTACTCATATTGTAGTCCTTAATAACTTTCACGTTTACAAGTTTTTCAAATTTGAAACGAAAACTAGGGTAAAAATTCAGTTTCTGAAACTGGTCTGTTTTTTGACAGTTTGGACACCCTTCAGTAAAATAAGTAGAAAACCCTGCACACTTAATGAAACGTAATGATCTTGATGCCATTGGAAAGCTGGATTCAAGATCTTCAACCTGTAATTTTTCCAAATTTTTACTCTCCCCTTAACTGGTAGTAATTTGGACTTGGAAATGCCCCAGTTTTTGTTTCTGCAGACTAAAACTGTGCCTGTTATGAGAAAAATCACCATAATTCATATACTTGGAATTATTCTCTGAAATTTGGTGTGCTTATGTAGAACCCATATATCTACAACTTTGAAGGGGACCAGAAGCTAAATCTGACTGTAAATATGTCTGCAGAGCCATTCTTTCTGGACTGACAGTTTAGACAGATTCATATGCTAATCTTGCTTGGTAATTGTCATAGTGTATTTTTGTTCCAAGTTAATTTTGTTTATGCTAATCAGGTTCCCATTAGTATGCTATTGGTATATGTAATTATGTAGATGTTTCATGAAATATTTTATTATGGAAATAATGATGATGATGAGAAAATTCATGTAAGTTGAAATGAAAGGGGTATTGAGACCACTAGTTGATCCATTGTTAAATGAAGAAATGTTATATCAAAAGTGAAAAGAAAACAATGAGTGAGTAGAGTTTGACATCGGAGGACTCGGTCCATCTTTGAAATGGGTGAGACTCCAGATGTGGGTTTGGGGGAACACATGTAAATTTTAGGTGTTATGGAGCGGACAGTAGTACGAAACTCTCGCCCGATGTGTCACCCCCAAAAGGGGAGTTGAGAGGGCTAGAGAGGCCGCTGGTGCGCTCATGACGCACCATGACGGTAAATGATGGTTTTCTCCGTTTGTCCGACAGAAAAACCGAGATGATTCTCGCTCCGGTACCTTGTCCCGTTCGGGTACGGAGTTACGAGAGGCCCCTTTAGTGCTCGTGTTGCTGGAGTGGTACCACTTTTCACCCACCCTGGGTGAAGTCTGCTCCTTAGCGTCATACGATTTACACGAGTTCCAAACATGTAATTAACAACTTATAGTAATTGTCTTTAATTTATAAATGTTGTTATCTCATGTCTCCTTACTTTTGTTTACTTTAATGCTGCTATCCCATGGTAACATGTTCTTATGCTTCCTTTCAATATCTGCATTTCATAAGATTGTTTTATTTGCATGTTTTGCAAGTTCTCATAACTAAGTTCGCATGTTGGAATGTGATCAATTTTATGCACCATAAACCTTACTTGTTAGACCACCCTCCCTAGATAGGCAGACCAGTTCTAAAACTGGGTTCTACTAGAGTGTTAGGAGTTTCTACAGGGTCACGTGTTGATGTGTCCCCGTTGACTTTCAGGTTGTGTGAGTTGGAGGTTGGAGTTAGATGCTGGAGCTTTGGAGTTGGTGAACAGTTGTTTGATTGGGTGGCGAGGGGTATGATGAGAGACTTGTACTTTTGGTGTTTCTTTTTCGGGTAGACCTTTGTACTTAGGGTTGTGACAACGAGGATGTTGGAGTTGTATAAATTGGATCTGGACTTAGAGTTGTATAACATTATGGTTGTCTCAGTGTAGCTTCTCTCTTTTGTGCAGATGGTGTATGTAAAAGGTTGTCTCATTGTATAAATAAAATGAAATATTGTACTTTTGTTTATTTTCTCAGTGTTTTATTTATGATGGAGCTTTACTTGTATTTCCTGGTACGTGCGCAGTGACCTGCAGTGTTCTTTACTTTCTTCCCTTCTCTATTTCTACGTAACACTTGCCTCTTCGGGATTACCTGATACGGATTCGTACTTATCGGGTATCCTGGAGAACGGGTCGTTACAGTTGGTGGCCCATGCAGGTCTCCGCATTGCGGCGTGCAAAAGGATAGTACGAGTAATGCTCCATAGGGGTAGATGTATCCTAAGGCGAGTAGGTGATCAGCCTTAGGGTAAAACCCTGGTATTAGGAAACCCAATGTAAAGGGCTCCCTGAGGTTAAGCATGGGTAGTTGTTTGTATATATACATATATGTATGGGTGGGTGTATGTTTGCGTGGATGTAAAAGTGTTGCAAGTGTATTCACATGTATTTATATAGATATGTGTCTATAGCTATAGCTGTAAATAATATACTCTATAGATATGTGTATGACTACTTATGTGTATTCTTATAATTCATAGTATAGGTATGTGTATAGTAATGTTGTTTGAATGGATTGAGGTGAATGTAGTATTTGATAAGTGAAATTATGTGTAAGACATATTAACTGTGTAATAGAGTATTATGTATTATCATGTTGTAATCTATGTTTTGATTATATTTGGGGGTGTATATGTATGACTATATGTATGTATATAGAGCTGTAAGTATAGATACTAAATTATAATACATTTAAGTGATGTTAGAAGATATATTTGTATATGGGTGTCTAATGGATGAGTGTGTGTATATATACGGAGTATCTATGTGAATATGTATGGGTGTGTAAATTAATTTATAATATAAGTGTTGGTATGTGGATGTTTGTTGGTAAGTATAAGTGGAAGTATATTTGAATGTATAATAATGTATGATGGTATACATAAGAATCATGATATGTGTATGCATACTATAAATGTGGTTGTGTAAATTGATATAGTGAGACACGTGCATATGAGTATAGCTACAATTGGATGTGTATCATAAGTAATGTGTGAAATATATTGGCTTACTAAATAGTGTGTATAGATATACATAAGTAGGTATGCCAAATTATACAATATTGGTGTGTATTTATATATCATGTGATGATATGTGAGTGTAACATGTGAATAAGATTAATATATGGATATGTCTTGTATATACAAGTGTGTGTGTGTGTGTGTGTGTATACATATACTGTATTGATAAAATTCTTATGCTATAGTATATATATAGTGTTATATGTATGTGTATATATATACACTGCATTGAATATATGTGACGTTGACGGCTTGTATGTAAGTATATTTGTGCAGTGTATAGGTGGTTAAATATAGATTTACATGAGTGAATATTGTATATGAATACATATATATGTATCCTTGCATATATAAAGTGAGTATGTGCTAGAAGGTTGATATACTGTACATACATGCTAACATGACTATTTACTATAGTGATATATACTGTGTACATACCTGTGTGCGAACAATTAGATATAATTGCATATATAGTTGTAAGTGTTTATACTTATGTGCTTAAGCGATGTATTTGCGTATGACTACCTATTAGATATGTAGTGCATTATATCAGTGTGTATCATTATTGGTGTGTGACTATTTACTATAAGTACATCAATATATGGAGATACTTACTTATGTATGTATGTTAGCAAGGTTGCATACATATTGGATGTGATATAGTAGTATGTGTATCTATAGATGGATGTATACTTGGTTGTATACTTGAACTATACTCTGATGTATATAGGTATACCCATAGGTATGTGTATGTGTAAGTATGCTAGCTCTGTGACTTATGAGTATGGTGTGTTTAAATATCGTGTGAACATGTATGTATGTAGATATATATAATTGTATGGAGTGTGTGATTATATATAGAGGTGTATGTATTTAGATATACCTATATGTAACCAGGATATAGCATATGTCTTTAAACATATACTTGTGTGAATCTTTATGTGAGTACACATGTATTGAGTGAATAAACATTGTTGTGTATATTAATGCCTTGAGTGTATCTATATATTTCTACCTATTGCTATGTACGGCATTGATACATGTATCCATATGCATAGATGTACTAGCATGTGTGTACATATTAGTCTATACATATATGTGACTGTTCTCATGTCCATATAGATATATGTGTGAGTACATGTATGTATATGGATGAACGTGGAATGTATAGTACTATGTATATGTTGTGATGATTTGTCTGTGTGTTTACCTATATCCTTGGATAGGAATGTGTATATATATGTGTTTAATCTATGATATAGTGCATGTATACATACTCCACTTTGTTCGGGGGATATAGCTCAGTTGGTAGAGCTCCGCTCTTACAATTGGGTCGTTGCGATTACGGGTTGGACAGACTATTCAATCTCCGGTCAGACCCTTAGCATAGAAAGTCTGAGGGCGGACTTTGTTTTCAAGGTGGGTAGAATGTAATACATAGTATGCATATATACGTGTATATGTACGTATTTTTGGGAGTATATTCGTGCGTATAATTTTTGGGCATCCTTACATATTTTTTTATTTTTTGTGGTGAAGGAATTATTTTTAAATGATTTTAACTCATCATTTGGAATTATTAAATGAAGTATACATGAATGAATACATGTATAATGGATGGTACCTAGCATTATTTCATGTATTCTTATTTATAAAAAAATTGAAAACCCTAATTTGTCATGTAATGACACCTCATTAGGTTAGGTATCATAAGGAGGTTTACTCCTACCAAACTTACAATTAGGTGTCATCCCCATGGAAATCTACACCTACCATAAAGCTAGGTGTCTCTTGATGAGGATTTTGAGGGGTAAGGTGGAGGATGGAGAAATTTTCAAAGAAAGAAAAAGAAAAGAAAATGGAAAAACAAAACCAAAAAGAGAAACCAAAAACAAAAAAAAATCCCTTATTCTCTCATCTCTCACTCTCTCCCCCTTCCACCACCATACTCCTCCCTCAGCATCACCCATCCCACCGCCAAAAAACCCACATCCATTCCTCATCATTCTACGTCCAAATTCTCTCCAAAAATACTCCAAAAATTCCAATTTTGAAGGCCAAGCTAGGAGGTTGAAGAAGGAGACTAGGAGGCCAAAAAATTCATCAAGGAAATAAGAGGGGCCAAAGAAAATTTTGGAGGACTTTTGGAGGTAGAAATTCCTGTCACTTATAGTCGGATTTAGTTTTAGGACTAGGAATTCCATTTATGTTAATATGTTATGTGGAATTAACTAGATGAACAACAAGCTGAAATTTACACAGAATTGGCTGAGACTTTGGTAGCTTATTGCACTTAATTGGCTATATAACACTTAATTGGCTATATAGAATGCATGAAAAAAAAATATGTTGCTCATATTGAAGTCCTTAACAACTTTCATGTTTACAAGTTTTGCAAATTCGAATTGAAAACTGGGGTAAAAATTCAGTTTCTAAAACTGGTCTGTTTTTTTTTGACAGTCTGACACCCTTCAGTAAAATGAGTAGAAAACCCTGCACACTTAATGAAACGTAATGATCTTGGTGCCGTTGAAAAGCTGGCTTCAAGATCTTCAACTATAATTTTTCCAAATAGTACTTTGTCTTTAATTGGTAGTAATTTGGACTTGGAAATGCCCCAGTTTCTGTTTCTGCAAACTGAAACTGTGCGTGTTATGAGAAAAATCACCATAATTCATATACTTGGAATTATTCTTTGAAATTTGGTGTCCTTATGTAGAGCCCATATATCTACAACTTTGAAGAGGGACTAGAAGCTAAATCTGATTGTAAATATGTCTGCAGAGCCATTCTTTCTGGACTGACAGTTTAGACAGATTCATATGCTAATCTTGCTTGGTAATTGTTATAGTGTATTTTTGTTCCAAGTTAATTTTGTTTATGCTAATCAGGTTCCCATTAGTATGCTATTGGTACATGTAATTATGTGGATGTTTCATGACATATTTCATTATGGAAATAATGATGATGATGAGAAAATTCATGTAAGTTGAAATGAAAGGTGTATTGAGACCACTAGTTGATTCATTGTTAAATGAAGAAATGTTATATCAAAAGAGAAAAGAAAACTATGAGTGAGCAGAGTTTGACATCGGAGGACTCAGTCCATCTTTGAAATGACTGAGACTCCAGATGTGGCTTTGGGGGAACACGGGTAAATTTTAGGTGTTAAGGAGCGGACAGTAGTACGATAGTCTCGCCCGATGTGTCACCCCTGGAAGGGGAGTTAAGAGGGCTAGAGAGGACGCTGCTGCACTCGTGATGCACCATGACGGTATATGATGGTTTTCTCCGTTTGTCCGACAGAAAAACCGAGATGAGTCTCGTTCAAGTACCTTGTCCCATTCGGGTGCGGAGTTACGAGAGGCCTCTCCAGTGCTCGTATTGCTGAAGTTGTACCACTTTTCACCCACCATGGGTGAAGTCCGCCTCCTTAGCGTCTTATGATTTACACGAGTTCCAAACATGTGAATTAACAACTTATATTAATTGTCTTTAATTTATAAATGTTGTTATCTCATGTCTCCTTACTTTTGTTTACTTTAATGCTGCTATCACATGGTAACATGTTCTTATGCTTCCTTTCAATATCTGCATTTCATAATATGGTTTTATATGCATGTTTTGCAAGTTCTCATAACTATGTTCGCATGTTGGAATGGCATCAACTTTTATGCACCATGAACCTCACTTGTTAGACCACCTACCCTAGATAGGCAGACCAGTTCTAAAACTGGGTTCTACTAGAGTGTTAGGAGTTTCTACTAAGTTACGCGTTGACGTGTCCCCGTTGACTTTCAGGTTGTGTGAGTTGGAGGTTGGAGTTAGATGCTGGAGCTTTGGAGTTGGTGAACAGTTGTAGGATTGGGTGGCGAGGGGTATGATAAGAGACTTGTATTTTTGGTGTTTCTTTTTCGGGTAGACCTTTGTACTTAGGGTTGTGACAATGAGGATGTTGGAGTTGAATAAATTGGATCTGGACTTGGAGTTGTATAAAATTATGGTTGTCTCAGTGTAGCTTCTCTCTTTTGTACAGATGGTGCATGTAAAAGGTTATCTCATTGTATAAATAAAATGAAATATTGTACTTTTGTTTATTTTCTCAGTGTTTTATCTGTGATGGAGCTTTACTTGTCCTTCCCAGTACGTGCGCAGTGACCTGCAGTGTTCTTTTACTTTCTTCCCTTCTCTCTTTCTACGTAACACTTGCCTCTTCGGGAATACCTGATACGAATTCGTACTTATCGGGTATCCTGGAGAACGGGTCGTTACATTAGACTAGATCTAGTTATAGAGGCTGTGGATGTTGTGCGGACTATCAGGGAAATACTTCAGATAGCATAGGACCGATACAACCACTAGGCAGACACCAGGCACATACACTTGGAGTTCCAGCCTGATGATCATGTTTTCTTGAAGATTTCTCCTAATATAGGTCTGAATCAATTTGGATGGAGAGGGAAGCTTAGCCCCCATTACATTAGGCCTTTTGACATCTAGGACTGAGTAGGAGAACTAGCAGACAGGCTTGCACTGCCTTCACCCTTAGAAGGAGTGCATAATATATTCCGCTATCTCAGTTATGCAAGTATGTGGAGGACCCGACACATGTGGTTGTTCACTCTAAGATCACTGTGTGGCTTGACCAGACGTATGTGCAACAGCCAATGCATATCATTGACTGTCAGTGGAAGGCCCTTCGAAATAAAGTTGTCAACCTAGTGAAAGTGATATGGCATCGAGACTCACCTAAGGAGTCCACTGGGAAAGAGAGGATGGGAAGTGTGAGCAATACCCTTACTTGTTTCATGTATCTTGGTTTTGTTTTTTTAATTCTGAGGATGTAATTTTTTGTAAGGAGGGTAGGATATAACGGCCTCAAATCTTTGAGGATTTTTCCCAAAATATATGAATATAACTTTTCTTTCTCCCTTCTCTCTCACTTTATGTATTTTTCTTTTTCGTTTTGTTTTTCCCGAGGCCCAACCCCGAGCACATAGACTACTTTCTTTTTCTCTCTTTTCTTTATCTTATCTCTTTCTTTTCTTTTCATTTTTTCTCTTCTAGCCCAACCAAACCTGCAACACAATTCCTTTTCTTATTCTTTTTCATTCTTTCTTCCCTGACCCAAATGACTTGGCCCACCCAATAACCATCACCTAACCCCCTCACCCCACTCACGTGACCCAGCAACTATCCTCTCTCTCTTTCTCTCCCAATCTTTCTCTCGATAGCTCAACGAAACCCCCGACGGTCTGCATCTCTCTCGCTCTCCTCTCTCGTTCATTCCTTCAGCAAAAAGGAACCCCTCAGCAACCCTAAGACTCTCTCTCCCTCTACACACCTCACCCGACAGTTGTCCTAGCCTCACGAATCCTCCACGCACTAAAATCATGCGATTTTGCCATGTTATCTTGCTATTCCGACAGCGGTCTCCTTCGTGGCAAAGCCATAGCCCCTTTGCCATCTCCCAAGCTCCATGGGTCTCTCTCTCCCACTATAAACAAAGTCTAGGGTTTCGATTTTCAAGAGAAAAATCAATTTCAAAAGGATTTTCAGTTTTTCTCTTTAAGTTGGGGTTTGGCATTTGGTTTTCATCTGCTCTCCTTACCAAGTAGTTGTAACTGTCCCCCAATGAGGTTGTGAGGATCAAATTTCCCCCGTCGATCTTTAATTTTTGGTAAATCACTTTGATTTTTCGAATTTTGGTTTGAAAATTATTATTTTACTTGCGATGATGGTTCTTATCAAGACTAGTGTGTTTTTAGGGTTTTGTGGGAACCCCCGTTGCCGCCCCTTGCTACCACCGTCGATGTCTCGTGATTTTTTTAGGTTTTTGGGATTTTT
Source organism: Scilla litardierei (assembly GCA_030789695.1). Taxonomy (NCBI): domain Eukaryota; kingdom Viridiplantae; phylum Streptophyta; class Magnoliopsida; order Asparagales; family Asparagaceae; genus Scilla; species Scilla litardierei. The sequence goes on from CM061132.1 coordinate 65,227,926, forward strand.
GTCATGACTGTCTAGGGCCTTGCTTCTCTACCGTGACACCTAGGGGCTTCCTAGCCCTTTCCATGACTCCTCCTTTCCTCTATTATGACTGATTAGGGCACACATGCCCTTTGTCGTGACAGTATAAAAGCTTTATCCCCTTGCGATGACTCTTTTTAGGTTTCTGCTCTTGGGCCATGGTGTTCTATTGGGGTTGGTTTTGATGTTCTGTTGGTTTAATTGGGGTGAATGGTGTGTTTGGTGGATTGTTGTCTTGGGGATCCTCTGGTATGTTATATTATTGTATTGGGTTGGCCAGTTGGCTTTGCCTTTGGAAGTTCAATGTCAACTTGGCCATTGGTTGTGGGTTGTCGCTTTTCTTTCTGTCCCCATGGTTGGCTTTGAACTTGGGTTTTGTATTAGTGACTATGCATTGCCCTTTATTGGATCATAAGGCTACGCCTGTCGGATCATAGGTTTACTACCTGTTGGATCATATGAAAATCATGAACTTATGATTACGACCCTTAGAATGATCGATGATGATTACTCTCTGAGATCGCAGTTGCCCCTCTCCCCATTGTCAATCTCCCCCCGTTTCAAATTGCTACATCATTCGCTGCATAATATTCAAGTTAGATTATTTTACTAATCGTGCATGCCACATATGTTTAACTTACTGTTCCAATTATGCTTAGTATACACTTTCGCTTTCTACATGCCAACCACATGCTACATGTTTGAACTGTTATGTCACATGTTGCATGCTACATGTTTCCTATTTCAACATGTTTTTTGGTTCAATTATTTTTATCGATTATTGCATACTTTCCATAAAATTAAAAATAGTATTATGGTGAGTGTGTTATGATGACCAAATAATATTAGAATATCTTATTGGAATAACATGTTGGAATATCTTGTTAGAATACCCTGTTGAAATAGCTTGATGGAATATCTTGTTAGAATCTTGAAAACATAACCTGATTGAATCACGTGGCACACCAATATATTATCTAGTTTATGATGTGACACTGATCCTGATTAAAAAACTTATTTCATAATTCATATGTAGTCAAATAAATAATATAGCTTAGAAAGACACGTGTACCATATTATTAAGAAACTTGGAGATGTACACTTGATTTACATTTGACACTTACGACTCACTAGGTTTGGGGTAAATCATATTTAGTGAGAGTGTGGGAGCGACTGGAGCCATCCTCTTGATTACATAACCGCATCATGTGTTCTAGCCGGGTCTCATCACGAATCCGATAGACCCCCCCATAGTATCACCGGACTTAATTGTTAAGTCACATCATGTTCCTTTTTTGAACTTGTAGCCCCCTTCAGTTGTTACTTTGGGCCTTGCCCGGGTAAGCTCCACCATGGTACGAGGTGGAATCATGGTTACTTACTGTACTCTCCAATATGATTCACAGTCTAGGATTGGCCTAACAACTAGAACCATGATATTACAACCTTAAATTATTAATTGTGTTGCATGCCTGATTTTTATTACATGTTTCTACTTGTTAGTTAGTTTTAATTAAGCCCGAATAACTGTTTTAAATTCCAAGTTGTAGAATTACTGAGATTTACTACTGACCCCAGGCGGCTCTTCGTTTTTATTGCACCGTTAAGTGTTGAGACGGAACAAAAGGAGGCCCCGGTGTTTAAGGACACGGACTTTGTCGTAGAGACTACAAACTTCTGATCATGTGGCTATAGTCTCTGGTTGCGGAGTGTGACAAAACTATTATGCATATGAATCAAAAATATCTACAGATAAAGTGTAAGTATCACTTTCTCCTACTTTTTAACAATACATTTTCAATTGAATTATCGTATATTAAACATGCATCTCTATCAAAGATTACTTTATAACCCCTATCACATAATTGGCTAATGTTATTCAAATTTTGTTTTAAACCACCTACTATATTTACATTCTCTATAAAAGGTTTAGATACATCACTAACAATACCAATGTTAATATTTTTCCCTCTCTTGTTGCAAATGTATCAGCTCCCCCATTTTTCATTTGCACTAAGCTAAGTGATTTGGGGTTATCGGTCATGTGTTTGGAGCAACCACTATCCACGACCCACGTCTCTATTATAGGCACTTGAAAGTAAATTGCATAAGCACATTGGTACCGACAGAAGTTGGGTTCATAAGATTAGCCAACGAGCTCTCTAAATCTCAAGTCTACTGAGTTGGAAGAGACCCAATGAAATCATAAAACTGATATATGAACATAAATGAATCAAAGTATAATGTTGTCTAAAATTTCCTGAGCTAATCGACTGGTGTAGCCTGACTAGTCGACTAGCAGTGAGTTAGTCGACTAGTAAGCCTACTCTAATCGACTAACTGTCTGGATTCAGAATGAAATATGATAGCAACAATGACTAGTCGACTACAATATCAAACCTAGTTGACTGACTACCGATAAAATGCAAAATAAACATATTTTAATGAAGATTTTAGTATGAGCATTCTTTTGGTTAAATCATAATTAGTAAATCATTTTAAACTTATTCTAGTTCACTTGTAATGTTTTTATAATTAATTTTACTATTTTATGTAAGGTATCTTAGGATATTCCATTAGGGTTTGTGATACATTACTTAAAGTTAATTAAGAATTTCAATTTTTTTGGTAACCAAACATATTTAGGCTTTAATTTACCATTGTTTATATATTTATAGTTGTTTGAAAAGTGGACAATTTCCATAAATTTTTTAACATATTTATTAACCATTTTAGATTATCCTAGTTTAAGTACCAATATTTTATTTTTTTCTCATCTTTAACTTGGTGTTTATTAATTTTAGTTTGGTTGTATTTATTTTGGTTATTACTTGGAGCATTAGATTTATTAATCTTAGATTCTTTAGTAAACCAAGTGTTGATGAAAGCCTGATTATGTTTTGTCTTATTATTATGGTTTTCATTAACTTGTTATACGCTAATCCATCTTTATTATTGCCTAATTTTTGTGAAGCTAACAGATTATTTACATTCTATTTTCCCCTATTAAATTTATCTACATTTTTATATAATTTTTCATACTTAGTTTGAATTGAGTTAATTTCCTTTTTAAGTTCACTTAGTCTATTACTTAAGTTCTTACATTATTTAGTTAGTTGATTATTTGCATTTTTCAAGTTTTCACATTCAATTTTTAATGTTTCTTTATTCTGTAGGGTTGTGTCATCGTGGGTTACTACATTTTTTAATGAAGCTAATTTTATTCTAGTTTATCATTTTCTTCCATTAATCTTAGGTTTTCATTTTCAAGATTATCTATTAAAGAAATATATGTTGAGCACTTTTTATGAGTTTTCTTAATTTTGTAATGCTCATATATGATTGTTTCATGTTTATCATATACAACTTGAAAAATTTCTTCTAAGTTCCTATCATCTTCTTCCTCATTATCAAAACAGGAGTTATTTACATTATCATCGAGATGTGCCATGAAGCACATTTTGTTGTTCTCCTCTTGATCGGTGATCATGGGTGGACGAGTCCCATTTGATTGCATCTCGTATTTCTCCTCTAGTATGTGCCAAATTTGGTTGGCAGAAGTAGCATCTAAAACACATTCAAAACATCAGCATAATACCAGAATATAAAATATTCATTGTGTTAGGAAGTTATAATAACCGCAAGCGCGCGGTGTCATAGTATTTACGGGTCGAACACATGGAGGTAGTGGTTGAATACCGAACAACTATGGATTTTAGTTACATATGCAGGACTTTTCTAAGATGGGGGAATTGCACTAAAAATATCAAAAGAAGGGAAATGACAGGGCTAAATATGCCTACTTTGTAATTTAGTTGCAAGGGTTGACCTAGCTTCTCAGTCTATTGGAGTAAAGCCATGGATGAGGGTTTAATCTCAATCCTCATTCTCTCCTCATCTAACCGTGAGTGAGAACTCGGAGCATAGCTGCCTCTCTCAAAACAATGTGAGCTCTACTCCCAAGCGCAGGAGATCGTGCAAGTAGTACCTGGAGAGTCCAGAGTCGAATCCTCGGGACAAGTCGACCTGAGATAACACAAATCCAACTAATCAAATATAATATACGGTTAAGAAAACAACCACCTTTATGAAGGTGAAGAATAGTGTAAAGATTTGTAGCAAAGAAAGTGGTTCCTAAAAGTATTACTGTATCACAAAAGTTTGGTATTCAATGAGACAAATATGCTACGGTTGTGAGTTCATTAGGAGTTTATAGTCGCTGAAATTTCACGTCTTTTAATGTCACACAACGCTTCACCCAGTCAAGGCGTGAAGGCGTCGTTAGATGAATCGATGAAAACTAGTCAAAATAGCCTTAAACGTATTACTAGCAATGTTGATCTCATTAGGCAATAATTGCAGCGATAATTTCAGATTAGAGAACATGAATTATCTAGCCTTATCAGGACCTAGCCATAGGGCACAGCAAAGATATCTACAATAAGCAAATACCCAACAAATACGATGTAGAAATCAACATAACTAGCAATTTTGACATGATAATAGGGCTAAAGACATGAAATTTAGCGAATACATACTCCTAACTACATCACAACCATAGCACAAGGAGATTAGCCACGCCTGGTGCAATAAAAATCAGATTGCATAGCAAAATACATCGTTTTAGTAGCAAAATACAATGAAATACACCAAATACGGGGTATAAGTTCAAGAATTTATCACCAAATCTCCACTTTAGAACCCAAAACTCTCTGAGAATAGGAAGAACAACCTTTGGAAATTTTCAGAATTTTCTCCTGGAGAAATACGCACAGTAGCCGCTCCAAAAGTCCCAAAATACGCCAGAATACGCCCCAAAACCCTAGAAATACGCTTATATAATAGCATTGCGGGTTTGCGGCGCTTAGCGGGTCGCAACCCGCATCCAAATGCTTAAAACCCAAACCCAATCAGCCGCCATCGATCTCAGCCGTTGATTACATGCGGGATCGGCTCTCAGATCGCCGCGTGGCCTTTACAATTCGTGCGTGCCCGAATTCGCTTCGCGTATTCGAATTCGAATCGGAGATGACTGCAGCCGTCCGATTGAAATCGTGCGCTCAAAAACACGCCACGTCACTGCTTCTTTCGCTTCGGGCGGGGAGAATACGATCCGTTGGATCGAAATCCAACCGCCTGATCTGAGTGGGAACGGATGAGATCGCGCCGCGTGGTGCGCCAAAAATCGTGCGCCGACCGTATTAAAGTATTTAAGCGTATTTTCCTCTGTATTTCTCCAATTAAATGGTATTCTGCATTCAAAAATACACAGTAATTAGCACAGATCTCAGAAAAATACAAATAAATAGTCGTTGGAATCGTGAGATCGAGAACTTACCATGAAAAATATAAAAATACAGAAATACTCAATAGAATTCATGTTTTATGCACAAATCAAGTAATTTCTCTAATAAATGATGATATTAAAAATACGAACGTATTAGAGACCAATTAAGCATCATATGAACACAAAATAGGACTAAATGAGGGGTTAAATATGCAATATTCAACCCAATTCACACCCCCAACTAGCGTTTTGCTAGTCTCTAGCAAAAAGAGCGAAATACGATATCAAATACACACCTAGATCACCGTATCAGATCTCAATTTACTCACCACCTTACTACAAAGACAAAAGAATATGACCACACACTAATGCCAAGATTTCATGCTCATTATATAATTGTACTCATGGGTTTAACGATGAAAAGCAAATATCTCAAATGGTTATAAAATAGACTTAAATTCACTATCCATTACTTCATAGCTCATAGTATACAAAATCAATGGCTCACACCGTTCAATCAAATATTCTAACTTGGAGTGTAGATGTATCATGCAAAGCAAGCATAAAAAAATAGAATGGTGTCAAGACATACACACGTCAATTTTCATTCATAGGAAATCACACCATATCTTGTGTTTTCTTTAAGCTTTGGGAGTTCTCTTGCCTCGCTAATGATGCACATTTTTTTCTCGCTTTTCTTTCTCTTTTTTAATAGTTTCGCGTAACGCGCATCAAGCAACATTCGCAGGAAAAAAATGTATAACTTGGATCGCTCCATCAAATGATTGAGGTTCCAGTCAATGGCTCCCAAATCAGACGATAATGGGGCATTAGGCCAAAAAGGACCCCTCGGACTGTACTACTCGAGCCAACCAAGTTATTTCTTTTCGGGATACACTTATTCATTCATTTTTTTCTTGTTCCATTCATTTTTTTTTTTCACTTTTTTCTTTTTTTTTTGTGCATAAATAACTCAAAAAGATATCTCCCTCTACTTGATTCTTTCACAAGAATGGGTTCCTAATCATTTCAAAAGACAGTGTATACTTTCCACCCAAGATCACACAAAGCTTGCAAATAACAATGAATATGAGATAAAAAGCAATGCTCCAGTCATTTTGTGATGGTGTGTTCCATTGAAAGCATACGACTTGCTAATTCATAACTTCAAGAGCCATTAAGTCATCAATTAATCCTACCATAGAGATATATCAAGAGAGATTTACCATGAGTAATAGCATTCATATCGAATGAGAATGAAATATTTAACAATAGTGGTGGAGGAAAATAAATCATATGTGCAAAGTGGTGAATGGATTTCGAGAATTTTCATCACATGATGTTCACTTCTAGGTGTAATAAGCATTGGTGATAAATCTTGACTCAACCCCCTTTTTTATAAAAAGAAAAAAAATTTGAAAAAGGGAACTACTTAAAAATAAAAAAAGGTTTTTTAAAAAAAAATCCTAAAAGTTTATACCCTCCCCCCAACTTAAAATAAGCATTGTCCTCAATGTTAAGGAGAGGGAATCATGGAAAGAACACACCTGATTAGTTACCACCCGAAGGTGGATCTGTGAGATCAATGGTGGTATCCTCTCTGGCCCAAAGCTCTTGAAAATGTTTTAGACGTTGTCCGTTGACTTTGAATTCATGGCCATCTTTCTCATTCACCAAGACCACTGCTCTATGTGAAAAGACTTCTTTGACAAAGTATGGTCCCGTCCATTTTGAGAGCAGCTTTCCTGAAAATATATGGAGTCTTGAATTGTACAACAGAACCTTGTCTCCAATTTTGAATTCCTTTCGCAGGATCATCTTGTCATGCACAGCTTTCATCCTTTCCTTTGCTAGTTTCGCATTTTCATATGCCTCTCGTCGTATTTCATCAAGCTCCATGATCTGCAATTTACGAGAAACATTTGGTGAGTCATTAAGCAAATTAAGAGTTTTAATTGCCCAAAAAGATTTATGTTCTAATTCTACAGGAAGATGGCAATTTTTTCCATAAACCAAACGAAACGGTGACATCCCTAAGATAGTCTTGTATACTGTCATGTAAGCCCATAGAGCTTCAGGCAAGCGAAGACTCCAATCTTTGCGTGTTGGATTCACTGTTTTCTAAAGGATGTTCTTTATTTCCTTGTTCGCCAACTCCGCTTGCCCATTTAATTGAGGGTGATAAGGTGTGGAAACTTTATGTGTCACCCCAAATTTCTTCATGAGATTTGCAAAAAGCCTATTGCAGAAGTGAGGACCTCCATCACTGATAATGGCCTTTGGTACTCCAAAACGCGAAAAGATGTTCTCTTTCAAAAATTTCAGCACAATGGAAGCGTCATTGGACCTGCAAGGAATAGCTTCCATTCATTTAGAAACATAATCGATGGCAACCAATACAAATATATAACCAAAAGATGGTGGAAACGGCCCCATAAAATCAATGCCCCAACAATCAAATAATTCTATTTCTAGCATGGGATTCAATGGCATCATGTTTCTTTTCGTTATTCCCCCCAACTGTTGACAACACACGCATGATTTACAATAAGCATATGTGTCTTTAAACATAGTAGGCCAATAAAAACCACTCTGTAAAATCTTGGCAACAGTTTTATGCGCTGAAAAATGCCACCCACATACCCCATCATGGCAAAAATGTAAAACACTGTTAAACTCATGGTCGGGTACACATTTCCTTACAATTTGGTCTCCACAATATTTAAAAAGATAAGGGTCATCGAAATAAAACGATTTTACCTCATGCTTGAAGCGTTTGAAATCTAAAGAAGACCAATGTGGAGGGGTTCTACCTGTCACCAAATAATTAGCTATATCTGCATACCATGGTAGAGTAGAGATGGCGAAAAGCTGCTCATCTGGGAAGGAATCTCGCAATAGGACATTAGGCGACTCTGTTCCCACCGTCAATCTAGAAAGGTGATCTGCAACATTGTTTTCAACTCCTTTCTTGTCCTTGATTTAAATATTGAACTCCTGCAAAAGTAGAATCCATCGTATGAGTCTAGGTTTCGCATCCTTTTTAGATAAAAGATATTTAAGTGCAGAATGATCTGTAAAGATGAGAATAGGTGAGTCCAATATGTAGCTTCTGAATTTCTCCAATGCAAACACCACTGCCAGCAACTCTTTCTCTGTAGTAGTGTAGTTCCTTTGTGCTTCATTCAACATTTTACTGGCATAGTAGATAACACAAGGAACTTTCTCTTTCTTTTGCCCAAGCACTGCCCCCATTGCGTAGTCACTTGCATCACACATGATTTCAAATGGCATACTCCAGTCTGGAACCTGCAAAATAGGGGAGGAAACAAGTGAGTTCTTTAATTTATCAAATGAAACTTGACACTCTTATGTCCATATGAAATCAGCATTTAAAGTTAATAAGTGGCAGAGGGGGCGGGAGATGGCACTGAAATCCTTTATGAATCTTCGATAAAATCCTGCATGGCCTAGAAAGGATCGTATGTCCTTGACGAATTTTGGTGTAGGCAACTTCTCAATCACCTCAACTTTTGCTCTGTCTACCTGAATACCTGCTTTGGAGACTAGGTGTCCAAGAACCAAACCTTCAGTTGTCATGAAATGACACTTTTCCCAGTTTAACAACAGGTTCTTTTCCTGGCACCTGTGCAAGACAAGAGCTAAGTTAGATAAACAATTTTCAAATGAAGTGCCATAAACAGAGAAATCATCCATAAACACTTCCATAATCCTCTCAACCATATCGCTAAAGATACTCAACATGCAACGCTGAAAAGTAGCAGGCGCATTGCATAATCCAAAAGGCATTCTCCTAAAAGCGAAAGTTCCAAAGGGGCAAGTGAAGGTAGTCTTCTCTTGATCCTCTGGAGCAATCTCTATCTGATAATAGCCAGAATAACCATCTAGAAAGCAATAGAATTCATTACCTGCTACTCTTTCCAAAATTTGATCAATAAAAGGTAGTGGAAAGTGATCTTTTCGTGTTTTAGCATTCAACTTCCTGTAATCAACACACATCCTCCAACCTGTGGTGGTTCGCATAGGTATAAGCTCATTGTTTTCATTTCTTACCACGGTCAAGCCTGATTTCTTTGGAACCACCTGTATGGGGCTAACCCATCTGCTATCTGAAATAGGATATATTATACCTGCAGCAAGTAACTTAAGAACCTCTCCCTTAACAACCTCTTTAATGTAGGATTTAAACGACGTTGCATCTCACATGTAGGTTTAGCATCATCCTCAAGATAAATATGATGAGTGCAAATTAAGGGATTTATACATGTAATGTCCGCAATAGACCATCCAATGGCCCCTTTGTACTCTCTAAGCACATCAAGCAAAGCACATTCTTGTTCAAGCGTGAGTTTAGAGGATATTACCACAGTGAAGGTCTCCTCCTTTCCAAGGAAAGCGTATTTCAAATAGTCTGGCAGAGGCTTCAATTCCAGCTTTGGATGCTCAATCTCTGAAGGTTGTTGCGGTGGCAATTCCACTGGCAATGTCTCGAACTTTGGCACCCATGCATCCCTTGATCTTACATTTTTGCCCTGCACAAAATAAGACTCATCAATATCGTCGAAATTATAATCAATAAAGTTGGACGAGCATTCGTACTTAGCTTCAAAATAGTCTTCAATTAAATTCTCAATGAAACATACCTCTTTCACTTCATCAGCACTTGCAGGTAACTTACATGATTTAAAAATATTTAGCTCAAGTTTCATGTTACCGAAGCTTATCTTCAATTGTCCATCCCTACAATTTATCATAGCATTGCAAGTCGCTAGGAATGGACGTCCTAATATAATCGGAGTGCAATTACCTTATTGTGGCCCATGAATATCAAGGACGATAAAATCCACTGGATAATAGAATTTGTCCACTTGGACCAACACATCTTCCACGCATCCTCGTGGGATTTTTACCGACCTGTCTGCTAACTGTAGAACCACATGTGTCGTTTTCAGCTCCCCCAATCCTAACTGCACATAAACAGAGTAAGGCAAAATGTTAACACTAGATCCCAAATCAAGTAAAGCATCTCCAAATTTCTTGGTTCCTATAATGCATGGGATAGTAGGAGAACCTGGATCCTTATATTTGGGAGGAGTGTCATGTTGTACCATTGCACTTACCTGTTGTGTTAGGAATGCTTTCTTTTTCACATTTAGACTCCGTTTTACAGTGCATAGCTCCTTCAGAAATTTAGCATATGCAGGCACTTGGTTGATTGCATCAAGTAATGGGATATTAATTTTTACCTGCTTGAAGATATCTCTTATCTCTGCCTAATACCTGTCATTTGATGGTGGAGCAAGTCTGTGTGGGAATGGAGCTGGAGGTACATATGGTTCTGGCTCTTTTTCTGCGACCTCTTCTTCAACCTGCAACTTTTCAGGTGCTTGTACTTCCTCTTTCTCCTCAGCTGGTGGTTCATGTCTAGGCATTTCTGGCTTTTCAATTTCACGTCCGCTACGCAATGTAGTCACTGCCTGACATGGTTTGACGTTGTTTCCTGAAAAAGAAGAAGAAGGATTCGTATTAGGATTTGTAATAGGCTGAGCTGGTAATTTACCTTTGTCCTGTGAAGCAATAAATCTCGAAAAAAATTTAGTGAGCTGTTGTTGCATCTGTGCCATCTGTTGGACTACAGCGGTGAGACTCTGAATTTCATTGTTTTGCTCCCTTTTTCCTTGATAGTTGGAGTGGTTGGGATGGTAATATGGAGTGGATGTCTGCTGGTTTTGCTGATATGAAGCACCTCCTTAGTTTGATTGGTTCTTCCAATTTGCATTGTAACCTTGATTTGCCACCCAATTCACCTCTGATTCTGGATTTCTGCCCAATTCTTTAATTGCTGGGATCAGTGGGCAGACGGTAGTATCGTGAACTGGCTTCTCGCATATGACGCAGTATGGCTCTGATGTGACTGCTTTTGCTGCTCTAAGATCAATATTTTATAGCTTTTGCGTCACCAATGTCTCCACTTGGGCCATCAATGCATCTTCAGGCTTCAAAGTCTGCAAGCCACCTTTTGTTTGATGTGTAGACATGGACCTGTCAAATTCTGAAGGTGGCTCCCATCTTCTTGCATTCTCTGCAATGTTCTCCAAATATGCCCAAGCCTCCGTCGGGGTCTTCTCAAAGAAAGCTCCATTGCACATCATCTCTACATATTGCTTCGTATTCGGCTGCAACCCATCGTAAAAGAATCCAATGGTGCGTCCCTTGTCAAAACCGTGATGTGGGCATGCCAACAGAACCTCCTTAAATCTTTCCAAAGTTTGATCATATGCTTCAGTTTCCTTCTGCGAAAAAGACATGATGTGCCTCTTTAAAGCCTGCGTCCTGGCCAAAGAAAAGAATTTTTTCAGAAACTTAGTTTGCATTGTTAGCCAAGAAGTAATTGATCTAGGAGGCAATGCATTGAACTAATTCTTTGCCATGTCTTTCAATGAGAATGGAAAAAGTTTAAGATAAACAACGTCATTACTAACTTTTCCATCCAATTGTGTAGTGCATGCTTCTTCAAACGTTTTAGTATGCAAGTAAGGGTTTTCCATATCCTCTCCATGGTAAGAGGGAAGGATCTGGATCACCCCAGCTTTAAGCGAAAAAGAATGAGCACCCTCAGGCAAAACAATGCATGATTCAGAAGCAACTCTAGTGGGCATATAAGTAGCACTCAATGGTAGTTCTTGTGGGTGTGCAAGCGGTTGTTCATTATTATTATCGGCCATGTTTTCAATTCTTATCAACCTATGTGAAGTGGAGGTCCTATGCCACATAAACTAGCAAAGAGATATATTTTTTTTCAATAATAAAACTAAGCTATAAAGTGGAAGGATCTCACCGAGTACTCCTCTGAAAAGCTGATAATGTGGATCAAAGATACCGTTGTCCCCGGCAACGGTGCCAAAAACTTGCCTCTCTCAAAACAATGTGAGCTCTACTCCCAAGCGTAGGAGATCGTGCAAGTAGTACCTAGAGAGTCCAGAGTCGAATCCTCGGGACAAGTCGACCTGAGATAACACAAATCCAACTAATCAAATATAATATACGGTTAAGAAAACAACCACCTTTATGAAGGTGAAGAATAGTGTAAAGATTGGTAGCAAAGAAAGTGGTTCCTAAAAGTATTACGGTATCACAAAAGTTTGGTATTCAATGAGACAAATATGCTACGGTTGTGAGTTCATTAGGAGTTTATAGTCGCTGAAATTTCACTTCTTTTAATGTCATACAACGCTTCACCCGGTCAAGGCGTGAAGGCGTCGGAAGATGAATCGATGAAAACTAGTCAAAATAGCCTTAAACGTATTACTAGCAATGTTGATCTCATTAGGCAATAATTGCAGCGATAAGTTCAGATTAGAGAACATGAATTATCTAGCCTTATCCGGGCCTAGCCATATGGCATAACAAAGCTATCGACAATAAGCAAATACCCAACAAATACGATGTAGAAATCAACATAACTAGCAATTTTGACATGATAATAGGGCTAAAGACATGAAATTTAGCGAATACATACTCCTAACTACATCACAACCATAGCACAAGGAGATTAGCCACGCATGGTGCAATAAAAATCAGATTGCATAGCAAAATACATCGTTTTAGTAGCAAAATACAATGAAATACACCAAATACGGGGTATAAGTTCAAGAATTTATCACCAAATCTCCACTTTAGAACCCAAAACTCTCTGAGAATAAGAAGAACAGCCTCTGGAAATTTTCAGAATTTTCTCCTGGAGAAATACGCACAGTAGCCGCTCCAAAAGTCCCAAAATACGCCAGAATACGCCCCAAAACCCTAGAAATACGCTTATATAATAGCATTGCGGGTTTGGGGCGCTTAGCGGGTCGCAACCCGCATCCAAATGCTTAAAACCCAAACCCAATCAGCCGCCATTGATCTCGGCCGTTGATTACATGCAGGATCGGCTCTCAGATCGCCGCGTGGCCTTTACAATTCGTGCGCGCCCGAATTCGCTTCGCGTATTCGAATTCGAATCGGAGATGACCACAACCGTTCGATTGAAATCGTGCGCTCGAAAACATGCCACGTCGCCACTTCTTTCGCTTCGGGCGGGGAGAATACGATCTGTTGGATCGAAATCCAACGCTCCAGGAACGTCCACGTCGCCCGTAAATTCAGCCGCCTGATCTGAGCGGGAACGGATGAGATCGCGCCGCGTGGTGCGCCAAAAATCGTGCACCGACCGTATTAAAGTATTTAAGCGTATTTTCCTCTGTATTTCTCCAATTAAATGGTATTTTGTATTCAAAAATACACAGTAATTAGCATAGATCTCAGAAAAATACAAATAAATAGTCGTTGGAATCGTGAGATCGAGGCCTTACCATGAAAAATATAAAAATACAGAAATACTCAATAGAATTCATGTTTTGTGCACAAATCAAGTAGTTTCTCTAATAAATGATGATATTAAAAATACGAACGTATTGGAGACCAATTAAGCATCATATGAACACAAAATAGGACTAAATGAGGGGTTAAATATGCAATATTCAACCCAATTCAATAGCCTAGATCTCTTTTTTGGAACTCTGATGTCTTGTCGGCAGCCCTAATCTAGTGGCTCTATTAACCTATGCCCAATGTCTCGTCATAACCTTATTAACAGAAAATCAACCCACCACTAGTGGCATCAAACCAAAACCCCGATTTGTAGTCAGTGATTATGGTTATGTTGCACTCTGACGATTGAATTGATATAAAACACACATCTAGAACTATACCCTGGCAATAATCCATTAGACCGATATTTGGGGCGATCAACCCCTACAACTAATCTACAACAGAGTTCAGCTGCACCCTATGTAAGAAAACTACTCGCAGAACATGGAAATAACAATCAAGCAATACATAAATGAAAACAAAAAAGAAATCAAAAGAAGGGAGTTAAGAGAATGTTATTGTATTAAATAACAGAAAATCCCAATCCTTTACAAGCTTTAGAAAATACTCCACAAAACTCCTATAAACACTCTCCCCAAAACACTCACAAATCGTGTCGAGAAACACAGTTTTATCATGCACACGGTCGTCTTGCCAAGTCGCACGACTGTGCACCGCCAAGCAGCCAAAACCCTAAGGGTTTTGCAAATTGTGCACAGCCGTCCAGATGAGCTGCACGGCCGTGCATATGTTGCACAGCCATTCAGATGGCCGCACGACCGTGTCAGTGCCTTCATCTTTCCCTTCCAGCTTTTGCAAATTTGGCACAGCCGTGCACATGAGCTGCACGGCTGAGTCAATTCTTTCATCATCATTTCATATCTTCTGCAAATATTGCACAGCCATGCAGATGGCTGCACGCTCGTGTCGCTAAAGCTTCACTTTTCCTTTGAAGGCATACACGATTGCACGACCGTGTGTGTCAACGCACATCCGTGTTGCTCTGATTTTGCCCTTATTTTCTTCAATCCATTAGATCTTTGTCGTCTTTTCTCCCTCTCTTCTCATGTCATCCTTTTGCATAGTTTAGTATGTTTTACCCCTGAAAAGTGTAGAATACACCCCCAAAAGTGAAACATACAAAAATAAACTAATGATGCAAGTAAAATGAGAATAAAAACATGAAAAAAATGTACCGATGAAGGGAAGTACATATATGCAAAATATACATTAACAAAATCCCCCATGCTAAAGTCTTGCTCGTCCTCAAGCAATACAAGATAAATAAATGAAGAGCTGGGAGAAATTTTAAGAAAATTTTTAAGAAGATCTGAAGGTCACCCTCTCAAATCGAACATGCATGTAAATCATATATACGACAAAATTAGAATTCAATTCAAGCGTGCATCATTCCATCAATTCTACATAGCGGATGAATCAAAAATAGTTATCTCCAACATGTTTTTAAACTTAATGTACATACCCGTGAAAAAGACTAAGTTCACAAAAATTCATTTACCAGGATTAGATCGATAAAAATTCAACCATTGTCCTACACTCGTAAAGGCAAAAACTCAAAAGTGTATCGTAAGACCTCAGCTTTCAAGGGTTGGCTATGTCTAAGATAGTTTTCCTAACTCAGGGTAATAGATACGCTCGATGTATATATACATATAAATTTTCCTATTCTTTTTCAACACAAAGTTTCCTATATACAAGGGACTTAGGTGATTCATGTAACGGGATTCGGCCAATGACTCCCGAAATAGACGATCCTAAGGCATTAGGCAAGATGGACACATCAGGTCCACTCCCTCGAATCACCTAAGGCCAATTATTCATGTCTAGTGCACTCCCCAAAATCTCACTTTTCGACGTGAATCACCAATGCTTTCGGAGGCACAAGGACCAGGCTACTTGGTGGGACTGGAGAAATGATGCATTTATTCAATCTCTTTTTTCATTCATTTTTTGAAGCATATCAATCACACATGACGTAGGAGCAACCAGGCTATATTTATAACCCAAACCTATCAAGCTGAAACCTACTCTACACAGTTGGTAAAACCTAGATTCGTGCATTACAATAGTTGAACAGAAAAATCGATCTAGACCCTCTCAAAGATGTGGAAATGGAAATTCGTATTTATTCGCGGGAGCGAGTTAAAAATGAATTCATGAGGAGAAAATGAAAAAGTCATGCCATGAAGATATCCAGAACTTGCATAAAGAATGTGAATTTAATTAACTAAATAAAAATTGCATACTAGAGAAATTTTCATCGAGTTATCATTTCTTCAAAAATTTAAAAAAAATTTCTTTTTTTGGAATGATGCATGAATGCATGGATGAGAAAATACACAAAAACATGGATGATGCAAATGCAATATGCAAATGATGATGTATGATGCTGATGCAAAATGTGATGGACTCTTCCCCCAAGCTAGGAGTGAAATGTCTCTCCCAAGCTAAAATTAGGCATTTTTCCAAATGCTAAGAGAATAGAAAATATGGGGGATATGCGTGTAGGGGGGTAGGGGATGATGAAATGGGGGATGTTATGTGAATGCACTAAATACGTGAAAAATGAAGAAATGCATGTGAGAGCCTCCCCCAACTAGAATGAGGCGTCGACCTCAACGAAATAAGGACGTTAATATCATGGGCTCATGTATGGTGTATTGTCTGGGGTGAGGCAAGGAAAACATTATCAGGATCGAAGCTAAATTAGGAAGTTTGCATGTAGATGGTCCATGGATAAAAATGATATCATTTATGAAGTGATGGAGGGCTGAGAGATTTATTTAAATTTTCAAATTTAATACACTCCCCTCGTTGTCGAGAGGAGGACGAGCTTATTCAAGCACTATTCTATAAAGTATATAAGTTATTTACACTACTAGATAGAATGCACTTGAACATAAGGCAGATCAATGATCTTTAATGAAGTAGGAAGCTGCTCCATCTGTTGTGTTCATGGCTCAACCAGCTGCTTTACTCCACGAACATCATTGGTCCCTAACAACGTGTCTCCCAGCACCTCTTGAAGGTGTCCACCTGTAACCTGCAAGTGACGAGCTACTTCGGTCCAATGAGAAATTTTGTTCCCCTCAATAAAATTAATCCAGAGATATTGTGAAAAGGTGTAGGAAATATTAGAGCAGGTTGACGAATTCTCCCTGGGGAAGTTTCACTACTCTCAGGATATGGTATGATCAGATCCTCGTTCTTTTTGTTTTTCGAACGGTCAGATGCTGGCACACCCAAACATATCTCTGATGATTGTATATATATGTCTTACGGGAGCTACATTGTGTCAGAAATATCTGAATCTAAAGGGTGATGAGGTAAAGTTTGAGATTCAGAAAAGGAGTGCGTAGGGGTCAAGAAGTCTCCCAGAATGGTGCCATGGTGATGCTCTCAGACTATGGTGGCATTGAGAGTGACTGCAACGGTGACAATGGAGGTGGACATGGTTCGGGCCTGCTGAAATCAATCGTCATTTCCATGCCCACATACACGTCCTCCTCACAGATATGTAAGTGTATCGAAGTCCTCTTGGTGCTCTTGCATGGCTCATAGTTAGGGAACTGATCAAAAGAGGAGAGCGGTGTGGGTTCTTCTATTTTGGAAATTATGCTCTCGCCCACGCAAATGCCAATACTTCCTTCGTCTGTGTAAAATCGGATCATGTTTCTCTCAAGCCTAATGAACATCCCATCATCCATCATATCATCTTCTGAGCTATATTATTTGTTGGGGTCATCGGCGTGATGTGTCTCACTAGTATCACGTGCATAAGGGGAGGAATCTATGTAAAATCCGATAAGATGTTGTTCAGATAAATTATCTCCCATGATGTAAGTGACCGACGATGCGTTAGACTTGGTGGCATCCTCCATTATAGATCTAAACCATTATCTATCGTACTGTGGAAGAACAATAGAAGTAGGCACCACTCTAAATTGTCCTTCCAGACGTTCTCCCCTCTTCATTGTGGCTTCAGTGATCTGATCCCATGGATCTTGTTTTGACTTTCCTTTTGATTTGGAAAATTATTGGGCTATTAGGTGGGGATGGGTGTCGATCGAAATGGTAGGGAAGGCATCAACCGGCAGGCCTTGGTTTGCAATAAAATTTCCAATCATGCTTATAAGGCGTGCTTCTTCTGAGGATGGTGGAGGCATAAAGTTTGAGGTTGTTGATGGGAGTAGTCTGGGTAGGGGTTATAGGTATATGGATTTGGGTCTTAATAGTAGGTATTATATTGGCCGTCAATGGATACATATCCCTGCAGACTGTAAATCTCACATCTCTTCACAACCTGCAGAAGTAATCATATACTCCCATCTGAGCATCTTAATATGTCGAGATATACGAATCCTCAATGTACATCTCGTCTGGCATCCACATCACAGCTCCAAGTTCACCTGGTCACACAAGTAAAAGAACTGGAAAGAGGCCGTCGGTAGGACAAATGAGCAATAAAGATGTGGGGGGATTTTTTATTTATTTTTATTTTATTATTTTATTTTTTTATACATAGTCTAACAAATCCACAATTGAATCAATATGAAGCCGCTTGCCTTTGTGGCAACGACGCCAAAAACTTGTTAAGAAAGGTATATTAACCGCAAGCGTATGATGTCGTAATACTTGCGTGTAATACCCCTATTCTTGAACTACTATATTGTGTATATTGTTATACTTGTATGAGTATGGATAGTAATATATGAGTTTTAATGTACATATATGTGATATTTGTTTATGTGTGTGATATGTACGTGTGTTAAGGTTTTATGGATGTATACTATGGATATAGATTAAGAGTAAGTGTGTAATACTAAGAAGTATGAATGTCTATATGAATATTTGGATGTATCTTGGTATGTAGTGTATACTGATATTGAATAATTGAGTGTATAATTGTGTATACTTGTATGTATTGATGTATAGGGTAATGTATAATTGTATGAAAGTAGTATTGAAATATATTTTATAATTTTGTGATTTAGTATATATATATGACTATTGGTATGTATGGTTGTGTGTATACCTAGCTAAATTTGTATATGTATTTTGGATGGAGGATAATTATAGTTGACTATTTGTATTACTTTGGAATGTAGTTGTATACTTATAGTTACATTTTTATGTGTGTAATGTCTTGGTGTGTATTTTGGGTTGTGTATATAGGAATAAATATGTATTGTGTAGTATATGTAGTGTATGCATGTATAAAGTAGTTTTGTAAATATGTTAAGTAAAGAGGTTATTGTGCATATTGCATAAAGTGTTTTATTATTGTCATTATTAGTATTAGGGGTGACTTGTGTAAAGTTGGGTTTATGAAATGTATGGTATTCTTGGGTAGGTGAAGGGTATTAGTGTCATTTTACCTTTTTCATAATAATTAATTATTTTCTAAATCCAAAAATCCAATAATAAGACATAGTGATAATTGAGTCCTAAGGTGGGTAGAAGGCTGTAGAGTCTAGAAGTAGCTATCTTAGCCTAGATCGTTAGTTTTAGAAAATCCGAGGACGGACTTTGTTTTTTAAGGTGGGTAGATTGTAATACCCCTATACTTGAACTACCATATTGTGTATATTGTTATACTAGTATGAGTATGGATAGTAATATATGCGTATAATGTACATATATGTGATATTTGTATATGTGTGTGATGTGTACGTGTGTTATGTTTATATGGATGTGTACTATGGATATAGATTAAGAGTTATATGTGTGTATGCATACTAAGATGTATGAATGGATGTATGAATATTTGGATGTATCTTGGTGTATAGTGTATATTGATATTGAATAATTGAGTGTATAATTGTTTATACTTGTATGTATTGATGTATATGGTAATGTATAATTGTATGAAAGTAGTATTGAATTGTATTTTATAATTTTGTGATTTAGTATATGTATGACTATTGGTATGTATGGTTGTTGTATACCTAGCTAAATTTGTATATGTATTTTGAATGGAGGATAATTATAGTTGACTATTTGTATTACTTTGAAATGTAGTTGTATACTTATAATTATATTTTTATGTGTGTAGTGTCTTGGTGTGTATGTTGGGTTGTGTATATAGGAATAAATATGTATTGTGTAGTATATGGAGTGTATGCATGTATAAAGTAGTTTTGTAAATATGTTTAATAAGGAGGTAATTATGTATATTGCATAAATTGTTTTATTCTTGTCATTATTAGTATTAGGGGTGTGTTTTGTGTAAATTTGGATTTATGACATGTAAGGTATTCTTGGGTAGGTGAAGGGTATTAGTGTCATTTTACCTTTTTCATGATAATTAATTATTTCATAAATCCTAATTATCCTGAGATGACACCTTATGTAACACTAGCTAATGTTTAGACAATGGATTTAGGAAATAAGAAAAATGAAAATAAAATATAAAGGATGAAAAGGAGGAATTTTATTTAGTTTTCATGTCTTCTCTCTCTCTCTCTCTCTCTCTCTCTCTCTCTCTCTCTCTCTCTCTCTCTCTCTCTCTCTTATAATCGCTCTTTCCTTCTTTCCTTTCTCTAGGCCGAGAACCATGCTCCTCTTTTCTCCCATGTTGCCGTGAGCATCCCATTACCCACCCCCATCTTTCTTTTAATTTCTTTCCAAAGTAGCATGCCATTCAATGGAGATTAAGAGGAAGGAGAAGAAATAAAGGAAGGAGGAATTAAAGGAAAGGAAAGGAGGATTTAAAGGGAGGCAAACAATGAAAGAAAGTTGGCTCTTAAAAGGAAGATAACACCTTTGGTAGAATTTCTAACCATTCTAGGTGCTAGTTTTAGGATTGTTCTTAATAGGTTGTGATTGAATTTGTAATATGAAAATTTGTATGAATGTAGCATGTGTTGTGAAGGGAAAAGTAGGGAAAATAGGTGTAGAGGGTTAAGAGCCCCCTACCCTCATATTTATAGCTTTCAATAGTGGGTTGGATACCCAATGGGTCTATCGGGCCTATTCATAACACTTCCCCTTATCCAACCAACATTGAATAAGAGGTGGATTCTTCAGGATCCGAGTTAGGATAACTGCCTTGTTAAATAAAGAACAGTTAATCCATAACTTCCCTGTTTTGGGGATGTGTCTAGGGGTGGATACTTCAAGATCCAGAGTCAACGAGGTTGCCTCGTCAAAACCTTGACTACGGAAAACCCTGTGGGAAAAAACCAGTAGCCAAGGGAAAAGAGTACAACTCTGCGGTTGACTCCCCCTCAACTGACCAAGCTTCAGGCTTGCAAATTTCCTATGAATCTATACATTAGTCTCCTATGTATCTATGAGTTCATAGTCCTCTCATCCTGACCCAGTTTACATTTACGCACTCTCCTCATCCCAATCCCATATACAAGTTTCTCAAAGATACTAGTAGGCAGGGATTTGGTAAGCAAATCCGCCAAGTTATTACATGATTGGATCTTCTGTACCTCAATCTGCTTCTGCTTCTGAAGGTCGTGTGTCCAGAAGAACTTGGGGGAGATATGCTTCGTCTTGTCGCCTTTGATGTAGCCGTCCTGTAGCTGGGCTATACATGCAGTATTGTCTTCATGAAGTGGAGTAGGCGCAAGAACGCTGGTCATCAGGTCGGTGGTGGTGAGGATGTGCTGGATCACAGAGCGTAGCCAGAAACATTCATTGCTTGCTTCGAAGATTGCTAGGAGCTCTGAGTGAGTGGATGAGACGGTCGTCATGGTCTGCTTCACAGATCTCCAGGATATGGCTGTGCCGCCATAAGTAAACATGTATCCTGTCTGAGACTTCTCTGTATGAGGATCGGACCTGTATCCTGCATCATCATAACCAACTAAACCAGTTGATGCCCCTTTCCTGTAGAATAGACTTAAGTCTATGGACCCTTGGAGGTAGCGCAGAAGATGCTTAACTCCGGCCCAGTGCCGTTGTGTAGGTGCAGCACTATATCTGGCTAGTAAGTTGACTGCAAATGCTATGTCAGGGCGAGTGCAGTTAGCCAGTTAAAGGAGTGCACCGATAGCACTTAGATAAGGCACTTCATGGCCTAGTGCTTCATCCCCCTCTTCTAGCAGCCGGAAGGGGTCTTTATGTACATCCAATGATCTGACAACCATTGGAGTGCTGAGGGGGTGGCACTTATCCATCTGAAACTTTTTCAATAAGTTCGATGTGTACGTTGACTGATGTAACAGGATCCCATCGTTAAGATGCTCTATTTGAAGACCTAAACAGAATTTTGACTTTCCGAGGTCTTTCATCTCGAAGGTTTCTGTCAAGCTTCTAGAAATCTCTGCGATCTCTTCAGGAGATCCGATGAGGTTCAAGTCGTCCACGTAGACGGATATGATTACAAATCCTGTTGCCTTTGCTCTTATAAAGATGCAATGACAGACTGGGTCATTTGAGAATCCTTGTTTTGCAAGGAAATCGCTCAGTCTGTTATACCACATCCTTTCAGATTGTTTTAGACCATATAATGATCTTTGCAGTTTCACTGAGTAGATGTCACGTTCTCTCTCTTTTAGTGATGTAGGCAAAGAATAACCGTCAGGCAATCTCATATAGATGTCTCGGTCTAGGTTGCCATATAGGTATGCAGTAACCACGTCCATGAGTTGCATATCTAAACCCTCTTGGGCTGTTAAGCCAATGAGGAATCGGAAGGTGATCGCGTCCATGACCGGGGAGTATGTGGCTTCAAAATCCACCCCTGGACGTTGGGTAAAACCATGCGCTACAAGCCTTGCTTTGTAGCGAACGATCTCATTCTGTTCATTTGGTTTTCTAACAAATACCCATTTATAACCCACAGGTTTTACACCTTTTGGTGTCTGGACTATGGGTCCGAAGACCTTGCGTTTGGTGAGTGAATCCAACTCCACTCCTATTGCCGCTTTCCACTTTGGCCAATCATCTCTGCTTTGACATTCTGTCAGAGAGCATGGTTCAATATCATCGTCGCAGTACGCGACGTTGATGGCAATATTACACGTAAATGTGTCATCTATGGTTGTGCTCTTTCTGTCCCAATACTCCCCAGTTCGTACATAGTGTATCTAAACTTCATTTTCTCCCGGTTTTTTCTCTTCATGAGAGTTTGGGAGAGATGGGGTAGCAGGGCTTATAGTAGCATCCTGTGGTGGTATTTGTTTACCATTGCCAAGGGTCCTACTCTTTCGAGGGACTTGGTCCTTGGATCCCGGTGGTCACCCTCTCTTTTTGAGAGGTCCAACCATTTCTGCTGCAGGCGGATTGCATCCATTTTGCGGTATGTCAATCCTAGCTGGAGTGTTAGCAGCAGGGATGTGTGATTTGACAATCTTCTGGTTGTCAGTAAATTTGTCCGGCAAGAGATGGACAGTGTTTTGGATGTGGAGAATCTTCAGGACCTCCTCCTCACACTGGCTTGTGGGCGGATCAAAGTGACATAATGTTTTTGTATCCCAAGTGATACATTCTGAAGCTTTGGGCTTCTTTGTCTGTGAGCCTAGTCTTGGAAATGATGTTTCATCGAATTCACAGTCTTATAGACGTGCCTTGAAAACGTCTCCCGTAAGGGGTTCTAGGAATCTAATTATGGAGGGGGTGTCAAACCCAACATAAATGCCTAGGCGACGTTGTGGACCCATCTTTGTCCTTTGTGGTGGTGCTATGGGGACGTATACTGCACAACCAAATATTCTCAAGTGTGAGACAATTGGTGGTGCTCCAAGTGCTAGTTGCATTGGAGAAGATGACTGACCTCCAGAAGGTCTTAATTTTATTAAAGATGCAGCATGCAAAATTGCATGACCCCACGCATTCACTGGCATCTGGGATTGAAGTAATAATGGACAAGCAATCCATTGCAGTCTCTTAATTAGAGATTCTGCTAACCCATTTTGGGTGTGAACATGTGCTACGGGATGTTCGACTTCAATTCCCTGAGCTTGGCAATAGTCTAGAAAGACTTGTGACGTAAAATCCCCCGCATTGTCCAGACGAAGTTTCTTTATCTGGTGGTCGGGGAAGTGGGCCCGTAACTTGATTATCTGAGCCAAAAGCTTAGATAGTGCTAGGTTACGGGTGGACAGTAGACACACATATGACCACTTAGTAGATGCGTTTATCAGGACCATAAAGTACCTGAACGGACCACTTGATGGGTGTATCGGCCCACAAATGTCTCCGTGGATTCTTTCCAGAAAGCTTGGGGACTCCACGTCCACTTTCAGTGGAGAGGGTCTCGTAATCAGTTTACCCTTGTAACAGGGTGGACATGGGAATTTGCCTTTTTGAAGAATCTTCAGGTTCTTCAGGTCTATACCCCTGGAGCTTGTTATGATGCGGTACATCATAACAGAGCCAGGGTGTCCCAGACTACTGTGCCAGAGTTGGAATTCTGGAGTTTGGGGGCACTGCAGGTGCTCCGCCATGGATGTTTCTGGTGTTTGTATACTTGTTTGGTAGAGTCCCGAGGGGAGTCCCTTGAAACGTTCCACAATGGTTTTTGAACCATTTGTAAGAGACGTTACAAGCAAGTATTCCCTTTTATCTTCCTCGACCGTCTCTAAGTGATATCCGTTTAAACGGATATCTTTAAAGCTTAGGAGGTTTCGGATAGATTTAGGGGAGTATAACGCATTTTTAAGTGTGATTTGTGTGTTACCGGGGAGCAATATAATTGCTTCCCCTGATCCTTCGATTATGTTTGCTGGTCCTGAGATTGTTCTCAGTGGACTAGAATAACTACTTATGCTCGTGAAGTAGTCCATGTTTTGAAGGATCGAGTGCGTCGATGCACTGTCCACTAGGCAGATTAATTCCATATCTAAAAAGGAAAGACATTTAAGCAATAAATGATATGAAAATAAAAGATCTACTTTCATAAAAATAAATGCTCAAAATATTGTTTGACATGGAAATAAAACTAGATACGATGCATAAAAAGAAGATACATTGCTAGTACATAGAAGTGGTCCAGAACTAGAGTGTGTCATCTCCCATGAAGTCTTCAGGAGTCCATGAGGTCTCTGGCAACGCTACGCTCTCAATCAGGTTTGTCTCAGCTCGAGGCTTGAGGCTTGCCTGGTAGAGGTCCTGGAGGTGTTTCGGGGTGCGGCAGATTCTGGACCAGTGGCCTGTCATTCTGCATTTGGAGCACTTACCCTCCCAGTCTTTCTTGGGAGTGACACCTTTGTTAGACATCCTCTTTTGCTTCTTTTTCGCGAACTTCTGGTTCTGAGGAGGAGCAGGGGGAGTGGCCTTCTTCCGCTGCTTTTGTTCTTTCCATATCTGGAATTTTGCCTTTTTGTCCATCTTCTTCTTCTGGGAAGACTAGAAGTGTGCCTCTGCAGGAGGTGGCAGTGGAGCGGAGCCAGGAGGGCGCAGGTTGTGAGTGGCAACCAACAGGTCAGTATTCTGTTCACCCATAAGCATGCATGAAAGCAGATCAGAGTAATTCATGAACTTCCTCTCACGGTATTGTTGCATAAGGATCAAGTCCTTCTCGTGGAAAGACGTGAACGTCTTTTCCAGCAACATTTTCTCCGTCACCGTTTCACCACACAACTTCAGGCGTGAGGTGATACGGAAGAGTGCTGAGTTGTACTCTACTACGGATTTGTAGTCCTGTATGCGGAGGTGAGTCCACTCATACTACGCACGGGGGAGTATGACATCTCTCTGATGCATGTACCTCTCCTCGAGTGCGTCCCACAGCTCGTAAGGGTCCTCTACAGTAAGGTACTCGTCCTTCAGGGTCGAGTCTAAATGTTTCCTGATATATATAATGGCTTTCGCCTTTAATATATCGGAAACTTCCTCTGTATGAGGTGCTTCCACTGAAGCGTCCTTGTCGGCTGAGGCAGTACTTGTTGTTGCCTTCTCAGTCTTTGTGAGAGACTGAAACCATGAGAGCGCAGATGGAACTTCAGGTCCAACTGCCAACTCAGGTAGTTTGACCCATCGGCCTTCAGGACCGAAAAGTCGACATTCGCAAGTCTGGCCATTGAATGATCTAGTAATATATAAAAACAGCATGTATCATTAAAACCGATTTGAAATAAACATCCACGCATGTATTTCAAACATTTTTCATAGCATGAATCTTATTAAAGGAAATTTAACATACATGCTTTTTACGGTTTCATAATGTGAATAATTAACAAAGGTTAACATTCACGCATGCTATTTGGTAATTTCATTGTAACATTAAACATGGTATTAAAATAATTAACATCCACGCAATTAATGCATAAGCAATGAAAAAGGAAAATGACTTAGGACTATGGGGATCAGCCAGCCGACACCGAAATGAAAAGAAGTACAGTCCGAAGTTACATCAAAAATTGCATGAAAGAATAAAATACAACTCGGGAACTTCAGAGAGAAGCCCCTATCTTCATTGTGCGTACGCCTTCAGCTCCTTTTTGGTGTCCTTCGGTCTTCTTTTTACATTTATATCCTCACTTACAAATTTCTCTCAAAAAAAGAAAAATTGCAGGAAATTAAAAAAGTGTCGGAAAACTGGCTGATCCCTAAAAACATAACCTAATTTGCACATCCACACAGATAATATATTGAAAACATACAACCACGCAGATAATCATATCACAGGCATGTAAAGATTAAATTAAATAATCTAAATTGTGTGTGACGTGCTAAAAATTTATTTTGAAAAAAAACTTTTACCTTTGATCCATTTTTTAATGTTTTGTTTACCGCTTTAAAATCCTTTAAAATTTCTTTTAATTATTTTGGGCTTTTAGGGCCAAAAAAATAAAAAAGAAAAATTATTTGTGTAAATGGGCTAATTTTCAGGCTTTTTGGGCCACGAAAACAACCTATTAGGGTTAATTGGGCCTCCCCCGAAAAATTGGCACGTTAAGGGCAAGGGTTTCTGAAAAACCCTAGGGGGGCCCGCGGGGCGTGCCGCCGTGACGGCTGGCCGCGGCAGCGGGCCGCGGCTACAGGCCGCGGCAGCGAGGCCGCGGCGTTTTTCCGTCGGCGGCACTCGTAGTGTGCCGCCGTTTAGCCCTTCGGGCGTGCGGGGTATGGATCAAGGTTTGGGGGGTAAAAAACAGATTTTTCAAGAATTTAGATCGCCAAAAAACTTATTTTTATTGTTTTTAGACATGCGGATCTAAATAAAATTGTGATTATTAAACCTTTTGATCCTAAAACATGCAGATCTAATGTGAAACGCAAGTTTAGATCTAAAAAATTTTGATTTTTACCTCTAGATTCGACAAGGGAATCTAGTCGATGGTTGGTGAAGGATGCCCTTTTCGCTCCCCGTTGAGAAGATTACGATCTTCTTGAATCTGAGCGATTGATGGATCTCCTTCCCCGCGAGCCGTCGTCTCCTCCAACGAGCGTGATCGTGCTGATAACGTGTTGTGAAGGGAAAAGTAGGGAAAATAGGTGTAGAGGGTTAAGAGCCCCCTACCCTCATATTTATAGCTTTCAATAGTGGGTTGGATACCCAATGGGCCTATCGGGCCTATTCATAACAGCATGTAAGTTGTATGATATGCACCCTACAAATTATTCCACTTTGATTGCATGTTAATTTAGTAGTATGTCAAATAATTTCATATGTTACCTTTTAAAAAGTATAACTTGTGACCTCCTTAATATGTTGTATGGTTGTAGGAATTAACTTGTCACATGGTTCAATTTGTAGTATGTTAAACGATGTAAATTTAGTAGCATGGTAAAGAGATTATTATAGTATGTCATGGTTTAATAGCAAAAGGTGACTCCTTATGAAAATGGTAGCATGCCAAGTAACTCATTGTTATATGCTTTGGTTTAGTGGCAAAATGCTCTCCCTTGTGTTAGTAACTTGTTGTTTTCCTTATGAAATTAGAAGCATATTAGTACCTCATGGTTAGTATGAACTATGTAAATATGTAAAATGTTAGTAGACAATGTTTTAATAGTTAAATGTCTTTCCTTGTGAAATTAGTAGCTTGTTAATATCTCCTTGTTAATATGCAATTCCATATATTAGTATGTCCACATGCCCATTTTTATGCTTTAATTATGTATATGGTTATATTCCAAGTTAAGTAGAATCATGATTATGTCATTACATCACATATTGTACTAGTTTACAACCATGTCATATGCATGTGAGTATATCGATACATGTTCTTTTTAAATTTCATTTGTTAGTTTCCATGTGTACTAGTAAACTTACCATGTTAGTTTAGTGGCCATATTAGATGTCATGTTATATTCTGTCCATACTAATATGCTACTAATGTCCCCTTAGTATGCCATGTTTCATTTAGGATGCTAGAATGCATATGTGTAATATTTCCATATTGTATTTATGCCAAATTCATTTTATGTAGCATGTCACATATAATAGGCTCATTATGTATAACTTGTTGCATGTCATATGTTGGCTTCATTATGTTTCTATGGTTAGCTTGTGCCATGTCACATATGTAGCTTCATTATGTTTAACTTGTGGCATAACACATATGATAGCTTCATTATATTAATATGTTAGTTGTTAGTATGTTAGCATGTCAATCTATGCTGGTATGACATTCCATGTAATCAGATTTATTATGTCGGTATGTGGTTCACCATTTTATGCCAATATACCATTTCATATTAATATATTTGTTTATGCTTATACCTACGTCCATGCTCACATGCTATGTTTAATGACAAGAATCATGTACCTTACAAGATATAACATTTCATGTAGTTATGAAATGATTAATGGTGACCTAATCAGGGCTTGGTGTATTATTTGATAATGGTTGGAATTACACGATATTCTCCATGAAATATGATGCAAAGTGGTAATAAGACCACTGTAATGAATGAATGATGAATTATTCTATAAACTGAGAGTGAGGAAGAGTGATAAATATCTAGAGCGCATGATCCATTCTAAGATGGGTGAGACTCCAGATACGGGTTTGGGGGACACACATGTAGAAATTAGGTCTTAAGGAGCGGACACAACTGAGGCTCCCACTTGCACTCCTAAGCGAGGGAGTTGGCTAAGTGTGGACATAGCTTAATTATCACTCGCGCTCCCGTAAGGGGGAGTTGGCTAGAGTTAGAGAGGCCGGTGGTGTACTCGTGATGTACCATTCGGTAATTGTTGGGTTTCTCTATTTATCCTGACAAAAACCGAGAATTGTCTCACTCCCGTAAGGGGAAGTTACGAGAGGCCCCTCCAGTGTCCGTGTCGCTGGTTGAGGTATCACTTTTCACCGACCCTGGGTGAAGTCCGTGTCCTTAATGTACTATGTTTTACACGAGTTTCCAAATACTAATTTTTAAAAACAACATATGAAGATGAATGTATTTTTAAACTCTTTAAACTTGTGGATATTCATGCAGTATTGTCTGTTTTACTTTATGCAGTTCATTCTTTCAGTACATGCTTGTGAAGTTCTGTCTTACTTTATGCTTTAGTCTGTAGTTATGATTGTCACCAGTAGTTAGAACTTCGTAGTGTAGAGAAACTCTGAGACTGGACCCTACCAAGTGTTGTTAGACTTCCTACTGGGTCACGCTGTGACATGTCCCACCTTGTGGTTTCAGATATGGTTTGATAGCGGGAACTGTGTCAGGGGCTGGAGCAGTAGAGCTTATGTGAGGAGTATGTATTTTGAGATTTAGGTTAAGAGTGAGATGAGTTGAGAGTGTCGTTGTACCTTTTGGGTTTTGTTTGGTGAGATGAGTTGTGAGGTGTGGTATATGATAATTGTACATAAGGATTTTGTAAAAAGAAATGTTGTAAATCTTTGATGTATAAAAGAAATTATGTTTTTGTCTCTTATTTGTCATTCTGTATCGTATTTTCTGAGTTGGTTAAGTTGGAGCATTGTCTGTACTCCTCAGCACGTGCACATTGGCCTGCAGAGTTTATTGATGTACTTCTATTCTCTCTCCATCTTTCTTCTTCACACCCGTAGTTCTGGGAATACCTGATATAGATTCGTACTTATCGGATATCCTGGGAAGAGGGTCGTTACATTACGGGTCGAACACATGGAGGAAGTAGTTGAATACCAATCAACTATGGATTTTAGTTAGATATGCAAGACTTTTCTAAAATGGGGGAATTACAATAAAAATATCAAAAGAAGGGAAATGCCAATGATAATGCCAAGGCTAAGTATCCCCGCTGTTGCAAATTAATTGCAAGGATTGACGTAGCTTCTCAGTATTAAAGTAAAGCTATGGATAAGGGTTGAATTTAATCCTCGTTCTCTCCCCGTCTAACCATGAGCAAGAACTCAGAGCATAGCCTGGATCTCTTATCGGGACTCTGATGTCTCATTGGTAGCCATAATCTAGTGGCTCTAATAACCTAGGCCCGATGTCTCCTTGTAATCTTATTATCAGCAAATCAACCCACCACACCACTAGAGGTATCAAACCAAAACCCCGATTTCTCGTCAGTGATTGGGGGTTGTGTAGCAATCTGGCGATTGAATTAATATAAACACACATCCAAAACTATACGCTAGAAATAATTCAATAGTCTGATATTTAGGGTGATCAACCCCTATAACTAATTTACAACAGAGTTAAGCTGTGCCCTAGGCAAGAAAACTACTTGCAAAACATGGAAATAACAATCAAGAAATACATAAATGATAACGTAACGAAATCAAAAGAAGAGAGTTAAGAGAATGTTACTGCATTGAAGAACAGAAAATCCCAATCCTTTACAAGCTTTAGCAAATAAATCCCTAAAGAGGGTGGCCTAAAATGTGGCCAGAAAACCCCTGGAACTCTCGAACAAAGAACCTCCAAAATTGCCAACAAAACTCTTATAAATACTCTCCCCAAATCCCTCATCAACCAGGTCGAGAAACACATTTTTATCAGGCACACGGTCGTGTCGCCAAGTCGCACGGCCGTGTCACTAAGTCGCACGACCGTGCACCACCAAGCAACCAAAACCCTAAGTGTTTTGCAAATTGTGCACGATCGTGCGGATGAGCTACACGGCCGTGTCGATCCTTCAACTGCTTCCCAGGTTACGTATATGATGCATGGCTGTGCAGATGGCCACACGGC
The DNA here is from genome assembly GCA_030789695.1 of Scilla litardierei. Lineage (NCBI taxonomy): Eukaryota > Viridiplantae > Streptophyta > Magnoliopsida > Asparagales > Asparagaceae > Scilla > Scilla litardierei. The sequence goes on from CM061132.1 coordinate 65,258,719, forward strand.
CATGTCAGTGCCTTCAACATTCCCTTCCAGATTTCACAAATTTGGCACGGCCGTGCACATGGGTTGTACGGCCATGTCAATTCCATGATCAGATTTTCCTATTTTCCATAAATGTTGCACGGCCATGCAGATGGATGCACAGCCATGTTGCTGAAGCTTCACTTCTCCTTTGAAGGCACACACGGTTGCACGGCCGGACGTGTCAATGAACGACCATGTTGCTTAGTTTTTTTCCTTATTTTCTTCAAACCATCTTCGATCTTTGCTATCTTTTCTCCCTCGCTTCTCTTGTAATCCTTTTGCATTGTTTAGTACCTTTTATCCCTGAAAAGCGTAGAATACACCTCAAAAGTGAAACAGACAAAATAAACTAAAGATGCATGGAAAATGAAAATGAAACACGAAAAATGCATCGATGACGGGTTCTAAATATATGCAAAATATACAATTAACATGTTGCCTTAAAGTTAATTGAGTCAGATTCCTTCTGCTCTCTGGTTCAACTTTTCCTTGGTGTAGTAGGATGTACATTTGGTTCTTGCAAGAACTCTCCATATTAGTGGCTCTTAGTTTGGAGGAACACCAACATCCTTCTCTTCCTAGACCAATAGTTTGTACCATCAAAAGTAGGTAGAGTGTTGGAACTTTGGCCAAGTCAAACTATGGGTGCTCTCCTTGTTGATTCCATCATAAACCAAGCTCTGATGCCATGTGTTGGATCATGTGATGGTAAATAGAAACACAAGAGGGAGGTGAAAAGTGTTTAAGAAATTAAACTTAAACATTAAAAATTACCATCTAATTTTCCATCTAAGCTTCAACTAGAGTTATCTAAGAGAAGCTTAATAAACAATGCTTAAACGTGCAAATATAAGAGAATGACTAAGCAACGGAATAATAACAATTGCAAGTATAAGAGCAAGAGAGAAGAGCAAGAGAGAACACACAAACACACCAAATTTTATCCTGGTTCAATCACTCCAGGCCTAATCCAGTCCCCAACCATCCTTGGAATTTAATCCACTATGTACCTATTAAAAGTGAGAATTTACAACCACCTCTTCACTAAGAGTATTTTACAATCACCTCACATGCAATAAGGATTGTACAAATCAAGCAAACCACCTTAATACAATGAGAATTTTGATGATTCTACAACAGTTTCTCACAACCACAAAGTGATAAATACTTGCAAACTTTTGTTGTTGAAATACAAGAATCCTATAGCATTGATTGAAGCTTGTAGTGCAAAGTGAGGCTAAGGATGATTTATTTGATCTCAAAAATATTAAGGATGAAAGCCTTGGAGACCAAAATAAATTTTGCCTAAGATTGTAGGATAGCTTTTAGAATGAAGACCACAAGAGTGAGGTTTTTAGCTTCAAGACTTTTGAGCAGAAGAGAGCATAGAAATTTCACAAAACTTGTTTTTCTTAATTAAAAAACTCAAGTAAAACCCCAATTTTAAGGCCATGAAACTGGTCAACTAAAATCTCAAAACCTCCCCTAAAAGGGTTACAAACTACTAGTTGTGGATTTTTATCAAAGGCCTAATGGCTAGTACTAGTCTGCTAGAGTATGCATGCTATGTAAAGACTATTAGTCGACTAGCTCAGACATGTCAAGAGGCTGTTTGCTCTCTATAATTTCTAGTCGACTATAGCACATTTATTGGTCAACTAGCGGTTGTTTGCTCTCTATAATTTCTAGTCGATTATAGCACATTTATTGGTCAACTAGCTTATGACTTAGGCAATTAGTTCTTGTGCTGTAGTTGACTACCTCTAGCACACGGCTAGCCATTAGTTCCATCTTCTTTAGCTAGATGATTGGGTGTCTGTCTAGTCATCTAGACTGCCTATAAAAATTGGTTTTTGATCTTGAAAACTTAGGAAATAATTTTGAAAACATGTCGAAATATTTTTAAATCATTTAAAGGATATTCCTCAGGGTGTGTGAGCTTCAATCAGGCTTTAACAAAAAATTCTAAAGACAAGTAAAACTTGCGTCAAAATCAATGTTGTCAATTCTCTTGTCTTTGGTTCCTTGCACTTCATGTGCTTTAATTTAGCCTCTTTTTTATCAACGTTAGACTCCTCCTTCTGTAAGTTGTTTTAACTCGTGTTAGCTTGAATGGATTTCTTCTTGGCTTTGAACTCTTTATACATATTTAAATATAGTACATATACTCACAACTCATTAGCACATATAATTATTTTCTTATCATCACAATATACCTTGGGGTAACTCAATATCCAAGAATTTTGTAAACTAGTTCTCTAATAAGTACATGTGCATTGTCTAATGATGTTCCCACATCAAGTGACTATGAGACCAGCCACTAGCATACAATGGTATAGATCAATGCACACTAGTCTATTAGGAATACCGATGTCTCATCTCAATATTCCTACGGTCAGAAACATTTAAGACATATGTTTAAGAAGACACTTTAGGCATCATTCTCATGATCTCATCATGATCCCAATATTTCTCACTTAAGTCCAAGGATCCATGTGATATAAACACAACAACATACCTAGCATGTTAAAGATGATCACGTAGATAAAGAATACCAACTAACATACTATTATTTAGATTAAGATGTAATTTACATTATAATAATTGCCTGAAGGGCATACATTTCCCAACATACTCGAGGTTGTTCGAGTGGTTGATCCATACACCGGGTTGTGGTGTAATGAAAAATTTGTACTTTTTTCTGGTTTGTAAATAAGTAGTGGAAAATCAAGTGGGACATGGGGACTGGATGTAGGTCAGGGATTGACCGAACTAATATAAGATTTGTGTGTGTTTGTCACTTGGTGTTTGTTCAAATTCTTGGAAATATTTGTCTTTTTTCACTACATAACATTATACTCTTATTTGCAAGTACTAGTTGTTGTTGATAAAGATTCAACTTAGGAACACAATTTGAATTCTTAGGCAGAAAACTTAGAAATTTTTATAAAATTTTATAAACACTATTCACCCCACATCTAGTATTTTCTATTTGCTCATTGACAGGATCCAATCGATTAAGCATTCCATACATTATGTATCAGAACATAAGGTTAAGGATGGCATCAACTTTAACAGCACAGTTACCTAAGGCCACTATATTTCCTGACCACCTATGTTCACAGGAACAAACTATGGATCATGAAAGACAATGATGAAGATTTATCTTTAATCTATTAGCATCGACCTTTGGACCATAGTGGATCAACATATAAGCGACCAACTACTCCATTGTCTATATGGAGTGACTTGGAAAAAGCAAAGGGAAATCACAATGCTAATGAACTAAACACACTCATTTGCTCCCTCGATGCAAATGAGTTCAATTGTGTATCGATGGTGATCACCACATATAATATTCAGCATGTGCTTAAGGTAACGCATGAAGGCACAAATAGGATTAAATATTCTGATATTTCTATGTATGCACACAGTTAGAAATTTTTAAGATGAAGTAAGTAGAGTCAATTTTGGTGATGTACATCCAACTCATCAAAATTACTAACGCACTTATCGGGTTAGGCAAGAAATTTACAAAAACAGAGCTTGTTTTGAAAACACTCCAGTCCCTTACCTGAGAATGGAAGAAGAAGACGACTGCCGAGTAAGCACAAGATCTCCCAATGTCACTATGGAATACTTCTGAGAAACCTCTTAGCATATGAGATCCAATTAGGGGAAAGGAAACAAGAAGAGCAACCAAAGAAGAAAGCCTTAGCTTTCAAGGTGACCTCAGATTTAGAAGAATCACAAATTGAAAGAGAAGACATAGCTCTCTTAACAAGGAGCTTTAAGAGATATCTCAAAGGTCGGAAAAGGTCAAATAAAGTTAGAATAACTAATGAAATCATTGTTTGTTTTGGATGCAATAAAACAGGGCACTACTAAATGGATTGCCCGCTTGCTAAGTACAAAGGTAAAATGAAGGAAAAGTTGAAGAGACCAAAGAAGAAGGCTCTCGTAGCTTGGAACAATGACTCGGACTCTTCATCTGACCAAGAAGAAGAAAATGAGGAGGAACATGCTCACAAGTGTTTTATGGTACTCTCGGGTAATGAGGTATGCTCTGATTCTGATCCTGATTCTGATAATGAGCATGTAGATAAATTTGCATTACTTTTGGAAGATTGTATGAACTCGAAAGCTAAAAAATAATATAAATTAAAAAGAATTCATAAAAATATTGTATGAAGGATGATGTATGTTTAACTAATAAGAACTTGGAAAAACAAAATATTGAACTAAAAGAAGATTAAGCTAAAAATGAAACTATATCTGAAGATATATCTTTAATTGATAAAGAATTAGAAGATTAAATATTAAGAATAGTAAATTAAAAGATGAAAACAAATCTATTCTATAAAAGAGAGAATATTTTGAATTTTTTCCCAGCAGGACAAGCTGACTAGGACAAGGGGGTTATGACTAGGACAATGGCTTGATGACTATGATGAGAATAGCTCATCCTTTGATTTGAAAACTTGAAATTTGAAAGGCGAAACTAAAAATTTGGGAGAAAGCTTAACCTTCAACAGGTTCAAAACTAAAAATTGGGGGGGGCGAATGTCACACCAACTGATTCATTTTAATCCTAAAAAAATTGGGGGGAATAGCCCAGCCATGTTCCCACAAAAATCTCGGCTAACCCAACATGAGGGATGTTATCAAGAGAATTTGGATAAGAGAATTTGGACAAGAGAATGTGGATAAGAAAATTTGGACAAGAGAAATTGGATAAGAGATGAGTGCCAGAATTGCACACCGCACACGTCCACTCAAAACTCAGAATTGCTCACCGCACACAACCACTCAAAACTCAGAATTGCTCACCGTACACAACCACTCAAAACTGATGAGGACAATGGGTAGTTTTGGGATGAGGTTTTGAGAAAGTTTTGGGGGAAAACTTAGGGAAACTTTGTATTATGAGGGGGAAAATTCAAACATCCCTCAAAATTCATGCCAGCTCATATCCATCCCCTTTTCAAAATTCAAAAACCCATTATCTCTTTGCCCTCAATCATTGAAACATTCAAAATTCAAACATCCATCATTTTGTAGAGCTAGCACCTTTTGTAAAGCGGGGTCAAGCCATCACATTCGTTCATTATTTATGGTTGCAGTTGATATTCTCTTTGCTCTCTCATGCCAGCAATATGGATCTCTCTCAAGATTCACGGGTAGTTTTTTCCTGCAATTTAGAGGATGGCCTCTCTTCCTCTCAGGTGACATGGGTGATTTCTTTTTTCTCTAATCTGCTTTTTTTATATTTATGCACATGGTTGGATAAGAAAATTTGTACAAGAGAAATTGGATAAGAGATGAGAGATACAACCTCGGGTTTTGCATTTTTTCCCCCGGACCCTCCCCACACATCCAACCACACTTTTTATTATTCTCCCCCCTTTCCGACCATTTTTTCCAGAGTTTCTCAGTGCACACAACCACTCAAAAGTCAGAATTGCTCACCGCACACAACCACTCTAAACTCAGAGATGAGAGATACAACCTCGGGTTTTGCATTTTTGCTCCTGGACCCTCCCCACACATCCAACCACACTTTTTATTATTCTCCCCTCTTTCCGACCATTTTTTTCCAGAACTGCTCAGCGCACACAACCACTCAAAACTCAGAATTGCTCACCGCACACAACCACTCAAAACTCAGAGATGAGAGATACAACCCTGGGTTTTGCATTTTTGCACCTGGACCCTCCCCACACATCCAACCACACTTTTTATTATTCTCCCTCCTTTCCGACCATTTTTTCCTGAATTGCTCAGCGCACACAACCACTCAAAACTCAGTATTGCTTACCGCACACAACCATTTTTTTCCAGTCCACGTGCACATGCACACGGGTTATTTGCTATGAATTGATATAATGAGAGTTTGTGAAAACTATAGATAGAGAACACTAAATTTTTTGGAGAACTAAATTTTGGGAGAAGTCAATTTTTTGTGTTTAACTAAATTTTCTTGAGGGAACTAAATTTGGGACAGAACTAAAATTTTTGGGGGAACTAAATTTTGAGGGGAGCTAAAATTTTTGGGGAAACAAAATTCTCTGGGATCTAAATTTTGAGGGACTAATATTTTTTACTAAATAAAAATTATTTATGCTTTAATTATTGTTATTCGTTTAAAATTTGGGGATTGAAGATTTTAACTGGGGAATATTTTAAATGAATCGTGCCCTTTGGGCCGGGTAATGACAAGTTAATCAATAATGAATGTAAAAATCTAAATGATATTTTAAATGAAATATGAAAAAAAAATATCTAGTATTACATTAAAATATGATGTACTCCACAAGAACATAGATAAATTTAACAAAGGTAGAGAAAATCTACATAATTTGTTATCATCACAAAAATCTAATAATAATAAATTTGGATTAGGTTATAATAGTGTCAAACATAATCATGCATTTATATACACTAAGTTTGCAGAAATATTAAAAATCACAATTGCAAAATGAAAACAAACCTAAACCAAATTGTTCAAAAATAATTAAGGAAAACAAAAATCAAACAATAAAAATGTGGATACATAAGAATATCATAATAAAATAAAAAATGCTTATGTAAACAATTTCATAGAAAATGTATAACTTTCATGAAATTATGTGTGTGTGAGTGTATGTGTGTATATATATAGAATAACTAGAAATTACCCGTGCACTTGGTGCACGGAGCAAAAATAACCCCCACGAACACGACAACGGTGCACACGCGAAACCGAAAAGGAGCGGAAAGCATGAGTGTGCATGTCGGCAGCGTCGGGGGTAAAAAGGGACCAAACACCCAAATTCGCATGCAAAAAGGACCAAAATGCAAAAGGGGAAGAAGAGGGGTTTTTTGTGCAATTTAATGGAGGTTGGAATGGCAATGTTTTTGGGTTCTTTTTTGGGTGAATGTGTGTGTTTTGGGTGTTCTTTTGGTGTTTTTTGGGTATGGGGGTGAGAGGTGGATGGTGAGGTGGAGGGGTTGTCCCATGTGACGATGTGACATTGCCACATGGGACAAAGATTCAAAATCTGCCCTCTTTTGTAATAGAGATGGATATCATACGCCATATGAGAGAGGGCATCATATGCCCTCTCACTAAAGCAATCAAGTACAAGCCCACATGACTTGTACTTGGTTGTACTTGGTTGCTTTATCTGAGGGGGCATATAAGGCTATCTCTCATATGGCGTATGATACCCATTATTCTCATATATGTATGTATGTATGTATGTATGTATGTATGTATGTATGTATGTATGTATGTATATGTGTGTATATATGTATGTATATGTGTGTGTATATATGTATGTCTTTCTGTCTATATGTATATGTGTGTATATATGTATGTATGTGTGTGTATATATATATATATGTATGTATGTATATGTGTGTGTATATATATATGTATAGTATATACTCGTGCCCGTAGAGCACGATTCAATTTAGATATTTCCCCCTCAAAATCTTAGTTCCCCCGAAAATGTGGGCACGATTCATTTTAGATATTCCCCCCTCAAAATCTTAGTTCCCCTGAAAATGTGGACATGATTCATTTTAGAATCCCCCCCTCAAAATATTAGTTCCCCAATCAAAGTCTTAGTTCCCCAAAATTTAGGTCCCCTCAAGAGATTTTAGTTCTCACATTGTTTAATTACTCACAAAATTTTTAGTCACTGACAAAAATGTTAGTCCCCCAATATGTAGTTCGTTTCTAAATTTTTTTGTAAAGTTAGTTGCATTTTGCCCACATTTTTTAGACAAAATATTCTATAAAGTTGGGAGCTAAAAACATGTTACAGTATTAAGATACATGAACAAACAGAAAAATAGAGATGGACGTAAAAATTAGCCATGTCACAACCTAGGAGTGCGGAAGTTAGCAGCATTGATCAGATTATGTGCATCAGCCATGTCACCACGTTCCCCCCAATCACATCCAACCATGAAAACAATTGCAATTGGTGAAGTAAAAACACCATGTAAGCAACTATTAAAATTTACATTCTAACATCAAAAAGTAGCACCTTAATAATGTTACACAAAAGTAATGTAGATCCAGTTCTATTAGTCTAAGCCAAGTAGCACCATAATAATATTTACATTTGTTACATCAAAAATACATTTGTTACATCAAAGCTGTTAATACACAATCCATCATGGTTCAACAGGAAACTTCCTCTTCATTACATTATAAAAGGAATGCGTGTCAATCTCAATCCAACATCATGTGTCATCTGGATACACAATAACCCAGGTAAATTACAAACATAAATTGGTTAGAGAAATAAATTGGTAAATTACAAACATAAATTGGTTACAAACATAAGGGCACGGTTCATTCATAATAGTCGCATCTCAAAGTCTTAGATACCCTAATTTGTAACGAACATCAATAATCAAACAACAATAATTGTTATAAGTTCCCATTAAAAATTTTAGGTCCCCCCCCCCCCTAAAATTTAGTTCTTCCAAATTTAGTTCCTCCAAAATTTTATGATTTCTTCCAAAAAAATTTCACAAACTCGCATTCTACCCATTGATTCATTAAGATTCAATCGCAACCGTCTTTCTACCCACCCTTTGTCCTAGTTAATAACCACATCAAAAAAACATCTCTCGTTTGTATAATAAATTTGTTTAAGTAAAGAATTTGTCTAATAGAAATTGGAATGAGTTACATAGATATAACACTAATCATTTATATAGATCGTAGCAACACCCGCATTTTTGTGAGATGTGATCTTAACCATGTCATCATAGATGGGAAAAGTTTAAGGTACTTTCTATCAATATCATCATATTTGATGAACTCTTTAAGATAGGAGGCCAAACATAAGTACAGAAGAACAAAATTTGAAATAATTCATATCATTAATCTTAAACCAAAAATTTACATTTTGTACAGTTTTTGATCCCCCTCAACCTCAAAAGAACCAAAGAAACAAAAGGGCTTCTTATACTTATGGTATCTGATCTGAACAAAATTGGAGTGCCTTCACAAAAAAATTTCATAGTTACTGCGGAGAGATTTCATATTGAGTATTCACTTTATTATCAGGCTAGATATGTTTAACCTTGGCCATTGTCTTCTCAGGTAAACTCTCTTCATTCAATGCCTTTCTTTTGATGTTACTGTTGTTGTCACAACTGCTATTGCTACTTGTGTCGTTGCTGCCACCATCATGTTCAAGCTGTTGTTGTTTCTTCCACTAATGATGTTGATCCTTCTCTTCTCTACAGACATGAATTTTTTCATTCTCCATTTAGGATTTTTGTCCATGCCAGTCACGTTATTTACAGTTCAATCGTTATTACTTCCCTCTTCTTGTTTTACTTGAGATTTTGAGCATAAACAAAGGCTCACAATCATATTGTATAAAGGGTTTTAAAAAAGCATTGTTAATGCACCCAAACCCTGCAATATTTGAGTTCATGACATGTCCAGTTCTAAATCACATACTTAATTTTAGGCTCGATATCATTCAGAATCCTCACCATATATCTAATTACATATTAATTATAGCCAAAAACCATATGCATCAAATGGTTCATAGTTACATTACCTTAAATTCGTTCTTGTGATCATTACTGATTTCTAGCCATCAGAAAATCGATAAAAAAATTCTTCTGCGGATATTATCATCTCACTCTGAAACGCAACCCAGTTCCTTCCCATGAACTTGACATCAATATACCAATGAAAAACAACTGAAACCAAGAACAGATTTCCCGTAAGTTTCTGCAGAGATTGTGGCTCATGTCACTTGCCTGCTTGAGAGTCAATGTTTTCTCATAATCTCATGTATGTTTGAATGTCAAGCAGAAATCATAAAAATGCATAATTTAGTAGTAATTTTGAAATGAAAATAGTTTGTGATATTTTGAAGTGAGTGCTTGGACCAGTAAAAGAACATGGAAAATATCCTATAATCATAAATATCCTACAATCATGATACTCAAAATTTCTATTTGGAATATTGGAATAGAAATTTAAAACCGTGTGATCATCTATGTTGTATACTTAGTAGTATTTTCTATTTTGACGGGATAACATATTCATCAAAACAACCATATCAATGTAAAGATTCTCTAAAATATTATAACATATAAATCTATAATAAACTGAAAACCCAAAATTTCTATTAAAAAACCAAACTCGGCAATAAACAACTTTTAAAATATGGCTATTACCTTTACACATCTTACATGTGCAAGAACAAAATTTAATAGAACTGATTAGTGTCTTATCATTACGAAGGCATATTCACATAATGAGAGGGAACTTTTGCCTGTGATGCTTTCCATTGAATATTTCGTGCAAGACTGCTGGGTTTGAATCACTGTAAGCTCATGTTAATTATTGAGTGATGATATCAACATACCATATATGACCTGGATATATCTTTTGTCGGCGTGTTCAACCTTTAAAGACTACTCTCTCATGCTTCAGTTTATCATACATTACTAAAGAATCTATTTCTATCTTCTTCTTCTTTGCTTTGCATCTCCTTTTTAATATCATGTCTATTATGGCAATGTTTTTTTAAAGAATTAACAGCTTGTCTTTCAACTTCCAAAATGTTGCTTAAATTTTACCATATGCATGATATCATATCTGTGGTGGGAAACTCCTCGACATTATATGGATTGTATTTCAGTGCCGTGCCACTTTTAAAATTACCGTTCTCTTAGTTGTTTGGGATTGTGAAAATTAACATGCAAACTGTCAAAGCATATAATTTAAGTTAAGGCCATTTCACTTCACGGATAGCAATTGAGACATTGCTTATATAATAATCAACATTGTAAGGGGAATCTATATATAATCAACATATATCAAAGTTTGCAACATGAAATTTTTGGGAGAAAAATGCTTTCCTATAAATTTTTTTAAACACAAACTCACCTGAACCATGGCAACAGAGAGAGGTGGGCTGAAACCTGAACTGTGGCCTGCAGATGATGCAGAGAAACTAATTGGGAACCGTTTGTTCTCGCTTCTCGCTATGCCACGATCTGAACCGTGGGCTAAAACTTGGAACCAAATGAATTTTTTGTCAGAAATGAATTTGTTCTCTCTTTGAGGGTTGAAGAAACTGAAGAGGGTTGAAGAAACTGAACTCTCCACAATAGCTAACTCTCCTCTGCACATGATATAGAGAGACTGAAGAGGGTTAGAGAGGTGCGGCTTTGAGAGGTGCTGCTTTGAGGGTTGTTTGAGGGAAGATATACCTCACGCATAGAATAACTTCAAATTGTTTTGAAACATAGCCACTGACGTAGTTTTTCTGCATATATCTGTAAATAAATTAGTAATCAAAAGCATAAAGATATGAAGTTATTCTCGTATAAATATTCCCGTATAAATATTCATGTATCGCACTGTAAGTCGTCATCAAAATCAACCTTATTTGTTCGTCGATTCAACCACCATGCCGTCTGAGATTCATCTAAATGATCATCATCTTCCCGGATCCACTTCTCGCACTTCCCTTGCCCATCAACTGTGAAGACAATTTGCTATGTAAAAATTTCAGCTTTGGCACTAAATATCAAAAAGATTAAATGGCACAGACAGGCCAAAATTACACTAAAAACTGGATGTAGCCTTGCTTCACCCTAAAACATTCAGATTTCAGAGCACTCTCATAAAAGAACAGGAACTTAACGTTATCCATATACATGAAAATTGCAATCTTTCCCATGACTGAAAATTAGATTATCTTCTTTTTTCTTTCCCCATCAAACAACGAAAATTGATAAGCATTGCAGCGAATCAATCTCTTTTTATCAGTCCATCATATGCAGAAAAAAGTCCCTAACAACAAATTAGGACTGTCAACCTACTAACAAAAATTTGATCCAGTTAAACCAAAATTTGTCAGCCTAGCTAATATTTATCCAGTTAAACATTGATACTTGGATATATACAACCATTGAACTTGATTGATAAATATTAGCTAATATTATCTATATGTATACCTGGGAATGGAACAAAAAAGACCTGGATATGGAACAAAAAAGATTGGATTTTGGAGAAAGTTAGAGAGAGAAGCAGGGAAAAGATTGAAGCTTTGAGAGATTTTTGTAGTCACCTTGGTTTAAGTAAAAACCTGGATATACATGGTTATTGTTTTTGATATATAAACAAAACAATGGTTACCAAAATAAAAACCTGGAGATACATGGTTATTGTGTTGGTTTATTTTGACCTGGTTATTGTGTTCTGTAAATCCAGAACACAACCTGTTTAATAGACATTGATACCAGTTGGGGTAAACCATGTTAATCCAGAACACAACAATGTTTACTAATTGTTTATCAATTTTGGGTGGGATACCTGTTTAATAGGTATCAATTCAATATAAACATTGATACCTGGTTTAATAGGTATCATTCAATATAGATAATATTTATCCATATCCCTTTTTAAATAATATCTGAATATGGATACCTGGATAAACATACCAGTATTCAGATACCTGGTTTACCCCAAAAACATAACCATGGTGGGAATATGGATAAATATTAGCTAATGTTTGAATAAATATTATCTATGGATCAGGTTATTAAATTGACCATCAGTGTTATTAAATTGACTGGGGTAATCCAGTGTATATCCATTGTTATTAAATTGACCATCAGTGTTATTAAATTGACTGGAGTTAACCAGTGTATATCCATTGTTATTAAATTGACCATCCAGTGTTATTAAATTGACTGGGATAATTATAAAAGCACATTTGATGACAGTGTTTGGAGTCCTGCAGAAGGGTATTTCTTAGCATATACCTTGATTTGATTTGCAGAATTTTCTTCCACAGATTTTGGCCTCCTGCATAGAATTTTCTTCCACACGATGATGATCTTGATCTGAAGCCAGTAGGAAATTATAGATATCCTGAATCAAACAAAAATATTACAGATCACACACCACAAAATATATAGATAAGGATTTATGTAACTTTTTAATTGCCTGAACAGTTAAAAAATGACAGATTTCTATGACATGAACAAACAAAACTGAAATGTAATTGTTGAAGGAAAATGCACAGAAACAACATATCTGTTTGCAATTGACCATGTGGATTGAGAGTGGATCATGTGGAACAAAAGAAAACTAAAATGCAAACAAAACTAAACCAATTTGTTTGCAAACAAAACCGTATCAGTTTGTAAACAAAACTAAACCAAACAAAAAAAAATTTTACAGGACATTTTTATCATATGGTGGCTAAACGTTGTTGTGATATTGCTTCTGCTTCATTGGCCTCCTTAACATGCAACTCCAAATTGTGTTCATCAAGAGATGTTTTGAGGCTCTGAACATGAACCCATGACTTATATTCCATGTCTATACAAAGTAAACATGTTAAAGCAGATGATGGACATTTTGAAGGCATGCATAACTTCAGAGATCACACATGAGTTTCTACATAACAGATATGACAATGGATACTACTACCGTGTTCTGTTTACAATTGATTACAATTGATCACAAATGTATAATAGATAAATCATGCTTGATTAGAGTTGACGCTTATTATGTCAAAACAAATACATTGCCTTCTTCAAACCATTTTTGGATAGAGAATTAACAAAGTGCATATATGAGATAGATTATGTGTAAAATATTTATTACATGTGATCAAAGCCAGCCTTGCTAAAAACCTCCAACCGTACATTTGTGCATTTGTGAGGCATCAAACGGTGAATACTTTATTTGTCAAAATCATATCATTGCATGCAACTTGTGTTATTTGCATTTCATGGGGTTCAATATGGAATGCAAACATTATATTCTAATATGAGCTTGGCCCTAAAGTATTTGGAATTTATTATTGTCGATATGCAATTGTAATATAGTTGTATCCTCAGCTACTTTCTTAATTTGGTAATTAGATACATAGCTTACAGTATCTTATAAACAATCTTGCAAATGGTTATAGATCTATTTTGTCTTGCTTCGCACATTCCACTGAAGGTACCAGCTTGGCTATCGTTTACTCAATACCCAATGATATATGATGATAGATGAGGCTGCTACTCATCTGAGAAAGCATTTCCAAGCAATTCAGTCAGCCCTTTCAAAATTGCAATCTGATTCATGGCATATTCCTAATCCGGTCCAATGATTTTCCTTACTAATTCCAGAGGCACACTGCATTTAAGAAAAAGAGTGTATTGCTTTATTTTAAAAAATGCTCAAATAAAAACTATGAATTAATTTATTTTTATAAGAAAATCATATCTTTGAAGTAGTAGTCAATACATCATCTCCCCAATCATCCCCGCTGTCTCCAGATGATCAATACATGATTCTTAAAACATGACCAAGCATTAGAAACGTCTGTTGCAATCCATCCAAACCCTACAAATTCTTAAACATGACCACCAAAATCCCATCCGAACTCAGTGACACAATCCAACCTGGAAAAAAAACTTCTTTCATGAACATGGAAAAAAACTAAGTTGTGTACCTTTGTGTTTCCTCTGTAGCAATGCCAACACCCGATATCTCAGACTCCTGCTATTTGCTACTGCACATCATCATAATCCTTCTTAACTTGCTATTGGGCTCTGCAGCAAGAACATGCAACTTAATTATCTCCAAAAAATTTATATTGAAACAATATATAGATAGATTTCATTGCAGAATCTTATGATGAAATAGGTCATAAAGAATATATATTTAGATTTCATTACTTTTAGACATTGCTGCTACTGCCTCTGTATCCAACCCAATATTTAAAAATTTTAGATAGATTTCATTGCCGGATTTCATTGCATCAAGTTATCTTTATTTTTTCAGATTTCACTGTCGGATTTTAGATAGATATGGAAAATAATATCACTAAACATACTAATCTATAGTTCCAGCATTCATTCTTCTGAGGCATTGTCGAAATAAACCCCAGTTTGGTCCTACTGTGTTGGTCTTGGCTCCAACGCGAGAGCTTGCTACACAAATACATGATGAAGCAATCAAGTTTGGCAGTTCTTCAAGGGTTTCCTACACTGTAAGTTCTGATTGCTATTTGCCCCTCACGCAGGTGTCTATTACCTCTGGGATTCGAAAAGACAGCATGGAAAGTAATAGAAGAAAAATTGGAAGGGAGAAATTCATTATTATTACTCATGGGATCATATATTTATATTGATAATCAGAAGCAAGAGCTGCCAATAAAATTTAGTGGCATGCTCTACTGTTTCCAGGTGATGATTGATACCTGGGAGGGTGGCGGCAGGGGGTGTGGAACAGAGAAGATGAACCTGCTCCGTGGATGGTGGTGAGCTTCCCCAGAGGAATCGCCATGGCCGCTGCTTTGAGATTAACAAAAACAAAAATTAGCAGCAAAAAATTGGAAATTTCTTGAAATAATCATCGATTCTTATGAATCTGACCTCGTTTAATTGATCCTGGGTAAGGGCATCTTCAAAGGATTCATCTTCGTTGCCTCTTCCTGTTCCTTCATCATCCTTAAAGGATTTGGGTGAGGGAAGGCCATGGGCTGAGGTGCTGCGCAGGGGGCTGAGGGGCGCAGGGGAGAGGGAGGGGGTTTGGGTGAGTGAGAAAGAGAGGGGAGAGGGAGAGAGTTCTATGGTTGATCAGGAGAAGCGGGAGCAAGAAAGAAGGACATCCCTCAGCTGGTTCCCCCCCAAATTTTTTGGTTTCCACTCTAAAATTTCAATTTTTCAATTTTTGAACCAAGTATTTCACTCCCAAAATGAAAAGCTTCCCCCCAAAATTTTCATCAACTTTCATCTCAACCCTTGATTTCTCAAGAATACATCTCAACCATCCCTTAAAAATCAAAGGTGGACCCTCATCTCATAACCAATTTCTCATCTTCCAATTTCTCATATTCAAATTCTCTCATACAAAATGTATTAACCAATATACTAAATACCAAAATTCTCTTATCCATTATCCAAATTCTCTTATCCATATTCTCTTAACCAAAATCTCTTATCCAAAAACTCTTATCCAAAAACCCATGATAACATCCCTATTTTATAGAATAGATGTATATGTGTGTATATATATATGTATGTAGATGTGTATATATATGTATATGTGTATATATATGTATATACTAGTCTGCCCACGAGAGGGTGTCCTAGTGGTAAGTCATTCCGCTCCAAAGCCAAGGGGTGCGGGGTTCGAGGCCTATGGCCTCCGTGACTTGGTAATTGTTGTGGAATTTGTTGTGGAATTATTTACCCTGGGGCTATATCGCCCCTCTCGGACTAACCCGGGGGCCGGTGGGGGCACGTCGGTCACCCCCCAGTTTGCATAGTCTCGACCGGGCTCTCGCCTTACCCTCCTAAAAAAGCCAAAGGCAAGGGAGGGGGTTGGGGATTTTTCTGGGTTTTCAAAAAAAAAATGTATATACTAGTCATAACCCGTGCCCGTAGGGCACGGGTCATTTAATATATCCCCCTCTTAAATTATTAGTTCCCCAAAATTAAAGCACAATAATTGTTATTTAGTTCCCACATAAATTTTAGTTTCCCCAAAGTTTACATCTCCTAGAGAATTTAGATCCCCTAAAATTTTAGATCCCTCAAAATTTAGTTCCCCAAAAAATTTAGTCCCCCCCAAAATTTAGTTCCCCCAAAAGTTTTATCAAATTCATGACCTTAAGTCATGTTGCAATCAAAATAATTTTCCAAGAAAATTATTTAAAATATCATCCCAAAAATTTATACCCTCTTAAAAATCAGTCCTTAAAAAATTACAACCACCTTCAAAATATTCCCCCTAACAAAAAATTTTAACCACATTCAAAACAGCATTTAGTTCTCTCCAAAGTTTATTTTCTTTCATATTTAGTTTTCCCAAAAATTTAAAATTTTAGTTTGCTTTAAATTTAGTCCCTCAAAATTTTATAATAAAATTAAGTTACACCAAAAATTATAGTTCTCCCAAAATTTTGTTCACTCCAAAAACTATAGTTCCTCCAAAATTCTGCTTGGTCCCTGTTACAGATTCTTTTTAATTGTTCAAACAACCTAAACCTTTCCTTTATTGGTTTCAGCCCAAATGTGATCTAAAAAGCAATGTAGTTAATGTCTGAGTTACAGTCATTTAAGGAACGTGACTTTGTTATTGAAAATTCTATATATGTAAAATGTTATACGACTAAAAATACATGTGGTTATCCCAGTGACATAGAGCTGCCCTTCCCTTGAATGTTGCCACGCATTTTCTGTCCCTGATGAGCACATGCCAATCTAATGTTTGGTGTTTAATTAGCTTCACTCTTGATACATATAACTGTATTCCAGATTAAATTAGCATCTATTCCCATTTTTATGCATGTAGATTCTGATGGTGGTAAGTAATCACATTTTATTTACCAATTCATTATTTTGGTTCTATTATTTTCAACACAATGATCACACTAAGATATGTTATTTTGTGCTTTCAGATCCAGAAAGTAGTGAAGCTAAAAAAATTTTCAAATGTAAAATCAATTTCATTCGCCCAATTTTTCGGTGATTAGATGAAGCCTGTGAGTATGGAGGCCCAAATCTCATTGTAAAAGTATTCAATATGTCCTTTCTTATGAGATATCTTTGTTGGAATCAAAACAGCTCATATATTGGTCCATCGATTCTTGTTAGCTTTTAGGTTATTTCATATGTATGCATGCTCGAGTTAAGATGTTATTTGTGTTCATTCCAATATTATGTTAATATTAGGACAGCTTACAGGTGGAACTTTAAAGTCGAATTATATTTTAAAACTTTTTTGACAACTTAACATTTACTTGCTTTGGGCTCATCATCCATTTCAAGTGCTGATTTGTTTGGTCATGAATGAATGATTTTCATCTTGATGTAACTGCAATTCACCTTATTAACAGAATCTCATTCCAAGTATTTGCCACAATATTAGATATTTTGCCTTTACGCAGTGAAAGAAAGTGAAAAATTATAGTGATTATTTAATTTTTAAATTTGACATCTCCCTTGGTACCAAACAATTTCCCTGAAATGCCAAGCAATACTGGAATATAAATATAATGTAATATTACCTCATTTGCTTGTTTTTTTTCTGTAGACATTACAGGATAAATCATCCCTCAAGAACATCATTGGCGAGATTGGGAAGAAACTGATTTCTATAGCTTCCAGCCCATCAATGATTTGCAAGCTGATTGAATTCATTGAGAGTGCTAGTTCTTATAGACCGATATTCAAAACCAACTACTATGTTTTGTTATAGGAGAGTACGCTATACTGGGATGTTGTTGTTTACTATGTTAAGTTTATCATTGGCAAGTTTTTCTCAAAAAGTACATAAATAAGAAATTTTCTCAAATGCCGGTTCATGATCCACATTTGTTACAGTAGGATGCATATTGAATAACAGAACATGTTACATAATTGATGTGTGTGTTCTCTATAAATACTATTTGTATGTCTCTTTTTATTATCAATGTTAAACTTGTATTGAACGAATATGGAAAGCCTACAGATAGTATGTGGTGTGTATAGCGTTGGAGTTGTTAAATTGTCAAGAAACTTGGAACTAAATTGGTAATAATCTGATGAACTAAATGTTCAACCTGTTTGTGTCGTCCATATCGTCTCCAACTCAATAAAACCATTAAAACCATACAAAAATCTAACTTTTCCAAGAAAAATTCTGGAAATGCAAGATAGCTTAGCTACCAACCAATATTCCTTCAGTGCCTCAATCGGGCCAACTTCCACATGAACATCATGACAATAAAGATTCCTAGAAATGCTCTTAGCTGGACCAAATTAAATATTATAATATTTTAAGGAATCTAATGCATGAGAACCATATTTATGTGAATATGATTATAAATGATAATGTTGCATTCTACGTACCAAAACATTCTTGGTTCTCACCCTTTAATACATGAACACACCTATTAGCAATCTAACTCAATCACATAAACAGTTCACGAAACCCTTTTAGATTCAATCATCTAAACAATAAACTCGATCGGCCACCAGTTACAATTTACAATGAGTGATAAGCATTTAGAATCATTAACACACAGTTACATCCATCCATCCATCCATCCATATTTAACATCAGCAGCAATAGAAAGTAGTGATACGATCAGCCTATCTGCATAGCATTTATACACAAAACACCTACGCTAGATCAGAAAGATATGGAATCAATGCTAACTTCAAAACACAAGATCATGCACTTCTGTTTGAATCAGTCAGTTTTCCCGTCTAAGCGAATGTAGCCATACATAACCGCTTGCGAAGGGCTTGTTGTACTTCTTGCTTGCGTTAGAAAGATAACATTCTCGCCTTCGAGGAGCCATGCACTCTACACATCTATGTTGTACAGCCAGTACAGGCCATGGATTCCATGTCTTGAAACCATATTGTCCCTACCAATTAGCCACGTTAAAAGGTGAGGAGGGTTCACATTCAAGTCAATGAAACGAACCTATATAAAGAGAAGCATACCTTACTAATTTGAATTGAGATTTAGAGTTCTGAAAAAAATGTAATTGGACATACACAAAGAAATTAATACTTGCAAATCTAAAAGTGTAGCTGATGCAAGTGCCATCCATAGTTTGTACTTTCCCGTTTGGTTAACTAAGTCGAGCTGGAATTTAATCTGCCAAGTCGTTGGTAGATATGTGTTCTGATCACTTTTCCTGCAGCAAAAGGATAATTTAACTTGATTATAAATCCTATCAAAATTTATAATGGCATACACACAACATGAATTTGAATCCCATTTCACTTGATTATAACCATCAAAGTGAATACAATGGCATTTTCTACACATCATGAATGCCTACATGGCTTTTGCATATATGGAAGAGTATACAATGACATTTGCTACAATTCTGTGCATATGGCATGATAACTTGATCACAGAATTAAGATGTAATTTTTTCACTATTTAAATGCCATTGTGCATTTGACAGGATTCAAATCACATTGTAAATTCCTGACATATCCTTCCATATATGCACAGATGGAATTGTATAAACAATCTTATTAACAATTTTGTGACGTATCACGGAATTTATACAATTATTATTAACCGTATCATGTGCCATATCCTGCCATATCTTAATAACTTGATCACAAAAATATTGATGATAGGATTGTTTCATATCAGAATTGTTTGATATGGCAGGATAATAAGAATTGTTTGATATAAGAATTATTATGGCAGGCTATACAGAATTGATATAACAATTCTTATATGGCAGGAAGTGTTTAGGCACAATTGTTATTGCAAGAATTGTTATGTCAGGATATGCAGGTCAACTTGATCCAAGACATCAAAAATGTTTCGGCACATTTTTTTAGTAAAAATAAACTTTTCTTTTTGTGAATCACCTGTGTTACGCCTATTTGACCGAGACCCAAAAGACACAAGCCCAGGAGCCCAATTGCTGGCCAGGAGCCCATCTACGTATACCGGCTCGTCTCACAAGACCCACTAAGGGACCCCCCTGCTATCGATCCGACCTGGCCCCAGTACCCGCTGGTCACTCGCCCACTCCTGCGATAACCGCTCCCCCGGTTCCGCGACCACTAAATGACGGTAATGGGGAGGTGCGGGCGTGGCGCAAGGGGCGGCGACGGGGGGCGGATTGAGGGGGCACGATTGAGGGCAGGCGAGGGAGGTGGGCCAGAGGCAATCGCGCTGGGGGCTCTACAAAAAGGCTAGGAGGACGACGAAGAAAAGGACCGCATCTCAGGTATCTAAAGTCTAAGGTACTCCATCAACGACCTAGTTCGTCCTTTCCATCTCCTTCCTCCCCCGCTCGTGCCGTGAGACGCCGTTCAGATCTCCTCACGAGTCGAACCGTCTCCGCCGGGCCTCCTCTTTCAGATCACTGTTTGACTTAGGCATCGGAGGGGATTTGGCCGGAACCAAGGTCTGGCCCCCTGACGAGCGTTCTCGTCTACGCAAGAACACATCCCGCCGAGGCCGAGCGTCTCGCCCAGGGCCGAGGCTTCCCCTCGCCCTTCGCCGACCGCGCATCTAGCTGGACGAGTGAGGCTTCCCCTCATCGTCCGACCGCCGAGGCCGAGCACATCCAGCCGAGGCCGAGCGACTCGCCCAGGGCCGAGGCTTCCCCTCGCCCTTCACCGACCGTGCATCTAGCTGGACGACTGAGGCTACCCCTCGTTGTCCTACCTCTGAGTCCGTGCGCGACCGTCCGAGGCCGAGCGTCTCAATCAGGGCCGAGGCTTCCCCTCGCCCCATCCGCACCGACTCGAAGCCCCCGAGGGACCCAAACGGGCCCCTTGACCACGTTGACCGGGTTATCCACAGTCAACGCTTTGTAGTGAGAAAACACTCTGAAACATCTGGCGCCGTCTGTGGGATCGAACTGTCCCACGAAGAAACAAACCACATCTGCGATGACGCGACCTCCCTCATCTCGGCGAAAGGAAAGCGGGGCCCTGACGCGGGGCGACAGGGCCCGCCATCATTGGCGAGAATGGGCACAGGCCCGACGCGAGGAGGATCGTGAGGAAAGGGCCGGGAAGCCCTCCCCTTCCCCACCGGTCGGGAGACCGAGTGCGTCCGTAACGGCGCGCAGCTCGGACGTGGCTTTGGTGGTGTCAGTGGTCATAGACACTACCATGGTACGACGACTGCTTGTCGACACCGGCAGCTCCTGTGACGTCCTCTTTATGTCAACCCTGGAAAAGATGGGGCGGCGGAAAGAAGACTTACGACCTCGCTCGGGTCCCGTGGTTGGATTCACGGGTCACTCCACCCCCATCATCGGCACGATCCATCTCCCGGTAACCCTCGGAGACGCACCGGACTCGGTGACCCTGGCGGTGGAATTCATCGTATTGGGGATCGGGTCGGAGTACAATGGGATTATCGGCCGACCCCTACTCAACGCCGTCGGCGCGGTAGTCTCGACCCTCCATCAGACTATCAAGTTCCGAACGCCGGGGGGGATGGGGCAAGTCGAAGGCGACGCGGGGAGACCGAGTACCTGCTATCAACTGGCGGAGGAAGGTCCCGGGGATCGTCTAGCCGACCGGATGGCCATGCTCGACTTGAGGAATGGGCCTAGGCCCGCCCCTGCAGAGGAGCAGGAGCAAATCCCGGTCACGGACATCGAGGGCCGATTCGTCTCGATCGGGAGAGGGCTGAGCCAGGACCTGAGGGATCAGCTGATTGAATGCCTGGAGGCGAACTTGGACATCTTTGCTTGGTCACCGGAAGACATGCCCGGCGTAGACCCCCAGGTGATCGTCCATCAGATCAACGCCGACCCCAACTTCAAGCCGGTTAGGCAGAAGAAGCGCAACCTGGGCGGCGAGAAGATGAAGGCAGCCTCCGAGGAAGTGGAGCGCCTCCTTGATGCCGGCTTCATACGTGAGGTCTGGTACCCGGAATGGCTGTCGAACGTGGTGATGGTCAAGAAGCCCAACGGGAAGTGGAGAATGTGCGTGGACTTCAGTGACCTCAACAAGGCCTGCCCCAAGGACAGCTACCCCCTGCCGCGCATCGACCACCTGGTGGACAACGCCTCGAGGTACGAGATGCTAAGCTTCATGGACGCTTACTCCGGGTACAATCAAGTCCAGATGGACCCCCGGGACGAAGAGATGACAGCCTTCACGACGGACCGGGGAACTTACTGCTACAAGAAGATGCCCTTTGGCTTGAAGAACGCGGGGGCCACCTACCAGAGAATGGTCAACAAGGTTTTTAGTTCCCAGATTGGGAGGAACCTGGAAGTCTACGTCGACGACATGCTTGTCAAGTCAAAGCGTCCAGAAGACCACATCGCCGACTTGCGGGAGACCTTCGAGCTGTTGCGGCGACACCACATTCGGCTCAATCCCGCGAAGTGCACGTTCGGGGTAAGATCTGGCAAATTCTTGGGATTTATGATAACTAACCGTGGCATTGAAGCTAATCCCGACAAGATCGAGGTGCTAATCAACATGCGCGAGCCGACGACGATCAAAGAGCTACAGAGGCTGAACGGGCACATCGCAGCCTTGGGGTGATTCCTTTCCAAATCAGCGGAAAGATCGCTCCCCTTCTTCAAGGTCCTGAGGAAAGCGATCGCGGAACCTCCAGACAATCGGAAGACGATACTTTGGGACGAAGACTGCTCCAGGGCGTTCGGAGACCTCAAAGAGTATCTCCGCATCCCACCTCTCCTGTCCAAACCACGGGAAGGGGAGTCGCTGAGCCTTTACCTGGCGTGCGCGAGTTCAGTGCTGATCCGGGAGGACGGTGGGGTGCAATGGCCGGTATACTACACGAGCCGGATCTTGAAGGGGGCGGAGATGCGATACTCGCCCATGGAGAAACTGGCGTACGCCCTCGTCCTCTCAGCACGAAGGCTCCGGCCCTATTTCCAGGCCCACACCATACTGGTCCTGACCGACTTGCAACTGGAGCAAAACCTCAAGAGATTCGATCGAATGGGAAGGATGCTGAACTGGGGAGTGGAACTGAGCGAGTTCGACCTCTGATTCAAACCGCGCATGGCCATCAAAGGGCAGGCCCTAGCCGACTTCATCACCGAGTGCACAACGCAAGGAAATGGCCCCCCGGAGGAAGAAGGCCCGGCGACGGTAATTTCTCAACCCATGTCCTTTCTCTCGGCTAACCACTTTCAGCCAGGGGATCCAGGAGCGTGGATAGTCCATGTGGACGGGTCGGCCACACAGTCAGGAGGCGGGGCCGGGATTGCAATCCGATCTCCGGAAGGGAACATTGTAGAATACGCGTTGCGTTTCGAGTTCCCAGCCACGAACAACGTGGCGGAATACGAAGCAGTGATTAACGGCCTGAGGCTGGCCCTGGAGCTCGGGGCCAAGTCCGTCCGCCTCCTCAGCGACTCGAAGCTCATTGTCAACCAACTCTTGGGGAGATACGAGGCACGGGAGGAGGCGATGCAGAGATATCTCCCTGTCGCCAGAGCGGCGATGTCCAAGTTCAAGGACGTGGAAGTCTTGCACCTCCCGCGATCAGAGAATGCGCGGGCGGATGCGTTGTCGAAGCTGGCCTCGTCCTCGCCAAAGGAGCTGGGCCGCATCATCTACGTGGAGAACCTGTCGTCCCCCAGCACGGAGGAGCACGAGGTGATGGCGATCGACCGAGAACCCAACTGGATGGACCCGATCATCCGATACCTCACTCATGGAGAGGTGCCGACTGATGGGGACGAACGCCGAACCCTGGAGAGAAAGGCGCTCCGATACGTGATCCACGAAGGGACGCTCTACCGAAGACGCTGGACCAAGACGGACGTCCTCCCATACCTGAAGTGCCTTGGACCGCAGGAAGCTGACTATGTCCTACGGGAGGTTCACGACGGGATCTGCGGGAATCACCACGGGGGCAAGATAGTCGCGCAGAAGATCTTGAGGCAGGGATACTACTGGCCAACCCTTACCCAAGATGCAACAAGCTACGTCCAGAGATGCCAAGAATGCCAGAGGTATGCCCACCACATCTCGACTCCTCCGTCAGAGCTCATCCCCATCGTGAGCCCCATCCCCTTTGCGAAATGGGGGCTCGACATCCTCGGACCGTTTAAACCAGGACGAGGGCAGCGGAAGCATCTGATTGTGGCAGTGGACTACTTCACCAAGTGGATCGAGGCCGAACCGTTGGCCACCATCACGTGGAAGAAAGCGAAAAGCTTCGTGTGGAATTCCATTATCTCCCGATTCGGAGTACCCCGGGCCATCGTCACAGACAATAGGAAGCAGTTCGACTCCGCAGGGTTTAAAGATTTTTGCGAAGAATGGGGAATCAAGCTCCTCTTCACCTCAGTAGCGCACCCCCAGACCAACGGGATGGCGGAAGCGGCCAACAAGTGCATCATAGAACCCCTCCGGAAGAAAGTGAAAGACGCCGAAGGGAACTGGCCAGAAGAGCTCCCCGGGATACTCTGGTCCTACCAGACGACCCACAAGGAGGCCACTGGCGAGACCCCGTTCATGCTCACCTACGGGGCTGAGGCAGTGGTACCGGTCGAATTGGGTGAAGAATCTCTCCGACTCAAATACTTTGACGAAGACCGGAACTCGCAGGGCCTGGGGATCAATCTGGAGCTCCTCGACGAGCGACGGGAGCAGGCACTGGCCACCATCGTCCGCCAGAAGCAGAAGGTGGCCCGATACTACAACGCTCGAGTGCGGGGGAGAAGCTTCCACCTTGGGGACCTGGTCCTCCGGAAAGCGGGCTTCAACACTGATACCGCTCGCAAAGGGAAGCTCGCGGCTAGATGGGAGGGACCCTACAAAGTCGTCGAGGTCCTCGGGCCGCAGCCTACCGACTAGCCGACATGGAGGGGAGGATTCTCACTCACACTTGGAATACGGAACATTTGCGCAAGTACTTTCAATAAATGTATCATTTCCTATGAAATAAATTTATTTTGAATTCATTCCTTTCCAGATAAAGCAAAAAGATATACAGAGAGGCGCATGAAGAGGCCGAGGGGCATTCCCCTCCCTCATTTTTCTCCAGGGGCACCAGCGGGGCCACAGGCCGGCAGCACGCTAGGGTCCCCCCCCCACCCTGCTCGACAGCAGGGTACACCCGAAGATCCCCGAAGTTGACCCCCGAGAGTGGGAACTTCTCTTGGATCTCGAACTGGCACCGGGCGAAGCCCTTCTCGAACGCCTCCGACAAGGCGGTCTCCACAAAGGAGGTGGCATACTCCGCCACGGCATCCTGAGCGATCCGGGCCGGATCCACCTCCTCGAGCCCACGCATCCGAGCCTCTAAGGTCTCGATCTGGCGTTGGTGCTCCACCCTCTCCTTCTCGATCTCCCGGGATTTCTCGCCAAGTTGGGCAGCAAGGGCCCTCGCCTGCTCCTCCGCCGCTTCCAGACGGTCGGAGAGCTCCAAGGCCTCGGAGGCAGCAGCGGGGTTGGGGATCTGCTCGGCTCCTCCAGACGCGTCGGCACCTTTCAAAAGCTCGGCGAGCCGCGCCTCGGCCTCTGACTTCGCAGCCAGAGCCAAGGCTCTCTCCCGGTCCGCCACCTCCAGAGCAGAGGATAGCTCAGTCACGCGGGAGTCCAGGGACTGGACCCGCGCTTCCTCCAACTGACCTGCCTCCTCCTCCTCGCCGGGGGCCTCAGGGCCCCGCCCGGCATCAGATTTGGCTTTGGGAAGAACCACGAATTGGCGCCTCATCGAGAGGCCCACTGAGGACAGCTGCACCAAGGCAACGAAGGTAAGACAGCGAGAACAGCAGGAGGGTAAGCAGAATCACCCTACCTGTTGACCAGCCTAAATCACGAAGGTGGCCAAGCAGTCACCTCTGACTCCGTCCAACACCGCCTGATCGGGAGGGAGACAGCAGTTCTCGGCCACTCGAGCGGCGGCTCCGCGGCTCGAGAACACCGATTCCTTCTCCCCCACTGGGAAGCGTGGACGAAGAAGACCCTCCCCTGACGAAGGGAACTCGCCAGGAGCAGAACGGAACGCGCCAAGATACCGACTGTAGGCGTCAGGGAGAGTGCCGTCTGGGAGAGGTGAAGGGCCGGCCCACGGCCAGGCAACCTCAACGGGGGTGGGTTGAGGTCGATCATCAGTCGGCTGGACCTCGACCCCCTCGACCCCCTCACGGACCCTCTTGGAAGACCCCAGCAAGGGGGGGAGGGAGACGCCACCTTCTTCCGTTTTAAGCCTCCGGACGCGGTCACAGCCCGCTGCTTCTTCCGGACCTCCAACACATGATCCCTTTTGCGCGGATTCGGGTTGGAGACCTGCACGAGAGCGCTGGCAGGAGAAGGACCGAGAGGGAACCCACCTGCATTCAAAAAAGAGATGAGAGACCGAGCAGAGCCCAGGTGACCTCGAATGGCAAGCACTCGGGGAGGCTTACCCAGGGGCCACACCGTCTTGCGCAAGTTGTGGTCGCTAAAGAGGGCATCGATCGAACGCTCCCTCGCAGGAATCGCCAGCATGTCCTTCACCGTCTGCTGCTCGGCGATCGTCGGCTCCCCCAGATCGAGGATGACTGCACCAGCCGCCTCCCACCGAACCTGGAAGGGTACACTCGATGGGAATGTGACGAACACATATTCCCCCTTCCAGCGTTTCAGGGAGCTCGGCAACCCCAGCACCAGGGACATCTTCGGGCGGGCGCTGATGTAAATCCACGCCCCCGACTGGTGGTGGCTCAGGCGGTAGAACTGGGCAAAGAGGCGAAGAGAGGGCACCACACCCTTCAGCATGCAGACAACGACGAACCCGACGAGGAGCCCGACGGCGTTGGGACAGAATTGACACAGGCACACGTTGTGGGCCTGAAGGAACTCGACGATAAAAGGATGGAGCGGGAAACGAAGCCCGAAGCGGAAGCACTTCTCATATATTCCGACCTCGTTGGGGCCAGGGAAGCAGACCCGCTCGTCAGCCCCGGGGGCACGAGCCGAATAGGGTGGAAGCAAGTAGGCGGAGCGCATGCTCCCGATGGCGATGGCGCAGATCGACGAAGACCACAACAAGACCTCTGGGGGCACCCCTGAAAGATCATCCCCGTGCTGACTAATCACCGAAGGAGTGCCACCCGCCGGACCTGGAGCTGCATCGCGCTCCGACCGAACCGAACCAGTGGCAGAGGAAGACGACATGAGGCAGAGCTCAGGTAGAATAGGGATCGGCGCAAAGAAGAAAGCGACGGGATGGCGGATCACGAACCCCTCGGCTTCTCAACTTAAGACGACCCCGCGAGCGGTGGGGATAAGCTTGCAGCTACACGTGGCTGCATCTGAAGGCCGACGGCGCTTCGGAACCCGCACCTTAAAAAGCATCGAACGAGCTAGCTCATGATGACGACTAATAAATGAGTCGGCATCGACTGGTGAGCTTGTCAAAATCGGCAGAAGTCACATCGGCCGAGCCGAACCGGCCGAGGCCAATCAACTCGACCGATGGGGGCAATTGTTACGCCTATTTGACCGAGACCCAAAAGACACAAGTCCAGGAGCCCAATTGCTGGCCAGGAGCCCATCTACGTATACCGGCCCGTCTCACAAGACCCACTAAGGGACCCCCCCTGCTATCGATCCGACCCGGCCCCAGTACCCGCTGGTCACTCGCCCACTCCTGTGATAACCGCTCCCCCGGTTCCGCGACCACTAAATGACGGTAATGGGGAGGTGCGGGCGTGGCGCAAGGGGCGGCGACGGGGGGCGGATTGAGGGGGCACGATTGAGGGCGGGCGAGGGAGGTGGGCCAGAGGCAATCGCGCTGGGGGCTCTACAAAAAGGCTAGGAGGACGACGAAGAAAAGGACCGCATCTCAGGTATCTAAAGTCTAAGGTACTCCATCAACGACCTAGTTCCTCCTTTCCATCTCCTTCCTCCCCCGCTCGTGCCTAAGACGCCGTTCAGATCTCCTCACGAGTCGAACCGTCTCCGCCGGGCCTCCTCTTTCAGATCATTGTCTGACTTAGGCATCGGAGGGGATTTGGCCGGAACCAAGGTCCGGCCCCCTGACGAGCGTTCTCGTCTACGCAGGAACACATCCCGCCGAGGCCGAGCGTCTCGCCCAGGGCCGAGGCTTCCCCTCGCCCTTCGCCGACCGCGCATCTAGCTGGACGAGTGAGGCTTCCCCTCATCGTCCGACCGCCGAGGCCGAGCACATCCAACCGAGGCCGAGCGACTCGCCCAGGGCCGAGGCTTCCCCTCGCCCTTCGCCGACCGCGCATCTAGCTGGACGACTGAGGCTACCCCTCGTTGTCCTACCTCCGAGTCCGTGCGCGACCGTCCGAGGCCGAGCGTCTCAATCAAGGCCGAGGCTTCCCCTCGCCCCATCCGCACCGACTCGAAGCCCCCGAGGGACCCAAACGGGCCCCTTGACCACGTTGACCGGGTTATCCACGGTCAACGCTTTGTAGTGAGAAAACACTCTGAAACAACCTGGATCAAAATGAAGTGAAAAATTGTTTATTTTTACTGCATGCATCAAACTGCATGATTCAAAAACATCCTGATAATTCCCAGATATATTGTCGATATCCAATTACATGGTCATTTCGCCCATGTCCCCGCGATGCCTCTATATGCACAGATAAGAATACTCGAAGAGAAATACATAGCTACAACAGGAACATTATTAAATCATTCCTATCATTCATTCGACAAATTAATTCTGCATGCATATTTCCTAATATGACATTGAAATTTAGCTTTAGACCTTGAAATTTCCTAATTTAACATTGAAATTCATGCATATTTCCTAATATTTCCTAATATGACATTAATTCTTCATCCAATTACATGGTCATTCCGCTCATGTCCCCGCGGTGCCTCTATATGCACGGATAAGAATACTCAAAGAGAAATACATATCTACATAAGGAACATTATTCAATCTTTCCTATCATTCATTGGACAAATTAATTCTGCATGCATATTTCCTAATATGACATTGATATTTAGGTTTAGACCTTGAAATTTCCTAATATGGCATTGAAGTTCATGCATATGTCCTAATTTTCCTACAATGACATTAATTCTTCATCCAATTACATGGTCATTCCGCCCATGTCCCCGCGGTGCCTCTATATGCACAGATAAGAATACTCGAAGAGAAATACATAGCTACATAAGGAACATTATTCAATCATTCCTTCGACAAATTAATTCTTGATGCATATTTCCTAATATGATATTGAAATTTAGCTTTAGACCTTGAAATTTCCTAACATGACATTGAAATTCATGCATATTTCCTAATATTTCCTATTATGACATTTATTCTTCATATTTAAATACATGTTTGAATACATGGATGTGGTAAAAATATGCCAGGAAATGGATGTGGGAAAAATATGCTGACAAATTTAAATACATGTTTGAATATACAAATATTTTTTAGTGCACTTGTGTTTCAAGCTTAGACATGGTATCTGTGTTAGCTAATAGTAATATCATTGCCTTTTTTATAATTTTTAACGTACTCTTATCAAATAATATCAAAATTGTGGGTATGATCTTAATATTTGCTCTTTATGTTTTTCTTATAATCAAAAGCCAATGATTTTTATTAACTTACAAACATTTTAATCAATTTGTTGAGTATGCTCTGTTAAGATTGGGAGGAATCAAATGCAGATGATTGATGAACAGGTTTCAAGTCCAATAAAATATAAACTTAAACGTTATATAATAGAATAGTCATGACCCGCGACCAAAGGTCACGGGGCACTCAAATATTCCGCCAAAATATTTCAACCAATTCAAAATCTGTCCGAAAAAAGTTTGCAGCCTCTGCAAAATCACCCCAAAAAAATTTGTTGCCATTTCAAAACATTCCCACCAACAAAATATTTTAATCACATTCAAAATTTTAGATCCCCTAATTTTAAACGAACAACAATAAGTTTCTACTCAAACCACTCAGTAGATCCATTCTAAAATGTATAAACTGCAATTAAATGGGCATATGATTTGTTTAAAGGTATACATTGCATTGTCCTTAAAGAAGACCCCATATTCTAGGACTTTTGACCAACTTAATGGAGGACAATCACATTAAGTTGATATAATACCCTAGAATATGTCCCAAGGGCAAAATCTACCACATTGGATAAACTTCAGTCTTGGATACTCTGCTACAAATCATAATCCCAATATAAGAAAACCTACAGAAAAACTTCCATCACAATAAAATGAAATTTCCCGGTTTACTTCTGCGTATGCACAAAGTATCGGTGTTCATATTTTCTTCCCCTAAAATGAACCATTATAAGCATGCAGAACCAGCAGTCACTATTGTATTTGAATCTAAGGAATGGGAAGTGCAAAAAATCTTTTAATTAATGCTAGGGGAAAGTTAAAGCCAAATACATTGAACTACATGTATTTCACTGGCCTATATGAACATTTATCCACTTGAACCTCATGAATGAAAGAAAGAGTACATTTCTTAGTGGCATTACTTTGCCAATCTTTTTAGTGGATTGCAGGAAACAAATAGAACTCATCATTTTACAAAGAAAAAGTAAAAGACTGAATATATGCACATCGTATCAAAAGCATGATAAAAGACTGAATAAATGCACTCGTAGCATCAGTACATTCGTAGTCTGTGAAGCAAATGAATACTCCGACCATCTCAATGTCATCAACTTGTAAAATTTTAAAATAGCTCAGAAAGACGAACGTCTTGAATAAAACTTATCCCAAAATAGAACTCAAGAAGATACACCTGATCCAATTTCCATGCAACAAAGATCACTTTTAATTCTGCAACGCCACAGGGGCCACGCCCTAATATGCACAAAACACATGCCTAAGAAGAACATTTTGATTATGCAGGATCCTTTTATCCCATTCAACAATGGCAATAGCATGTTTTCGAAATTTGGTACGTCACTCTTGAAGCTCAGAATTCCAATCCTTTATTATCTGTAACACACATCCATAATTTGATCAGCCAAGATATCTCCTTATTTTCATACTTTTATGAGCACGCACATCGTATCATAAAGTATGATTAAAGGCTAAATGCATGCATTCAGCATCATTACATATGTAGTTTGTAAAGTAAATGCATACTCTAACCATTTCATCATCATAGACATACAAAATTTTAAAAATAGCTCAAAACTACGAACCTTGATAAAAACATATTTTTACTGCATGCAGTCAGCTTTATCGACATGAAATTGAATATATTTCTTGACAGAAACATAAAGTTGCGAGCATGAGGAATGTTTTTGATGTAAGGACCTAATCATATAATTTCATTAATTAGTTGTGCTTCATCATGGGGTTGCTGAGAAGTACCACTTGCCATTTTTATCAAAGCAACTTAAATTATTTTAACTTCAGTTTCATTAAGTGGCTTAAAAGATATCAGTGACCCATTTTTGCTTCGTTTCTTAAAATAATCTTCTTGCAATGAGAGACCTCTCCATTTGAATCAGATTCTTCTTTTATCTTGTAAGCTTGGTGTTTAATTCTTGTCAAACTCTCTTATCAAATCGTAGTTTCCAAATTATATTTCATGTTACATGAATTTCACATTAAATCATTTTAATTTCATGTAGAATGATTATAAAAGTGGAATCTGTAGCTGGAACTTTGACATTAAGGACTTGAAGAGTCAAGCTTCACTGATACAAACTTGCAATCTCTGTCATCCTATGGTGATAAAGCTTGACCGTGTCGTGTTGATTTCATGCTTAGTTTCTAATATTCCAGACAATGAAGGGAATCTAACTAGAAACGATCCATGTTCGTGTTTAAATTCATTGTTTGAGCTTGAACACAAATTAAATGATTTTTTAAGCTACACAAAGAACTGGGCATCTCTAAAATGTCAACTAAAATACAAAAATCTCACAAAAAAGAAAAAATACATGAACTAACTCCGGTCACATGATGAGAATATGAGCAGTCCTTTAAATCATTTCCATCACTCTTCTTCCCCTCCTCATTATCCCTTTCAGTCGATCAAAACATGGGAAACTACCCATCTACGACAAAAAAATAGAAACTACCCCAACAAAAACTAAAGGGAATGAATAATTTATGCTAGAATTATCTAGTTACTTTCCATGGTCTCTTCTTAACTATATTCAATCGATGGTTTATAAGATATTGTCGGATTAAAATATTTATAATCCATATTACTTCTCGACTTTTTAGTATCAAGCTGTTACACTGTTATTTTTTTGCTCAGAATTAGAGACTAACTTAAATGGGGTTTTTTATATCATTAGTGTCGTTAGAGACCTATTCAGTAACTCATATGTAGGATGAATATACAAAAATTCATATCATTTAATGATTTTTTTCAATCGTGTTACAACCTGTCATTTAATAAATCCTCTCCATTTTGAATGTTGA
The DNA here is from genome assembly GCA_030789695.1 of Scilla litardierei. Lineage (NCBI taxonomy): Eukaryota > Viridiplantae > Streptophyta > Magnoliopsida > Asparagales > Asparagaceae > Scilla > Scilla litardierei. The sequence goes on from CM061132.1 coordinate 65,291,599, forward strand.
AGAATTATCTGCACTACTGCGAAAGTTGGAGGCAATTCTTAGTCGAACTGAATCAATTGATCAATGTATGTTGCGAATTGAGTCAAATGACATACTCGATATCACAATATGCTATTTTAGTGAGTTGAAATAAATTATTTGAAAATATGAAGAGGCAAATTAATGCATTGCTTGCAATGTCCAGTTACAAAATTGTTGCAATGCTTGAAGTTGCCAATATTTTGTTTTCTTCAAAGTGATCATTGAACAAGAAATGCATTACTATTATTAGGTATTATGCTTGATTTTGGATCTAGAAGCAGTTGAAGCAACATCTCCTAATGTTTGTTGCAATCTGAACTTTTTATCTAATCATACAACAATTCAGATCTTTCTTTGTTCGTCATTGTTCGATCCTTCTATTTATAGGCTCAGGAAGATATGGTATCTCACAAAAGATAAAAGAAAGCATAATATACATATTACCTTTGTTTAGAAAATATTAACATTGTATTTGAACTTGAGACGATTAAGTTGTCATCATTCTAGATTCATATCTTGAAACATGTTTCTCATGTTGTTCATCAGCTGAGGCCATAGAACATTAAAATTATTTCCTCATATTCATTAGCAAAAAACATGTCTCAGAAATCAGAAGTTAAAAAACTGCTACTACAACTTGGAATTATGTCAAGAACTTCTTGTTGTCTGCAACAGTCAAAATTTTGGTAAAATGCATTCCAAGATAGTTGGCTGAAAAGAATATTGATCAAAGTATGTTTCATCTATTGTCAATATGCCCCCAAAGAGTCATTTTTAATCCATAATGTATTCTAATTGAATCAACATCTCACGTAGCTTTTCTTTATTATGTCAAAAAAATTCAGGAAAAATGATATTTTGAGATATATACCTGGAATTTGATACATTCTGTTTGCATGATAACGCTCTTATGGCATGCCCAAAAACTAAAGTAACAAAGTAACTTTTTCTCACATCTATATAATATGCACCAAAAAACTCCACCAATAGCAAATGAAAGTCATCATAATAGCTACTTCTTAAATTGAAAGAGACAGATTTCAAACTATATGTTTTAACCGTAAAGAGCTATGGTGGTTGAAATAAACAATAGCAATAGAAGGCAAAGAACTCGCTTATGGGTTATGACTGATAAAAGGAAGATGATGATGTTGAACTTTTCAACGTTGATATTATAAAATGGCGTAAGGACTTCACCAATAGGACGAACCCATGTATGCTGGAAAGTGTGATCAATTAATGGCGTAAGGACTTCACCAAGATTATATCCAACCATTTAATGGTCCTCAATCATGGGATATGAGGAAGGTATTAAGTGAATGGCAGAAGCTATTTTTGCCTGCCCTGTGAAGTATTTTGGACCCTTTTTCATGGATCAGTTCGAATACCTTTTTCTGGTCAGCTGTCTTCCAACTTTATTCTCAGAAATTGTTTTAACCATTCCATGATAGGATATATGGAATATATGTTTGAAGTGAAAGAGAGATTATGAGAGATTGCGTACTTACTTTAATGACTCGCTAAGGCGAATGCTTTGCTAACGACTTGTTTCTTATAATCTTTTAGTAGTTGAAAATAAGGGATGAAGCATAATGAAAAAAAACAAAATATTCACTGTCACAGCTATGTTCCAAGAGAATCTGATAAACAAAAATTTCAGAAAGAACAAACATTTCATGAAATTTAACCAATTACGGTATAACATAATCAACCAACTGGTTCATGAAATTCAACCTTGGAACATAGCTTCTGCCAACTTTCAGAAAGAACAAAATATCGCAGCTCATGAAATTCAATCTATTTATTGTTCATGAAATTCAACCTTAGAACAAAATATAGCTGAACGTTCATGAAACATAGCTGCCAACTTTCAGAAATATAGCTGAACAATAAACAAATTGAAACTATAGCATGGAAATATAGTTGAACCAACTGCGATATTTTGTTCTTTCTGAAATTCAACCTTGGAACATAGCTGTGACAGTTGGTTGATTATGTTCCAAGGTTTGAATCTGTTTATTGTTCAAGAAATTCAATCTGTTTATTGTTCATGAAATTCAATCTGTTTATTGTTCAGCTATGTTTCATGAAAGTTGGCAGCTATGTTTCATGAACGTTCAGCTATATTTCACGAACATAGCTGCCAACTTTCAGAAAGAACAAAATTTCTGAAATTCAACCTAGCAAATCCTGATATAATGGAAAAATAAACAGCAATTTACAGGTGAGGCAACCCCTATGCAATTCAACCAACTGCGATATAACATGATTATGATGAAAAAAAAGTAACAGCCTACGACTGAGATATCAAATGATAACTTGACTAAGGTATAAGCGTCATTGAATTAGGATATCATTAGCATCATTAAATTAAACAAAGCGGATTAAAGATTACCCAAAGCATTAAAAAGCTCCAAAGCAAGTGCTTTTGGGATCAAAAGCAGCGTGAAGTATAGATTTGTTGTGCTTTTAAAGGGTCTTATCATATTTAATGTCGATCTATATATACATATCTGATACTTGTTTATCAGATACTTGATGTTATTGCTGAATTCTTCCATACCATATCCTAAAATTAATACTGAATCACATAAGCAAGATGTGATAGCATGTGTTTGAGATAATGATTCTAAAAGTGTATAAATGAATTTTTGCATCCAGATTATGAATTTTGTGGTAAAATGAAACAGAGATTATTGCATCCAGATTTTTGCATCAAGGATTTTGAAACAAAGTTTATCATGATTATTGCATTTTGATCATTGCATCCTAATAATTTTGATTCAAAAACAAATGATTATGAATTGCATTTTGATTATGAATTCAAAATCTGGATTAAAAATGCAACTTCAAAAGATTATGAATTTTTATTATGAATTGTTTGATTATGAATCTGGATTATGAATTATCAACTGGATTTTATGAATTTTAAATGCAACTTTATAATTGTTTGATTATGAATTTTATGAATTTTGATAATCTGGATTCATAATTAAACATTTCATAATCTGGATTCAAAATCAAAATGCAAAAAATACCAGGAATCAAAAACAAAGTTATGAATTTTGAATTTTGATGCAATCTAGATTAAAATGAAAAAAAGATTATTGCCTTTGAGCATTTCAAAAACAGAATGTATGAACCAAAAACAGAATGTATTCACAAAAAAATAGAACGTATCAAATCAAAAAAAGAACTGACCTTTGAGCATTTTTAAAAAAAGTTGGTGTGCATTCCGTTGAGCATGGACCTTTGAGCATTCCTTCATGAGGCGTCACCTTCCTGCCAAAACAACAACAACAAACAAATTGGTCAAGATGAGTAAAATTAATGGGGGGAGAGAGATCTGCTGAGATGGCCGGCAGTTTGGGTCTCAGAGCGGCCGGTAGTTTGGGGTTCAGGGACCTTGAAAAGGAAGTGGGATTCGTCCAAAAAGGAAGTGGGCTTCGTCCAGAAAAACACCTCAGTCTTCAAAGTCTCAGGCGGGTCCGATTCTCGTTCCCACATCACCGTCAAGCTTAGCGATAAGGCCCGTAAGATATCGACCGAAGAGGATGCTGCTAGAGAGCTGATGGAGCCCATTTTGGTGAGGAATTTGAGGAAGCTGCTGATGATGTCGATGGATTGTCGAATTCCACTGGAGAAGATTGAGCTCATTTGAGAACGAATTGGGTTTACCGAATAACTTCAAGAATTGGCTTTGCTTAGAGAGCTGGGATTCTGTTCGTGGGGATCGAGCGAGATGAAGCTGTTGGTGACCCGAAAGTATCATTTGTTTTCCCCCCAAATTTTGTTTCCCCCCAAACAATATTTTGAGTTTTTGAATTTTGAAGCTGTTGGTTAACCTTTATGTTTTCAAAGTATTGAGTTTTCAAACAAAATTCCCCCCAAACTTACAAAAACTTGTCCCAGTCATCAACTTCTCTTATCCAATTTCTCTTATCTAATATCTCTTATCCAAAAACCCATGATAATACCCCCCATTTGTATACCCCAAATACAATTCAAACCCTTATCCAATTTCTCTTATCCAATAACCCATGATAACATCCCTGTTTTATAATATAGATATGTACATGTCTATATATATATCTGTGTGTGTATGTATGTATGTATATGTAGGTATATGTATGTATATATATGTATACACACACACACACACATATATTCATATATATACGTGTACATGTATATGTATATGTATATGTACATATACATATGTATATGTACATATACATATACATATACATGTACACGTATATATATGAATATATGTGTGTGTGTGTGTGTGTATACATATATATACATACATATACATACATACATATATATACATACATATACATACATACATATATACATACATATACATACATACATAAATACATACATACATACATACATACATACATACATACATACATACATACATACATACATACATATATATATACACACATACTAGTCATAACTCGTGCCCGCGGGCACGGTTCATTTATCGTGCCCGCGGGCACGGTTCATTTAAGATTTTCCCCCGCGAAATCTTTGTTCCCCAAAAAATTATTTCCCCACCCAAAATTGCACTAAACAACAAATTAGCGTAAAAATATTTAGCGACATGGGTGCCTTCGACGTGGGCGTCTTCGGCGCGAAACAACAAATTCGGCGCGGGCGCCTTAGGCGCAGAACGACAAATAATCGTAAAAATTTTAGCAGGCGCCTACGGCGCGAAACAACAAATCCGGCATAGAACAACAAATTTAGCGCAGGCGCCTTCGGCGCGGAATAAGAAATTAGCGTAAAAATTTTAGCGGGCGCATTCTACACAAAACAACAAACTCGGCGTAAAACAACAAATTCGGCGTGTGCACCTTCGGCACGAAACAACAAATCAGCGTAAAAATTTTAGCGAGCGCCTTAGGCGCGGAACAACAAATTCGGCACAGGCGCCGAATGGAACAACAAATTAGCGTAAAGGATGTAATATAGATTTGTATGTTTGTGTGTCTCTTACATACACAAAAAAAATGAGAGAGTTGACAGACAAAGGTATCGTGAAACTAACCTCAAGCTCCATGATTTAAGTCTCAAACCATCAAATACACCCGCCATTTAAAAAGCCCATGCAGTAAACTATGATTTTTTTAACAGAACAAAGACCTCAATAATCAACTTATTTCATGCTTCCGTCCATGTGGCAGCATTTAGGCTCACCGTCGACACCCATATTATTATTATTTTATAAGAAAATTCACATGCAACATGTTCTCGAATCTAGCAGCTAACCATTAAAATCCCATGGGTATCTGTTCCTGCTGTGGGACCCACCACACTGTAACTTGCGCTGACCCATTATTGCGCTGACCCTTTTAAATCTACCGCAAGGATTTGTTTTAGGTTTCAACCGAGGATTCAATCAAAACCCTAAATTTTCTCTCCAAATTTTTTCACTATCTTCAATCTCAACCCTTGATTTCCCAAGGTTAAATCTTAGCCGTCTTTCTATCAAGCAGTTTGTCCTAGTCATCTTGTCCTAAGGGCTCGGTTCATTTAGAATATGCCGCCCTAAAAATTTTGGATCCCCTAATTTTAAATGAACATCAATAAGTAAAGTTCAGTAATCATTAACTTAAAATTTAGCTCACCCCACAAATTTTAATTCTTTCCAAAATTTAGCTCACACGTTCACTTAAAATATTCTTCCCTTAGAATATTGAATCCCCAAATTTTAAACGAACATTAATAATCAAAGCACAATCGAAGAAGCTACTTGTCAAAAGTAAAATAAAAAAATTCTAATCTACTTCTCCAGCAAGATTGTCATTAGCATTGACCATTAGCAAGACACCACTATGTCACACATATGAAAATACATACACAACATAACAGATCTTTTCATTTCTTTTCACACATTGCCTAACAATTTATATCCCCAACATTGCATGTCATTAAGCAAAATCCTAAACCTTGATAGTCAACATCACATCTCATTGAGATATCAATAGAATAATGCAAGCAACAACAGCAGCAGCAAAACACTCTAAAGAAAAGGGTCACAAAGTTTGAACAGAATCATAAACCACCACCACCAATTTCACTTTCCGTAACACATTCTTTCATCCTCTACCAATCATTGATGTCTCACAAATGTACATAAAAATTAGATAACCCAACACATCAAAGTCTCATAAATGTAATGAATCTCTATCTCTGTTTTTTTATTGAAGCAGCACAGATTTTTGTTTGGAGGGGAGGGTTGCGCTCAGCAGTCTTTTCCACAGATAGGAGGGCCTGCAAACATAAAGCTAAAAGACTTTTATTATCAAAAATTATGAAGATCACTTGGCTCAAGGGAAAACATACATAATTGATTAATCTCATGCAATCATCAAGAGAAAAGTTTAACAATGGGATGTCAAGTCTTCCATTTTTATTTTCAAGTATCAAACTGGCATCATTCCAACAATATGAGTTATTAGCAAATACGGTCAAGAGTGAGCTTGGCATAAGATCTTCAAACAGATTGACTCGAAGAAAACTAATTATGCATGGAGTTATATAAACTCACGAAGGAGGGAATTATTATACATAATTCTCCTAAGTTAATATAGACTCAAGAATGTATAGGAAAGAATGCAGGGATCTTTAAGTATAATTAGGCATAATGTAGGCAATATGCAACTATCCAAATTATAAGATATTCCACCGTAAATCAATAGGGAGCATGCTAGCGTAATAAACCTACTTTCCATAAAAGTGATACGTGAATGGTAAGAGTTACTTGTGCGAATGGATCCGACAGTAAAAACCTGGTAATTACTAATCATGGCAAATAAGTCTAGCTATTTCTGATTGAGTTCCAAATTTTATAGCATAAGTTAAACACCATGTGCCACTAAAACTTTGAACTATCAAGAAATGCAAAACGATAATTGTGGGAAGTATGATATAAAGCTCTCAATTGTTCTATAAGACTGGATCAGTTGAATATGCATATGCCTCACTTAGCATGGATCAGTTGAATATGCATATGCCTCAATGGCAGGTGTTTCTTAAATGCTTCCTCGCTAAAGTACACAGTAACAATAGCTACAACATTTATGATTCATTAACATGAATAATACTTTGCAAATTTTATCTTATAACAATCAGTCTCGTATGTGATTAGTATGTCATGAATTCTAGAACCATTAAACAATGTAACAATGTGAAACACTGTTAACTTTTATACTGACGGCAAGGTTTTCAACTTTCAATTGATCTGACATTGCAACATGAAAAAGAACCCTATAAGAGATGTAAATGAACCTCCACATTGGATTATGATGTTGTACATCATATCATGAAATAGTTTACATGCCGCCCAGCAATATCCGAACCTTTATAGTTTTACACAAAGTGGTTTCTTTCTTCTTTTTTGATACAACGGAAAGCATTTTTTGTGCGCTGGGGCTCGATCCCTCGACTCCAATAAGGGAGGTGGAGAGGGTGCCAATCGAGCAAAGGCTGGCAAGAATGATTATCATATTTCTTGCAAAAAAAATTAATTTCATAAAAGTGCTCCCTAGATGCATTCTTGCAACTAAGTGTGAAATAACTGATGCTTTAATCTGATTGTGTTAATGTCCAAGTTTGGTTGGACAAACTATGTTCATCAATATTGGAGCTAGTAGAATTTTATGGATTCTTTTAGTTTATATAGTTGAAACGTTGAGATTTTGTAACTGATAAGTGTATTACAATCACATTTTTACAGTAGCATGAACGCTTAAATGAAATTAAAGCCACCAGCATCCGAATCTGTAAAGGATTTATATCCTTTGTTAAAATTAACTACTGCATATCCTTTCTCATGCTTCAATCGTTGTTCATTTGGGTCTATCCCTATCCTTTGATGTTCACCAAATGCCATCCCATCACTCTGAATGTTGATCTATGTTGCATATGTCCAAACTATTTGAATGGATTCACTCTCATTTTGTCCTCAAGTGAAACTACATCTAAATCCTCACAGGTGTTCATTTCATATCCTGTCATTTAGGTTGCTTCTCAACCTTATTCACGTTTTACCTATATGCATTTTTGGAAATGATGTTTCTTAATTGTCAGCATTCTCCAATGAGGGAGGTGGAGAAGCCCATGCAGGAAAGGGTTTTGCTAAGTGTTTTGTTGTCTAGGCTGGCAAGGCATGTTGACATCATCAAGTCCTGAGACCAAACAGCCCATAACAGTTTAGAGATTTAAATAAACCATATTTGTTCAGACAAAATAGATCAACAGTCAAGAAGAATGCAACAACAACAATAAAACTTAAAGGGCACACACTTCTTACCCCTTGGGATCGACGTCTATGATGTTCATAACTTGCAACTGTTGGAGGATGTTGCGAGCTACAGCTCCACTGCCCTTGCAAAAATGTGGTGGGCGACTTCCATTCCTCTTATGGCCACCATAGATCTTCTGAAAACCACCTACTCCAATGCCCTGCCTCAGGTAAATCTTCCTTGCCAGTGAAGCTACATAATCAAAAGACAACAAAACATGAATGGAAGAAATGACAAAGCAGTACTAACTGTCAAAAACACCCTGATGCATATTCAAGCACACTTACCAGCTCTAATGTAGTACCAATCAGGGTCATATGGAGCAAGCTACTTGAACCTTCATGTCTTCACAATGTCAGTCCAGTGAGGAACTTCCATCTATTTCATGTGATACCAATTCAAACATATGAGGAAAAACAATTTTCAACATTTGCAGTATAAGTTAGGAATCAAAAGCATGCAAATAAAATCATGTTTTATGCAAAAACTTGTTGCAAAAAAGTACAATATCGAGATTGTGTAATCATCAGCTGGGCCACTAAAAGCAGAAGGTAATTTACTTCCATTTTACAGTGCAAATAGATACTTTCAAGAGAGATTTCAAAACTAATAGTATATAAATTAGTGAAACCATTCAAGTCCCAACATGGTCCAAGAGAACCATTTTTTCAGTCATCGACTTATTGTACCTTAGAAACATTACATGTGCTCTAAATAGAAAAGCTAACAACGGTGAATATGCCCTTTTTGATATTGCAGTTGTTTTAGTAATTACTGCCTAATGATTTGTAATAGAGCCTTAGTTGGCATGCACTTGAAGATATGAAGGTGTGCAGGCCTAAGAATGTTGAAGTGAATGGATTTCCTGATCACTCATCACCGTTTTCAAGTTCATTCCATGCACCGGCCTAATTTCAACCCATGCCTTGGAACCAAGTTGTTTTGCAACATGTCAGCTTACCTTCTTATCCCATGATCATCTCAAAGCCCAAGTTTCAAGCAACTCATCCTTTTCAACAAAAAAACAAAGATACACATGTTATCAACTCAGGCATAAGCATAAAATGCATGTATCCCCTTGATTCTGATTACAAAAGCCAACCATAATCCTTTTCCCTTCAGCTATGATGCACAACTCATAGTTCAACTCATCAAGAAAAAAGACCAATAACTACTCCCAATTGGGGTCTCATTAATCTACTTTAATACTACTAACTTAATCTATCAGGAAATCTACAGATTTCCTGAAGGTGCAAGTATCAAGCAATGATGTTTATTTAATAAAATTCAATAAAAGGGTTATCTGGGTAAAAAATTTCAACAAATTAGGGTTTAATTCAGAGGCTGTCCCTTCAACCCAAAAAAAACAAAACAAAAATATTGTCAAATGAGAACATCGTTCGATTGGAAGAAACTCAAATGAGAAGAAACTCTAGGTCATTAACGTAGATTGACCGTGAATTTTCATCAATTGACACAGCTTTGCTCACTTGTCAATTTCTGGAACTTTAATTGAAAATTTACGCATTTCTGACAGGATATTTTGCTAATGCTTAGGCTTTGCATTTGCATTTTTGACAGGATATTTTGCATTCACATTAGCATTAGCAAATTTTTGACAGGATATTAGCAAATCCTTTTAGGCTTCACATTTTTGATAGGATATTAGAAATTTTTTGATGTATTAGATATTTCAAAATGGCATTTTCTGACATATTTGACAAATTGAATATCCTGAAATATTTGACAAATGGCTATTATTATTCCCACCCACATGCAGAGCAATATCATCATTCAGAACCCCGTGTAACAATATTGGGGCATGGCAAATGGACATACTCAAATAGACCCTTTCCTGACAGAAAATAGGCAAGGCTTTCTCAATGATTAAAAAAATACTGAAGTTTGATAGAAGCAATGCCAAATATACACAGATACACGCTTATTAGCTTATGGATAGAAAACCTCATGTGAGTCTACTGAAAACTGATCATTTCAGCAGAGCTGTGTAAGCCTCAACAAATTCAAAGATACCTTTCAGTTGACAAAAATGTAAGAAGCAGAGCTGTGTAAGCCTCAACACTCATCATTTCAGCCTCTTGCTGCCCTGGCACCAAATCTTCATCATCCTGTTATAAGCATTTATGAATTAATAAATCTGGATCTGATTTAATAAAACTCAATATATGAAAAGAAAAGGTCCAAGGAAACTCTCTTAATATAATAAATCTGAAATAACATCAAAATAAACATGATAATAACATCAAAATATAAATGAACTGCCAAAGCATCAAAATCAATAAGCATATTAATATTTTTAAGTACATGATACAGTATTAATATTCTTCCTGTTATAAGCATTTTTTGGTGCATTAATTTAAGTACAGGATTTACAGCATTAATATTCTTCATTTTTTGGGTTTTGGTAGCCACATAGCTAGTTTTTAACTAAAAATTCATGATCCCTGATGGAATTAATATGCCACCCAAAAACATTTGGATTGTAATAAAAAAATACACCTTGGAAAATAGGTGCACGTCAATAGATTCTCATATTGGCTACAGCCAATATTGCTGTGTACCTCTCCCTCTTGCTCCAAGGGCTCAGGCGAGAAGACAAATGAGACAGATCTTGCTGCCAGTAGAAGTGCAGAACTTCAGAAATAGGCGTTGCGAGATTGCGAACTTCAGAAACAGCCTCACCTGCGAGATTGCGAGATTGCTTGCGTTGCGAGATTCCCCCAAGAGCTCAGGCGAGATGAAAAACCTTGCGAGATGAAAGTTTTGAAGAATAAAGAATCAATGAACGAACGAACAACTGAAATTAAACCATCAGCCGTTTTGCAATAAAGATTAAAGAAATAAAATCAAGATGCAAGTTTTAGAATTACCCACATGAATGCATTTATGCTTTGAATGAGCCTAGAATCAAAATAAATGGAACAATAAGGAGCATAAAATTAAAGTGTAAAATGAAGCAATACGTTTATTACTGTCAACTGTATAATTAAGAAATGAGGACAATCCACATTCAGATAGATCTCAGAAAATAGAATTAAGCCAATACATGGCATTTTGCTAAAAAAATATCAAGGAATAAAGAGAAAAAGGAAGATCTTTGAACTACCCTCGATCTTAAATAAACATCCCCACATTTTGCAGAAAGAAATAGTAAAGATGGTATTAATAAAAAAACAAAACCCATCTAAAATTAGATCTATCCCACGACATCAAAAATTCAATTTTGAAAGCAACCCAGATACCAAAATCGCAAAATCTACTTACAATGGGAGTGGTTCGCCGGAGCTAACATGCACCTTGATGCTGAAATGTGGCACGGCTCGCCGGAGCTAACGTGCATCGGTGCCAGCAGGGCCCCTATTACCCCGAACAACATCTGAACATCCGAACATCTCAGATTCTGGTCCCAAAGCAAAGAAATTTTTCTAATCTTTTCTCTGCTATTTTTACTTTGATTTTAGCTTTTTTTTTCTTTTCTTCGCTTCAGAGGGGCTAGACATAAAGAAGAGTGTAGACAGCTTTCCCCAAAAAATTGAAGGGCTGATATTTTGTTCGGAGGAGGAGCACGAAGAGTTTAGGAAATTAAAAGAGTTTAGACAGATCGGGGATTAAATGGACGGTGGATTAAATGCCATTTCAGCTATCCATGTGACTCCATGCCTAGCGATCCTTGCATGGGGAGTAAATTAAGGGGGAATTAAATGGATTGTGCTTCTGTTGACTGTGGGAACATGGGGTTTCATTTCCCTGGTTGGATCGATGTAAATTAAAGATTAAATTCAAAAGGACGTGTTGGATTGATGTGGAAAGGGGCACGTGTATAGAACGTGGGAACTTGGGTTTCGTTTATTGTATTCCCTCCAAAAGTTTACTCCCAAAAGTTTAACAAAAACTCATCCTATCCGTTCATCATCCAAGATTAAATCCTGGCCGTCTTTCTATCAACCGGTTTGTCCTAGTCAGCCCTATGATTCAAAAATCACTAACAAATGTAATATTTTTTTTTGAAGAGATAGAAAATCTTTATTAAGCAGTAAAATATTTACAACACTATAGAGAGAAGGAATAAGGATTCAGTATAAAGAGGATAGGGCACAAGCGCCGTCACTCTTTAATAAAGATTCCTCACCCTAATGCAATCTATACAGATAAAGAATGGGAAAAGGAAATTAGCCCAAATCTCTGAACTCCAAATTTGCAAAAACAGATAACTCCTCAGTAGTAGATGGATCTAGGTCTCTCAGTGCCACTCGGACATCAGCAGCTAATGCCTCAAACAGGTCAGTCTTCCCACTACATTTATCTTCAAATATACGCCTATTCCGCTCCCGCCAAAGATGCCAAACAATAGCAGAAAGGGTAGTTTTTGCAAATTTGCATAATGTACCCTTCCCTCCAAAGTGCAATAGGAAATACTCTCCCACTTCAGTAATTGATGTCTCTATATGATTTTTGACATTCAACTTCAGCATAGCCCTCTTTAAAATATAACTAGAGAAACTACAGTTAAAGAAAAGATGCCCCAGATCTTCCACAATGTTGCCTCCACATAAAACGCAGTTGACCGGGGTATTAATACCCCATCTGCTAATAATATCTCTGGTTAGGAGCTTACACTTGAAAGCTCTGAGAAGGCAGAGCGACATCTTGGGAACATGCCCAGGAAACCACACCAATTTCTGAAATCGAAATGGGGACCCATGTATACGAACCCCCTCCCAAGCATCTTTAAATCTGAAAACCTCAGTCTGGCCGAAAACTGAAGAATCCGATGTACAGTTGCTCAGCGGCAAGCCAGAATTCGAAACAGCACCTCGCGAATTGGAGAATGCCTGAGTGGAATTAACACGCGGCACCCAGCCCCATTGGTCAGAGCCCGCTGTAATCTTTGCTTTTGCAAGATGACATCGCAACTGTGAAAGCTCTAGGACGTCCGCCCAATCTCCCTGCACCAAGTAGTCATTAACCCTCTTCAAGGAGGCGTTCACGGGTATAGCTACCAAGTTTTTGAGTGGCCCACAATCTAGCCAAAAGTCATGCCAGAAGAAAGTTGAACGGCCATCTTTCACTACTCTCCTGATTAGTTTTTGGGAAACATTTCTGCATTTCAACATGTGCTTCCAAGTTCCCGACTGGGTCACCAAACCTCTTGCTGCAAAGAACCCGTCCAGCACATCATATTTGTATCTCATTTGCCTCACCCACAGGCTATTTGAAGTAAGAAAACGCCATGTCAGCCTAACCCCTGAGGCCACATTAAGGTCTTCCAATAACCTGATCCCAACCCCACCTTCAGACTTGGGGGAACACAAATCCTCCCATGCCCAAGCACGAGAAGGCCCCAAAATAAACCGCCTATAGAGAGAAGAAATAGTCCGGATGATGGAATATGGAAGACGGAACGCTTGCATCCAAAATGCAACCATACCATAAATAACTGTCTTGACTAGCTCAATCCGCCCAGAAATAGATAGCATAGAAGACGACCAGCCCATGAGCCTCTTTTTGCATTTATCCACCAGTCTACTGTACATTGGGGACTTAGGATACTTGGAGGATAAAGGCAGTCCCAAGTAAGTGGAGATAGAAGTAGAGATTTTGATGCCCAAAAAGTCTGCCAGGCCAGACTTGTTTTTAGCCCCCTTACTAAACAAAGCAGAGCTCTTCTCCCAATTTACATGAAGACCAGAAAAATCATAAAAAGATTGAAGGACGGTCTTAATACTAATAAAGGACTTGTAATTTGCTCTGCAAAAAACTAGCAGGTCATCAGTGAATAGGAGGTGTGATATGGATCCAGTACGTCGCATAGGCTGCAGAGAGCCACTACTAAGAGCTTTGGAGATTAAAATAGAGAAAGCTTCCATCACTATAACAAACAGGTATGGAGAAAGGGGATCACCTTGCCTGATACCCATGTTGCCCTCAAAAAACCCCACAGGCGAACCGTTAACCATGACAGAAAAAGTGGGAGAAGTAATGCAAACTCTAATCCACCCTATAAAAATCTCAGGAAATCCCATCTGTCTCAGAAAATAGAGAATAAAATCCCGATTTACGGTATCAAAAGCCTTTCTCAGATCCAACTTTAGGCAATCTCTTCCCCCCATAAGGTTACTAAAGTCTCTAATCTGCTCATGGGCTATTAAGGTGCAATCCGATAACAATCTCCCTTTAAGGAAAGCCGCCTGATTAGGAGAAATCAACTCATGAATAACCACCTTGATCCTGTTGCAAATAATTTTGCTAATAATTTTGTATAAAAAATTGCAACAGGCAATCGGCCTATAGTCGCCAAGTGAAGTTGCGTTAGAATTTTTAGGCACCAGAGATAGATGAGTATGATTAATTTGCCTCAAAATAGTTCCTGAAGAGAAAAAAGACTTCACAGCACCTGAGACATCCTCCCCAACAAGATGCCAATAATGTTGATAAAAATGGCCATTGAATCCATCAGGCCCAGGCGACTTGTCAGGCCCCATCTGAAAGACCACATTCTTTATTTCCTTGTTGGAAATCCTCCTGATAAGCCAGCCCGCAGCATCCTTGGTTAGGATGCGCTTCGGCGAGAGAGTAGGGAAAGAACTCCCATAGTGATTCTGGTTAAACAGACCCTTATAGTATTCAAGAGCATCCTTCTTGAGATCAACATAAGAACTATTCTGCCTCCCCGTAGAATCGACTAAATGTCTAAGATTGTTGTGGCTTTCTCTTGACTTCATTGCTTATTAAAAAAATTTGTATTACGATCACCCAAGCTCATCCAGTCTTGCTGACTTTTCTGGCGATACATATCCTCCTCAAGACTCATAGCATTAGCTAATTCTTTCATAGCAGCTTGCTCAAGTCCTTGAAGCCTGGAATCCGAAGGGAGAAGAGGGTTATTTCTAATAGCCCCCAGCTTTGCGCGGCCCACATTCAAAAGTTTGCTAGCATTGTAAGAATAGGACCAAGAACAGAGAACTGGCTTCAACCTTTTCAGTTTGTGGACCACACAATACATAGGAGTACCCACAACATAGCCATGACAACTTTCATCGATAATCTCCGAAATCCCAGGGCATTTGGTCCAATAATTAAAAAACTTGAAGGGTTTAAGGTCGGAGTATACCTGTGGGTGGAGCCAGAGAACCATAGGCAAATGGTCACTAGTGTAGGGATCCAAGTACTCCGAGAAAGATTCAGTAAGAAGATTGAGCCAGTCAGTATTAACGAACACATGATCCAGGCGGGCGGAGATACGGCCATCCCGAACACGATTATTGCACCAGCTAAATTTATTACCAGAGCTCTTGAGTTTCTGAAGCCGACAAGTAGTAATGCATTCATTAAAATCAAGAAGAAGCTTATCATCCACTTTTCTACCCCCTATCTTGTCAGCCGAAGTAATGACACTATTAAAGTCCCCGCCAACCATCCAAGCACAACAATTCAAATTGGCCGCATCAGATTTTAAGAGGTTCCATAACACCTTCCTTTCACCGACTGTGTTACGGGCATAGACTCCCGTAAGAGCTAAAGTTAAGCCGCCAGCATTAGTACACAACAATGTGATGTGCTGATCGGAAGAAGACTTAAGGGTAGCACTCCAAATCACAGAGTCCAGTCCAACTAAGATTCGGCCACCAAGAGATTTGTCAATATTGGAAAAGGAAAGCCAAGATTTAGGGAAAACATGGTTCTTTAAATCCAAAGGAGATTTAAGTTTCGTCTCCAAGAGAATAAGAGCCGAGGGCTTAAAAGAAGATACCCTATCCCGAAGATCTCTACGACGAACAGGGTTGTTCAACCCTCTGGTGTTCCATATGAACACAGTCATTAATGAGTAATAGGATTTTTAGGAGTGCTTCCCTGTATCCTGGAGCTCCTCCTAGCACTGGGTTCCACCTGAAAATCAGTTTTCCTCTTACCCTTCTTAACCTCTTCAGCCTGTTGTAAACAATTCAGCTCTTCTGCCTCCCAATCGGGATTATCCACAGCTAGCACAGGAGGTATCCTTCCAAATCCTCATCTTCCAGCAAGTCCTCAAGTAGTGAAGGCAATGGAGCAGCACTCCGACATTCAACCCCAGCCTCCATGCTAATACCCGCAGAGACAGCAGGTCTGGAATCCGCCACTCCCAGGCCCACTTGCAACATGACTGAAGCTGATTGGGAGGACACAGAGACGGCTATTTCATTAGATCCCCCAAGATGGTTCTCAATCACATTCGACTTCAGTAAATTGTCCCCTGCGGTAGAATCCTGTACAGGACCAAAACCCAGGTCCACGTTGGGAAGAATAACTCCCTTGTCTCCCAAAGATTTGTTAACAATTTCAGGTATAACCGATTTCTCAGTATATGTGAGATTGCTCAACAAACCATCATCCCCTTGCTGTTTAACTCCACCATCATCTTGGATTTAAGGGTGCTCCGGACTAGCTGGACATTGGGCGTCAGAGTGTCCAAAACAGACACACTTACTACACCGCGGGGGTTCTCCTTCGTATTTTGCCTCAATTGTAATGATAACTCCTCCATCTAATTCAACTTCAACAGATTTACGCAGGGGAGCCAAAGCATCAACCTCAATAAGACACCGCGCGTAGGTGATCCTATCTAAATTAGCTGTTGCACGATCAAGGCACATAGGAGTACCAAGAACGGAAAAAATGATATTTAGAGTCTCGAGATTCCAGATATAAAACGGTACACCATGCAGTTGGACCCAAACAGGGGCTGAAGTTAGAATATCACGGTCATGGGGTAGGCTCATACTCCATTTTTTCAACACAACCAGTCTTCCGTCAAATAGCCAAGGTCCACCCTTCAATATCCGCTCACATTCATCAGGTGATTCAAATCGAAAATAAAAGAAACCATTGTCTTTACTGTAGACCTGGATTCTCTTCTTCAATCTCCATAGCCTCTCCACCCTTGCAACAATCTGTTCATAGTAAGGGGCATCACCAAGGACATAGCCCACTAGCGTGTGTTTCCATCTCTCCACACCCCGCTCAACCAAAGCACCAGGGACCCTCGCTCGAGGGGAACCATCAGCAGTAATCAAAGGAAGAACCTTTGTCATAGATAATCCAGCATCATAGGATCGCCTATCGGCACAAACATCCAGCCAAGATCTCTTCTCAACATTGGTATCAATAGTAATTGGAACATTAGACCTAAGAGGAATTTTACCAAACACTTGACGGGCAGAGTCATCAGCAGTAATCCCCATGGTCGCTGCATTTCTAGCCTGAGGCCTCCAGTGATGAGCCCCACCCTTACTAGCCTGCACGTTGCTAGCCCCATTCTTGGTGGGCCGCACACGATTTCTCCTAACCTCCTGCCAGCCGTCTGTACTCACCGGCCTGTGAAACACAGATCTCGTTCTACCAACGCCAGTTGAGCCCCCGATCAAAGAAGTCTTTGAAGAACCCGCACCTAAATCACCTAGGCCTCCCCTACCAATCGAGAATCGCCCTTGCCAGATCCGCCGACCTGAGGTTGAACGCCGACTTCCGGTGGAACTCCCGAATCGCCCTGATTCGCCAGACCGCAAATGTAATATATATATACTAGTCATAACCCGTGCCCGCGGGCACGATTCATTTAACATTTCCCCGCGAAATTTTTGTTCCCCGAAAAATTATTTACACATCCAAAATTAAACAGAACAATAAATTAGCGTAAAAATATTTAGTGGCACAGGCACCTTCGGCACGGACGTCTTCGGTGTGGAACAACAAATTCGGCGTCGAACAACAAATTTGGCGCCTGGTCCTTCGGCGCATAACAACACATCTTTGTAAAAAAATTGCGCGGGCGCCTTTGACGCGGAACAACGGAACAACAAATTCGGCATCGAACAACAAATTTGGCGTCCGCGCCTTTGGCGCAGAACAACAAATCTTTGTAACAACAAATTCGGCGCACGCGCCTTTGGCGCAGAACAATGGAACAACAAATTCGGTGTCGAACAACAAATTTGGCGCCCGCGCCTTCGGCGCAGAACAACAAATCTTTGTAAAAAAATTTAGCGGGCGTCGAAGACAACAAACATCAAGGTATTTTTACGCTAATTTGTTGTTTCGCTAAATTGTTTTACGCTAAATTTTTTATTTTGTTTAATTTAATGGATCATGATTCTCCACAATCTTTCTCAAGGCACTTTTAATTTCAAAGTTTAGGTTTCCAATGCACTTTTCCCTCCAAATTTAATCTACACAATCTTTCCCAATGCACTTTTTCCCCCAAATTTAATTTCCACACTCTTTTCCAAGGCACTTCTAATTTCAAAGTTTATATTCCCAAGGTATTTTCTCCCAAATTTTTTCACAAAATCCAATCTCAACCATTGATTTGCCAAGATCAAATCTCAGCCACTTTTTATCTTGTCCTAGTCAGCCCTAGAATTCAAAAATCGTTGTCAAATGTATAATAGATATATGTATATGTATATATATATATGTATATCTATTATACATTTGACAACGATTTTTGAATCCTAGGGCTAACTAGGACAAGCTGACTAGGACAAAGGGGTTGATAGAAAGACGGCTAGGATTTGATCCTGATAAATCAACGGTTCGGATGAGGGTTTGAGATGATAAGTTTGTATTTTTAAGATATCTTTTCTTGGTAAACAGCCCCTCATTTGATTATGGGTCCCATTTAACTTTCGTTGGGGAGAGCAAGAGGCATTTTCCTTGCTCTTGGAAAACAAACTTTTTTTTGGGGAAGAGCAAGAGGCATTTTGGGGGCAAGCAGCAATAACCCAATCCTTTCCGTTGTCTTCTCTCCACACGCAATCAGCAAGAGCCCACTTCTCTCCAGCAAGAGCGACGGGATGGCTGAAATCCAACGCATTCGACGACGTCGCCATTGAGGAGACTGCAAACGAAAAGCAGGCTGCAAAAACAAAAGAAAGAAAGTGAACAGGCTTCAAAAAAACAAAAGACGCTGCCACTTTATCTTCTTCACCGTCATCAGAGGGAAGAAGTCGAGGGTTTCAGCGAGCGGATGGCTAGCTCGAAGGAGATGATGTCGATGGTGGCGGGGCTGACTCTGATCCAGCTCCATCTTCTCAGGCGATCTCCCTACCTGAACAATAGTTGGTAATCAGTTCCATGAATGTGCTTTACTTACTTTGAAATTTAGTTTTTTTACTGGGGGGACCGAACTGATCTAGCTCCCCTCAACCGCTCTTCAGCTCTCTCTTTCTCATCCTTCTCCCCTCCAAAAAAAACCTCAGCTGAACTTGGCATGCACACAAATTCTGAACGAGTGGTGAGATCATGAGGAAGCAGGAGGTTGGAAAGTAATTGGATCAGGTCACATGCCTTTTTGATCTCTTTCTTTTATTCAAAATTTTCCTCTTACTTTCTACAATTTATTTTTTTCATCGCAGATCTTTTTTGCCTTTTTGTTTTCCAACTCTTTTATTCCTTAATCTTTGCTTCTAATGCCTTTCATTTCTCCTCTTTTTTTTCAGGATCCAGCTATATCTGCCAGTCTAAACCTTAGATTGCCAGATAAAGGTACACAAATTGTTTGTTAATTTTGCTCTTCCACCATGAAGCTTTCCATTACATCATAATTTTTCTTTTCTAATTTGTTCATATGATACTGGTAGAAATAAATTATGACAAAATTAACTACCATGTCCGCTTCTTTATCTCCTAGAGCACATAGGCGCACCAACCATGGGAGGGATTATGATGAAACTGTATTTCACTCCTCTAAAGAAAAATCAAGAATAAAATACTCGGATGCTGGGGATATGTACAGGACTTCAGCAAATGTGGACATGGTAGGAAGAGAAGAACTGAAGCAGCTGTGAAAACTCCATCTCCAGCGAAACACTCCCCTGAGAAAAAAAATTCAACATGGGATCAGCCTCCTGCAGGAACAAACCACTGTGATTTTGGGTCCATGTTTACCAATTTGTCGTCACCTATTAGTAAGGTGCTTGAGTCAACATCTTCTACTGCGGTGATGCCAAGTGCAGTTACACCTATTATGACAAAATCTTAACCCATACTTGCACTCGATGGACCGTCAATGCTGTTAAATGCATCCATTGAGTCTGTTCAGTTGACACAAGCAACTCGCCTAATGAGGAGCCTTTACATAGAAAACTTACCACCATCTGCATCAGAGAAATCAGCAATTGATTGCCTTAACGAATTCTTACTGTCGTCTGGTGTTAACCGCATTCAAGGAGCAAACCCGTGCATCAATTGTATTGTATGTTACTAAATAAATTGAATTGAGTCACTGATTGCCTTTTTTGGTTTATTTATCTGCTTTTCATTTTGGGAACACTTTCTTGCAGATACACAAAGAAAAGTGTCAGGCTGTGGTTGAATTTCTTACACCAGAGGATGCTACATCGGCCATCTCTTTTGATGGAAGATCTCTGGCACGGTCTATTCTCAAAATTAGACGACCAAAAGATTTTGTCGAAGCAACTATAAGATTCTTATTTCTACCAGTATCTCTACATTTCTGTTTCTACACAAAGGTTCAGTCCTGTGAATTGTGATATGCATGTGTGAGATTGTGATATCCATGGGTACACGAACTGTTTTTTTCTTTTCTATTTGTGATATGAATTTTTCTTTTCTAATTTCTACACAAACTGTTTTTGCGTATCACAACAATTGGGAGTCCTGTGAATTGTGAATGCATGGGTGAGATTGGTGAGAGCAGGAATGCCTTTTTCGTCCAGGGAAACATTTGTGCATGTGCAAATTGAAAGTTTGGGTCCATGGTATTGATGTTGTCATCAGGACGTGCATGTGAGAGCCCATGTGGGTAAATGGCCATTTTGAGTCATTTTTTCCTGGCCTCACATCATCATTGTTGTTAATCTTCCTACATATATAAATAACAAAATATGATGTCCTGTGTGGTCAGCTAAAACGCGTCTCTACTAAGTTGCTGATTCTGGGCAGATCCTGTGGACCAATGTCCTCTTCTTTGACTGTACAAAAGAATGACACATATATTCGTTCATATCATAAACTTGACGTGTATTGAGTAGTGAATAGTGTAGAGTTGGGAGCGTTGTTTGCGTAATTGTGTGGGTATGAATTGAGATAGTTTTTGAACTAGCCCATCCTCATCATTCTTATTTGTCATTTGAATGTGTTTTCATGTCTTCAATCTGGTAATAAACTTATTTTGTTTTTTATTTGAAATCATCATTATGTCTGTCTTGGTGTTTTATTTGGAACAACACATCATGCGAGCTTAATTCAAACATTATGATGCTTTGTCCATCTATCGGAAAGTTATGGGTATGAATGTACTTCAATTTCAATATTTTCTGTTATCACATACTTTTAGGCCATCAAATATATTTAGTGTTTCTTTAAATAGCATTTATACGCTAGCATGTGAATCACCATGGGAATGTTCCTTTTATCCTCATTTTTGACCAATCCCACTATTTTGGATTTGTATTAGAAATCGGTAAATTTTTAAATTGATTTACAGCTACTCCCTCAATATCCAATTATACAGCTGTTAAATTTGTAGCTTTGCCAATTTTGTAACTATTGAATTCAAGTAGCCGTGTAACACAAAAAATCAAAACATCAAGTATGCACGAAAATTTGGATTTTGATGCAAATGAGTTGAATGATTGAGTTTGATGCATTCTTTGTATGAAAATGTGAATACTATTTATCCAACTGTGCATTCTTTGATGCATTCTTTGTATGCAACTCTCTGTATCCAAACCATCTTGCATTTGGTTTTGTTAACTAATATTCTGTGCATTCGTTGGATTCTTTGTATGCATTATTTGATGCATTCTTTGTATGCAACTGTGCATTCTTTGATGAAAAGTGTAAAATGTAACCTCAGATGCATTCGTTGATTATAAGTGTAAAATACTTCAATTGCATTCCAAACCAAATTACAAAACCTGGAACCAATTACAAAACCAAGTCCATTGTGAGTTGTAACCAAATGATGTTTCCAGGCAAAGCTATTAGTTAACAAAACTAACTTGCTATATCAGAAAACAGACAGTATTCCTTCTTTGCATGATATGTAGTCATCACACCTGCAGTGAATGATAGTGACAAAATATTAGCATTTAATCGATAAAAACTGAATGAGGTTATATCGAAGATTGCAAACCTGGAAGATCAACCTCAATTTCGTCTTAAAAGAGGAAAAAAATGAAAGAAATAGATCTGAAAATATGACAGCTTTAGGATAGTTCTAGCTAAAAACTAAATAAGCATGGCATAGTGTGTTTCAAGGGTAGCATGTTTGTACTGATGATATCTCTAATTAGGAGTCATGCAGACCACATCATTTGTAGAATGCAGACCACATCCTTTGTAGAGAATATTGGCAGGGACGGATCCATGTGGGACAGGAGTTTGTAGGTGCCCATACATGACCTTCGCCAAACACTAATATATATTAAGGATTGCAAATGTATCTATGTAATGGCAAAGTATAATCATGTTCAACCCACTAATAGAGAATAAGCTAAAATGAAGACACAGTTTGTGTGGCTTTGATGAGCCAACATATCATCAAAGATCACCTATTAAATAGATTAAATAGATGTAGGTTAAAGTTGTCTTAAACCTGTCATCATTCTTTGCTTTAGGAAAAGATCCACATAACTAAATTTTGCAGAATTTCTAGAAATTGAAAGTTAATGAGGGAAACCCAAAATATTTGGGAGGAACTACTTTGGAGATAACGAAATTTTAAGGGGAACTAAAATTTTTGAGGAATCTAAATTCTTTGGGGCAAACATAATTTCTGGGGAATGAAAGTTTTTTATAAATTTAAATTTTGGGGGCATTAATATCTTTGGAAAATGAAATTTTGAACTAAACTTTGAGTTGAACTAAACTTTTTGGTTGAACTAAATTCTAAATTTTATGGTAGAACTAAATTTTTTGGGGGACTTAAATTTTTAGAAATTGAAAATTTACGAGGGAAACCCAAAAATTTTGGGAAGAATTAAATTTTATGGGGAACTAAAATTTTTGCGGGCGCTAAATTTTTTTACGCTTATTTGTTGTTCTGCGCCGATGGTTCCCACGTCGAATTTGTTGTTCCGCTTCGAAGGCGCATGTGCCGAATTTGTTGTCCCGCGGCGAAGGCGTCCATGCCGAAGGTACCGATGCCGCTAAATATTTTTACGCTAATTTGTTGTTTTAAATTTTGGCTGTGGAAATAATTTTTTGGGGAACAAAAATTTCGTGGGGGAAAATCTTTAATGAACCGTTCCCGCGGGCACGGGTTATGACGGTCTGGATTTAATCTTGATGAATCGATGGTTAGGATTTAACTTTGGGATGAATGGTTTGTATTTTAATACATACTTTTTATATTTGTGGGTCCCATTTGATAGCAACAGACTTTTAAACTCAGCTTTTTAAATCATTTCGGAAGAGGGATATCAAAAGACTTTTTTGGGGAAGATAAAGAGGGATATCAACAGATTTTTTGGGAAGAGAAAGATGCGTTTTTGGGGGAGCTTCCCAAAACGGCTCTTGCTCTTCTCCAAAAGAGCAGCAAAAATAAAATATCTTTCGATTGTAACGCATAAATAGAAATGCATGTGTCTTGCGTACGTCTGCAATAAAATATATTTGTGGGATTAAACTTTGCTCTTCCCATCTCTGTTCATTTTTTCCTCAGCTTAGGTAGTGGAGTACTTTGCTTTTTGAAAGTTTCATTTTTTCGCTTTTTGATTGGAAGATGGCGGCGACGACGACCCGCCGACTCCGGGACCTGCAGTCACAGCCTGGGAACAAGACGTGTGTCGACTGCTCGCAGAAGAACCCGCAGTGGGCCTCCGTCTCCTACGACGTCTTCATGTGCCTCGAGGGCTCCGGCAAGCACCGCGGCCTCGGCGTTCACATCAGCTTCATCCGATCGGTCTCCATGGACTCTTGATCCGAGATCCAAGTGAAGAAGATGGGAGTCCGGTGGCAACGACAGGCTTAATTCCTTCCTCGCTAAGTACGGGGTCCCCAAGAACGCCGCCATCGTCTATCGAGATCGGATCCAGGTCTGCAACTTTCCTTACTTGATTTCTCTAGAAAAAATCGAATTTTGACTGTTAACATCTCATATTTATAATCGATTCAGGTGCTTGACCGGCGCCCCGCTTGCGTCGCGGCGGCGCGGTGTCGTTTTACCGCAAGTGCAAGGTTAGTGTAGGGTGCGGGTATATCGAACACAGGGAGGTGGATGGCTTGAGTGGCTACTAGCCTCGCCTAGGTCGTGTGCTAGCTACGCGGATGATATGGGTGGAAGTGTAGAAATAAAAGAAAGAAATGAAAAAGACACGAAATGAATCCCCGCTAACACAGGCTAGAGCACTCATGACACTTGGCATTTGACTTGACCCAGGGTGAGACATTGCCCCAAAAGGTGGTACCTAGCGTCCATGGCCCGATATTCCGGTCGGTGCCAAGCACGATAGGCCTACCCGGTTCCGGACGGTGGGCATTCCCATGTCCATTAACACCTTCCGAAACCGGGAGCAATAAGGTCACAATGATATCTCCCAACACTTCGTCCAAGCCGCTCCTGCGCGCGAGGACTCAATGTCAACGCTCGGGGCGTGAGCTATGGCTAGGGAGTCAACCGCCAAGTTTATTCCCCCTTGGCCCGACGGTCAGAGGCGGTCTTTCTCCTGCCGATGACAATGAAACACCCCCGCGTAACCCTAATGGCCAAATAGGTCAAATGTGATTTCTAGCAATACATCGAAGCGGATCTTGACAGGACAAGCACCGGACCCCAATCCCCAACACATCTAGTGTGTCGTCGTACGAATTGGACCCAGATTGCTAGAAATCCCCATTGACACATTTCATCGAACACGTGCCATGCAATCAAGTCTAATGAAACAACCCAAGCATCAATCCTACCCTAACCCGTATTAGGGCTCATCAAAACTACTCAATGGTGAATAACATATAAACAAACAGCACAAAAGACATATAAACTTTCACCATCAAGCAAATTAAACACAATACAAACAATGGAAAAAAAGAGAAGAAAATACTTATCTTGAGTTTGAATCTTCAATCCAATACAAGATTTATTACAATAGAAAAGCTAATTTAACCTAATCTAAACTTACAAGAGAAAGGGGCAAAAAGCCCTAGAAAAACTGAGGAAGAAGCTCTCCAAGGCGTGCCCCCAACCCCTATTTAAAACCCCTCAAAAACCCTCTTGGGTCGGGTTCAAAACTGTCAAAAAAGGCCCACCCGATCGGGTGAAAACTCACCCGATCGGGTGGAATAAACAGAGAGCACGAAGCTGCCGAAATTGACTTCAACCGATCGGTTGGACTCCCAACCGATCGGTTGAAGTGAAATTTCAGACAGCAGCCAATTTCAGCACCTAGCTGCGCTCAGAAAATTCCAGAAAAATCTAGAAAAATCGGATTTGGGCATGCGACCTATCGTTGGAAAGCTAACGACGATGCCGACGCTAGAAAAATAAGAGATCACCCAAAATCCTTCTGGAATGATAGCAGATCTTCAATGAGTGCATCAGCAGCGCAAAGGCGGAAGAAAAGGCCACCCGATCGGTTGAAACATCAACCGATCGGGTGAGCCGCTTGTTGCTTTGGCCATCGGGCTTCGGGAGCTTCAACCGGGCGTAGAGGAGAGCAGGTGGCGTGATCGGGTCGTCCTTCGGAGGAATCGGCTACAGATGAACCGATCGGGTGAAGGTCACCCGATCGGTTGGAATTCAGCTCCATTTGGCCGAGAGCTCCGTCGGTTCACCCGATCGCTGAACCGATCGGGTGAGTTGCTATTCTTCTTCAGCTGCCGCCCGGGTAGGATATGCGTGCACCAACCGATCGGGTGACTGGTCCACCCGATCGGTTGAGGGCAGAGGAATATCAATCTTCATCGCTTTGACCCTCTGGATCACGCGTGACCCCTCCCGTTGCTCCGGGGACTCATGATATCATCGTTTTATGTCCCAAATGCTGTAAATTCCTGCAAAACACAGAAAACACAGAAAAGTGAAAGAAAACAAGAAAACACGCGAAAACGAATAAAAGACGGCGGTAAAATACGGAAAAAACACAGAAGAAAACGTGCGTAAATATATGAAATATAAACGCACGTCAGTGCTTTCCGAGGGGCAACAGTGGAGAGACCCATCGGTCCGGTAGCGGGGGCGGCATGGGCCCCGGATCGAGGAAGCCTGTTTGCATCCCTTTGTTTGTCTCTCTCTTCTCCCCTTTTGGCCGACTCCCCTTTCTGGATCTGGATCGATGCCCCCTTTGAGTCGAAACATTAAAGGAGGATTGATGCTACCTGTGGATCGAGTATCAGAGAAGGGTCGACGGTCATCTGGATCCAACGTCAGAGGAGGGTTGATGCTCCTCTGGGTCCGACACCGGAGATGGGTCGGCGGTCAACCACAAGATCGGAGATCCATGCAATGAGACTTTCTGGTGGCTCGGAGGGGACCTTAGCCTCAGCATCGGGGTCAGAAAAAGGAGATCTGAGTGAGCTGGGCCGATGTGTCGGCAGGTGATGACCGTTGGGTTGGAGGCCTCAGAGCTTGGCTTGGATCTCCACCAAAAAAGAGACCTTGGGTCGACGTCTCCGAGCTTAGATCGGAGCTGGTGGATACCATGGGAGCCGCAGGTCCATTGTCGTTGTCGACCTTAGATTGGGAGGGGCTACCGTCGACCTTGAGGGGGCTGAAGGAGCCGCCGTCAGCGAGATGTAGGTCGGATGATCTACAGTCGACCTTGAGGGGGCTGAAGGAGCCGCCGTCGACGAGGTGTAGGTCGGATGATCTGTCGAAGACCTGTTCGAGATTGGGTTGAAGTCCTCAGCTCCTGGGGGTTGAGTGTTTGGGTCGACGATTTGGATTTCGTACGACAAAACTTTGAACATCAGATTATTGAGCTACGAGCGACCCCTTTTGTGTGCATGAGAAATCTAATAATTTTTTAAGGTGATTTTCATTAACCACAGTAATGTATGGTTACTGAAGAAAGATTAGAAAAAAAATTGGAAGAAAATAATCATGGAATCAACATCATGGCCTGGGAACAAGACGTGCGTCGACTGCCTGTTTTTGAGGCATTAAAGAAGATACGAGTGCTGGCCATGATGGTCGGCATTGAAGGCTGCAGCGAGGCGGGGGAGGTGTTGGACCAAGTCGTGAGGGTTCTCAAATTAAGTTCGTTTATATCTTTCCACCTTCAAGTTGTCAGAGGAATATACAGAGGGAAGGAGCTTAATTATGGTTTATTTCTTCTGCTTTTAATTTTTTTAATAAAAAAATTGTTGTACCGTTTCAATTAGTTAAAATTTTGCAGAATATTTTGGGCATTTGTGGTGTTGCCATTCTCTATTTGAGGAGCTCTGAAGGCTACTGGAATTGAAATCACTCAAACTATCTGTGATTTTTAAATGTTATAAATTCACTCATGCAGTCATGCTATAAAAATTCCCTCTCATCCTTCATAAATTCAACTAAATACACACTCCCTCACAACCTTTAAAATGTTAAAATGTTTTTTAAAAATATTTAAAATATTTTTGTGATGCAAAAATATTTTTTAAGCGTGTGTGCAAGCTTCAACTAATAGCTTTAACATTCTAAGACAAGTTTATTAAATGACACACTACTCATACTATACTTGGGAGTCTTGGTGTCTTCCTTTAAGTTTCGTCAATTTGTCTTGAAGTCTTTGGACTCCACAAATCCTTGAATAGGCTTCAAGTCTTAAATGTTGAGCTCCAATCCATAGGCTCTTCATACTTCAAACTTTTAACTTCATGTCAACATCATATTTGAGCTTGAGTTGACCATTACTGACTTAGTTATCTACATTTACAAATTATCTCACAAAAATATCATTAACAACTTTAATTATTTGCTTATCATCAAAACTAACCTAGGGTTGATACAATAACCATCATTCTCTCACTTTTCATGATGGTAAATAATTTGATATATAAAAATGAAATTACAAAGATAAGATACTTACTCCCCTTACAATGATGTATGGTGTTAACAAAATCTTTCAACTCTCCCTGCACAAGCGGAACAACAAACCTCAGAGTATTTTTACGCCGGGAGAGTTGAAAGATGAAGCATTGTGTTAATAAAATCTTTCAACTCCCCCGAAAATTTAGCCCGCGCCGAATGCACCCCCGCTAAATTTTTCGCTAATTTGTTATTCCGCGCCGAAAGCACGGGCGCCAAATTTGTTGTTCGACGCCGAATTTGTTGTTCCGCACCGAAGGCGCGGGCGCCAAATTTGTTGTTCGACGACGAATTTGTTGTTCCTAATTTGTTATTCCGTGCCGAAAGCGCGGGTGCCAAATTTGTTGTTCGACATCGAATTTATTGTTCCGCGTCGAAGGCGCCTACGCTAAAATAGTTGTTCCGCACCGAAGGCGCCCGCTAAATTTTTTTTACGCTAATTTTTTATTCCGCGTCGAAAGCGCGAGCACCAAATTTGTTGTTCGACGCTGAATTTGTTGTTCCGCGCCGAAGGCGCGGGCGTCAAATTTTTTGTTCGACGTCGAATTTGTTGTTCCGCGCTGAAGGTGCACGTGCCACTAAATATTTTTACGTTAATTTATTGTTCTGTTAAATTTTGGCTGTGGAAATAATTTTTCGGGGAACAAAGATTTTCCGGGAAATCTTAAATAAACCGTGCCTGCAAGCACGGTTTATGACTAGTATATATATATGTATATATATATATCTATGTATGTATGTATGTATGTATGTATGTATGTATATTTTGGAAAGTTAGTATGTATGTATATTTTGGAAAATGTATGTATGTATATATGTATATTTTGGAAAGTTAGTATGTGTCTTTATTGATACGTGAAAAATGTACCTAACAATGTGGTATGTAATGTAGGTTGAACCTGAAAGAGAGAGGAGAGGGCACAAGCACCGTCACTCTCTACTAGCAGATCCCCCCTACCTCTACGAAATGTTAATGAAAAATAAAATGTACAAAAATTATCTCAGACTTCATCCCTAAAACCCCAGTTCGACATAGCAACCCTATCGTCTTGGTCGTTCTGGTCTTGATCTTTGGGAGTAATCCTAATGTCTGTAACCATGTCCTCTATCAGTAGGAGTTTGGATCTCTTTATGTCATCAAATATCCTCCTATTCCTTTCTTTCCAAATGTGTTAAACCATTGCCACAAGAGTTGTTTTGGCTAGCAAGTTCGGTACATCCTTTTTATTAAAATGCATGAGATAGAAATCACCCACACCTACGGGGTCTGATACACCCATTTTGAGAAGGCTCATGCGCAATATGTTGTTAATGTAACTACATTCAAAGAATAAGTGGGCGGTGCTTTCCACCGTCCCATCATCGTAGAGAACACATTGTGATGGTGTGGTTAGGGCCTATTTTACAAGTAGATCTCTTGTAAGCAGTTTACCTTTGAAGGCATGCAGAAGAGTAATCCCCATCTTTGGAATGTGATGTTTGTGCCACACCAATCTGAAGCAAGGAAAAATTGTACCTTGCCTTCTTGTACCTTCCCAAGCGTCTTTGAATTAAAATACAGGACTATGGATCCATTCCCAGGTGTCCTCCCCATTGGAGTGATACTTGTTGTAGAATAGGGTGGACAAGAATTATGCACGGGTCCTCATTCCAGCCGGCTGGACCCCAATATTTGCTCACTCTCTTGTTGTCAGCCCCTGGAGGAATATCATAAAGATCCTTTAATGGTCTGCAAGGAAGCCAGTTATCATGCCAGAAGAGGGTGGAGCTTCCATCATCACATTCCTTTTAATAAGCTTCTGTGAAATATTTTTACATTGTAGTATAAACTTATAGGTGCCCGACTGAATTGTCTTTCCTTTGGCTGCAAAAAAATTATACGTGTCTTTGTAACTGTTCCTCATATGCTTTGCCCATCGCCCCTCCATAGATAGCATGCGCCAAGTCAATCTGATCCATGCTGCCATATTGAGGTCAGCAAGCAATCTTAACCCCTCCCCTCCCTCCTCTTTAGGATTACAGACATCTTTCCAAGCCCATACATGGGAGGAGCCCCAAATGAATTTCATGCAAGCAGATGTGATGGTACACAGCACAGATTTTGGGATATGAAAAGCATTCATCCAAAAGGAAACCATACCATAAATTACTGATCTTACCAACTCAATACGTCCCGAGATGGATAACATGGTTGACGACCAGCCCATGAGCCTCTTCTTGCATTTATCCACCTATCTGCAATATTTTGAAGCTTTCAGGTATGTGGAGGAAAGTGGTAACCCCAAGTATGTTGTGATCGCCGTCCATAACTTAATACCCAGAGAATTTGAAAGACTAACTGGATCCTTGGTACCTTTGCTGAATATGGATGTACTCTTTTCCCAATTCACCTGAAGGCCTGTTAGGTTAGTGAAATCTTCTAGCAATTTTTAAAGTCCCCCGAAAGAGTGAGCATTTGCACGACAGAATACAAGAAGATCATCTACAAAGAGAAGGTGGGATATTGTTCCAGTGCGCCTCATAGTATGGATGCTCCTCGCAGCAATAACTTTGTCCACCAAGAGAGAGAATGCCTCCATAATCATAACAAATAAATAAGGGGAGAGTGTGTTGCCTTGTCTAAGCCCTCTATTTCCTTCAAAGTACCCCTCAGGAGATCCATTTACCATAACTGACTATGTTGGGGTTGTTGGTAGCAATGATATATGAACTTTGTATTTGATGATAACAAACGTGTGTGAATGTTTTAACGTGTGTGTTAAGTGTTTCAGGAATGGCAAACTTGTGATTAATTCACGGAGAGACTTGGTCAATGTGTAAAGGAGAAGGGGGAGAACCTAGCTTGAGTTGACTCATGTCTATTGGAGTCAAACCCAAATCCTACTTCATATCAATTCCAAACTACATATCCATTGCAAATCCCCCTATCACTAGGATTCCCTATCGTCTAATAAATCCTAGCCACTGATATATCCCTTACCGCAACCCTAGACGTAGGGACTCTCCTATTTCCTCAAGATGCTTGCCCCTCATATATATACAAGCAAAGAAATAAAAAAGGAGGAGGAGAGAGGCCAAAATTAACAAGAACACAGAGCCGCAATTTTCCCTAAGAGTAATCATCAAGCAGGCCGCAACTTCCTCAAACCCCCAAAAGAGAGCTAGTCGCAATTTTTTCAATCAATGCCCCAAGAGCTCATGCAATAAAAATCTTCCCTAGAGCTCACGCACTTTCAATTGCTAATTCCCAAGAGCACAGGCCGCATTATTTTTTCTTCCCTTTGAAAATATCAATGCACGGCCGAATTCTTTGACTCCATATCCCTAAGAGGTCTTCACCAAATCCCCAAGCCTGCCGTAATTTTCCCTTAGAAATCCCCCAAGAGCTTGCGCACACGTTATTTGTAAATCCCAGGATCAGCTGCACTTCTCTAAGTGGAAATCTTCAAGAGCTCTTCGTTGGAAATCAATGAGAATAATTCATTAAGCTGCAGGTTGTGTTTTTGATTACTTAAAGCCAAGTGCCGAAGTCTTCAACCTCAATTTTACAAGCCAAAACTCTCTCAGACGTAAGTTTTGACCAAGAAAACTCCTCCTACTTTCAGCCGCAACCTTGGTGGAGGTTGTGACCTGCTTGCCTCAAGGATTGGAGAAGGCCGCGACTTGCTTCAGACATTACTCCAAGCCCCAACTTGCTGATTGAGGGGACTAGTGACTATTTCTTGTCAGATTGCTTCTGACCACACGCCAAACGACAGAGGCACCAACGCCTTCACAACTGAGCTGTTCTAAACTCTATACTTTATTTTATGTGTGATTTGGTGTTATGATCTTTGTAGAACTATTTTATTATATTTTTGGGGACTTGGCTAGTTGGGATAGCCAAGAGAGAGCTTTAATAGGATTGTTATTGTTTGGGCAATTTGGTGAGTGCAGGTACCGAGAGCCAGGTGAGTGTAGAGTTGGTGCTCTAGCTCAGGTTAGGTCGTTGGGATGATCGAACCAGGGTATATCGCCTTTGCATGTTGTGACTGCTTTACTATACTCTGCATCTGATTGATTGTGCTATAACTGCCTGAGATTTCGTGTGGGTTGCACGAATATTTTTATAAGCCTATTCACCCCCCCTTTAGGCTTATATCCCGATCCAACAAGTGTTATCGGAGCCACTTTAGAGGATCTAGCCTAGTTAACCATGCTATGAATATGTCTGATTCTACTTTTGCTGAGGGTCAGTCTATTTCTCGTCCCCTAAGTTTAACGGTGTTGATTTTGCTTATTGGAAACTAGGATGAGGATATACTTAGCTGCTGTTGATTATGATGTGTGGAGCATTGTAGAAAAAGGCTATAAACATCCCACTATTAAAATTGAAGATAATGAAATATTAAAACCAGAAGATAAGTGGGATGATCATGATAAGAAACGTTTTCTTTAAATAATAAAGCGATGAATGCTCTGATTTGTTCTTTAGATAAAGCTGAGTTTAATCGTATATCTCAATGTCAAATCGTGCAGGAAATTTGGCATACCCTAGAGGTGACTCATGAGGGTACATCGCAGGTAAAGGAGTCCAGACTTGCATTGCTCAGCACTGAATATGAAAGCTTCCACATGCTTCCATCAGAGTCAATTAAGGAGATGTTTGCAAGGTTCATAGAATTGTCTACAAATCTACCTCTCTTAGAAAGCCGTACTCGAGTCTGGAGCAAATCAGAAAGATCTTGAGAGCGTTACCTAGCTCCTTCCGCCCCAAAATTACAGCTATTCAGGAAGCGAAGGATTTATTGCAGATGAAAGTGGAAGACCTGATAGGGAACCGGATGTCCCATGAGCTGGAGCTGTAGCGCATTGAACTTAGAGAGAAAGATGAAATCAAGACTTCAAAGGGACTAGCCCTTCAGGCTAAGAAGGATGAAGATGGAGATGAAGAGGAGTCTTTTTTGGTGAAAAGCTTCAAGAAATATATCAAAACAGGCAATGGGAGATCAGAGATGCTAAAAAGATTTAATCGCTCTAACAAGTTTAATTCTGCAAATAAATTTTCTAAGCGGACTACTACTAATCCTGTTATATGTTTTAAATGTAAAAAGCATGGACACTTCATGAAGCAATGCTCTCAATCAAAGAACAACACTGCGGATCAAAAAGGGAAATCTTTAATGCTAATATGGGATATGGACATCAAGGATGAATCTCAAGAGGAAGTTGTGCACTCCTCCCTTTGCCTGATGGGAGAACTAGATGAGGTAAAATCTCTAACCAAAGCTCAACTTGTGACTACTTTAAAGAAATGCAAGATGAAATTCAAAGCTTGGAATCAACTGTTGAGTGACTCGAATCACATGTAGAGAAGTTTAAAAATGCTAACTTTGAACTGCAGCAAGACAACTATAACATGTCCTTAGAAGTTAATGAAATAAAAGAAAAGCTTGCTGAATGTAATTCCACAATTAGTTCATTGAAAAAAGGAAAATCTAGCATGCCTGCTGAAACTGAATGTCTTAATTGCTCTACTTTGCTTAAAGATATTAACATGTTTAAAAAAATGAAATTAAGCTAGAAGTTGAAAATGAATTGCTAAATGAGAAAATTTGCATGCTAATCAATGAAAACAAAGAGCTAGAAAAGAAGATGGTTAATCTGAAAAAGAGTGAGGAAGAGAACAAAAAGGACTTTATTAGTAAATGTATCATGCTTGTTAATGAGAACATGTTCTTAAAATCTAAAATATCTGATCTTGAATTGTCTATTAAAAATTTTGGTGTTGGAAAGCATTCATTAGACATTATTCTAGGAAATCGGATGTATGGAAATAATAGGCGTGGTTTGGGCTATGGAAATAAAATTGATGAAAGGCCTAGAATTAATAGAAAGTATCAAAAAGAAACTGGTGTAGGAAGAAGTATGTTTGCTAAATGTAATACATGTGGTAGTGTTGGCCATGCGTATTATAATTGCAAGTATAGGAACACCAACATCAAATTTAAGCAAATTTGGGTTCCAAAAGTTAAATGACTGACACTAGTGGGCCTATTTGGATTCCCAGGTCACATGTATCATGCTCTTCTTATGTCTAGGTACATGGCACGGCTAAGGGACAACGGTGTGAGTGGTACTTAGACTCTAGCTGCTCAAGACACATAACAGGTTATAGAAAACAGTTCCTTAGCCTTACAAAGCATGAAGGAGGAAGTGTTACTTTAGGGGACAATGAAAAATGCAAGGTAATTGGTGAAGGTGTTGGAGGTAACGACACCTTTCAGCTTACAGATGTCCTATTGGTTGAAAAGCTTAAACATAACCTCATTTCTATCAGTCAGCTGTGAGATAAAGGTATGAAAGTTGAATTTGATGCAAAACTTTGTAGAATCATTGATAGCTCCACAGGTGACATTATTGTTACTGCAAATAGAAAGAAAAATGTTTACACTATTATGATTGAAGAACTAATTGTTTCTAAATGCTTGCTTGTAGGTGAAGAAGAGGCCACACTATGACATAGACGATTAGCACATGCAAGCATGGGATTGATAAAGAAGCTGCAAAACAAAAATCTGGTAAGAGGACTATGCATCAGACGTATGAGAACGGTAAGTCGTGCGTGGCATGCACAAAAGGTAATCAAACTAATCTACTTTCTCTAGCATTAATGAAGTTGACACCACACGCATATTCGAATTAGTGCACATGGATTTAGTTGGTCCCACAAACATTGCTAGCCTAGGAGGTAAAAAGTATCGTTTAGTATTGGTAGATGATTTCTCTAGATATACATGGGTTAACTTCCTAGCCAAAAAATCAGACTCATTTGACAATTTTCAAAACTTTTGCATACTAGTTTCTAATGAGAAAATTATTCCATTGTAAAAATTAGAAGCGATCATGGAGGTGAGTTTGAAAATGCTATTTTTGAAATATTTTGTCTTGAAAAAGGAATTTTGCATGAATTCTCTTCTCCTAGAACACCTCAACTAAATGGGGTGGTCGAAAGAAAGAATCGCACTTTAAAAGAGATGGCTAGGATTATGTTAAATGAATATAGTTTGCATATGTCTTTTTGAGCTGAGGCCATTAATACTGCATGCCATGTATGCAATAGAGTTATGCTTAGACCTATACTAAATAAAACTTCTTATGAACTATGGCATGGGAACACTCCGAAAGTTTCTTACTTTAGAGTTTTTGGATGCAGGTGCTATATACTAAATACTGTAGATCAGCTTGGCATATTTGAATCCAAATCAAATGAGGGAGAGTTCGTGGGTTATTCAGCAAGGAGCATGGCATACATGATTTATAATAAACGCACCCTTGCTATTATTGAATCTATAAATGTTAAATTTGATGAATCTGATATAAATTCTTTGGATTACGGGCAGAACGATGAAGATGAAAATGTAGAACAACAAAGCATTCCAAGGAATAATGAGGAGCAACTTGAAAGAGAAGAGGAAACTGAAACTTACACAGCAGAAATACAAGATGAAGCGGTTACCAGAGGAGAGCTGAGATTCAATCCAAATCACCCATCACACTTGATTCTAGGTGAGCCTACGGCAGGTATTCGCACACGTTCCTCTTTTAGAAATCTATGCGTTTTATGTATTTATGGTGATTTTATTTCTGAAATTGAGCCTAAAAACATTGAAACTGCTTCAGAAGAGGAAAGTTGGATTTTGGCCATGCAAGATGAATTGAATCAATTTGTTAGAAATAATATTTGGAAACTTGTGCCAAGACCCACTGATTATCCTGTAGTTGGTACTAAATGGGTGTTTAAAAACAATTATGATGAATCGGGTAATGTTATTAGAAACAAGGCTAGGTTGGTAGCTAAAGGTTATAATCAAATTGAAGGAATTGATGTGGATGCGACTTTTGCACCAGTTGCTAGGCTTGAATCCATTAGAATCTTTCTATCTTTTGCAAGTTATAAAGGGCTCAAACTGAAACAAATGGATGTAAAAAGTTCTTTTCTTAACGGCTACCTAAAAGAAGAGGTATTTGTTGAGCAAGCCCCAGGTTTTGAAAGCCATAATTTTTCAAACCATGTTTATAAATTAGAAAAAGCTTTGTATGGTCTTAAGCAAGCTCCACAATCTTGGTATGACTGTCTAAGTACATATTTGTTGGAAAATAATTTTAAAAAGTGGAGTACTGACAATACATTATTCTTGATGCATGAATCTGATGATTTTCTCATTGTGCAAATATATGTTGATGATATTATTTATGGTGCTACAAACGATCTTCTATGTCAAAAGTTTGAGAAAGTCATGCAGGATCAGTTTGAGATGAGCCTTGTGAGAGAGCTGAAATATTTTCTGGGGTTCCAAGTAAAGCAAGGAAAAGAATGCAGCTTTTTATCTCAAACCAAATACATCAAGGAGCTTCTGAAAAAGTTTGGGATGGAAACGTCAAAAGGGATAGAAATGCCAATGTGTCCTAATACAAAAATGGACAAGGATAAACAAGGAGTCGCCGTGGACCAAAAGCTATATCGAGGTATGATTGGTTCCTTATTGTACTTGACTGCTTCTAGGCCTAATATGATGTTTGTTGTATGCTTGTATGCACGCTTTCTAGCGAACCCAAAAGAGTCTCATTTAAAAGCCATTAAAAGGATCTAAAGGTACCTAATTAGTAGACCTACTGTAGGCCTTAGATATCCTTCTAGTGGAAATTTTGATTTGTTGGGTTATTCTGATGCTGATTATACGGGAAGTTTAACTGATAGAAAGAGCACTAGTGATACGTGTTTCATGCTAGGACACTCTTTATTTTCATGGTCTAGCCGTAAGCAAAATAGTGTTGCATTATCCAATACTGAAGCAGAGTACATTGCCTTAGGCAGTTGCTACGCTCAAGTATTGTTGATGATAGAAACATTATCTGACTACTGACTAGCTCTTAAAAGAGTCCCTCTTAGATGTGATTCCAAAAGTGCCATAGATCTCTCTAATAATCCCGTACACCACTCTCGTACTAAACATATTGACTTAAGTCGCCATTTTCTTAGAGATTACCTCACTAAAGAGGATGTGTCTGTTGAATTCGTTCCCATGGAATCACAACTTACAGACATATTCACCAAACCTTTAGTTGAGGCTCGCTTTTGCCGTCTTCATCTTGAGCTTGGAATTATTGATAAAAATTAGTACGAGATTTCATGCTTTCTTGTGTGCTTGAACTTTCCTTGGTTGTGTGCTAGTATTGTTATGTGTGCATGATTTTCTTTGTTTTTTGTGATAGCATCTCATCTTTGCTTTAGTTCTTCATGCATAAAAAACTGAAAATAAAAAAATTGGTGCTTAAATGTGTATCTTCCTCTTTGATTCATTAAAAGAAGTTTTCATGAATGATTTTCATATCTATGTATAAATTGGTGTATTATTGCTTTTACATTTCTAAATATTCATGGCATGTTCAATGACTGAAAATAACTTGATTTCTACACTTACTATTTCACTTCCACATGTATGATTATTGTTGCACATTTGGAGATATCGTTTATGAAGTATGGAAAGTGAATATAGGAGGAAAACTTAACTGAAAATCTAAGTGATATGATATACCTTGCCATGGATAAAAATTGAGCATTAAAAAATGATACTACAAGTATAAAAATGAAAAAGAATGTTAATTGCTCAGTGTGAAAAATGGATAAAATCCTTGGCAACGGTATTACCCACGAGTATCCTACAAAAGCTTTATGGGTAAACTTTAGCGTTGGTGTATTTACTCATCAAGCAATGCCACCCCCACATCTAAGAGTCCTTATAGGCTATGTTTTGGTGGTATGGTATCTTGAACTCATTTTTAATGAGATGGGAAAAATCAATCCTATGTGATAGAACGTTATATGGAAAATGTGGATTGGTTTTTGGTTGACTTTCCTAAATGATTCTCCTTATGTGCTTCAATGTTAATCATCACACGTACAGTTGATGTTGAATTCTTAATTTTTTAATTTCATTGGATTATGACTTGATTATTCAATGATAGTATGCATGCAATTGTTAGAATGGCTTATAATGCTCTCTTTTTGCATGCTATGTGTTATTGACTTCGTGTTTCAGCTTTTGAAGATAACAAAGGGGGAGAAAAATTTGGGGAAGATTTGATATTTGGTACTACTTGGTATGATTGTGGCACTTGGATGTCCCGGTGATCGCAACGGAAGGCGCAATTTCTCTGTGACATATAGATTCGCGTATGAGACTACTCGTTTTACGCTAATAAAATCATATAAACTAATATTATGGAACCAGTGTTATAACTAACGTTATTAACCCGTTTACTAATATTATCTAACAAACAACTAATATGTTGTTTATATATATTCCTCTAGTATTTATTTGGATTAACTGGTTTCATAATATGTTTACTAACTTACTGATCTTTACCAAACTAATATTAAACTAACAACTAACATTATTTAACATGATGATTACCTAAACATGATCTTAAACTAATATATTGACGCGTGTTCATATTTCACCTTCTGCACACGCTCTCTATCATGTTTTCATATGCATTTCATCTCATTCCATGTTTTGTATATCACATTTTGGTTCATATTGACTATTGGGTGTATTGTTTGTATTTCAGCTAAATGTCGGTATTTCGGTGTCTTCTGGAGTCAACCTTGCATGTCGGGACCAAGGTGCGCTTATACGGCAAAGATCCGATGGCCAAAGACTAGGATTTGAAGCTTTGGAGCCTCAACCGATCGGGTGGACAGTTCCACCCGATCGGTTCGTGCATGCGTATAGACCCGAGCAGAGAGCAATGAAGAGCAAACCCCACCCAATCGATTGGGTGATCGGGTGGTCACGACAGTACTATCTGTCTTTTGAAGCTGAACTCCACCCGATCGGTTGACTTGTCAACCGATCAGGTCACATGTAGGAAATTCTTCGCAAGCTCCAGAGCCTAACGCTCACCCGATCGGTTCTGCGATCGAGTGAAGATTTTCAAGAGCTCTCACCCGATCGGTTGAACCCCCAACCGATCGGGTGGCATATTTTTAGCGGTTTTATTGGGTTTTTGGACCCAAACCGTTAGGGTTTGGTGTGTGGTCTATAAATATACGATGTAAGAGGACTGATGGGGGTTCTCCTCTATTTTTTGAGCGTTTTTCTGCCCATTTCATGGGAGCCTTAGGTTAGTTTAGGGTTTATCTTCCAATAATTCTTGTAATGGATTGAAGGATTCACATGCAAGACAAGTATTTCTTTCTTATTTCCATTGTTTTGTGTTATTTTCATTTTGCTTGATGGTGAATGTTTATTTGTCTCTTTTATTGCTTGCTTTTATATTCTTCACCATTGAGTAGTGTTTGATGAACCCTAATATGGGTTAGAGTATGTTTGATGCTTGGGTTATTTCATTTGACTTTATTGCATGGCAAGTGTTTGATGGAATGTGTCAATGGGGATGTCTAGCAATCTAAGTCCAATTCGTATGGCAGCACACTAGATGTGTTGGGGATTGGGGTCCGGATGCTTGTCCTGTCAAGATCCGCTTTGATGTATTGCTAGAAATCTCATTCGACCTATTTGGCCATTAGGGTTACGCGGGGGCGTTTTATTGTCACTAGCGGGAGAAAGACCGCCTTTGACCATCGGGCAAAGGGGAAATAAAATAGGATTTTGATCCCCTAGCCACAGCTCACACCCCTAGCGTTGACATCGAGTCCTCGCGCGTGGGAACTGCGTGGACGAAATGTTGGGAGTTATCATTATGACCTTAATGCTCCCGGTTACGGAAGGTGTTGGACATGGGAATGCCCACCGTCCGAAACCGGGTAGACCTAGCATATCATCCTGGCATTGACCAGAATATCGGGCCCATGGGGCACTAGGTACCACCTTTTGGGGCAATGTCTCACCCTGGGTCGAGTCGAATGCCAAGTGTCATGAGTGCTCTGACCCGTGTTAGCGGGGATTCTTTTCTTGTCTTTTTATTTCTTTCCTTTATTTCTACACTTCCACTCATATCATCCACGTAGCTCTCACACAACCTAGGCGAGGCTAGTATCATTCAAGCCATCCACCTCCCTGTGTTCGATATACCCGCATCCTACACTAACCGTGCACTTGCGGTAAAACGACACCGCGCCCAAACCGTAAACGGGGCGCCGGTCAAGTTTTTGGCACCATTGCTGGGGAGGCGTTTGGTTTGATATTAGCTTAGCTTAGGTTCATTAGACTACGCATAAAAATATTAAAAAAAGAAAAAAAAAACAAATACAATAGCCGAGAAATTTTTCCCCCACCGTCATATTATCTTTTTGTTATTCTCTTGTACTATTAAAGCTCCTCTCTAGTTTTCTTATTTTTGTTGTCCAGGTAACTTTGCTATTACCATGTGGAGACAAAATTTCGATGCTCAGATGGGAGGCTATGATCATTATTCATTTGTGGTTTGTGAGATTTGTGGGATGGCAGGGCATATGCATAATAATTACCCATTTACGCTTGAGAGCCTCATTCTAAACCAAGGCCAAACATTTTCCCATAACCTTAGCCCAAACACCTCCCATCCATTTCCTCAACCTTATATCCCTCCACCAACAAAAGAAAAATCAAGCCCTGAGTCCCTCCTTGAAAGAGCCATTTTTAACCAAGGCCAAATATTGCAAAACTTTATGGCACCAATCACCGAGCCTACACCGAGGAGAGGGAATGGAGGAGAGGATATACCCACTTTCATGGTTGAGACCACCATCCCATCGGCCACCATAGACACATCTCATGCCGATCTCCCATTTTTCCCACACTACCACTTAGATGACAATGCATTTTTTGTTGATGATTGAGAGGATGGGGTGATTTCTCTAGGGTCTGTAGGAGAGGCTTCTCATCTTGATTTGGATACTCCACATGAGTCCTACGGGAGCACCGAGGAGACTACGAAGCATGAGCATATCGTCGAGGAGAATGTGCATAAGGGCTTGGATACGATGGTCCACTTCATGGAGCCCGAGTCACATCCACCTTTACCGTCACTCTCCACTTCTTCTGCGGCTGAGCATCTACTTGAGCATATTGCCCCTATTCAGGGAGATTCCCATACTCGCTCTCACTCCACTTTTGAGTCTCGCTTTTCACTTCGCATTTCTTTAGACTCATATATTTTTGACACACCATATCTCTCGCAGGACACAGGATCTACTTCCCCTGAGGTATGATGTGGTGCGTCACCACCTGTAGAGCCACTACTCATGGAGAGGGAAGATTTGGTCGTCACTAGCACAGAGGATAGCGACCCATTCTCAGGGAGTATT
Source organism: Scilla litardierei (assembly GCA_030789695.1). Lineage (NCBI taxonomy): Eukaryota > Viridiplantae > Streptophyta > Magnoliopsida > Asparagales > Asparagaceae > Scilla > Scilla litardierei. The sequence goes on from CM061132.1 coordinate 65,333,267, forward strand.
CGTCACCCTTTTATTATTTTTCCATCTTATGTTGACGATTATATCTGGTATACATTTTGTAACGACTGCTTTTCATGTATCTGGATTTAATATAATATAATATATGTTTTGGTGGATTTTCTCCTCTTGTGTGGTTTTCGTCCCCGTAGCTTTCATTTTCGATCGATTTGTCGTATTTTCTCGCTTCTTCCTTAGGATCGTCGATTTCGAAGTGTGTCACTCGTGACGGACTTCAGAACGGTCGTATCTAACTATTAGATCAAGCCTAGGAGTCTTAGGAATTGATCTCGGGGCCCCGCGCTCCGTATCGGTACTTTCTGTGCTCATTAGCCGGTGTAAGAAGGGCCACCGACCGACTAGATGACGATCCAGTCGGTCGGCAATCCTTCTTGGACCGACTAGTTAGCTTTCTAAATTTCTCAGGAGTTACTGTTTATCGTTAGTCGGTCTAAGAACGTTGGTTGATTGACTAGGTTGCAAACTAGTCGGTCAGCAATGCTTCTTGAACCGACTAACTCATCAAATTATTTTTGTATCAGTTACTGTTTACTCTTAGTCGGTCTAAGAACATTCATCGACCGACTAGATGCCAAACTAGTCGGTCAGTACTTGTTCATGGACCGACTAACTCTAGAATCCTATTTTCGTTCAGGAGTTACTGTTTGCACTTAGTCGGTCTGCGTTGGTCGACCGACCGACTAGTTGCCAAACTAGTCGGTCAGTGGTTGCTCTTTGACCGACTAACTAGTGTTGAAACCCTAATTTCTGGGCAGCCGCCAGCCCAACCTATTTATACCCAACCCATCCGACTTCTTCTTCTCCAACACGACCCAAAACCCTAAAAACTTCCCCCTTCAGCCCCCATCTTCCTCCAAGCTCCATTTCTCCATTCCAAGCCCTAGAATCATCATCAAATCCAACCATTCACTCCATCCACCTCTCATCATCCCCAAATCTCCATCAAAACCCATCAAAATCCCCAAATCCCCCAAAACCCTAGTTTCCCCAAACTTCTCCAATCTTTTCCAGATCTGATCCTAGGGTTCCCCGGAGTGTTCCTTCCGTCTCCTCTTGGTAAGAAATCGATTCCTCTATGTTTTCATAGTCTATTAGTATTTTTATGAAACCCTAATTAATTTCAAGTGTTTGGTGCTTGTTTCCCCCACAACAGCGATTTCCCCCGTATATAGCATCCGTGTGACGAAGTGATCGTAAATCCCCGGTGCTAGGCAAGTGAAACTTGCATCTCTTGATTTAGGCCATGTCTTAGGCCATTTACCTTGCTTTAGCGTAAAAGAGACTAGACGGTGAAAGGATAGCCGTTTAGACGCCATTGACCTAGCTTGACAACGAAGCTTGGTCCGTCACCTTCATCATGCTTGTATGTCACGTTTACTTTCCCTAAACGGTACGCGTATTAACTGTTCATGTCATCCATGCATCCTTAACTGTTATTGCATTTTAACTGTCACGTTTAATTTAATTAACGGTATGCGAATTATCTGCTCATGTCATTGCATGCTTGAATACTCATCGTGATTGCGTAGCATCGCTACATACTAGTGTTACTTGTTCCGGCTAGGTGCACCCCTACGCCATACTTATCAAATACACTTTCTGGCTCGTGTTCCAGAAGACGAGCTCATCACAGCCTGGGGGCAATAGGGCACTCGTTGAGTGATCCCTTGTACTTGATACTTGAACACAGCCTGCGGGCAATAGGGCACTCGTTGAGTGATCCCTTGTACTTGTACTTGTTACTTGACATTACATGTCACAACAACCCCTTGCCGCTTGTACTATACTTTACCTTACTTGTTACTTGACAATGCATGTCACCCCTACTACTTGGTACTTGCCACGTGTACTCTCCTTTACCTTACTTGTTACCACCGTACTTTACTTGCCATGCACCATGTTTTAATTGCTAGGTTGCTAGTTTACCATTATTCCCGTTTCCTTGCACAAGTCTTTCGACTTGCTGACATGTGCCCCTTTTCTCTTTTGGGTGACACATGTTAGAGCCCGAGCCTGAGTTACTTGTTGAGGACGAGGTGTTTGCTGACGCCGAGCCCGTGCTTGTGTTTGACGGGGAGTACGTGGACACTGGGGACCAGTCCTAGTGTCTCTGTTGTGTTTTACTTTTATTAGACAGTTGTTTTGTTATCGGTGCGTAGCACCCATACTTGTTGTTGTTGCAGTTTTGTTGGCCTTGTTCTGGGCCTTTAGACTCTTTTCTTTTAGCCTGGTGGCTTTTCTGGATGTTGGACTTTTGTTGATGTTGGACAATTTGTGAGATGTGGAATTTTATTTCAGTCTCTCCTTGTGTTATTATTGTTATTCTGTTGTGGTTACAGGGACCTGTTTATGTATTGTGGACGCTTATCGGGTTTGGGGCTTCACAGCTCCACTCTCGTGCGGACCTTTTCACGTCTCGCCTCCATTTTAGGAAAGCGGGTCGTGACAGGTTTTAGTGGTGGCCCATGCAGGTCCTTCTGTAACTGCGATTTTTGGAATAGCGATAATAGTATTAGAATGTCCAATAAATTAAGTTCGACGTCCGAGCCATAAGCTATGAGTCTAATCTGATTCGTTTTCTGTGTCACTAGATGGCAGGAAGACGATTCACCCGTGGTGGTGGTAGTGGCGCGATCCCTCATGATGAGGAGCCTGAGCGGGAACCCACCAGCGGTGAGATGATGCGGATGATGATCCAGATGATGCAAGTGCAGCAGGGCGTGCTTTTGCAAGTCCAGAATGCTCCACCTGCTCGAGCTGCCCGGGCTCTTCCCGATGCCCCTCGCTCTGAGCCAGGAGCGAAGCAATTTCGGGAGCTGGGTCCCGCATATTTTGATGGTTCTGAGGGTCCTCTGGCTGCCGACGAATGGATAAGGAACATTGAGGATAACTTGGCAATGGCGAAGATTAACCCGGCTGGATGGGTTGATCTGGCTAAGAGGCAGCTGAAGGATAACGCCAGGAATTGGTGGGATGCTGAAGAGAAGATGCTAGTGGAGCCGATCGTCTGGGCTACCTTCAAGTCCAGATTTGATGGAGAATTCTTCCCGAAGGCTGCTAGACAGGTGATGCTGCAGCGCTTCATAGATCAGAAGCAGGGGAGCTTGTCGGTGGATCAGTACCACCAGGAGTTCACGAGGCTCAGTCGGTTTGCACCTAAGATGGTGCAGGATGCCGATGAGAAAGCTCAGCGATTTCTTCAGGGACTTGCCTTGGAGCTTCAGAGCTTTGTGACCTCTTCTGACTTGGAGACATATCAGAAGGTTCTGATTGCTGCGAGGCGGCAAGAGTTAAATTTGAATCAGAGGAAGGGACATGTTTCTGGAGCTGGGAAGAGGCCTATGGAGCAGGCCAGGGCGGTGGTTAGGCCTGGTTTCAAGCCTAGTCATCCGGTGCAGTTCAAGAGGCCAGGATGGCCTATTCTGAAGACTTGCCATTTCTGTGGCAAGACTGGACACCTCAGGGATCAGTGTAGGAGGTTTCTAGGGCAGTGCATTGTCTGCGGAGATCCTGCCCACACCATCCGGGAGTGTCCGAAGTCGAGGCAGCCTTGGCGGGCTCCTATTGCAGCACAGCCGTTGCAGCAGCGAGCTCCTGTGCCCGTTGGACGTGGAGCGCCCCTTGTTCCACAGAGACAGGCCTTTCGGCAGGCTGTTCCGCCGAGAGGGCAGGCCTTCCTGATGACTGAGGAGGAGAGCATGGCCGTGGATGAAGTTATTGCAGGTAACGCTCATTCTAGCTATTTATCTTCCTTAGTTAATTTGATTTTGATTATATTGGTTGCTTGCTCATGATTGTTTGCTAGACTAGGATTTGATTGTTAATTGCTTGTTAGGTGTGGTTTTGGTTTGCATGTTCCCTGCACGAGTCCTCTTTGACTCTGGTGCATCGATGTGCATTTTGGCCCGGAGCTTCGTGGAGAAGCATTCCTTGTCGACGTCCTCTCTTCCTAAGAGTTGGAATATCGTCACAAGGAACGGTGTAGTCTCGGTGCATCGTGGGTGCAATTCTTGCCTGTTGGTGGTTTGTGGACGTGAGCTTTGTGCTGATTTCATTGTCCATGACATCATCAACTATGATGCAGTTCTTGGGATGGATTGGCTTGCGAGCTTCTATGCTACGATCGACTGCAGGAGGAAGAAGGTGGTGTTCGAGATCCCCGGACATCCAGTGTTTGAGTTCAGTCGTGGTAGCAGTTCGCTTGGTCCTGTCAGATTTCGGGCCAGGCCGGTGGAGGCCGTGGCTATGCAGATGGAGCTGGAGTGGCCAGCTGTGGTGCGAGATTTTGGCGACGTCTTCCCCGAGGAGATGTATGGTTTGCCGCCTGATCGAGCTTTGGAATTTTCTATCGATCTTGTTCCAGGTGCGCAGCCAATTTCAAAGGCGCCGTATCGTATGGCACCTGCAGAATTGGAGGAGTTGCGGAAGCAGTTGGATGAGCTGTTGCTGAAGGGTTATATTAATCCTAGTGTGTCTCTGTGGGGAGCACCGGTGTTGTTGGTTAAGAAGAAGGATGGTTCGCGTCGCATGTGCGTGGACTATCGGGAGTTGAATGCGGTAACTATTAAGAATAAATACTCGTTGCCTCGCATCGATGATATTTTTGATCAGCTTGGAGGTTCGAGGGTGTTTTCAAAATTGGATCTGAGGAGTGGTTACCATCAGTTGAAGGTGAAGAAGGGAGATGTTCCGAAGACAGCGTTCAGGACGAAGTATGGACACTATGAGTTTGTGGTTATGCCTTTCGGCGTAACTAACGCGCCCGCAGTTTTCATGAATCTGATGAACCTGATTTTCTACGACTTTTTGGATAAGTTTGTCGTTATCTTCATTGACGACATTCTGATCTATTCGAAGTCGGAGGAAGAGCATGCCTCGCACTTGAGGACGGTGTTGGAGATTTTGAGGAAGCATCGGTTGTATGCTAAGTTTTCGAAGTGCGAGTTTTGGCTGGATCGAGTTGCTTTTCTCGGGCATGTGGTGACTGGAGATGGTATTTCAGTGGATCCCGAGAAGATTCGGGCCATCAGGGAGTGGCCTGTTCCGTCGTCTGCGTCTGAGATTCGGAGTTTTCTCGGACTTGCTGGTTATTATCGGCGATTCATTAAGGACTTTTCCCGTATTGCCGAGCCGATGACCAGGTTGACGCGGAAGGATGTTGCTTATGTTTGGTCGGGTGATTGTGAGAGTGCTTTTGGTGTTCTGAAGGAGAGGTTGACGAGTGCCCCTATTCTTGTTGTGCCTGATCGCAGCGGTGGATTTGAGATCTTTTGCGATGCTTCTGGCAAGGGTCTCGGTTGTGTGTTGCATCAGCACGGGCATGTTGTGGCGTATGCGTCTCGTCAGCTTAAGGTTCATGAGAAGAATTACCCGACGCATGAATTGGAGTTGGCTGCCGTTGTGTTTGCTCTTAAGATTTGGAGACACTTCCTGCTGAGTGAGAAAGTGAAGATTTTCACCGATCACAAAAGCTTGAAGTATATTTTCACTCAGAAGGAGCTCAACATGCGACAGCGTCGATGGTTGGAGCTTATGGCGGATTATGATATTGATTTGCAGTTTCACCCTGGCAAGGTGAATGTGGTTCCGGATGCTTTGAGTAGGCTTCCGGCGGTGATGATTTTGACCTCGCAGTGGAGATTGCAGCAGGATTTTTGCGAGTCTGGTGTTGAGATTGTTCTTCCTGGGGAGGCTTCTTCGTTGATGTACATGCAGGTACAGTCGACGATCGTGGATCGGATTAAGGCTGGCCAGGCTGAGGATCCGAAGCTGATGAAGATTCGGGAGATGGTGGAAGCCGGTCTGCGGACTGACTTTTTGATTCATGAGGATGGCTCGCTGAGGTTCGGAGCCAGGTTGTGTGTGCCTGCTGGGGATATCAGAGAGGAGCTGATGGTGGAGGCACACAGTTCGCCGTATTCTGTGCATCCTGGTGGCACCAAGATGTACCAGGATCTTCGTCTGAATTATTGGTGGCATGGTATGAAGAGGAGCGTGGCTCGGAGTGTAGCCAAGTGCTTGGTTTGCCAGCAAGTGAAGGCGGAGCATCAGCGTTCGGCCGGGTTGCTACAACCGCTTCCGATTCCGGAGTGGAAGTGGCAACACATCACTATGGATTTCGTGACTGGACTACCTCGGAGTCCGAAGTAGAATGACGCGATTTGGGTGATTGTAGATCGATTGACCAAATCTGCACACTTTATTCCGTTCCGAGTAGGAAAGTCCACTGAGGCGCTAGCAAGGAGATATATGGAGGTAAAATTCTTTTACTCTCCGTTTTATTTCCTTTTCCTAGTTTAGATAGTGATGTAACGTGAATCGTGCAGGAAGTTGTGCGACTTCATGGATTCCCCGTGAGTATCGTGTCTGACAGAGACACGAGGTTCACATCTCAGTTCTGGCAGAGTTTGCAGAAGAGCTTGGGTACGCGTCTGAGTTTCAGCACGGCGTACCATCCGCAGACGGATGGCCAGTCCGAGAGGACGATTCAGATTTTGGAAGACATGCTGAGGGCGTGCATGTTGGATTTCAAGGGTTCGTGGGAGGACCATCTACATCTGGTAGAGTTTTCCTACAACAACAGCTTCCAGGCGAGTATTGGCATGGCGCCTTTCGCCGCTCTTTATAGGAGGAAATGTCGATCGCCATTGAGTTGGGATGACGTTGGTGATCGGGAGCTGTTGGGACCTGAGATGATCGTGGAGGCCATGGATATCGTCAGGAATATTCGGGAGAGGTTGAGAATTGCTCAGGACCGTTTTAAGCATTGGGCGGATGCTAAACGTCGCCCTTTGGAGTTTCAGCCGGGCGACCATGTGTTCTTGAAGATTTCCCCGAATCGTGGTGTGATTCGTTTCGGGAAGCGTGGGAAGTTGAGCCCGCGATACATTGGACCGTTTGACGTTTTGGAGAGGGTTGGCGAGGTAGCTTATCGCTTGGCCTTGCCGCCATCTTTGGAAGGAGTTCACAATGTTTTCCATGTGTCGCAGCTTCGTCGATACATTAGCGATCCGTCTCATGAGGTAGATTTTTCGGAGATTACCGTTCGCCCCGATATGACGTATGACCAGCATCCAGTGCAGATTCTGGACAGGCGTCAAAAATCGCTTCGGAACAAGATTGTCAATCTTGTGAGGGTGATGTGGCGACACGGTTCACCTGGAGAGTCTACTTGGGAGAATGAGGATGAGATGCGAGAGCGTTTCCCACTTTTGTTTCCGGACTCGTGAGTTTTGGAAATTCCGAGGACGGAATTTTTCTTAAGTTGGGGAGGATGTAACGACTGCTTTTCATGTATCTGGATTTAATATAATATAATATATGTTTTGGTGGATTTTCTCCTCTTGTGTGGTTTTCGTCCCCGTAGCTTTCATTTTCGATCGATTTGTCGTATTTTCTCGCTTCTTCCTTAGGATCGTCGATTTCGAAGTGTGTCACTCGTGACGGACTTCAGAACGGTCGTATATAACTATTAGATCAAGCCTAGGAGTCTTAGGAATTGATCCCGGGGCCCCGCGCTCCGTATCGGTACTTTCTGTGCTCATTAGCCGGTGTAAGAAGGGCCACCGACCGACTAGATGACAATCCAGTCGGTCGGCAATCCTTCTTGGACCGACTAGTTAGCTTTCTAAATTTCTCAGGAGTTACTGTTTATCGTTAGTCGGTCTAAGAACGTTGGTTGACCGACTAGGTTGCAAACTAGTCGGTCAGCAATGCTTCTTGAACCGACTAACTCATCAAATTATTTTTGTATCAGTTACTGTTTACTCTTAGTCGGTCTAAGAACATTCATCGACCGACTAGATGCCAAACTAGTCGGTCAGTACTTGTTCATGGACCGACTAACTCTAGAATCCTATTTTCGTTCAGGAGTTACTGTTTGCACTTAGTCGGTCTGCGTTGGTCGACCGACCGACTAGTTGCCAAACTAGTCGGTCAGTGGTTGCTCTTTGACCGACTAACTAGTGTTGAAACCCTAATTTCTGGGCAGCCGCCAGCCCAACCTATTTATACCCAACCCATCCGACTTCTTCTTCTCCAACACGACCCAAAACCCTAAAAACTTCCCCCTTCAGCCCCCATCTTCCTCCAAGCTCCATTTCTCCATTCCAAGCCCTAGAATCATCATCAAATCCAACCATTCACTCCATCCACCTCTCATCATCCCCAAATCTCCATCAAAACCCATCAAAATCCCCAAATCCCCCAAAACCCTAGTTTCCCCAAACTTCTCCAATCTTTTCCAGATCTGATCCTAGGGTTCCCCGGAGTGTTCCTTCCGTCTCCTCTTGGTAAGAAATCGATTCCTCTATGTTTTCATAGTCTATTAGTATTTTTTATGAAACCCTAATTAATTTCAAGTGTTTGGTGCTTGTTTCCCCCACAACAGCGATTTCCCCCGTATATAGCATCCGTGTGACGAAGTGATCGTAAATCCCCGGTGCTAGGCAAGTGAAACTTGCATCTCTTGATTTAGGCCATGTCTTAGGCCATTTACCTTGCTTTAGCGTAAAAGAGACTAGACGGTGAAAGGATAGTCGTTTAGACGCCACTGACCTAGCTTGACAACGAAGCTTGGTCCGTCACCTTCATCATGCTTGTATGTCACGTTTACTTTCCCTAAACGGTACGCGTATTAACTGTTCATGTCATCCATGCATCCTTAACTGTTATTGCATTTTAACTGTCACGTTTAATTTAATTAACGGTATGCGAATTATCTGCTCATGTCATTGCATGCTTGAATACTCATCGTGATTGCGTAGCATCGCTACATACTAGTGTTACTTGTTCCGGCTAGGTGCACCCCTACGCCATACTTATCAAATACACTTTCTGGCTCGTGTTCCAGAAGACGAGCTCATCACAGCCTGGGGGCAATAGGGCACTCGTTGAGTGATCCCTTGTACTTGATACTTGAACACAGCCTGCGGGCAATAGGGCACTCGTTGAGTGATCCCTTGTACTTGTACTTGTTACTTGACATTACATGTCACAACAACCCCTTGCCGCTTGTACTATACTTTACCTTACTTGTTACTTGACAATGCATGTCACCCCTACTACTTGGTACTTGCCACGTGTACTCTCCTTTACCTTACTTGTTACCACCGTACTTTACTTGCCATGCACCATGTTTTAATTGCTAGGTTGCTAGTTTACCATTATTCCCGTTTCCTTGCACAAGTCTTTCGACTTGCTGACATGTGCCCCTTTTCTCTTTTGGGTGACACATGTTAGAGCCCGAGCCTGAGTTACTTGTTGAGGACGAGGTGTTTGCTGACGCCGAGCCCGTGCTTGTGTTTGACGGGGAGTACGTGGACACTGGGGACCAGTCCTAGTGTCTCCGTTGTGTTTTACTTTTATTAGACAGTTGTTTTGTTATCGGTGCGTAGCACCCATACTTGTTGTTGTTGCAGTTTTGTTGGCCTTGTTCTGGGCCTTTAGACTCTTTTCTTTTAGCCTGGTGGCTTTTCTGGATGTTGGACTTTTGTTGATGTTGGACAATTTGTGAGATGTGGAATTTTATTTCAGTCTCTCCTTGTGTTATTATTGTTATTCTGTTGTGGTTACAGGGACCTGTTTATGTATTGTGGACGCTTATCGGGTTTGGGGCTTCACAGCACCACTCTCGTGCGGACCTTTTCACGTCTCGCCTCCATTTTAGGGAAGCGGGTCGTGACACATTTATTTTTGGAAATGATTTCTTGCCATGGGCTAATGCACCTCATTCTTTGCAGGTTACATGTAGACACCTACGAGGGATGCTTGGAGATGCATTGCTTGGGTCCATTGGCACACGTGGTACATCGCTTCTGACGGAGCTACAGCAGGAGCAGTTGGAGCAGCTACCTGCCCCACTCCAGATCTTGGATCCGCCTATGCTCAGGTGTATCCTGATCCAGTAGTGTAAAAATTTACCGCTTTTTAGTTTAGATTAGAATAATCTCGTCTCCTCTCCTTAGCGAGGGGAGTGTATCTAGGGTTTGCTTTTGCATTATAATAACACATCATGTCATGCCCTTCTATCGTTTCGCCTCCATCACCCTATCCTTGTTCTTTTGGCACTTTCATTGGCCCCGTTATCATTTCTTCTCCATGAGACCCCTACCACCGCCAAAGGGTGATGATGCCTGTTTTGCCTATTGTTCACTCTCCCCTTTATCTTTTATGCCCCGTATCGGATTTTCATATCTTTTGGGCATAGCTTATATTAGCTTGGGGGAGAGTATCACCCGTAGTCATTTTTGTTATTTTTGATACAATTCCCCTCCCATTTTATCTTTGACCTCTCATGAGTGATCATATTGCATTGAGGGAAATGCAAGATTTAGCTTGGGGGAGTTGCATTTCATGCATGTTTCCTTTATTTTCTTTATTTTCTTCCATTTTTCACCTTTTTCATGCATCAAAAAATTTTCTTTTCATTTTTATGCATCATTCCCATCATGCATTTTTCTTTCTCCATCTCATTCTTGCCTCTTTCTAAGAGATGAACCCTCAATGATATTTTGCCACTCATGCTTCACTTTTCGCATTTGAGCACCTTTTTTCATCACGCTATTTCCTTGATTATTCAATGCTCATATATGTGTTTTGCCATCTTTTGGTTTTATTTGCTATATTTCGAGATTGTTGGTTGTGATTGTGTTTAAGGCATGCTTCTAGCTATATATCATATTTTAATATGCCCCTCTATGTGAAGTTCCTAGATTTTCACGCTTCATTGCCAAAAAACGGTTATTTTACCATCTTACCCACGTGCTTCTAACTCTTGCATGAAATACTATATGTGTACTCTTATCGCATGTGTTAGCTACCTTTCAACGGGATTAGAATATCCACACCTTTGTTCCGTGCTTTAATTCATGAAGGATTTTCTTGCCAAGTTGGGATTTTTCAAAAATTCTCTTTTGTTTTTACTTTGTACATTCCCCCTCGTCGTGCATCGTTCTCCCATTTGGGGAGTGTACACTTTTGTACATATTTTTGTATAACGGTCCTTCAGGCTTCTTCGTAACCCGACGCCCTAAAGCCATCTGGTTTGGGATGCGTAGGCTGCCCTTGCATTCCATTGCGATCTCGTAAGTTTGCAAGACAAAAATATTAAAACCAAAACAAAAACAACAAAAACAAAAACAAAAACAAACCAATGTATATATGGTAGGCGAGAGTTTGTACAAAGTGATCTTTCCACATCTTCTCCATCTCCTTTTGAAAATACAAGTAAGGCAAGAAAGTGTTTCAAAAATAATAATAACGACAAGTGTATGTGGTGACTCCTTACATCCTAGAGATTGATAGTTATTAACATGATTCATATCTATTCTTTCTTACTTCTTCATGCATGTATGGGTATCTCGTATTCACCATTTGGAAGATTTGATATTGTAGTGCCCTGGGAAGCTACTGCACATGTACAAGAGAGGGGGTGAATAGTACTTTTAAATAATAAGGAGTGTTATTCCTAATTATCGTGCAATTAACAAACAACGATGCGGAATAACTACAATCAAGAAATAATGCAAACGCAAACACAATGGTTTAATGGGTTCGGATCCACCCAAGTCTCCCCGACTTGATCCCGGTGATCCTACGTCCCAACCACCCGGATCCCTTCCGGATACTTGAGTTAGAAACCCTAACTCAAGATTTCCACTATGCCCACTTGCGAAAACCTCACAAGTGCAATCGACCTACAATCGATATCCGTGATTCCCACAACCCGGGATCACGCAAACTCTCACAACCGAGAGTGTACAATTCAAATATAACTGAAATGAAATGCTTACCAACAAAATACCTATGCCTTGAGATTTCTTACCAAATTAGGGCAAAGAGGATTTTGATGGAGGAAGATGGCACCAAACCCTAGCTTCAAGAAGATGACCAGCAATGGAAGCCTAGGGTGGAGATGGTGACCTAGAATCAAGCTTCTAGCTTGAATGGCTCACAATGGAGAGAATCTCTCTTGAGGATATAGGACTCAAGAACTTGAGGGAGAGATTCTTGTGAGAAGAGAGAGCTTGGAAATAGAGTTGATAGCTCTTCTCTTTTGATCTGAAAATATCTCCAATATGTTGCTTAACCCCTTCAAGAAATGAATCAGGAATCTATTTATAGGGGCAAGGAAAAACGAGTTCAAAAAGATCCCAACGGCTCTTTTCTGAACCAGACTAGTCGGTCAAAGAAGGATCACTGACCGACTAGTTCATCAACTAGTCGATCGGTGATATAACGTAGACCGACTAACGGGTGAACAGCCAAAAGGTGAAGTTCCAGGCAAAGACAACTAGTCGGTCTAAGAAGACTTGTCGACCGACTAGTTTCACAACTAGTCGGTTGGTGAATGATCTTTGACCGACTAACGTCGAAATAGAATAGGTTGACTTCAAGATGACTTAGTCGGTTTAAGAACAAATGCTGACCGACTAGTTTCTCAACTAGTCAGTCGGTAAACGTTCTTTGACCGACTAACTCGAAACAGTAGCTCAGGCTGAAAAAAACTGAACACAACTAGTCGGTCTAAGAAGGATTACTGACCGACTAAATCGTCATCTAGTCGGTCGGTGACTCTTCTTTGACCGACTAACTGTAGTCATAGAAAGAGCAGAATTAGAGAAGGCAAACTAGTCGGTTCAAGTAGAGTTTCCGACCGACTAGATCGTCATCTAGTCGGTTGGTGACCCTTCATGAACCAACTAACATGCACTCGAAGCCGAGGGAAAGAGCGATAGGCTTCGGGAAAGTTTCTAATGGCTTCTATGATAATCCTAGCTCTAAGATATGAGCGAAATGAAGATTATAAAGTAAGTCCTACTCAAGGCTTAACATTCTAATCTATGAAGCTAGAAGACTATAAGATAAACCTTACGAGACGTCTTCAAAGCTTCAATCTTCATTCCTCTTGACTTCAATATTGCTCCTCGAGCTTCAACGAAGCTCCAGGCATACGATCACGCGTATTGAGAAGTCTTGAGACGTCGCTTTTGTTGTACGTGGTATTTTGGCGACGATCTCCATAACTGCGCTCACAAACTGTTAGTTCATGATATATTTATGTTTGCTCATCATCCAAAACCAAATCCGGGGAGTCCAATACTCAACATTCTCCCCCTTTTTGGTGATGACAAACCAACATAAATAATAATCAAAAATAATGAACTAAATGAAATATACTTACTCCCCCTGCATTGATGACACATTAGTTCCATATGAAATAATAAGCACATACATCAAGCAGACGAGGAAAGTAAAAATGCAAATCCAATATTTGAGATTTAGGATTTGTAATCCATTTTTATATCTTAACTCCTCCTGAATCTAACATATTAAATTAGATTCATGGTAAATTATCATTTAGCACATGCCATTATTATGCCATTATTATATCTCTCCCCCTTTGGCATAATCCAAAAAGAGCGGGAGGAAGCCAATGACAATAAACCATGTCCAAATAATTCATTAAGCATGGGAGTCTAAAAATACGACCACGTTTCATATGGGAGTCAATAAGACCATAGTCGAAAATTGAAAACTTAAATCATCAAAATATCAAATGTAAATTCACTTATTGATGAAATGAATTTACTCTTCAATATCAACATTTATAGCTATCTTAGTGCATGGAAAACAATTCTATGTTTTCATACAACTAAAGCTATTGAATCAACATAAATCATCGAGCGACGAAATCAATATCAGAGACATACATAAAATGTGCACAAAGGAATGAACCAACAGAATAGTGGTGCACATCATAGAATATCAAATGTCACAATATCGATCGAAAAAGAACATTAAGTAAAAGCACATCAAAACTAAGTGAAGTGTGCGATGAGAAGTGACAAGGTGATAAAAGTAATACGAAAATCATCATAATAACTTTTTAAAACAAGTCATGCCAAAAATAGATATGAATTTCAAAGCATTTATGGCATTCACAATTCTATCATGTTAGGAGAAACAAAATGATACCAATGTAAAGAAATAGATTCTAACCAAGCATGCATTCAACCCTCATGGATACCAAATGTAATATCATACTTACAACATTAGCTCCCCCTACATTGGTGCATTACCTAAGCACCATCAACTCCGTTTGAATGAAAGTCTTCGCAAATCGAGGAGTTGGTAGGGTTGGTATCCCACGGTGGATTGAACCTAGAAAACTTCATTTTGGTATCCAAAAACCCTTTTGGATCCAATGGGTTAGACAACAAGTTTGAAATACGAAATTAAAATAATTGTAACCCATGAGTTAATGTAATCAAAATCAAATTTATAAACAAATGCCTTGGTACCCATAACATGATCATAAACTCATGGTACCAAGCATTGAAGAGTTAAAGAAACTAACCCTTCGGAAACCAAGTCCAAGAGGAACTTGACTTTCCAACATAATCATTATTCAAAATAACATCATTAATATAGGATTGCACTTAAACATTCATATCATGATTGCTAGTGTTCTTGGGACCCCAAATAGTGTAAATTTTGGGAATCCTCTTCCTAGTGGTTGCATGCACAAAAGGTTGATTTCTATGTGGTGCATGTGGCCTAGGAGCATGAGATCTAGCAATAGCATTATGATGAGCATGAGATCCATGATGTGGTGTAGCATACATACATGGATAAGCATGAGGTGTGTATGCATGAGGATGATTATGAGAGAAGGCATTCACATGTGGATTAGTTGCGTGAACAAAAGCATTGGGATGTGCATGAGCATGATTACATGCATGTGGGTGTCTCATATGAGTGTTCGCACGTGCTCGTGGGTGCGGAGCATAAAAATCATTATTAGCATGCACCGGTGGAGTAGGATGTGTGTTCCTACGTGGCATAGCATGTGAGTACAAAAATGCATGACCCCTCTTTGGAGGTCTACCCAAAGTGGGTTTCTTTCCAATCGGGGGTGTGTACGAAGTGGAAGCACTATTGGTAGGAGAACTACCAATGGGGTGTTTGCTCCCACTCGTCGAGGCATCGGATGTCGGCCTAACAAAGGTGGTAGGCGATTTGGATGAGTCTCCCATCTTATACCCCAAGCCAATGTGGTGTTTGGCCGGAAGTAAGTCATTTAGGATATTATCCAAATGGCCCTTACCTTTATTGAAATCATTGATACGGCCTAACGTGCACTCATACTTCTCTTTGAGAGAATGCAAAGAAGCATCCAAAGTGGATACTTGCGATGTGAGTGCATAAACACGTGATTTGAGATTCTTATTCTCAATACTCAAAGTTGAGTTTTGAGACGTCAAATCCGCTATCACATGTTCATCCGAATCCTCAACAAGAACATGCTCAAGTTGAGATTTGAGGGACTTCACCTCATTTCTCAACAAGCCATTATGAGTAAGCAAACTTGCTTTCTCATTGGCGAGTGTCTCAACAATGGTGTCATTGTTGGTGATGGTAGACTTAGGAGAGGTTTGGAGGTTGACAAGTTCATCTTTGGTCTTATTATATCTATCTACTAACTTAGTAAATTTAGACCAAATTTCTTGGTTTGCTAACCTCATTTCATCAATAGTAGGTTCTCCGCTTTCATTCTCGCTACCATCCTCGCTTTCATCCTCGCTATCATCGAAGGAGGACTTTCGATCTTTTGCCTCATTAGCCATGAAGCAGAGTTTTGCTTTCTCCTCTCTTCCATCATCCGACTCTCCACTTGAGGAATCCCCGTCGGAGTCAGTGAATGTGCCAACAAGTCCTTTCTTGTACTTTCTCGACTTGTCGTACTTTGATGCTTTCCCCTTCTCCTTGTGTTTGTAGAGAGGACAATCCGGTTTGATGTGTCCTGGCTTGTTGCATTTATAACACACGGGAGTAGAAGCATTAGTCGAACTAACTTTAGATTTATTCAAAGATATACCTTCTCGGAGAAATCGATCGAACTTCCTTGCCATACGGGCAATGGATTCCATGTCCAATTCGTCTTCCGATTCTTCATCATCGGTAGATGGAGCGGCCTTGAAGGCAATCGCCTTTTTCTTTGGCTCATCTTGCTTCAAGTACGCTTTCATATTTTCCTTCATTCGGATCTTACTATCCTTGTGTACCTCGTAAGAAAACAAGGTACCCATTAGTTGTACGACGGTATATTTATTCATGTCATTACCTTCCTCGATGGCGAAGGTACGCTTTTCCCAACATGATGGAAGACCGTCGATAATCTTCGCGAATTTCTCCTTTTGGGTATAGACCTTCCCAAGAGCTTCCAAGTCGTTTGATATATCCACGAAGCGAGCGTAATATTCCTTCATGGTTTCGCCCTGCTCCATATGAAACAACTCAAATTCTTTATTAGCAACGACGAGTTTAGAATCTTTTACCGTACTCGATCCTTCGTGCAATATGAGGAGTTGGTTCCATATTTGATATGCACTCTTACATGTGCATATCTTGTTGAAGTCCTCGGGCTCCAACGTACAATTCAAGGCATTCATTGCCTTGGCATTGGCTACTTCCGCGGCGACCTCCGCGGGAGTCCATTTCGTGAAATCTTCTTCGGAAGGCTCGACATACTCCGTCATGGTGGCTCTCCATAGTGAAGCGCTCCGGAGGAAAATTTGCATCCGGCATTTCCAGTACCCATAGTTGGTACCGTTGAAGTGTGGAGGCCTGACAGAGGATAGTCCTTCCATAACTGAAGAAGCTCCATCGCGGTTCTTGAAGACGTTGTAGTCGTTGTTCGTCATAGCTTTGAACTTTGGCTATGTGTAGCTTTGAACTTGGCTCTGATACCAATTGTAGTGCCCTGGGAAGCTACTGCACATGTACTAGAGGGGGGGTGAATAGTACTTTTAAATAATAAGGAGTGTTATTCCTAATTATCGTGCAATTAACAAACAACGATGCGGAATAACTACAATCAAGAAATAATGCAAACTCAAACACAATGGTTTAATGGGTTCGGATCCATCCAAGTCTCCCCGACTTGATCCCGGTGATCCTACGTCCCAACCACCCGGATCCCTTCCGGATACTTGAGTTAGAAACCCTAACTCAAGATTTCCACTATGCCCACTTGCGAAAACCTCACAAGTGCAATCGACCTACAATCGATATCCGTGATTCCCACAACCCGGGATCACGCAAACTCTCACAACCGAGAGTGTACAATTCAAATATAACTGAAATGAAATGCTTACCAACAAAATACCTATGCCTTGAGATTTCTTACCAAATTAGGGCAAAGAGGATTTTGATGGAGGAAGATGGCACCAAACCCTAGCTTCAAGAAGATGACCAACAATGGAAGCCTAGGGTGGAGATGGTGACCTAGAATCAAGCTTCTAGCTTGAATGGCTCACAATGGAGAGAATCTCTCTTAAGGATATAGGACTCAAGAACTTGAAGGAGAGATTCTTGTGAGAAGAGAGAGCTTGGAAATAGAGTTGATAGCTCTTCTATTTTGATCTGAAAATATCTCCAATATGTTGCTTAACCCCTTCAAGAAATGAATCAGGAATCTATTTATAGGGGCAAGGAAAAACGAGTTCAAAAAGATCCCAACGGCTCTTTTCTGAACCAGACTAGTCGGTCAAAGAAGGATCACTGACCGACTAGTTCATCAACTAGTCGGTCGGTGATATAACGTAGACCGACTAACGTGTGAACAGCCAAAAGGTGAAGTTCCAGGCAAAGACAACTAGTCGGTCTAAGAAGACTTGCCGACCGACTAGTTTCACAACTAGTCGGTCGGTGAATGATCTTTGACCGACTAACGTCGAAATAGAATAGGTTGACTTCAAGATGACTTAGTCGGTTTAAGAACAAATGCTGACCGACTAGTTTCTCAACTAGTCGGTCGGTAAACGTTCTTTGACTGACTAACTCGAAACAGTAGCTCAGGCTGAAAAAGACTGAACACAACTAGTCGGTCTAAGAAGGATTACTGACCGACTAAATCGTCATCTAGTCGGTCGGTGACTCTTCTTTGACCGACTAACTGTAGTCATAGAAAGAGCTGAATTAGAGAAGGCAAACTAGTCGGTTCAAGTAGAGTTTCCGACCGACTAGATCGTCATCTAGTCGGTTGGTGACCCTTCATGAACCAACTAACATGCACTCGAAGCCGAGGGAAAGAGCGATAGGCTTCGGGAAAGTTTTTAATGGCTTCTATGATAATCCTAGCTCTAAGATATGAGCGAAATGAAGATTATAAAGTAAGTCCTACTCAAGGCTTAACATTCTAATCTATGAAGCTAGAAGACTATAAGATAAACCTTACGAGCCGTCTTCAAAGCTTCAATCTTCATTCCTCTTGACTTCAATATTGCTCCTCGAGCTTCAACGAAGCTCCAGGCATACGATCACGCGTATTGAGAAGTCTTGAGACGTCGATTTTGTTGTACGTGGTATTTTGGCGACGATCTCCATAACTGCGCTCACAAACTGTTAGTTCATGATATATTTATGTTTGCTCATCATCCAAAACCAAATCCGGGGAGTCCAATACTCAACAGATATGAATTTTGAGCTTCCTCATATTTGGGCATATTATCTACTATAATATGCTATGATAGCTATGCCTTTGCCAATGTCACGCTTCTATCTCTTTTGTGCTCTATTGATATGAGCCCATGATGTTATATTATGAGATTGAATTCTTGATTTAGATTGTGATATGCTTTTCCTTTGTGCTTAATTCTGTTGGTGATTATATTTGTGGTTTGGAGAGGGTGATCTAGGATTCTTCGCTTTCCATCCTTGCTCTCTCACCCGATCTTCATTCCAACTCGTCTTCCTCAGGACGAGGAAGAGTTTAGCTAGGGGGCTTGATGCGTGTTCATATTTCACCTTTTGCACACGCTCTTTATCGTGTTTTCATATGCATTTCATCTCTTTCCATGTTGTATATATCACATTTTGGTTCATATTGACTATTCGGTGTATTGTTTGTATTTCAGGTAAATGTCGGCATTTCGATGTCTTCTGGAGTCAACCTTGCATGTCTGGACTAAGGTGCACTTATACGGCAAAGATTCGATGGCCAAAGACGAGGATTTGAAGCTTTAAAGCCTCAACCGATCGGGTGGACAGTTCCACCCGATCGGTTCGTGCATGCGTATCAGACCCGAGCAGAGAGCAATGAAGAGCAGACCCCACCCGATCAGTTGGGTGATTGGGTGGTCACGACAGTACTCTCTGTCTTTTGAAGCTGAACTCCATCCGATCGGTTGACTTATCAACCAATCGGGTCACCTGTAGGAAATTCTTCGCAAGCTCCAGAGCCCAACACTCACCTGATCGGTTTTGCGATCGGGTGAAGATTTTCAGGAGCTCTTACTCGATCGGTTGAAACCCAACCGATCGGGTGGCACATTTTTAGCGGTTTTATTGGGTTTTTGGACCCGAACCATTCGGGTTTGGTGGGTGGTCTATAAATATACGATGTAGGACGACTGATGGGGGTTCTCCTCTATTTTTTGAGGGTTTTTCTGCCCTTTTCATGGGAGCCTTAGGTTAGTTTAGATTAGGGTTTATCTTCCAATAATTCTTGTAATGGATTGAAGCATTCAAATGCAAGATAAGTATTTCTTTTCTTATTTCCATTGTTTTGTGTTATTTTCATTTTGCTTGATGGTGAATGTTTGTTTGTCTCTTTTATTGCTTGCTTTTATATTCTTCACCATTGAGTAGTGTTTGATGAACCCTAATGTAACGACTGGTTTTCATGTATCTGGATTTATTATATTATAATATATGTTTTGGTGGATTTTCTCCTCATGTGTGGTTTTCGTCTCCGTAACTTTCATTTTCGATCGTTTCGTCGTGTTTTCTCGTTTCTTCCTTAGGATCGTCGATTTCGGAGTAAGTCATTCATGACGGGCTCCATAACGGTCGTATCTTACTATTAGATCAAGCCTAGGAGTCTTAGGAATCGATCCCGGGGCTCCGCGCTCCGTATCGGAACTTTTGGTGCTAATTAGCCGGTGTAAGAAGGGCCACCGACCGACTAGATGACGATCCAGTCGGTCGGCAAACCTTCTTGAACCGACTAGTTGGCTTTCTAAATTATTCTGGAGTTACTGTTTATCGTTAGTCGGTCTAAGAACGTTGGTTGACCGACTAGGTTCCAAACTAGTCGGTCGGCAATACTTCTTTCACCGACTAACTCATCAACTATTTTTGACACTAGTTACTGTTTACTCTTAGTCGGTCTAAGGACGTTCATCGACCGACTAGATCTCAAACTAGTCGGTCAGTAGTTGTTCTTGGACCGACTAACTCTTAGTTCAGGTTTTCGACTGGAGTTACTGTTTACATTTAGTCGGTCTGCGTTGTTCAACCGACCGACTAGATCTCAAACTAGACGGTCAACAGTTGTTCCTTGACCGACTAAGCAGTGCAGGAAACCCTAGTTTTGCCCTAGCCGCCACCAAACTCTATAAATACCCCTCCAAACGTTTTCTTCTCCTCCCTTACGACCTAAAACCCTAATTTCTCCCCCATTGAGCCCTCATCTCCCTCAAACCATTAATCCTTCATCCCAAGCTCATCCTCCATCATCCAAACCCTCCCTCAACTCATTCCACCTCTCATCTTCCCCAAATCTCCATCAAATCCCCAAAATCCCACAAAACCCTATTTCTCCAAACTTCTCCAATCATTTCCAGATCTGAACCCTAGGTTCCTCGGAGCGTTTCTTCCGTCGCCGTGGTTGCTCGGCGTTATTCTCCCGTTCCCTACACGGTAATACTCGATTCCTTTAGTTTTAACATAACCCACATTGACATTGTGAAGACCAAATAAACTGGATTGTTAGATGATTAGGGTTCTCATAACAAACCTATTTAGAATCATTGCGCTAATGATTGTTTTGCCATAACAGTGGTCCATTCCGTAGTTAGCTTGTGTGACGATCTTCATTGCTCGTCAATCCCGGTATCAGGCAAGTGAAACTTGTATCTCTTGATTTGGGCCATGTCTTAGGCCATTTACCTTGCTTTAGCGTAAAAGAGACTAGACGGTGAAAGGATAGCCATTTAGACGCCATTGACCTAGCTTGACAACGAAGCTTGGTCCGTCACCCTCATCATGCTTGTATGTCACGTTTACTTTCCCTTAACGGTACGCGAATTAACTGTTCATGTCATCCATGCATCCGTAACTGTTATTGCATTTTAACTGCCATGTTTAATTTAAATTAACGATACGCGAATATGTTCATGTCATAGCATTTTGCCTGTCATGTTTAAATACGATTAACGGTACGCATATTAACTGCTCATGTCATTGCATGCTTGAATACTCATCGTGAATGCGTAGCTTTGCTACAGACTTGTACTATTTGTTCCGGCTAGGCACCCACCTTTGCGTGGGCATAATCCTATGCCAATTTCACTTTCTGGCTCGTGTTCCAGAAGACGAGCTCAACACAGCCTGCGGGCAATAGGGCACTCATTGAGTGATCCCTTGTACTTGATACTTGAACACAGCCTGCGGGCAATAGGGCACTCGTTGAGTGATCCCTTGTACTTGTACTTGTTACTTGACATTACATGTCACAACAACCACTTGCCACTTGTACTCTACCTTACTTTACTTGTTACCACCTTACCTTACTTGCCATGCACCATACTTTAACTGCTAGGTTGCTAGTTTACCTTTCTTCCGTTTCCTTGCCCAAGTCTTTCGACTTACTGACATGTGCCCCTTCTCTCTTTTGGGTGACACATGTTAGAGCCCGAGCCCGAGTTACTTGCTGAGGACGTGGTGTTCACTGACGCTGAGTCAGAAACCGCGTTGATCGAGGACTATGTTGACACTGGGGATCAGTCTTAGTGTCTTCGTTTAGCTTTTGTCAGGCTGCTTAGTTGTCGGTGCGTGCCACCTAGTTTGATACTCTGTTATGTTTGTGTTGCTTTTGTTTGGCCTTGTTCTGGGCCTTAGACTCTTTCCTGTTAGCCTGGTGGCTTTTCTGTAATGTTGAATATTTTGTGGACAAACTTTGGGATTGGTATTTCATATCCGTCTCTTTATTATTATTATTGTTATTGTTCCTTTTGCGATTACAGGGACCTGCTTATACTAAATTGACGCTTATCAGGCGTGCAGCTTCACAGCTCCACATCTGAGCGGACCTTCTCACGTCTCGCCTCCATTTTAGGGAAGCGGGTCGTGACAGGTTTTAGTGGTGGCCCATGCAGGTCCCTCTGTAACTGCAATTATCAGGGATAACAATAATAATATAAGATTGTCCAACAAATAAGTTCGATATCCGAGTCATAAGCTATGAGTCTAATCTGCTTAGTTTTCTGTGTCATTAGATGGCAGGAAGGCGATTCACCCGTGGTGGGGGTAGTGGTGCGCTCCCTCATGATGAGGAACCTGAGCGGGAACCCACCAACGGAGAGATGATGCGGATGATGCTTCAGATGATGCAAGTGCAGCAGGGCGTGCTCCTGCAAGTCCAGAATGCTCCACTTGCTCGAGCTGTCCGGGCACTTCCAGATGTCCCTCGCTCCGAGCCGGGAGCAAAGCAATTTCGGGAGCTGGGTCCCGCATATTTTGATGGGTCTGAGGGTCCTCTGGCTGCCGATGAGTGGATTCGAAACATTGAGGATAACCTGGCAATGGCGAAGATTAACCCGGCTGGATGGGTTGATCTGGCTAAGAGGCAGCTGAAGGACAATGCCAGAAATTGGTGGGATGCTGAAGAGAAGATGCTGGTGGAGCCGATAGCTTGGGCTACCTTCAAGTCCAGATTTGATGGAGAGTTCTTCCCGAAGGCTGCTAGGCAGGTGATGCTGCAGCGCTTCATAGATCTGAAGCAGTGGAGCTTGTCGGTGGATCAGTACCACCAGGAGTTCACGAGGCTCAGTCGGTTTGCACCAAAGATGGTGCAAGATGCCGATGAGAAAGCTAAGTGATTTCTTCAGGGACTTGCCTTGGAGCTTCAGAGCTTTGTGACCTCTTCTGACCTGGAGACATATCAGAAGGTTCTGATTGCTGCGAGGCGGCAAGAGTTGAATTTGAACCAGAGGAAGGGACATGTTTCTGGTGCTGGGAAGAGGCCTATGGAGCAGGCCAGGGCGGTGGTTAGGCCTGGTTTCAAGCCTAATCATCCGGTGCAGTTCAAGAGGCCAGGAGGGCCTATTCTGAAGACTTGCCATTTCTGTGGCAAGACTGGACACCTCAGGGATCAGTGTAGGAGGTTTCTAGGACAGTGCATTGTCTGCGGAGATCCTGCCCACACCATCAGGGAGTGTCCGAAGTCGAAGCAGCCTTGGCGGGCTCCTATTGCAGCACAGCCGTTGCAGCAGCGAGCTCCTGTGCCCGTTGGACGTGGAGCGCCTCTTGTTCCACAGAGACAGGCCTTTCGGCAGGCTGTTCCGCCGAGAGGGCAGGCCTTCCTGATGTCCGAGGAGGAGAGCATGGTCGTGGATGAGGTTATTACAGGTAACACTCATTCTAGCTATTTTTCTTCCTTAGTTTGATTGTTGATTTTGTTGGTTGCTTGCTCATGCTTGTTACTAGAATAGGATTTGATTGTTAGATTGGTTGCTAGGTGTGGTTTTGGTTTGCACATTTCCTGCACGAGTCCTCTTTGACTCTGGTGCGTCGATGTGCATTTTGGCCCGGAGCTTCGTGGAGAAGCATTCCTTGTCGACGTCCTCTCTCCCTAAGAGTTGGAATATCATCACAGGGAACGGTGTAGTCTCGGTGCATCGTGGGTGCAATTCTTACCCGTTGGTGGTTTGTGGACGTGAGCTTTGTGCTGATTTCATTGTCCACGACATCATCAATTACGATGCGGTCCTTGGGATGGATTGGCTTGCGAGCTTCTATGCTACGAATAACTGTCGGAGGAAGAAGGTGGTGTTTGAGATTCCCGGACATCCGGTATTTGAGTTCAGTCGTGGTAGCAGTTCGCTGGGTCCGGTCAGATTTCGGGCCAGACCAGTGGATGTCGTGGCTATGCAGATGGAGTTGGAGTGGCCAGCTGTGGTGCGAGATTTTGGTGACGTCTTCCCCGAGGAGATGTCTGGATTGCCGCCTGATCAAGCTTTGGAGTTTTCTATTGATCTTATCCCAGGTGCACAGCCCATTTCGAAGGCACCATATCGTATGGCGCCAGCAGAGTTGGAGGAGTTGCGCAGGCAGTTGGATGAGCTTATGCAGAAGGGTTACATCAATCCTAGTGTGTCCCCGTGGGGAGCACCGGTGTTGTTGGTGAAGAAGAAGGATGGTTTGCGTCGCATGTGCGTGGATTATCGGGAGTTGAATGCGGTGACCATTAAGAATAAATACCCGTTGCCTCGCATCGATGATATCTTTGATCAGCTTGGAGGTTCGAGGGTGTTTTCTAAATTGGATTTGAGGAGTGGTTACCACCAGTTGAAGGTGACGAAGGATGATGTGCCGAAGACAGCGTTCAGGACGAAGTATGGACACTATGAGTTTGTGGTTATGCCTTTCGGCGTAACTAACGCGCCCGCAGTTTTCATGAATCTGATGAACCTGATTTTCTACGACTTTTTGGATAAGTTTGTCGTTATCTTTATTGACGACATTCTGATCTATTCGAAGTCGGAGGAAGAGCATGCCTCGCACTTAAGGACGGTGTTGGAGATCTTGAGGAAGCATCGTTTGTATGCTAAGTTTTCGAAGTGCGAGTTTTGGCTGGATAGAGTTGCTTTTATCGGGCATGTGGTGACTGGAGATGGTATTTCAGTGGATCCCGAGAAGATTAGGGCCATCAGAGAGTGGCCCGTTCCGTCGTCAGCGTCTGAGATTCGGAGTTTCCTTGGGCTTGCTGGTTACTATCGGCGATTCATTAAGGACTTTTCCCGTATTGCTGAGCCGATGACCAGGTTGACGCGGAAGGATGTTCCTTTTGTTTGGTCAGGTGATTGTGAGAGTGCTTTTGGTGTTCTGAGGGAGAGGTTGACGACTGCCCCTATTCTTGTTGTGCCTGATCACAGCAGTGGATTTGAGATCTTTTGCGATGCTTCTGGCAAGGGTCTCGGTTGTGTGTTGCATCAGCACGGGCATGTTGTGGCATATGCGTCTCGTCAGCTTAAGGTTCATGAGAAGAATTACCCGACGCATGAATTGGAGTTGGCTGCCGTTGTGTTTGCTCTTAAGATTTGGAGGCACTTCCTGCTGAGTGAGAGGGTGAAGATTTTCACCGATCACAAAAGCTTGAAGTATATTTTCACTCAGAAGGAGCTCAACATGCGACAGCGTCGATGGTTGGAGCTTATGGCGGATTATGATATTGATTTGCTGTTTCACCCTGGCAAGGTGAATGTGGTTCCTGATGCGCTGAGTAGGCTTCCAGCGGTAATGATTTTGACCTCGCAGTGGAGATTGCAGCAGGATTTTTGCGAGTCTGGTGTTGAGATTGTTCTTCCTGGGGAGGCTTCTTCGTTGATGTACATGCAGGTACAGTCGACGATCGTGGATCGGATTAAGGCTGGCCAGGCTGAGGATCCGAAGCTGGTGAGGATTCGGGAGCAGGTGGAAGCCGGTCTGCGGACTGACTTTTTGATTCATGAGGATGGCTCGCTGAGGTTTGGAGCCAGGTTGTGTGTGCCAGCTGGAGATATTAGAGAGGAGTTGATGGTGGAGGCACACAGTTCGCCGTATTCTGTGCATCCTGGTGGCACCAAGATGTACCAGGATCTTCGTCTGAATTATTGGTGGCATGGTATGAAGAGGAGTGTGGCTCAGAGTGTGGCCAAGTGTCTGGTTTGCCAGCAAGTGAAGGCGGAGCATCAGCGTACGGCCGGGTTGCTACAACCGCTTCCGATTCCGGAGTGGAAATGGCAACACATCACTATGGATTTCGTGACTGGACTACCTCAGAGTCCGAAGCAGAATGACGCGATTTGGGTGATCGTGGATCGATTGACCAAGTCCGCGCACTTTATTCCATTCCGAGTGGGACAATCCACTGAGACGCTAGAGAGGAGATATATGGAGGTAACATTCTTTTACCCTCCGTTTTTATTTCCTTTTCCTAGTTTGGATAGTGATGTAACGTGAATCGTACAGGAGGTTGTGCGACTTCACGGAGTCCCTGTGAGCATCGTGTCGGACAGGGACACGAGGTTCACATCTCAGTTCTGGCAGAGTTTGCAGAAGAGTTTGGGTACGCGTCTGAGTTTCAGCACGGCGTACCATCCGCAGACGGATGGCCAGTCCGAGAGGACGATTCAGATTTTGGAAGACATGCTGAGGGCGTGCATGTTGGATTTCAAGGGTTCGTGGGAGGACCATCTACATTTGGTGGAGTTCTCCTACAACAACAGCTTCCAGGCGAGTATTGGCATGGCGCCTTTTGCCGCTCTTTATGGGAGGAAATGTCGATCGCCATTAAGTTGGGATGACGTTGGTGATCGGGAGCTGTTGGGACCTGAGATGATCGTGGAGGCCGTGAATATTGTCAGGAACATTCGGGAGAGGTTGAGGATTGCTCAGGACCGTTTTAAGCATTGGGCGGATGCTAAACGTCGTCCTTTAGAGTTTCAGCCGGGCGACCATGTGTTCTTGAAGATTTCCCCGAATCGCGGTGTGATTCCTTTTGGGAAGCGAGGGAAGTTAAGCCCGCGATACATTGGACCGTTTGACATTTTGGAGAGGGTTGGCGAGGTAGCTTATCGCTTAGCCTTGCCACCGTCTTTGGAGGGAGTTCACAATGTGTTCCATGTGTCGCATCTTCGTCGATACATTGGCGATCCATCTCATGCGGTGGATTTTTCGGAGATTACCGTTCGCCCTGATTTGACGTATGACCAGCATCCATTGCAGATTCTGGACAGGCGTCAGAAATCGCTTCGGAACAAGATTGTCAATCTTGTGAGGGTGATGTGGCGACACGGCTCGCCTGGAGAGTCTACTTGGGAGAATGAGGATGAGATGCGAGAGCGTTTCCCACTTTTGTTTCCGGACACGTGAGTGTTTGGAAATTCCGAGGACGGAATTTTTCTTAAGTTGGGGAGGATGTAACGACTGGTTTTCATGTATCTGGATTTATTATATTATAATATATGTTTTGGTGGATTTTCTCCTCATGTGTGGTTTTCGTCTCCGTAACTTTCATTTTCGATCGTTTCGTCGGGTTTTCTCGTTTCTTCCTTAGGATCGTCGATTTCGGAGTAAGTCATTCATGACGGGCTCCATAACGGTCATATCTTACTATTAGATCAAGCCTAGGAGTCTTAGGAATCGATCCCGGGGCTCCGTGCTCCGTATCGGAACTTTTGGTGCTAATTAGCCGGTGTAAGAAGGGCCACCGACCGACTAGATGACGATCCAGTCGGTCGGCAAACCTTCTTGAACCGACTAGTTGGCTTTCTAAATTATTCTGGAGTTACTGTTTATCGTTAGTCGGTCTAAGAACGTTGGTTGACCGACTAGGTTCCAAACTAGTCGGTCGGCAATGCTTCTTTAACCGACTAACTCATCAACTATTTTTGACACTAGTTACTGTTTACTCTTAGTCGGTCTAAGGACGTTCATCGACCGACTAGATCTCAAACTAGTCGGTCAGTAGTTGTTCTTGGACCGACTAACTCTTAGTTCAGGTTTTCGACTAGAGTTACTGTTTACATTTAGTCGGTCTGCATTGTTCAACCGACCGACTAGATCTCAAACTAGTCGGTCAACAGTTGTTCCTTGACCGACTAAGCAGTGCAGGAAACCCTAGTTTTGCCCTAGCCGCCACCAAACTCTATAAATACCCCCTCCAAACGTTTTCTTCTCCTCCCTCACGACCTAAAACCCTAATTTCTCCCCCATTGAGCCCCCATCTCCCTCAAACCATTAATCCTTCATCCCAAGCTCATCCTCCATCATCCAAACCCTCCCTCAACTCATTCCACCTCTCATCTTCCCAAAATCTCCATCAAATCCCCAAAATCCCACAAAACCCTATTTCTCCAAACTTCTCCAATCATTTCCAGATCTGAACCCTAGGTTCCTCGGAGCGTTTCTTCCGTCGCCGTGGTTGCTCGGCGTTATTCTCCCGTTCCCTACACGGTAATACTCGATTCCTTTAGTTTTAACATAACCCACATTGACATTGTGAAGCCCTAATAAACTGGATTGTTAGATGATTAGGGTTCTCATAAGAAACCTATTTAGAATCATTGCGCTAATGATTGTTTTGCCATAACAGTGGTCCATTCTGTAGTTAGCTTGTGTGACGATCTTCATTGCTCGTCAATCCCGGTATCAGGCAAGTGAAACTTGCATCTCTTGAATTGGGCCATGTCTTAGGCCATTTACCTTGCTTTAGCGTAAAAGAGACTAGACGGTGAAAGGATAGCCATTTAGACGCCATTGACCTAGCTTGACAACGAAGCTTGGTCCGTCACCCTCATCATGCTTGTATGTCACGTTTACTTTCCCTTAACAGTACGCGAATTAACTGTTCATGTCATCCATGCATCCTTAACTGTTATTGCATTTTAACTGCCATGTTTAATTTAAATTAACGGTACGCGAATATGTTCATGTCATAGCATTTTGCCTGTCACGTTTAAATATGATTAACGGTACGCATATTAACTGCTCATGTCATTGCATGCTTGAATACTCATCGTGAATGCGTAGCTTTGCTACAGACTTGTACTATTTGTTCCGGCTAGGCACCCACCTTTGCGTGGGCACAATCCTATGCCAATTTCACTTTCTGGCTCGTGTTCCAGAAGACGAGCTCAACACAGCCTGCGGGAAATAGGGCACTCGTTGAGTGATCCCTTGTACTTGATACTTGAACACAGCCTGCGGGCAATAGGGCACTCGTTGAGTGATCCCTTGTACTTGTACTTGTTACTTGACATTACATGTCACAACAACCACTTGCCACTTGTACTCTACCTTACTTTACTTGTTACCACCTTACCTTACTTGCCATGCACCATACTTTAACTGCTAGGTTGCTAGTTTACCTTTCTTCCGTTTCCTTGCCCAAGTCTTTCGACTTGCTGACATGTGCCCCTTCTCTCTTTTGGGTGACACATGTTAGAGCCCGAGCCCGAGTTACTTGCTGAGGACGTGGTGTTTGCTGACGCTGAGTCAGAAACCGCGTTGATCGAGGACTACGTTGACACTGGGGATCAGTCTTAGTGTCTTCGTTTAGCTTTTGTCAGGCTGCTTAGTTGTCGGTGCGTGGCACCTAGTTTGATACTCTGTTATGTTTGTGTTGCTTTTGTTTGGCCTTGTTCTGGGCCTTAGACTCTTTCCTGTTAGCATGGTGGCTTTTCTGTGATGTTGAATATTTTGTGGACAAACTTTGGGATTGGTATTTCATATCCGTCTCTTTATTATTATTATTGTTGTTGTTCCTTTTGCGATTACAGGGACCTGCTTATACTAAATTGACGCTTATCAGGCGTGCAGCTTCACAGCTCAACGTCTGAACGGACCTTCTCACGTCTCGCCTCCATTTTAGGGAAGCGGGTCGTGACACCTAATATGGGTTAGAGTAGGATTGATGCTTTGGTTATTTTATTTAACTTGATTGCATGGCAAGTGTTTGATGGAATGTGTCAATGGGGATGTCTTGCAATCTGAGTCCAATTCGTATGGCAGCACACTAGATGTGTTGGGGATTGGGGTCCGGATGCTTGTCCTGTCAAGATCCGCTTTGATGTATTGCTAGAAATCTCATTCGACCTATTTGGCCATTAGGGTTACGCATGGGCGTTTTATTGTCACTGGCGGGAGAAAGACCGCCTTTGACCGTCGGGCCAAGGGGAAATAAAATAGGAGTTTGATCCCCTAGCCACAGCTCACACCCCTAGTGTTGACATCGAGTCCTCGCGCGTGGAAATGGCTTGGACAAAATGTTGGGAGTTATCATTATGACCTTAATGCTCCCGGTTACGGAGGGTGTTGGACATGGGAATGCCCACCGTCTGACACCGGGTAGACCTAGCGTATCATCCTGGGCATCGACCGGAATATCGGGCCCATGGGGCACTAGGTACCACCTTTTGGGGCAATGTCTCACCCTGGGTCGAGTCGAATGCCAAGTTTCATGAGTGCTCTAGCCTGTGTTAGCGGGGATTCTTTTCTTGTCTTTTTATTTCTTTCCTTTATTTCTACACTTCCACTCATATCATCCGCGTAGCTCTCACACAACCTAGGCGAGGCTAGTAGCATTCAAGCCATCCACATCCATGTGTTCGATATACCCGCACCCTATACTAACAGTGCACTTGCGTTAAAACGACACCGCGCCCAAACTGTAAACGGGACGCTGGTCATATATTTTCATACTAATCTACTAACAAGGATTTCTAACTGTTATATTTTCCTAATATTAGTACTAACATGTTGTTTATAAAGGAACTAACAAACCCATATATTAACTTGTTAATAAAGCATTTCTTATTACAAGACTATACTAATATTATTATATATTAACATTAATATTAACTGTAATATAATATATTAACATGTTAACCATCATATTAACTTATTAGCCATAATATAAACTAACAGTGATATATAAAAACTAACAGGCTAAATAATATTATCAATATTACTATTTAATATTATTAGTACTAACTAATAATACTAACTAACACTAACACATAAAAACTCACACTTTGTGTCGAGGGTGTGCTCCCGCAGGTTGAAGACGACGATGGCTACGGCATCTGGGCGTGCAACGCTGTCGGAAGGTGGCCGGAGAGTGCTGTAGGTGAAATGAGGGTGGGCTGTCTACAGGTGTTGCAGCTGGTGGAAAGGGAGAGGAGATCGTCTGAGCAGTCGGAGGTGGGTGTTTGCTACAGTCGGAGAGAGGGGTTGCACGAGGCAGTGCGGGTTGCAGATGAGATGGTCGGAGTAAGGCGCGGCAGCGTCGGGAGGAATACCAAAGGTGCAGGCTGGCACTAAAGTCAGAGAGCTGCTAGGGTTTGTGAGGGCTGAGGGGTGCAGGTCGAATGGGAGTGCGGTGAGGCTGTGGATGGTTGGAGGGGGAGGGGTGCTGGCTATCGGGGAATGGCTACTGGAGGAGAGTTGGAGGGGATGGGTTTATGCGGCAGTCAGAGGTCAAGGCCATCGGTGAAGGGGCTAAGGGGAGATGGGTTGCTAGGTTTTGGCAGGGGTTATATGCGGGCTTGGAGAGGTCGCGGCGCTGGCGGGTGGCCTGGGTCGGAGATCGGAGGGGTTGGCGCACGAGCTTAGGGTTTGGGATGTTTAGGGTTTCGGGGGTGAGTTGTTTCGTGCGGCTATGAGGTTAGAGGAATGAGTTAGGGTTTTGTGTTAGGTTTTATAAATTAGGGCTGTGTGTATGCGTTTGAGGGCCTGGGAAAAATTACATGCAATCGTAAATGAAAGAAAAGTGGCGGCTTGGTATATTGGGTTAAGGTTTGTTATAATTGGAAATGTTTCTTAAAATTTAGAATGTGTTAAAAATTTAGAAGAAAAGGAAAGGACAATAAGTTTAATTGTAACTAAGAGTGGGATTCAATTGCTATTAAAATGGTTAAAAGTCTTCTATCTAAAAATGGAAGGGGATGTGAATTTTGAATTTTGAAATAGTTATATAATGAATTCATTTAATAATATATATACATATAATTATAGCTATGGGAATACGTATTAAAATATGTTCGTCATACGAATATGTATATCTGTAATACGTAATACAAATACGGATTTAAATACAGATACGGAAAAATCACCAGACAAGATAGAATACATGCAAAATATGTATTATTAAATATCAGCAGTTACATTTTATCCACCTTAAGAAAAATTCCGTCCCCAGAAGTCCTAACTAAGGAGCAGGGAACAAATAAGGATAACGCTCTCGCGTTTCATCTTCCCGCTCCCAGGTTGATTCTCCAGGCGAGTCGTGACGTCACATCACTCTTACGAGTTCGACGACCTTGTTCCTGGGCGTCTTCTGACGTCGGTATAAGATCTGCATCGGCTAAAGCTCATAAGTCAGGTCTGGTCGAACCGTAATCTCTAAGTAGTCGGCAGCATGTGACGGGTCACTGATGTAATGACATAGCTGAGATACATGGAAAACATCATGTACCCCTCCAATGAAGGCGGCAGTGCTAGATGATGTGCTACTTCTCCAACTCGCTCTTGCACGTCGAATGGTCTAATGAATCTCGGACTGAGCTTCCCTCTTCTCCCAAAATGTATCACTCCTAGGTTTGGGGATATCTTCAGGAAAACATGATCTCCTGGTTGGAACTCCAAGTGACGACGCTTGGCATCAGCCCAATGCTTGTACTGATCTTGTGCAATATGTAGTTTGTCCCTGATATTACGCACTACGTCCACTGCTTCTACAATCATCTTTGGACCCAATAATTCTCGATCACCAATGTCATCCCAACTCAGCGAGGATCAACACCTCCTTCCGTAGAGTGCTGCAAATGGGGTCATACCAATGCTGGCTTGGTAGCTGTTGTTGTAGGCACACTCTACCCGTTACAGATGATCTTCCCATGAGCCCTTGAAATACAGCATACAGGCTCGTAACATATCTTCCAAAATCTGGATGGTACGCTCTGATTGTCCATCAGTCTGCGGGTGATACACAGTGCTGAAACTGAGACTGGTACCCAAATTGGGCTGCAGACTCTTTCAGAATTGAGATGTGAACCTCGTGTCCTGGTCAGAGATAATGCTTACGGGAACTCCATGTAATCGCACAATCTCTTGCACGATTAATGATTACATTACAACGTATACTAGGAAGAAGTTTTTAAAAGGTATAGGATAGTTCATTACCTCCATATACTTCTTAGAAAGTATTTCCATATATTGTCCTACTCGGAAGGGTATGAAGTGTGCTGAATTGGTTAACCGGTCAACGATCACCCAAATCGCATCATTCTGCTTAGTACTTCAAAGTAGTCCAGTCACGAAATCCATAGTGATGTGCTGCCACTTCCATTCCAGAATATGTAAAGGTTGGAGTAACCCGGTGTGTGATGATGTTAAGCTTTCACCTACTGACACACAAGGCACTTGCGACATTGCAGGCTACGCTTCTCTTCATTCTGTACCACCAAAAGTTCAGACGAAGGTCCGTGTACATCTTGGTACCGCAGGATGAATAGAGTAAGGAGAGTTGTGTGCTTCATTCAATAGCTCATCTTTGATATCACCGAAAGGCAATACAATATCTCAAGGAACCATCCTCATGAATAAGGAAATCCATCTGAAGTCTAGCTTCGACTTGCTCAACTGATCTTCTATAACTTCGCATCTCCAGTCTGAGCAGCTTTAATCCGATCTACGATAATAGACTAAATTTGCATATTCATCCATGTCGCTGAAGTTCCGGGCAGAATAACTTCAATCTCCATCTCTCTCATAGCCTACCGAAGTCTCCACTGAGCTGAGAGAGTCATAATCGCTGGTAAACGACTCAAAGCATCTGGTACCACATTCACCTTCCCTCGATGATATTGGAGATCAATATCATAATCTGTCATCAGCTCTAACCATCTGCGGTGTCTCATATTGAGCTCCTTCTGAGTGAATATGTACTTGAGACTCTTATGATCGGTGAAGATCTTCACTTCTTACTCAATAAATAGTGCCTCCAAATCTTCAGAGAAAATATGACCGTAGCCAATTCCAGATCATAGGTCGGATAGTTCTTCTCGTGAGTCTTCAGTTGTCGGGATGCATACACAACTACATGACTATGCTGGTGCAGTACACATTCGAGACCCTTACCAGATGCGTCACAGAAAACTTCAAGACCCCAGTTCTATCTGGTATAGCTAATACTTTTGCAGTCATCCGCTTCATCTTCAATTCCACGAATGCTTTCTCACAAGCCTCGGACCAGATAAATTTGATATCCTTCCTCGTCAGACGAGTCATAGGCTCAGTAATCTTTGAGAAGTCTTTTATGAATATGCAGAATAGCCAGCCAATCCACGAAAACTTCGAATGTCAGAAGCTAATCGAGGAGTCGGCCAATTCTCGACTGAGGTAACCTTTGTCGAGTCGACAGAAATACCATCCCGTAAGACTACATGCCTAAGAAAAGCAACTCGGTCTAGCCAGAATTTACCTTGCTGTACTTGGCATATAACCGGTGACGTCATAGGGTCTCCAATACAATCCGTAGATGCTTGGCATGCTCTTCATCATTCTTCGAGTAAATCAAGATGTCGTCGATGAAGATCACTACGAACTTATCCAAGAACTCATAGAAAATCAAGTTCATGAGGTTCATGAATACAGCTGGGGTGTTAGTCACACCGAATGGCATGACTACAAATTCATAGTGCCCATACTTGGTCCGAAATGCCGTCTTCGGGATGTCTTCACTTCTGACATTCACCTGATGATAACCACTTCGAAGATCCAGCTTAGAAAATACTCGCGATCTGCCAAGTTGATAAAAGATTTCATCAATGCACGGCAGCGGGTACTTGTTCTTCATAGTCACCTTATTCAGCTCTTGGTAGTCTATATAAATCCTTCTAGATCCATCCTTCTTCTTGACCAAAAGTACTGGCACACCCCAAGGAGATATGCTGGGATGTATCCATCCCTTCTGCAACAGATCGTCAAGTTGTTTTTGAAGTTCTTCCAGTTACGCAGGGGCCATGTGATAAGGAGCCTTCGAAATAGGTTGAGTGTTTGGCATCAGGTAAATGGTGAACTCCAAACCTCGATCAGGCGATAAACCCGAAATATCTTCAGGGAATACATCCTCAAAGTCTCGAACTATTCTAGGCTTCTCGGGCTCAACTTGCATCGATGCAATGATTACTTTATTCGGCTTGGCCCGAAATTTGATTGGTCCAAGGGAACGATCTCTGCTCGTAAATTCATAGGATGATCAGGGATTTCAAACACTACTTTCTTTCTGTGACAATCGATAGTGGCGTAGAAATTTCGAAACCAGTCCATGCTGAATCGCATCAAAGTTTGGCATGTCGACCATCATAAAATCTACGAACAACTCGTGTCCACAAATCATGATAGGGCAAGATCGACAGCCACTAGAAGTCTTCACTACTCCACTCTCGGTAGTGATGCTCTGATGTTATTCGTAATGCAAGAGAAGAGAGACCTGCAAGGGCCACCACTAAAACCTGTCATTCCCCACTTCCCATTATACTTGGGAGCGAGGACGCGAGCGGGTCCGCATGTGCTTAAAGCAAAGAAGAGATACTATTATTTCTTTCTTCTTTGACTTAATTACAATAAGCGTGTATTTAGTTAAGCAGGTTTCTTGCATGCGAATATTATCAGAATAGCATTAATATTTAATTCACTTTTATTCCAGAGTTACAAAATGAGTACACAAAGTAGTTAGGCCTAGCATGGACGTACAATTTATTGAAATGTAAACACACCTGCAAGATAACAAGTACAACTAATAACATAAGACTGAGAGTAGCTCTCTCTCAATTCTTCGCAGGGAGGACCTCAGCGTCCTTGTAATTCTGGTCGGCAGAATCGTCCTCTAAAATGAGATCCTTAGAAGCAGGATCCTCAACGTAATCAGTCTCTGAACCTAACATATATTTCACAATTGCGATGAAATATATGTCAACAAAAAGCTCGGTAATATATTTAAAGTAATGTAATAAAGAACAACTTGGAAAAGAACAAAACAGCGTTAGTACCCATTTATGAATAATAAGTGCAGAAAGTAAAGTACGAGCATGTATGAATTTGCAGTTCAAAAGGTAAAGCAGTTGTATAATGAGTTTTCAGTTTTTTGTGATCGTGATAAGTCCATGTTCGGGTTGGTAGTATGTTCTTGATGCACCCTATAATCCGGGGTTTACCGTAACGTCTTTTTGCCATCCCTAACCTTGAAAATGGCCAAGATGCTTGCCTCCATTGGTGTGGTATAGAGGTAGCCGTAAGGTGGTTAAGCTACATCTATGAACACTACTACTATGGACCAACCCCACCCAAGTGTCATAACCAGTCACCAACTAGTTTCCTTCCCATCTGTAATTGATGCGTTCTTTTATGTTTCGAGGGTTGTGTCATACCCTCTGTTCCGTTTTGGTTCAATTTGATGACAAGTAAGGAATAAGTCATTATTTTACCAAAGATTCATTAGCATGAAATGTCTATTTTAATCAGTTGCAACAGGTATAGTAAGAGCATGTTGATCAGTTACTAAGTTCGACGAGTATGTTCAAAATGATATTTTTGCGCTAGTTTAAGCAGTTGTCCCAAATTCAATTACAAATAAATACTTGCCTAGAGGCGATGGTGGATGTTCCGGTGATCGCAACGGAAGGCACGATTTCTCTGTGACATATAGATTCGCGTATGAGACTACTCGTTTTACGGTAATAGAATCATATAAACTAATATTATGGAACCAAGGTTATAACTAACATTATTAACCCGTTTACTAATATTATCTAACAAACAAGTAATATGTTGTTTATATATATTCATCTAGTATTTATTTGGATTTACTGGTTTCATAATATGTTTACTTACGTACTGATCTTTACCAAACTAATATTAAACTAACAACTAACATTATTTAACATGATGATTACCTAAACATGATATTAAACTAATATATATTCATACTAATCTACTAACAAGGATTTCTAACTGTTATATTTTCCTAATATTAGTACTAACATGTTGTTTATAAAGGAACTAACAAACCCATATAGTAACTTGTTAATAAAGCATTTCGTATTACTAGACTATTACTAATATTATTATATATTAACATTAATACTAACTGTAATATAATAGATTAACATGTTAACCATCATAATAACTTATTAGCCATAATATAAACTAACAGGGATATATAAAAACTAACAGGCTAAATAATATTATATATATTACTAATTAATATTATTAATACTAACTAATAATACTAACTAACACTAACATATAAAAACTCACGGTTTGTGTCGAGGGTGTGCTCACGCAGGTTGAAGACGGCTACGGCGTCTGGGCGTGCAGTGCTGTCGGATGCAGGCCGGAGAGCGCAGCAGGTGAAAGGAGGGTGTGGCTGTCTGCGGGTGTTGCAGCTGGCAGAAGGGGGAGAGGAGATCGCTGGAGCAGTTGGAGGTGGATGTTTGCTGCAGTCGGAGAGAAGAATTGCATGGGGTGATGCGGGTTGCAGATGATATAGTCCGAGTAGGGCGCGACAGCGCTGGGAGGGACGCCAGAGGTGCAGGATGGCACTGCAGTCGGAGAGCTGCTAGGGTTTGTGAGGGCTGAGGGGTGCAGGTCGAAGGGGAGTGCGGTAAGGCTGTGGATGGTCGAAGGAGGAGGGGCGCTAGCTATCGGGGAATGGCTGCTGGAGGGGAGTCGGAGGGGATGGGTTTATGCAATAGTCGAAGGTCAAGGATGCCGATGGAGAGGCTGAGGGGAGATGGGTTGCTAGGGTTTGTCGGGGGTTATATGCAGGCTTGGAGAGGTCGCGGCACTGGCAGGTGGCCTGGGTCGGAGATCGGAGGGGATGGCATGCGTGCTTAGGGTTTGGGAGGTTTAGGATTTCGAGGGTGAGTTGTTTTGTGCGACTGAGAGGTTAGAGGAAAGAGTTAGGGTTTTGTGTTAGGTTTTATAAAGTAGGGCTCGGTGTGTGCGTTTGAGAGCCTGGGAAAAATTGCATGCAATCGAAAATGAAAGAAAAGTGGCGGCTTGGTATATTGGATTAAGGTTTTGTTTATAATTGGAAATGTTTGTTAAAATTTAGAATGTGTTAAAAATTTAGAAGAAAATGTAAGAACAAGAAGTTTAATTGTAATTAAGAGTGGGATTCAATTGCTATTAAAATGGTTAAAAGTCTCCTGTCTAAAATGGAAGGGGATGTGAATTTTGAATTTTGAAATAGTTATATAATGAATTCATTTAATAATATATATACATATAATTATAGTTAATGGGAATACGTTTTAAAATATGTTCGTCATACGTATACGTATATCGGTAATACGTAATACGGATACGGATTTAAATACAGATACTGAAAAATCATAAGACAAGATAGAATACGTGCAAAATACGCATTATTAAATACCAGCCGTTTCAGAAGTCTCCCCTTTAGAAAGGCTGCTTGGTTAGGAGATATGAGATCATGGATAATTACTTTAAGTTTGTTGCAAAAAACATTACTAATCACCTTGTATAGCACATTGCAATAGGTAATTGGTCTATAGTCACCAAGCCATGTTGCATTTGTATTCTTGGGAACTAGGGTGAGAAAGGTGTGGTTGATAGGGTGCATCAAGGAGCCTGAGCTGAATAAGGACTAAACCGCAGCATTGAGCTCTTTCCCAATAATTTTCCAATTGTAATGGTAGAAAACCCCAGTGTATCCATCGGGTCATGGGGCATTGTCACTTCTTATCTGGAAAAAATAGCTTCTTTGATTTCCTCATTTGTTACTCTTCTTTCAATCCAGGCTGCTGCTTTAGTAGTAATTTTGCGTTTAGGGATAAGATTTGGAAATACACTCCAGTAATGTGATTGGTTATAAAGAGCTTCATAGTATTTTGGCGCTTCTCTCCTAAGATCTTCGTAGGATCTGTTTTGGTTCCCGTTGGCATCCACCAAATGACCCAAATTATTATATCCCTGCTAGGCCCTCATCGCTGTATAAAAGAATTTAGAATTCTTGTCGCCAAACTTAGCCAATCCTGATGACTTTTCTAGCGCAACATCCCTTCTTCCATCCCCATAAGCTCAACACGCTTTATAGACAGCTCATACTCCTTCCTTTGCAATTCTGGGTTGTTATTGATATCAGGTGCATCACGAACCTCCTCTAGCTGGCCGCGACAATCTGAAATAGAGTTCGAATCTGCATTGGCCCTACCCCATTCCCTGAGAACTGGTTTAAGCCTTCGGAATTTAGTGTAGATACAATACATTGGGGAAACATGTGTGTACTGACTCCAACTACTCTCTACTAGCTCTCTGAAGCCTGGCAATTTCACCCAAAAATTGAAAATTTAAAAGGTTTTGGTTCAGATTTTACCTTGGTGTGCAGCTTTATTAACATTGGGGAATGATCACTAGTGTGCGTGTCGAGATATTTAGCAAAGGATTCAGGTAGAATGTTAATCCAGCTTGGGTTGCAGAAGACTCGATCCAAGCGAGCAGCTATGCGCCTAGCCCCAAGATGCCTGTTGCACCAACTGAGTGCTCTGCCAACACTTTTAAACTCTAGGAGTGAGCATCCGCTTATTAATACAAGTATTGAAATCATCAACTATTCTTGAGTCAATAGGTCGTCCCCCAATTTTATCCTTAGAGAATCAGACACAATTGTAGTCCACAGCCAAGCTTCACCCGCAAGCTGCAGTGCATCTTCCATTAATTGCTTCCAGAGCTGCTTCCGTTCTATATGGGAATTTGAGGCATAAGTTGCTGATAGTATTATAGAGAGGCCTCCAGTATTGCAATACTTAACAGTGATGAGTTGGGGAGTGCAAGTAATCACTGTGCAGTTCCAGACATTGGCATCATACTCAAATAAAATATGCCCTCCAGAGTGTGTTGAGAAGTTGTCAATTGTACTCCAGCTTTTGGGAAGACAAGATCTCCATTTGATTTTCTTTGGCTTCAACTTCATCTCTAATAACATCTCAACCGAGGGTTTCACAACTTTCAATCTGTCACGGAGGTCTCTTCGTCTTACAGCATTATTAAGGCCTCGCGTGTTCCAAATGAACAACGTCATTAAATAATAGACTGGTGCTGTCGCCCAAGACTCCCCTCCTTCAGCCTTGTGCTTTTGCAGATTCTTCCTGTTAGAACTTGCGGGTTTGCTTTCTTGAGGGCCTTGCTCCCCCCATCATCAAAATTGCTTGTACCAAAATTGCTAGCATCAGTATGGTTGAGGTCTCCTCTCAGCTTGCTTGTTCCATACCACATTCATTGTTCGCATAAGTGAGTACATCAGGTATGCAGTCTATATCTATATCAATAAATTCATCTAGAAAAATAGAAAATGCCCTGCCAGTGTCAAGATTCTCCAATTCTGCATTTGGTTGCATAGACCTAATAGGTGGTGCATCATCATTCAGTTCGCCCTGTTCCCCTGCCTTTGTGGTGTTATGTTTTCCTAAAATGTTGTCAATATCTTTATTTGAAGCCCCCACAAAATCCCCTCCATTCATTGTAATGCTTGCTGTGTTATCAACAACTCGTCCAAAGCCAGAGTAGGGTGATGTTCCCTTATGCAATCCAGGATTTACAGACTTGTCTCCTCCCACAAGGCTAAATGTACAAGTAGCTTTGTCACTTCCAGGATGTCATGTATTTTTACTACCAGGATTCATTGACTTGTCTCCAGGATTTGCTGATGTACCTGATGAGAAAGTAGACATTCCAGAGTCAGATTGTTGTTCTGCAGTCCAAACACTGCTATCCCCTTCTGTTACGCCTATTTGACCGAGACCCAAAAGACACGAGCCCAGGAGCCTGACCACAGGTCAAGAGCCCATCTGCATCCTCAAAAGCCCATTCTGCAAAGGCCCTATAAGGGACCTTCTCGAACGTCGATCCGACCCGGCCCCAATAACCCGCTGGTCACTCGCCCACTCCTGCGAAAACCACTCCCTCGGAAGCGCGACCACTAATGGCGATAATGGGGAGGTGCTGGCATGGCGGAAAGGGCGGCGGCGAGGGGGGACTGATGGGGCACGATCGATGGCGGGCGTGGGACGTGGGCCAGGGGCAACCGCGCTGGGAACTCTACAAAAGGGCTATGAAGACGACGAAGAAATGGACCGCATCTCAGGTAACAAAACCTAAGGTACTCCATCAACGACCTCGTTCCCCCAATTCATCTCCTTCCTCCCCCGCTCGCGCCGAGAGACGCCGTTACGATCTCCTCACGAGTCGAACCGTCTCCGCCGGGCCTCCTTTCTCAGATCACTATCTGACTTAGGCATCGGAGGGGATTTGGCCGGAACCAAGGTCTGGCCCCCTGATGAGCGTTCTCGTCTACGCAGGTGGACAGCTGATCAACGGGCCGAGGCTACCCCTCGCCCCTCTCCGACCACTCGACCGACTGGATAGTGAGGCTTCCCCTCACCGTCAACCTGCCGAGGCCGAGCACGCCCTACCGAGGCCGAGCGTCTTAGTCAGGTCCGAGATTCCCCCTCGCCTCCCGTCGGCCGTGCGTCTACCCGGGCGACTGAGGCTACCCCTCGTCCCCCTTTCAGCCGAGGCCGAGCACGTCTATCCGAGGCCGAGCGTCTCAACCAGGGCCGAGGCTTCCCCTCGCCCCTTCTGCACCAATTCGAAGCACCCCAAGGGACCCAAAGCGGGCCCTTTGACCACGTTGACCGGGTTCTCCACGGTCAACGCTTTGTAGTGAGAAAACACTCTGAAACATCTGGCGCCGTCTGTGGGAACGAAAACTGTCCCACGAAGAAACAAACCACATCTGCGATGACGCGGCCTCCCTCCTCTCGGCGAAAGAAGGGCGAAGCCCCGACGCGGGGCGACAGGGCCCGCCATCGTTGCCAAGAAGGGGCACGGGACCGACTTGAGGAGAGTTGTGGGGAAAGGGCCGGGATGCCCTCCCCTTCCCCACCGGTCGGGAGACCGAGTGCGCCTGTAACGGCACGCAGCTCGGACGTGGCTTTGGTGGTATCAGTGGTCATAGACACTACCTTAGTGCGACGGCTGCTTGTCGACACCGGCAGCTCCTGTGACGTCCTATTTATGTCAACCCTGGAGAAGATGGGCCGGCAGAAAGAAGACTTGCGACCTTGTTCGGGTCCCGTGGTCAGATTCACGGGTCACTCCACCCCCATCATCGGCACTATCCATCTCCCGGTAACGCTCGGAAACACACCAGACTCTGTGACCCTAGCGGTGGAATTCATCGTATTGGGGATCGGGTCGGAATACAATGGGATCATCGGCCGACCCCTACTCAACGCCGTCGGCGCGGTGGTCTCGACCCTCCATCGGACCATTAAGTTCCGAACGCCGGGGGGGGATGGGGCAAGTCGAAGGCGACGCGGGGAGACCGAATACCTGCTATCAACTGGCGGAGGAAGGTCCCGAGGATCGTCTAGCTGACCGGATGGCCGCGCTCGACTTAAGGAGTGGGCCTAGGCCCACCCCTGCGGAGGAGCAGGAGCAAATCCCGGTCACGGACATCGAGGGCCGGTTCGTCTCGATCGGGAGAGGGCTGAGCCCGAACCTGAGGGATCAGCTGATCGAATGCCTGGAGGCGAACCTGGACATCTTCGCCTGGTCGCCCGAAGACATGCCCGGCGTGGACCCCCAGGTGATCGTCCACCAGATCAACGCCGACCCCAACTTCAAACTGGTTAGGCAGAAGAAGCGTAACCTGGGCGGCGAGAAGATGAAGGCAGCCTCCGAGGAAGTGGAGCGTCTCCTCGATGCCGGCTTCATACGAGAAGTCTGGTACCCGGAGTGGCTGTCGAACGTGGTGATGATCAAAAAACCCAACGGGAAGTGGCGAATGTGCGTGGA
Organism: Scilla litardierei; assembly: GCA_030789695.1. NCBI lineage: Eukaryota > Viridiplantae > Streptophyta > Magnoliopsida > Asparagales > Asparagaceae > Scilla > Scilla litardierei. Next base: position 65,375,717 of record CM061132.1, read on the forward strand.
CTTCAGTGACCTCAACAAGGCCTGCCCCAAGGATAGCTACCCCCTGCCGCGCATCGACCACCTGGTGGACAACGCCTCGGGATACGAGATGCTAAGCTTCATGGACGCTTACTCCGGGTACAATCAAGTCCAGATGGACCCCCGGGACGAAGAGATGACTGCCTTCACGACGGACCGGGGAACCTACTGCTACAGGAAGATGCCCTTTGGCTTGAAGAACGCGGGGGCCACCTACCAGAGAATGGTCAACAAGGTGTTCAGCTCCCAGATCGGGAGGAACCTAGAAGTCTATGTCGACGACATGCTTGTCAAGTCAAGGCGACCGGAAGACCACATCGCCGACTTGCGGGAGACCTTCGAGCGGTTGCGGCGACACCACATTCGGCTCAACCCCGCGAAATGCACGTTCGGGGTAAGATCTGGCAAATTCTTGGGATTTATGATAACTAATCGTGGTATTGAAGCTAATCCCGACAAGATCGAGGCGCTGGTTTACATGCGCGAGCCGACGACGATCAAGGAGCTACAGAGGCTGAACGGGCGCATCGCAGCCCTGGGGCGATTCCTTTCCAAATCAGCGGAAAGATCGCTTCCCTTCTTCAAGGTCCTGAGGAGAGCAATCGCGGAACCTCCGAACAATAGGAAGACGATACTCTGGGACGAAGACTGCTCCCGGGCGTTCGGGGACCTCAAAGAGTACCTCCGCAGCCCCCCTCTCCTGTCCAAACCCCGGGAAGGGGAGTCGCTGAGCCTTTACCTGGCGTGCGCGGAGGAAGCTGTGAGTTCGGTGCTGATCCGGGAGGACGGCGGGGTGCAATGGCCGGTATATTACACGAGCCGGATCTTGAAGGGGGCGGAGGTGCGATACTCGCCCATGGAGAAACTGGCGTACGCCCTCGTCCTCTCAGTGCGAAGGCTTCGACCCTATTTCCAGGCCCACACCATACTGGTCCTGACCGACTCACAGCTGGAACATAACCTCAAGAGATTCGATCGAATGGGAAGGATGCTAAACTGGGGAGTGGAACTGAGCGAGTTCGACCTCCGATTCAAACCGCGCATGGCCATCAAGGGACAGGCCCTAGCCGACTTCATCGCCGAATGCACGACGGAAGGAAATGGCCCCCCAGAGGGAGAAGGCCCGGGGACGGTAACTGCTCAACCCTTGTCCTTTCTTTCGGCTGACCACTCTCAACCAGAGGATCCAGGAGCGTGGATAGTTCATGTGGACGGGTCAGCCACGCAGTCAGGAGGAGGGGCCGGGATTGCGATCCGATCTCCGGAGGGGAACATCGCGGAATACGCGTTGCGGTTCGAGTTCCCGGCCATGAACAACGTGGCGGAATACGAAGCTGTGATCAACTGCCTGAGGCTGGCCCTGGAGCTCGGGGCTGAGTCCGTCCGCCTCCTCAGCGACTCGAAGCTCATTGTCAACCAACTCTTAGGGAGTTACGAGGCACGGGAGGAGGCGATGCAGAGATATCTCCCAGTCGCCAGAGCGGCGATGTCCAAATTCAAGGACGTGGAAGTCTTACACCTCCCACGGTCGGAGAATGCGCGGGCCGATGCGTTGTCAAAACTGGCCTCGTCCTCGCCAAAGGAGCTGGGCCGCACCATCTACGTAGAGAACCTGCCGTCCCCCAGCACGATGGAGCACGAGGTGATGGCGATCGACCAAGAGCCCACCTGGATGGACCCGATCATCCGATACCTCACCCACGGAGAGGTGCCGGCGGATGGGGATGAGCGCCGAACCCTGGAGAGAAAAGCACTCCGATACGTGATCCATGAGGGGACGCTCTACCGGAGACGCTGGACCAAGACGGACGTCCTCCCATACCTGAAGTGCATCGGACCGCAAGAAGCAGACTACGTCCTACGGGAGGTTCACGACGGGATCTGCGGGAATCACCACGGGGGCAAGATAGTCGCGCAGAAGATCTTAAGGCAGGGGTACTACTGGCCGACCTTGGCCAAAGATGCTACAAGCTACGTGCAGAAATGCCAAGAATGCCAGAGGTACGCCCACCACATCTCGACTCCTCCGTCAGAGCTCATCCCCATCGTGAGCCCCCTCCCCTTTGCGAAATGGGGGCTCGACATCCTCGGACCGTTCAAGCCAGGACGAGGTCAGCGGAAGCACCTGATCGTGGCAGTGGACTACTTCACCAAGTTGATCGAGGCCGAGCCGTTGGCAACCATCACGTGGAAGAAAGCAAAAAGCTTCGTGTGGAATTCCATCATCTCCCGATTCGGAGTACCACGGGCCATCGTCACAGACAACGGGAAGCAGTTCGATTCAGCAGGGTTTAAAGATTTTTGCGAGGAATGGGGAATCAAGCTCCTCTTTGCCTCGGTAGCACACCCCCAAACCAACGGGATGGCAGAAGCGGCCAACAAGTGTATCATAGAGCCCCTCCAGAAGAAAGTGAAGGACGCCGAAGGGAACTGGCCGGAAGAGCTCCCCGGGATACTCTGGTCATACCGGACGACCCACAAGGAGGCTACTGGCGAGACCCCCTTCATGCTCACCTACGGGGCCGAGGCGGTGGTACCGGTCGAATTGGGTGAAGAATCTCTTCGCCTCAAATACTTTGACGAAGACCGAAACTCGTAGGGCCTAGGGCTCAGCCTGGAGCTCCTCGACGAGCGACGGGAGCAGTCACTGGCCACCATCGTCTGCCAAAAGCAGAAGGTGGCCCGATACTACAACGCTCGGGTGCGGAGGAGAAGCTTCCACCTCGGGGACCTGGTCCTCCGGAAAGCGGGCTTCACCACCGATACCGCTCGCAAAGGGAAGCTCGCGGCTAGATGGGAGGGACCCTACAAAGTCGTCGAGGTCCTCGGACCCGCAGCCTACCGACTAGCCGACATGGAAGGGAGAGTTCTCACTCACACTTGGAATGCGGAATATTTACGCAAGTACTTTCAATAGATGTATCGTTTCCTATGAAATAAATTTGTTTTAAATTCATTCCCTTCCAGATAAAGCAAAAAGGTATACAGAAGGATACACGAAGAGGTCGAGGGGCATTCCCCTCCCTCATTTTTCTCCGGGGGCGCCAGGGGAGCCACGGGCTGGAGGCTCACTAGGGTCTCCCCCCTTACTCCGTTCGGCGTCAGAGTACATCCGAAGTTTCTCGAAGTTGATCCCCGAGAGTGGGAACTTCTCTTGGATCTCGGACTGGCACCGGGCGAAGCCCTTCTCGTACGCCTCCGATAAGGCGGTCTCCACAAAGGAGGTGGCATACTCCGCCGCGGCATCCTGAGCGATCCGGGCAGGATCCAACTCCTCGAGCCCACGCAGCCGAGCCTCTAGGGTCTCTACCTGGCGTTGGTGCTCCGCCCTCTCCTTCTCGATCTCCCGGGATTTCTCTCCTAGTTGGGCAGCAAGGGCCCTCGCCTGCTCCTCCGCCGCATCCAGACGATCGGAGAGCTCCGAGGCTTCGGAGGCAGCAGCTGGGCCGGGGACCTGCTTGACCCCTCCAGACGCGTCGACGTCTTTTAAAAGAGAGGCGAGCCGCGTCTCGGCCTCGGACTTCGCGGCCAGAGCCACAGCTCTCTCACGATCCGCCGCCTCCAGGGCAGAGGACAGCTCAGTTATGCGGGAATTCAGGGATTGGACCCGCGCTTCCTCCAACTGACCAGCTTCCTCCTCCTCCTCGCCAGGGACCTCAGGGCCTAGCCCAGCCACAGATTTGGCTTTGGGAAGAGCCGCGAATTGGCGCCTCATCGAGAGGCCCACCGAGGACAACTGTGCCAAAGCGACGAAGGTAAGATGGAAAAAACAGCTGGAGAACGGGGGGACAAGCAGAGACACACTACCTGTTGACCAGCCTGGATCACGAAGGTAGCCAAGCAATCACCTCTGACTCCGTCCAACACCGCCTGGTCGGGAGGGAGACAACAGTTCTCGGCCACTCGAGCGGCGGCTCCACGGCTCGAGAACACCGACTCCTTCTCACCCACTGGAAAGCGTGGACAAAGAAGACCCTCCCCTGACGAAGGGAACTCGCCAGGAGCAGAGCGGAACGCCCCAAGATACCGACTATAAGCATCAGGGAGAGAGCCATCCGGAAGAGGTGAAGGGCCGGCCCACGGCCAAGCAACCTCAACGGGAGCAGGATGAGGTCGGTCAGCAGTCGGCTGAACGTCGACCCCCTCGACCCCCTCACGGAGCCTCTTGGGAGATCCCTGCAAGGGAAGAGAGGGAGACGACATCTTCTTTCGCTTCGAGCCTCCGGATGCGGTCACAACCCGCTGCTTCTTCCGGACCGCCAACACATGGTCCCTTCTGCGCGGATCTGGGTTTGGGGCCTGCACGAGAGCGCTGGCAGGAGAAGGACCGAGAGGGAACCCACCTGCACTCAAAGAATAAATGAGAGACAGAGCAGAACCTGGGCGACCTCGAGGGGCGAACGCTCGGAGCAACTTACCTAGGGGCCACACCGTCTTACGCAAATTGAGGTCACTAAAGAGGAAGTCGATCGAGCGCTCCCTCGGAGGAATTGCCAACATGTCCCTCGCCGTCTGCTGCTCAGCGACCGTCGGCTCACCCAGATTAAGAACAACGGCACCGGCCGCCACCCACCGAGCCGGGAAGTGTACGCTCGAGGGGAATGTGACAAACACGTATTCCCCCTTCCAGCGTTTCAGAGAGCTCGGCAACCCCAGCACCAGGGACATCTTCGGGCGGGCGCTGATGTAAATCCACGCCCCCGATTGGTGGAGGCTCAGGCGGTAGAACTGGGCAAAGAGGCGGAGAGAGGGCACCACACCCTTCAGCATGCAGACGACAACGAACCCAACGAGGATCCCGACGGCGTTGGGACAGAATTGACACAAGCACACATTGTGGGCCTGAAGGAACTCCACGATAAAAGGATGAAGCGGGAAACGGAGCCCGAAGTGAAAGAACTTCTCATATATTCCGACCTCATTGGGACCAGGAGAGCAGATCCGCTCGTCGGCCCCAGGGGCACGAGCCGAGTAGGGCGGAAGCAGGTAGGAGGAGCGCATACTCCCGATGGCGGTGGCACAGATCGACAAAGGCCACGCCAAAACCTCAGAAGGAACCCCTGAAGGATCATCCCCATGCTGACTAATCGCCGAAGGAGCGCCACCCGCCAGAATTGGAGCCGCATCGCGCTCCGACCGAACCGAACCCGTAGCAGAGGAAGACGACATGGGGCAGAGCTCAGACAGAAGGGGGATCAGCACAAAGAAGAAAGGCGACGGGATGGCGGCTCACGAATCCCTCGGCTTTTCCACTTAAGACGACTCCGCGAGCGGCAGGGATAAGCTTGCCGCTACACGTGGCAACATCCGAAGGCCGACGGCGCTTCGGAACCCGCGCCTTAAAAACATCGAACGGGCCAACTCATGATGACGACTAATTAATGAGTCGGCATCGACTGGAGAGCCTGTCAAAATCGGCAGAAGTCACATCGGCCGAGTTAAACCGGCCGAGGCCGATCAACCCGACCGATGGGGGCAATTGTTACGCCTATTTGACCGAGACCCAAAAGACACGAGCCCAGGAGCCCGACCACAGGTCAAGAGCCCATCTGCATCCTCAAAAGCCCATTCTGCAAAGGCCCTATAAGGGACCTTCTCGAACGTCGATCCGACCTGGCCCCAATAACCCGCTGGTCACTCGCCCACTCCTGCGAAAACCACTCCCCCGGACGCGCGACCACTAATGGCGATAATGGGGAGGTGCTGGCATGGCGGAAAGGGCGGCGGCGAGGGGGGACTGATGGGGCACGATCGATGGCGGGCGTGGGACGTGGGCCAGGGGCAACCGCGCTGGGAACTCTACAAAAGGGCCATGAAGACGACGAAGAAATGGACCGCATCTCAGGTAACAAAACCTAAGGTACTCCATCAACGACCTCGTTCCCCCAATTCATCTCCTTCCTCCCCCGCTCGCGCCGAGAGACGCCGTTACGATCTCCTCACGAGTCGAACCGTCTCCGCCGGGCCTCCTTTCTCAGATCACTATCTGACTTAGGCATCGGAGGGGATTTGGCCGGAACCAAGGTCCGGCCCCCTGACGAGCGTTCTCGTCTACGCAGGTGGACAGCTGATCAACGGGCCGAGGCTACCCCTCGCCCCTCTCCGACCACTCGACCGACTGGATAGTGAGGCTTCCCCTCACCGTCAACCTGCCGAGGCCGAGCACACCATACCGAGGCCGAGCGTCTTAGTCGGGTCCGAGATTCCCCCTCGCCTCCCGTCGGCCGTGCGTCTACCCGGGCGACTGAGGCTACCCCTCGTCCCCCTTTCAGCCGAGGCCGAGCACGTCTATCCGAGGCCGAGCGTCTCAACCAGGGCCGAGGCTTCCCCTCGCCCCTTCTGCACCAATTCGAAGCCCCCCAAGGGACCCAAAGCGGGCCCCTTGACCACGTTGACCGGGTTCTCCACGGTCAACGCTTTGTAGTGAGAAAACTCTCTGAAACACCTTCTTTGCACCGTACCATTACTTCAACTTTATCTCCCTCATTTGAGTTGCTAACATGCTGCATATCCTTGTGTTTAACTGAGTGGTCCCCAACTTGGTTTAAAGGAAGCTTTAGTGAGGCAGGGCATTAGGTATTTTAGTGACCAAAGCATATGCAGTGGCTACATCTGGGTGGTTCCCCTTCAAATTTAACCCCAATTGACATAGTAGCACCATCGTTTAACTCCACCACCACTGATTGGGGCAGGGGCTGCTTTGCATCAACCTCGACCAAATATCGAACATAAGTAAGTCTCTCCAATCTCGCCGTAGATCTATCCAAGCAGAGTGGTTTCCAACCACTGACGCTATGATGTTCAGTATCTCAAGAGTCCATATGCTGAGTGGAACTCCGTGCAGCTGAAAATAGACTGGCACCGCCGAGAGTATGTCCCTATCATGCCTACGAGTGGGACTCCACCTTTGAAACACCACCAATATGCCATCGAATAGCCATGGACCTCCATGAAGTATCCTTTCACATTCCTCTGCATTATCAAATCTGCAATAGGAAAAACCATTCTCACGGCTATATAGATGAATATTCTTAGGTGGTTTCCACAGTCGATCAACCCAAGCCTGGATCTACCCATAGTATGGCACATCACCAAGTACATAACTGTCCAATGTGTGCATCCACCATTCTGCTCCGTGCTCCATAAGTGAGCCTGCAACTTTGGCAATGGCCGATCCATCATCCTTGATGACTATGGGAATGAAGGACATGGCCATAGATTCTTCGTAAGTCCTTTTGTTGGCACAAACATCTGACCAAGCTTGCTTTGACGCAGAGGTGTCAATTTTAATAGCTACTTTTGGTCGAATTGGCAATTTGTCGAACATCTAACATGCACCATCAGAGCGATCTTCCCTTCGGCTTGGATCTGGTTGTAAATAATATGGTGCTCTTCCCCCTAAAGCAGAAACGATTTCCTCTTCCATCTTGCCCCTAACTCCTTTATAGGTCTGCCCGCTGCCACCTCTTCCATCTCTGCCACCCGATCTCGGCCTACCCTTGTTTCTCCTCGAGATCATTCTCCAGCCCTCTTCCGTAGAATCATCATCTGCCCCTTTTGAAGAATTCAGGCCAATTCCATTGTTCGATTCTCCCAATTTTTTGCTTCCCTCACCAGAGAAGCTTGATTTCCCAGTACCGCCAGGATCACCCGAGTCGCCCCCTCCACTAAAATCGCTCATCCTTTTATCCATATATGTGTGGGTATGAGATTGCTAGAGGATCTTAACAAGGCGACAGGTGTGAGACTTACATGGCGCATGGTAACCACAAAGGGGCTCTGGGCAAGTTATATGAGTAACAACTACAGAGACTTTACTCAATTTTTTGCTGCAGAAGGTAAAGCTACTCATTCGGGAACCTGGAAGTTCATGCTTCAATGCAGACAATTTTCTAAATACCTTATTAAGAGACAAATTCGTGATGGGCGCTCTACTCTATTTTGGCAAGACAATTGGTTGCCATGCTGCCCTCTGGTTGATTTACATGATGTCCCTTTAGAAGCTGCTACCAGGAGAGTAGAGGAGTATTGGACGCGGGGAGCCTGGAATAATGATGCGAAAATTGAGTTTTTACGGCCCTTGCTGCAAAGTGTTACACTAACGCCTAGGAGTGACGTGTGGATTTGGGGGGGGCAGAAATGACTTCTCATTTGCTGCGTCCTGGAATGGAGTCCGCCATAGGGGGTCACCCTTCCCCTATACAAGGCTGATGTGGTTCAAAAATAATGTGCCAAAAATGTCATTGACCATGTTGAGAGCATTTCGAGGTAAACTGCTAACCAGAGAACTACTGGAGAAATGGGACTCCAATGCCGAGACTAATTGCGTTTTGTGCGATGCGGGGGAGGTTAAGACTATATATCACATATATTTTGGTTGCGAATATACAAAATACATTCTCTGCAGGGGCCTCCTTAAATTGGGTGTATCAGACCCCATCGAACCTCATCTGCATAAAGTGGGATACTATTTCTTGCAACATTTGCCAGACACCCTCGGCAATTTGGCGAAGATCGTTCTGTCGGCAATTGTTTGGCATGTTTGGAAGAAAAGAAATAGAAGAATCTTCGATGGGATTAATAAGCCTAAGACAACTCTATTTGATGATATAGGATCTGATGTCAGGATAATTTTTAGAGATCACGACCCAACTGAGCCAGATGCAAAGGAGGCAATGGACAGATGGGGATTTAGAGATGCAGGGTAGTTTTATTCTTATGTCACATTTTTGTATATAATCTTGGTATGTAAAGTGGAGGGAGGTTTTAGGTAATGGGTGATGGCGCCTGTTTCCCATCCCCATTCCCACAATTTCCCCATTCGCTGTACTGCCAAATGTATTCTTGCACAGTTTTGCTATACTAATAATAAGGAACACTAACTTTCCAAAAAATATATATACATATATACATATATACATATATACATGTGTGTGTGTGTGTGTATGTAGATATATATGTGTATATATATGTATATGTATATACATACAGATATATGTATAATATTTATAGAATAATGGCAATCATACGCCATATGAGAGCCTCTCTCATACGCCCTCTCACATAAAGCACCCAAGTACAACCAAGTATAAGCCCATGTGGGGTTGTACTTGGGTGCTTTATGTGAGAGGGCGTATGAGAGAGGCTCTCATATGGCGTATGATAGTCATTATTCTCATATATTTATATACATATAAATATATGTATACATATATATGTATATTTATGTATATGTGTATATATGTGTAGGGTGAAGGGATCCTAAGGTACCTCCTTAGATTCCATCCAAGGAGGCGCCCCCATTTCGCCCCATCTCCCAAATTTTTTTTGAAATTTTTTTCATGGGTTTGTTGTTCACTGTATGGATGATCAACATACCTAATTTCAAGGGATTCCAATAATTTTGGGCCACCATCTACCTCTTGCAACTTCGTGGGGCTTTCAGCACGTTTTCAGACCGTTGAAGTTGTAAGGCGTAGATAGGGGCTCAAAAAGTATTGAAATCCCTTGAAATTTGGTATGTTGATCATCCATGATGTGAACTACAACCCCATGAAAAAAAATTTCAAAAATAATTGTAGGAGATGTGGGAAATGAGGGTGCCTCCTTAGATTTCATCTAAGGAGGCACCTTAGATCCCATTTTTCCATATGTGTATGTATATGTGTATACATATATATGTATATATATGTATATATATGTATCTATATTACATTTGAGGGATGTTATCAAGCGAAATTGAATAAGAGAATTTGGATAAGGGTTGAGAAATTGGGTAATAATACAATTGTTGGTTAATACATTTTGGGTAAGAGAATTTGAATATGAGAAATTGGGAGAAGTGAAATTGATTGGGGGGAATTTGTTAGGGGAAATTTGAAGGGGGAAACAATTGGGGAACAAAAGATTTTGAAAACTTTTTTTGAAAGCATTAATAATCAATAGAATCATATTGGGGGAAACAAAAGGGGGGAACAAAAGATTGTGAAAACACTTTTTGAGCAGAATCATAAAACAAGAACCCATCCTCTTAAAACTTAAGAAGGCGTGCTGCTCTCTCCACCGCCCAACTACCTTCATCCATTCGCCTTCTCCGGTTCAATGCTTGCTCGCCTATGCTGCTAAAAGTACGAACTCGACCTCTTGGGTTAGATCTCTCTCTCTCTCTCTCTCTCTCTCTCTCTCACCCTTAACCTCACTCGCTTCTAAAATTGACAGCACAAGATAGAGGACATCCCGATCCCGATATTCTCCACACTCAAACATATATACGGCAGCGACTACACCCTTAAAGAGGCCCCGATCCACATCCAAAACAAGTTTGTTGAGCTGTTCTGTGATCAGCCTACCGTCTTCGCTTGGGCGCCAGGTTTCAAATTTGAGATTTTAGTAATTTTAACTAAATTTGGGTTTTTATTTTTGATGGATTTGATGATGTGATCTCATATGAAGGGAGAGTGAATCTAATCGGGCCGTACCTTGATTTCGAGGGGTACTCGGTGTTACCAATGGCGATCAGGCAGAACACCATGATGGCGATCAAGAAGATGAGCGAGAAGGAGCCTGCAGCACCGAGGATCTGGAATGTGAATATTAAGTACAACATGTGCACTTATCCTGTGGAGATCCTGATCAGGTATCAAACTAAATTTTGTTTTGATTTTGGGCTTTAAGCTTCGTTGCTATTTTGATTTTGGTGATTTGAGCTATGATTGGTCATTTTTATTTGTTTGAAGTTTAGGATTTTCGAGATTTATATGTGATAATAGAAATTTTGTGTGCAAAGTTGGAATTTTTTAAGATACATAGTGGTATGAGCCCGTATCCAACTTAAGGAAAATATCTTTATTAATGGCAAGTTGCTTTGTTAGTATATGAAGTTCCATGAATTAGACGAGAAATGCATTGCATTTTATAGCATCTTTATTAATGTTTTTTGGTAATTAGCATTTTTATTAATGTTGATGTTCAATTTTTTGGGATTTAGGCTATGAGGGCATCGGTGTCTCTCTCTCGGTGTTCCTTTCGGTGTATCTAATTCCTATCAGATAAGTAGAGTTATGTTTAAAAAATCCTAATGCAAAGTAATCAAGAAGACGGCATACCATAGCATAATCAATAAGGGTAAAGTCGATGGAAGCTTTGATGAATTATGGAAGTTTAGGATAGTATGGATTAGTGTACTTTTGATAAATTAAGCCCACATGAAAAAGAAGAAGGAAGTCTACTGAACATGTTCATAATACAGCGAAGAATCTCAGAAGTATATAATCTGATAAAGTTTTGGATGGATTGCTGGAGAATATCCATAGCATAATCAATATCTGCAAAAATGAATAAAAATACCCCAACAAAAATCAACTACAAGTAATCATATAAACATTTAGCTTCTTTAACATCACATTAATATAGGGTGTTGTAAAGAAAGACATAGGTGCACCCAATGTTTTTCTTTTACACATCAATTTGGAGGTTTCGTTAAATCCTTTTTAATGAAAAGATCAGGATAATCTACTCACCACATTTCTTACTCGAATAGATTACACACAACATGATTGCATGATCAACATTTGACATAAGTCTATTCATATTGAAGTAGAGATGTCACCACATTACAGGTCCCGAAAAAAATCTCAAAATGTGTGAATATCTTGCATGGTATAGTTGGCATGTCACAAGTCAGAAGACTAATCACTAAACATGTATATGCACTCATCTGTAAATTGAAATATGGTATGCAGCATGTTTACGGCTACATACAATAACTGGAACCCTCCCCTTATTTAGATGAAAGTATGTGATCTATCCACCCGCTTTCAACATTGGAATATTTGGATGTCTCATGCATATTCGGTCAAACAGTAAATTTTGCAGGTGTATTATAAACTGGGCACTTGAATATGGGGGCAATTAAGATCAAGGTACATATAACATTGATATGAACATAATCAGTAGGGATTGCAGCAATTTTCAGCATGTTTACAACCTAGCTTACACATGTCCTGCAACACAACCTAGCTTTTATGCAGGTTTTGCAAAATTTATAGGTCGGCACTATTAAACTAATCCATACTTACCTCTTAAGGATGATAAGGGTCTTCATGCCCTCTTGCGTTCCCACTTTAAGCATCACATTACCACTATTCTGTTTGGTTCTTTCTAACTGATGCTCCCCCTAATACAAAGAACAGAACAAGAGCTATTTAAAAATAATCTCAGTCGATCTCTCGATGGCAGCTCCTTTTGTTATACTCACCATTTCTTTTTATTACTTTTAATTGGGTTGGTAATATGCATGTGTTGATTCAGATTATTGTGAACTTTAATTATGCCATCATTTTAATTGTGTGGTATCTTTTGTTTTTGTGGTGATGGAAGCTTGAAGAGATTGTTATGATCACCATACTCATGTAACTTGCATCTCTTTCTCCTTAAGCTTAAAGAGAATATGGACACTAACTGGTCTTACAGTATTTTGTCAATTCATTTTTTGGTCCACAGTTCGTCGGTTAGAAAGTTAGCAGTTGGTTGAAAATTTTCTTCAAATCCTTCTTGGAGTCTTACTCCATTATTGACCCTTTTTTGGGAAAAGGTTTAGATGATAATTTATACATTGTGATGTTTATGTAATTTCTATACATCATATATATAATACAAGCTCTTATGGGCTTTACTTTCTTATAGTTTAGATAAAGTGGCCAATAACAGGTCATTGCATCAAAACCCCATTTGTTGACATCCTCATTTTGGATTTAATTTCTCAGCTTTTGATTTGAAGCATAAATTTCATATTTGATATCCAGAATTTCTCGAGTTCACGAATCAGGGTGATTTGCTTCTACAATGTGTCCACAATCACTGCAATCATGTTGTTTGTTATGATGGTTTGGGTGCATCCTTTTGTGAAGCTCTTCGACCGATATCGAAGGAGAGCCCATCATTTTATTTCTAAGGTTTGGGATTCGGTGACAATTGCACCGTTCTATAGGGTTGAGATTGAGGGCTTAGAGAATTTGCCATCTTAGGATGCCCCTGCAGTTTATGTTTCAAATCATCAGAGCTTCTTAGATATATACATGTTTCTGACACTAGGGAGGGGCTTCAAGTATATAGCAAGACAGGCATTTTCGTGATTCCAATCATCAGATGGGCAATGTTTCTTATGGGAACAATTCCTTTAAAATGGATGGACAGTAGGAGTCAGTTGGTACTAACTCTACTCTATCGATCTTTTAAGAGGAAAATTAGAATTAATGGTGTGCAGTAGTCTGCAGACTCTGCACTAGCAATTAAATCTAAAAGTTTTCTTAAGTTGAATAAAGTTCTTGCCAGAGGCATACCTCATTTTGTGGGTCGCCCTATTGGTAGATGTTTTTGAGAGATAAATTGGTCATGGAAACTCAAGATAAGTTTGTTACCATTTTTTGTGGTATGAAATCTTGATAATTAGTAATTGGGATGTATCATATACATATTGATTTTAAGCTATGTTTTGTCTCTCACATAAATATGTTGTTGCATTAATTTGTTACATTAATTTCAAGATTGCCTTAAGCGCTGGATAGATTTGGTGAAGAAGGGGACATCTGTATTTTTCTTTCCTGAGGGAACTCGCAGTATGGATAGGAAATTGGGTTCGTTTAAGGTGAGGATCATTAGTGGAAGAGCTTGCAACTTTTTGAATGTTAGACCTGTTAGAAGTAGAACTTCACTTTCGTATTTGCTAACAAATACATGTTCATGCAGAAAGGTGCATTTAGTGTTACTGCAAAGACTGAAGTACCTATTGTGCCGATTACTCTTTTGGGAATTGGAAATCTAATACCTGCGAGAATGGAGGGCCTCTTGAACATTGGTTCTGTAATGAGTTATTATTCACAAATCTATAAGCAGAACAAATGCAGATATATTGTGCAATGAAGCTAGGAATGTCATAGCTAAAAAATGTTTGTTGCAGAGAGGTACATGATGACAACATGTTCTCTAAACATCTGTTAATTGTAGCTTAATTTAATATCTTTGCTAATATTACTTGCATGTATGAAAATCTTTTGTACATACAATAATAAAATATAAATGTTGGTCTTAGTCTGTGCTTTTAGAACATGTGCTATAATGAGCATAACTCACTAATTTATACACATCATTGTTGTTGAGCTCTTACATTTTTAGCATCCATGACTTAATGCTTAGGTAGTTCAGTGTTACGCAAGCGATGCATTGTATGGTAACTTAGATACGTCAATTTCACCATTTGAGGCAGTGAGACTTGGAAGCTTAAGACAATTTGAGGACACCTTGAGCAAATGTAACCAATGTTATGGCAAATGAAATTTATAAGATTCCAAACAACATAATATCACTGTTCCACTTCAACATTAATAATTCATTAATCAATAATTCATTTGAAGATTTAAGACTCAACATTGACAATTAAAATTATTATCGATTTTAACATACTATGGACCAGCCGGCAATGTTGGTTTTCTATGACATATGTCTCTTTCTATATACATATGCACATCCATAAAAGTACATGGTTCTTTGATTTCAAAATCCATAAAAGTAGTAGTTAGCAATATAAAAACCGTTGCTTCTCTTGGTCGTTCTTCATGTGAACATATTTTATGGCTTGAAATTAAGATCTGGGTTCTATTTATCATTCATTTTGAGAATTGGGTTCTTTCTGGAGCGAAATAAAAAAACAAAAAATGAAGCAATTCTGATTTAGCATGTTTGGGTCTCCTCCTTATATGCTATTTAATTCCTGAATTTGAAAGCTCTTTAACTAGATTATTTTTCGTTCATTCCAAAAAGGCTGTTTTCTTTGAAGATAATGCATGGATGTATGTGTTGGGATTTTGCTTATACGATCAGATCTAGATCCCTTCATTGTCGATGATTTGAAAGGATGCAATGACAACCTGAGACCGAGCTCTATCTTAAATCGCTCAGCGAGTCCGAGGCTTCTCTTGGTTGCTCTTCAGGTAAGCATTTTTCTGTGGCGTGAAATTTTGATCTATGTTCTCATTAGTATAGCTTATCATCATTTTTGAGAAATGGGTCCTTTTTGGAGCAAAACAAAAAAATGAAGAAGAAATCTCCATTATGCTATTTTTTTGGTGGGAGCAAACTTCTAGGTCTCACACCCATTTCCACCCATCTCTCGCTCACTGCCTATATGGAAACATCCCATTTAACTCTGAATTTTTGCCATATCAGTAGATACAATGTCATAAAAGGATTTGCTTCTGAATTTTTGCCATATCAATGAATATGAATTTTTGCCATATCAATGGATACAATTCCATAAATGGATTTAACTTTTAAATTTTTCCTTATTATCCACTGCCATAAAAGGATTTGCTTCTGAATTTTTGCCATAAAAGAAAATATTTACTATTGGAGTGATAAAATGTGTGCAGTCATGCTATCAGGAAGTTTTTTGTTTTGCTCATTTGCCATACAAAATAAGATTTACTATTAGAGTTTTGGTCAGTGCTATGTTATTAATAGGATTATACTGACATCTCCAGTCAGGACAAACTACAAAATAAATGACATAAAAGGATTTGCTCAATAGCATAGTACACAATGAATCGCCTTCATTGTACAACTTAGATCAAAATTGAGCAAAGCAATTGAGCAATTGGGCAGATGTTAAATGGAGATTAATTCTTTAAACATGGTCATTAATGGAGATTGCTGCATTTCTGATTTTAAACAAAAAATGATAGCAGTTTTTTGTTTGCTCAACAACCAATTTATGGCAATGTATTAACATTAAAATCCTAGAGGCAATACATGATCCCAAAAACCTACAACAAAATTTTGCCATATTAGTGGGTACAATGCCATATCAGTGAATTTTTGCCATATCAGTGGATACAAATGCCATAAAAGGATTTAACTTCTGATTTTTTGACATATCAATGGATATAATGCCATAAAAGTCAAAATCTTCAAAATCATATCTTGGCTCCAATGTTTCAATTTAGAATTTTAGAAATTCATTTTTAAAAAAATCATAATATTAAATATCATATCTTGGCTCCAAAGTGTGTCGACCTTTTGTGGAATTTGCTTATGGGGTAGTAACTCTTGATATGGAAGTTCTTTTAATATATAATTGATATAATTATTTCTTTGCTCTACAGAAATTTCATTTATTCATTTATAAAAAAATTTGGTCAATTTGCAGTGGAGTTAACTATGAAAGTTGATGGGAAGGTCTGGAACGATTAGGCGACGACAACACCACGGTCGAAGCAATGGCATACAAGTTTTTTTATGTGATAAATTCAAAGTTTCTAACATTTTTTTCATATCTTAATTTATTTCTGTTTCTTGAAATTTGGCGGCTAGAAAAAATTTTAGTTAGATATGCCTTGGGTTGATTAAGAATTGGAATTTAGAATGTCCTGCTCTGTGGATTTCATTGGTGATATGGTAGGATGGTAGGATGTGTACATGTTTTGGGAAAGTATTGTTCAACACACTTCTATTAAGAAAGCTAAATGTTATGGTACTTGATGTATCACATATAAAACTATTATCATACTATGCACATTTTGATGTATTAGAACAAGGTTGTCACTCTATGTTATGGAAACCATTCAAATTATGGCACACAAAGCTTATCTCTATGTTGAATTCAACTCTCAAATTATTTTTAGATTCTCTCATTATTTCATGCAAGTAATGTACATGTTTACTCCCTAACTCTTGAAGTTTGCATTTAGGATTTTGAGCTCTATGCCATCGATCGCGCCTTTGCAGTATAGATCTAAGAGAACTCCAAACGATGTTGCCTCAGCTTTATGCTTCCCCCTCCATCGATATAAGAGAACTCGCGTCTTTTTGATTGTAAGTCGCAAGTTTCCTTTCATTTGATTTTCATTTACATTTTGTTTAAGTTTTGTTATTGACTGTGTATGTAGGTTATCTATGTTATTGTTTAATTTACATTTACTTTTTGATTGTGATTTATATTTACATTTACATTTACAGCAGTATGTCATGCTCTATGGATTCCATTGGTGAATTGTTCGACGCCATCAGGGATGTATCAGCTGGATTTTAAGGAGAAGCCATAGGACAAGGTGGAGAAATTCCTGTTGCAGAAGTTCCCTTTATTAGAGATCGATTGGGATATAATTCTCATTTCAGTTTGGGTTTGTGGCTAACTGTAGATGTGATTTTAGACATTTGCAGGTTGTAATACTTGGAAACTTATTTTTTGTTGTACCATCTGTTTAGATATTAGAGGGTTAAGATCGGTGTCGTGGTATTGTTGTTTTGCTTTTGTATTCATTGCCAGGGATGGTTAGCTTTGTAGTATATAACTATATGCAGTTGTATTTGGAACTATGAATTATGAATTTTGTTAATGTTACCTCCATATATCTCCTCGCTAGCGCCTCAGTGGACTGTCCCACTCGGAACGGAATAAAGTGCGCAGATTTGGTCAATCGATCTACGATCACCCAAATCGCGTCATTCTGTTTCGGACTCCGAGGTAGCCCAGTCACGAAATCCATAGTGATGTGTTGCCACTTCCACTCCGGAATCGGAAGCGGTTGTAGCAACCCGGCCGTACGCTGATGCTCCGCCTTCACTTGCTGACAAACCAAGCACTTGGCTACACTCCGAGCCACGCTCCTCTTCATACCATGCCACCAATAATTCAGACGAAGAACCTGGTACATCTTGGTGCCACCAGGATGCACAGAATACGGCGAACTGTGTACCTCCACCATCAGCTCCTCTCTGATATCCCCAGCTGGCACACACAACCTGGCTCCGAACCTCAGCGAGCCATTCTCATGAATCAAAAAGTCAGTCCGCAGACCGGCTTCCACCTGCTCCCGAATCTTCACCAGCTTCGGATCCTCAGCCTGGCCAGCCTTAATCCGACCCACGATCGTCGACTGTACCTGCATGTACATCAACGACGAAGCCTCCCCAGGAAGAACAATCTCCACGCCAGACTCGCAAAAATCCTACTGCAATCTCCACTGCGAAGTCAAAATCATCACCGCTGGAAGCCTACTCAAAGCATCTGGAACCACATTCACCTTGCCAGGGTGAAACTGCAAATCAATCTCATAATCCGCCATAAGCTCCAACCATCGACGATGTCGCATGTTGAGCTCCTTCTGAGTGAAAATATACTTCAAGCTTTTGTGATCGGTGAAAATCTTCACTTTCTCACTCAGCAGGAAGTGCCTCCAAATCTTAAGAGCAAACACAACGGCAGCCAACTCCAAATCATGCGTCGGATAATTCTTCTCATGAACCTTAAGCTGACGAGACGCATACGCCACAACATGCCCGTGCTGATGCAACACACAACCGAGACCCTTGCCAGAAGCATCGCAAAAGATCTCAAATCCACCGCTGCGATCAGGCACAACCAGAATAGGGGCAGTCGTCAACCTCTCCTTCAGAATACCAAAAGCACTCTCACAATCACCCGACCAAGCAAAAGCAACATCCTTCCGCGTCAACCTGGTCATCGGCTCAGCAATACGAGAAAAGTCCTTAATGAAACGCCGATAATAACCAGCAAGTCCAAGGAAACTCCGAATCTCAGACGCCGATGACGGAACAGGCCACTCCCTGATGGCCCTAATCTTCTCGGGATCCACTGAAATACCATCTCCAGTCACCACATGCCAGAGAAAAGCAACTCGATCCAGCCAAAACTCGCACTTCGAAAACTTAGCATACAACCGATGCTTCCTTAAAACCTCCAACACCGTCCTTAAGTGCGAGGCATGCTCCTCCTCCGACTTCGAATAGATCTGAATGTCGTCAATGAAGATAACGACAAACTTATCCAAAAATTCGTAGAAAATCAGGTTCATCAGATTCATGAAAACTACGGGCGCGTTAGTTACGCCGAAAGGCATAACCACAAACTCATAGTGTCCATACTTCATCCTGAACGCTGTCTTCGGAACATCATCCTTCCTTACCTTCAACTGATGGTAACCACTCCTCAAATCCAATTTTGAAAACACCCTCGAACCTCCAAGCTGATCAAAAATATCATCGATGCGAGGCAACGTGTATTTATTCTTAATGGTCACCGCATTCAACTCCCGATAGTCCACGCACATGTGACGCGAACCATCCTTCTTCTTCACCAGCAACACCGGTGCTCCCCACGGAGACACACTAGGATTAATATAACCCTTCTGCAAAAGCTCATCCAACTGCTTCCGCAACTCTTCCAATTCTGCAGGTGCCATACGATACGGCGCCTTCGAAATCGGCTGCGCACCTGGAACAAGATCGATAGAAAATTCCAAAGCCCGATCAGGCGGCAAACCAGACATCTCCTCGGGGAAGACGTCGCCAAAATCTCGCACCACAGCTGGCCACTCCAGCTCCATCTGCATAGCCACAGCCTCCACCGGTCTGGCCCGAAATCTGACAGGACCAAACGAACTGCTACCACGACTGAACTCAAATACTGGATGTCCAGGAATCTCGAACATCACCTTCTTCCTCCTGCAGTCAATCGTAGCATAGACGCTCGCAAGCCAGTCCATCCCAAGAACTGCATCATAGTTGATGATGTCGTGGACAATGAAATCAGCAAAAAGCTCATGTCCACAGACCACCAACGAGCAAGAATTACAACCACGATGCACCGAGACCACACCATTCCCTGTAACGATATTCCAACTCTTGGGAAGAGGGGACGTCGACAAGGAATGCCTCTCCACGAAGCTCCGAGAAATAATGCACATCGATGCACCAGAGTCAAAGAGGACTCGTGCAGGAAATGTGCAAACCAAAACCACACCTAATCAAGCAATTAACAATCAAACCCTAGTATAGCAAACAACCATGTTCAAGCAAACAACATAATCTAACAATCAAAACCAGCTAGGAAAGTAACAGCTAGATGGAGGATTACCTACGATAACCTCATCCACAGCCTCGCTCTCCGCAGCGGTCATCAAAAAAGCCTGCCTCCTCGGCGGAACAGCTGATCGCTCCAAAATGCAACCCAAGAGCACGACCAAATACTTGGTCGGCCCCGGATACACAACCGGAGAACGATTGTAGTTTTACCGCAAGCACACGGCAAAGTGGCGAGCGGGTATCGAACACGAGGAGGTGGTGTTGGCTCCAATCAATCCTAGGTTGGTTTGACTACGGATGTTTTATTGGTGGAGATGGCTATGGTATGATATAATGGAAATGGTGGTGGATGTCAGTGTCGATGATAAAGAAATCGGTCAAATGTCGATTCAAATACAATATAATAAAAGAGGGAATTTGCCTTGCGACGATCCTGTCACAATCGTCGGGCAAAGTATGGGGATATAAAATCAAATAAAGACGTCTAGGGCTAGGGAATCCCCACTACGGACCGTCATGCATCATTGTGAATAGTGAATCTCAATATTACTAGACTTGCGTTGAGGTGAACTAGTCGCAACTTAATGGAGAACCAAGCTCACGCTCTCGCGCTATTGCCGGTCTATAGCAAACCTAGGTTAGGGCCCAATCTCTTGCAAACCCTAACCTAAGCCGCTAGCATGAGGATCGACATCATCGCCCAATCGCTCCTCGAGCCCACTCTCGTGCAAACTCGAGTTACGATCTAGGTTGTGATAGTTCGTATTCGTCCAATCTCTTGCAAACGAATATGTGTATAGATTTACAATTAAAAATCCTAGCTTTGGTCCAATCTCTTGTAAACCAAATCTAGAGAAACCCAATTGTAAACCTAAATCGAATATCTAGGCCTTCCCATCGATTAGAATCCAATCTCTTGCAAATCCCAAATCGATGGAAATCCCTAGCTATCCGTAGTAAATCAATCACAACCTAACCTCCTAGCAATTCTAGCAATTTGGAAATTCATTCATCACAAATATGAAATTAGATCCATAGGGTTCATCCCCAAACCCTAGAACAACAAATCTACTCTAGCATAGCAATAAGGATATAAGAATCAATAAAAACCATTGCTTGCATATAAAAAGATAGAAAATCAAAGATTCAAATAATAAGAATAGAAATACTTAGCTTAGATGAAGAATTCCAATCCAAATACAAGCTTTTTGATCCAAGAGGGGGCCTAGGGCATGGCCTAACCTCTAAAATAATCCTCCTAAAACATCTTGGGAACCCCCTTAATGGTGGCTACAAACCCCCTTAAATAGCCCCCAAAAAACCCTAGCAAAAAGCCCTAAAAATCCCCTCCAACTCACGCACGAAACGGAGTCCGCGTACAACTTCAATTCTGGGCAAGTTACGACTCGGCCGAGTGGGGAAAGCTCACTCGGCCGAGTGAGAATTCCAGCACTGCAGCGTCGACTTGCAGAAATTCCCTAGATTTCATCCGACCTCCGATTCGCGCGTTCTTGGCGGCGTTGGAATCGTCATGAAGTCTACTATCTATAAAAAATATGAGAAAAATAATTTGATGGCTGGAATGATAGCAGATTTGAAAAGAGTAGGAGGATGTCTGAAAATCTGGGCGCAGTGTTTCCTCGGCATCACTCGGTCGAGTGGCAAATGTCACTCGGCCGAGGGGCATTTGGTACTCGGGCGGACGGCTTTCGTCACTCGGCCGAGTCAGGCTTCTGGGGCAGACTGACGGATTACAGTAAGTTGGACATTTTTGCTTGCCGTCGTCTGGGTGCCACTCGGGCGGACGGAGTCTCCGAACTCGGCCGAGTCGGCGTGCGATGCTCGGCCGAGTGCACGCTGATACATCTCTGTTGCGTGTCCAATCTGGCCGGCCGAGCGGGTTCTCAATGCTCGGCCGAGTGACTCCTTCACTCGGCCGAGTGGCATGCTGAAAATGCCCAATCTTCATCTTTTCGCTCCCCCGTCGCTCCTACGACGTTCTTTCTTCTTCCACTCCTCTTCCATTACAGAATAACCCTCAAAAGGGCCATGGTTGACACTCCGGAGTGGGTGCAAATCCTCTTGATCTCACAATCGATCCAAATCGCTCCATATTTCCTGAAATACGACAAAACCAAGAAATAGTGAAAAGTATCGCAATATTGTCGAATAATCGTGAAAAGCGTGATATGGGCGATTAAAACGGTATGCAAATATGCAGAAAAAAAGGTGTAAAATATGGAGTGATCAAAATCCCCCAAGCTTACCTCTTACTCGTCCTCGAGGAAGATAAGTAGAGAGACGAACTTAGGAGATGAAAATAAAGAAAATGAAATGAAAAAAGAAAGAACATGAGGTGGAAGGGGTCGCTAGATTCTTCTCTCAGATCTCAAGCCATCAGCTACACATCACGATAACTTGGAAAATACAAATCACATGCTATAAGGATTTCATATCTTACATAAACATGGTACTTGCAAGTTTTTAAGAACAACAAAAGGGATTCTCTAAATTCATACAATCGATTCATATCCACATCACGCATTTCATAGGATTTAATATACAAATATTGGCGATACACTTTTCAATCAAGAGTTATAACTGAAGCATATAAGAATCACGCCAAACATGCAATGGAGAATGGAATAAATCATGGCATTCACATATTTATATCAATTCATAAGAAATCTCCATAACTTAGGTATTTTGCTAAGTTTCAGCATTATCAAACTTCCTCATTCGTGCACCTCTACACTCTAATGTCGTACTCACTCATATGGTCAAATGAATTCAACCCCTCCAAGCTTAGCTTGAGGCATCGCATCTAAAGGAATATGATAGTGGAAAATGGGATTTTTCCCTTGGTTTTCCCAAGTATTTTGTGGCTCCAATAATGAGATAGAGAAACAATTTTTTTTCTTTTTTTTTCTTTTGGATCTTTTTTTTGTTTCTCACTTTTCTTTTTGGATTTTTGTAGGAGCTATTTGATTTGTATTTTTGGTTTTTGGCTTCTTTTTGGCTTTTTGGACTTTTTGGAGCAACCTTTTCTTTTGTAGGGATTTTTGGGAAATAGATGCGATATAAGTAGCTTTAAGAGGTGAGCTCAAGTGACATGTAGAGAATAAAAAGATATATGTGGAGAAAGAAATAATGTAACACTCGGTTCACTCTAAGATGTGCACGAACGGTTCAACGAAATAATACTTCAACTAAAACTCATATGTAAGCATGGATATTCTCAAATCATTTCAATAAATAGTGAAGTCAAGCAGTAAAGTTTACAACCATATCAGGCATGCAACAGAAGGTGAATAAGACAATAAAACTGATGCTTCAGTTATACAATTGATGCGTGAATCTTGGTGCACTTCCAACAAAAGCATACTAAACACTAATCCATACATTCAGGTTCAACTAATATCATGCATTCATATAGAGAAATCATCAAAATAATATATAAGCAAGCACATGGAAAGCATGATACTGAAATACTCTAAGTAGTATGGCAAGGACTAATTAGCATCGTGATGGTTGCTAAAGCAATAAGAGACATCATCATAAGGAACAAATCTAGCGAAAGGAGGAAAAGAAAATAAAGATATAAAATAAAAGAGAGGAAAGAAAAGAAAAACAAGCACGCAATATGATGCATGAACACACATAAAAGGAAAATAAGATGGAAAAATCAAAAAGATGATGCAAAAATTTTGAAAATTTTTAAAAATCCTAAAATGAAGTAAAAATGCAACTAATGCATCTAAATGGCATGGAAATGCACTCCCCCAAGCTTAAACCTCACATTGTCCTCAATGTGATCATAATGAAAGAATATGAGGAACAACGATAAATATGAGGGAGTTGAATGAAAAATGATGAAATGAATGACATGAAACACTAATGCAACTACATGCACATACAATGATGCATGAGAGCGCTTTCCCCCAAGCTTATACCAAACAATCCTATTCAAATGACTTGACCAAAAATGTCATGGCTTTGCAAAACGTGATCAAGTCAAATGAATAAGAAAGTGAGTATTCACTTGAAAGAAATGCTCGATGGTGGTGAGCAAAAGGATGTGGCATATCAAAATATGGAGAGGGGAATTAATATATATAATGGGTTTGGGGTGTAAAAGATTTTTGTTGCCGTCATATGAGGTAATATTTATTCAAGCAAATCTATACGGTCCTCTCGCTGTCGAGAGAATTCGTGTTTATTTAAAGCATAAAAATTTCTACACTACTGGATTGATATCACCTATAGCAAAAGGCGGATCCAGTATCTTTGCCGGTGCAGGCAACTGCTCCAACTGCTCCTTCCGTGGCTCTGCCAGGCGCACATGTCCACGGACACCAACGAACTCTAGCAATGCATCCTCCAGCATTCCCACAAGGACTCCACCTGTACCCTGCAGAGAATAGGATGCATCAGTTCGCTGCAAAAATTTCACCCTCATAATAAAAGTATTACAAAGAGGATCGTCAATAGAAATATATGAAATAAATAGTGGTGGACGATACTTCCCTGGAAATAATCCAATATCCTCACGTGCCGTGATAGCTGTCTCCACGGTGTCTTCTCTATGCTGCTCAGGTAAATCTAGATCATAGGTGTGGACCCCATCAAGATGCTCCTCATCATCGTCGGACTCATCCCAGTGCACCCCTTGATCATATTCATATGTGTCCATGGGTGCTAACTCCTTGCTCTCCTCCACATATACGTCCCATCGTACCTCTTGATCGTATGTACATGAATCCTGCAAAAGGCACGATGAATCATAAAAAACATCATACACTGGAGGGAAATCAAAGATAAAGGGCGAGGGAGTAAAGAGATCTCCCTGAAGGGGAGCCATAAGCTCTGTGGGGTAGTCCTCTGCGTCAGTGGGAGGATGAGGTGGCTGCGGAAGCTCTAATGGAGGAGGATAGTGCTCGGGATCCTCATGAATGGCTGTGTCCTCGTCCCGATGCATGACCTCCTCGGTGATAAGCTCTGGCTCTGTGTGTAAGGCCTCCTCAAAAGCATGCTCTGGCTCGATAGTGTGCTCATTTGCCTTCTCATCAACTATCAATGTAGGCTCTCCCTGGGATGGTGATGCTGGCTGCTCATGTGTGTCAGCTTGTGGGGATGTATCATGTGGAGGGGAATGCCCGCAAGATATCCGAAAATATAGTCTATCCCCCTCAAGTTTGACATGGATGTCCTCCTCAATTGTTCCTGCAGCTGAAACACGGTTCATAACAAAAACTGCAAATCGTAGCTCAAATGCATCACCTGTCGTAATGCTCTCTGAACCAGTGAACCTCACTGACTCCAAGAGACCCTCCAATAATCTCTGAAATGCGTCCTCCTCTGGCTGCGCATATGACTCAGTTTCTGCTTCCTTCACTGCCTCTTCGTCCATCCACTCTTCATATGCAATAGATGTATCGTAGGAAGTGGGATCGACGACGGCACATTCTGGCTCTGGCAGTAAGTCTGGCGATGCTTCTTGCCCATAAAATGAAGAAGCAGAACTGATATCTTTGGAAATCCCTTCAACCTTAAGCATGAGCATATTCATTTCAAGTTGCCTCTTCACCCGTTCCAATAGAAGGTTACCCTTTTCAAGCCCGGCTTGCACTTCAACCTGGTGTGCATGCATCTCATCAAAAAAGATCCTTTGTCTCTCATCAAGCTCGGGCCAGTGCATCTCCTCAAAAAGGTATTCGCCCATCTGAGCACTCTGATCAAAATAGTATTCTCTCATCTGAGCACTCTGATCATAATAGTATTCTCCCATCTGAGCACTCTGATCAAAATAGTAATCTCCCGTCTGAGCATTCTGATCAAAATCTGTGGTCCACGTAGTATAATCCATAGCACCTGATCAACAAAGATAAATACCTGGAGAAAAGATATCAGTGGCACAAAAGAATATAGAAATGATAATAATGGTGGCAGGGGTGAAAATTTCCTTTTTATTTATTTTTTTTTTTCGTAGTCTAATCAACCTAATTGTGACAAATTGGTACCAACGGAAACACCTCCCCGGCAACGGCGCCAAAAACTTGATCGCTCCAAAATGCAACCCAAGAGCACGACCAAATACTTGGTCGGCCCCGGATACACAACCGGAGAACGATTGTAGTTTTACCGCAAGCGCACGGCAAAGTGGCGAGCGGGTATCGAACACGAGGAGGTGGTGTTGGCTCCAATCAATCCTAGGTTGGTTTGACTACGGATGTTTTATTGGTGGAGATGGCTATGGTATGATATAATGGAAATGGTGGTGGATGTCAGTGTCGATGATAAAGAAATCGGTCAAATGTCGATTCAAATACAATATAATAAAAGAGGGAATTTGCCTTGCGACGATCCTGTCACAATCGTCGGGCAAAGTATGGGGATATAAAATCAAATAAAGACGTCTAGGGCTAGGGAATCCCCACTACGGACCGTCATGCATCATTGTGAATAGTGAATCTCAATATTACTAGACTTGCGTTGAGGTGAACTAGTCGCAACTTAATGGAGAACCAAGCTCACGCTCTCGCGCTATTGCCGGTCTATAGCAAACCTAGGTTAGGGCCCAATCTCTTGCAAACCCTAACCTAAGCCGCTAGCATGAGGATCGACATCATCGCCCAATCGCTCCTCGAGCCCACTCTCGTGCAAACTCGAGTTACGATCTAGGTTGTGATAGTTCGTATTCGTCCAATCTCTTGCAAACGAATATGTGTATAGATTTACAATTAAAAATCCTAGCTTTGGTCCAATCTCTTGCAAACCAAATCTAGAGAAACCCAATTGTAAACCTAAATCGAATATCTAGGCCTTCCCATCGATTAGAATCCAATCTCTTGCAAATCCCAAATCGATGGAAATCCCTAGCTATCCGTAGTAAATCAATCACAACCTAACCTCCTAGCAATTCTAGCAATTTGGAAATTCATTCATCACAAATATGAAATTAGATCCATAGGGTTCATCCCCAAACCCTAGAACAACAAATCTACTCTAGCATAGCAATAAGGATATAAGAATCAATAAAAACCATTGCTTGCATATAAAAAGATAGAAAATCAAAGATTCAAATAATAAGAATAGAAATACTTAGCTTAGATGAAGAATTCCAATCCAAATACAAGCTTTTTGATCCAAGAGGGGGCCTAGGGCATGGCCTAACCTCTAAAATAATCCTCCTAAAACATCTTGGGAACCCCTTTAATGGTGGCTACAAACCCCCTTAAATAGCCCCCAAAAAACCCTAGCAAAAAGCCCTAGAAATCTCCTCCAACTCACGCACGAAACGGAGTCCGCGTACAACTTCAATTCTGGGCAAGTTACGACTCGGCCGAGTGGGGAAAGCTCACTCGGCCGAGTGAGAATTCCAGCACTGCAGCGTCGACTTGCATAAATTCCCTAGATTTCATCCGACCTCCGATTCGCGCGTTCTTGGCGGCGTTGGAATCGTCATGAAGTCTACTATCCATAAAAAATATGAGAAAAATAATTTGATGGCTGGAATGATAGCAGATTTGAAAAGAGTAGGAGGATGTCTGAAAATCTGGGCGCCGTGTGTCCTCGGCATCACTCGGTCGAGTGGCAAATGTCACTCGGCCGAGGGGCATTTGGTACTCGGGCGGACGGCTTTCGTCACTCGGCCGAGTCAGGCTTCTGGGGCAGACTGACGGATTACAGTAAGTTGGACATTTTTGCTTGCCGTCGTCTGGGTGCCACTCGGGCGGACGGAGTCTCCGAACTCGGCCGAGTCGGCGTGCGATGCTCGGCCGAGTGCACGCTGATACATCTCTGTTGCGTGTCCGATCTGGCCAGCCGAGCGGGGCCTCAATGCTCGGCCGAGTGACTCCTTCACTCGGCCGAGTGGCATGCTGAAAATGCCCAATCTTCATCTTTTCGCTCCCCCGTCGCTCCTACGACGTTCTTTCTTCTTCCACTCCTCTTCCATTGCAGAATAACCCTCAAAAGGGCCATGGTTGACACTCCGGAGTGGGTGCAAATCCTCTTGATCTCACAATCGATCCAAATCGCTCCATATTTCCTGAAATACGACAAAACCAAGAAATAGTGAAAAGTATCGCAATATTGTCGAATAATCGTGAAAAGCGTGATATGGGCGATCAAAACGGTATGCAAATATGCAGAAAAAAAGGTGTAAAATATGGAGTGATCAACAGCCTGCCGAAAAGCCTGCCCCTACGGAACAAGAGCTGCTCCACGTCCAGCAGGAACTGACGCTCGCTGCTGCAACGGCTATGCTGCAACAGGTGCCCTCCGCAGCTGATTCGCATGCTGACAATCCTTCGCGGCATGGGAAGCATCACCACAAACCAGACACTGGCCCAAAAACTTCCGACACTGATCCTTGATGTGGCCAGGCTTGCCGCAGAAATGGCAAGACTTCAGAATAGGCCCTCCTGGCCTCTTAAACTGAGCAGACTGATTAGGCCTGAATTCAGGTCTAACCACAGCTCTCGCCTGTTCCACAGGCCTCTTCCCAGCACCAACAACAGACCCCCTCCTCTGGTTCACGAGCAGCTCCTGCCTCTTGGCTGCTACTAGAACCTTCTGATAAGACTCCCGGTCAGAAGAGGTCACAAAACTCTGGAGCTCCGAAGCAAGTCCCTGCAGGAACCTCTGAGCTCTCTCCTCAGCGTCCTGCACCATCTTTGGTACAAACCGACTCAGCCTCATGAACTCTTGGTGATACATGTCCACCGATGAGTTCCCTTGCTTCAAATCGATAAAACGCTGCAGCATCTCCTCCCTGGCAGCTTTCGGGAAGAACTCTCCCTCAAATCTGGCCTTGAAGGTAGCCCAAGCTATCGGCTCCACCAATAACTTCTCTTCCGAATCCCACCAATTCTGAGCATTATCCTTGAGTTGCCTCTTCGCCAAATCAACCCATCCAGCCGGGGTGATCTTGGCCATCTTCAGATTGTCCTCGATGTTCCGAATCCACTCATCGGCAGTCAGAGGACCCTCAGACCCATCAAAATACGTGGGACCCAGCTCCTGAAATTGCTTCGCTCCTGGCTCAGAGCGAGGGGCATCCGGAAGAGCCCGGGCAGCTCGAGCAAGTGGAGCATTCTGGACTTGCAGGAGCACGCCCTGCTGCACTTGCATCATCTGGAGCATCATCCGCATCATCTCACCGCTGGTGGGTTCCCGCTCAGGCTCCTTATCATGAGGGATCGCACCACTACCCCCACCACGGGTGAAACGTCTTCCTGCCATCTAGTGACACAGAAAACGAATCAGATTAGACTCATAGCTTATGACATCAGACGTCGAACTTAATTTATTGGACATTCTAATATTATTATCGCCATTCCAAAAATTGCAGTTACAGAAGGACCTGCATGGGCCACCAACAAAACCTGTCACGACCCGCTTCCCTAAAATGGAGGCGAGACGTGAAAAGGTCCGCACGAGAGTGGAGCTGTGAAGCCCCAAACCCGATAAGCGTCAATAAAACATAAGCAGGTCCCTGTAACCACAACGGAACAACAATAATAATACAAGGAGAGACTGATAATAAAATCTCACATCTCAGGCAATGTCCAACATGAATATAAGTCCAACATCCAGAAAAGCCACCAGGCTAAAAGAAAGAGTCTAAAGGCCCAGAACAAGGCCAACAAAAGCAACGACATAACAAAGTATAGGTGCTACGCACCGATAACAAAACAACTGTCTAACAAAAGTAAAACACAACGAAGACACTAGGACTGGTCCCCAGTGTCCACGTACTCCCCGTCAAACACAAGCTCGGGCTCGGCGTCAGCAAACACCTCGTCCTCAACGAGGTACTCAGGCTCAGGATCTAACATGTGTCACCCAAAAGAGTAAAGGGGCACATGTCAGCAAGTCTAAAAGACTTGGGCAAGGAAGCTGAAAATAAGGCAACTAGCAACCTAGCAGTTATGGTATGCATGACATGGCAGTTATAACATGAGTGCACAATCAAGACATGGCAAGACAATTTGTACAAGAGAACAATCATCGGGACAAGACAAGAGTAGCCAAGCTACTATCAATCTCAATCAATTCACTATTCATGTTTTTTGTAGATGTTTACGCCTTACAGCTGAATGGTTTCACATTCGCTGATTGGCCGCTTAACAACTACCCCAAAAACCAGAGTTTATGCCTTACCACTGCAGTTGCTGATCGGGCAGACTCCCAGTTGATTGGCCGCTTAACTCTTACCCCCAATACCCACACGTAATTGAGCCAGGGTCCCCGCACATGAGCTCAGCTAGTGAGCCTAGGGTTGCCCCGCACATGAGCTCGCATTCTTAAACATTTGGCGTAGGGGTGCACCTAGCCGGAAACAAGCAATTCGGGCATTGGCTATCAACCAACACATGGCCCGCTTCTGGAACACGAGCCAGGAACACAAGCATTTGTAGCAAAGCTATGCAATCACAGAAACACTTAAAGAATGCAATGACATGACAATTAATTTGCGTACCGTTAATGGAAAGTAAACATGACATGGTAATTGTGCAACATGCTAAATGTCGGAACTAGCTTCGTTGTCAAGCTAGTTCCCCAATTTGCGCCTAGGCGAGTATCATTTCGTCGCCTAGCCTCTTTTACGCCTATAACAAGCAAATGGCCTAAAACATGGCCTAAACCCTAAGTGGCAAGTTTCACGTGCCTAGCACCGGGGATGACGACCACTTCGTCACACGGATGCCAATCTACGGGGAAAATCGCTGTTATGGGGAAACATTCATCAAACAACATGAAATTTTATTAGGGTTTCATAAAAATATAAATAGGTTATGAAAACAACGGTAGATCGATTTCTTACCGAGAGGAGGCGGAAGAAACACTCCGGGGAACCCTAGGATCAGATCTGGAAGCAAATGGAGAAGTTTGGGGAAACTAGGGTTTTGAGGGATTTGGGGATTTTGATGGATTTGATGAGATTTTGGGGAAGATGAGGGGTAGATAGAGTGGATGGATGGTTTGGATGATGGATTTAAGGCTTGGAATGAAGGGATGAAGCTTGGAGGAAGATGGGGGCTCAAGGGGGAAGATTTTATGGTTTTGGGTCGTGTTGAGGAAGAAGAAAACGTTTGGGATGGGTTTAAATAGGTTGGGCTGGCGGCTGCCCAGAAATTAGGGTTTTAACACAGATTAGTCGGTCAAAGAGCAACCACTGACCGACTAGTTTGGCAACTAGTCGGTCGGTCGACCAACGCAGACCGACTAAGTGTAAACAGTAACTCCTGAACGAAAATAGGATTTTAGAGTTAGTCGGGCCATGAACAAATACTGACCGACTAGTTTAGCATCTAGTCGGTCGATGAACGTTCTTAGACCGACTAAGAGTAAACAGTAACTCAACTAAAATTAAGATGATGTGTTAGTCGGTTAAAGAAGCATTGCTGACCGACTAGTTTGCAACCTAGTCGGTCAACCAACGTTCTTAGACCGACTAACGATAAACAGTAACTCCTGAATAATTTAGAAAGCTAACTAGTCGGTCCAAGAAGGATTGCCGACCGACTGGATCATCATCTAGTCGGTCGGTGCCCCTTCTTATACCGGCTAATGAGCACAAAGAGTTCCGATACGGAGCGCGGAGCTCCGGGATCGATTCCTAAGACTCCTAGGCTTGATCTAATAGTTAGATACGACCGTTATGAAGCCTGTCACGAATGACATACTTCAAAATCGACGATCCTAAGGAAGAAACGAGAAAATACGACGAATCGATCGAAAATGAAAGCTACGGAGACGAAAACCACACATGAGGAGAAAATCCGCCTAAACATATATTATATTATAATAAATCCAGATACATGAAAAGCAGTCGTTACAGAATTAGTCGGTCAACATTTGTTCTTGGACCGACTAAGTCAAGTTGTGCTCAGACTTCAGTGTTATCTGTTAGTCGGTCTCAGTTGAGTAACCGACCGACTAGTTGTGAAACTAGTCGGTCAGCTACTCTTCTTGTACCGACTAGTTCCTTTAGTCTGTGCTTCAACCTTTTGGCTGTTCTTCCATTAGTCGGTATACGTTAATTGACCGACCGACTAGTTGATGAACTAGTCGGTCGGTAGTTGTTCTTTGACCGACTAGTTGGGTACAGAAAAGAGCCGTTGGAGCATTTAATGACTCGAATTTCTTTCTCTCTCTCTCCTCTATCCTATAAATAATTGTTGAGCTGCATTCATTGCAGTCAAGGCTGATATTATTGCAAGTTTAGAGATCAAGAGAAATCATTCCAAGCTCATTCAAAGCTCTTTCATTCCATTCAATAATCTCTCCTCACTCTTACTTCCAAAGAGAGATTCATTGAGTGTGAAGCCTTCCAAGCCAAGTGCTTGATTCTAGGTCACCAACATCCCCATAGCTCTCCATCGCTGATTTACATCTTGGAGCTAGGGTTTGGTGCCACTTCTTCTTCCTCAAAATCATACTTGCCCTAATTCGTAAGCATTACTCAAGGCATATGTATTTTGTCGGTAAGAAGTTATATTTCATTTCAATTTCATATTGTAAGTTTCACTCTCGGTTGTGAGAGTGTGGTTGTGATCCCGGGTTGTGGGAGTCACAAATTACTTTGTGTATGATTTGACTTGTGGAGGTTTTTCACATGTATTTCATAGTGGAAATCTTGAGTTAGGGTTTCTAACTCAAGTATCCGGAGGGGATCCGGGTGGTTGGGACGTAGGATCACCGGGAACAAGTCGGGGAGACTTGGGTGGATCCGAACCCAGTAATATCGTTGTTTGCAATTGTTTCTTTGTTGTCTAACATTTACATTTCCGCATTTTCCGCATTGTTTGGTAGAGTTTGCAAGTAATTAGGAATTAGCCTCTTAATTATTTTAAAGTACTATTCACCCCCCCTCTAGTACTTATGCAGTAGCTTAGCAGGGCATTACATTTGGTATCAGAGCCAAGTCTATAGCTATGTCTGCCAACGACAACAAGACCGTTCGTCCACCTTCCGACTATGGCACCTTCAGGAACCGTGAAGGAGCGTCCTCGGTGATGGAAGGACATTCCTCAACGAGGCCTCCATTCTTCAACGATACCAACTACGAGTACTGGAAATGCCGGATGGAAACTTTCCTCCGGAGTGCATCTCTATGGAGGACCACGATGAAGGAATACGTCGAGCCCGCCGAAGAAGACTTTAAGAAATGGACAACCGCGGAGGTCACCGCGGAGGTAAGCAATGCCAAGGCAATGAACGCCTTGCAATGCGCATTGGAGCCCGAGGACTTCAATAAGATATGCACATGTAAGAGTGCATATCAAATTTGGAACTCCCTCCTCATACTACATGAAGGGACGAGTAGGGTAAGAGACTCTAAACTCGTTGTTGTTAACAAAGATTACGAAATGTTTCATATGCAACAGGGTGAGAAGATGAAGGAGTATTATGCTCTCTTCGTCGACATCATAAACGAGTTGGAGGCTCTCGGCAAAACCTACACCCAAAAGGAGAAGTGTTCGAAGCTTATCGAAGGACTTCCTTCTTCTTGGGAAAAGCGTACCTTCGCCATCGATGAAGGTAATGATATGAATAAGTACACCGTAGTTCAACTAATGGGTACTTTAATGTCATACGAGGTACGCAAGGATATCAAGTTAAAATTGCAGGAAAAGATGAAGTCCTACCTAAAGCAAGACGAGCCAAAGAAGAAGGCTATTGCTTTCAAGGCCGCTCCATCCACATCCACATCAACTAATGATGAAGACTCGGAAAACGAGTTGGACTTGGAGTCCATGGCACTCATGGCCAAGAAGTTCAACCGTTTCTTCCGAAAAGGTAACTATAAGAACAAAGCTAAATTTGGTTCTTCTAACGCCTCCTCCTCTCCTTTGTGTTTCAAGTGCAATAAGCCAGGACACATGAAAGCGGAGTGTCCTCTAAATAAGCAAAAGGAGAAGTGGAAGGCGTCGAAATTCGATAAGTCCAAGAAGTACAAAAAGGGGTACAAAAAGGGACTTGTCGGAGCAACATTCACCGAC
Source organism: Scilla litardierei (assembly GCA_030789695.1). Taxonomy (NCBI): domain Eukaryota; kingdom Viridiplantae; phylum Streptophyta; class Magnoliopsida; order Asparagales; family Asparagaceae; genus Scilla; species Scilla litardierei. The sequence goes on from CM061132.1 coordinate 65,409,625, forward strand.
TCCGAGGATTCCTCAAGCGGAGAGTCAGACGATGAGCAAGTGGAGCAAGCGCACATGTGCTTCATGGCAAGAGAGGAGCATGATCAAGGATCTTCCTCTTCCGATGATAGCGACAACGAAGGCGATGAGGTAACTATGGATGACCTTAGGAATGCTAATTCTCAATTATGGTCTAAGTATACTAAATTAGTAAATAGGTATACTAAAGTAAAAGATGACTTAGCTAGCATTCAAACCTCGCCTAAAACTATCATCACCAATAACGACACCGTTGTTGAAGAGTTGAAGAATGAGATTGTTAATCTCAAGACTCAACTTGATCATGTTAGCATTGAGGATCCGGAAGAACATAAGATAGAGGATTTGACTTCTCAAAACTCGACTTTAAGTATTGAGAATGAGAATCTTAAATCTCGTGTTTATGTGCTCACATCGCAAGTATCCAATTTGGATACTTCTATGCGTTCTCTCACCGAGAAATATAAGAACACATTAGGCCGAATTAATAAATTCAATAAGGGTAAGGACCATTTGGATAAAATCCTAAATGACTTACTTCCGGCCAATCACCACATTGGCTTGGGGTATACGATGGGAAGTTCATCCAAATCGGCCACTACTTTTGTTAGGCCAACTTCCGATGACTCAACGAGTGGTAGCAAACACTCTATTGGTAGTTCTTCTACCAATGGTGCTTCCACCTCGTTCACACCCTCTTTCGGAAAGAAACCCACTTTGGGTGGACCTCCAAAGAAGGGGCATGCTTATATGTACACCAATACCATGCCACGTAGGAACACAAGTCCTACTCCACCGGCTCACACATATGATGATTTCTATGCTACACGCTCACGGGCACGTGCACACCATGTGAGACACCCTCACGCACATGTTCCTTCACATGCATATATTCACCCACATCATCGTATGAATAACTATCCACATGCACCATTCCATCATGTTCCTTATGCCTATCCACGACATGCATCACGTAGAAACCAACAACGCATGTATGCACCCAATAGGATGAGGGCTCCCAAGATTTTCACTATTTGGAGCCCAAAGGACACAAGCATGGATGAAAAACAAGTTTACATGAATGCTTATTTTTCGGATGTTGTGCATAGTAGAAATTATGTGGGAAAGTCTAAGTCCAATTGGACTTGGCTTCCAAAGGTCTAATCTTTTGGACCCAATGACCTTGGGTACCATGATATGAAATTTTCTATCTTTAGGTACTCAAGGAAAAGAAAACGAAAAGGAGCAACAAATTTAAATTTAGCTCCAAGGGGAATTGGATACTCGATAGCGGGTGTTCAAAACACATGACGGGTGACGCTCAATTGCTCTCCGGAGTGGTTCCCATTGCAAATGGAAACCGCGTCGTATTTGGAGGCAACGAGAGCGGAACCATCATAGGTGTTGGTAAAGTGGGTAATCCTTATAAACCCCTTATATGTGATGTTTACCTTGTTAAAGGATTAAACCACAATCTCATTTCAATAAGTCAACTTTGTGACAAAGGTTACAAAGTTAACTTTGCGAAAGGAATGTGCCATATTTTAAGAAAAGATAATAATGAATTATTGTTTTCCGGCACACGCCATAAGGATATATATATCCTAGATCTTCCAAGATCACATGAACAATGTCTTATTGCCAACACAAGTGAACAACACTTAAGGCATAGACGTTTTGGTCATGTGAACTTTGGAACACTTTTTAAGCTTTCCAAGTTAAATTCTATTAGAGGCTTCCCTAAGCTTGTCTTTCAAAAGAAAAGCTTTTGTGACTCGTGTCAACGAGGCAAGCTTCCAAAATCTTCATTTAAACCTAAAAAAAGCATTTCCTCTAAGCGGCCTCTAGAGCTATTACATCTAGATTTATTTGGGCCAACTAGAGTTGCTTCATTAGGTAATGCTAGATATGGACTTGTCATCGTTGATGACTTTTCTAGGTTTACTTGGGTATTTTCATTGTGTAATAAAAATGAAGCATTTGAAAACTTCACAATTTTTGTTAAGAAAGTACAAAATCTCTTAGGAACCACCATTGTCACTATTCGTAGTGATCATGGAGGTGAATTTAAAAATGAGTCTTTTGAGACATTTTGTGATGAAGTTGGTATTACACACACCTTCTCTTTCCCTCGTGCACCTCCTCAAAATGGTGTAGTTGAGAGAAAGAATAGGACGCTAGTGGAGTGTGCTCGCACTATGCTTGATGATAGCCAACTTGGCCATCAATTTTGGGCAGAAGCGGTACACACCGCTTGCTATGTGTTTAATAGAATACTTTTGAGGCCCGGCACTAAACAAACTTGTTATGAATTGTTGTTTGGTAGGTTGACTCAAGTTAAACATTTTCGTGTTTTTGGTTCAAAATGTTTTATTAAGAACACGTATGGTAGTTTGGACAAATTCGATCCAAGATCCGATGAGGGGATTTTTGTTGGATATTCTTCGCGTAGCAAAGCCTACCGGATATTCAACAAACGAACCTCAACGATCGAGGAATCGCTTCATGTGTCATTTAATGAAGGATTTGTTCCAACTAGAATTACTAATGATGATGACTCTATGGATGTCTTATGTTATTTAATTGGTAATTCTAACTCTAATGATTCAATTGATTCTATTGAGACTAACCCGTCTAATGAAGTTGTTGAGAATGTTCCTAGTGATCAAGGTATTCCCAAACGGCTTCATACCGTTCGTAACCATCCTCATGAGCAAGTCATTGGCAATATCCTTGATAGTGTCAAGACGAGATCGCAAGTGAACTTCTTCGCTCATTGTGCCTTTGCCTCCTCAATAGAGCCAAAGAATGTTAATGAAGCATGCGAAGATAGCGCTTGGATCTTAGCCATGGAGGAGGAACTCATTCAATTCGAGAGGAATGAAGTTTGGGAGCTTGTTCCATTGCCATCGAAGAACCACACCGTCATAGGGACAAAGTGGATCTTCAAGAACAAAACCGACGAAAACCAAGTCGTCGTCCGGAACAAAGCTCGGTTAGTTGCTCAAGGCTACCGTCAAGAGGAAGGTATTGATTTCGAAGAATCCTTCGCTCCGGTAGCTAGATTAGAATCAATTAGATTATTACTGTCTTTTGCATGCCATAAGGATTTTAAATTATTTCAAATGGATGTTAAAAGTGCATTTTTAAATGGAGATGTTGTTGAGGAAGTTTATGTTTCTCAACCTCCGGGCTTTATTAATGAAAAATTTCCAAATCATGTTTTTAAACTAAAGAAAGCGCTTTACGGTTTGAGACAAGCTCCTCGAGCTTGGTATGATCGCATAAAGAATTTTCTTTTGGATTTGGGTTTTAAAATGGGAGAAGTTGATTCCACATTATTTGTTAAGTATTCGAATAATGATATAATTTTAGTTCAAATATATGTTGATGATATCATTTTCGGTGCTACTAACTTTGCTCTTTGCGAAGAGTTTTCTAATGTGATGAAGGATCAATTTGAGATGAGCCACATGGGTGAGCTCAAATATTTCTTAGGTCTCCAAATTCGCCAAATGGACGATGCAATCTTCATCCACCAAACGAAGTATACGGTGGAGTTGCTAAAGCGATTTGGAATGGAGAATGCCTCCGGGAAAAAGACTCCAATGAGCACGACTACGCATCTTGATAAGGATACGGGCGGTAAGGATGTAGACATTCGTCTATATCGAGGTATGATAGGTAGTTTACTTTATCTTACCGCAAGTAGGCCCGATATTATGTTTGCCGTATGCGTATGTGCTCGTTATCAGTCTCAACCTAAGGATTCTCACTTAGTAGCGGTAAAACGTATTTTTCGCTATCTAAGTTACACTTTAGATTTTGGATTACTTTATCCGAAATCTAGCACATATGAGTTAATCTCATATAGTGATGCCGATTATGCGGGATGCAAATCTGACAGGAAGAGTACTAGTGGCACTTGCCATTTTATCGGAAATTCCCTTGTCTCTTGGTTTTCCAAGAAGCAAAATTCTGTATCACTTTCAACCACCGAGGCGGAATACATTGCCGCAGGTGTCGCGTGTGCTCAAGTTCTTTGGATGAGACACACACTTAAAGACTTTGGTATAAACTGTGATACTTGCCCTATCATGGTTGACAACCAAAGTGCAATATGTCTTTCCAAGAACCCGGTACACCATTCCCGTTCGAAACACATAGATGTCCGACACCATTTCTTAGATGATCATGTTTCTAAAAAGGACATCATATTAGTGTACGTTGAAACCCAGAAGCAAATCACCGATATTTTCACGAAACCCCTAAAGGAGGACTCCTTTGTGCGGTTACGTCGAGAATTGGGGATTATGGGTGAATCCGAGATATAGGATTCATTTTTATTCAATATTCTTGCATGCTATTCTATTCGTTATATTTGCTCATGCTTGAAGTATTGAAATCTTCTGGATTTTTGTTGAATTTTCGGAATTTTCGCTCGATTTGTGCGTAATCGTCAAATTTCTGTTTTTCGATGTTTAATGGGGTAGTATAATGATTAATGAGAGTGTTTTGATGTCTCATCCAAGTGTGATTAGGAGAGAAATCTAATTTCATTGATTTTCAATTTTTGGACCTCTTTAGTCGGTTCATGTTCAATGACCGACCGACTAGATTGAGATCTAGTCGGTCGGTCAGTGAGCTTGGTCCTTAAATGAACACAGACCGACTAATTCTTGTCAGTTAAATTGGGTTCTGCCACTGTTTGCAACTAGTCGGTTCAAGCTCATTGACCGACCGACTAGATCGTAATCTAGTCGGTCAGTGCTTGAACTGTGACCGACTAGTTGTGACGGGGGCAATTGCGTCTTTTGGCTTCTAATCGACTTATTAAGTCAAATCGACCGACTTCTTCCGTGTTTAGTCGATCAAAACCCTTCTCTAGCTCGAAACTCCCAAACCCCCGCTCGACTCTCTTCGACTTCCGTCGATCTCTGGCGTCTTTTCCGTTCATCCACCGCCGTCAATCTCCCTCTTCTTTCCATACTCCTACCGATTCCGATTCCGATACCGAGTATAGACCTGAGCCTGAGACTCATAGGGAACCCACTCCTCCTACCCATCCTGAGTCTAGCTCCCGACCTCGTACATCTACACGTAAGCCTAAGGGAAAGGCTCCGATGCTGGTAGGCGGTGTCGATATCTCGTTGTGTCGCGATGACCCTTTGTGTCTCGCGGCTTACAACCGTATCGAGCATTGCCCACTGCTTCTGGAGCATTTCGTCTAGTTTAGTGACTTCCTAAGCCTCGTCGATCTTCTTTCGTCCTCCGGTCTACTCGATTACCTTCGATACGACCCGAAGGCGAACCCTCACCCCTACCCTCGCCTAGTTAAACTATTCTATGACAATAGGATCCGGGGTCAGTACGATGCGACCCACTCGATTGAGACGACTGTTTTGGGGACTCCTATAGTCCTCACAGCAGAAACCTTAGGAGGGATTTTGGGTATCTCCTTGTCTGGCCTCCTCCCCTCTGACATTTCTGTTGATGATATCACATCCCTCGATCAGGTCGTCCTATCTCAGATTTTTCATCAGATTCCTCCCGCCATGATTGGTGTGCCCTCCAAATCCTTCAAGCCTAATGCATGGGTCCTCAATTTGATTCTGAAGTCGTGCTTGCTTCCCAAGTACGGCTCCTCATCTCTTCCGTCCCAGCCTTTTCTGAAGTTGATCTATGCTATTTTCATGGGGAGCTCGATTAACTGGGCTCGCATTATACTTGATAAGATGGACTCTTTTGAGTGTATTTGCAAGACCACGAAGTCGGCTCACATCCCCTTCCCGTGCTTGTTGACCCTTGTTTTTCGTCACTTCCGTGTCACACTTCCTCGTGACGATGAGCGTCCACTTGGTCCTCCCCTGAACGCGACGGCCGTCAAGAAGTCTCTTGCGGCGCTCCGTCACGTTCAGAGGACGACACCTTCAGCGTCTGCCTCTGCTTCTGCCTCAGCTGCTTCCTCTACCAGTCTTGCTGATGTCGTTCGTTCGATCCGTCGTTTAGAGTCTCGTCAGGCTCGTTCTGAGGATATTCTCAGCTGTATCGCTCGACACCATGGTATTGAGATCCTTCCGTCTTTTTCTGACGAGGATGAGTTGGACGAGGAGGACATTGAGGAGCTTTGTCGTGCTTCTACTCGTGCCCCCAAGGGCACTTCTGGTGCTGCTGCTGCTGCTTCGTCTGCTGGTGCCCCCGAGAGCACACCTGTTGCCACCGCTCCTGCGGTGGATGCTACCACTGGTGCTCCCGAGGCCACTGCCGTCGCTGCTCCTGAGATCGTCTCTTCTGCCGTGCCTGAGACTTCTGCCGTTGATCCAGCTGACATTCCTGATGTTCCTGTGACCACCACTTCTCCTGCAGAGCCTGCTGCTGCTGCAGATCCTGCCGCTTCCTCTTGAGCTTCCTTGAGGACTCTCCGATGCTCCTTGGATGATACATCTAGTGTGAGAGAGTTTTGGTTAGGATAGAGTGGGGTTCTGGATTATTTTGATGTACTTTGATGATGTTGTATGTTGCATGACACTCTGATATCTGTCTGATATGATGTTGTATTTTGTGCACCGATCAGTGGATCAATGTTTTTGTATGTCAGTGATGTTTATTTTTGATGTACTCTGGTTCATCCTTATTATATGTATACATCGCAGTTGACATTTCATTCTATTTGTGCACATTATATTTTTTTTGTCTCTGATGTTTTATTTTGTCGCTCGACGAAAATAACTTGGTTTAATAGAACTTTGTTTTATGGAAACATAGAATTGTTTTCCATGCACTAAATTAACCAAGAATGTTGATATTGGAGAGTATATTCCATAACTCAATCCGTAAAATTGATTTGAGTTTTGATGATTTCGTTTTACGACTTTCGACTATACTTTCATTGACACGCCTTGATTTTACTTGTATTTTTTCTTTGGTGTCACGTGAACCGTCGTCGTTTTCTACGACTCCCGTGCTTTTATTTGAAGCCATTGTTGTCGTTGATCTCCTCCCGCTCTTTTTGCTAATGCCAAAGGGGGAGAGATATAATAATAACGATGTGCTAAATGATAATTTAAAGAACTATTCCAAGAATCTAATTTGATATGTTAGATTCAGGGGGAGTTAAGATATATAAATGGATTTTCAAATCCGATATTTCAATAACCAACTTTTGGTATTCGAAATTTCAATAATCGATTCTCATTTATATACTTTACTCGTCTGCTTGATGCGTATTATTATTGTTTAATTTGGAATTAACGTGTCATCAATGCAGGGGGAGTAAGTAAATTACATTTGAATCATTATTTTTTATTATTATTTATGTTGGTTTGTCATCACCAAAAAGGGGGAGAATGTTGGATATTGGACTCCCCGGATTTGGTTTTGGATGATGAACAAACATAAATATATCGTGAACTAACACTGTGTGAGCGCAGTTATGGAGATCGTCGCCAAATTCATATGAATATCAATTACGACGTCTCAAGACTTCTCAAAGCACGTGATCGTATGCCTAAAGCTTCGTTGAAGCTTATGGACCATTTTAGAAGTCATGAAGATTCGATTGAAGCTATTGAAGACGGTATCGTCAAGTTTTATTTATAGTCTTTAAGCTTCTTTCGTAGAATGTTAAGCCTTGAGTAGGTCTTACGGTTTAAATCTTCATAACGCTCATATCTTAGCTCTAGGATCTTAGTAGAAGTCCATACAATCTTTCCCAAAGCTTCGCGCTTCGATTCGTGACTTCTTGTGCATGTTAGTTGGTTCAAGAAGAAGAACTGACCGACTAGATGGTGATCTAGTCGGTCGGCAAAGCTTCTTGGACCGACTAGTTTCTGTCAGTCAATTCTAAGCTCTTTACTGTTTACAGTTAGTCGGTCTAAGTTGACTCACCGACCGACTAGTTTGTAAACTAGTCGGTCAGTGATGCTTCTGTGACCGACTAGTTGAGCTTTCCCTGTACATGCACATTTGAGCCAGAGCTACTGTTTATCTTTAGTCGGTCTGTGTTCATTGATCGACCGACTAGTTGATGAACTAGTCGGTCAACGTTCCTTCTTGGACCGACTAGTTTAGCTTTACTGTACATGCCAATTTTCACCTAACTTACTGTTTATCGTTAGTCGGTTTATGCTCATTTGGCGACCGACTAGTTGGTGAATTAGTCGGTCAACATTTGTTTTTGGACCGACTAAGTCAAGTTGTGCTCAGACTTCAGTGTTATCTGTTAGTCGGTCTCAGTTGAGTAACCGACCGACTAGTTGTGAAACTAGTCGGTCAGCTACTCTTCTTGGACCGACTAGTTCCTTTAGTCTGTGCTTCAACCTTTTGGCTGTTCTTCCATTAGTCGGTATACGTTAATTGACCGACCGACTAGTTGATGAACTAGTCGGTCGGTAGTTGTTCTTTGACCGACTAGTTGGGTACAGAAAAGAGCCGTTGGAGCATTTAATGACTCGAATTTCTTTCTCTCTCTCCTCTATCCTATAAATACTTGTTGAGCTGCATTCATTGCAGTCAAGGCTGATATTATTGCAAGTTTAGAGATCAAGAGAAATCATTACAAGCTCATTCAAAGCTCTTTCATTCCATTCAATAATCTCTCCTCACTCTTACTTCCAAAGAGTGATTCATTGAGTGTGAAGCCTTCCAAGCCAAGTGCTTGATTCTAGGTCACCAACATCCCCATAGCCCTCCATCGCTGATCTACATCTTGGAGCTAGGGTTTGGTGCCACTTCTTCTTCCTCAAAATCATCCTTGCCCTAATGCGTAAGCATTACTCAAGGCATAGGTATTTTGTCGGTAAGAAGTTATATTTCATTTCAATTTCATATTGTAAGTTTCACTCTCGGTTGTGAGAGTGTGGTTGTGATCCCGGGTTGTGGGAGTCACAAATTACTTTGTGTATGATTTGAATTGTGGAGGTTTTTCACAAGTATTTCATAGTGGAAATCTTGAGTTAGGGTTTCTAACTCAAGTATCCGGAGGGGATCCGGGTGTTTGGGACGTAGGATCACCGGGAACAAGTCGGGGAGACTTGGGTGGATCCGAACCCAGTAATATCGTTGTTTGCGATTGTTTCTTTGTTGTCTAACATTTACATTTCCGCATTTTCCGCATTGTTTGGCAGAGTTTGCAAGTAATTAGGAATTAGCCTCTTAATTATTTTAAAGTAATATTCACCCCCCCTCTAGTACTTGTGCAGTAGCTTAGCAGGGCATTACAAGCACTTCCGTTTTGGTGTCAGTTTGTCGTCCATGCTTGAAACCGGGCAGCGTTGAGTGATGAATGATCGTAATTCATTCAAAAAAGTTGGATTTCGTTTCAGTAGGATTTTTGCGTCGAATTTTGGGATAACAGTTACGGATTCGAGTAACGAACGGAGCGTGTGTGGATAGCGCCATGTTGGGACATTAGGAGCAGGGTGAGAGTTTTACTGAAAGCTATTTGAGGAAGACAATAGAGATATGGTCACCAAATGGTGAAGTCACCACTCTCGAAGGTTATTGGTCAAATGGTCTAAGGGCCGAGAACCAACCCACTTAATTTTTGGACCTAAAATTTAACATCTGTACATACCAAAGGCCTTCGTTTTGTTTGGATGGGCTTACATTCGATTATCAAAGGCTCATTTAATACATATAATTTTAATTATTTATTTTACATTCAATTATAGGCTCATTTAATACAAACAATTTTTATTATTTATTTTGCATTCAATTATCAATTATTTCATTAATTACATACAAGTTTGGGCTTACATTCAGGAGTCGAAGCCGCTCGCGCCGAAGCCCCTAAATTTTTTATGCTAAATTGTTGTTTGGCACCGAAGGCATCCACGCTGAATTTGTTGTTCTATGCTAATTTGTTGTTTCGCACCGAAGCCGTCCGCGCTGAAATTGTTGTTCCGTGTCGAAGGCGCCTACGCTGAATTTGTTGTTCCGCGCAGAAGGCACATGTGCCGAATTTGTTGTACTACGCTAATTTGTTGTTCTGCACCGAAGGAGACTGTGCCGAATTTGTTGTTTCGTGTCGAAGGCGCCTGTGTCGAATTTATTATTTCGTGCAGAAGGCGCCCGCGCCGAATTTGTTGTTCCGTGCCAAAGCCGTCCGTGCCGCTAAATATTTTTACGCTAATTTTTTATTCTTTTAAATTTTGGCTGTAGAAATAATTTGTTGGGGAACGAAGATTTCGCATGGAAAAATCTTAAATGAACCGTGCCCGCGGGCACGGTTTATGACTATTGTATGTGTGTGTATATATATATACATACACACATATATATATACATATGCCCACGAGAGGGTGTCCTAGTGGTAAGTCATTCCGCTCCAAAGCCAAGGGGTGCGGGGTTTGAGGCCTATGGCCATCGTGACTTGGTAATTGTTGTGGAATTTGTTGTGGAATTATTTACCCTGGGGCTATATCTCCCCTCTCGAACTAACCCGGGGGCCGTTGGGGGTACGGCGGTCACCCCCCAGTTTGCATAGTCTCGACCGGGCTCTCGCCTTACCCTCCTAAAAAAAGCCAAAGGCAGGGGAGGGGGTTGGGGATTTTTCTGGGTTTTCAATATATACATACTTATATATGTATACACATATACATATACATATACATATACATATACATATACATACACATATGCTTGCCGGAGACCGGATCTGATAGTTGCTGCGTGTTATCGGTTGTCTTCGCTGGCAACCGGCCGGTCTCCGGCACAACTCAGGCCGCGTCCGGCGCTCTGATTCCGGCCACCGCTCTGATCCGGCCGTCGAAGATCAGATCCTCTGAGATCCGCTTGGGGGCGTTCTAATCCGCTCAGATCTAACCTCCGGCGCCCTCAGATCAGGCGCTCTCATCCGGTCCGGTCTTAGATCCGGTCAACGACGTCACAGATCCGGTCTTTTCGGCTCTCAGATCCGGTCGACTCCGGTCGACGACAGCGGTTCTCCACTTCTGTAGGGCTCCGATGTTCTCCGCTCTTAGATCCGATCGACGTCACAGATCCGGTCGGAATCACAGGTCCGGTCAATGAGGGTTTTCAGGCCTCGCCATCTGCTCCGGGGGCAGGATTCTCCTCCGACGGCAGGGTCTTCGGCACCGGCATGTGAGGGGTCCTGCTTCAGCGGCGATTGAGGGCTGTAGTGCTGATCCGGGCTTCTCGGCAGCTCTACCTCTGGGAAGTCCTTCATGGCTCCTCGGGGTCAGGTTGCTTCTTGGGGTCAGCCTCCAGATCTCGCTTCGGGGTTTCCCCCCCTCCGTCATGCTATGGGGAGAGCTGATCCTTCATGTATCAACGCAGGAAACCCATATCATCGGTGTTCGTCGTACTGTCATCAAAGGATTAGAAATGCTACCACTAAAACAGTACCTACTACTGATGTTAATCAAATTGATAAAACAATTGGCAAACCATCTGCTCATTTGAGGGTGGCAAAATCGGGGCGTGAAGCATGGAGTTCCCTCTTTTCTGTAGGACATTCAGTTGAGCAACATAGCAAATGTGAATACGTTCCACCCCGAGAGATCCCAACTGGTAAGGCTATCCCTTGGATCCCTAAAGAAACGGTATCTGCTAATGTTGCAAAATGGAGTCGCACTCTTGCTGGTTATGTTGTGGGAGACAAACCATTTTACTCGCACCTCCGAGCATGTGTAAAACGGTTATGGCGGCCTAAAGGAAAGCTCCAGGTTCACTCCAGGGATAATGGTTTTTTCTTGTTTGAATTTGAGTTAGAAGAAGATTGCATCAGAGTTCTCCAAGAAGGGCCTTGGTGATCGAGCCCGGATATACACCCGGAGAACGGTTGTAGTTTTACCGCAAGTGCACGGTATAGCAGCGAGCGGGTTATCGAACACAGGGAGGACGAATGACCGTGCTTGTTCCAATCAACCTGGCTATTTAAGAAGAGAGAAATTTGCCTTTGGCGATCCTGTCACAATCGTCAGACAAAGTACGGAAATATCAAATCAAATAAAGAACGTCTAGGGAATGGGGAATTCCCGCTACTCACCGTATTTCGTAAATGTGGTTCATCGGTGTCAAAATTGCTAGAATAAGATTTTGGATGAACTAGTTGCAACTGAATGTAGAACCAAGCTCACGCTCTCGCACTGTTGCCGGTCTATAGCTATCCTAGGTTTGGGTCCAATCCCTTGCAAACCCTAGCCTAGGGAAGCTAGCATTAGGATCAACATCATCGTTCAATCGCGCACCGAGCCCAATCTCTTGCAAACTCGGCCCGCGACCTAGGTTGGGATAGTTCCTACCGTCCAATCTCTTGCAAACGGGTATCGGCACGGAATTGCAACCGGAAACCCTAGTATCGGTCCAATCTCTTGCAAACCGATACTTCGGAAATTCGATTCCAACCCAATTCGGATTTCTAGGGTTTCCTATCGAATTGGGATCCAATCTCTTGCAAATCCCAATCGGTATGAACTCCTAGCTATCCGTAGTAAATCGATCCCAAACTAATCCCTAACAACGATTCTAGCAAAATTTCTACCAATTCATCACAAATATGAAATTGGGCTTGTATGGTTCATCCCCACGCCCCAAGACGTGGAGACTACTCGCAATTCATAGCACAAACACAAGAATAATCAATGAAATAAGCAATAGAATTCATCACAATATTGAGATAAGCAATAAAAATAGAATTTTTGGAGAAGAGAGAGGCAAACCAATGGAGTTCTTCAATTAATCCAACAAAAATCAACTTTTTTCCTCTCTCCAATCACAAGAATAAAGCTAAAAAGTTAATCTAAAAAGCTGCAAAAATCTAAGAGAAAAGCTCTCCAAAACTAGGGTAAAAACAGGGGTTAAATACCCCCCCAAAATCGTCCAAAAACTGTGACCAAAATACCCCTGCGCAGCCTGAAATCCGCAATTTTCGCTACAGGCAGCGCGTCGCCCTCGGCCGAGTGACAAAAGTCGCTCAGCCGAGTGAGAAACCCTGTAATTTTCCAGTAAGTCTTGATCTTCAGGGGTCTTCACTTTGGGGGCGGCTCGGCCGAGTGAGTTGTCGTCACTCGGCCGATGGCTTCATGGTACTCGGGCGGTCGGGATTATCCACTCGGCCGAGTGGGTCTTCTGAAGCTCAGGCAGCCGAAAAACAGTAACATGGCAATTTTTGAATGGCTTCGTCTGGGCGCCACTCGGGCGGACGGGATGTCGTCACTCGGCCGATGTGGTCTCCGTCGCTCGGCCGAGTGCACGTATGAATCGTGTCTGATCTGGTCGGCCTAGCGGTGTCTCGCTGGTCGGCCGAGTGGCTCCTCCACTCGGCCGAGTGGGACACAAAACATGCCCAAACAGCTTGTTTTGGCCTCCTCGTCGCTCTTGCGACGTCCGTTCTTCTTCCGCCCGGCTCATATCTGGCCAAAAAGGTCGTCGCCATAAGGCGCTGAGCTATACGTAGGCAGGGATGGACAATGGCCGAGGCCTTGGCCCTACTAGGGTCAAAGGCAGCGTGGAGACCCGTAATCCGGGCCCAGAAGGCACCGGCGTCGAAGGAAGGTGGGGGGATATGGGTGGGGGCGTAACCTCGATCGGCCCCGGGGACATCGGGCCACGAGAAAAATGCTCTCATCATACCGAGAGTGACCTGGAACTCCCGGTCCATGAACCGAAACAAGCATCCCTCGTCGGTCCGGGCGATCGAACTAAGTACCTCAAGTGTCGGACGGACAAACGTGTCCGCCGACACCTGCAAGAAGTCTCGCCAGCCCACGTTGTCGTACAACGTGAGCATCCCCTCTAGTACCCCTAGGCGTCCTAGGTCGGCAAGGTGTGCAAACCTGGAGGGTACGATCGAGCGCTGGGAAATACGCTCGAAAGCGACGCGGTGTGCGTCGTCTCGGAACGTAATCCCCAGCGGCCCGATAAGTGGAGCCGGAGGTGGTGGCTGTGGAGCGGCAGGGAGCGGCTGTGCGGGGTGTATGGGCTGTGCGGGCTCTGTAGGCTGTGCGGGGTGTGTGGGGCCTGCAGGCTGTGCTGGGTGGACGGTGTGTGTGGGAGAAGGCGGAGGAGAGTCCTCCAACTCGTGGGAGGGGCCGGCATCATCCGACCGCTTCCGCTTGGCCGAAGCTCTCTTCGACCGCGGCCGTGTCCGGGGCGGCATATCGGCCCCGAGCGCGCGCCGAAAAACGTGAAAAGTGCGGCGTGTGCAAAATAAAGGAAAGAGTATACCCCGACACGCCGCGAGTGCTAAGCAATGGAAGCGTGCGAAGACAGCGCCTCGGCGAAGCCCGAATCAGTCCCTAGAAGCTCCCCTGGGCTCCCCTAAGCTCCCAGAAATAACCTGCGCATGAAATGGAGATATCAGCGGGTAATATTCAAAACGTAAGGAGCATTAGGGGTATAATAGATAGATATAGAAATCAATTTGGGTTTGGGGTTCGTTTAACGCATGGATCCTCGAAAAATACACAAAAAGAGGAGAAAAAGGCGAAATAGGCGTGTTTCAGAGTGTTTTCTCACTACAATGCGTTGACCGTGGAGAACCCGGTCAACGTGGTCAAGGGACCCGCTTTGGGTCCCTCGGGGGCTTCGAATCGGTGCAGAAGGGGCGAGGGGAAGCCTCGGCCCTGGTTGAGACGCTCGGCCTCGGACAGACGCGCTCGGCCTCGGCTGGGAGGGGGACGAGGGGTAGCCTCAGTCGCCCGGGTAGATGCACGGCCGTCTGGCGGCGAGGGTGAGTCTCAGACCCGATTAGGACGCTCGGCCTCGGTAGGGCGTGCTCGGCCAAGGAAGGCTGAGGGTGAGGGGAAGCCTCACCGTCCGGTTGATCGAGTGGTCGGAGAGGGGCGAGGGGTAGCCTCGGCCCGTTGATCTGTTGTTCACCTGCGTAGACGAGAACGCTCGTCAGGGGGCCGGACCTTGGTTCCGGCCAAATCCCCTCCGATGCCTAAGTCAGATAGAGATCTGAGAAAGGAGGCCCGGCGGAGACGGTCCGACTCGTGAGGAGATCGTGACGGCGTCTCTCGGCGCGAGCGGGGGAGGAAGGAGATGAATTGGGGGAACGAGGTCGTTGATGGAGTACCTTAGGTTTTGTTACCTGAGATGCGGTCCCTTTCTTCGTCGTCTTCCTGACCCTTTTGTAGAGCTCCCAGCGTGATTGGCTCTGGCCCACGTCCCACGCCCGCCATCGATCGTGCCCCATCCGTCCCCCCTCGCCGCCGCCCTCTCCGCCATGCCAGCACCTCCCCATTATCGCCATTTAGTGGTCGCGTGTCCGGGGGGAGCGGTTTTCGCAGGAGTGGGCGAACGACCAACGGGTTATGGGGGCCGGGTTGGATCGACGTTTCGAGAAGGTCCCTTGTAGGGCCTTTGCCGAATGGGCTTTCAGGATGCAGGTGGGCTCTTGGGCTCGTGCTTTATGGGTCCTCGGTCAAATAGGCGTAACAATTGCCCCCATCGGTCGGGTTGATCGGCATCGGCCGGTTCGGCTCGGCCGATGTGACCTCTGCCGATTTTGACAGGCTCTCCAGTCGATGCCGACTCATTTATTAGTCGTCATCATGAGTTAGCCCGTTCGATGTTTTTAAGGCGCGGGTTCCGAAGCGCCGTCGGCCTTCAGATGTTGCCACGTGTAGCGGCAAGCTTATCCCTGCCGCTCGCGGAGTCGTCTTAAGTGGAGAAGCCGAGGGATTCGTGGGCCGCCATCCCATCATCTTTCTTCTTTGCGCTGATCCCCCTTCTGTCTGAGCTTTCCCCCATGTCGTCTTCCTCTGCTACGGGCTCGGTTCGGTCGGAGCGCGACGCGGCTCCGGGTCTGGCGGGTGGCACTCCTTCGGCGATCAGTCAGCACGGGGATGATCTTTCAGGGGTTCCTTCTGAGGTCATGGCGTGGCCTTCGTCGATCTGTGCCACCGCCATCGGGAGCATGCGCTCCTCCTACCTGCTCCCGCCCTACTCGGCTCGTGCCCCTGGGGCTGACGAGCGGATCTGCTCTCCCTGGTCCCAATGAGGTCGGAATATATGAAAAGTGCTTCCACTTCGGGCTCCGTTTCCCGCTTCATCCTTTTATCGTTGAGTTCCTTCAGGCCCACAATGTGTGCTTGTGTCAATTCTGTCCCAACGCCGTCGGGATCCTCGTCGGGTTCGTTGTCGTCTGCATGCTGAAGGGTGTGGTGCCCTCTCTCCGCCTCTTTGCCCAGTTCTACCGCCTGAGCCTCCACCAATCGGGGGGCGTGGATTTACATCAGCGCCCGCCCGAAGATGTCCCTGGTGCTGGGGTTGCCGAGTTCTCTGAAATGCTAGAAGGGGGAATACGTGTTCGTCACATTCCCCTCGAGCGTACACTTCCCGGCACGGTGGGTGGCGGTCGGTGCCGTTGTTCTCAATCTGGGTGAGCCGACGGTCGCTGAGCAGCAGACGGCGAGGGACATGTTGGCGATTCCTCCGAGGGAGCGCTCGATCGACTTCCTCTTTAGTGACTTTAATTTGCGTAAGACGGTGTGGCCCCTAGGTAAGCTGCTCCGTGCGTTCGCCCCTCAAGATCGTCCAGGTTCCGCTCTGTCTCTCATTTATCCTTTGAGTGCAGGTGGGTTCCCTCTCGGTCCTTCTCCCGCCAGCGCTCTCGTGCAGGCTTCAAACCCGGATCCGCGCAGAAGGGACCATGTGTTGGCGGTCCGGAAGAAGCAGCGGGTTGTGACCGTATCCGGAGGCTCGAAGCGAAAGAAGATGTTGTCTCCCTCTCTCCCCTTGCAGGGATCTCCCGAGAGGCTCCGTGGGGGGGTCGAGGGGGCCGACGTTCAGCCGACCGCTGACCGACCTCATCCCGCTCCCGTTGAGGTTGCATGGCCGTGGGCCGGCCCTTCACCTCTTCCGGACGGCTTTCTCCCTGATGCTTACAGTCGGTATCTGGGGGCGTTCCGCTCCGCTCCTGGCGAGTTCCCTTCGTCAGGGGGAGGGTCTTCTTCGTCCACGCTTTCCAGTGGGTGAGAAGGAGTCGGTGTTCTCGAGCCGTGGAGCCGCCGCCCGAGTGGCCGAGAACTGTTGTCTCCATCCCGACCAGGCGGTGTTGGACGGAGTCAGAGGTGATTGCTTGGCTACCTTCGTGATCCAGGCTGGTCAACAGGTAGTGCGTCTCTGCTTGTCCCCCCCGTTCTCCAGCCGCTTTTGCCCTCTCACCTTCGTTGCTTTGGCACAGTTGTCCTCGGTGGGCCTCTCGATGAGGCGCCAATTCGCGGCTCTTCCCAAAGCCAAATCCGTGGCTGGGCTAGGCCCCTGAGGTCCCTGGCGAGGAGGAGGAGGAAGCTGGTCAGTTGGAGGAAGCGCGGGTCCAATCCCTGAACTCCCGCATAACTGAGCTGTCCTCTGCCGTGGAGGCGGCGGATCGCGAGAGAGCCGTGGCTCTGGCCGCGAAGTCCGAGGCCGAGACGCGGCTCGCCTCTCTTTTAAAAGACGTCGACGCGTCTGGAGGAGTCAAGCAGATCCCCGGCCCGGCTGCTGCCCCCCGACGCCTCGGAGCTGTCCGATCGTCTGGATGCGGCGGAGGAGCAGGCGAGGGCCCTTGCTGCCCAACTAGGAGAGAAATCCCGGGAGATCGAGAAGGGAGAAGGCGGAGCACCAACGCCAGGTAGAGACCTTAGAGGCCCAGCTTGCGTGGGCTCGAGGAGGTGGATCCGGCCCGGATCGCTCAAGATGCCGTGGCGGAGTATGCCACCTCCTTTGTGGAGACCGCCTTGGCGACGTCGTACGAGAAGGGCTTCGCCCGGTGCCAGTCCGAGATCCAAAAGAAGTTCCCGCTCTCGGGGATTGACTTCGAGAAACTTCGGATGTACCCCTGACGCCGAACAGAGCAAGGGGGGAGGCCCTAGTGAGCTGCCAGCTTGTGGCTCCGCCGGTACCCCCGGGGAAAAATGAGGGAGGGGAATGCCCCTCGACCTCTTCGCGTATCCCTCTGTATGCCTTTTCGCTTTATCTGGAAAGGTGTGAAATTAAAACAAATTTATTTCATAGGAAGTGATACATCTATTGAAAGTATTTGCGTAAATATTCCGCATTCCAAGTGTGAGTGAGAACTCTCCCTTCCATGTCGGCTAGTCGGTAGGCTGCGGGTCCGAGGACCTCGACGACTTTGTAGGGTCCCTCCCATCTAGCCGCGAGCTTCCCTTTGCGAGCGGGTATCGGTGGTGAAGCCAGCTTTCCGGAGGACCAGGTCCCCGAGGTGGAAGCTCCTCCCTCGCACCCGAGCATTGTAGTATCGGGCCACCTTCTGCTTTTGGCGGACGATGGTGGCCAGTGACTGCTCCCGTCGCTCGTCGAGGAGCTCCAGGCTGAGCCCTAGGCCCTGCGGAGTTCCGGTCTTCGTCAAAGTATTTGAGGCGGAGAGATTCTTCCCCCAATTCGACTGGTACCCACCAGCCTCGGCCCCGTAGGTGAGCATGAAGGGGGTCTCGCCCGTAGCCTCCTTGTGGGTCGTCCGGTATGACCAGAGTATCCCGGGGAGCTCTTCCGGCCAGTTCCCTTCGGCGTCCTTTACTTTCTTTCGGAGGGGCTCTATGATACACTTGTTGGCCGCCTCTGCCATCCCGTTGGTTTGGGGGTGTGCCACCGAGGCAAAGAGGAGATTGATTCCCCATTCCTCGCAAAAATCTTTAAACCCTGCTGAATCAAACTGCTTCCCGTTGTCTGTGACGATGGCCCGTGGTACTCCGAATCGAGAGATGATGGAATTCCACACGAAGCTTTTCGCTTTCTTCCACGTGATGGTCGCCAACGGCTCAGCCTCGATCCACTTGGTGAAGTAGTCCACTGCCACGATCAGGTGCTTCCGCTGCCCTCGTCCTGGCTTGAACGGTCCGAGGATGTCGAGCCCCCCATTTCGCAAAGGGGGAGGGGGCTCACGATGGGGATGAGCTCTGACGGAGGAGTCGAGATGTGGTGGGGCATACCTCTGGCATTCTTGGCATTTCTGCACGTAGCTTGTAGCATCTTTGGCCAAGGTCGGCCAGTAGTACCCCTGCCTTAAGATCTTCTGCGCGACTATCTTGCCCCCCGTGGTGATTCCCGCAGATCCCGTCGTGAACCTCCTGTAGGACGTAGTCAGCTTCTTGCGGTCCGATGCACTTCAGGTATGGGAGGACGTCCGTCTTGGTCCAGCGTCTCCGGTAGAAGCGTCCCCTCATGGATCACGTATCGGAGTGCTTTTCTCTCCAGGGTTCGGCGCTCATTCCCCATCGGCCGGCACCTCTCCGTGGGTGAGGTATCGGATGATCGGGTCCATCCAGGTGGGCTCTTGGTCGATCGCCATCACCTCGTGCTCCATCGTGCTGGGGGACGGCAGGTTCTCTACGTAGATGGTGCGGCCCAGCTCCTTTGGCGAGGACGTGGCCAGTTTTGACAACGCATCGGCCCGCGCATTCTCTGATCGTGGGAGGTGTAAGACCTCCACGTCCTTGAATTTGGACATCGCCGCTTCTGGCGACTGGGAGATATCTCTGCATCGCCTCCTCCCGTGCCTCGTAACTCCCTAAGAGTTGGTTGACAATGAGCTTCGAGTCGCTGAGGAGGCAGACGGACTCGGCCCCCGAGCTCCAGGGCCAACCTCAGGCCGTTGATCACAGCTTCGTATTCCGCCACGTTGTTCGTGGCCGGGAACTCGAACCGCAACGCGTATTCTGCGATATTCCCCTCCGGAGATCGGATCGCAATCCCGGCTCCTCCTCCTGACTGCGTGGCCAACCCGTCCACATGAACTATCCACGCTCCTGGATCCTCTGGTTGAAAGTGGTCAGCCGAAAGAAAGGACAAGGGTTGAGCAGTTACCGTCCCCGGGCCTTCTCCCCTCTGGGGGGGCCATTTCCTTCCGTCGTGCATTCGGCGATGAAGTCGGCTAGGGCTTGTCCCTTGATGGCCGTGCGCGGTTTGAATCGGAGGTCGAACTCGCTCAGCTCCACTCCCCAGTTTAGCATCCTTCCCATTCGATCGAAATCTCTTGAGGTTCTGTTCTAGCTGTGAGTCGGTCAGGATTAGTATGGTGTGGGCCTGGAAATAGGGTCGGAGCCTTCGCGCTGAGAGGGACGAGGGCGTACGCCAGTTTCTCCATGGGCGAGTATCGCACCTCCGCCCCCTTCAAGATCCGGCTCGTGTAATATACCGGCCATTGCACCCCCGCTGTCCTCCCGGATCAGCACCGAACTCACAGCTTCCTCAGCGCACGCCAGGTAAAGGCTCAGCGACTCCCCTTCCCGGGGTTTGGACAGGAGAGGGGGGCTGCGGAGATACTCTTTGAGGTCCCCGAACGCCCCGGGAGCAGTCTTCGTCCCAGTGTATCTTCTTCCTATTGTTCGGAAGGTTCCGCGATTGCTTTCCTCAGGACCTTGAAGAAGGGAAGCGATCTTTCCGCTGATTTGGAAAGGAATCGCCCCAGGGCTGCGATGCGCCCGTTCAACCTCTGTAGCTCCTTGATCGTCGTCGGCTCGCGCATGTTAACCAGCGCCTCGATCTTGTCGGGATTAGCTTCAATACCACGATTAGTTATCATAAATCCCAAGAATTTGCCAGATCTTACCCCGAACGTGCATTTCGCGGGGTTGAGCCGAATGTGGTGTCGCCGCAACCGCTCGAAGGTCTCCCGCAAGTCGGCGATGTGGTCTTCCGGTCGCCTTGACTTGACAAGCATGTCGTCGACGTAGACTTCTAGGTTCCTCCCGATCTGGGAGCTGAACACCTTGTTGATCATTCTCTGGTAGGTGGCCCCCGCGTTCTTCAAGCCAAAGGGCATCTTCTTGTAGCAGTAGGGTTCCCCGGTCCGTCGTGAAGGCTGTCATCTCTTCGTCCCGGGGGTCCATCTGGACTTGATTGTACCCGGAGTAAGCGTCCATGAAGCTTAGCATCTCGTATCCCGAGGCGTTGTCCACCAGGGTGGTCGATGCGCGGCAGGGGGTAGCTATCCTTGGGGCAGACCTTGTTGAGGTCACTGAAGTCCACGCACATTCGCCACTTCCCGCTGGGTTTTTTGACCATCCACCACGTTCGACAACCACTCCGGGTACCAGACTTCTCGTATGAAGCCGGCATCGAGGAGACGCTCCACTTCTTCGGAGGCTGCCTTCATCTTCTCGCCGCCCAGGTTACGCTTCTTCTGCCTAACCGGTTTGAAGTTGGGGTCGGCGTTGATCTGGTGGACGATCACCTGGGGGTCCACGCCGGGCATGTCTTCAGGCGACCAGGCGAAGATGTCCAGGTTCGCCTCCAGGCACTCGATCAGCTGGTCCCTTAGGTCCGGGCTCAGCCCTCTCCCGATCGAGACGAACCGGCCTTCGATGTCCCGTGACCGGGATTTGCTCCTGCTCCTCCGCCGGGGTGGGCCTAGGCCCACTCCTTAAGTCGAGCGCGGCCATCCGGTCAGCTAGACGATCCTCGGGGACCTTCCTCCGCCAGTTGATAGCAGGTATTTGGTCTCCCCGCGTCGCCTTCGACTTGCCCCATCCCCCCCCGGCGTTCGGAACTTAATGGTCCGATGGAGGGTCGAGACCATCGCGCCGACGGGCGTTGAGTAGGGGTCGGCCGATGATCCCATTGTATTCCGACCCGATCCCCAACACGATGAATTCCACCGCTAGGGTCACAGAGTCTGGTGTGTTTCCGAGCGTTACCGGGAGATGGATAGTGCCGATGATGGGGGTGGAGTGACCCGTGAATCCGACCACGGGACCCGAACGAGGTCGCAAGTCTCCTTTCTGCCGGCCCATCTTCTCCAGGGTTGACATAAATAGGACGTCACAGGAGCTGCCGGTGTCGACAAGCAGCCGTCGCACTAAGGTAGTGTCTATGACCACTGATACCACCAAAGCCACGTCCGAGCTACGTGTCGTTACGGGCGCACTCGGTCTCCCAACCGGTGGGGAAGGGGAGGGCACCCCGGCCCTTTCCTCACGACTCTCCTCGCGTCGGTCCCGTGCCCATTCTTGGCAACGATGGCGGGGCCTGTCGCCCCGCGTCGGGGCCTCGCCCTTCTTTCGCCGAGAGGAGGGGGGCCGCGTCATCGCAGATGTGGTTTGTTTCTTCGTGGGACAGTTTTCGTTCCCACAGACGGCGCCAGATGTTTCAGAGTGTTTTCTCACTACAATGCGTTGACCGTGGAGAACCCGGTCAACGTGGTCAAGGGACCCGCTTTGGGTCCCTCGGGGGCTTCGAATCGGTGCAGAAGGGGCGAGGGGAAGCCTCGGCCCTGGTTGAGACGCTCGGCCTCGGACAGACGCGCTCGGCCTCGGCTGGGAGGGGGACGAGGGGTAGCCTCAGTCGCATGGGTAGATGCACGGCCGTCTGGCGGCGAGGGTGAGTCTCAGACCCGATTAGGACGCTCGGCCTCGGTAGGGCGTGCTCGGCCAAGGAAGGCTGAGGGTGAGGGGAAGCCTCACCGTCCGATTGATCGAGTGGTCGGAGAGGGGTGAGGGGTAGCCTCGGCCCGTTGATCTGTTGTTCACCTGCGTAGACGAGAACGCTCGTCAGGGGGCCGGACCTTGGTTCCGGCCAAATCCCCCTCCGATGCCTAAGTCAGATAGAGATCTGAGAAAGGAGGCCCGGCATGCCAGCACCTCCCCATTATCGCCATTTAGTGGTCGCGTGTCCGGGGGAGCGGTTTTCGCAGGAGTGGGCGAACGACCAACGGGTTATGGGGGCCGGGTTGGATCGACGTTTCGAGAAGGTCCCTTGTAGGGCCTTTGCCGAATGGGCTTTCAGGATGCAGGTGGGCTCTTGGGCTCGTGCTTTATGGGTCTCGGTCAAATAGGCGTAACAATTGCCCCCATCGGTCGGGTTGATCGGCATCGGCCGGTTCGGCCGGCCGATGTGACCTCTGCCGATTTTGACAGGCTCTCCAGTCGATGCCGGACTCATTTATTAGTCGACATCATGAGTTAGCCCGTTCGATGTTTTTAAGGCGCGTGTCTTCGAAGCGCCGTCGGCCTTCAGATGTTGCCACGTGTAGCGGCAAGCTTATCCCTGCCGCTCGCGGAGTCGTCTTAAGTGGAGAAGCCGAGGGATTCGTGGGCCGCCATCCCATCATCTTTCTTCTTTGCGCTGATCCCCCTTCTGTCTGAGCTTTCCCCCATGTCGTCTTCCTCTGCTACGGGCTCGGTTCAGGTCGGAGCGCGACGCGGCTCCGGGTCTGGCGGGTGGCACTCCTTCGGCGATCAGTCAGCACGGGGATGATCTTTCAGGGGTTCCTTCTGAGGTCATGGCGTGGCCTTCGTCGATCTGTGCCACCGCCATCGGGAGCATGCGCTCCCTCCTACCTGCTCCCGCCCTACTCGGCTCGTGCCCCTGGGGCTGACGAGCGGATCTGCTCTCCTGGTCCCAATGAGGTCGGAATATATGAAAGTGCTTCCACTTCGGGCTCCGTTTCCCGCTTCATCCTTTTATCGTTGAGTTCCTTCAGGCCCACAATGTGTGCTTGTGTCAATTCTGTCCCAACGCCGTCGGGATCCTCGTCGGGTTCGTTGTCGTCTGCATGCTGAAGGGTGTGGTGCCCCTCTCTCCGCCTCTTTGCCCAGGTTCTACCGCCTGAGCCTCCACCAATCGGGGGCGTGGATTTACATCAGCGCCCGCCCGAAGATGTCCCTGGTGCTGGGGTTGCCGAGTTCTCTGAAATGCTAGAAGGGGGAATACGTGTTCGTCACATTCCCCTCGAGCGTACACTTCCCGGCACGGTGGGGTGGCGGTCGGTGCCGTTGTTCTCAATCTGGGTGAGCCGACGGTCGCTGAGCAGCAGACGGCGAGGGACATGTTGGCGATTCCTCCGAGGGAGCGCTCGATCGACTTCCTCTTTAGTGACTTTAATTTGCGTAAGACGGTGTGGCCCCTAGGTAAGCTGCTCCGTGCGTTCGCCCCTCAAGATCGTCCAGGTTCCGCTCTGTCTCTCATTTATCCTTTGAGTGCAGGTGGGTTCCCTCTCGGTCCTTCTCCCGCCAGCGCTCTCGTGCAGGCTTCAAACCCGGATCCGCGCAGAAGGGACCATGTGTTGGCGGTCCGGAAGAAGCAGCGGGTTGTGACCGTATCCGGAGGCTCGAAGCGAAAGAAGATGTTGTCTCCCTCTCTCCCCTTGCAGGGATCTCCCGAGAGGCTCCGTGGGGGGGTCGAGGGGGCCGACGTTCAGCCGACCGCTGACCGACCTCATCCCGCTCC
Source organism: Scilla litardierei (assembly GCA_030789695.1). Taxonomy (NCBI): domain Eukaryota; kingdom Viridiplantae; phylum Streptophyta; class Magnoliopsida; order Asparagales; family Asparagaceae; genus Scilla; species Scilla litardierei. The sequence goes on from CM061132.1 coordinate 65,433,781, forward strand.
CGTTGAGGTTGCATGGCCGTGGGCCGGCCCTTCACCTCTTCCGGACGGCTTTCTCCCTGATGCTTACAGTCGGTATCTGGGGGCGTTCCGCTCCGCTCCTGGCGAGTTCCCTTCGTCAGGGGAGGGTCTTCTTCGTCCACGCTTTCCAGTGGGTGAGAGGAGTCGGTGTTCTCGAGCCGTGGAGCCGCCGCCCGAGTGGCCGAGAACTGTTGTCTCCATCCCGACCAGGCGGTGTTGGACGGAGTCAGAGGTGATTGCTTGGCTACCTTCGTGATCCAGGCTGGTCAACAGGTAGTGCGTCTCTGCTTGTCCCCCCGTTCTCCAGCCGCTTTTGCCCTCTCACCTTCGTTGCTTTGGCACAGTTGTCCTCGGTGGGCCTCTCGATGAGGCGCCAATTCGCGGCTCTTCCCAAAGCCAAATCCGTGGCTGGGCTAGGCCCTGAGGTCCCTGGCGAGGAGGAGGAGGAAGCTGGTCAGTTGGAGGAAGCGCGGGTCCAATCCCTGAACTCCCGCATAACTGAGCTGTCCTCTGCCGTGGAGGCGGCGGATCGCGAGAGAGCCGTGGCTCTGGCCGCGAAGTCCGAGGCCGAGACGCGGCTCGCCTCTCTTTTAAAAGACGTCGACGCGTCTGGAGGAGTCAAGCAGATCCCCGGCCCGGCTGCTGCCCCCGACGCCTCGGAGCTGTCCGATCGTCTGGATGCGGCGGAGGGAGCAGGCGAGGGCCCCTTGCTGCCCAACTAGGAGAGAAATCCCGGGAGATCCGAGAAGGAGAAGGCGGAGCACCAACGCCAGGTAGAGACCTTAGAGGCCCAGCTGCGTGGGCTCGAGGAGGTGGATCCGGCCCGGATCGCTCAAGATGCCGTGGCGGAGTATGCCACCTCCTTTGTGGAGACCGCCTTGGCGACGTCGTACGAGAAGGGCTTCGCCCGGGTGCCAGTCCGAGATCCAAAAGAAGTTCCCGCTCTCGGGGATTGACTTCGAGAAACTTCGGATGTACCCTGACGCCGAACAGAGCAAGGGGGGAGGCCCTAGTGAGCTGCCAGCTTGTGGCTCCGCCGGTACCCCCGGGGAAAAATGAGGGAGGGGAATGCCCCTCGACCTCTTCGCGTATCCCTCTGTATGCCTTTTCGCTTTATCTGGAAAGGTGTGAAATTAAAACAAATTTATTTCATAGGAAGTGATACATCTATTGAAAGTATTTGCGTAAATATTCCGCATTCCAAGTGTGAGTGAGAACTCTCCCTTCCATGTCGGCTAGTCGGTAGGCTGCGGGTCCGAGGACCTCGACGACTTTGTAGGGTCCCTCCCATCTAGCCGCGAGCTTCCCTTTGCGAGCGGTATCGGTGGTGAAGCCAGCTTTCCGGAGGACCAGGTCCCCGAGGTGGAAGCTCCTCCCTCGCACCCGAGCATTGTAGTATCGGGCCACCTTCTGCTTTTGGCGGACGATGGTGGCCAGTGACTGCTCCCGTCGCTCGTCGAGGAGCTCCAGGCTGAGCCCTAGGCCCTGCGAGTTCCGGTCTTCGTCAAGTATTTGAGGCGGAGAGATTCTTCCCCCAATTCGACTGGTACCCACCGCCTCGGCCCCGTAGGTGAGCATGAAGGGGGTCTCGCCCGTAGCCTCCTTGTGGGTCGTCCGGTATGACCAGAGTATCCCGGGGAGCTCTTCCGGCCAGTTCCCTTCGGCGTCCTTTACTTTCTTTCGGAGGGGCTCTATGATACACTTGTTGGCCGCCTCTGCCATCCCGTTGGTTTGGGGGTGTGCCACCGAGGCAAAGAGGAGATTGATTCCCCATTCCTCGCAAAAATCTTTAAACCCTGCTGAATCAAACTGCTTCCCGTGTCTGTGACGATGGGCCCGTGGTACTCCGAATCGAGAGATGATGGAATTCCACACGAAGCTTTTCGCTTTCTTCCACGTGATGGTCGCCAACGGCTCAGCCTCGATCCACTTGGTGAAGTAGTCCACTGCCACGATCAGGTGCTTCCGCTGCCCTCGTCCTGGCTTGAACGGTCCGAGGATGTCGAGCCCCCATTTCGCAAAGGGGAGGGGGCTCACGATGGGGATGAGCTCTGACGGAGGAGTCGAGATGTGGTGGGCATACCTCTGGCATTCTTGGCATTTCTGCACGTAGCTTGTAGCATCTTTGGCCAAGGTCGGCCAGTAGTACCCCTGCCTTAAGATCTTCTCTGCGCGACTATCTTGCCCCCGTGGTGATTCCCGCAGATCCCGTCGTGAACCTCCTGTAGGACGTAGTCAGCTTCTTGCGGTCCGATGCACTTCAGGTATGGGAGGACGTCCGTCTTGGTCCAGCGTCTCCGGTAGAGCGTCCCCTCATGGATCACGTATCGGAGTGCTTTTCTCTCCAGGGTTCGGCGCTCATCCCCATCGGCCGGCACCTCTCCGTGGGTGAGGTATCGGATGATCGGGTCCATCCAGGTGGGCTCTTGGTCGATCGCCATCACCTCGTGCTCCATCGTGCTGGGGGGACGGCAGGTTCTCTACGTAGATGGTGCGGCCCAGCTCCTTTGGCGAGGACGTGGCCAGTTTTGACAACGCATCGGCCCGCGCATTCTCTGATCGTGGGAGGTGTAAGACCTCCACGTCCTTGAATTTGGACATCGCCGCTCTGGCGACTGGGAGATATCTCTGCATCGCCTCCTCCCGTGCCTCGTAACTCCCTAAGAGTTGGTTTGACAATGAGCTTCGAGTCGCTGAGGAGGCAGACGGACTCGGCCCCGAGCTCCAGGGCCAACCTCAGGCCGTTGATCACAGCTTCGTATTCCGCCACGTTGTTCGTGGCCGGGAACTCGAACCGCAACGCGTATTCTGCGATATTCCCCTCCGGAGATCGGATCGCAATCCCGGCTCCTCCTCCTGACTGCGTGGCCAACCCGTCCACATGAACTATCCACGCTCCTGGATCCTCTGGTTGAAAGTGGTCAGCCGAAAGAAAGGACAAGGGTTGAGCAGTTACCGTCCCCGGGCCTTCTCCCTCTGGGGGGCCATTTCCTTCCGTCGGCATTCGGCGATGAAGTCGGCTAGGGCTTGTCCCTTGATGGCCGTGCGCGGTTTGAATCGGAGGTCGAACTCGCTCAGCTCCACTCCCCAGTTTAGCATCCTTCCCATTCGATCGAATCTCTTGAGGTTCTGTTCTAGCTGTGAGTCGGTCAGGATTAGTATGGTGTGGGCCTGGAAATAGGGTCGGAGCCTTCGCGCTGAGAGGACGAGGGCGTACGCCAGTTTCTCCATGGGCGAGTATCGCACCTCCGCCCCCTTCAAGATCCGGCTCGTGTAATATACCGGCCATTGCACCCCGCTGTCCTCCCGGATCAGCACCGAACTCACAGCTTCCTCAGCGCACGCCAGGTAAAGGCTCAGCGACTCCCCTTCCCGGGGTTTTGGACAGGAGAGGGGGGCTGCGGAGATACTCTTTGAGGTCCCCGAACGCCCTGGGAGCAGTCTTCGTCCCAGTGTATCTTCTTCCTATTGTTCGGAGGTTCCGCGATTGCTTTCCTCAGGACCTTGAAGAAGGGAAGCGATCTTTCCGCTGATTTGGAAAGGAATCGCCCCAGGGCTGCGATGCGCCCGTTCAACCTCTGTAGCTCTTGATCGTCGTCGGCTCGCGCATGTTAACCAGCGCCTCGATCTTGTCGGGATTAGCTTCATACCACGATTAGTTATCATAAATCCCAAGAATTTGCCAGATCTTACCCCGAACGTGCATTTCGCGGGGTTGAGCCGAATGTGGTGTCGCCGCAACCGCTCGAAGGTCTCCCGCAAGTCGGCGATGTGGTCTTCCGGTCGCCTTGACTTGACAAGCATGTCGTCGACGTAGACTTCTAGGTTCCTCCCGATCTGGGAGCTGAACACCTTGTTGATCATTCTCTGGTAGGTGGCCCCCGCGTTCTTCAAGCCAAAGGGCATCTTCTTGTAGCAGTAGGTTCCCCGGTCCGTCGTGAAGGCTGTCATCTCTTCGTCCCGGGGGTCCATCTGGACTTGATTGTACCCGGAGTAAGCGTCCATGAAGCTTAGCATCTCGTATCCCGAGGCGTTGTCCACCAGGTGGTCGATGCGCGGCAGGGGGTAGCTATCCTTGGGGCAGACCTTGTTGAGGTCACTGAAGTCCACGCACATTCGCCACTTCCCGCTGGGTTTTTTGACCATCACCACGTTCGACAACCACTCCGGGTACCAGACTTCTCGTATGAAGCCGGGCATCGAGGAGACGCTCCACTTCTTCGGAGGCTGCCTTCATCTTCTCGCCGCCCAGGTTACGCTTCTTCTGCCTAACCGGTTTGAAGTTGGGGGTCGGCGTTGATCTGGTGGACGATCACCTGGGGGTCCACGCCGGGCATGTCTTCAGGCGACCAGGCGAAGATGTCCAGGTTCGCCTCCAGGCACTCGATCAGCTGGTCCCTTAGGTCCGGGGCTCAGCCCTCTCCCGATCGAGACGAACCGGCCTTCGATGTCCGTGACCGGGATTTGCTCCTGCTCCTCCGCCGGGGTGGGCCTAGGCCCACTCCTTAAGTCGAGCGCGGCCATCCGGTCAGCTAGACGATCCTCGGGACCTTCCTCCGCCAGTTGATAGCAGGTATTTGGTCTCCCCGCGTCGCCTTCGACTTGCCCCATCCCCCCCGGCGTTCGGAACTTAATGGTCCCGATGGAGGGTCGAGACCATCGCGCCGACGGCGTTGAGTAGGGGTCGGCCGATGATCCCATTGTATTCCGACCCGATCCCCAACACGATGAATTCCACCGCTAGGGTCACAGAGTCTGGTGTGTTTCCGAGCGTTACCGGGAGATGGATAGTGCCGATGATGGGGGTGGAGTGACCCGTGAATCCGACCACGGGACCCGAACGAGGTCGCAAGTCTCCTTTCTGCCGGCCCATCTTCTCCAGGGTTGACATAAATAGGACGTCACAGGAGCTGCCTGGTGTCGACAAGCAGCCGTCGCACTAAGGTAGTGTCTATGACCACTGATACCACCAAAGCCACGTCCGAGCTACGTGTCGTTACGGGCGCACTCGGTCTCCCAACCGGTGGGGAAGGGGAGGGCACCCCGGCCCTTTCCTCACGACTCTCCTCGCGTCGGTCCCGTGCCCATTCTTGGCAACGATGGCGGGGGCCTGTCGCCCCGCGTCGGGGCCTCGCCCTTCTTTCGCCGAGAGGAGGGGGGCCGCGTCATCGCAGATGTGGTTTGTTTCTTCGTGGGACAGTTTTCGTTCCCACAGACGGCGCCAGATGTTTCAGAGTGTTTTCTCACTACAAATGCGTTGACCGTGGAGAACCCGGTCAACGTGGTCAAGGGACCCGCTTTGGGTCCCTCGGGGGCTTCGAATCGGTGCAGAAGGGGCGAGGGGAAGCCTCGGCCCTGGTTGAGACGCTCGGCCTCGGACAGACGCGCTCGGCCTCGGCTGGGAGGGGGACGAGGGGTAGCCTCAGTCGCAGGGTAGATGCACGGGCCGTCTGGCGGCGAGGGTGAGTCTCAGACCCGATTAGGACGCTCGGCCTCGGTAGGGCTGTGCTCGGCCAAGGAAGGCTGAGGGTGAGGGGAAGCCTCACCGTCCGATTGATCGAGTGGTCGGAGAGGGGTGAGGGGTAGCCTCGGCCCGTTGATCTGTTGTTCACCTGCGTAGACGAGAACGCTCGTCAGGGGGCCGACCTTGGTTCCGGCCAAATCCCCCCTCCGATGCCTAAGTCAGATAGAGATCTGAGAAAGGAGGCCGGCGGAGACGGTCCGACTCGTGAGGAGATCGTGACGGCGTCTCTCGGCCGCAGAGCGGGGGAGGAAGGAGATGAATTGGGGGAACGAGGTCGTTGATGGAGTACCTTAGGTTTTGTTACCTGAGATGCGGTCCCTTTCTTCGTCGTCTTCCTGACCCTTTTGTAGAGCTCCCAGTGTGATTGGCTCTGGCCCACGTCCCACGCCCGCCATCGATCGTGCCCCATCCGTCCCCCCTCGTCGCCGCCCTCTCCGCCATGCCAGCACCTCCCCATTATCGCCATTTAGTGGTCGCGTGTCCGGGGGGAGCGGTTTTCGCAGGAGTGGGCGAACGACCAACGGGTTATGGGGGCCGGGGTTGGATCGACGTTTCGAGAAGGTCCCTTGTAGGGCCTTTGCCGAATGGGCTTTCAGGATGCAGGTGGGCTCTTGGGCTCGTGCTTTATGGGTCTCGGTCAAATAGGCGTAACAAGGCGATACCGGAGGTGGCCGGAGTGGTGGCCGCCGGCGGCGACTCGGGCGAGGCGCGGCGGAGCTCGGCCGGCGGTGGCTGGCCGAGCGACGGCGTGAGGTGGGCGGTCGGGCGAGTGGGGGTGCTGAGCGAGGCGAGCGGGCGAGGGGAATACGAAGGGTCGGGCGTTTGTGTTGTTTCGAAAAATGCGCCCCCACCCGACCCTTTATATAACAAAAGTTACGACTCGGCCGAGTGACCATGTCGCTCGGCCGAGTGAACTCAGCAAAAGATGTTGGGAAGTTTTCCCCCGCTAATGACTCGGCCGAGTGTCCTTGCCAACCTCGGCCGAGTGGAGTAAGTCCATTCGGCCGAGTGGCGCAAGCTACTCGGCAAGACTCGCCCTAGGAGTGTATCAGTTCTACTCGGCCGAGTGAAGTTATATACTCGGCCGAGTCACAGTTATACTGAAATCAGGAAAATAAACAGAGAGTTGGGTACAGGAGACTTCTCTCGTTCGTGAGCGGCTCGGCCGGACGAACTTGTGTACTCGGCCGAGTGACTAGTATACTCGGCCGAGTGAGCCTTTTGTTCTGCTGTTTGTCTTCGTTTGGGCTCTAAACTCCGTCTTTCTTCCTCCAGTCGATTTCATCTTCCTCCTAAGCATCGAGCGCCTTCCTGGGGTGCTCCTTATCACCTCGTTCATCCTCCTCATGATGGATTTACCTATCTCCTCTCCTGTCAAGAAAAATAGGACCCGTTATCACAAAATTTTTGGGCGAACAACTCAAAATACTAAAAATTTCTAAAACAAAAATAAAGAAAAAGTATAAATAAAGCAATAACCGTCGGGTTGCCTCCCGACAAGCGCTTGTTTAAGGTCGTGAGCTCGACCCCCTATGATTTTCAATTAATGCGGGATGTTTGGTGCATATGAGATGCACCCATCAAACTTTCCGGGGAGAACGCTTGGGTTCGGAAGTTGCGGCGGCGTGTTCTCCCTCGGTGGTCTCCCGTCTCGAATAGTGTTGGGGGAAGGCTCCCCCAAGCTAGCGTTCGCTCCGGTCAATGGCTTCACCGGTGACGCCGATTTCCGTATCGGTGGAGCTTTCTTTGGAGACTTCAATTTCGAGAGCTTGCAGAGCTCTCGAATCCTTGCGACATCAGCGTCGCCTTCATCATTTTCAGCGGAGAGGTCGGGGGAATCATCTATCTTCTCATCTAGGCCTAAATCCGGGCCTTCCTCAAAATCCTCATCGAAAAGAGCGCCAATCGAGTGGGGGATCGCCTCTTCAATTACCTCATCAAGGAGGTCCATGTAGTCAAGCTCCTCGTGGTAAGGCATGTGTTTCATAGCCTTAGGAATGTGAAGCTCCACCTCGATGTTGCCGACGTTCAAAGTAAGTGTACCTTCTCACACGTCGACAATCACACCGGCGGTGGTGAGGAACAGGCGTCCAAGTATCAATGACGTATCTCCCTCCTCCTTAACATCCATGATCACGAAGTCACATGGCAAGCATATTCCCCCCGGGACTTGTAGCGGGATGTCTTCGGCGATCCCTACCGGCCTTGTTATTCGCCCGTCGGCCAATTGTATCCGCATGTCGGTAGGTTTCAACTTCGTCCCGGTGTTTAGCCTTAGGAACATGGAGAGAGGCATGAGGCTTACACTAGCCCCTAAATCTACCAATGCCTTTTGAAGAGGGACGCCGCCTAAGGTGCAAGGAATTCGAAAACTCCCCGGATCTTTGAATTTGGCCGGCTCCTTCTCTCTCTTGGTGAACCAAGAGCCCTCCTCGGCTAGCATGATCTTTTCCTTCCTCTTTCTCCCCGAAATCAAATCCTTTAAGAATTTAGCATATGTGGGGATTTCCACGATGGCGTCGAGGAAGGGAATGTTGAGGCTAACTCCTCTCAGATACTCCCGGAGAACGGTTGTAGTTTTACCGCAAGTGCACGGTATAGCAGCGAGTGGGTTATCGAACACAGGGAGGACGAATGACCGTGCTTGTTCCAATCAACCTGGCTATTTAAGAAGAGAGAAATTTGCCTTTGGCGATCCTGTCATAATCGTCAGACAAAGTACGGAAATATCAAATCAAATAAAGAACGTTTAGGGAATGGGGAATTCCCGCTACTCACCGTATTTCGTAAATGTGGTTCATCGGTGTCAAAATTGCTAGAATAAGATTTTGGATGAACTAGTTACAACTGAATGTAGAACCAAGCTCACGCTCTCGCGTTGTTGCCGGTCTATAGCTATCCTAGGTTTGGGTCCAATCCCTTGCAAACCCTAGCCTAGGGAAGCTAGCATTAGGATCAACATCATCGTTCAATCGCGCACCGAGCCCAATCTCTTGCAAACTCGGCCCGCGACCTAGGTTGGGATAGTTCCTACCCGTCCAATCTCTTGCAAACGGGTATCAGCACGGAATTGCAACCGGAAACCATAGTATCGGTCCAATCTCTTGCAAACCGATACTTCGGAAATTCGATTCCAACCCAATTCGGATTTCTAGGGTTTCCTATCGAATTGGGATCCAATCTCTTGCAAATCCCAATCGGTATGAACTCCTAGCTATCCGTAGTAAATCGATCCCAAACTAATCCCTAACAACGATTCTAGCAAAATTTCTACCAATTCATCACAAATATGAAATTGGGCTTGTAGGGTTCATCCCCACGCCCCAAGACGTGGAGACTACTCGCAATTCATAGCACAAACACAAGAATAATCAATGAAATAAGCAATAAAATTCATCACAATATTGAGATAAGCAATAAAAATGGAATTTTTGGAGAAGAGAGAGGCAAACCAATGGAGTTCTTCAATTAATCCAACAAAAATCAACTTTTGTCCTCTCTCCAATCACAAGAATAAAGCTAAAACGTTAATCTAAAAAGCTGCAAAAATCTAAGAGAAAAGCTCTCCAAAACTAGGGTAAAAACAGGGGTTAAATACCCCCCAAAATCGTCCAAAAACTGTGACCAAAATACCCATGCGCAGCCTGAAATCCGCAATTTTCGCTACAGGCAGCGCGTCGCACTCGGCCGAGTGACAAAAGTCGCTCGGCCGAGTGAGAAACCCGGTAATTTTCCAGTAAGTCTTGATCTTCAGGGGTCTTCACTTCGGGGGCGGCTCGGCCGAGTGAGTTGTCGTCACTCGGCCGATGGCTTCTTGGTACTCGGGCGGTCGGGATTATCCACTCGGCCGAGTGGGTCTTCTGAAGCTCAGGCAGCCGAAAAACAGTAAGTTGGAGATTTTTGAATGGCTTCGTCTGGGCGCCACTCGGGCGGACGGGATCTCGTCACTCGGCCGATGTGGTCTCCGTCGCTCGGCCGAGTGCACATATGAATCGTGTCTGATCTGGTCGGCCGAGCGGTGTCTCGCTGGTCGGCCGAGTGACTCCTTCACTCGGCCGAGTGGGACACCAAGAGTGCCCAAACAGCTTGTTTTGGCCTCCTCGTCGCTCCTGCGACGTCCGTTCTTCTTCCGCTCCTCTCCAACAGCAAAATACCCCTTGGGGAGGTCGTTGGCGACCCTCTGGAGTAGGCGCATCTCGAGATCACTCCGAATCGCGCCAAATCACCTGAAATGCGACAAAAACAACAAATCGTGAAAAGCATCGCAATATCGTCGATATATCGTGAAAAACATGATTTGGGCGATCTAAATGGCATGCAAACATGCGGGAAAAAAGTGTAAAATGAGGAGTGATCACTTGGATGTTTGATAAAAGGGTGATAGTACTGCGACGTTGGACTCCAGAACTTACAATTGATAGAGATCTTTTGTCCTCAATTCCTGTATGGGTGAGATTTCCTGACCTTCAATTGAAATTTTGGTCTACAGAATGCATTAGTATTATTACTAGCTCTGTAGGTAAGCCTTTATTTGTGGATAAGGCTACGGCTTCTGGAGAACGATACTCTTATGCTAGATGTTTTGTGGAAGTTGAGGCAAAGACAAAATTACCTAGCACCATTGAGATTGCGGAGGAGGAGGAGGGAAATACGATCATTCAAATGGAGTACGAAAACATGCCCCCAAATTGTTCAACTTGTGAATGTTTCGGACATTCCTTTGCCCAGTGTCCCTTCAAGAAGGTTTGGGTGGAGAAAACTAAACCATCTTCAAATGTGGATAGTAATGTGTTGGTTCCTGAAGCCACGGCAGGAGATCATTCAGCAACAGGTGAAGGTCAAATAGCTACAAAGAACCCAATAGATGCTGAGTACACTGCAGCAGTTGTTTCAGATATAGTTCCTTGTATTTTTGAGTATGGTGGTCCGTCTTCTGTGCGCCCTACGGAAAATGTCCGTATAGATGACCCTGACAATGTTGGTAATGAAGATGAGGCTGATGGAAACTACGAGGATGAGTGGATGGAGGTGATGGGGATGCTACTATGGAGAATCAGGAGTGGGAGGAGGAAATGCGCCACCTTGCATCATCATTGAAGTCGATTAAAAAGAAAAATATAGATCTCCCTCGACGGAAAAGTTTAAGAATTCCTAGGAATTCTAAACATTAGGACTTAAACGCTGAGTTGAGCAGTTGGATAATTTATGATTGTTTTCGTTAGATTTTTTATGTTTTGGAGCTTTTTGTAATCCAATATTGTTATTGATGAATTACATGAATAAAGTTGTTAACCCTTCAAAAAAAACATATATACGCATATACATATATATATACACACATATATATGTATGTAGTGATCTTCGGTTGCGAAAAAATGGGGTTTCGCACGATGCGAAAATTTTTTTTATTGTTTTGAAAAAAATTTCAAACAATTTTTTTTGATGTTTAATCTATACACTTATATACGTTAGGGAAAATAATGGGTGAACCCGATGGGAATTAGAGCACACATCCACCCGGTACAAATTTAACGGTCTCAAAACGTGCAAATTTGATGAAATGGCTTGATCGAAGGACAAATAACATTATTTCTCAACGATTATTTTTTGAGGGGGGGTATAACAACATATAATGAAGGTGGAAAAAAGAATTTTTGAAAAAAATTCAAAAAAAAAACTAAAAAACATTTCGCACGGTGCGAAATGTTCTCACATGAAGATTTGCCTATATGTATATGTATATATATATTAAAACAGAACTGTTTTTGAATTCTAGGGCTGATTAGGACAAGCTGACTAGGACAAAAGGGTTGATAGAAGAACGGCTGAGATTTAATCTTGAGGAAAGAATGGTTGAGATGAGATTTTGTGGAAAGTTTTGGAGGAAAAACAATTCTAGGAAAATTTAAATTTCTATGGAATGAAAGTTTCTGCGGAATAGCAGAGTGCACACTATTAATGCATTTGGGAAAAAACTTTAACTTACACTTAATGATGTAGATCGAATGCTGATGCAGATCGAATGATCTCTCCCTTAATGCGGGACCCACCGTCGTAAAATGCTGATGCAAGATGAGAATAATTTAAATGCTAATCGAATTAATGCATTTTTAAATGCTGATGCAAGATGAGAATAAATTTCCACGTCGAGGCACCCGCGCCGAATTTGTTGTTCCGCGCAATAAGCGCCAACGTCGAATTTGTTATTCTAAGATGAATTTGTTGTTCCGTGTTGAAGACGCTGAATTTTTTGTTCCATGCCGAAGGCACCCGTGCCACTAAGTTTTTTACGCTAATTTGTTATTCTGCACAATTTTGGCTGTGGAAATTATTTTTTGGGAAACAAAGATTTTGCGGGGAAAAATTTTAAATGAACCGTGCCCGCAGGCACGGGTTATGACTAGCATATATATATATATATATATATATATATATATATATATATATATATATATATATATATATATATATAACATTTGACAACTATTTTTGAATACTAGGGCTGACTAGGACAAACTGACTAGGATAAACAGGTTGATAAAAAGACGGTTTGGATTTAATCTTGGGAAATCAACGGTTGAGATGAGATTTTGAGAAAATTTTGGTGGGAAAATCATTTTGGGGGAAATGAAAGTTTCTTGGGAAATGAAAATTTTTGGGGAATGAAAGGTTCTGCGAAAATGAAACTTTTGGGGAATGAAAGTTTCTGTGGAATAGCAAAGTGCACGCAATTAATGCATTTGGGAAAAAACTTTAACTTGCACCTAATGATGCAGATCGAATAATCTCTCCCTCAACGCGGGGCCCACCGTCTCTTTGACGCATGGGGCAACATGATGAGAATAATTTCCCACGTCGAAGGCACCCACGAAATTTTTTTAGCGGCCTTCACATGCCTGCGTCGAGGGCGCTCGCTAAATTTTTTAACGCTAATTTGTTGTTCCGCACCGAAGGTGCCCGTGTCGAATTTGTTGTTCCGTGCCAAGGCACCTGCTAAATTTTTTAACGCGAATTTGTTGTTCTGTGCCGAATTTGTTGTTCTACGCCGAATTTGTTGTTCCACGTCGAAGGCGCCTGCTAAATTTTTTAATGCTAATTTGTTGCTTCGTGTCGAATTTTTTGTTCCACGCCGAAGGGGCCCGCATCGAATTTGTTGTTTCACGCTGAAGGCGCCCGTGCCGCTAAATATTTTTACGCTAATGTGTTGTTTCACGCAATTTTGGCTGTGAAAATAATTTTTTGGGGAACAAAGATTTCGCTTGAAAAAATATTAAATGAACCGTGCCCTACGGGCACGGGTTATGACTAATATATGTGTGTGTGTAGAACAAAGATTTCGCGGGGAAAAATATTAAATGAACCATGCCCTACGGGCACGTGTTATGACTAATGTGTGTGTGTGTACACACACACACACACATATATTTACTAGTCATAATCTGTGCCCGCGGGCACGGTTCATTTAAGATAGTACCCCCTCAAAATCTTAGATCCTCCAAAATTAAAGCACAATAATTGTTATTTAGTTTCCAAAAAAATTTTAGTTTCACCAAAATTTACTTCCCCGCGAGAATTTGGTTCCCCTAAAAAAATTTGTTATGCAACTATTTTAGAGGTTGATGTCTTCTGTACTGGTTCCAAAATGATTGTAATACATAGTTTATGGCCGGAGCTTCTACTCCATCCTTTTGTCTTCAAAAAATCCTAAAATTGATGAGCTTATCAATGCTTAAACCCTCGCAAGGGACACAACCAATTTAATGCCAAAAATAACAAATATGCTAAAGAAAATTATCAAATTTCTTTAAGAGGCTCAAGAAAGAGGTCAAAACTATATGATCAGAGAGTCTGTATGATGTGAAATCTGTATAATTAGGAATCTGTTGTGAAATCTATATGATTCAAGAATATGTATGATTCATACATTGTTGATTAACTCATAACTTCATTATTCCTTCATGTTATTGTTCCCAGTTTGTTGGTTGACTCATAACTTCATGGATGGTCATAACTTCATGGATGGAAGGGAAACTTTGTTGCCATGTTCTGTAAATTTTCATAGTTCTAGTGATGCACTACTGGAAATTATTGTTGTTATATAACCATGTTTTAGAAATTTCTGCTGTTTTAGAATCCTTTCAATGAGGCATATACCTCTAACACCGGTCAAAGTTCATAACTTACTTCAAGAAACCAACTCACCCAGATTTTTGCATGAGTGTCCACATTTCATAAGACAGCAAAATTATAAAGAAAATTTGTTCAAGTCTAGTTTGATATTTCTAGTCTCCAAGGGGAAAAAACTAAGTGTATGATAGTAAAGAAGAAAAGGATACACAGAACAAAAAGTAATCATCTTTTCAAGCAAACAATTCCTTCAACCAGCTATATTATGGTAAATAATTAGATAGAATGGGAAGAGGAAAGAAAAATATTTTATGATCATATAAGAATCAATTTCTTCCAACAAATCTTAGTTACCTGTTTATGCATGAATCTAAACCATACATGATCACTCAAAACTATTTGCAAAGAGATTGATAATGTACATATTCTCAAAAGGAAAACTCTCAGGTAATTTTTTAGACAACGAGCATTTACCACAAAGTATTAATTTTGGGCACAATTCACTTAACCACTAAGAGAAAGATTGATTGTATTACCATAGAATATATTACAGTGAAAAAGTTTCATTTTAGGTTGGTAAAATTACAACGGGAGAGTATGCATGTATACTAAAATAATTACATATGGAGTGTATGCATTGTATGAGATGAACTGGGGCAGCAGGAATAACCAAAACTTGAAAGGGACCATGGACTTCCATTTCCAGATTTGAGGAGATAAACTTGGCTGGCATCTTGTATTAGTGTATCAACTGCATATCAGTGTATCAGCTGCTTCTCATACCAATGCTCCTCCCTTCCAATTGTTTACCAGGGAAGCCATGTAGATGTGAATCCAGAAAATCCATTGCCAGGAAATAAACTGCCAAAAGACGACATCAATAAACATTAATTGATGATTTGATAATTGTATTAGATAAATCCCGACTAAGAAAATCCATCCACCTTTAAGGAATAAAGGATTTTCTGTCTTGTGTTTTGCAAGTTCAACTCATCTTTTTGACAAAGGCTTGCATCAATTTAATTTATGTCCTACTCTAAGGAATGAAGGATTTTTATTGTTTCTTTCTATCTTTTTTGTTAGTATCCTGCAATTCCAACTCCAAGTTGCACTGTTCATAAAAATTGCATGATAAATAAGAAGCAGAGATTAGGAAAATAGTGTTTATGAACATACAAATGTCTGCATAGTAGTAAAAGTGACACTCACTTATATGTTAAATGTGATTTCTACCTTTATTAAAATATGTTTATTTACTTGATCTCCTTGAAAAATTCAGTTATGTAGTATCTGTTTCAATGAGTACAAAAATTATGTTTCAAAACAAAGTACAAAAGTTATAAAACTTTATCCCCTAAAAAATTCTATAAAACATGTACAACGCTCTTAAGAATGATTAAAGACCATGTCTATAATCGTTTATAAATTTAATATTAATTACTTAATTAGAGTAGAAAACCTGACTTTTGCCAAAAAAAAATAAGATAGCAGAAAATAACATCAACAACTACCAGATTTAAACCCAAATAAGATACGAAAATATCATCAACAAAAGCCAAATAAGTTGGAAACTGAACAAACCTTATAGGCAAGAAATTGATGTGAAGTAGATACTTTTTTTACTGACTTTTTTTCTTAGTGTATTGGTAAATTAAGAAAAATAACAGCAACCGAGCTACGAAATTGATGGGAAGCAAAAAACAAATAAATTGCTGTGAAGTAAAAACAGAGAAACTGATGTGAAACAAAAATTGAACAAAACTACGAAAATAACAGCAACGAAACCTTCCTTTTTTTCTCCGTGTAATAGTTCTAAAGCTCCCACCATCATATGCAAGAAAAAATTGCTCTCAAAAGCTCTAAAAGAAAATTTTGCTCAAAAGCTACCAAGTCTTCTTCTTCTCCGTGTAACAGCAAGCAAGGGGAGTTTTAAATCTTCTTCTCCGAGCCGAGGATTTAATCACCATGTAACAACAAACAAAACTGAATTTTTTTAAGCACGCGTTGAGAATGATGTGGACCGAGGCGAGACTAATGTGTGACAGAGAATCCCATGCCCATGTCTTTCTGCCCCCTCTACTGTGGGCCTTGCATGCTGAACAAATGAAACCGAAGAGCACCCCCACGATTTGATGTGCCCCCCAAAAAAACAAAAAATGATGCATCCAATAATTAAATATATATTAGGATTATTGTAGAATAGAAGGTGTTGTGGATGTTACTGGAACATAATCTTTTTTAAGCATTGATTTTTTTGTTTGGAGGGCAAAGCAGAGTGGATGCTTAAATTGAACAATGTGACCTTTGCCTCGAAAACTATGGAACAAAACTAACACCAAAATCAAATCTAACCATTGCCTGCGCTTTTTCTTTGCCTCAAAATAAACCTAACAGCAAGCAGAGTGGATTCATACATGTGATCAAAAACCATGGAACAAAACTATGCTTGGATATGAGGGTATGCAGAGTGGAAACTTAAGCTTAAGCATGGAATAAAACTAACACCAAAATCAAACCTGATATTTGCCTGACTTTTCCATTGATTGGTGGGAAATGAAACCTGAAAAACTTGAAAATTTTAGTTACGAAAATAGCACCAACATAAGCAAAAAAAAAATTAAAACTGAACGAATTAAGGGTAGAGAACTTGCTATGTAGCAGAGGGTTTGGGGGATAGATACATGATCAAGACTCAAACTGATGCATCCAATAATTTAGTGTCTATTAGAAGGGGAAGTGGAGGTTGGGGGAATGCTAACTTGACTTTTATCGTTGAATGGTGGGAGATGAAACCTGAAAAACCTACCACAATAAGCAAAAAAAATAAGATACAAAAATAACAACAAAATAAGCTTAAACATTTAAGACTGAGAAAAATAAGGGTAGAGAACTTGCTGAGATAGGGATAGATTTCCATCGCAAAGGAAATGCTGAGAGAGATATCCATTGCAGAAAATTTCAATGGCAGAGTGATCGTTAAGAGAGTGTGTGTGTCAAGAATTCAATTACATAGTGTAATGAAATCTCAAGAATGTTTCATGCCTTAATTTTAAAATAGCATTTTGTATAAATAATTAAATCACCAAATTGTCACAACATAATAGCATTTCATATGTATGTAACTATTATACAAACGAGGATACAGTTTTAGTTCATCGAAAATGAGGATCACAACATAACCACCAAAATATCCACCAGAAAAATAAAAACAGTTTTAGTTCTAGGTTTCATTCTATATTTCCTGTCACGCTAATAAAAAGATTAACAAACATAATCTCAACTGGAAAAATTAATCATCTGTTGTCAGGGATGTGACAATTGACAAATGCCATATGATTTTCACATGTTACTTGCAAATTGCAATCTTCTCTTCACGCCCAATTACTCTTGTTATTCTTGTATCAAATCTCATGTTGCATTAATTGTACCTTCTTTATTTCATCTTCGAGCTATTTTTTCATCTCCAGGGACAACATATTCAACCTATCCTTCAATCTTTTACCTTCTCGCTGGATTGAAACCAATTGGAAATGCACCTCCCCCAACTGGCAGTCTTTATCCACGTACCAGTCTGTGATTTTCCCTGGTTATGAGCATGCTACTTTAGCATTCCTTTTCTTATATTACTATCAATTGTTCAAATGTTGCTTTCCATTTTAATGTAGTTCGAACCTCCTTTTCTGCATTATAGGGGATACATGCATTTTTATCTGACACATACCTAAAAAGCTTAGGACCATCCATGCATCATTTCTCTCAAGGAAACTTTTTCTTGTCCCCACAAAAATAAACAAAAAGAAGGCTCAATATTATGTCTCGATCAGGCAGGTAATCCAAAATTTATTTGGTTATTTGTCTCCCTAAATGAAGAGATCATTACTGTTATCAAAGATGTCATGATAAATTCACATCCTCATAGTTGTATACTGCAGTGAAAGCCTTTCCAAGAGCATTTTCATTTGGCTTTCAGTTGCCCAAAGAAAACAATGCTTGCTACTTTACACAAAAATTTTCCAGTTGAGGATGAAAATTTCTTTGCCCAGATTATGCCCAACAACTATAATTAAGAGTACTATCAAAAAATGGGGCCAATCTACCATACAATGAAAAGGAATTATGCGTACTATTAAAATAGGGCCAATGATATTTAGAATACTATGAAAATAGGGCCAACTATAATTCAGACAAAATGGGGCCATGCCATGTGTCATAAATTTCAAATTTGACTTCTACACCTACATTTGCACTTTCACGATATTGACTTCATAGTACTTTTGGAGATTCTTTTGAAGAATAATGAAAAGTGAACGTAGGAATGATTAATTTCTGAATTTTGTAAGGGATATGAAGTGTTTAGCCATGAATTAAAATTGAGCACAAAAGAATTGAAAAAAAAATAACACTATATTTGCTCCGTATGAAAAATGGATACACTTCATGGCTAATACACAACCCACGAGTATCCAACTTGTGCTAAATGGGTAATCATTAGCGTTGGTGTATATAACTCATCAAGCAATGCCACCCCGCATTTAAAAGTCCTTTTAGGCCATGCTTCAGGGTTCGGTAACTTGAACTCATCTTTGATGAGGTGGGAAAAATCAATCCTAGTGATATTCATGAAAACTGGAAAATGTGGATTGATTTGGTTGATTTTCTGTAATTGAATCTCCTCTTGTACTTTATTGTCTATATCACTACACTTACACAAAGGTGGAGAAGTCTTGTTATGAAATCCTATGAGCTTGGATTGTCTATTTTGTGGAAAATTCATGCAAATTGCATGCTACATTTAATAATGGTTTATTTTTGCATGGAATATTTTTGTGACATCATTAATCCACTTTTGGTGTTTCCAAAGGGGGAGAAAGAGAAAGAAAGATTTGTGTGTTGTTTGTTGTCGGAGAAAGAAAGATTTGTGTGTTGTTTGTTGTCGGTATTATTTGTTGAAGGGGGAGCAATACTTGAATATATATTGAAGTGGGATCCTGAGAGAAGGGGGAGCATGGCATGCTTTTATATTTACTATTTGTTGTGCATGCTTTGTAATGCTTGAATGACTCATTCATACTTTATATTGCATTACACCCTTCAACACACTTCACACACCCATACTTATTGCTCAAATCTTTTATGGGTTTATCATCACCAAAAGGGGGAGATTGTTGGAAGCAACGATCTAGGATCCTGATTTGATGATGACAAACGTATCGTTATATCTGACGTGTGTGCTTAGTGTGTTTCAGGATTGGCGAAACGATACATCCCTCGCTAATTGAGGAACTGCTATTCGTATAGCATATTGGGAGAGAGGGAGTGTGTGTGCACAAAGAAGTTTGACTTGGTCAATGGAGAGCAAAGTTGGACTTGGTCAATGGAGGAGAGATGTGGCCAAATATATTAGAAAGATTGTCTCCTATCCTTCTCCATTCATATCCAATTTTGAATTGTTATCAAATCCCAACTTATTCAAATCAAATCTCCTATTTGTGGTGCAAAGAGATAGAATCAAATCACTTGTGAAATTCCCAATTCCTATCTCTTAGGGATTCTTTCCAAAACCCTAGGCCATCCTATATAAGCTAACATCCTACCCATAGTCTAATGGGTAGCATACACAAAGAAATAACTTGCGGCCAAAAAACAAGGAGAAAGTAATTAAGGGCCTCACAAAACACAGGAGCAATAAGGGAAGGCCGCCATCTTTTTTTAATTGTGTCTGCCGAATTTTAAAGGTGCTCCTCATTGTTATTTTTCAACATCAATCTCAAGGCCAAGAGCTGATCACGCGTGTGCTCAAAAATTTCACCCCAAGAGCCGCACTTAATTCCTGAGGGGCTACAAAAACACATCAACAAACAAAGGAGAAGACGAGGCCATAACATCAAAATCGTGAGGGGCTGAAAAATTGTTTCCGAGGCCATAACATCAAGAAGGTCTTCATCTTTGAGCACCGTAGAGCCTGTCGCTGTATCCAAGCCATCATCGGAGAATGCAAAGTCGCTGCTGTACGAGATCACCACCGGAGATCCATTGAGAAGGAGAAGACGAGACTCCAAAACCCACACCGTCGCCTTCAACAAGCAGCCCTCCGCCGTAAGTTAAACGCCATAGAAACTTACCACCGATGCCATCGAGCAACCACAGCCGCTCGTCGGAGGAACTCGCAGCTGACTGCTCAAACACCGCATCATCTCCTCGACCGTCGTTCACTGCTGCCGTCGTAGCAGTTCACCGCCGGAGAAGAGGTTGCATCGCCGGAGCTCCCGATCTCGCCACCGTCTGCTGCTGAAATCGAAATCACTGTCGTCGCCTGCGGAGATCGCCGTGAAGTCGAAGCAGTCGACCGCTGCACAAAGTCGCCGCTCGAAGTCGCTGTTGTCATCGCTGCCGTTCGCCGGTGCCATCTTCGCCGTTGTCGAAGTCGACGCTGCTTTTGAGTCGCCACCACTGATCGCTTCGAAGTCGCTCGTCGGAGAAGAAGCCCTCTCGGAGATTCACGTTGCCTTCGAGATCTGTCGTCGCTGTGCCGCTGTGAACCGCTCTCGCTGCATGCCGAAATCGAAGTCGGAGAAATCAGGTGCTGACGTGGCAATGCAAAGAGCGTAATCAAAGAGAATAAAAGCTGCTTGCTGACGAGGCTGGGATTATAAGGGAACTGCTGAGCGCACAGATTGTTTAGTAAACGGATTTGAACTATTTTGCTCTGTGCACCGACCGCTTGATTTGAAGGGAATTGTTGTACTCACCAACCGAGCTTTATTTGGATTTGAACTGCAATTTCTTTGCACACAGACCAGAGTGCTATTTGCAATCCAGGAGTCAGATTGAGACACCGCTTGCGTCAGATTGGAGCTGACAATGTGCTGATTGACAGAGACGCCTACACAGACACGAACTGAGCATGTCTAAACTCTTAAACTATTTTATTCGTGTCTTAGTGTAACGTTCTCTGTAGGGGAAACTTTACCATTTTTTGTGTGACTATTTTGGGACTTGTCTAGTTGGGACTAGACAAGTGGGACCCAGCTAATTTGGGACTAGCTGGTAGAAAGCATTACTAGGATTGATAGTGAGAGAAAACACTGTGTGTGGGGTACTGAGAGCCTGGCGAGTGTAGAGACGTAGAGGGTGCTCTGAGCGTGCTCTAAATTGAGGTTTTGTACCTATTGCGCTATTCAATACTAGTTCTGCTTTGGGGGCTGGAGTAGGTCGTTGGGACGACCGAACCAGGGTAAATCTGCTGTGTACTCTGTGTCTGCTTTTTATTTACCCTGTTGCTACTATAACTACGTGTGCTTATTCGTGGGTTGCACGAATTATTTTTATAAGCCTATTCACCCCCCTCTAGGCTAGGATCCAGATCCAACACTTCCTACATTCACAAATGATTTATCGAAACAAAACTCAAACAATTGACTATAAAAAATAGAGTTTTACCCCTGGATTTGGAGATGATAGGAAGAGGGCAACCTGGCTCCAGAGATGAGAGCAACCCCTTAATATCTCTTTATTTTTTTTGATTTTTTGGAGGCACTCCCCCTCGATCCGGAGATGAGAGGAAAAAGTTGACCTGGTTCTGGAGATGAGATGAAACACTCAAAGTCTCTTTGCGACCTGGCTCTGTAGATGAGAGAAGATGTAGACCTATAAGGAGACAGAGGAGGAGGCATGTTCATTACGGACCCAAAGACCCCCCTGCAATCAACCTCGCTATCTCGATATTTTTGTAGATAGAGGGTGAGGTGCTCGCTGTACTGGTCGAAGTCGAGGCCGCACAACGCGGAGATGACGTCCTCGGTAGTGAGTATTCTGTGAGTATTCTATGATTGTCTCTATGGCAACGGTGGTTGGCCTCGGTCATTATGTAGGTGATGAATTCAGTCACGCATTCTTGCACGGCCCTCTTGGCATTCATTGATATCATAGCGCGATTTGGGACTATCTTTCGCATGATGTGGGCGATCTTGTGGACGGGCAGTTGCAGGTAGCTTTCTTGGTTCTTCTTGTGCTTGACGTCGTCTTCAGCTTCATTGTCGACTGACTGCTTGGCTTTGGGTGCGATGCTCGGTGGTGGAGAGCCGGAGAGATTGGGATGGTTTTTGAATGGTGCTAGAGATAGAAGGGTATGTTTTTGAGAGAGTAGTTTCTCCTAGCGAGAGAAATGTTTTTGAAAGGTGGAATTTATCCCACCCAAAATTTGGTTTCCCCCCAAAACAAAATTATCAGTGTGTGGTTTCACCCCAAAGTTTGCTTTTCTCTCCAAAGTTTTATTAACCTTTGAGTTGAGTTTTCAAATGTTTTAGTTTTCAAATTTTGAGTTTTACAAACAAAATTCCCCCCAAAACACTTGTACTAGTCATTAATTTTTTTAATCCTGGTCATCATTTCTTTGTCCACGTAGGACAAACCCCTGCCACGTAGGACAAACATTCAAAAAATGCTCTCAAATGTAATATAGATATACACATATATATACATATACATATTGTAAATTCAGTACGTATGTGTAATCAAATAAACACAATGATAAAACACAGAAACCAAGTGATGACACAAGGAACTTGGTAACGCAGTTCGGTGCACACACCTACATCTACGGGGCCACGTCCAGAAAATCAGATTACTCCATTATAAATATCAATGAATACAATCACTAATATCAGATCTATACTAGAAGAAGCATACTCCCCCTCAATAC
The DNA here is from genome assembly GCA_030789695.1 of Scilla litardierei. NCBI lineage: Eukaryota > Viridiplantae > Streptophyta > Magnoliopsida > Asparagales > Asparagaceae > Scilla > Scilla litardierei. The sequence goes on from CM061132.1 coordinate 65,456,151, forward strand.
AAACCGCGAGGGGTGATCTCAATCAACCATGTGGAATAATCTATGCAAGCTCCCCTCACATAACCGACTAGATTAACTCCATTGATCCATACGTGCATAGCCGTCGGCCTCCGTCCCCGGATGTAGAAAACCACAAGATCCCCTTGCACAACCGACTAGAATCAACTCCCTTGATCCCCACCTCTGGTAGCCGTCGGCCTCCCTCCCGGAGTTCTTTAATCGTCTTTCGCAAAAGCCGGCAGCCCACAAATTAAGGAATCACTTCGGGTAAGTGGTTCTGCAATATCTTCAACAAGATCGTTCAACCAATATTTGCGGGCCAATATTTCTCCAACAGAATTTCAATCAAATCTAGGAGATAACACCTTCCAAATGAAGCTTCAGCATTCTTCAATCATAACAGTATAAACCAGAATGCTGAAAGAGATTATAGAAAGATCTGGAGTAATCCACCTTAGATAATCGCTGAAGTCTGTCATTCGATTCCAGCCTTCTCACACAGCATGTTGGACCTCATGTAGTATCATAACGTTCAACATATCGTACAACATGCCCAATAAATAAGATCATGCATACCATATTTGCGGATTGATACAATCAATCACATTGTCAGCAAATCTTATGCATATCAGCATACAACAGACTACCTAGAGAAGATCTAAACAATAATACAAAATCTGAAACCATTCAGATATAAAATCTTCAACCGCACATATCTTTCGCAGATCTTGTAACCACTATTTCCATTCAGATATAAAATCTTCAACCGCACATATCTTATGCAGATCTTGTAACCACTATTTCCGAGTAAATAACTTTCTCTTTAATGAAGATATTCCGCCAATATATCTAGGATCACGAAGGTAATCCCATAGATCAAGGAGTCATTTAACCATTCGGGTAAAATGATCTATACAAATCTCCTCCCATCAATTAAGGAACTAATTCAGGCAACAAGAAACAGAAAAATCTCACCAAGATATTTCATCGACCAATGCAGAAACCCCCGAGATCCTAGGCTACAAATTAGATCCAAGATCACCACAACAGATCTGTAGACCAAAGCAGTGTTTTTGCATACAAACCAATATTCCAGATCCCGTATGTTGAACATTATGTTGCAACATAACATACAACATGACTGCTCAAAATGTTCATAAACTGTTCTGATTCCGCAACCTGAACTCTCCAGAACTAGTGCCACTAATGCCAACTTATAGCAATAGAAAATCAACCTAACAATCTTCCCCTTGGCATTATGTGGCACAACCCAAAGCACTGGCACCAACCAGCACAATTCTCCTCCTTTGAGCCACCATAAGCCAAAACACACTCTCCCCCTTACTAGTAATAATCCGAGTAGAGATCACCTCAGACAAGACATCTGCTACATATAGTTTTTGAAGCAATAGTTGCTGAGAGATAAGACATAGATGAGGAGGATTCGAATGCACACCTGAATTGTGGGTCTCCAACGGATCTTACATCTTATAGAAGGCTGCAAAAATGAAATGAAATCCAGAGTAGAAGTCAAGCTCTGAGAGGCCAAAAAGTAGCTGGAGAATTGAAAACATCGGTGGTGTTGACAGAGAAGCTTCGGTGGTCTGTATGTCAAAATTAGGAGATGTGGATGCGTGGAAATGGCTAAGAAGTGGACAAACTTTGGAGAACTCGGTCGGTATAGGTGAAGAGGACGCGAAAGATGGAACGGCGGTGGATTGCCGTGCCGGAGAGGGTACATGCGAAGATCCGATGGCACTGGCGGAGGAAGAGCCCTGCGCAGAGCGGTGAGATAGCACTCTGATAATTCTGGAGGAAGATTCATAAGAATTTGGTGCAGGTTGTTCACATAGATTATTGAGAGGATATGTCGAGTTTAGTGTCATAACATCTGTAACAACATCGTTTTGTGTTGTATCTAATGTTGCAACATCAGACACAACATGAGGTGTTTTCTCTAAAACTGTAGTGTTCAGGCTGTATAATTCGGACTTCCTGATCCATTTCTTCTTCATCTTCATATCAAGGTGTCTAACATTTCTTCCTTCTGACCAATGTCACATGCGACTGAAGCAGTTTCTCTCAGTATGACCTATGAACTTGCAGTAACTGCACACAGAACGGCCACCTTTTATCAATCTGATCTGCTTCTTCTTCTGATCATGGCTCTTGTGCTGACCCATTCTTTCAAGTTCATTGTTAACTTAACTTCTTCTTTAAGAAGACACATTATAGAAAGCTCCTCTATTGTATCACACTCTGGTGCGATCTCCTGAAATCTTACCCATGTTCAAGATATATCCAGCTTTGCTTTTCCAGAATTCCACTTATCCCATGTGCATTTGGCTTTTTCTGCCCTGAGAAGAACATTTTTGAAGTTGCTCTCCAATTTTCTACAGTTTTCCTCAACTTTCAGACATTTGATTTTGACCTCCTCCTTCTTTTCTTCAGTCTTTCATTCTCCTCCTTCAGGACTTTGTTGATATTGTAGAGTTGCATCCACTTCTTAAACATCATCTGGTATGCTTTTCGGATATCATCGTCACTAACTTCCTTATCGTTATCAACTTCAGACTCAGATTCAGTGAGGATGTTGTACTTAATCTTGCAACATTCTGTCTGACATTGGCTAGTTTGTTGCCAAATGTTGTTTCTGATGTTGCAACATCTGATCCAACATGACTATGAGTGTCACTATCTGATTGTCCTTTCAGGATGGCTGTCAATGTAACATAGTTACTGGTTATGTCCTCATCTCCAGCACTACCTTCAGATTCATCGTCTGTAACGACTGGTTTTCTTGTATCTGGATTTATTATATTATATTATATGTTTTGGTGGATTTTCTACTTATATGTGGTTATCGTCTCCGTAACTTTCATTTTCGATCGTTTCGTCGTGTTTTCTAGCTTCTTTCTTAGAATCGTCGATTTTGGAGTAAGTCATTCGTGACGGGCTTCGTATCGGTCATATCTTATTGTTAGATCAAGCCTAGGAGTCTTAGGAATCGATCCCGGAGCTCCGCGCTCCATATCGGAACTTTTGGTGCACGTTAGCCGGTGTAAGAAGGGGAACCGACCGACTAGATGACGATTTAGTCGGTCGGCAAGCCTTCATGGACCGACTAGTGGGCTTTATAAATTTCTCAGGAGTTACTGTTTCTCGTTAGTCGGTCTAAGAACGTTGGTTGACTGACTAGGTTGCAAACTAGTCGGTCGGCAATACTTCTGTGACCGACTAACTCTTCAACTATTTTGGTATCAGTTACTGTTCCTTCTTAGTCGGTCTAAGTTCATCTCTCGACCGACTAGTTGTCGAACTAGTCGGTCAGCAGTTGTTCATTGACCGACTAAATCTAAATCCTAATTCTGTACAGGAGTTACTGTTTACACTTAGTCGGTCTGCGTTGGTCAACCGACAGACTAGTTTCCAAACTAGTTGGTCAGTGGTTGCTCTTTGACCGACTAATCTGTGTTAAAACCCTAATTTCTGGGCAGCCGCCAGCCCATCCTATTTAAACCCCTCCCAAACGTTTTCTTCTTCCTCCTCTCGACCTAAAATCCTAGTTTCTCCCCCATTGAGCCCCCTTCTACCTCAAACCCTTATTCCTTCATTCCAAGCCCAAAATCCATCATCCAAACTCTCCCTTAACACATTCCACCTCTCATCTTCCCCAAAATCTCATCAAACCCCCAAAAATCCCCCAAAACCCTATTTCTCCAAACTTCTCCAATCTTTTCCAGATCTGAACCCTAGGTTCCCCGGAGCGTTTCTTCCGTCGCCGTGGTTGCTCAGCGTTATTCTCCCGTTCCCTATACGGTAGTAATCGATCTCTTGATGTTTTCATAACCCGTTGTGTTTTTGGTGAAACCCTAATGAATGAATGTTGTTTTGATGGTTGTTTCTCCATAACAGCGACTTCCCCGTAGATTAGCATCCGTGAGACGAACCCTCGTGATCGTCATCCTCGGTGCTAGGCAAGTGAAACTTGCCACTTAGGATTTAGGCCATGTTTTAGGCCATTTGCTTGTTGTAGGCGTAAAAGAGGCTAGGCGACGAAATGATACTTGCCTAGGCGCAAATTTAGGAACTAGCTTGACAACGAAGCTAGTGTAATGCCCTACAAGCTACTGCACAAGTACTAGAGGGGGGGTGAATAGTACTTTAAAATAATAAGGAGTATAATTCCAAATTAAAATGCAAACAACTACCAAATCAATTTGCGGAAGCTTAAATTGAATGACAACACAAAATTAACAACGCTAACAAGAGATGTTACTGGGTTCGGATCCACCCAAGTCTCCCCGACTTGTTCTCGGTGATCCTACGTCCTAACCACCCGGATCCCCTCCGGATACTTGAGTTAGAAACCCTAACTCAAGATTTCCACTATGAAATACTTGTGAAAAACCTCCACAAGTCAAATCATACAAAATATAATTTGTGACTCCCACAACCCGGGATCACAACCACACTCTCACAACCGAGAGTGAAACTTACAAATCAAATATGAAATGAAATAAAGAAACTTCTTACCGAACAAAATACCTATGCCTTGAGTATTGCTTACGAATTAGGGCAAGGATGATTTTGAGAAAGAAGTGGCACCAAACCCTAGCTCCAAGATGTAGAACAGCGATGGAGAGCTTTGGGGATGTTGGTGACCTAGACTCAAGCACTTGGCTTGGAAGGCTTCACACTCAATGAATCTCTCTTTGGAAGTAAGAGTTAGGAGAGATTATTGAATGGAGGGAATGAGCTTTGAATGAGCTTGGATTGATTTCTCTTGATCTCTAAACTTGCATTAATATCAGCCTTGGCAGCAATGAATGCAGCCCAACAAGTATATATAGGTTAGAGGAGAGAGAGAGAGAAAAACGTTTCAATTAAAGCTCCAACGGCTCTTTTCTGAACCCAACTAGTCGGTCAAAGAACAACCACCGACCGATTAGTTCATCAACTAGTCGGTCGGTCAATTAACGTAAACCGACTAATGAGTAAACTGAGAAAAGATCAAAGTACAGACTAAGGAACTAGTCGGTCTAAGAAGAGTAGCTGACCGACTAGTTTCACAACTAGTCGGTCGGTTACTCAACGTGGACCGACTAACAGATAAAACTGAAGTCTGAGAAGAATTAGACTTAGTCGGTCCAAGAACAAATGTTGACCGACTAATTCACCAACTAGTCGGTCACCAAATGAACATAGACCGACTAACAATAAACAGTAAGTATGGTGAAAAATTTGGCATGTACAGTAAACTAAACTAGTCGGTCCAAGAAGGAAAGTTGACCGACTAGTTCATCAACTAGTCGGTCGATCAATGAGCACAGACCGACTAATGATAAACAGTAGCTCAAGCTCAAATGTGCATGTTCAGGGAAAGCTCAACTAGTCGGTCACAGAAGCATCACTGACCGACTAGTTCACAAACTAGTCGGTCGGTGAGTCAACTTAGACCGACTAACTGTAAACAGAAAAGAGCTAAGAATTAACTGACAGAAACTAGTCGGTCCAAGAAGCTTGGCTGACCGACTAGATCACCATCTAGTCGGTCAGTTCTTCTTCTTGAACCAACTAACATGCACAAGAAGTCCCGAATCGAAGCGCGAAGCTTCGGGGAGAATTGTATGGACTTCTACTAAGATCCTAGAGCTAAGATATGAGCGTTATGAAGAATTAAAACGTAAGACCTACTCAAGGCTTAACATTCTACGAAAGAAGCTTAAAGACTATTAAATAAACTTGACGATACCGTCTTCAATAGCTTCAATCGAATCTTCATGACTTCTAAATAGGTCCATAAGCTTCAACGAAGCTTTAGGCATACGATCATGTGCTTTGAGAAGTCTTGAGACGTCGTTATTGATATTCATGTGAATTTGGCGACGATCTCCATAACTGCGCTCACAGAGTGTTAGTTCATATTATATTTATGTTTGTTCATCATCCAAAACCAAATCCGGGGAGTCCAATATCCAACATTCTCCCCCTTTTTGGTGATGACAAACCAACATAAATAATAATGAAAAAATAATAATTCAAATGAAATTTACTTACTCCCCCTGCATTGATGACACGTTAATTTCAATTTAAACAAAAATGATACGCATCAAGCAGACGAGTGAAGTATATTAAATGAGAATCGATTGTTGAATTATTGAAATACCAAATGAAGGTTATTGAAATATCGGATTTGAAAATCCATTTATATATCTTAACTCCCCCTGAATCTAACACATTAAGTTAGATTCTTGGAGAAATGCTTTAAATTTTCATTTGGCACGTTCGTTATTATTATATCTCTCCCCCTTTGGCATAAGCAAAAAGAGCGGGAGGATAACAACGACAACAACAATGGCCTCAAATTAAAAAGCACGGGAGTCGTAGAATACGACGAAGGTTCAAGTGACACCAAAGAGAAAAATACGAATAGAATCAAGGCGTGTCAAATATACCAAAGTCGAAAAATCGTAAAAACTCAAATCAGTTTAACGGATTGAGTTATGGAATATACTATCCAATATCAACATTTCTTGGTTAATATAGTGCATGGAAAACAATTCTATGTTTTCATAGAAGAAATTTCTATTAAACCAAGTGAATATCGTCGAGCGACGAAATCAAACATCAGAGACATAAAAATTATACATTGCACAAAATAATGAAATGTCAACTGATATATATATATATAATGCATGAAGCAGAGTACATCACCGATATACACACCGACGATCGACAGATCGGGGCACAAAAATACATCATACATCATCACAAAAAGAAATACATCATCTCGGAATGCAAAATACATCAGCACAGATATCAAAACAAAACATCACAATGATCCAAAATACATAGCCACCCACACTATCCTACCCAACATCTCTCACAACTAGATATATCATCCAAAGAGTATCAGGAGAGGCCTCGAAGAAACTCAAGAGGCAGCGGGAGGACCAGAAGCAACTGCAGGCTCAGCAGGAGCAGAGGAGGTGACTGGATCAGCAAGAACGTCCGAAGCATCAGCAGGAGCGACGACAGAATTGGCAACCACTGAAGCAGCAACCGTAGTGGCCTCGGGAGCACCAGTCGGAGTATCCACCACAGGAGTGGTGGCAACAGGTGTGCTCTCGGGGGCACCAGCAGACGTAGCAGCAACAGCAGCACCGAAATAGGTATCACCAGCAGCAGCAGTACCAGCAGAAGTGCCCTCGGGGGCACGAGTCGAAGCACGACAGAGCTCCTCAATGTCCTCCTCAGCCATCTCATCAAACTCCTCATCCTCAGACACGGAAGGAGGAAGCTCAACACCCATCTGATGAGCCATACGGCAGACTACCTCCTCGGTACGAGCCAAGCGGGACTCGTGACGACGAAGTATCCATAGGACTTCATCCAGGGTGGCAGAGGGAGCAGCAGAGGCACTGGCAGAGGCAGGGACAGACGCTGAAGGTGTCGTCCTCTGAACGTGACGAAGCGCCGCAAGAGATTTCTTAACGGCCGTCGCATTCAGGGGAGGACCAAGGGGACGCTCATCGTCACGAGGCAACGTGACACGAAAATGACGAAATACGAGGGTCAACATGCAAGGAAATGGGATATGAGCCGATTTATTGGACTTTCGAATACACTCGAAGGAGTCAATCTTATCGAGTATAATTCGAGCCCAATTAATCGAGCTCCCCATGAAGATCGCATAGAAAAGCTTCAAAAATGGCTGGGATGGTAAAGATGAGGAGCCGTACTTGGGAAGCAAGCACGACTTCAGAATCAGATTTAGGACCCACGCATTTGGCTTGAAGGATTTAGATGGCACGTCAATCATGGCAGGAGGGATCTGATGGAAAATCTCTGAAAGGATGGCCTGATCAAGAGAAGAAATATCGTCAACCGAGATATCAGAGGGAAGAAGGCCAGACGAAGAGATACCCAAAATCTCTCCTAAGATTTCCGCAGTGAGGAGGACTATAGGAGTCCCCAAAACGGTCGTCTCAACAGCGTGGGTCTGATCGTACTGACCCCGGATCCTATTCGCATAGAAAAGCTTCACTAATCTAGGGTAGGGGTGAGGATTCGCCTTCGGGTCAAATCGAAGGTAATCGAGGAGACCCGACGACGACAGAAGATCAGCTAACCCTATAAAGTCGCTAAACTGGACGAAATGCTCCAGAAGCAGAGGGTAATGTTCGATACGGTTATATGCCGCGAGACACAAAGGGTCATCGCGACATAACGAAATATCGACACCGCCCACCGGCATCGGACCCTTTCCCTTAGGCTTTCGGGTAGACGTACGAGGGTGGGTGCTAGACTCGGGATGGATAGGAGGAGTGGGTTCCCTATGAGTCTCGGTCTCGGGGTTATACTCCGTATCGGAATCGGTAGGAGTATGGAACGAAGAAGCAGAGGCAAGAATTTTGGCCTTTGACTTGGGTTTGGGTTTCGGTTGACCTCTAGGTTTGGCGGTCGTCGTCCTCTTCTTCTTGAGAGGAGGCGAAGAAGACGAAGGTTGGGTGGTCTTGGCTCGATGTTTCGGAGGGGTTGGATGTTCGGGATCCGAAGGGTTTGGATCAACGGTCATCGGAGAGGGGCTAGACGGAGTGATCGGAATACGTGTTCTTGCCATATTCGAAGCAAGACACGGGACAAAGAGATCAAACGAAGAAGCCCTAGCCGAAAAATAGATAAACCCTAAGAACCCTAAAAACCGAGCAAGCCCTAGCTCTAGGAAAGGAAATCTAACCCTAGAAGGAGAAGAGATCACCTAGAAGGAGGGGCCGACGGTAGAGATCGACGGAGACGGCCGGAAAATGGCCGGAGAACGATCGGAAGTCGAAGGGTTTTGAGGGAGGACGGGGTTTCGAGCTGGAGGAAAAGAAAATCAACCGACTAAAGTGAGAATTAATCGGTTTAGATCGAGTTTAAGTCGGTCGAAATCGCAAAATACCAAACAGTCCCTGGCACAACTAGTCGGTCACAGTTCAAGCACCGACCGACTAGATCACGATCTAGTCGGTCGGTCAATGAGCTTGAACCGACTAGTTGTAAACAGAGGCTGAATCAAAGATTTACTGACAAGATTTAGTCGGTCACAGTTCATTTACTGACCGACTAGATCGCAATCTAGTCGGTCGGTCACTGAACATGAACCGACTAAGGAGTCCAAAAAATGATAATCAATTTCTCTCCTTAATACGCTTGGACGATATATCTCAAAACTCTCAATAATCATCTAAACTACCCCATTAAACATCGAAAACTCAAAATTTGACGATTACGCACAAATCGAACGAAAAATCAAAATATCACATAAATTCCGAAAAATCCAATAATTCTAGCATGAATGAGATATTGCCAAATATAATAGCATGCAAAATTATTGAATGAAACATGAATCCTATATCTCGGATTCACCCATAATCCCCAATTCTCGACGTAACCGCACAAAGGAGTCCTCCTTTAGGGGTTTCGTGAAAATATCGGCGATTTGCTTTTGGGTTTCAACGTACACTAAAATGATGTCCTTTTTAGCAACATGATCATCTAAAAAATGGTGTCGGACATCTATGTGTTTCGAACGGGAATGGTGTACCAGGTTCTTGGAAAGACATATTGCACTTTGGTTGTCAACCATGATAGGGCAAGTATCACAATTTATACCAAAGTCTTTAAGTGTGTGTCTCATCCAAAGAACTTGAGCACACGCGGCACCGGCGGCAATGTATTCCGCCTCGGTGGTTGAAAGTGATACGGAATTTTGCTTCTTGGAAAACCAAGAGACAAGAGAATTTCCTATAAAATGGCAAGTGCCACTAGTACTTTTCCTGTCGGATTTGCATCCCGCATAATCGGCATCACTATATGAGATTAACTCATATGTGCTAGATTTCGGATAAAGTAATCCAAAATCTAAAGTGTAACTTAGATAGCGAAAAATACGCTTTACCGCTACTAAGTGAGATTCCTTAGGTTGAGATTGATAACGAGCACATACGCATACGGCGAATATAATATCGGGCCTACTTGCGGTAAGATAAAGTAAACTACCTATCATACCTCGATATAGACGAATGTCTACATCCTTACCGCCCGTATCCTTGTCAAGATGCGTAGTCGTGCTCATTGGAGTCTTTTTCCCGGAAGCACTCTCCATTCCAAATCGCTTTAGCAACTCCACCGTATACTTCGTTTGGTGGATGAAGATTGCATCGTCCATTTGGCGAATTTGGAGACCTAAGAAATACTTGAGCTCACCCATGTGGCTCATCTCAAATTGTTCCGTCATAACATTAGAGAACTCTTCGCAAAGAGCAAAGTTAGTAGCACCGAAAATGATATCATCAACATATATTTGAACTAAAATTATATCATTATTCGCATGCTTAACAAAAAGTGTAGAATCGGCTTCTCCCATTTTAAAATTCAAATCCAAAAGAAAATTCTTTAGGCGATCATACCAAGCTCGAGGAGCTTGTCTTAAGCCGTAAAGCGCTTTCTTTAGTTTAAAAACATGATTTGGAAATTTTTCATTTATGAAGCCCGGAGGTTGAGAAACGTAAACTTCCTCAACAACATCTCCGTTTAAAAATGCACTTTTAACATCCATTTGAAATAATTTAAAATCCTTATGGCATGCAAAAGACAATAATAATCTAATTGATTCTAATCTAGCTACCGGAGCGAAGGATTCTTCGAAATCAATACCTTCCTCTTGTCGATAGCCTTGAGCAACTAACCGAGCTTTGTTCCGGACGACGACTTGGTTTTCGTCGGTTTTGTTCTTGAAGATCCACTTTGTCCCTATGACGGTGTGGTTCTTCGATGGCAATGGAACAAGCTCCCAAAATTCATTTCTCTCGAATTGAATGAGCTCCTCCTCCATGGCTAAGATCCAAGCGCTATCTTCGCATGCTTCATTAATATTCTTTGGCTCTATCGAGGAGGCAAAGGCACAATGAGCGAAGTAGTTCACTTGCGATCTCGTCTTGACACTATCATAGATATTGCCAATGACTTGCTCATGAGGATGGTCACGAACGGTATGAAGCCGTTTGGGAATACCTTGATCACTAGGAACATTCTCAACAACTTCGTTAGTTGGGTTAGTCTCAATAGAATCAATAGAATCATTAGACTTAGAATTATCAAATGAATCACATAAAACATCCATAGAATCATTATCATTTGAAATTCTAGTTGGAACAAATCCTTCATTAAAAGAGACATGAAGCGACTCCTCGATCGTTGAGGTTCGTTTGTTGAATATCCGGTAGGCTTTGCTACGCGAAGAATATCCAACAAAAATCCCATCATCGGATCTTGGATCGAATTTGTCCAAACTACCATACGTGTTCTTAATAAAACATTTCGAACCAAAAACACGAAAATGTTTAACTTGAGGCAACCTACCAAACAACAATTCATAACAAGTTTGTTTAGTTCCGGGCCTCAAAAGTATTCTATTAAACACATAGCAAGCGGTGTGTACCGCTTCTGCCCAAAATTGATGGCCAAGTTGGCTATCATCAAGCATAGTGCGAGCACACTCCACTAGCGTCCTATTCTTTCTCTCAACTACACCATTTTGAGGAGGTGCACGAGGGAAAGAGAAGGTGTGAGTAATACCAACTTCATCACAAAATGTCTCAAAAGACTCATTCTCAAATTCACCTCCATGATCACTACGAATAGTGACAATGGTGGTTCCTAAGAGATTTTGTACTTTCTTAACAAAAATTGTGAAGTTTTCAAAAGCTTCATTTTTATTACACAAAGAAAATACACATGTAAATCTTGAATAGTCATCTACGATGACAAGTCCATATCTTGCATTTCCTAAGGAAGCAACTCTAGTTGGCCCAAATAAGTCTAGATGTAATAGCTCTAGTGGCCGTTTAGTAGAAATGCTTTTCTTAGGTTTAAATGAAGATTAAGGAAGCTTGCCACGTTGACAACAATCACAAAAACTTTTCCTTTCAAAAACAAGCTTCGGAAAACCTTTAATGGAATTTAATTTTGAAAGCTTATATAGTGTTCCAAAGTTCACATGTCCAAAGCGTCGATGCCATAAGTGTTGTTCACTTGTGTTGGCAACGTGACATTGTTCATATGACTTAGGAAGATCCAAAATATAAATATCTTTATGACGAGTTCCGGAAAACAATAATTTATCATTATCTTTTCTTAAAATATGACACAATCCTTTCGCAAAGCTAACTTTGTAACCTTTGTCACAAAGTTGGCTTATTGAAATAAGATTATGATTTAAACCACTAACAAGATAAACATCACTAATTAGGGGTTTAGAAGGGTTACCCACTTTACCAACACCTATGATGGTTCCGCTCTCGTTGCCTCCAAATACGACGCGGTTTCCATTTGCTATGGGAACCACTCCGGAGAGCAAACTAGCGTCACCCGTCATGTGTTTTGAACACCCGCTATCGAGTATCCAATTTCCCTTGGAGCTAAATTTAAATTTGTTGCTCCTTTTCTTTTTCTTTTCCTTGAGTACCTAAAGATAGAGAATTTCATATCATGGTACCCAAGGTCATTGGGTCCAAAAGATTAGACCTTTGGAAGCCAAGTCCAATTGGACTTAGACTTCCCCACATAATTTCTACTATGCACAACATCCGAAAAATAAGCATTCATATACATTTGTTTTTCGTCCATGCTTGTGTCCTTTGGGCTCCAAATTGTGAAAATCTTGGGAGCCCTCATCCTATTGGGTGCATGCATTCGACGTTGATTTCTACGTGATGCATGTTGTGGATAGGCATACGGGACATGATGGAATGGTGCACGATGAGAATTATTCATATGATGTTGTGGGTGTACATTTGCTTGTGTGGGAACACGTGCGTGAGGGTGTCTCACATGGTGTGCACGTGCCCGTGAATGTGTCGCATAAAAATCATCATATGAGTGAGCCGGTGGAGTAGGACGTGTGTTCCTACGTGGCATGGTATGAGTGTACATGTAGGCATGCCCCTTCTTTGGAGGTCCACCCAAAGTGGGTTTCTTTCCAAAAATGGGTGTGGATGAGGTGGAAGCACCATTGGTAGATGAACTACCAATAGAGTGTTTGCTCCCACTCGTTGAGGCTTCGGAAGTTGGCCTTACAAAGGTAGTGACCGACTTGGATGAATTTCCCATCATATACCCCAAGCCAATGTGGTGTTTGGCCGGAAGTAAGTCTTTTAGGATATTATCCAAATGGCCCTTACCCTTGTTGAATTTGTTGATTCGGCCCAATGTGTCCTCATATTTCTCTTTGAGAGAACGCAAAGAAATATCCAAAGTGGATATTTGCGATGTGAGCACATAAACACGAGATTTAAGATTCTCGTTCTCAATACTCAAAGTCGAGTTTTGAGAAGTTAAATCTGCTATCTTATGTTCTTCCGCATCCTCAATGCTAACATGTTCAAGTTTAGATTTGAGATTAACAATCTCATTTCTTAACTCTTCAACAACGGTGTCGTTGTTGGTGATGATAGTCTTAGGCGAGGTTTGAATGCTAGCTAGGTCATCTTTTACCTTAGTATATCTATTTACTAATTTAGTGTATTTTGACCATAATTGAGAGTTAGCATTCCTAAGGTCATCCATAGTTACCTCATCGTTGCCTTCGTCATCACTATCATCGGAAGAGGAGGATCCTTGATCATGCTCCTCTCTTGCCATGAAGCACATGTGCGCTTGCTCCACTTGCTCATCGTCCGACTCTCCGCTTGAGGAATCCTCGGAGTCGGTAAACGTTGCTCCGACAAGTCCCTTCTTGTACCCCTTTTTGTACTTCTTGGACTTATCGAATTTTGGCGCCTTCCACTTCTCCTTTTGTTTGTTGAGAGGACACTCCGCTTTCATGTGTCCTGGCTTATTGCACTTGAAACACAAAGGAGAGGAAGAAGCGTTAGAAGAACCAAATTTAGCTTTGTTCTTGAAGTTACCTTTTCGGAAGAAACGGTTGAACTTCTTGGCCATGAGTGCCATGGACTCCAAGTCCAACTCGTTTTCCGAGTCTTCATCATCGGTTGATGTGGATGTGGATGGAGCGGCCTTGAAAGCAATGGCCTTCTTCTTTGGCTCGTCTTGCTTTAGGTAGGACTTCATCTTTTCCTGCAATTTGAGCTTGCTATCCTTGCGTACCTCGTATGACATTAAAGTACCCATTAGTTGAACTACGGTGTACTTGTTCATGTCATTACCTTCCTCGATGGCGAAGGTGCGCTTTTCCCAAGAAGAAGGAAGTCCTTCGATAAGCTTCGAACACTTCTCCTTTTGGGTGTAGGATTTGCCAAGAGCCTCTAACTCGTTTATGATGTCGACGAAGCGAGCGTAATACTCCTTCATCTTCTCGCCCTGTTGCATATGAAACATTTCGTAATCTTTGTTTACAACTACGAGTTTAGAGTCTCTTACCCGACTCGTCCCTTCATGAAGAATGAGGAGGGAGTTCCAAATTTGATATGCACTCTTACATGTGCATATCTTATTGAAGTCCTCGGGATCCAATGCGCATTGCAAGGCGTTCATCGCCTTGGCATTGCTTACCTCCGCGGCGACCTCCGCGGTAGTCCATTTCTCAAAATCTTCTTGTTCGGGCTCGATGTATTCCTTCATTGTGGTCCTCCATAAGGATGCACTCCGGAGGAAGGTTTCCATCCGGCATTTCCAGTACCCGTAGTTGGTACCGTTGAAGAATGGAGGCCTCGTAGAGGAATGTCCTTCCATCACCGAAGATGCTCCTTCACGGTTTCTGAAGGTGTCATAGTTGGAAGGTGGACGCACGGTCTTGTTGTCGTTGGCAGACATAGATTAGTATCTGGCTCTGATACCAAATGTAATGCCCTACAAGCTACTGCACAAGTACTAGAGGGGGGGGGGTGAATAGTACTTTAAAATAATAAGGAGTATAATTCCAAATTAAAATGCAAACAACTACCAAATCAATTTGCGGAAGCTTAAATTGAATGACAACACAAAATTAACAACGCTAACAAGAGATGTTACTGGGTTCGGATCCACCCAAGTCTCCCTGACTTGTTCCCGGTGATCCTATGTCCCAACCACCCGGATCCCCTCCGGATACTTGAGTTAGAAACCCTAACTCAAGATTTCCACTATGAAATACTTGTGAAAAACCTCCACAAGTCAAATCATACAAAATATAATTTGTGACTCCCACAACCCGGGATCACAACCACACTCTCACAACCGAGAGTGAAACTTACAAATCAAATATGAAATGAAATAAAGAAACTTCTTACCGAACAAAATACATATGCCTTGAGTATTGCTTACGAATTAGGGCAAGGATGATTTTGAGAAAGAAGTGGCACCAAACCCTAGCTCCAAGATGTAGAACAGCGATGGAGAGCTTTGGGGATGTTGGTGACCTAGACTCAAGCACTTGGCTTGGAAGGCTTCACACTCAATGAATCTCTCTTTGGAAGTAAGAGTTAGGAGAGATTATTGAATGGAGGGAATGAGCTTTGAATGAGCTTGGATTGATTTCTCTTGATCTCTAAACTTGCATTAATATCAGCCTTGGCAGCAATGAATGCAGCCCAACAAGTATATATAGGTTAGAGGAGAGAGAGAGAGAGAAAAACGTTTCAATTAAAGCTCCAACGGCTCTTTTCTGAACCCAACTAGTCGGTCAAAGAACAACCACCGACCGACTAGTTCATCAACTAGTCGGTCGGTCAATTAACGTAAACCGACTAATGAGTAAACTGAGAAAAGATCAAAGTACAGACTAAGGAACTAGTCGGTCTAAGAAGAGTAGCTGACCGACTAGTTTCACAACTAGTCGGTCGGTTACTCAACGTGGACCGACTAACAGATAAAACTGAAGTCTGAGAAGAATTAGACTTAGTCGGTCCAAGAACAAATGTTGATCGACTAATTCACCAACTAGTCGGTCACCAAATGAACATAGACCGACTAACAATAAACAGTAAGTATGGTGAAAAATTTGGCATGTACAGTAAACTAAACTAGTCGGTCCAAGAAGGAAAGTTGACCGACTAGTTCATCAACTAGTCGGTCGATCAATGAGCACAGACCGACTAATGATAAACAGTAGCTCAAGCTCAAATGTGCATGTTCAGGGAAAGCTCAACTAGTCGGTCACAGAAGCATCACTGACCGACTAGTTCACAAACTAGTCGGTCGGTGAGTCAACTTAGACCGACTAACTGTAAACAGAAAAGAGCTAAGAATTAACTGACAGAAACTAGTCGGTCCAAGAAGCTTGGCTGACCGACTAGATCACCATCTAGTCGGTCAGTTTTTCTTCTTGAACCAACTAACATGCACAAGAAGTCCCGAATCGAAGCGCGAAGCTTCGGGGAGAATTGTATGGACTTCTACTAAGATCCTAGAGCTAAGATATGAGCGTTATGAAGAATTAAAACGTAAGACCTACTCAAGGCTTAACATTCTACGAAAGAAGCTTAAAGACTATTAAATAAACTTGACGATACCGTCTTCAATAGCTTCAATCGAATCTTCATGACTTCTAAATAGGTCTATAAGCTTCAACGAAGCTTTAGGCATACGATCACGTGCTTTGAGAAGTCTTGAGACGTCGTTATTGATATTCATGTGAATTTGGCAACGATCTCCATAACTGCGCTCACAGAGTGTTAGTTCATATTATATTTATGTTTGTTCATCATCCAAAACCAAATCTGGGGAGTCCAATATCCAACAGCTAGATCCGACCTTTATCATGTTGCACAATTACCATGTCATGTTTAAATTCCATTAACGGTACGCAAATTAATCGTCATGTCATTGCATTCTTTAAGTGATCCCGTGATTGCGTAGCATCGCTACAATACTTGTGTTTCCTGGCTCGTGACCAGAAGCGAGCATAATGAGTTGCTAACCCCAACGCTCGATATTGAGGCTAGGTGTCCCTTACGCCAAATTCTTCCTGATTCGTGATATAGAAAACAAGCTCCCGTGCGGGGCAACCCTGGCTCATTTACTGGGCTCATGTACAGGGACCCTGGCTTGTTTACGTGTGGGTATTGAGGGTAAGAGTTAAGCGGCCAATCAACTAGGAGTCTGCCCGATCAGCAACTGCAGTAGTAAGGCGTAAACTCTGGATTTTGGGGTAGTGTTAAGCGGCCAATCAGCGTGAATGTTAAACCATTCAGCTGTAAGGCGTAAACATCTACAAACAACTCGAAACATGACTAGTGAATTGATTGAGATTGTTAGCAGCTTGGCTACTCTTGTCTTGTCCCGATAATTGTTCTCTTGTACTTATTGCTCACCATGTCTTGCTTGTGCACTCATGTCATAACTGCCATGTCATGCATACTAAAACTGCTAGGTTGTTAGTTTGCCTTACTTTCAGTTTCCTTGCCCAAGTCTTTTAGACTTGCTGACATGTGCCCCTTTACTCTTTTGGGTGACACATGTTAGATCCTGAGCCTGAGTACCTTGTTGAGGACGAGGTATTTGCTGACGCCGAGCCTGAGCTTGTGTTTGACGGGGAGTACGTGGACACTGGGGACCAGTCCTAGTGTCTTCGTTGTGTTTTCTCTTTTGTTTAGACTGTTGTTTTGTTGTCGGTGCGTAGCACCTATACTTTGTTACGGTGTTGCTTTTGTTGGCCTTGTTCTGGGCCTTTAGACTCTTTCTTTTAGCCTGGTGGCTTTTCTGGATGTTGAACTTAAATTTTCATGTTGGACAAATTATGAGATATGAGATTTTATTTCTGTCTCTCCTTGTGTTATTATTGTTGTTCCGTTTGTGGTTACAGGGACCTGCTTATGTTTTATTGACGCTTATCGGGTTTGGGGCTTCACAGCTCCACTCTCGTGCGGACCTCCTCACGTCTCGCCTCCATTTTAGGGAAGCGGGTCGTGACAGGTTTTGTTGGTGGCCCATGCAGGTCCTTCTATAACTGCGATTATCGGAGTGACGATAATAATATTAGAATGTCCAATAAACTAAGTTCGACGTCCGAGTCATAGGCTATGAGTCTAATCTGCTTCGTTTTCTGTGTCATTAGATGGCAGGAAGGCGATTCACCCGTGGTGGGGGTAGTGATGCGCTCCCTCATAATGAGGAGCCTGAGCGGGAACCCACCAACGGAGAGATGATGCGGATGATGCTTCAGATGATGCAAGTGCAGTAGGGCGTGCTCCTGCAAGTCCAGAATGCTCCACTTGCTCGAGCTGCCCGGGCGCTTCCGGATGTCCCTCGCTCCGAGCCGGGAGCGAAGCAATTTCGGGAGCTGGGTCCCGCATATTTTGACGGTTCTGAAGGTCCTCTGGCAGCCGATGAGTGGATTCGGAACATTGAGGATAACTTGAAGATGGCCAAGATCACCCCGGCTGGATGGGTTGATTTTGCGAAGAGGCAACTTAAGGATAATGCTCGGAACTGGTGGGATGCGGAAGAGAGGATGTTGGTGGAACCGATAGCTTGGGCTACCTTTAAGTCCAGGTTTGATGAGGAGTTCTTTCCGAAGGCTGCTAGGAAGGAGATGCTGCAGCGCTTCATTGATCTGAAGCAAGGGAGCTTGACGGTGGACCTGTATCACCAAGAGTTCACTAGGCTGAGTCGGTTCGCACCGAAGATGGTGCAGGATGCTGATGAGAGGGCTCAGAGGTTCCTGCAGGGACTTGCTTTGGAGCTCCAGAGTTTTGTGTCTTCCTCCGATCTGGACTCTTATCAGAAGGTTCTGGTCACTGCCAGGAGGCAGGAGCTGAACCTGAGTCAGAGGAGAGGACATGTTTCTGGTGCTGGGAAGAGGCCTATGGAGCAGGCCAGGGCGGTGGTTAGGCCTGGTTTCAAGCCTAATCAGCCAGCTCAGTTCAAGAGGCCAGGAGGGCCTATTCTGAAGACTTGCCATTTCTGCGGTAAGCCTGGTCACATCAAGGATCAGTGTAGGAAGTTTCTGGGCCAGTGTTTGGTTTGTGGTGATGCTTCTCATGTCCTGAAGGATTGTCGGCATGCGAGTCAGCTGCGGAGGGCACCTGTTGCAGCACAGCCGTTGCAGCAGCGAGTGTCTGTTCCTGCTGGACGTGGAGCAGCTCTTGTTCCGCAGAGGCAGGCTTTTCAGCAGGCTGTTTCGCCGAGGAGGCAGGCTTTTCTGATGACCGCTGTGGAGAGCGAGCGAGGCTGTGGATGAGGTTATCGCGGGTAATCCTCAATCTAGCTGTTACTTTCCTAGTTGGTTTTGATTGTTAGATTGTGTTGTTTGCTTGAACATGATTGTTTGCTAGAATAGGGTTTGATTGTTAATTGCTTGTTAGGTGTGGTTTTGGTGTGCACATTTCCTACCCGAGTCCTCTTTGACTCTGGTGCATCGATGTGCATTATTTCTCGGAGCTTCGTGGAGAGGCATTCCTTGTCGACGTCCCCTCTTCCCAAGAGTTGGAATATCGTTACAGGGAATGGCGTGGTTTCGGTGCATCGTGGTTGCAATTCTTGCTTGTTGGTGGTCTGTGGACATGAGCTTTACGCTGATTTCATTGTCCACGACATCATCAACTATGATGCAGTTCTTGGGATGGATTGGCTTGCGAGCTTCTATGCTACTATCGACTGTCGGAGGAAGAAGGTGGTGTTCGATATTCCCGGACATCCAGTATTTGAGTTCAGCCGTGGTAGCAGCTCGCTTGGTCCTGTCAGATTTCGGGCCAAACCGGTGGAGGTTGTGGCTATGCAGATGGAGTTGGAGTGGCCAGCTGTGGTGCGGGATTTTGATGACGTCTTCCCCGAGGAGATGTCTGGGTTGCCACCCGATCGAGCTTTAGAATTTTCTATTTATCTTGTTACAGGAGTGCAGCCGATTTCGAAGGCGCCGTATCGTATGGCACCCGCAGAATTGGAAGAGTTGCGGAAGCAGTTGGATGAGCTTTTGCAGAAGGGTTATATCAACCCTAGTGTGTCTCCGTGGGGAGCACCGGTGTTGTTGGTGAAGAAGAAGGATGGTTCGCGTCGCATGTGCGTGGACTATCGGGAGTTGAATGCGGTGACCATTAAGAATAAATACCCGTTGCCTCGCATCGATGATATTTTTGATCAGCTTGGAGGTTCGAGGGTGTTTTCTAAATTGGATTTGAGGAGTGGTCACCATCAGTTGAAGGTGAAGAAGGGAGATGTTTCGAAGACAGCGTTTAGGACGAAGTATGGACACTATGAGTTTGTGGTTATGCCTTTCGGCGTAACCAACGCACCCGTAGTTTTCATGAATCTGATGAACCTGATTTTCTACGACTTTTTGGATAAGTTTGTCGTTATCTTTATTGACGACATTCTGATCTATTCGAGGTCGGAAGAGGAGCATGCATCGCACTTGACGATGGTATTGGAGATTTTGAGGAAGCATCGTTTGTATGCTAAGCTTTCGAAGTGCGAGTTTTGGCTGGACAGAGTTGCTTTCCTCGGGCATGTGGTGACTGGAGATGGTATTTCTGTGGATCCCGAGAAGATTAGGGCCATCAGAGAGTGGCCTGTTCCGTCGTCAGCGTCTGAGATTCGGAGTTTCCTTGGGCTTGCTGGTTATTATCGGCGTTTCATTGAGGACTTTTCCCGTATTGCTGAGCCAATGACCAAGTTGACGCGGAAGGACGTACCTTTTGTTTGGTCGGGTGATTGTGAGAGTGCCTTTGGTGTCTGAGGGAGAGGTTGACGACTGCCCCTATTCTTGTTGTGCCTGACCGCAGCGGTGGATTTGAGATCTTTTGCGATGCTTCTGGCAAGGGTCTCGGTTGTGTGTTGCATCAGCATGGGCACGTTGTGGCGTATGCGTCTCGTCAGCTTAAGGTTCATGAGAAGAATTACCCGACGCATGACTTGGAGTTGGCTGCCGTTGTGTTTGCTCTTAAGATTTGGAGGCACTTCCTGCTGAGTGAGAAAGTGAAGATCTTCACCGATCACAAAAGCTTGAAGTACATTTTTACTCAGAAGGAGCTCAACATGCGACAACGTCGATGGTTAGAGCTCATGGCGGATTATGAGATTGATTTGCAGTATCACCCTGGCAAGGTGAATGTGGTTCCTGATGCGCTGAGTAGGCTTCCAGCGGTGATGGTTTTGACCTCGCAGTGGAGATTACAGCAGGATTTTTGCGAGTCTGGTGTGGAGATTGTTCTTCCTGGGGAGGCTTCGTTGTTGATGTACATACAGGTGCAGTCGACGATCGTGGATCGGATTAAGGCTGGCCAGGCTGAGGATCCGAAGCTGGTGAAGATTCGGGAGCAGGTGGAAGCCGGTCTGCGAACTGACTTTTTGATTCATGAGGATGGCTCGCTGAGGTTTGGAGCCAGGTTGTGTGTGCCAGCTGGGGATATTAGAGAGGAGTTGATGGTGGAGGCACACAGTTCGCCGTATTCTGTGCATCCTGGTGGCACCAAGATGTACCAGGATCTTCGTTTGAACTATTGGTGGCATGGTATGAAGAGGAGTGTGGCTCGGAGTGTAGCCAAGTGTTTGGTTTGCCAGCAAGTGAAGGCGGAGCATCAGCGTACGGCCGGGTTGCTACAACCGCTTCCGATTCCGGAGTGGAAATGGCAACACATCACTATGGATTTCGTGACTGGACTACCTCGGAGTCCGAAGCAGAATGACGCGATTTGGGTGATCGTGGACCGATTGACCAAATCCGCGCACTTTGTTCCATTCCGAGTGGGACAGTCCACTGAGGCGCTAGCGAGGAGATATATGGAGGTAAAATTCTTTTACCCTCCGTTTTTATTTCCTTTTCCTAGTTTGGATAGTGATGTAATGTGAATCGTGCAGGAGGTTGTGTGACTTCACGGAGTCCCCGTGAGTATCGTGTCGGACAGAGACACGAGGTTCACATCTCAGTTCTGGCAGAGTTTGCAGAAGAGTTTGGGTACGCGTCTGAGTTTCAGCACGGCGTACCATCCGCAGACGGATGGCCAGTCCGAGAGGACGATTCAGATTTTTGAAGACATGCTGAGGGAGTGCATGTTGGATTTCAAGGGTTCGTAGGAGGACCATCTACACTTGGTGGAGTTCTCTTACAACAACAGCTTCCAGGCGTCTATTGGCATGGCGCCTTTCGTCGCTCTTTATGGGAGGAAATGTCGATCGCCTTTGAGTTGGGATGACGTTGGTGATCGGGAGTTGTTGGGACCTGAGATGATTGTGGAGGCTGTGGAGATTGTCAGGAACATTCGGGAGAGGTTGAGGATTGCTTAGGACCGTTTTAAGCATTGGGCGGATGCTAAGCGTCGTCCTTTGGAGTTTCAGCCTGGAGATCATGTGTTTCTGAAGATTTCCCCGAATCATGGTGTGATTCGTTTTGGGAAGCGAGGGAAGTTGAGCCCGCGATACATTGGACCATTTGACATTCTGGAGAAAGTTGGCGAGGTAGCTTATCGCTTAGCCTTGCCGCCTTCTTTGGAGGGAGTTCACAATGTTTTCCATGTGTCGCAGCTTCGTCGATACATTAGCGATCCGTCTCATGCTGTGGATTTTTCGGAGATTACCGTTCGCCCTGACATGACGTATGACCAGCAGCCAGTGCAGATTCTGGACAGGCGTCAGAAGTCACTTCGGAACAAGGTTGTCAATCTTGTGAGAGTGATGTGGCGACACGGCTCGCCTGGAGAGTCTACTTGGGAGAATGAGGATGAGATGCGAGAGCGTTTCCCACTTTTGTTCCCGGACGCGTGAGTGTTGGGAAATTCCGAGGACGGAATTTTTCTTAAGTTGGGGAGGATGTAACGACTGGTTTTCTTGTATCTGGATTTATTATATTATATTATATGTTTTGGTGGATTTTCTCCTTATATGTGGTTATCGTCTCCGTAACTTTCATTTTCGATCGTTTCGTCGTGTTTTCTAGCTTCTTTCTTAGAATCGTCGATTTTGGAGTAAGTCATTCGTGACGGGCTTCGTATCGGTCATATCTTATTGTTAGATCAAGCCTAGGAGTCTTAGGAATCGATCCCGGAGCTCCGCGCTCCATATCGGAACTTTTGGTGCACGTTAGCCGGTGTAAGAAGGGGAACCGACCGACTAGATGTCGATTTAGTCGGTCGGCAAGCCTTCATGGACCGACTAGTGGGCTTTCTAAATTTCTCAGGAGTTACTGTTTCTCGTTAATCGGTCTAAGAACGTTGGTTGACCGACTAGGTTGCAAACTAGTCGGTCGGCAATACTTCTGTGACCGACTAACTCTTCAACTATTTTGGTATCAGTTACTGTTCCTTCTTAGTCGGTCTAAGTTCATCTCTCGACCGACTAGTTGTCGAACTAGTCGGTCAACAGTTGTTCATTGACCGACTAAATCTAAATCCTAATTCTGTACAGGAGTTACTGTTTACACTTAGTCGGTCTGCGTTGGTCAACCGACCGACTAGTTTCCAAACTAGTCGGTCAGTGGTTGCTCTTTGACCGACTAATCTGTGTTAAAACCCTAATTTCTGGGCAGCCGCCAGCCCATCCTATTTAAACCCCTCCCAAACGTTTTCTTCTTCCTCCTCTCGACCTAAAACCCTAGTTTCTCCCCCATTGAGCCCCCTTCTACCTCAAACCCTTATTCCTTCATTCCAAGCCCAAAATCCATCATCCAAACTCTCCCTTAACACATTCCACCTCTCATCTTCCCCAAAATCTCATCAAACCCCTAAAAAATCCCCCAAAACCCTATTTCTCCAAACTTCTCCAATCATTTCCAGATCTGAACCCTAGGTTCCCCGGAGCGTTTCTTCCGTCGCCGTGGTTGCTCGGCGTTATTCTCCCGTTCCCTATACGGTAGTAATCGATCTCTTGATGTTTTCATAACCCGTTGTGTTTTTGGTGAAACCCTAATGAATGAATGTTGTTTTGATGGCTGTTTCTCCATAACAGCGACTTCCCCGTAGATTAGCATCCGTGAGACGAACCCTCGTGATCGTCATCCTCGGTGCTAGGCAAGTGAAACTTGCCACTTAGGGTTTAGGCCATGTTTTAGGCCATTTGCTTGTTGTAGGCGTAAAAGAGGCTAGGCGACGAAATGATACTCGCCTAGGCGCAAATTTAGGAACTAGCTTGACAACGAAGCTAGATCCGACCTTTATCATGTTACACAATTACCATGTCATGTTTAAATTCCATTAACGGTACGCAAATTAATCGTCATGTCATTGCATTCTTTAAGTGATCCCGTGATTGCGTAGCATCGCTACAATACTTGTGTTTCCTGGCTCGTGACCAGAAGCGAGCATAATGAGTTGCTAACCCCAACGCTCGATATTGAGGCTAGGTGTCCCCTATGCCAAATTCTTCCTGATTCGTGATATAGAAAACAAGCTCCCGTGCGGGGCAACCCTGGCTCATTTACTGGGCTCATGTACAGGGACCCTGGCTTGTTTACGTGTGGGTATTGGGGGTAAGAGTTAAGCGGCCAATCAACTGGGATTCTGCCCGATCAGCAACTGCAGTAGTAAGGCGTAAACTCTGGGTTTTGGGGTAGTGTTAAGCGGCCAATCAGCGTGAATGTTAAACCATTCAGCTGTAAGGCGTAAACATCTACAAACAACTCGAAACGTGACTAGTGAATTGATTGAGATTGTTAGCAGCTTGGCTACTCTTGTCTTGTCCCGATAATTGTTCTCTTGTACTTATTGCTCACCATGTCTTGCTTGTGCACTCATGTCATAACTGCCATGTCATGCATACTAAAACTGCTAGGTTGTTAGTTTGCCTTACTTTCAGTTTCCTTGCCCAAGTCTTTTAGACTTGCTGACATGTGCCCCTTTACTCTTTTGGGTGACACATGTTAGATCCTGAGCCTGAGTACCTTGTTGAGGACGAGGTGTTTGCTGATGCCGAGCCTGAGCTTGTGTTTGACGGGGGGTACGTGGACACTGGGGACCAGTCCTAGTGTCTTTGTTGTGTTTTCTCTTTTGTTTAGACTGTTGTTTTGTTGTCGGTGCGTAGCACCTATACTTTGTTACGTTGTTGCTTTTGTTGGCCTTGTTCTGGGCCTTTAGACTCTTTCTTTTAGCCTGGTGGCTTTTCTGGATGTTGAACTTAAATTTTCATGTTGGACAAATTATGAGATATGAGATTTTATTTCTGTCTCTCCTTGTGTTATTATTGTTGTTCCGTTTGTGGTTACAGGGACCTGCTTATGTTTTATTGACGATTATCGGGTTTGGGGCTTCACAGCTCCACTCTCGTGCGGACCTCCTCACGTCTCGCCTCCATTTTAGGGAAGCGGGTCATGACATCGTCACTCCAGGTGCTTGCTAAAGATTTCCCTTTCTGCTTCTTGAGGGTATTGGCACATTCGTCTTGTGACCAAAACCCTCACATTCTCTGCACTGTATCCCTTTGCCTTTGTTCTTTGACCCATACCTTTGAGTAGGACGGTTGATGGTCTTTTCAACAGTGGGAAGATTTGGCTGTGCCATCTTGTTGAAAGATCTGAAGTTCTGACCCTTGTTGCTGATCTTTCTCATCATTCTACTGAAATTCTTAGTCAGCGACACGATGTCGTCATCAAGTTCTGACTCATAATCAGATTTAGGTGCTTCATAAGCTTCTACCTTTAGTGCCACCCCTTTGTCCCTTTTGTTTTGCTTCAAATTCATTTCATAGGTCTGCAGTGACCCCATAAGCTCATCCAGTCTCATAGTGGAGGTGTTCCTTATTTCCTCAATAGCTGCAATTTTCGCCATGAACTTGTCTGGGAGGGATCTCAAGGTTTTCTCGACCAGCTTCTTTTGAGAGTATGTGTTGCCAAGTTGGAAGGCCTGATTAGTTATGTCTCTCAGCCTCACATTGAATTTAGCTACGGTCTCTTCATCATTCATCCTAAGATTTTCAAACTGAGATGCAAGCATTTGGAGTTTGGAAGCTTTTATCGTACTCGTTCCTTCATGAACATTCTGAAGAATATCCCATGCTTCTTTGGCATACTCACACGTGGAGATCAGCTTAAACTGCTCTTCGTCGACAGCAGAAAAATAACATTAATTGCTTTAGAATTGCACAGGGCCGCATGTTCTTCAATCCAGCTCCAGTCTCTTGCCGGTTTCAGGTGTTCTTTGCCATCTTCGTCAATTTCGATCGATGGTGTCCATCCTTTAATGACAACGATCCATGCCTTCTCATCAAGAGACTTAATGAATGCATGCATTCGAAACTTCCAGTAAGTGTAGTTTGTACCAATGAGCAATGGAGGACGAACAACAGAGGCACCTTCTCGTGTAGTCATGATTCAAGTACTGAAATCCAAGATCACACCCTCTTTGATAACAAAGTAACACGTGTAACATGCTCTGATACCAATCGTAAATTCAGTACGTATGTGTAATCAAATAAACACAATGATAAAACACAGAAACCAAGTGATGACACAAGGAACTTCGTAACACAGTTCGGTACGTACACCTACATCTGCGGGGCCATGCCCAGAAAATCAGATTACTCCACTATAAATATCAATGAATACAATCACTAATATTAGATCTATACTATAAGAAGCATACTCTGTAGGGAAATTGGCGGTCCCTTAAGGCACAAAAACTTTATGCCCGTCCTAAGTCGGACGGAACATAGACACAAAAACAATAGCAGCGGAAGAAAAACTTATGTTAACTAATTAACATGCAGTTAAAAACAATTTTTAACTTAGCCCTAAGGTCCAAGACCCTTAGCCAAGATCTATGCCGACTTGGGATGGATCTGACCATCCCAAGAAGGATCTAGCCTACTGCGATTAAACTAAACTAATGCTAATAAAATACTTTAACCACATACCCGGAATCTCAGCCCTGGGGCAGGCAAGATGTTCCGCGCCGTCTTCCGAGCTGCTCCCGTCCCACGCCGAGCCGCTCCTTGAACCGCTCCCTGAACCGCTCCTCGAACCGCTCCGCATCCCGAGGCGATCAATCCCCGTGCCACCGAGCCAACCACGCGCCGAAGAAAGTTTCACGCGAGTGAAACCTCCGCCAAGATTTCGGATCCAGAATCCGAACTCCTTTGCGGCTTTGCTAGAGCCCGCAGGAGTAAGGCAGAAATTTAGGGAGAAGAGAAATATTAATTTAAGCTTAGATCCGAGCGTGCTCCAACATTTACGAGAGCCACTCAGATCTAGAGCTTGGGACGAGTTTTGAGGAAGAGGTGAGACCCCTATTTATATAGGCGACGGACTCTCCCCTTTTCTCAAAATCCGATGTGGGACTAAACAATGAGTTAATTGAAATCAAGTTAGTTTGCACTTCACAAAGTACAAACTTTCGTGAATTTTAACTCACTCACCGTTGAGCTTCAAGATTGATACAACCTATCAATACGACAAGCGTTCAATGGTGAACGCATAGGAAAAAACCGTTCGTCAATCGGAGGTCGTTTGACCCTCCAATTGACCGTTCAAAGATCAGCCAAGAACCCTACCAAAGCACAAACCCAGCCGCCGCAAAAGCACGCAGCCCTAGGGCTGCGTGCAGCCGTAGTGCGCCAGGCGCGTGCAGCACACGTGCCTCGAGGCGTGTGCGCTGCACGCGCCTGCCTGGGCGCGTGCGGCGCACGCGCCCAGCGGGCGTACAGGCGCCCGCGCCCGCTGGTAAGCGGGCGCAGGTCGGCGCCCGCTTCTGGCGGGCGCCCGCGCCCGCTGGAGCGGGTGCGGGCCTGCGCCCGTTCTCCAGCGGGCGGCCGCTGCGGCTGAAGCGGGCGCGGGCCTGCGCCCGCTCCTAGCGGGCGCCCGCGCCTTTTTCCAAGTTGGGTTCAGCCCAATAAGTTGGGCTGACCCATTTAGGCTTCTTTTGGCTGTTTTGGCTCTAACTTGAGCATCTGGCGTCCGATTTGGACGCCGTTCGAACCTGGGTCTAGACCGAGACATTCCCGTCTTACCCGTGAACTTTTCCTTGCGTTTATATTATTAAATATTGTTTTAAACAATTTAAAACACATTTA
This sequence comes from Scilla litardierei, assembly GCA_030789695.1. Taxonomy (NCBI): domain Eukaryota; kingdom Viridiplantae; phylum Streptophyta; class Magnoliopsida; order Asparagales; family Asparagaceae; genus Scilla; species Scilla litardierei. The sequence continues at coordinate 65,484,066 of CM061132.1, forward strand.
ATCGCTTTTGCATCAAATGCAAAATAGTCCCTATCTAGGCTTAAATTATCATATTGCATCAAATGCAATTATTCCATCCCTTGCATCAAAAATGCAATTATTCTCCCTAACTAATTTCTACCTATTACTAGACGAAGGTCGCACTCTTTGTGTGACCCTACGGCCTGACCCTACTACAGGTTGGGCTCGAAGCCCTATACGACAAAGACCACGAGCAGTGGCTGCCGTCCCTGTTTCAGCATCATCATAATGTGGTTAGCTCATCAACATGAGCATTGTCGGGACCACCCTGACCGTGTCTGTGATGATTTCTGCAGTTATAGTCTCTTCGTCTAAACTGTGTCGTGTAGATCAAGTCTGGTGTACGGTTAAACTGTTAACCCCAATAACTTGACTCCGGTTAGTTTCGATCAATATTTAGTCAATAAATGTTGGACTTCTTCCAACATACTCTGCGCAGAGTTTTTACTAAAGACCGAACTAACTCTACGACACTAACTCCCATTGACCGGGAGAGACGAATCCTCTCTTGGTCATTACTCGCCTCGTACGTTTCAAGTGACACCCAATCAAAAGACCTTTCGACAGGCCTTGCCTCGAAGCTATGTCAGTTGATCTAAGTGGCACCGTTCACGCACAGGTTTGTCAAAATGACCTCAAGTCAAAAGACCAACTATCCTATCATCACTCAGAGTTATCACTGACAGATTGGTCAATATAACCATATGATAACTCTAGTGGATCGTTCAGTGAACTCATTCTAAGGAGCACATGTGTCTCGTCTTCGACTTCGCCAAGTCAACCGATCATGAGATCATCGCCACCGCTAAACGGTGAAGACTAAGACACAATAGTCTATCCGATGTTTCGATATCCTTGTCTCGAAACATCTACGACCACGAACCATTTCAGACTTATGCTACAGACGGTCAAACGTTTCTCCATGATCGAGATACTCATCTCGATACCCGTTTGACCTTGTATAAAGTCTCGGGACTTTACCTAAGTTGATATCTAATGTTAACTACATTACAAGATGTTTGTGCTATTCACACAGGAATAAATGGCCTCGAGGGCATCATATTCCTACATCTCCCACTTGCACTCAGGCCCATTTATCTCGGTATCTTATACCGTTTTTACACATAAGTTTTCCCGACTTCATGTGGTAGAGCCTTCGTGAGTGGATCTGCTAAAACCGTCTACACTATAGACTTAAGGGGTTTTTATGTTTGTGTTAGATCAACCATTTGAATCTCATTCAAATAATTCATTTGGTCTATCGGAATCTATAATATTTTATTTACTTGGATCTTATCCAATTCATCGTACCTTACGATAATAATTTAAATTTGTTAATGGTCATTTTAAATGGCTCATATCTATTCTTGATAAAGTATCAAACCTTTTGATTACTTTGTCAAAATGTATGTTCCATCCCTTCGATGCCTCGCATGTAATTTATATGCTCCCATTGACCTTGAAAACTTTCTGGCCAATTCATATAAGTTGGTTTGTCTAAATCATATTTAGAAAAACGAACTTATAAGTGAATGCTCAAATTTTCATGGTCAACTTGAGCGTTTACATCGAGATTGGTCCGAGTAGATCTGTACACATCTGTTGGTGAAAACGGTTTCATAATAATTCGTTTTATGGGAATTAGGATGAAAACCGTTCTCGACTAAACACGATTGTACTTCACTATTTTCCTTTCTGCACCAACCTTTCAACTTAAAGATTTACTTGCAAAAATGAGGAAACATTTTCCTTGTGCACGTAAACTAAATTCCAAAATTTATTTACGCACCGGACCTTTTCTAATTGCATCAAGTTTTAAATCGGAGTTACTACTCCGAATTTTATCCCGGAAGTTGACTAAGTCATCATCAGTTATGATGTCTAACTCGACAATCCGTCTCACGAGATTCGAGTAATAATACAACTTCCTTACGATTGATTTATTGAATATATTATTGATAATGTCCTCATAGAACTTTATCAAAACCTAGGCATTACTATCTGGGACTTAACCCAGAGGGAGGACTTAACTCAGAGTCACTTATTTATGGATCGCACCAAGTCTTACTAAGTGTGATTCATACCTTTTAACACTCTAATGTGTTAACAGACTTGACCTGAGAGAAAATCACATTTTTTTTAATTTCACAAGATTTTTTTTTAAGCTAAGCATTTGACCATTCGATCTAATCGAATCAGTTTAAATACTTTAGTCATTTCGTTCTTTATTTTATCAGACTTGTGTTTCATCAAGAACACGTGTCTTAATAAAATATACGAATAACTTATTTTGGTTAATCTAGACTCGGGTACATCAGTATGTACTAGACTGAGTTCGACAACTCATTCTCCCACTGTCTCACAGATGGGTTTCGGCCATTGTATCTAAGAGGCTAAGACTCACAAGTGTCCGTAGACTTCATAATACGAGAGGTCAGACCCCTCTTTATGTGACTTGTGAAGCTTAATCTCTTGATACGGCCTAGTCTAATTTTACCATATAAGTTTGCTACTATCTTGTGTATTTATATATTAACATTTAATATATATATAGTTATTTACAAATTACTTAACACAAAACATTGCTTCAGAAGCAATGTGACGACATTCGTCAAAATGTGTTAAACGTCTTTTGTATAACAATTTATTCTGAAATCGTGACATCAAAATATGTCACATTTTCATTTCCTCCTACTTATGCCTTTACTAATGATAAATTAAACTATTTAACTCGATTGACTTTCCGGAGTGCCTTCTTCCTTTTCTAAATCACATTTAGATATCAACATAAATAAATAGCTATGCAAGCAACTTATGTATCCAAACGCTTGAGCTTTGCAATCTTGAGTGTAGCTCAAGAAGTTGCTTGTCTCAAGATCCGGTTGGGATACATAGTCTTGCACCGCTCATGCACTCGTATTCGACTCAAACGGTTTAATCGAATTCTCGAACTTTGCGGATCAAAATTGTTTGTCCATACAACCTTGAGGGTAGCTCGACAAGTTGTAGGGAGAAACATACTTTGAATGTCCTATATGTTCAAGCTGCCTCATATAGAGACGAGTGACATGTAGCTTTAATTTATTTGTTGGACCCAGAACTTAATGAAATCATATTTCTTAAGTCTGTTCTTTAGAAGGTCATTTAATGTCAACGAGAATATAGTTTTAATTCTATCAACTAGAATTTAACTCGATATTCAATTAATCAACTTATTGACCAGTTAACTAATTAAAATATTATATTTTAATTCCTACGGTAAACATAGTCTTGCCCTAGTTTTAGCATATGTTCAATATTAAATATAGGTAGATTGGTTTTTATCTATCTATATCCTCCCACTATTTTTACGAATGTTTTAAAGCTTAATAACGAACGATTTAATCGAATCAAAATTAATGGGTAAGAGTTCCAATCACCTTGAGTCTAAACAACCTTGAGTGTAGCTCAACAAGTTGATTGACTCTGCGATCGGAAGATGACTCTTCATCGATCATATCGGATATGACTCTCTTAATCGGTTTTTGCCCCTAGCCATTCGTGATCATGAGCGTGCTCATCCAAATCACAATGTCTAGTCTAGTCGGACCCTTGTGTTCATGTCTAGCCTGACTTGCCCCTCAGCTCGGTGTATGCACGACACGTCGGTTTGGGTCAGGTCTTAGACTACATCTAGGCAGACTACATCCTTGACTAAACTTGCGCCGCCGCTCTGTGTATTCACGACAACGTCGGTTTAGGTCAAGTCAAGATGTCATCTTATGTATTTAAGAAGTTGGTTTCTACAAGGTTGCCATGTCACAGCTTGAGTGTATCTCAACAACTGTAACACGGGCCCTATAGTTGCTAACCCCTAAAACAAGGAGGGCTACGGCTAATCTTGAAAAAGATCATTAACGTATTTGACTTAGATATAGTCCAGGGTGTCATACAATCATGATTCGCGACATTGCGGTCCAGCGGAACTCAGCCAGGGAATTGACTAAGCCAGAATCACTATCCCTAAAAGGGTGATCCAGAACTCTTAGCCAAGCACATTGACTGGATCATGGTCCATTGAATGAAGCTTGTCATTTTTGTATGTATGCCATAGACTAAACAGCTTTTATTAACAACTAATTAATCCTATCAACTAGTTGAATCCTTAAATTCAAAATTTTTAGGATTTGTTTAATAACTTTTATTAAGTCCTTATCAACTATAAGGTTCACGTGCTATCCTAATCGTTATTAGGATTTTAATAAATTTTATTAACAACGCTAGAAGCGAAGTCCTTTAATGAAAATTAATTATAACAATTAGAATTGAAAATTCATTTAAAGGACTACCCTAATCAGGAATTAGGTCTTAATATTGTTGTTAATGATTTATTAAAACATAGCATGTCATTAAAATTCAAGTAATAAATTTTAATCATTTTTAATGGCTAACCTAAAGGGTTGTCTTGTGTTATCAAATAAGGGACAAGATTAACAAGCCATTAAAATAAAGCTACACTAATTTTATCAACATAAAATGAAAGTGTATATCTATTTAACAATTAAATAAACTAAGTTTATCGCATAAACAATTTTAGATTTTTAAAATCAGTTTTAAAAAATATCTTATAAATTTAAAACATTACTTTAAAAATTTTCCATGTTCAAAAATTTATCATATACAATTTTTAAACATCTAAAACATTTTAAACTTATCGCATAAATTTAAAGCCTTAAAATCAATTTTAAAATTTATCACATAAATTTAAAAACATCATTTTAAAATTTCCATGCTTAAAAAATTTATCATATAAAAATTTTTAGGCATCCAAAATAAATTTAAATTTTTAAAGATTTAAAATTAGTTTTAAAATTATCACATAAATTTTAAAACGTTATTTTAAAATTTTCATGTTCAAAAATATCAAAAAGAATTTTTTTTTGAACATCTAAACCATTTTTAAAATTTTATCTCATAACTTTAAAAATATTTGAAAAGCATTTAAAAGCATTAACAACTTTAATGAAATCGCAGTACTTAGATCGACTACGCAAACCTAGGCTCCGATACCACTGTAGGGAAATTGGAGGTCCCTTAAGGCACAAAAACTCTATGCCCGTCCTAAGTCGGACGGAACATAGACACAAAAACAATAGCAGCGGAAGAAAAACTTATGTTAACTAATTAACATGCAGTTAAAACAATTTTTAACTTAGCCCTAAGGTCCAAGACCCTTAGCCAAGATCTATGCCGACTTGGGATGGATCTGACCATCCCAAGAAGGATCTAGCCTACTGCGATTAAACTAAACTAATGCTAATAAAATACTTTAACCACATACCCGGAATCTCAGCCCTGGGGCAGGCGAGATGTTCCGCGCCGTCTTCCGAGCTGCTCCCGTCCCACGCCGAGCCGCTCCTCGAACCGCTCCCCGAACCGCTCCTCGAACCGCTCCGCATCCCGAGGCGATCAATCCCCGTGCCACCGAGCCAACCACGCGCCGAAGAAATTTTCACGCGAGTGAAATGATCGCACCAAAATGCAACCCAAGAGCACGACCAAAAACTTGGTCGGCCCCGGATACACACCCGGAGAACGATTGTAGTTTTACCGCAAGCGCACGGTAAAGTGGCGAGCGGGTATCGAACACGAGGAGGTGGTGTTGGTTCCAATCTATCCTAGGTTGGTTTGACTACGAATGTTTTATTGGTGGAGATGGCTATGGTATGATATAATGGAAATGGTGGTGGATGTCGGTGTCGATGATAAAGAAATCGGTCAAATATCGATTCAAATACAATATAATAAAAGAGGGAATTTGCCTTGCGGCGATCCTGTCACAATCGTCGGGCAAAGTATGGGGATATAAAATCAAATAAAGACGTCTAGGGCTAGGGAATTCCCACTACGGATCGTCATACATCATTGTAAATAGTGAATCTTAATATTACTAAACTTGCATTGAGGTGGACTAGTCGCAACTTAATGTAGAACCAAGCTCACGCTCTCGCGCATTGCCGGTCTATAGCAAACCTAGGTTAGTGCCCAATCTCTTGCAAACCCTAACCTAAGCCGCTAGCATGAGGATCGACATCATCGTTCAATCGCCCCTCGAGCCCACTCTCGTGCAAACTCGAGTTACGATCTAGGTTGTGATAGTTCGTATTCATCCAATCTCTTGCAAACGAATATGTGTATAGATTTACAATTAAAAATCCTAGCTTTGGTCCAATCTCTTGCAAACCAAATCTAGAGAAACTCAATTGTAAACCTAAATCGAATATCTAGGCCTTCCCATCGATTAGAATCCAATCTCTTGCAAATCCCAAATCGATGGAAATCCCTAGCTATCCGTAGGAAATCAATCACAACCTAACCTCCTAGCAATTCTAGCAATTTAGAATTCATTCTTCACAAATATGAAATTAGATCCATAGGGTTCATCCCCAAACCCTAGAACAACAAATCTACTCTAGCATAGCAATAAGGATATGAGAATCAATAGAAATCATTGCTTGCATACAAAAAGATAGAAAAACAAAGATTCAAATAATAAGAATAGAAATACTTAGCTTTGATGAAGAATTCCAATCCAAATACAAGCCTTTTGATCCAAGAGGGGGCCTAGGGCATGGCCTAACCTCTAAAATAAACTCTAATAAAACATAATGGGGATGCCCTCTAATGGTGGCTACAAACCCCTTAAATACTCCCCCAAAACCCTAGCAAGAAACCCTAGAAAACCCCTCAAATTCGTGCCCAAAAACAGACCAAACCGCAACTTAAAATCTGGGCCCAGACCGCACTCGGCCGAGTGGAATATGTGACCCGGCCGAGTGACACTGACATGCAAATTTCAGCACTGTAGCATCAACTTGCAGAAATTCCCCAGATTTCATCCGACCTCCGATTTGCGCGTTCTTGGCGGCGTTGGAACCGTCATGAAGTCTACTATCCATAAAAAATATGAGAAAAATACTTTGATTGCTGGAATGATAGCAGATTTCAAAAGAGTGAGAGGCTGTCTGAAAATCTGGGCGCTGCATGTCCTCGGCATCACTCGGTCGAGTGGCAAATGTCACTCGGCCGAGGGGCATTTGGTACTCGGGTGGACGGCTTTCGTCACTCGGCCGAGTCGGGCTTCTGGGGCAGACTGACGGATTACAGTAAGTTGGACATTTTGGCTTGCCGTCGTCTGGGTGCCACTCGGGCGGACGGAGTCTCCGCACTCGGCCGAGTCGGCGTGCGATGCTCGGCCGAGTGCACGCTGATACATCTCTGTTGCGTGTCCGATCTGGCTGGCCGAGCGGGGTCTCAATGCTCGGCCGAGTGACTCCTTCACTCGGCCGAGTGGCATGCTGAAAATGCCCAATCTTCATCTTTTCGCTCCCCCGTCGCTCCTACGGCGTTCTTTCTTCTTCCACTCCTCTTCCATTGCAGAATAACCCTCAAAAGGGCCAAGGTTGACTCTCCGGAGTGGGCGCAAATCCTCTTGATCTCACAATCGATCAAAATCGCTCCATATATCCTGAAATACGACAAAAACAAGAAATAGTGAAAAGCATCGCAATATTGTCGAATAATCGTGAAAAGCGTGATATGGGCGATCAAAACGGTATGCAGATATGCAGAAAAAAGGTGTAAAATATGGAGTGATCAAAATCCCCCAAGCTTACCTCTTACTCGTCCTCGAGGAAGATAAGTAGAGAGATGAACTCGGGAGATGAAAATAAAGAAAATGAAATGAAAAAAAAAAGATCACAAGGTGGAAGGGGTCGCTAGATTCTTCTCTTAGATCTCAAGCCATAAGCTACACATCACGATAACTTGGAAAATACAAATCACATGCTATAAGGATTTCATATCTTACATAAACATGGTACTTGCAAGTTTTTAAGAACAACAAAAGGGATTCTCTAAATTCATACAATCAATTCATATCCACATCACGCATTTCATAGGATTTAATATACAAATGTTGGCGATGCACTTTTCAATCAAAAGTTATAAATGAAGCATATAAGATACACACCAAGCATGCAATAGAGAATAGAATAAAAGTCATGGCATTCACATATTTATTTCAAATCATGAAAAATCTCCATATCTAATATATTTTGCAAAGTCTAAGCATTATCGAATATTCCCATTCATGCACGTCTCCACTCTAATGTCATACTCACTCATATGGTCAAATGAATTCACCCCCCAAGCTTAGCTTTAGGCGTCGCATCCAAAGGAATATAATAGTGGAAATGGGATTTTTGCCTTGGTTTTCCCAAGTATTTTGTGGCTCCAATAATGAGATAGAGAAATATTTTTTTTCTTTCTTTTGGACTTTGTTTCTCATTTTTCTTTTTTGGATTTTTGTAGGAGCTATATGATTTGTATTTTTGGATTTTGGCTCCTTTTTGGCTTTTTGGACTTTTGGAGCTAACTTTTTCTTTTGTAGGGATTTTTGGGAAATAGATGCGACATAAGTAGCTTTAGGAGGTGGGCTCAAGTGACATGTAGAGAATAAAAAGATATATGTGGAGAAAGAAATAATGTAACACTCGGTTCACTCAAAGATGTGCACGAACGGTTCAATAAAATAATACTTCAACTAAAACTCATATGTAAGCATGGATATTCTCAATCATCTCAATAAAAAGTGAAGTCAAGCAGTAAAGAGTACTTTCATATCAAGCATGCAACAGAAGGTGAATAAGACAATAAGGCAGATGCTTCCGTTATACAATTGATGCGTGAATCTTGGAGCACTTCCAACAAAAGCATACTAAACACTAATCCATACATTCAGTTTCAACTAATATCATGCATTCATATAGAGAAATCATCAAAAGAAATAGATTTGCAAGCACATGTGAATAGCAAGACTATGGAATATTCCAAGTAGCATGGCAAGGAATAATAAGCATCGTGATGGTTGCCAAAGCAATAAGAGACATCATCATAAGGAACAAATCTAGCGAAAGGAGGAAAAGAAAATAAAGATATAAAATAAAAGAGAGGAAAGAAAAGAAAATCAAGCACACAATTTGATGCATGAACACACATAAAAGGAAAATAAGATGGAAAAATCAAAAAGATGACGCGAAAATTTGAAAAATTTAAAAAAACCCTAAAATAAAGTAAAAATGCAACTAATGCATCTAAATGGCATGGAAATGCACTAAAAATAAAGTAAAAATGCAACTAATGCATCTAAATGGCATGGACATGCACTCCCCCAAGCTTAAACTTCACATTGTCCTCAATGTGATCATAAAAGGAAAAATATGAGGAACAACGGTAAATATGAGGGAGGTGAATGAAAAATGATGAAATGAATGACATGAAATCCTAACGCAACTACATGCACATACAATGATGCATGAGAGCGCTTTCCCCCAAGCTTATACCAAACAAACCTATTCAAATGACTTGACCAAAAATGTCATGGCTTTGCAAAGCGTAATCAAGTCAAACGAATAAGAAAGTAAGGTTTCACTTGAAAGAAATGCTCGATGGTGGTGAGCAAAAGGATGCGGCACATAAGAATATGAAGAGGGAAATAAATATGTATAATGGGTTTGGGGTGTAAAAGATTTTTGTTGCCGTCATATGAGGTGATATTTATTCAAGTAAATCTATACGGTCCTCTCGCTGTCGAGAGGATTCGAGTTTATTGAAAGCATAAAATTTTCTACACTAATGGATTGATATCACCTATAGCAAAAGGCGGATCCAGTATCTTTGCCGGTGCAGGCAACTGCTCCAACTGCTCCTTCCGTGGCTCTGCCAGGCGCACATGTCCACGGACACCAACGAACTCTAGCAATGCATCCTCCAGCATTCCCACAAGGACTCCACCTGTACCCTGCAGAGAATAGGATGCATCAGTTCGCTGCAAAAATTTCACCCTCATAATAAAAGTATTCCAAAGAGGATCGTCAATAGAAATATATGAAATAAATAGTGGTGGACGATACTTCCCTGGAAATAATCCAATATCCTCACGTGCCATGATAGCTGTCTCCACGGTGTCTTCTCTATGCTGCTCAGGTAAATCTAGATCATAGGTGTGGACCTCATCAAGATGCTCCTCATCATCGTCAGACTCATCCCCGCACACCTCTTGATCATATTCATATGTGTCCATGGGTGCTAATTCCTCGCTCTCCTCCTCGTATACGTCCCATCGTACCTCTTGATCATATGTGCATGAATCCTGCAAAAGGTACAATGAGTCGTCAAAATATGAATCATAGCAAGCATCATACACGGGAGGGGAGTCAAATATAAAGGGCGAGGGAGTAAAGAGATCTCCCTGAAGGGGAGCCATAAGCTCTGTGGGATTGTCCTCTGCGTCAGTGGGAGGATGAGGTGGCTGCGGAAGCTCTAATGGAGGAGGATAGTGCTCGGGATCCTCATGAATGGCTGTGTCCTCGTCCCGATGCATGACCTCCTTGGTGATAAGCTCTGGCTCTGTGTGTAAGGCCTCCTCAAAAGCATGCTCTGGCTCGATAGTGTGCTCATTTGCCTTCTCATCAACTATCAATGTAGGCTCTCCCTGGGATGGTGATGCTGGCTGCTCATGTGTGTCAGCTTGTGGGGATGTATCATGTGGAGGGGAATGCCCGCAAGAAATCCGAAAATATAGTCTATCCCCCTCAAGTCTGACATGGATGTCCTCCTCAATTGTTCCTGTAGCTGAAACACGGTTCATAACAAAATCTGCAAATCGTAGCTCAAATGCATCACCTGCCGTAATGCTCTCTGAACCGGTGAACCTCACTGACTCCAAGAGACCCTCCAATAATCTCTGAAATGCGTCCTCCTCTGGCTGCGCATATGACTCAGTTTCTGCTTCCTTCACTGCCTCTTCGTCCATCCACTCTTCATATGCAATAGATGTATCGTAGGAAGTGGGATCGACGACGGCACATTCTGGCTCTGGTAGTAAGTCTGGCGATGCTTCTTGCCCATAAAATGAAGAAGCAGAACTGATATCTTTGGAAATCCCTTCAACCTTAAGCATGAGCATATTCATTTCAAGTTGCCTCTTCACCCGTTCCAATAGAAGGTTACCCTTTTCAAGCCCGGCTTGCACTTCAACCTGGTGTGCATGCATCTCATCAAAAAAGATCCTTTGTCTCTCATCAAGCTCGGGCCAGTGCATCTCCTCAAAAAGGTATTCGCCCATCTGAGCACTCTGATCAAAATAGTAATCTCCCGTCTGAGCATTCTGATCAAAATCTGTGGTCCACGTAGTATAATCCATAGCACCTGATCAACAAAGATAAATACCTGGAGAAAAGATATCAGTGGCACAAAAGAATATAGAAATGATAATAATGGTGGCAGGGGTGAAAATTTCCTTTTTATTTATTTATTTTATTTTTTTTCGTAGTCTAATCAACCTAATTGTGACAAATTGGCACCAACGGAAACACCTCCCCGGCAACGGCGCCAAAAACTTGATCGCACCAAAATGCAACCCAAGAGCACGACCAAAAACTTGGTCGGCCCCGGATACACACCCGGAGAACGATTGTAGTTTTACCGCAAGCGCACGGTAAAGTGGCGAGCGGGTATCGAACACGAGGAGGTGGTGTTGGTTCCAATCTATCCTAGGTTGGTTTGACTACGAATGTTTTATTGGTGGAGATGGCTATGGTATGATATAATGGAAATGGTGGTGGATGTCGGTGTCGATGATAAAGAAATCGGTCAAATATCGATTCAAATACAATATAATAAAAGAGGGAATTTGCCTTGCGGCGATCCTGTCACAATCGTCGGGCAAAGTATGGGGATATAAAATCAAATAAAGACGTCTAGGGCTAGGGAATTCCCACTACGGATCGTCATACATCATTGTAAATAGTGAATCTTAATATTACTAAACTTGCATTGAGGTGGACTAGTCGCAACTTAATGTAGAACCAAGCTCACGCTCTCGCGCTATTGCCGGTCTATAGCAAACCTAGGTTAGTGCCCAATCTCTTGCAAACCCTAACCTAAGCCGCTAGCATGAGGATCGACATCATCGTTCAATCGCCCCTCGAGCCCACTCTCGTGCAAACTCGAGTTACGATCTAGGTTGTGATAGTTCGTATTCGTCCAATCTCTTGCAAACGAATATGTGTATAGATTTACAATTAAAAATCCTAGCTTTGGTCCAATCTCTTGCAAACCAAATCTAGAGAAACTCAATTGTAAACCTAAATCGAATATCTAGGTCTTCCCATCGATTAGAATCCAATCTCTTGCAAATCCCAAATCGATGGAAATCCCTAGCTATCCGTAGGAAATCAATCACAACCTAACCTCCTAGCAATTCTAGCAATTTAGAATTCATTCTTCACAAATATGAAATTAGATCCATAGGGTTCATCCCCAAACCCTAGAACAACAAATCTACTCTAGCATAGCAATAAGGATATGAGAATCAATAGAAATCATTGCTTGCATACAAAAAAATAGAAAAACAAAGATTCAAATAATAAGAATAGAAATACTTAGCTTTGATGAAGAATTCCAATCCAAATACAAGCCTTTTGATCCAAGAGGGGGCCTAGGGCATGGCCTAACCTCTAAAATAAACTCTAATAAAACATAATGGGGATGCCCTCTAATGGTGGCTACAAACCCCTTAAATACTCCCCCAAAACCCTAGCAAGAAACCCTAGAAAACCCCTCAAATTCGTGCCCAAAAACAGCCCAAACCGCAACTTAAAATCTGGGCCCAGACCGCACTCGGCCGAGTGGAATATGTGACCCGGCCGAGTGACACTGACATGCAAATTTCAGCACTGTAGCATCAACTTGCAGAAATTCCCCAGATTTCATCCGACCTCCGATTTGCGCGTTCTTGGCGGAGTTGGAACCGTCATGAAGTCTACTATCCATAAAAAATATGAGAAAAATACTTTGATTGCTGGAATGATAGCAGATTTCAAAAGAGTGAGAGGCTGTCTGAAAATCTGGGCGCTGCATGTCCTCGGCATCACTCGGTCGAGTGGCAAATGTCACTCGGCCGAGGGGCATTTGGTACTCGGGTGGACGGCTTTCGTCACTCGGCCGAGTCGGGCTTCTGGGGTAGACTGACGGATTACAGTAAGTTGGACATTTTGGCTTGCCGTCGTCTGGGTGCCACTCGGGCGGACGGAGTCTCCGCACTCGGCCGAGTCGGCGTGCGATGCTCGGCCGAGTGCACGCTGATACATCTCTGTTGCGTGTCCGATCTGGCTGGCCGAGCGGGGTCTCAATGCTCGGCCGAGTGACTCCTTCACTCGGCCGAGTGGCATGCTGAAAATGCCCAATCTTCATCTTTTCGCTCCCCCGTCGCTCCTACGGCGTTCTTTCTTCTTCCACTCCTCTTCCATTGCAGAATAACCCTCAAAAGGGCCATGGTTGACTCTCCGGAGTGGGCGCAAATCCTCTTGATCTCACAATCGATCAAAATCGCTCCATATATCCTGAAATACGACAAAAACAAGAAATAGTGAAAAGCATCGCAATATTGTCGAATAATCGTGAAAAGCGTGATATGGGCGATCAAAACGGTATGCAGATATGCAGAAAAAAGGTGTAAAATATGGAGTGATCATGAAACCTCCGCCTAGATTTCGGATCCAGAATCCGAACTCCTTTGCGGCTTTGCTAGAGCCCGCAGGAGTAAGGCAGAAATTTAGGGAGAAGTGAAATATTAATTTAAGCTTAGATCCGAGCGTGCTCCAACATTTACGAGAGCCGCTCAGATCTAGAGCTTGGGACGAGTTTTGAGGAAGGGGTGAGACCCCTATTTATATAGGTGACGGACTCTCCCCTTTTCTCAAAATCTGATGTGGGACTAAACAATGAGTTAATTGAAATCAAGTTAGTTTGCACTTCACAAAGTGCAAACTTCCGTGAATTTTAACTCACTCACCGTTGAGCTTCAAGATTGATACAACCTATCAATACGACAAGCGTTCAACGGTGAACGCATAGGAAAAAACCGTTCGTCAATCGGAGGTCGTTTGACCCTCCAATTGACCGTTCAAAGATCAGCCAAGAACCTTACCAAAGCACAAACCCAGCCGTCGCAAAAGCACGCAGCCCTAGGGCTGCGTGCAGCCGCAGTGCACCAGGCGCGTGCAGCACACGCGCCTCGAGGCGTGTGCGCTGCACGCGCCTGCCTGGGCGCGTGCGGCGCACGCGCCCAGCGGGCGTACAGGCGCCCGCGCCCGCTGGTAAGCGGGCGCAGGTCGGCGCCCCGCGCCCGCTGGAGCGGGCGCGGGCCTGCGCCCGTTCTCCAGCGGGCGCCCGCTGCGGCTGAAGCGGGCGCGGGCCTGCGCCCGCTCTTAGCGGGCGCCCGCGCCTTTTTCCACGCTGGGTTCAGCCCAATAAGTTGGGCTGACCCATTTAGGCTTTTTTTGGCTGTTTTGGCTCTAACTTGAGCATCTGGCGTCCGATTTGGACGCCGTTCGAACCTGGGTCTAGACCGAGACATTCCCGTCTTACCCGTGAACTTTTCCTTGCGTTTATATTATTACATATTGTTTTAAACAATTTAAAACACATTTAATCGCTTTTGCATCAAATGCAAAATAGTCCCTATCTAGGCTTAAATTATCATATTGCATCAAATGCAATTATTCCATCCCTTGCATCAAAAATGCAATTATTCTCCCTAACTAATTTCTACCTATTACTAGACGAAGGTCGCACTCTTTGTGTGACCCTACGGCCTGAACCTACTACAGGTTGGGCTCGAAGCCCTATACGACAAAGACCACGAGCAGTGGCTGCCGTCCCTGTTTCAGCATCATCATAATGTGGTTAGCTCATCAACATGAGCATTGTCGGGACCACCCTGACCGTGTCTGTGATGATTTCTGCAGTTATAGTCTCTTCGTCTAAACTGTGTCATGTAGATCAAGTCTGGGGTACGGTTAAACTGTCAACCCCAATAACTTGACTCCGGTTAGTTTCGATCAATATTTAGTCAATAAATGTTGGACTTCTTCCAACATACTCTGCGCAGAGTTTTTACTAAAGACCGAACTAACTCTACGACACTAACTCCCATTGACCGGGAGAGACGAATCCTCTCTTGGTCATTACTCGCCTCGTACGTTTCAAGTGACACCCAATCAAAAGACCTTTCGACAGGCCTTGCCTCGAAGCTAGGTCAGTTGATCTAAGTGGCACCGTTCACGCACAGGTTTGTCAAAATGACCTCAAGTCAAAAGACCAACTATCCTATCATCACTCAGAGTTATCACTGACAGATTGGTCAATATAACCATATGATAACTCTAGTGGATCGTTCAGTGAACTCGTTCTAATGAGCACCTGTGTCTCGTCTTCGACTTCGCCAAGTCAAGCGATCATGAGATCATCGCCACCGCTAAACGGTGAAGACTAAGACACAATGGTCTATCTGATGTTTCGATATCCTTGTCTCGAAACATCTACGACCACGAACCATTTCAGACTTATGCTACAGACGGTCAAACGTTTCTCCATGATCGAGATACTCATCTCGATACCCGTTTGACCTTGCATAAATTCTCGGGACTTTACCTAAGTTGATATCTAATGTTAACTACATTACAATATAACTTAGATAAATTATTACCAAACAGCTTACTGTTATTACGAACAAGATGTTTGTGCTATTCACACAGGAATAAATGGCCTCGAGGGCATCATATTCCTACATACTCCCCCACAATACAAAATGCGAGGGGTGATCTCAATCAAACCCGTGGAATAATCTATGCAAGCTCCCCTTGCACAACCGACTAGATCAACTCCCTTGATCCCTACGTGTGTAGCCGTCGGCCTCCGTCCCCAGATGTAGAAACAGCAAGATCCCCTTGTACAACCGACTAAAATCAACTCCCTTGATCTGCACTCTGGTAGCCGTCGGCCCCCCTCCCGAAGTTCTTTGATCTTCTTTTGCAAAAAGCCGTACCCTAGCTACAAAACCGCACGCCCCTTTAATCCTCCGCTCCCCCTCGATCATGGAGTAGATATGGAAATCGCTCGATAAAATCCAGTGCAAATCTGCAGCCCACAAATTAAGGAATCACTTCGGGCAAGTGGTTCCACCATATCTTCAACAAGATCGTTGATAGGCGGCCAAAGGAGATAATATATCTTCATCAAGCCATGCAAGTCATCCAACAAGTCTTGATTACCTTCAAATCCATTGTCACAAGTCTTCAACATCCTCACATCAAGCCTAGATAATGAAGTCTTCAAGCTAGTCTCCAAGAAGAGCTCTCAGCAAGCTTGGTCCTTACAACTCACGGCCAAGGTAGCCACATCTACAAGCATCATCCTCAAGGCATCCAAGTAAAACCCCCACTTCATCAAAGTCATGGCCAGCCAAACTCCTCCTTGTTGTCGAGTCTTTAACCTCCAGGCCATGATCATCCTTGCTGCGTAGAACTCCTCCTTGCTTTCGTGATTTTCTCGATGTCGCCAACAATATCCTTCCTGTCGTAATCATCTTGCTGTCGTGAAGAACATCATACTGCCGTAAATATCATCCATTGTTGCTTACTGCCATGAAGTTGTTGCTGTGGTGATCCTCTCGACGCCAAGATTTTTGTCGTAGCCGTGAAGGACCTTGTTCCCGTTAATTCACTTGTTGCCCCGATCCCCTTGTTGACGAGAATCCCTTTGATGTCGTACTTTCCTCAAGCAGAGTCCTCTACCCCTACGTTCAGATCAATTTTTAGGAAGCGGGGAGAAATTGCTTTGCACACAAGCCTCAACAGATGCTCAGCCCAAAAATGTGCTTCTCTCAAGCGAAAGAGTCGGTACAAGTAATATAATCTGGGAGTCCAGATGTCGAATCCTCGGGAGAAAATCTGTTGCAACCACAAACCTCAAATCAAATAGAGAGTCAACGAAAAGAAACTAACCACTTTTGATGACGATGGTTTCAATGGGTTTGATCTTGGTTTTTAGTACGTGAACAATACGTGCAAATAAAGTTTCGTGTATAAAAATATATATGAGAAGTATGCACATGGTATGGGTTCATTAGGATCCATGATTCGTATTAATTTGGCTGATTAAATATAACTCAATGAATTCTCTTTTTGAGAGCAATTCACCGGAAAATACCCTTGTGTGGATTAACGCACAAAATTCAATAAAATCGTTGCTAAAGTTTTAGTCTTTTAAATATAAGCGATGAAAGTCCCTTTTGGGGAAATCAAAACTCACCCTTATGAGGTGATCATCTACTAAATCACGTTCTTTTGGAAGATGAAGAGTAGATTTAAAAATAAAGACTACAACTTTATCAACGTGACAATTTTAGCACGACAATTCAACCAAACGAATACAAATCATATCCCCTAACTACACCATACCATGCACAATGAGAATTTAGCTACTCATACTGAAAATAATCAACAATTTCATCACAATAACCATAGTTCTAAGCAATAGAAATAATTAGAATTCAAAATACACAATAGAGTTCAAGGAATATCACCAAATACGCTATCTATTTGCCTAAGAAAACCCTTCTTCTTCCTCCTAAAAGCCTCTGAAAATTCCCTCAGGTTGCTCTCTGGATTCTCAGAAAATTGCTGCAAAAATCGGCTCCAAAATCGCCCAAATACGCCAAGAATACGGCAAAAACCCTAGAAATACCTTATATACTTAGATTGCGGGTTTAATGTGTTAACGGGTTCACAAAACCCCGCACCCAAAGTCGCTCAAACCCACATCCGCTCGTCGTCGCAATCCTCAGCCGTCGGATGATGTGGGATTCACCCAGGAGCTGCCGTGTGGCCATCGTTATCGGGTCCGATTCCTCTCTCTCGCCCGCATTCGCTCACTCATCCGAGATCGCCTCGGAATGATTCGGGACCGTCCGATCGAGAGATCGAACGGCATCGCTTTCACCACGTCGCCCGGTTCATCTTCCCCGCTTTACATGTATACACGGCATTCCTCGCCGTTAGATTGCAGACTGGACGGCGCAGATGACGATGCGTGTCCCGAGGGATATGTACGTCGCCGCTTCTTTCGATTTCGAGCGGCATTGTTACACGCCGTTGGATCAAAATCCAACGAGTGGCGTTCGACCACGTCACCCACTAAATTTCCGCAGCGGCCTGCTTCGTTCGCCTCATCTCTACCGTCGGATGAAGAACGGAGCGCCGAGATCGTGCAACGTCACCCCCTTATACTGCGTTCTGCTCTTGGCTGCGGGCCGTCGGATGAAGATCGGATGGAGTATAAATCACCACGTGGCCCGCATTTTGGTTGAAACGTAATATACAAAATCGTATTTCAACGGTATTTGCGTATTTTCGACCGTATCTCTCCATTTAAATGGTATTTTGTATTCAATAAATCACAGAAATTAGAACAGATCTCAGAAAAATACAAATAAATAGTCGTTGGAATCGTGAGATCAAGACCAAGCCATGAAAAATATATAAAGGCAGAAATACTCAATAAAATTCATACTTTGTGTACAAATAAATGGTTTTGCTCTAATAAATGATGATATGCAATATACGAACGTATTAGTGACCAATTACGTAACATGTATGCACAAAATACGACTAAATGAGGGGTTAAGTAAGCAATATTCAACCCGAATCACACCCCCCAACTATTGATTTGCTAGTCTCTAGCAAAGTGAGCGAAAATTGATATCAAATATACACCTAGATCACCTTATCAGATCTCAAATCACTTACCACCATACTACAACGACATAAGAAGATAACCACACACTAATATCAATATTTCAAGCTCATAAAATAATGGTACTCATGGGTTTGAAATTGAAGAACAAGTATTTCTCAAATGGTTATAAAATCGACTTAACTTCACTATCCATTACTTCTTAGCGTATAGTATACAAAATCAATGGCGTACACCTTTCAATCAAAGATTTTAACTTGGAGCGTAGGTGTATCATGCAAATCAAGCAAAAAGAATAGAATGGTATCAAGGCATACACACGTCAATCTTCATTCATAGGAAATCACACCATATCTTGTGCCTTCTTTAAGCTTTGGAAGTTCTCTTGCCTTGCTAGTTATGCACACTTATTCTCTCTTTTCTTTCTCTTTTTATTAGTTCCGCGTAACGCGCATCAAGCAACATTCGCAGAAAAATGTATAACTTGGATCGCTCCATCAAATGAGTGGATTTCCAGTCAATGGCTCCCAAATCAGACGATAGTATGGCATTAGGCCAAAAAGGACCCCTCGGACTGTACTAATCGAGCCAACCAAGTTATTTATTTTCGTGACACACTTATTCATTTTTTTTATCTTCATTCATTTTTCTTTTTTTCTTTTTGCTTTTCTCTCTTTTTTTGTGTGCATAAATAACTTAGCAAGATAGCTTCATCTTCTTAATTATTTCACAAGAATGGGTTATCCTAATCATTTCAAAAGATAGTGTATACTTTCTACCCAAAATCACACAAAGCATGCAAATAGCAATGAATACGAGATAAAAAGCAATGCTCCAGTTATTTTGTGAACTATTGGTGCATGAACCTTGGTGTGTTCCATTGAAAGTATACTATTTGCTAATTCATAATTTCTAGATTCATTAAGTCATCAATCAATCCCACCATGGAGAAATATCAAAAGAAATTTACCACGAGTACTAAATTCATGTCAAATGAGACTGAAATATTTAACAATAGTGGTGGAGGAAAATAAATCACATGTATACGGTGGTGAATAGATTTTGAGAATTTTCATTACATGAGGTTCATCTCTAGGTAAATAAATTTTGGTGATAGGTCTTGACTCGAAAAAAAAAAATTTCAATGTAAAAAGGGAACTAAAAAATAAAATCCTAAAAGAAAAATAAAAATAAAAATAAAAAAAATACTAAAAGTTTATATCCTCCCCCCAACTTAAAATAAACATTGTCCTTAATGTTAGGAAGAGGGAATAATGGAACGAACACACCTGATTAGTTGCCACCCGAAGGTGGGTCTGTGAGGTCCATGGTGCTCGCTTCCTTGGTCCAAGGCTCGTGAAAATGCTTCAATCTTTGGCCATTCACCTTGAACTCACTCCTGTCTTTTTCATTAAGCAATAGCACTGCTCCATGTGGAAAAACTTCTTTGACTGTGAAAGGTCCAAACCATCTAGAGCGAAGCTTCCCGGGGAATATGTGTAGCCTAGAATTGTATAGAAGAACTTTTTGGCCTGGGGTGAACTCCCTCCTTAAGATCATCATGTCATGGATGGATTTCATTCTTTCTTTTGATATTTTGGCGTTGTCATATGCATTTCTCCTCAGTTCCTCTAGCTCCAACAACTGTAACCTGCGAGAAGCAAAAGATGAATCAGTATCAAAATTTAATTTCTTTATAGCCCAATATGATCTATGCTCCAATTCTACAGGTAAGTGTCAAGACTTCCCAAAAACAAGACGGTAAGGTGACATCCCCAAAATTGTTTTGTAGGCCGTCATGTAGGCCTACAGTGCTTCAGGTAAGCGCAAGCTCCAATCTTTCCTTGAAGGATTCACCGTCTTCTGTAAAATGCCTTTGATCTCTCTATTTGCCAGCTCTGCTTGACCATTGGTTTGGGGGTGATATGGAGTAGAGACTTTGTGCGTGACCCAAAACCTCTTCATTAGATTATCGAACATACGGTTGCAAAAATGGGACCCTCCATCACTGATCAGGGCTTTGGGCACTCCAAATCTAGAGAAAATGTTCTCTTTGAGAAACTTGAGCACAACTGAAGTGTAATTTGACCTGCAAGGAATAGCTTCCACCCATTTAGAAACATAATCAATTGAAACCAACATATAAACATATCCAAATGACGGTGAGAAAGGTCCCATGAAATCTATGCCCCAACAATCAAATATTTCAATTTCTAAAATGGGGTTTAAAGGCATCACGTTACGTCTAGTAATTCCACCTAACTGTTGGCATGCAGCACAAGTCTTACAATAATGAAATGTATCCTTAAACATAGTTGGCCAATAAAAGCCACATTGCAAGATTTTTGCCACAGTTTTATTCGCAGAAAAGTGTCCTCCACACACCCCATCATGGTAAAATTGTATCACACTATTTATCTCATGGTCAGGAATGCATCTCCTAACAATTTGGTCACTACAGTATCTATAGAGGTATGGATCATCAAAGAAGAAATATTTTACCTCGTACTTGAACCTTTTAAAGTCTTGAAGTGACCAAGTTTCAGGAGTCTTACCAGTTACTAGATAATTTACTATATCAGCATACCATGGAGAGGTGGAAACACTGAAAAGATGCTCGTCAGGAAAGGAGTCCTTCAAAGGTACATCTGCTGAATCAAGGCCTACTGTCAATCGTGATAAGTGGCCGGCTACTAGATTCTCCACGCCTTTCTTGTCCTTGATTATGACATTGAACTCCTGTAACAATACAATCCATCGTATCAATCGAGGTTTAGCATCTTTTTTCGATAATAAATATTTCAAAGCAGATTGATCTGTATAAATCAAGATTGGTGATCCCAAAATATAGCTCCTGAATTTTTCCAACGCGAATACTACAGCCAGCAACTCCTTCTCTGTGGTTGTATAATTCCTCTGAGCATCATTCAATGTTTTGCTGGCGTAGTAAATAACTACTGGAGCTTTGTCTTTCTTTTGGCCTAAGACTGCTCCAATTGCGTAGTTGCTGGCGTCACACATGATTTCAAATGGTAAGGACCAGTCTGGTACCTACAAAATGGGAGCAGAAATCAGCAACTTCTTTAAAGTTTCAAAAGAATGTTGACACTCAGGTGTCCAAATAAAATCCACATTCTGAGTCAGTAAGTTGCAAAGAGGGCGAGATATGGCGCTAAAATATTTGATAAATCGCCTATAGAATCCTGCATGTCCCAAGAATGATCTGATGTCCCTCACATATTTGGGACTTGGTAGCTTCTCAATTACTGCTACCTTGGCTCTGTCTACATGAATACCATCTTTAGAGACCAAATGACCAAGGACAAGTCCTTCTGTGGTCATAAAATGACATTTCTCCCAATTTAATATGAGATTCTTCTCAATACACCTGTCAAGAACATGAGCCAAGTTAGCTAAACAATCATGAAAAGAGCTACCATATACATAGAAATAATCCATAAATACATCCACAATTTTCTCAACCATATCATCAAAAATACTAAGCATGCATCGCTGAAAAGTGGCGGGAGCATTACATAAACCAAACGGCATCCTCTTAAATGTAAAAGTACCAAAGGGACATGTAAAAGTAGTCTTTTCATGATCCTCTGGTGCAATCTCAATCTGATAGTAACCTGAATAACCGTCTAAAAAGCAATAGTACTCATGTCCAGCCACTCTCTCTAAAATCTGGTCAAGAAATGGAAGAGGGTAGTGGTCTTTTCTAGTTCGGGAGTTCAACTTCCTATAATCTATACACATTCTCCATCATGTGGTGGCTCTAACAGGGATAAGTTCATTATTCTCATTTTTAACCACGGTGAGGCCAGATTTTTTAGGAACAACCTGTGTAGGACTGACCCATTTACTGTCAGAAATTGGGTATATAATGCATGCATCCAATAATTTTAGAACCTCGCCTTTCACCACTTCTTTTAATGTGGGGTTTAACCTACGTTGCATTTCTCTAGTGGGTTTGGCGTCATCTTCCAAGTAAATGTGATGCATGCATACAACGGGACTAATACCTTTTATATCAGCAATGGACCAACCAATAGCCCCTCTATGCCTTTTCAACACTTCAAGTAAAGAGCTTTCCTGTTCTAAAGAGAGTTTAGACGATATTACCACAGGGAAGCTGTTTTCGTTTCCAAGAAAGGCATACTTGAGATATTCAGTTAGTGGCTTTAATTCAGGCTTTGGATCTTCCACCTCAGATGATATTTGAGTTGGTGCATTTGGTGGCAAAGCCTCGAACTTAGGCTCCCATATCGCGTTGAGTTCCTCCACATTTTCCTGCACAAGAAAGATGTCATCAGTGTCGTCCACAATTGTTTCAACAATATTAGCATCACCATAAAATTCAAAGCAAATATAATCATCCACCAATGAATCAATCATGTGTACTTTTTCAACCTCATCATCCACATTTGGCAACTTGCAAGTATTAAATATATTCAAATCCAAAGTCATGTTACCAAAAGTGATTTTAAGTTGGCCATCCCTACAATTTATTAAAGCATTGCATGTTGCTAGGAATGGTCTACCTAGGATGATGGGAGTGGAATTGACAGTTTGGGGTCCTTGGATGTCTAGAACTATAAAGTCTGTAGGGTAGTAAAATTTGTCCACTTGAACGAGTACATCCTCAATGCATCCCTTTGGAACTTTAATAGATCTATCAGTTAATTGCAATATAACAGATGTAGGTTTTAGTTGTCCTAATCCAAGTTGCACAAAGATAGGATATGGCAAGATATTAACACTAGACCCCAAATCCAATAAATCATTTCCAATTTTTTTAGTGCCAATAGTACAAGTAATGGTGGGTGATCCAGGGTCTCTAAATTTAGGTGGGGCATTTTATTGCACAATAGAGCTAACTTGTTCAATTAAAAATGCTTTCTTTTTCGCATTCAATTTTCTTTTAATGGTGCACATGTCTTTCAAAAATTTAGCATATGCAGGTATTTGATTTATGGCATCAAGTAGTGGAATATTTATCTGGCACTTCTGAAAAATTTCACGAATTTCAGATTGATACTTATCTTTGTTTTTTTGAAGTAGCCGATGAGGGAAAGGTGATGCAGGTACATATGTTGCGGGCTCTTTCTCTTCAATGAATTTATTATTCAGACCCGCATCCGTGCTGTCTTTCTGCACCTCCTCTTGCATTTGAATTTCCTCCTCTTGTTCAGCTTCTCTGCTTGGTGGGTCAGGTTTCTGAATTTCCTTCCCATTCCTTAGAGTGGACACAGCTTGGCAAGGCTTCATGTTATTACCTGCAGAAGAAGATGAGCTCATGTTAGGATTCGGAATTGATTGTGATGGAAGCTTACCTTTCTCCAATGTTGCCGTAAGCCTAGCTAAGCTTTCGCTCATCTGTTGATTTTATGTCTGTTGAGCCTGAAACTGAGCCTGTTGTTGCTGCATTTGGGCTTGTTGTAATTGAATAAGCTGCTAAAACGCATCTCCAAATGGTTGCATCTGCTGTTGTTGCATTGGCTCTTGGTCCCTCCTTTGATTCCCACCTTGATAGTTGTTATTATTGTATTGAGGTTGTCAAAACTGAGGAGGAGCTTGTTGCTGAGGTTGCTGATTGGGGCCCCAATTTAAATTAGGATTGTTGTGCCACCCCTTGTTGTTGGAATTGAAGCCCTGGTAGTTTGTAGATACTTGGTTCACCCCCGTCGGATTGCCTAGCATGCTCTTCAAAGCTGGAAGTGTGGGGCAGGCACTGGTGTCATGGCCACTAACATCGCAAAGTGCACAAGTCTCCTCTATCTCAACTGCTTTGGCCTATTTCAAATTCATAGCTTGAAGCTTGTTTGTGATCATTGCATCCATCTTTGCCTCCAACGCATCCTTTGGCTTCAAATTGTATACCACTCCTCGTGATGGCTGGGAAGGTACAGAGTGGCCTCCCCTGTCGTACTCTGAAGTAGTATCCCAAGTTTTCGCGTTCTCTGCTATGTCCTCCAAGTACGTCCATGCTTCATCTAGCTCCTTATCGAAGAATCCTCCATTGCACATCATTTCTACGAACTGTTTCATCTGAGGCTGTAGTCCATCGTAGAAGAAGCCAATAATCCTGCTTTTGTCGAAGCCATTATGTGGACATGCTAGCAATAGCTCATTGAACCTTTCAAACGCCTGGTAGAATGCTTCCTCGCTTTTCTGGGCAAAGTTCATGATCTGCCGCTTCAATCCCTGTGTCCTGTGAATAGGAAAAAATTTCTTTAAGAATTCAGCCTGCAAATCAATCCATGTAGTAGTAGAACGTGATGGTAATGCATTCAACCAGTTCTTAGCTTTATCTTTTAATGAGAATGGAAACAATTTCAGATATACCGTGTCTTCACTAGTTTTTCCATCAAAGCATGTCAGGCACACTTCCTCAAATCCTTTTATATGAAGATAAGGGTTTTCCTTGTCTAACCCATGAAAGGTGGGTAAGAGTTGGATTACCCCTGGTTTGAAATTAAAAGAATTTGCATCCATGGGCAAGATAAAGCAAGAAGCTGTGCTAGTCCTAGTGGGTCTGATAAGATCTTTTAAAGTTCTAGGAGCTCCAGGTTGCACATTACTTTCATTGTTGTTTCTAAAATTTGCATCCATATTATTATTAGCCATTTCAAAGCGTCTAGTCAACCTATGTGTCCTAGGAGTCCTATGCCACATAAACTAGCACAAATTTTTTCTTTTTTTGTTTTTTTTAAAAAAAATAAGCAAAATTTTACATACAGTAAAGTGGAAAGATCTCACCGAATGTCCTCTGAATGAAATAAACTGTAGTAACAAACCATTCTCTCCTGCAACGTCGCCAAAAACTTGCTTAGCCCAAAAATGTGCTTCTCTCAAGCGAAAGAGTCCGTACAAGTAATATAATCTGGGAGTCCAGATGTCGAATCCTCGGGAGAAAATCTGTTGCAACCACAAAGCTCAAATCAAATAGAGAGTCAACGAAAAGAGACTAACCACTTTTGATGACGATGGTTTCAATGGGTTTGATCGTGGTTTTTAGTATGTGAACAATACGTGCAAATAAAGTTTCGTGTATAAAAATATATATGAGAGGTATGCACATGGTATGGGTTCATTAGGATCCATGATTCGTATTAATTTGGCTGATTAAATATAACTCAATGAATTCTCTTTTTGAGAGCAATTCACCGGAAAATACCCTTGTGTGGATTAACGCACAAAATTCAATAAAATCGTTGCTAAAGTTTTAGTCTTTTAAATATAAGCGATGAAAGTCCCTTTTGGGGAAATCAAAACTCACCCTTGTGAGGTGATCATCTACTAAATCACGTTCTTTTGGAAGATGAAGAGTAGATTTAAAAATAAAGACTACAACTTTATCAACGTGACAATTTTAGCACGACAATTCAACCAAACGAATACAAATCATATCCCCTAACTACACCATACCATGCACAATGAGAATTTAGCTACTCATACTGAAAATAATCAACAATTTCATCACAATAACCATAGTTCTAAGCAATAGAAATAATTAGAATTCAAAATACACAATAGAGTTCAAGGAATATCACCAAATACGCTATCTATTTGCCTAAGAAAACCCTTCTTCTTCCTCCTAAAAGCCTCTGAAAATTCCCTCAGGTTGCTCTCTGGATTCTCAGAAAATTGCTGCAAAAATCGGCTCCAAAATCGCCCAAATACGCCAAGAATACGGCAAAAACCCTAGAAATACCTTATATACTTAGATTACGGGTTTAATGTGTTAACGGGTTCACAAAACCCGCACCCAAAGTCGCTCAAACCCACATCCGCTCGTCGCCGCAATCCTCAGCCGTCGGATGATGCGGGATTCACCCAGAAGCTACCGTGTGGCCATCGTTATCGGGTCTGATTCCTCTCTCGTGCCCGCATTCGCTCACTCATCCGAGATCGCCTCGGAATGATTCTGGACCGTCCGATCGAGAGATCAAACAGCATCGCTTTCACCACGTCGCCCGCTTCGTCTTCCCCAATTTACATGTATACGCGGCATTCCTCGCCGTTAGATTGCAAACTGGACGGCGCGGATGACGCCGCGTGTCCCGGGGGATATGTACATCGCCGCTTCTTTCAATTTCGAGCGGCATTGTTACACGCCGTTGGATCAAAATCCAACGAGCGGCGTTCGACCACGTCGCCCACTAAATTTTCGCAGCGGCCCGCTTCGTTCGCCTCATCTCTACCGTCGGATGAAGAACGGAGCGTCGAGATCGTGCCACGTCGCCCCCTTATACTGCGTTCTGCTCTTGGCTGCGGGCCGTCGAATGAAGATCAGACGGAGTATAAATCACCACGTGGCCCGCATTTTGGTTGAAACGTAATATACGAAATCATATTTCAACGGTATTTGCGTATTTTCGACCGTATCTCTCCATTTAAATGGTATTCTGTATTCAATAAATCACAGAAATTAGCACAGATCTCAGAAAAATACAAATAAATAGTCGTTGGAATCATGAGATCGAGACCAAGCCATGAAAAATATAAAAAGGCAGAAATACTCAATAAAATTCATACTTTGTGTACAAATAATTGGGTTTGCTTTAATAAATGATGATATGCAATATACGAACGTATTAGAGACCAATTATGTAACATGTATGCACAAAATACGACTAGATGAGGGGTTAAGTAAGAAATATTCAACCCGAATCAACAGACATCACAGAACTAAGAATTACTATACACACAGACCACGTCAAGGGCAGACTTGTGCAACTGACTTCAAAGAGCGACAACTTGACATCCAGACATCAGCTCGAGACATTGTTTGCATCAGAGCATAGCTGACAACGTGTTGATCGCCAGGGACTATCCAAACATCACAAACTGAACACTCTAAACTCTCTATCTTATTTATATTTTGTGATACTTTTTGGTAGATCTTTGTATTTATTTTTACTTTCGTTTTTGGGGTTATTTTGGTTGGGGCTAGTGAAGAGGACGTCTTTCCCAGAATAGTCGGGTTCGACACTTTAGGTAGTAAGATATAAATTTGGTAAGCTCAGTGTTGGGGCACAAAGTTCTGGGTGTTTGTATCTTGACATTATTATTCTAGTGATTACTTTGGGGTTAGAGTAGTTCAGGGGCGACCGAACAAGTGTAAATACTGTGTGCACTCTGTGTTTGCTTCTGCTTTATTATTTCTACACCTTATTTGCTCTACGATTATTTGATTGAGTAGGCTATTTTTTTGTATTCACGAAAAAATTTTATAAGCATTTTCACCCCCTTAGGCTTAGATCACGTTCCAACACCCTCGACTTACGCCGACGACAAGGGTTGTTCGGTTGGGAATGGGTAACCCCTTCGTCTTACGATCGATGACATGGGTTGTTCGGTTGCGAGGGGTCGGCCCCTCGACTTACGGCCGACGATGATAGTTGTTTGGTAGCGAGGGGTATGGCACCTTCGTCTTACAACCGACAACAAGGGTCGTTCGGTTGCAATGGGGTGGCCCCTTTGACTTATGGTGACGATGATGATTTCGTTCGATTACGAGGGGCATGTCCTCTCAACTTACGGCCGATGACAAGGGTCCTTCGGTGACGAGGGGGTGGCCCCTCGACTTATGGCCGATGACATGGATACTTATCATCCTCTTTCTTCAAGACAATAAGGACGGAGGGATCTTGTCCATTCAAACTTTTTTCTAGGAATCCCCGTGAAAAACACTTTCAAAGATAAATCCAGCCTTGAAGGAATAATCCTCCCAAGACACAATAGACATCTATGTCATATGAAGTGAGTGTCTTTTTGAGGAAAAATAAACTTTATTTATTCAAAAGGTTTAAACATCTGATAAAACGAAAATCATACATGCGTTTTTATTTCCCCTGGAGTTGTTCACACCTGATGCTATCTGACCTTCTCTTAGAAGCTTTAATCGACGACCTTGGTGACTGGTGACCCTGTTATTTCCCCATTGTTCTTCTATTTTGAGGCTCATTCTTTTGTTAGAGGGTCGTCCCCAAACTTCTTAGGATGACCACGCTTGACCATGACCTCGATCTCTTTCTTCAGGGTCCAACAATCATCAGTGTAATGGCCATGGTCGTTGTGGTACCTGTAGAATTTTAAGTCGTCTCGTTTTGCATACATGTTCTTTTGTTTTGGAACCGGTTCATTGACGAGTCCTTCTCGTTGAGCGTATGCCAGGACTTCTGCCTTGGGGGCATTCGATCGGACATAAGCATTGTTAGCTGGGCGCTCCTTGCTTTGGGGACTCTTATCTCTTCTTCGTCGGTTTTGTGGTTCCTGACGGGGGGCTTCCTCAGGATCGTGCTTCTCGCCTTTTTTCTTCATGGTGCTTAGGGGTGCCCTTCTTGTTAGCAGCGAGTGCCTCTTCTGAGGTCATGAACCGATCCATCGTATTAAATGGCTCTTCGAGGTTGCTTGGTGGAAACTGATGCAGAGATTTCAACATATCTTCGTTGCAACCTCCTTGGGTGAGTGCTCGGATGATGGTAGCATCTGGGGCGTCTTCAACTTGTAGCCTTTCTTTGTTGAAGAACTTAATAAAATCTCGAAGCTGCTCTTTCTCCCCTCACTCCAAAGTGAAAAGATGAGATGATTTTTGCTTTGTGCGTCGTCCTGCTATGAATTGCCTGCAAAAGATTTGAGATAAATCGTCAAATGACCCGATGCTATCATCGAGCAATCTATTGTACCACTCCTCTACCGCCTTTGTCAACGTGGTGTGGAAATCTCGGCAGAGATATGGCTCGTCTGCTCTGTGTAGCTCCATCATACTTTGGTATCTATGGATTTTCTCTCATGGGTCACCCGGGTCATCATACATCTGCAAAGGTGAAATTTTGAACTTGGAGAGCCGCAAGGCGGATGTGATGTTCTCCTTCAAAGGAGTATGCATACAAAGAGGGAGAACAAGTGGAACTGTTCCTCCTCGCCACGTTTAGGAGAGGCACTGGAAGACTAGATGGGACATCCTTCCCGTTCCTTTCTTTTCTGGCCCATCGTGGGACTGATAGGATTGAAGCTGTGGTCTTGGGTGAGGTGATCTCTCACTTGATCTATGACACCACGAGTGATTCGCCCATTGTTAGAGGGCCCCAAACCCATAGGACGTCTGGATGAGCGGTTGTTATTACCTAGCTCCCCTTTCCATTGAGATGTAGGAGTGGTATTGTGATGTATGTTGACCTGTCACTCAGGCCCTTGCTTATTAGCCCTCTGGTTTCTGGGAGTAGCTCACCATCCTAATGGTGTTTGAGTTGGAGTGGGGGGCTGCTGCTCTTCGGTCACATGTAGTGAACATTCGATGTTTCACTAAATAGCAGCAGCCAATATTGTGAGGCTATCTTCGACCGATTGCAAGAACTTATCGAACTGCTCCTGAGTAACCAAGTGTACGCTTGGCACCTTTGATGAAGATCCATAATCTTCGGCTTCTTTGTTTTAAGAATTCTCGTTTGGACTAAGGATTGGTCGAGTGTTGTCAGGTCCAGTCGACATGGCTTAACGGTTACCTTGGGATGTAGACTGTGATTTCCCACAGACGGTGCCAACTGTTGACAGCTGGGTTCTGTTCAACAGTGATTGGGACTGACGTGGACTCTTTTGTCAAGGCGGAGCCTCCTCAGCTGGTGATATGAGACCCTCGGTTGATAAAACTAGGGTTGATGAAGGCTAAGCTGAGAGCACTGGGCTCGAGCTCGATCAATGTCATGGTCAAATGCGACGACCGTTCGACCTTTTTGCTGGGTCGAGGCTCGAATGACCTGCACCACAGACAGTCATTAGGGATGTCGGATTGGGTTCTGACCCAAATCTCCGCCGATACTTAAGTTAGTATGAACTTAAAAGGGGCTTGGGGCTGTCAAGATTGACCCAATGAGGATCGTCCTGATTTAGTCACTTCAAGCGTTTGTAGGAAGAAATTTAAGAGTGGAAGGAGATAAGTTTTGTCAGAGTACCTAGTATTTCGTACCTCTGGAATGTTGGATCCTGTGGATGGTAAACAACACGAGAAGTGGGGTTGAATAGTGTAGTATAGATTATAAAAAAATTTCGTTGATTAGTATAACACAATATTCCCTTCCAATGTTGCCTAAGAAACCAAGTAGGGTGATCTATGCTTGGTTCTTAATCAACAAAGTAATCTTGAATTAATTACAAACAGATAAGAATTACAATCAAAGAGATTTTTATACAACTGAATAAAAAGATTAACTTTGAAATATATAATAACGAATTACAAAGATGTATATTGACAACAAAGAAATATCTTGCATAATTAAATAAACAAACGCAGAAAGCACACAGAGACAATAGATTTTTATCCTGGTTCCCCACAAACTGGGTACATCCAGTCCCCGACCAATCCGGTACGAGATTCAATCCACTATTGCCTTGGCAATACAATTACCTAGCTTTACTCGCTAGGATTTCCAACGACATAGTATCCCTACCAGGATTTCCAACCACCTAGACTTGTCTAGGATTTTCACAACCCTTATCACAAAGGGAATCCCAAATAAAAACAAGATCCAATTCTTCACAATATTTGATGGAGATTGGTTTACACCCAACAAGAATTCTATAGCCAAGATAATATTGCAATTTGTGCTTATGTGGCTAAAAGAATTCAAAGTTATCTTAAATCACACAAAGAATATAGTTTGATTTGATGTGATCTAGATCCTTTTTGTTTTTCAAGACTCCTTCAAAGAATATTAAAACAAGAGTGAGAGATTTAGAAAAACAACTTTCAATAGCCAAAAATAAAATAGATCTCAGAAAAGAATTTCAGATATTAAAAGCTAGAGATCAGAAATTTAGAATCAGAATTTCGCTACGAAGACGAGAGCAATTGAGAGCGATTGAGAACTTTTAAGAATATAGCGTTAGCTCAAAAATGATAGAGAATTGGTATTTAAAAATGTTCTCAAGAAGCTCTATTTATAGAGTTTCAAATGCATTTTTGAATTTCAAAAACGTTTCACTTCTGCCCATAAATCAAGGAAATGAAATCGAAATCAGTAAGTCAAAACGCAGCAAAAGCACAGCTGGTAGTCGACTCCCAAGGGAGGTAGTCGACTTCCAGAGAGTTTTCATTGAAAACTCTGATCACAGCTGGTAGTTGACTCTCTTCTTTGGTAGTCGACTCCCAGAGCATGTTTTCACTGAAACTCCGCTGAAAAGACATGTAATCAACTCCTGGGTGTCTGGAGATTGACTACGAAGAATTAAGCGAATAGCTTATGCTCTCAAAGAGTTTTAAAAACGAGTTTAAAAACTTTTTTTTGTAAATCATTTTGTGTGTGTGTGCAATAAGACTTGGCTAACATATTCCTAGAAAGACCAACTCACACACTAGACTTAAATGAAGACTACTTGAAGCCGATCAGATGTTGATGTAGATGCGTGCTTCTCTTTGAATTTGAGCTCCTCTTTCATTAGGCTTGAGTATGTTCCATGAGCTTCATCTTTGAGCTTCACTTGTGCTAGACTTGGAGCTATCAAATTTGCTTCCATCCTTTGAGGGTGGTTGAGCTTTTTTGGAATATGCGTAAAGCTATTGATCGCACAACCTGCACACTTTAGATAGTGTTTATAAGTACACTAACATCATTTGGTGTGCGCATCATCAAAAATACTTAGGGGTGGGATTCGATTTCCCATCATGGAATCTGTCATTTCTTCTGCTTGTCTCTTCTTTATTTATATAATAAAGTGTCTCTTCAGTGACATTGGGAAATAACGGTCACCAATTAAGGTAACACGATCATTCCCCATAATCAGGCATAATCGTTGTCCACTCCTCCCGCCATTTATGAGCACATTATCAATCGCATCATAAGCAACGGAATCTCAACGGAAAATGGCACGCGATCTTTGACCAGGGTAACGGTTAGCATTCTTCGTAGGCTTCATGATCCTAGTGGGCCCAGATGTTATCTCAGTAGGCTTCTTTGTAACAATATTTTCCCCTCCTCTAGTGTCGACCCAAGGATTTAACATATACACGCATAAATCATTAGTACATGACATGTTTGCTCATCATCAAAACTTACATGGGGTGACTCAATACTCAACAGACATGTGGCACATTATGTGCATGAACCGTGTGTCACGTGGTGCGCAATAGCGGGATGTGTAGGATTATAATGTGTGGCATATCTGCAGAAGATTTTTCTTCTATCAGATGGATCAGAGCAACGCAAAGGCGGAGGTGTGGCAGCGGGGCAAGTGCACATCAGATTTCAAATCCGAATCCGTTGTTTTGAATGTTTTTAAAGGTATTTTGGTTATGGTTTTGTACGAATTAGAGAGCTAATCCCTGTAACCGATATTTATGGTTCTTGTAGCATCTACAGATGGCCAAAACAGATAGGTTTGAGAGTTGTTTAAGAGCCAAAGTTAGATTTTCTCCATAGATTTATTCTCCAAAGTTCTTAAAGGTCTTGTTTTTCCTTTAAAACTAAGTGCGACGTATTGTAACCCAATCTGATTGAAGTGTCAGTGATCTCTGCAACTGGTTGTATACCAAGAATTGAGTGGACCGGTATAAATCTTGGTGTTAGGTGTGTGATTTTCTTTTGATTTAAGTTATAGTTCTTATATTATATTGCTTGATGTTGCGGATTTCGCGTAGAGAGTATCGTGAGTTTTGATTGTTGATTCACAGTTCTTGGTATTTCACGAGAAGATAATTCAATTGACAAGAAGTCACCCTACCCAGTATATGGTTTTTATTTTAAACGGATGTTGACGAGTATTTGTATTAAGATTACGTCTTATACATAGGATAAGATCGTATCTATTGTAATCATATCCTTGTACGCCCTTCCCTCCATTATAAATAAAAGACTGGTGTCTCCTCCACAGATTGATAATTCATAACACGTTATCAGCACGAGCTTCTAAATAATTTTCCACAAAAACCGATCGTTGCGAAAGCAAAGGAAAGGCAGTAGATCCATGCGCGCAGCTTCGTCTACTACAAACGAGCGTCGTCATCCATGCGTAGGCTTCGTCATCTAGCTTATTATCGGTAGAAGTTTCTGCAAGCGCTGTCAATTTCTTATTCATTCAGGGCGCCCCCAGTGGACATCAACGGTGCTCCTTTCTCAAACCAGAACAACTCTAAACGTTAGGGAAGATAATGGAAAAAAGATCACCTGAGCGGCGTGAACAATTAAGGCCGAAGGGACTTTACTTATCCGAACGTTTGCAACTTAAGCTAAGCCTATCACGAGCAGCGTCGTTGCTTGATCGACGGGGAGGAGTGTTTCCAAGTATGGGGCAAAGGATCAAGCTCTTTGACTTTCTCTCTTGGGATCCACCACGGGTTGGGTTTGAGAGCCGTGTGATGGGTGACTATCCGGCACAATTCGGAGAGCACTTATATGTAGTCTGCACTGGTGAAGGGAAGCCCCTGCCACAAGAATGAAGCGAATCTTCCCATGTCTCTGTCGCCATGATCATGATTCGTTTTATCCATCGATCTCGCAAGATCGGAGTGGAATTCTGGCTAATTGTATAAAACGACGATTTTTAATCGTTGATTCTCGTTTTCGTACCATTAAACCCCCTATTTTAGGGTTGATTTATCTGAAATAGTTTAAAACATTTCAAAGGAAATGAAATCAAACCCCTCACCAACGACAAGGCCGCCGGCCGCCATGGGTAGTCTCGCGCCCGCCCTGAAGGCATTGTCGACGCAACCGCCCTGAAAGCATACTCCCACACCCCCCGCCTCACGACGGGGCTGCTCCTAGGACACCTGCCTCATGACGGGGATGTTCCACGCCCACCGCCTCACGGCAGGGCTGCAACCTGAATCTGCCCCACGGCGGAGAGCCCCCACCCCCCCCCCCCCCCCCTCTCTCGCTATCGGCGCTGAAGGGGGGCGGTGGCAAACCCTAACCGCCGCCCCCTCCCTCCCTCGTTGAACAGCATAGGCCGAAGGCCCACATAAAACAAAAAAAAAGAAAGAAAACCCATGCGGGCCTGAAGCCCGCAGCCACACTGCGGGCCTGAAGCCCGCAGCCACACTGCGGGCTTCAAGCCCGCAGGCCAAATAATACTAAAAAAGAAATTGAAAGTGGATGTGTTATAAATATGAATAAATAGGCTTTGGGGGCCAAAAAATTGAAGAAAATTTTATAATAATATGGGACGAAAATGGGACCTTGTGGGGATTATTTAGGATATATAAAAAGGAAAACTATTTCATTCGACAAAGAACAAGTAATTTGGGCATCATTTAAATATATTTGAACTAGCCCAAATAGCACAACTTATTGCATAATATGATACCCTTTTAGGATCATACTTATATGCATTGCAACACTTTTTAAGGATCATTCTCTGTATAAACTTATGCTTGGTTGTGCGGCATTAACTTAATAATTAAGAAGATCATGCGACCGCTCTGTCGTTAGTCACATAACCTAATGGTGTATGACGTTGCCTAGTGTTCGAATAATTATTAAGTATTTAAATTGGTATCCTTCTATGAATATATGATGCATGTGATGTTTGTGATGCCTGTAATAAAAATATTTGATGAGCACAAATTTTTGCATGGATGGCTAATTTTGTTTTTGGATCGGCTGTTTAAGTCCCACATTTTACTTTTCTTGCATTTTCTTTCCTTTTTGAGAGAAATTATAGTTAGAAAATTATGTAATGTCCAAGACCGATGACTACTTTCCATGGAGGCTGAGACCACTCTTGAAGCTGAAGAATTTATAAATGGGGCCCACGGAGTTTTCAAAGTTGTAGTTTCTTTTTTTTTGCTTTCATTTGTGTAATATGGACTGTAATATGGACTTTGGACACTTTTATTTATATGGGTCTGGCCGATCCACGCAATTAGCTTATTCAGTTAAAAATTGCCTCCACATGAAAATGTTTGACACATTATTAATTCATGCAAATTTGTGCTCTGCTAGATAAAATGGCAAAAATCGCAAGCATCGATTTCGAAGTGCTGGATGCATCAAGGAGAAATTATTTAAGCTGTCAACTCGATGTCAGATTTCACATGCGGGCTAAGTACCTTATTTCTGATGTGACAAAAGATGGTAATGCAAATAGTATAGAAAAGGCACAAGCCATTATATATATTTTGCGCCATGTGGACAAGACCCTAAAGGATGAATACCTTACGGTCGAAGATCCACTTGAGCTGTGGACTGTCCTTGAGGAAAGATATAAACATCAAAAAGATGTTATACTTCCAAGGGCACAATATAAGTGGGAGAATCTAAGACTGCAGGACTTTAAGTCCATAGCTGAGTACAACTCAGCTCTTTTTAGCATCACCTCACGCCTGAAGTTGTGTGGTGAAAACGTCTCAGAAGATCGCATGATGGAAAAGACATACACGTTTTTCCACGAAAAGGATGCGATACTAATGCAGCAATACCGTGAACGAAAATTCACCAAGTATTTTGAGATGCTGTCATGTTTACTCATGGCTAAACAAAACAGAGAGCTTCTCCTCGCCACTCACAACATGCGCCCCTGGCACTGCCCCTCTCCCAGAAACTCACAATGCATCTTCTTCGTCTAAAAAGAAGAAAGATAACAAAAGAGAAGGAAGACCACAGAAAGGGTGACAGAATAAAAGGGCAAGAGGACAAGTCCAACAACGAAGAAATGAAGGGAGGCGGAAGTTCACCTGGCGCAGAAATGACAACCACAGAAATGATGCACCACCACCCAAGAGGGAATGGGAAGACCAGTGCCATAGCTGTGGCATGAAAGGCCACTGGTCTTGAGTGTGCCGAACTCCGCAGCATCCTAGGATCTATATAAAGAGAACAAGAAAAAGAAAGCTGAAATAAACTTGGTGATCACAAATTCTCCAGTCAAGTTCACAGCTGACGACTTCGAAAGAGATGACCTGCTAGATTAGCCATTTATTTATCTTTCAGAAAATGTTTTGAGAGCAATTTGAATATTCTGAATTTGTTTTGAATAAAATTTGATTATGTTTCTGAAAAGTAAATGTGCTGATTCATTTTTCAATAGATGAACTGCTCTCATTACTGCTTAGTAGACAATAAATAAATGCATATGATCCTTCAATACAAATGCTATTTTTATAGCATATGAAAGCCCAATAAATATAATATCAGGGCCATATTGAAGGTTCTGGAAACACAACACTGTTGCTCCCAAATGACACAGAAATAAAAATAAAGGATGCACTATTCTCCCCGAATTCCAATAGAAACTTTCTAAGTTTTAAGGACATCCGTTTAAACGGATTCCATCTGGAAACAACAAATATAAACGAAAAAGAAATTATGTATGTAACGTCTCAAGAAAAGGAGTAAAATCCATACTTGAACATTTTGAGAGCCTTTCATCAGGCCTCCACCATACAAAGATTCGGAAAGAGGAAGCTAATTTAACGGAGCTCTTGAAGTGCCCAACATCAGCCAAATTTTTACTTTGGCATGATAGACTTGGCCACCCTGGATCAGTGATGATACATCGCATCTTATCTCAATCCTATGGACATGACTCGAAGAACCAGAAGATTTTTCAGAAGGGAGAATTCCTTCGCATCCCTTGATATAAGGGAAAACTAATTACAAGGTCATCTCTACTAAAAATTGACAAAGAATCTCCATGCTTCCTCAAAAGAATATAAGGAGATAGATATGGACAAATCCACCCCCTAATGGGCTATTTCGGTACTTTATGGTACTGATAAATGTATCCTTAAAATATTCGTATGTGTGTCTACTATCGACCTGCAACCTAGCTTTTTCAAAGCTATTGGCACAAATAATAATGTTGCGGGCACATTTTCCAGGCAATCAAATAAAAAAAATACGTCTGGTTAATATTAGGGAATTTACCTCCCAGTCATTTCAAGAGTACTGCCTACCAACGGGAATTGAAATTGAACATCTAGTGCCTCATGTTCATACCCAAAATGGGTTGGCAGAGTTACTGATGAAAATACTCCAATGGATTGCACGTCCATTGTTAATGAAATCCCAGTTGCCGGTGGATGCATGGGGACATGCAATTTTGCATGCTGCATCGTTAATAAAAATAAGACCGTCTGGAGGTCAGCGTCTCTCTCCAATGCAACTTGCAAATAAAATACCACTGAACATATCTCACTTGAGAATCATCGGTTGCGCAGTTTATATCCCCATTGCACACAATGGAGGACAAAAATGTGTCCTCAACGTAGCCTAGGTATTTATGTAGGATTTGACTCACTCTCAATTTTAAGATACCTAGAAACCCCAAACAGGTGACACATTTAAGGCACATCTTGAAGACTGTGAATTTGATGAGACGATTTTCCTCAAAATGGGCCCAGATACTGAAAAATCAAGAACGAATCAAATTATATCATGGGATACAAAAACTATGACACACCATGATCCTGTAACGAAACAATGTGAAGATGAGGTCCTGAAGATCCTCCACATACAGAACACTATCCACCAGTTACCGGACACATTTACTGACAACCAAAAGATTATCAGATCACACATCCCTACTGTAAACACTCCAGCTAGAATTGACATCCCCGAGAATGGATGCAATCTACCAGCACCAGAAGTGGATGTCCATCAACAGGAAAGCGTCAGACCACTAGGCTCCAAGGACAGAAATCCAAGAAAGAAAGGAAAAACTACTGGAGACCTTAAGACAATACTACCATAGGACAATGAGCTCATATCCACACCCTTACCCTTCCTAGAATCCACTGCAGAGAAAATGCTGGGAAATACTAAAATGAAAGTAAATGTTATCGTACTGGGGAGGTGTTGGATAGAAAGAACATAATTGTTGACAATATATTCACGTATCATATTGCCACATACATCGCAAATCGATGATATTTATAAAATATCGTTCCATACTCCATTGCTAAAATGCCAACGTAGAGATTGGCCAAATATGAAACGAGGCAATAAAAGATGAGTTGGACTCGCTTATGAAACGTGAAGTGTTCGGACCTGAAGTCCAGACACCAAAAGGTGTCAAACCTGTGGGTAAAATAAGTATTGCTCACATAAGAAAAAATAAGAACAAAATTTTATGCTATTAGGTACAACCTATATCTCAAGGATATTTTCGTTGAAACTGGGAATAAACAAATTAAAATGTGCATGACTCATATATAAATGATGCATCAGATTCCCTAAGTTATACCATGTGAATACCTTACAATTTGGCAAATGAAATTTTGGATATGCTGTTATTGGATGTTGTGACGGCACACCCTTATGGATATCTTGGTAAAGATAAATTCCACATTTCCTTAAATGCCTGAAAAGACTTTGAGACGTCTATACTATTGAAGAAGAATGTGGTATAACAAACTTAGTGAAGTCCATGTACAACAAGGATTCAACAATAATGAAGTCCGCCCTTGCATCTTTATAAGAGCAAAGGAAAAAAGATTCGTCATAATCGCAGTCTACGTAGACGATCTGAACCTCATTGGATCTCCTGAAGAGATCACTGAGATATCTGTAAGCCTAACAAAAGAATTCGAAATGAAAGACCTATGCAAAACGAAATTCTGCCTTAGCTTACAGATTAAACATTTAAAAGACGGAATCCTATTACATCAAACCACATCTACAAAGAAAATGTTGCAAAGATTTCATATGGACCAATGTCATCCACTGAGTACACCTATGGTGGTACGATCTCTGGATGCACATAAAGACCCCTTCCGGCCGTTGGAAGAGGGGGTGGATATACATGGTCCAGAAGTCCCTTATCTGAGTGCTATTGGAGCACTCCTTTATCTAGCCAACTGCATGCGTCCCGATATAGCGTTCGCAGTAAATTTACTAGCCAGATAAAGTGTAGCACCTACATAGCGTCACTGGAACGGGGTTAAGCACCTTCTGCGCTACCTCCAAGGGTCAACAGATTTGGGACTCTTTTACAAAAATAGATTATCCTCCACACTTGTTGGTTATACTGATGCAGGTTACATGTCTGATCCCCATAATGCAAAGTCACAAACAGGATACATGTTTACCTATGGTAGGACAACCATTTCCTGGAGATCCATCAAGCAGACCATGACAGCGACCTCATCCAATCACTCAGAGATCATCTACATCCATGAAGCAAGCAGAGAATGTGTCTGGCTACGGTCAGTTGTAAATCACATCCTGGTGACGACCGGATTGAAGACTGAGGACCTTGAACCTACTACTATGATCGAGGACAACACTGCTTGCATCGCTCAGTTATGAGGTGGCTACATCAAAGGCGACAGAACGAAGCATATGCCCCCTAAATTCTTCTGGACGCATAAGCTACAAAGAGATGGTGAGCTCGACGTCATACACGTACAATCATGTGACAACCTGGCAGACTTGTTCACTAAATCTCTTCATACTACTACCTTTAGCAAGTTTGTACAGAAAATTGGCATGCGACGCCTAAGAGATCTGAAAGCCTGAGCGCTTGCATAGTTCAAGGGGAGTTAGAGAGTGTTTGTACTCTTTTTCCTTAACTATGGTTTTTCCCACAGGGTTTTCTATAGCCAAAGGTTTTAACGAGGTAAACCTCATCAACTCATGATCCTGAAGTATCCATCCCATGTGAGACTCCTATAAAACTCAGAATCCTGAAGTATTCATAAGCAGAGTCCACACCTATGACTGGATAAGGGTGAGTGTTGTAAATGGATGTTGACGAGTATTTGTATTAAGATTACATCGTATCCATAGGATAAGATCGTATCTATTGTAATCCTCTCCATGTACGCTCTTCCCTCCACTATAAATAAAAGACTGAGATCTCCTCTCTAGATTGATGATTCATAACAGTTTTATTGTTTATTTATTTTTTAACAGTTTATTGTTTATTGTTCATAACATTTTTTTATTGTTTATTTATTTATTGTTCATAATATTATGAATCATCATCTGGGGAGGAACCTCCAGCTCTTTATTTATAGCATATAGAGGAGCGTAAATAGATAAGATACAATAGATACAGTCTTATCTATAAGATAAGCCGTGATCCCAACCAACTAACCAACTCAGTATTATCCCTTCACAACACTCCCCCTTATCCAGCCATTGGTGTGGACTCTGCTCATGAATACTTTAGGATTCTGAGTGTAGTCGGAGTCTCACATGGGGTGGATACTTCAGGATCCTGAGTTGGTGAGGTTTGCCTCGTTAAAACCTTTAGCTATGAAAAACCCTATGGGATAAATCATAGTTAAGGAAAAAGAGTACAAACGCTCTCTAACTCCCCCTGATTTGTACAAGCGACTCTACTCATGAAGACTTTGGGATTCTGAGCGTCACAAAGGGGTGGATACTTCAGGATCCAGAGTTGATGTGATTTGTCTCGTTAAAACCTTTGGCTATGAAAAACCCTGTGGGAAAACCCATAGCTAAGGGAAAGAGTACAAATTCCCTCAATTCCCCCTGGTCTATAAAAGCCCTTAGGCTTTCAGATCTCTTAGGCGTATAGCATCAGTCCTATTTACAACATTTTGAAATTATACACAGATTACAAATATCACCACTATTAGGCAGTTGCTGAATCCAAAAACTCTGGAGAGGTGTGCTAAGTTTTGTCGCCTCTGATGTGATCTTCAGACTATGTGGTCAGCTCCACAATACCAGCCTCTATCCCAGTCGTCACTGGGATGTGATGTACCACCAGGCGCCCTCAAATACACCATTAGTGTGGTGAGGATCTCGGAATGATATGATGATGTTGCCTTCATAATTTGCTTTGCAGATCTGTAGTAGATGGCCATCCCACTGTGGGTACTCAGTCAGTGATTTCTTAGTATATGGATCGGACCTGCAACCTGCATTTGCATAAACATGGAGGTTATGAAGTAAGCCCAAATCTTTCGACCCTTGTAGGAAGCGCAGAAGGCTTAACTCCGGTCTAATGGCTCCTTTTAGGTGCCAACTATCTCTGGCTAATGAGTTTACTGCAACTG
This sequence comes from Scilla litardierei, assembly GCA_030789695.1. Lineage (NCBI taxonomy): Eukaryota > Viridiplantae > Streptophyta > Magnoliopsida > Asparagales > Asparagaceae > Scilla > Scilla litardierei. Next base: position 65,525,701 of record CM061132.1, read on the forward strand.
CTATGTCGGGACGCGTGAAGTTAGCCAGGAGTGCCCGATTGCACTTAGGTAAGGGACTTTAGGACCAAGTATATCCTCCCCCTCTTCCAGCGATCGGAAGGGGTCTTTTTATACATCCATAGAGTGTACTACCATAGTGTACTTTGGATGACAATGGTCCTTTTAATTTTTCCAACGCACTTCTGGGCATATGTAACATGATTTATTAAGATAATAAATCTGTGAGCCATGACATAATTTATTTTTGCCTAGGTCTTTCATTTGATTTAATAATCAGTCTTGAATAGATATTTCGGTTTTCTCTTCAGGGGATCCAATGACATTTAAGTTGTTTACAACTATGATCTCAACTCCTGTCCTTTGCTCAGATGCAAAGACAACCCATAGTAGGAATCATTGCTTTGTCAAGTGATTCTCTTAGTTGTACAGTATTTATTATTCTTATTTTTTTCAATAGAATAGACGTCACGAAGTCTATTCAGGCATTTAAGGAAATGTGTAATTTATCTTTATCAAGATATCCACAAAGGTATGCCGTCACAACATCCAATAACATCATATCCAAATTTTCCTTTGCGGAATCGTAAGGTATTCGCATTTGATAACTTAGGGTGTCTGATGCATCATTTATGCGTCATGCTATTTTAATTTGTGCATTCCCTAGTTTCAGCGAAAAAATCCTTGAGCTATAGGTTGTACCTTATAGCATACGATTTTGTATTTATTTTTCTTATGTGTGCAATACTTTATTTTACCCACAGGTTTGACACCTTTTGGTGTCGGGACTTCAGGTCCGAACATTTCACGTTTCATAAGTGAGTCCAGCTCATCTTTTATAGTCTTGTTCCATATTTGGCCAATCTCTACGTTTGCATTTTAGCAACGGAGTATGGAACGATATTTTATAAACATCATCGCTTTTATGATGTATATGGAAACATAATACGTGAATACATTGTCGAGAATTACGTTCTTTCTGTCCAACACCTCCCCAGTATGTACAACATTTACTTTCAATTTCAATTTTTCCCGGCATTTCCTCTGCAGTGGATTCCGGGAAGGGTGAGGGTGTGGACATGAGTTCATTGTCCTATGGTAGTATTGTCTTAAGGTCTACAGAAGTTTCTGTCCTTGGAGCCTAGTGGTCTGCCTCTTTTCTGTTGATAAACAGCCACTTCTGCTACTGGTGGATTGCATCCATTCTCAGGGATGTCAATCCTAGCTGGAGTATTTACAGCAGGGATGTGTGAACTTACATTCTTCTGGGTTTCAGTAAATGAGTTCGGTAACTGGTGAACATTGTTCTATATGTGGAGGATCTTCAAGATCTCATCTTCACATTGTTTCATTACCGAATCATAGTGGGTCAAACTTTTTGTATCCCACGTTATAATTTGCTTCGCGCCAGATTTTCCAATATCTGGGCCTATTTTGGAGAAATTTGTCTCATCGAAATCACAGTCTTCAAGATGTACCTTAAGTGCATCCCCCATTTGGGATTCTAGGTATCTTATAATTGAGGGTGAGTCAAACCCTACATAGATATCTAGGTGACGTTGAGGACCCATTTTTGTCCTCTGTGGTGGTGCGATGGGATATAAACTGCCCGACCGAAGATTCTCAAGTGAGAAATGTTCGGTGGAATTCCATATGCAAGTTACATTGGAGACTCTGACCTCCATAGGGTCTTATTTTCATTTATGATGCAGCATGCAGAATTTTCATGTCCACATGCATCCACTGGCAATCGGGATTTCATTAACAATGGACGTGCAATCTATTGGAATCTATTTATCAGTGACTCTACCGACCCATTTTAGGTATGAACATGCGGCACTGTATGTTCATTTTCTATTCCCGTTGCTTGGCAATACTCTTGAAATGACCGGGAGGTAAATTCCCCAACATTAACCAAACTTATTTTCTTTATTTGATTTGTCTGGAAAATGTGTCCGCAACATTATTATTTGTGCCAATAGCTTTGGAAAAGCTAAGTTGCGGGTCGATAGTAGACATACATACGAATATTTTGAGGATGCATTTATCAGTACCATAGAGTACCAAAATAGCCCACTAGGGGGAAGGATTTTCCACATCAATCTCCTTATTTTCTTTCGAGGAAGCGTGGAGATTCTTTTGTCAGATTTTAATGGAGATGGCCTTGTAATTTGTTTTCCCTTATAGCAAGTGATGCAAGGGAATTCTCCTTTCTGAAGAATCTTCTGGTTCTTCAAGTCATACCCATAGGATAAGATGCAGTGCATCATCACTGATCCAGGATGTCCATGTCTATCATGCCAAAGTAAAAAACTTGGTTGATGCTGGGCACTTCAGGTGCTCGTTAAATTCGCTTCCTCTCTCCGAATCTTTGTATGGTAGAGGCCTGTTGAAAAGCTCTCAAAACGTTCAAGTATGGATTTTACTCATTTTTCTTGAGACGTTACATACAGTAATTTGTTTTTCATTTACATTTGTTGTTTCCAAATGGAATCCGTTGAAACGGATGTCCTTGAAACTTAGTAAGTTTCGGTTGGAATTCGAAGAGATTAGTGCATTATTTATTTTTGTGTCATTTGGGAGGAATAGTGTTGCGTTCCCAGAACCTTCAATATGGCCCTGATATTGGGCTTTGTATTAAAGGATCGTATGTGTTTATTTATTGTCTACTAATCATTTAGGAGAGCAGTTCATCTATTAAAAGATGAATCATATAGGCACATTTTCAGAGAAACATTTTCATTCAAAATCAAATTACATAATTCAAAAATCTCTCATAACATGAAATGTTCTTAAAACAAGTAGCTAATATAAAAATAGAAGGCTAATCAAGCAGGTCTTTATTTTCGAAGTCGTCAGCTATAAACTTGACTGGAGCATCAGAGGTCACCATGTTTGTTTCAGCTTTATTTTTCTTGTTTTCTTTATACAAATCCTGGAGATGCTGCGGAGTTCGACACACTCTGGACCAGTGGCCTTTCATTCCATAGCTATGACACTGGTCTTTCCAATCCCTCTTGGGTAGGGATGCATCAGTTTTCTTGTTATCGTTTCTGCACCAGGTGAACTCACGCTTCCCTTCTTGTTATCGTTTCTGCGCCAGGTGAACTTACGCTTCCCTTCATTTCTTCGATGCTGGACTTGGCCCCTAGCCCTTTTGTTCTGTCCCCCCTTTCTGTGGTCTCTTTTCGTTTATTGTCTCTCTTCTTTTTGGAAAAAGAAGAGGCATTGTGAGCTTCTGGTAGGGGCAATGCCAGGGGGTGCATGTTGTGAGTGACGAGGAGAAGCTCTTTGTTCTGTTCAGCCATGAGTAAACAGGACAACAGCTGAGAATACTTGGTGAACTTGCATTCACGGTATTGCTGCATTAGTATCACATCTTTCTCATGGAAAGACGTGTACGTCTTTTCCAACATGTGACCTTCTGAGACTTTTTCACCACAACTTCAGGCGTGAGTTGATACTAAAGAGAGCTGAGTTGTACTCAGCTATGGACTTAAAGTCCTGCAGTCTCAGGTTCTCCCAAACAGGAAAATATGTTGAGTATTGGTGTTTCATACCAATCTTATTTTGATGATGATTATAACATTATGTTGTTGCTAATGACTCTCATGTTTTAGTCTCTCAGTTTTATTTCAAGAATATCTTTCTTGGAGACTAATCACTTGGTGCAAGGATGGACATCAAGTGAAGGACCATTGCTTGGACTCAAGGAGTGCCAAAGCTTGGAGATGATGGAGAGCAATCAAGGCATCAAGATTGAAGACTTAGACTCTAAGGAAAGCATTGTAATCCATGTAATTTACTTTATTACTTTCTCTCTCTTTTGAGTCTAGGATTAATGTAATGCCTTGTTAGATGGTTTACTCATTCATGCATATGCATTTAACTATCTTAGTGAGCCTTAGGATTATTAGAGAATCCAACCCAATAGGTTCACTTTGTCCAAAGACTCATTTGGAGTCTCTAGCTTTCCATCAGCCGCATGCTGAAGGAAACACAGTAGACTGGGTGATTTCCAGTTGCTTGTAGATCCTTCTCCAGTCGCCTGATATGCACAGCTCAAGTCAACTTTTCAATTGATTCAAACATGAGCTTTACGCACAGTCGACTACTGGTCAGTTTACAGTCGCATGTAGATGTTGTGCCCTATGGTAGCTACTGCACACGTACTAGAGAGGGGGTGAATAGTACTTAAAAAAATCAAGATAGTTATTCCTAATTATTGTGCAAGAAACAAACGACAATGCGGAATTAAACAACTATCAACAAGAATTAAAACATACGCAAACAAACAATATTACTGGGTTCGGATCCACCCAAGTCTTCCCGACTTGTTCCCGGTGATCCTACGTCCCAACCACCCGGATCCCCTCCGGATACTTGAGTTAGCAACCCTAACTCAAGATTTCCACTATGAAGTACTTGTGAAAAACCTTCACAAGTCAAATCATACACAAAGTAATTTGTGACTCCCACAACCCGGGATCACAACCACACTCTCACAACCGAGAGTGAAACTTACAATTCAAATATGAAATGAAATAAACTCTTACCTTACAAAATCTTATGCCATGAGTATACTTACCAAATTAGGGCAATGATGGATTTTGAGGAAGAGGATGTCACCAAACCCTAGCTTCAAGAAGATGACCAGCAATGGAAGCCTAGGGTGGAGTATGATGACTAGGATCAAGCTCTTGGCTTGAAAAGCTCACAATCAATGAATCTCTCTTTTGAAATAAGAGTGAGAGAGAGATTCAAGAGAGGAGAGAAAGCTTTAGAATGGAGTTTATTTGCTTCTCTTTGATTCTCAAATATCTCAAATGATCAGCCTTGAAACTTATGAAAGACCCCCTCCAACTATATATAGGATAGAAGAGAGAGGGAGAGAAAAACGTTTCAAGAAAAGCTCCAACGGCTCTATTCTGAACCAGACTAGTCGGTCAAAGAAGGATCACTGACCGACTAGTTCATCAACTAGCCGGTCGGTGATACAACGTAGACCGACTAACGGTAGAACAGCCAAGAAGTCGAAGTACAGGCAAAGACAACTAGTCGGTCTAAGAAGACTTGCCGACCGACTAGTTCCACAACTAGTCGGTCGGTGAATGATCTTTGACCGACTAACGGTCGAAATAGAGTAGGTTGACTTCAAGTTAAATTAGTCGGTTTAAGAACAAATGCTGACCGACTAGTTTCTCAACTAGTCGGTCGACAAACGTTCTTTGACCGACTAACTCGAAACAGTAACTCAGGCTGTACAGAGGCAAGCTCAACTAGTCGGTCCAAGAAGAGTTCCTAACCGACTAGATCGTCATCTAGTCGGTCGGTGACTCTTCTTTGACCGACTAATCGATCAACCTGGAAAGAGCTGAATATAGCAAGGCATCTAGTCGGTTCATGTAGAGTTGCTGACCGACTAGATCGTCATCTAGTCGGTTGGTGACTCTTCTTGAACCAACTAACATGCACACGAAGCCGAGGTAAGAAGCGATAGGCTTCGGGAAAGTTTCTAATGGCTTCTATGAATATCCTAGCTCTAAGATATGAGCGAAATGAAGTATATAATGTAAGTCCTACTCAAGGCTTAACATTCTAATCTATGAAGCTAGAAGACTATAAATTAAACCTTACGAGCCGTCTTCAAAGCTTCAATCTTCATTCTTGACTTCAATAAAACTCCTTGAGCTTCAACGAAGCTCCAGGCACACGATCACGTGTATTGAGAAGTCTTGAGACGTCGCTTTTGATGTACGTGGTATTTTGGCGACGATCTCCATAACTGCGCTCACAAATAAGTTAGTATACATTATTTATGTTTGCTCATCATCCAAAACCAAATCCGGGGAATCATATCACAACATTCTCCCCCTTTTTGGTGATGACAAACCAACATAAATAATAATCAATAATAATGATTCAATAGAAATTTACTTACTCTCCCTGCATTAATGACACGTTAGTTCCATATTCAATAAAATTCATTTGCATCATGCAGAGGAGGAAGAAATGAAATATGAACCACATATTGACATATAGGATCTAAATCCATTTTATATCTTCACTCCCCCTGAATCTAACACATCAAATTAGATTCAGGGTAAATTCCTTTGAATTATTAGTTAGCACATTGTCATTATTATATCTCTCCCCCTTTGGCATTAGCAAAAAGAGCGGGAGGAATACGACCAAGGTCCAAAATAACACCAATGCAAAATATCAAATGTAAAATACCGAATAAAAGCAAAGCGTGTCAAGGAGACCAAAGTCGAAAATCGGAAACCGAAATCATCAAACCATAGGCGAAATACGAAATACGAAATCATCTAGCCATAGGTGAAACTCGAAAACCGAAATCATAAAATCATCGGCGAAAATCGGAAAACGAAATCACCAAGCCATAGGCGAAAATCGAAATACGAAATCATCAAGCCATAGGCGAAAAACGAAATCCGAAATCATCAAAACTCAAATCAATTTCACTTATTGAGTTTTGGAACATACTCTCCAAAATCAATAGAATGCATGGAAAACACTTCTATGTTTCCATAGAAAGAATTCTATTAAATCCATAAAATCGTCGAACGACGAAATCAACATCAGAGACAAAAATAATCCGATGTGTATACCAAATGTAGCATGCAAGAATGTTATGCCAAAAAAAATAGAACATCATATAACAATGGCATACACAAATCTAGCATACCAAATGAAGCAACATGATACCAATTGTAATATATTCTACCAATGGATACCAATATGAATCAAAAGTATGAACATACTTACAACATTAAGCTCCCCCTACTTTGGTGCATCACTCAAGCACCAACAACTCCAATCGAACGAAAATCCTTGCAAATCACGGAGTTGGTAGGGTTGGTATCTCATGGTGGATTTAACCTAGAAAATATCATTTTGGTATCCAAAAATCTTTTTGGATCCTATGGGTTAGGCAATAAATTTAGCTATCTAAATTCAAATAAAATGTAACCCATACATACCACAATTGCTTTGGTTCCCATAAAATGAAATTAAACTTATGGTACCAAGCAATGAAGGGTCAAAGGAAACTAACCCTTCGGAAACCAAGTCCAAGAGGAACTTGATTTCCCAACATAATCATCATTCAAAATAACATCATTAATAAAAGATTGCACATACAAATTCTTATTATGCATGCTTGTGTTCTTCGGACCCCAAATAGTGTATGTCTTGGGAGTCCTAATCCTATTGGGAACATGCATACGTTGTTGATTTCTATGTGATGCATGTCGTGGGTAAGCATATGGCATGCGATGCAATGGTGCATGACGATAATTATTCATATGAGAATGAGGATGAACATATGAATGTGGAGGAACACGTGCATGAGTGTGTCTCACATGGTGTGCACGTGCTCGTGGATGCGAAGCATAGAAATCGGCATATGTGCTAACATGTGGGGTAGGATTTGTGTTCCTACGTGGCATGGTATACATGAAAGCATGACCCTTCTTTGGAGGTCCACCCAAAGTGGGTTTCTTTCCAAATGGGGGCGTGTTCCTAGCGGAAGCACCATTGGTAGAAGATCTACCCATGACGTGTTTACTTCCACTATTAGAAGCATCGGAAGATGGCCTAACAAAGGTGGCGGACGATTTGGATGACTCTCCCATCTTATACCCCAAACCAATGTGATGATTGGCCGGAGGTAAGTCATTTAGGATATCATCCAACTTGCCCTTACCTTTGTTGAATTCATGAATTCGGCCTAATGTGCTCTCATGCTTCTCGGTGAGAGAATGCAAAGAAGCATCCAAAGTGGACACTTGCGATGCGAGTGCACAAACACGTGACTTGAGATTTTTATTCTCAATACTCAAAGTTGAGATTTGAGACGTCAAATCCGCTATCACATGTTCATCCGAATCCTCGATATGAACATGCTCAAGTTGAGACTTGAGATTTCCAATCTCATTTCTCAACCCATCAACAACGGTGTCGTTGTTGACGATGAAAGGCTTAGGCGAGTTTTTAAGACTATTTAATTCATTTTTAGTCTTCATAAACTTTGTAGCCATATTAGAAAACTTATTCCATAGTTGTTCATTGGCTATTCTAAGTTCATCATTGGTTACCTCTTCGCCTTCATCCTCGCTTCCATCCTCGCTTTCATCGGAGGAAGTCTCTTCATCACAATCCTCTTTTCCCATGAAGCACGTGTGTGCATTCTCCATTCTTTCATCGTCCGACTCTCCACTTGAGGAGTCGGAGTCGGTGAAGGTACCTACAAGTCCTTTCTTGTGCTTTCTCGACTTGTCGTGCTTGGATGCCTTCCACTTCCCCTTATGTTTGTAGAGAGGACAATCCGGCTTGATATGTCCTGGCTTATTGCATTTATAACACACGGGAGTAGAAGCATTAGTCGAAATAAATTTTGATTTACGATTCAACTTACCTTGTCGGAAGAATCGGATGAATTTCTTTGCCATATTGGCCAATGCTTCCATGTCCAATTCTTCGTCCTCTTCTTCTTCCGAATCTTCATCATCGGTAGATGGAGCGGCCTTGAATGCAATTGCCTTTTTCTTTGGCTCGTCTTGCTTCAAGTACACCTTCATCTTTTCCCTCATCCGGATCTTACTATCCTTGCGTACCTCATAAGACAACAAGGTACCCATTAGTTGTACGACGGTATATTTATTCATGTCATTACCTTCCTCGATGGCGAAGGTACGCTTCTCCCAACAAGAAGGAAGTCCATCGATTATCTTCGAGACTTTCTCCTTTTGGGTGTAGGTCTTCCCAAGAGCTTCCAAGTCGTTTGATATATCCACGAAGCGAGCGTAATAATCTTTCATGGTTTCGCCCTGCTCCATATGAAACAACTCAAATTCTTTATTAGCAACGACGAGTTTAGAATCTTTTACCGTACTCGATCCTTCGTGCAATATGAGGAGTTGGTTCCATATTTGATATGCACTCTTACATGTGCATATCTTGTTGAAGTTCGCAGGCTCCAACGCACAATTCAAGGCATTCATTGCCTTGGCATTGGCTACTTCCGTGGCGACCTCCACGGGAGTCCACTTCGCGAAATCTTCTTCGGAAGGCTCGACATACTCCGTCATGGTGGCTCTCCATAGTGAAGCGCTCCGAAGGAAAATTTGCATCCGGCATTTCCAGTACCCGTAGTTGGTACCGTTGAAGTGTGGAGGCCTGACGGAGGATAGTCCTTCCATAACTGAAGAAGCTCCATCGCGGTTCTTGAAGACGTTGTAGTCGTTGTTCGTCATAGCTTTGAACTTGTAGCTTTAACCTTGGCTCTGATACCAATTGTTGTGCCCTGTGGTAGCTACTGCACACGTACTAGAGGGGGGGTGAATAGACTTAAAAAAATCAAGATAGTTATTCCTAATTATTGTGCAAGAAACAAACGACAATGCGGAATTAAACAACTATCAACAAGAATTAAAACATACGCAAACAAACAATATTACTGGGTTCGGATCCACCCAAGTCTTCCCGACTTGTTCCCGGTGATCCTACGTCCCAACCACCCGGATCCCCTCCGGATACTTGAGTTAGCAACCCTAACTCAAGATTTCCACTATGAAGTACTTGTGAAAAACCTTCACAAGTCAAATCATACACAAAGTAATTTGTGACTCCCACAACCCGGGATCACAACCACACTCTCACAACCGAGAGTGAAACTTACAATTCAAATATGAAATGAAATAAACTCTTACCTTACAAAATCCTATGCCTTGAGTATACTTACCAAATTAGGGCAATGATGGATTTTGAGGAAGAGGATGTCACCAAACCCTAGCTTCAAGAAGATGACCAGCAATGGAAGCCTAGGGTGGAGTATGATGACTAGGATCAAGCTCTTGGCTTGAAAAGCTCACAATCAATGAATCTCTCTTTTGAAATAAGAGTGAGAGAGAGATTCAAGAGAGGAGAGAAAGCTTTAGAATGGAGTTTATTTGCTTCTCTTTGATTCTCAAATATCTCAAATGATCAGCCTTGAAACTTATGAAAGACCCCCTCCAACTATATATAGGATAGAAGAGAGAGGGAGAGAAAAACGTTTCAAGAAAAGCTCCAACGGCTCTATTCTGAACCAGACTAGTCGGTCAAAGAAGGATCACTGACCGACTAGTTCATCAACTAGCCGGTCGGTGATACAACGTAGACCGACTAACGGTAGAACAGCCAAGAAGTCGAAGTACAGGCAAAGACAACTAGTCGGTCTAAGAAGACTTGCCGACCGACTAGTTCCACAACTAGTCGGTCGGTGAATGATCTTTGACCGACTAACGGTCGAAATAGAGTAGGTTGACTTCAAGTTAAATTAGTCGGTTTAAGAACAAATGCTGACCGACTAGTTTCTCAACTAGTCGGTCGACAAACGTTCTTTGACCGACTAACTCGAAACAGTAACTCAGGCTGTACAGAGGCAAGCTCAACTAGTCGGTCCAAGAAGAGTTCCTAACCGACTAGATCGTCATCTAGTCGGTCGGTGACTCTTCTTTGACCGACTAATCGATCAACCTGGAAAGAGCTGAATATAGCAAGGCATCTAGTCGGTTCATGTAGAGTTGCTGACCGACTAGATCGTCATCTAGTCGGTTGGTGACTCTTCTTGAACCAACTAACATGCACACGAAGCCGAGGGAAGAAGCGATAGGCTTCGGGAAAGTTTCTAATGGCTTCTATGAATATCCTAGCTCTAAGATATGAGCGAAATGAAGTATATAATGTAAGTCCTACTCAAGGCTTAACATTCTAATCTATGAAGCTAGAAGACTATAAATTAAACCTTACGAGCCATCTTCAAAGCTTCAATCTTCATTCTTGACTTCAATAAAACTCCTTGAGCTTCAACGAAGCTCCAGGCACACGATCACGCGTATTGAGAAGTCTTGAGACGTCGCTTTTGATGTACGTGGTATTTTGGCGACGATCTCCATAACTGCGCTCACAAATAAGTTAGTATACATTATTTATGTTTGCTCATCATCCAAAACCAAATCCGGGGAATCATATCACAACAGTAGATTGGTCACCAGTCGCCTGAGTAGCGTAAGTGCAATCTCTGCATCTCTCTGTCGTTTCTCCATCTTATTCTGCAGACGACTGATTAAGGTTTTACATTCGCCTGAGTAATAGACAGTCAACTGTATTATTGACATCAGTCGCCTGTGTACTTAACTGGAGAAAGAGAGCAGCTCTCTGTTTTATTCCATCCCCTGCAGCAGTCGCCTGCTGAAGGATTAATAGGTGCATGTCCTGTTCTCAGTCGACTGTACTGTCTTCATCAGTCGACTGTCCTGGCTCAGATTATAGCCGTTGGATATTTTCTAGCCGTTGATCAGTCGACTGTCTTTTGATCATCAGTCGACTGTTCCTGTCGTTTTCGCCCAGATTCTAGCCGTTGCAGAATCAATTCTTTGGCTGTTTTCTTGGGTTTTGGGGTTTGATATAGGGCTCATATATATATGAGTGTGCTGCCATCTCTTATACTTCTTGATGCTATTGAATATCTCAAGAGATCTATGAGCAACTCACAAACTCCCTCAATTCCCTCTCAAGAGCTCGCATTCATCTTTGAAGTCCAGCTCAAGGGAATTCATCCAAGTGCTCTCAAGCATATCTCAACACTTGGAGATCCTCTTCCATGCCTTGCATTCATTCATGAGTAAGCATCTCAAGGCATAGGTAAGATTATTTATTTTACTTGGTGAATTTGTGTCTCTAATTCTCTTTGTGGGAATTAGATCTTTCTCTCTTTGTGGAGGTTGTCTCTTTGTGGGACTAGGATATTCTCTTTGTGGGAATAACTCTCTTTATGGGAGTAACTCTCTTTGTGGGAGTTTAGTGTCCTAGAGTAGGGCTAAACCTAATTCTCTGAGTGGGAGTTAGTGATTCTTTGTGTGGGAGTCTTGATCTTCGTGTAGGATTGGTTGGGTCCTTGTGTAGGGCATAAATCCTCTTTGTGGGGGTATCTCCTTGTGAGATTTGTATTCACTTCTCTGTGTGGGATTATATGAATATTGGTGTGGCTGGATGTACCCAAGTTTGGGGAACCAGGGTAAAACTTTGTGTTTGCGTTTGGATTGATTGTGCCTTTTAATTCCTCTTGCATTTATAATTTCGCATTTGCAAGTTTAATTTTAATTGGACAATTTTATTGCCATTACACTATTCACCCCCCTCTAGTGTGTGTTGTTAGTATTGCAAGGGTAAGGCGATCCTTACTAAGGGCAGTCCATAGCTCAAATGGATCTTCGACCGTAAGGTATTCAGCATTTAGGGTCTTGTCCACATGACGGCGAATATAGATAATGGCTTGCGCCTTTTCTATATCGCTTACATTTTCATTATTAGTCACAGCAGAAATGAGGGACTTAGCCCGCAGATGAAACTTCACATCGAGCTGCCAGCTCAGATAGTTTCTTTCTGATGCATCCAACACTTCGAAATCGACACTTGCGATTTTAGCCATTTTATCTAGCAGAGCACAAATTTGCATGAACTATAATAATTTAAATAATGAACATTTTCATGCGGAGGCAATTTTTATATGAAGAGCTAATTGCATGGATCGGCCAGTCCAACATAAATAAAAAGTCCAAAGTCCATATACAATCCATATTACACAAATGAAGGCCTTATAAAAGAAATTACAACTTTGGAAACCCCGTGTGTCTCATATAAAATCTTCAGCTTCAAGTGCGGCCTCCATCTCCATGGAAAGTAGTCTTTGGTCTTAAACATTACATAAATTCCTCGCTACAATTTCTCTTAAAAGTAAAAGAAAAGTGCAGAAAATAAAATGTGGGACTTAAACAGCCGATCCTAAACTGCAATTGAGCCATTTCATGCAAAAATTTGTGCTCATCAAACATTTTCAGCAGACATTTTCATCACAGGCATCACATGCATTTATATTCACAGAGGGATAAACAATTTAATTACTAAATAAGTATTGGACCACTGGGCAACGTCATACACCGTTAGGTTAAGTGACTAACGGCAGAGCGGTCGTAGGATCTTCCTAATTATTAAGTTTATTATTTGCATAACCAAACATAGTTTATCCACAGAATAAGCCTAAAATGATGTGAAGCATCTAGTTATGATTCTACAAAAGGTATCATATAATGCAAGGGTTGTGTTAGTTGGGTTTATTCAAAAAGATTGAAAAAGAGCCCAAAATATAACATGTTCTTCGTGAAAAAGGAAGAAGTTTTCCTTTTAAATTATTCCCAAATTAATCCCCAAATGTCCCAAAATGCCCCCAAAATGTCCCTTATTTTATCATAATTTTCTTGAATTTTTAGGCCACCTGAATCCTTTTAAACTTATTTTAAGCCCCTTTTAAATATAATCTGCCTTTTTCAGAAAAACTGGCCTGCGGGCCTGAAGCCCGCAGTGTGGTTGCGGGCTTTTCTTTAAAAAAAATTTGTTGAAAAGAAACATGGCCTGCGGGCCTGAGGCCCGCAGCTTGCCTGCGGGCTTCAGGCCCGCAAGGCTAATGTTCCGATTTTTTCGTGGGCTTCAGGCCCAAAAGTTTTTTTTGGGGGGGTGGGGGGGTGGGCAGCGGCTAGGGTTTGCCGCCGTCGCCGCTGCCCCCTGTTGATTCGCCCTCGGAGATGGGCGGCTGCCCTGCCGTAGCGAGGACGGCAAGGGGGGCCCCCTCCTGCAGTCAGGCAGCGGGGGAGGCGGTATTTAGGGGCATCACCCACCCCCGTCGCCGTGGCGGGTGGGGTATCTGCGACCCCCCTTCGCTTCAGGCGGGGGGGAGGCGGGCGGTGTTTAGGGGCATCACCCACCCCCTCGCCGTGGCCGGGGGGAGTGTGGGGCAGTCGGCAGCAGCCCGCCCTTTGGGGGGGACTCGCGTGGAGCGGCGCCAACGAGGCGGCCGGCGACAAGGCCGCCGGCGATACCGAGGGGTTGGAAAATACTTATACAATACAATTTCTGATTGAATCATGTTAAAAACATGATTTTTGGACGTTAAAAATTGTCGATTTAGGCGATTAGCCCTAATTCCACTTCGATCTTGCGAGATCTATCGAAAATACTATCATACGTATGAGAAAAATGACATTTTTAGCGAGAGTTATCTCTATATCCGTCCTCCGGATATAGCGACGGTTGAACGAAACCTATGCGGATGATGACGCTCTTTTGATGTGGATGACGCCGCACGCGTGGATCTCCCGCCCTCTGCCCTTTCGAAACGATCGATTTTGTGTGGAAATTTTAATTAGAGTCTCGTGCTGATAACGTGTTATGAATTATCATCTGGGGAGGAACCCCTAGCTCTTTATTTATAGCATTTAGAGGAGCGTATATAGATAGGATACAATAGATACGGTCTTATCTATAAGATAAGTCGTGATCTCAACCAACTAACCAACTCGGGATTATCCATTCACACCACATAACAGTTTTATGGTTTATTTATTCATAACAGTTTTATTTATTTTTTAACGGCTAAACTAAGGTCTTTGTGTTATGAATAGGCCCATGAGGCCCATTAGGTATCCGGCCCATCATTGAAAGTTATAAATAAGAGGGTAGAGGGGCTCTTAACCCCCCTACACCTATTTCCCTTCACAACACGTTATCAGCACGATCACGCTCGTTGGAAAAGGCAACGACGCGCGAGGAAGGAGATCCATCAACCGCTCAGTCTAAGAAGATCGTAATCTTCACAACTGGGAGCGAAAAGGGCATCCTTCACCAACCGTCGTCTAGATTCCCTCTTTGAATCTAGAGGTAAATATCAAAACTTTTAAATTTAAACTTGCGTTTTCACGTAGATCTGCATGTTTTAAGATCAAAAAGTTCGAAAACACGGTAAAAATTATTTTTTTATTTAGATCCGCATGTCTAAAAACAATAAAAATCAGTTTTTTAAGAGATCTAAATGCTAAAAAATCAATTTTTTTAACCCCAAACCTTGATCATACCCCGCACGCCCGAAGGGGGAAAAGACGGCGCTCAACGAGCGCCGCCGGCGGTAAACGTCGTGGCCTCTGGCCGCGGACTGAGGCCGCGGCACGCGGCCTCGCTGCCGCGGACTGAGGCCGCGGCCCGTCGCCACGGCGGTCGCGGCCCACCGTCGCGGCGGCGCACTGCGCGGGCCCCCCTAGGGTTTTTCGGAAACCCTAGCCCTAAACGGGCCAATTTTTGGGGGAGGCCCAATTAACCATATGGGTTGTTTTCATGGCCCAAAAGCCTGAAAATTTGCCCATTTACACAATAATTTTTCCTTTTTTTATTTTTGGCCCCAAAAGCCCAAAATAATTAAAGAAATCTTAAAAGTTATAAAAAGGGTTAAAGCGGAATATAAAACATTAAAAATATGGATCAAAGGTAAAAAAATTTTCAAAAATAATTTTTAGCACGTCACACACTATTTAGATTATTTAATTAATCTTTACATGCCTGTGAAATGATTATCTGCGTGGTTGTATATTTTCCATATATTATTTGCGTGGATGTGCGATTAGGCTATGTTTTTAGGGATCAGCCAGGTTTCCGACATCTTTTCTTTTCTGCAATTTTTTCTTTTTGAGAGAAATTTGTAAGTGATGAAATATATGTAAAAAGAAGACCGGAGGACACCAAAAAGGAGCTGAAGGCGTATGCACAAAGAAGAAAGTGGCTTCTCTCTGAAGTTCCCGAGTTGTATTTATTCTTTCATGCAATTTTTTGATGTAACTTCGGACTGTATTTTTCATTTCGGTGTCGGCTGGCTGATCCCCATAGTCCTAAGTTATTTTCATTGCTTATACATTAAATGCGTGGATGCTAACTATTTTCATGATATGTTAATGTTACAATGAAACTGTTAAAAAGCATGTGTGGATGTTAATCTCTTTTAATTATTCACGTTATGAAACTGTCAAAAAGCATGCGTGGATGTTAATCTCTTTTAATTATTCACGTTATGAAACTGTCAAAAAGCATGCGTGGATGTTAATCTCTTTTAATTATTCACGTTATGAAACTGTTAAAAAGCATGCGTGGATGTTAATCTCTTTTAATTATTCACGTTATGAAACTGTTAAAAAGCATGCGTTGATGTTAATCTCTTTTAATTATTCACGATATGAAAATGTTAAAAAGCATGCATGAATATTAATTTTCTTTATGAAAATGGTAAAAATACATGCGTGGATGTCTAATTGTTTTTACAGTTTAATAATCCATGCTGTTTTTATATTGCTAGATTGTTCAATGGCCAGACTTGCGAATGTCGACTTCTCGGTCCTGAAGGCCGATGGGTCGAACTACTTGAGTTGGCAGTTGGACCTGAAGTTCCATCTACGATCTCATGGGTTCAGTCTCACACCAACTGAGAAGGCAACAACAAGTACTGCCCCAGCCGACAAGGATGCTTCTAAAGAAGCACCTCATACAGAGGAAGTTTTCGATATACTAAAGGTGAAAGCCATTATCTATATCAGGAAACGTTTAGACTCGACCTTGAAGGACGAGTATCTTACTGTAGAGGATCCTTACGAGCTGTGGGACGCACTTGAGGAGAGGTACAGGTATCAGAGAGATGTCATACTCCCCCGTGCGCAGTACGAGTGGACTCACCTCCGCATACAGGATTACAAATCCGTAGCGGAGTACAACTCAGCACTCTTCCATATCACCTCACGCCTGAAGTTGTGTGGTGAAACGGTGACGGAGAAAATGTTGCTGGAAAAGACGTTCACGTCTTTCCACGAGAAGGACATGATCCTGATGCAACAATATCGTGAGAGGAAGTTCACGAAGTACTCTGATCTGCTTTCATGCCTGCTAATGGCTGAACAGAACAGAGATTTGTTTGTTGCCACTCACAACCTGCGCCCTCCTGGCTCCGCTCCACTGCCACCTCTTGCAGAGGCACACTTCCAGTCTTCGCAGAAGAAGAAGATGGACAAGTAGGCAAAATTCCAGAAATGGAAAGAACAGAAGAAGCGGAAGAAGGCCACTCCCCAAGCTCCTCCTCAGAACCAGAAGTTCGTGGAAAAGAAGCAGAAGTGGACGTCAAAAGGTGGTACTCCCAAGAAAGAATGGGAGGATAAGTGCTCCAAATGCGGAATGACGGGCCACTGGTCCAGAATCTGCCGCATCCAGAAACACCTCCAGGACCTCTACCAGGCAAGCCTCAAGGCTCGAGCTGAGACAAACCTGATTGAGAGCGCAGTATTGCCAGAGACCTCATGGACTCCTGAAGACTTCATGGGAGATGACACTCTCTAGTTATGGACCATTTTTATCTACTAGCAATGTATCTTCCCTTTTCATGCATCGTATCTAGTTTCTTCCATGTCAAACAATCTTGTAAGCATATTAAATGAAAGTAGATCTTTTCCTCTTCATATTATTTACTGCTTAAATGTCTTTCTTAATATAGATATAGAATTAATTTTCCTAGTGGACAGTGCATCGACGCACTCGATCCTTCAGAACATAGACTACTTCACGAGCATGAGTAGCTACTCTGGTCCACTGAGAACAATCTCAGGGTCAGCTAATATAATCGAAGGATCAGGGGAAGCAATCATATTGCTCCCCGGTAACACACAAATCACACTTAGGAATGCGTTATACTCTCCCAAATCCATCCGAAACCTCCTAAGCTTTAAAAGATATTAGTTTAAACGGATATCACTTAGAGACGGTCAAGGAAAATGAAAGGGAATACTTGCTTGTAACGTCTCTTACAAATGGTTCAAAAACCATTGTGGAACGCTTCAAGGGACTCCCCTCGGGACTATACCAAACAAGTATACAAACTCCAGAAACATCAATGGCGGAGCACCTGCAGTGTCCCCAAACACCAGAATTCCAACTCTGGCATAGTAGACTGGGACACTCTGGATCTGTTATGATGTATCGCATCATAAAAAGCGCCAGGGGTATAGACTTGAAGAACCTGAAGATTCTTCAAAAAGGTAAATTCTGATGTCCACCCTGTTACAAGGGTAAACTGATTACGAGACCCTCTCCACTGAAAGTGGACCTGGAATCTCCAAGTTTTCTGGAAAGAATCCACAGAGACATTTGTGGGCCTATACACCCATCAAGTGGTCCGTTCAAGTACTTTATGGTCCTGATTGACGCATCTACTAAGTGGTCACATGTGTGTCTACTGTCCACCCGTAACCTAGCACTGTCTAAGCTTTTAGCTCAGATAATCAGGTTACGGGCCCACTTCCCTGACTACCAGATAAAGAAACTTCGTCTGGACAATGCAGAGGAGTTTACGTCACAAGTCTTTCTAGACTATTGCTAAGCACAGGGAATTGAAGTCGAACATCCTGTAGCGCATGTTCACACCCAAAACGGGTTATCAGAATCTCTAATTAAGAGACTGCAATGGATTGCTCGTCCATTATTACTTCAATCCCAGCTGCCAGTGAATGCATGGGGTCATGCAATTTTGCATGCTGCATCTTTAATAAAATTAAGACCTTCTGGAGGTCAGTCATCTTCTCCAATGCAACTAGCACTTGGAGCCCCACCAATTGTCTCACACGTGAGAATATTTGGTTGTGCAGTATACGTCCCCATAGCACCACCACAAAGGACAAAGATGGGTCCACACCGTCGCCTAGGCATTTATGTTGGGTTTGACACCCCCTCCATAATTAGATTCCTAGAACCCCTTACGGGAGACGTTTTCAATGCACGTCTAGAAGACTGTGAATTTGAAGAAACATCATTTCCAAGACTAGGCTCACAGACAAAGAAGCCCGAAGCTTTAGACTGTATCACTTGGGATACAAAGACATTATGTCACTTTGATCCGCCCACAAGCCAATGTGAGGAGGTCCTGAAGATTCTCCACATCCAAAACACTGTCCATCTCTTACCGGACAAATTTACTGACAACCAGAAGATTGTCAGATCACACGTCCCTGCTGCTAACACTCCAGCTAGGATTGACATACCACAAAATGGATGCAATCCGCCTGCAGCAGAAATGGTCGGACCTCTCAAAAGAGAGGGCGACCACCGGGATCCAAGGACCAAGTCCCTCGAAAGAGTAGGACCATTGGCAATGGTAAACAAATACCACCACAGGATGCTATTGTAAGCCCTGCTACCCCATCTCTACCAAACTCTCAAACAGAGGAAAAACCGGGAGAAAATGAAGTTTCGATACACTATGTACGAACTGGGGAGTATTGGGACAGAAAGAGCACAACCATAGATGACACATTTGCGTGTAATATTGCCATCAACGTCGCGTACTGCGACGATGATATTGAACCACGCTCTCTGACAGAATGTCAAAGCAGAGATGATTGGCCAAAGTGGAAAGCGGCAATAGGAGTGGAGTTGGATTCACTCACCAAACGCAAGGTCTTCGGACCTATAGTCCAGACACCAAAAGGTGTAAAACCTGTGGGTTACAAATGGGTATTTGTTAGAAAACGAAATTAACAAAATGAGATCGTTCGCTACAAAGCAAGGCTTGTAGCGCAGGGTTTTACCCAACGTCCAGGGGTGGATTTTGAAGCCACATACTCCCCGGTCATGGACGCGATCACCTTCCGATTCCTTATTGGCTTAACAGCCCAAGAGGGTTTAGATATGCAGCTTATAGACGTCGTGACTGTAGACCTATATGGAAACTTAGACCGACACATCTATATGAGATTGCCTGACGGTTATTCTTTGCCAGTAGCACTAAAAGAGAGACAACGTGACATCTACTCAGTGAAACTGCAAAGATCATTGTATGGTCTAAAACAATCTGGAAGGATGTGGTATAACAAACTGAGCGACTTCCTTGCTAAACAAGGATTTACAAATGACTCAGTTTGTCCTTGCATCTTTATAAGAGCAAAGGCAACAGGATTTGTCATTATAGCCGTTTATGTGGACGACTTGAACCTCATCGGATCTCCTACAGAGATCGCCGAGATTTCTAGAAGTCTGACAGAAACATTCGAGATGAAAGACCTCGGAAAGTCAAAATTCTGTTTAGGTCTTCAAATAGAGCATCTTAACGATGGGATCCTGTTATATCAGTCAACTTACACATCGAACTTACTGAAAAAGTTTCAGATGGATAAGTGCCACCCCCTCAGCACCCCAATGGTCGTCAGATCATTGGATGTTCATAAAGACCCATTCCAGTCGCTGGAAGAGGGTGAGGAAGTACTAGGCCCTGAAGTGCCATATCTGAGTGCTATCGTTGCACTCCTTTACCAGGCTAACTACACTCGCCCTGACATAGCATTTGCAGTCAACTTACTAGCCAGATATAGTGTTGCACCTTCACAGCGGCACTGCGCCGGAGTTAAGCATCTTCTGCGCTACCTCCTAGGGTCCATAGACTTAGGGCTATTCTACAGGAAAGGGGCATCAACTGGTTTAGTTGGTTATGCTGACGCAGGTTACAGGTCAGATCCTCATTCAGAGAAGTCTCAGACCGGATACATGTTCACATATGGCGGTACTGCCATATCCTGGAGATCTGTAAAGCAAACCATGACAACCGTCTCATCCACTCACTCAGCACTGCTAGCGATCCATGAAGCAAGCAAAGAGAGTTTCTGGCTACGCTCTGTGATCCAGCACATTCTCACCTCCACTGGCCTGATGACCGGCATACTTGCACCTACTCCTCTCCATGAAGATAATGCAGCATGCATAGCCCAGCTACAGGACGGCTACATCAAAGGCGACAAGACAAAGCATATCTCCCCCAAGTTCTTCTGGGCACACGACCTTCAGAAGCAAAAGCAGATTGAGGTATAGAAGATCCAATCATGTAATAACTTGGCGGATTTGCTTACCAAATCCATGCCTACTAGTATCTTTGAGAAACTTGTATATGGGATTGGGATGAGGAGGGTGAGGAAATGTAAACTGGGTCAGGATGAGAAGACTATGAACTCATAGATACATAGGAGACTGATGTATAGATTCATAGGAAATCTGCAACCCTGAAGCTTGGTCAGATGAGGGGGAGTCAACCGCAGAGTTGTACTCTTTTCACATGGCTACTGGTTTTTTCCCACAGTGTTTTCCGTAGTCAAGGTTTTGACGAGGCAACCTCGTTGACTCTGGATCCTGAAGTATCCACCCCTAGACACATCCCTAAAACAGGGGAAGTTATGGATTAACTGTTCTTTATTTAACAAGGCAGTTATCCTAACTCGAATCCTGAAGAATCCACCTCTTATTCAATGTTGGTTGGATAAGGGGAAGTGTTATGAATAGGCCCATGTGGCCCATTGGGTATCGGGCCCATCATTGAAAGTTATAAATAAGAGTGTAGAGGGGCTCTTAACCCCATATACCTATTTCCCTTCACAACACTTTGCACGATGATTTTTCTTCGTTTTTTAAAAAGAAAAATTTGTTGTGAGTTGAGGGAGGCTTTTGGCCTCCCTCCCCTCATCATCTCACCATTACTCCCCACTAACTTAGTGGGGAGTCCCTTGGACTCCAAATCCCATTATGAAGTGAATATATTGAGAGCCATGGCTTATGCCATGGCTACTCCTAATTGAGATAATTTTACTCTTCTCCAAAATCCTTCAATACGTTATCAGCTCGTTTGCTCTAAAATTCTTTGAGCTTTTCATCCCGCCTCCCCTCAAAAATTAAACCCCTAAGCGCGAAGGAATCTTTTGTTGCGGCGAAGCTTTGCGGGGATTTTTCTTTGGAGCGTATCGGGAGCGGAACTATCTACGGATTTTTATTATCATGATCTTCCCTAGATCTTTGATCTAGAGGTATATTTTCTTATCCCGTAGATATAGAAATAAAATTATTTCCCCAAATTAAAATGAATTTGGATGAATTTCCCCAATTTAAAACAGATAATCATATTTGGTTTTCTGTGTAGTTCTGTTATATGATATCATGTAACAAGTTCACAATTTCGATATCTTCTTCAAAAATTCTGCATTTGTTTTCAAGCAACCAAATAATGCTAAAGAACCCATCGAAAGAATGACAACAGATTTTTAACCACAAGTGTTATCATATTGTACCCGAAATGATCAGTAACTATAATGATTATTAGCAATGCCCAATGTCTGGTGTTAGATGTCCAAATGCCAATTGAAATGATCAGTAACCCAAAAATTCTGCATTTGTTCACACCACTCTGTATGGTGTTAGATGTCCTACCCATATACTAAGTATCATGATTATTAGCAATGCCCAATGTCATGACAGAATACACTGCACCTCTCCGTACGGTGTGCAGGACATCTAACACCTACATGCAAGAGGTAAATATATATGTTGTATATTTAACTACTCCCTGATATATTTAAATATATCTGTCCATGATATATTTCAATTAAGAGGTAAATATATATGTAATCGTGATATTTTTGGTGATTAGATTATACTTCGCCTGAGCCGTCGCCCCCCTGTCGGGGGCTCCCCCGTCGCACCGCCCCCTGTCGTGGGGGCTCCTACTTGCTGCAGATTGGGGAATTCGATTTGAAATTGAAATTGAATTGGGGGCTCTTGATATCCCCTAACAAATATACTAAATATTTGATTTAGGGCTTATGTTAATATTACCTTAAAATTAATTTTTTTTGATCATAACTGTCTATGGGCCAGCAGCCCAAAAATTTATTAAATTTGATAGCCTGTTTATTTGGGCCTGGAGCCCATTTGTAACAATGATAATAGATTCTATGGGCCTGCAGCCCCATTTAGCTTAATCATTATTTTTGACTACCAAAATTGGGCCTGAAGCCTAGTAATTCCAATTGCAATCTTCAATGTGTTAATTAAAAATTTGATTATGGGCCTGAAGCCCAAATATTGATAACTTCTTAATTTGGCTTATTGGGCTAGAAGCCAAGTTAATTCAATTGCTATAATTAATTTGTTAATTTTTGGCAAATGGGCCTGCAGCCTAAATATAAATAATATATTAAAATGATTAATATTTCTGGGCCTGCAGCCCCATTCAAAATATTAATTTATTTTAATTTTTTGTTATGAGCCTGTCGCGTCATATTGCTAAAATTATAACACTCTTGTATTATTATTAATTTATGGAATATTAGGATTTTTTGAAAATATAATTATCTTAAGGATCCTGCGACCACTCTGCCGTTAGTCAACTAACCTAACGGTGTATGACGTCTTCCCGTGGTCCGAGAGATTATTATATTTTATAGTCTCTTTTTCCATATTATATATGCATGTGTTATATAAACTGCGTGGTTGTTTATATAAGCTAAAATGTGATTTTTGGGATCGGCCAGTTTGATACCTTTTAAATTCCTTGCAATTTTATTTTCTTTTTTGAGAGAATTTGTAAGTGAGGATTAAATGTATTAATGCCAAAGACCGGTGTACCGAGATATGAAGACGGAGTTTATATTTTCAATTGACAGGGACCACTTCTTGGTTTCCAAATTGTATTTTTCTTTTCTTTATGGACTGTATATTCGGGCTTTGGACTTTGTGCGTTTTTGGGTATCTGGCCGATCCCCACATTTTACTTATTTTTTATGCGTGAATTTCAATTTTAATTAATTCATGCTTGTTTTAAATTACATAGATAAATGGCAAAATTGGCAAGCTTCGATTTCGAGGTCCTTGATGTTGCAGTGAAAAATTACCTGAGTTGGCAAGTGGACCTGAAGTTCCACTTGCGTTCAATGGCCTTCCTTGGCTCAATTTTGGTTCCTTCATCGGCCCCAGCAGCGGCCGATGCTTCTGCTAGTAAGGCTCCAGAAGCGACCCAATCGTCTAGCAGTACTCCTACCACTGTCTCCGATGTGGATAAGGTGAAAGCCATTATCTACATTAGGAAACATATAGATCGGACCTTAAAGACCGAATACCTAACGGTAGAGGACCCAATGGAGCTGTGGACAGCGCTGGAGGCACGGTATAAACATCAAATTGATGTAATATTACCGCGTGCCAGTTATGAGTGGAAAACCCTCAGACTTCAAGACTATAGGTCCGTCTCTGAGTATAACTCTGCACTTTATAATATCACCTCACGCCTGAAGTTGTGCGGTGAAGAAGTGACAGAGCAACGCATGTTGGAAAAGGCATTTACCTCGTTTCACGAGAAAGATGCAATCCTCATGCAGCAGTATCGTGAACGCAACTTCACGAAATTCTCTGATTTGATCTCTTGCCTACTTAGGGCAGAGCAAAATAGAGATTTACTGCTTGCTACTCATAATCTACGTCCAGCTGGTTCTGCCCCTATCCCTGAAGCCCACCACGTTTCTCCCCAGAAGTGGAAAAACAAGAAGAAGGCTAAAAATAACAAAGGGAAATCTGTAATGAAGCAAGCACAAGGAGCTTCACCCCAGACCAACACCAACAAAGGAAAGAGAAACTTCACATGGAATTGTAAGAACACTGGTCAAGTGTCAATTCCTAAGAAGAACTGGGAGGATAAATGCTATAGATGTGGCATGACTGGACATTGGTCCAGAAACTGCCGCACTCCTCGCCACCTCCAGGAACTATATCAGGCGAGCCAGAAGTCTCTTCCTGAAACAAACTTGGCGGCTTTCCAGCCGGCGACGATTTCCACTGCAAAAGACTTCGAGAATGACGACCTGCTCGATTGAGCCATATCTATATCTATGCATTTAAATTACATGTAGCTTCATCTTGCTTTTTGTACGAACTTTTATTTGAATGTCATTTTACATTTACTTAAATAAAATTTCGTTTTGCATATAGATGAAGTATGTAATATTGTGGACAGTGCCTCGTTGCACCGGTGTAGCATTAATATTGCTCCCACATACAACGAGACTATAAGATGCAAACTTCTCCCCTTAAACATATAGGAATTTTTCACGTTTCAAGGATATTTCGTCTAAACGAACATAACTTGAAACCTGTGGATAATAAATGTTGAATATCAATATGTAACTCGTCAAGAGCATGGCCAGAAGACCACCTACTTACGATTTCATTGGACTCCCGTCAGGCCCCTATAATTACAGATATTCATCCTATAGAAAGTCAACTTGACTGAGCACCAGAAGTGCCTTTCATTGCCATAGTTTTTAACTCTGTCAAAAAGGACTTGATCATCCTGGATCAGCGATGATGGACACATCATCAAATGAATCCATTGGAGAACCTGAAGATTCTTCAAAAGATTGAGTTTCCTTTGTCGTATGGGCAAACTTTTAGAGAGACCTTCCCTCCTGAAAGTGGGATGAGAGTCTCCTGGCTTCATTGAGAGAATACATGGTGACCTTTGCGGGCCTATTCACCCCGCAAGTGGCCCATTTTTCGGTACTTCATTGTACTGATTGATGCATCTACTAGATGGTCTTATATGTGCCTTTATATTCACTCGCAACATAGCTTTCTCAAAGCTTATAATGTGGGTGAATTCACTACACGTATCTTTGAAGACTTCTGCCAAGCAACTGGCATTGAAATTGAACATCATGTAGCATGTTCATTCTCAGAATAGGTTATCATAGTCTCTGGTAAAGAGACTCCAATGGTTTTCACGTCCATTGTTCAATCCCAGTTGCCTGTTGATGTTTAGGGACCAACACACTGCATTCCGCATCGCTTATCACGATATGGCCCGCTTGTGACCATATCTAATTGCTGATGCCGCTTGCTTATGGTTTACCACCAAGTCTTGATAAATGTGAATTTAATGAGCAAAGTCTCATTGAAATCGGCACACAGTCTAAAGAAGCCTGAAGCTTCTTAGACCATATCATGGGACACAAAAGTCCTAATCTCGTTATGATCCGCATACTTTTTCTGTGTGAAGATAAGATCCAGAAGATCCTTCACATTCAGACTAAAGTACATCAATTGCCGGATAAATTTACGGACAACCAGAAGATTGTTCGTTCACACGTCCCTGCTGCCAACACGCCAGCTAGGATTGACATTCCCAAAGATGGATGCAATCTACCGGCAGCAGAATTGGTTGTACCTCAATTGAAAAGAGGACGCCCGCCAGGTTAAAAATATAAAACTTTCCTCGAAAGAGGAAGATTCCTGGATATATTAAAATGATCCATCCACAGGATGCTGAGCTCAGACCAGTAACATCTCCCCTCCTAATTTTCCCTGCAGAGGAAACAACAGGAGAAAAATCATTATATTACGTACGTACTAGAGAGGTACTGGACAGAAATAGCACAGTCGTCGACGACGGTTTTGTTTTCGCTATTGCCATTCATGTCGCTGAATACGACGATGACGTCAACCCACTTTTCTATAGCATGAACGCATAGATTGGCCAAAGTGGGACGAGGCAATAAGAGTAGAGCTGGCCTCACTCTTGAAAAGCAAAATCTTTGGACCAGTAGTCCATACACCTGAATGTGTAAACCTGTGGAATATAAGTTGGATTTTATAAGAAATTGAAATGAAGGAAATGTGATCATTTTCCTACTAAAGCCTAAAATTCTCTGAAAAAGCCAATAAATGCAGCTCATGGACGTTGTGACTGCATACATATACTGCAATATAGATATAGAGATCTATATAAAACTTCCATAAGGGTATACTCTACCCCCAGAGATGAAAGAGAAATGTCTTCTCCATAAAGGCTACAAAGATCATTAGTTGATCTTAAGCAATATTTTGCCCGTGTATCTTTTTCGAAAGATCGTTGACAGGATTTCTGATATTCGTCGTACATGTGGTCGACTTAAAGCTAATATGATCTCCTGCAGAGACCATTGAGATATCAGATAGCTTTAAGCATACCTTGAAAATGAAAAACCTAGGTATAACAAGGTATTGTCTCGGCTTATATATTTAACACCTTCGTGGTGGAACTCTTTAATATCCTTCATACACCTGGAGTTTATGAAGAATGATGTCCATTTGCAACCTATTAAAAATAGATGCTTATTTATGACACCTTCCAGTCGCTGGAAGAGGGGGAGGACATCCTAGGTCCCGAAGAGCCTATCTCTAGTGTACTTGTTACACTTCTTTATCTGGCCAACTGCACGTGTCTTTGATAGAACGTCTGCAGTAAAGTTGTTAACCAGATACAGTGTTCTCCTGGAGAGCACCACTAGACCAAGGATAAGCTGCTTCTGCGCAACTTCCCAGGGTCAAGGAATATATAGCGCATATGCAGGTTTAAAGATCATCGCGATGACTAAAACACAAAGGTCGGCCACCTCCCAAATATCTACACATCGTCCTCCAATGTCTACATCTTCTTAGAAGCTCATCATCCAAGAAGCAAGTATTGAAAACGCTCAACCAGGTCCAGCAATACCTTGCAGACACACTGAAGATTGATTCAAAGAATACTTTAGTGGAGTCATCTACCAACTTTGAAGAGCACTCCACTCCAGAATGCCTCTACTTTCCAATAGCCGCTAGATGAGTGAAACTTGTATAGATGAGTGATGATTGTATTTTATTTCAGAACATGATAGATGTATAGACGAATAGGAGATGATTGTATAAATACATAGGAGATCTGCAAGCCTGAAGCTTGTACAGATCAGGGGGAGTCCCTCGATAGTTGTACTCTTTTCCCTTAAGCTGCTGGTATTTCCCACTGGGTTTTCCACAGCTAAGGTTTTAACGAGGCAACCACAGTGGCTCTGGATCCAGAAGTATCCACCCTATTAGCATACTGAATCCCGAAGTATTCATATGCTTAACCCAAGGTAATGGAGAGATGAGGGGGAGTGTTGTGAGTTGAGGGAGGCTTTTGGCCTCCCTCCCCTCATCATCTCACCATTACTCCCCACTAACTTAGTGGGGAGTCCCTTGGACTCCAAATCCCATTATAAAGTGAATATATTGAGAGCCATGGCTTATGCCATGGCTACTCCTAATTGAGATAATTTTACTCTTCTCCAAAATCCTAATAAAATTGTCTTTTAAGAAACAAATTGGTACAATTTGTGTCTATGCGCATGGGCAAGGTTGGGCTGGGCTAGATGAGCAACTGGCTTTACGGGCTTGTAACAATAGCTCCCTCTTTGGTACACCTCTTAGTCCTTAGCCATCAATCGGAAACCAAGACGAAGTTGCTGTCGACTGAGCTGAATCATGGGAGCCGGGGGAGGGGAAGTCGCCGGCGGCGGAACGATGGTGCTTGAGCTTCCAGTAAATGACCCAAGCTTCAATCTAGCAAAAGCCGTATGCAGCCATGGCCTGTTCATGATGGCCCCCAACCGATGGGACCCAACAACCAAATCTCTCCTCCGCCCCTCCGCATCTCTTCCTCCTGCTCCTCCTCACTCACCGTCCGCATTTCTCAGCCGTCTCCATCTCGGCCCCTTCTGCTCGTCGCCGTCCTCGTCGCCGATCCCGCTTCCCTCTCCCCTCAAGACATAGAAACCCTCCTGGTATTTCTTTTGCTGCATCTCTTGGGTATAACTTTGGCGTGATAATTGAGGAATCGCATGAATTGATGGCGATGGGTTGTGATTTGGCAGGGTCAGGTGCGGCGGATGCTGAGGATCTCGGAGGAGAACGACCAGGCCATCGAGGAGTTCCACAGGCTGCACGCAGATGCCAAGGAGAGGGGATTCGGGCGCGTGTTCCGTTCACCTACGCTGTTTGAAGACATGGTCAAGTGCATCCTTCTCTGCAACTGCCAGTGAGTCTTGCCCCTCTGTTTGAAATTTTGCTTTCAAATCTGAAACCCCACACATAAATATGAGAAATTTGCATGACTAATTGATATGATGGGTAAATAAATTTAAAATGATGATAGATCTACGGATTGCCTAGGATGTAAAAGTTGGTCACAGTGGGATTGGGCTTGGTGGTTCTTGGTAGTCATTATTTATACGCAGAATTTGTTCATGATATTAGTTAATTGTGTGAATAGTGTTAGATCCTTTTTTATGTGCACAAAAGAGAATACTATGGATTGAGATGGTTGATCAAAAAAATGCTATGAGTTGGCAGTTTTTATACCAAACAAAGGAAGGGTCTTCCTATTATACAGATTAATCTCAAAGTATCGAAATATATACCCGTGGTACAATGGGACCAAGAATTTACAGAATACGGCACATTGCTTCAAATGCAAAATTAGCTTTCTAAGCACACTCTTAATAAAGTACCAATACAAACATGAGTAGGCTTCTTGTGATTTAGTCATGGATCTCTATTAAAAAACGCATTTCATCCACCAGGCATGCAAAAAAGAAGAAGCTAAAATAGACATTAAAATGTTTATCATGTTATAATACTCAAGTGGAATATGAATGTATATTAGCAAATTAGATGACCAGCATACATAGTTCAACACGTATATAGTGTTTTTTACATCTATCTTTCCGGCGTAACGTTGTCTTAAACAACGTTCACTATGCATTCGACTTCTTGACATTTTTATAAGAGTTGGATTGCAAAATGTCCGTTTATTTTTTAAACGAAAACTTACCGTTCTAAATAAAAAATTTACAAACTCTAATCACAAATCAATTCCATTGGACATGATATAACCCATCTAAACTATCTATAAGTAAAAACTCGTATAATTTCAATTATTTTTATCCATGCATCAAGTGATGACAACATTTCAAATTTTTATAAAAATGACTAATTTGCGACCCTCTTGGTTGATGGGTAATACATAATGAAATTATTTGAATTTTTGTTTATAGATAGTTAAACTGGATAACATCAAATCCAACATAATGGAACTGCGATTTGAGTTTATAATTTTTAATTGGGGTGTTGAGTTTTTGTTCAAAAAATAAATGGAAATTTTGTATTCCGGCTTTTTTTACCATTATTTTCTTTTTCCAAAATACATTTTCCATGGACCTTGGTACTGGTAACTAATCTATCCTTTTCCATTTACTTCTCAAATCCCACTTTGCGAATTATGATCGGGGTAGAGTATAATAATACCATTGATACCCATTTTACACGTTTTCTGAATTTTGGCTTATGTCTGTGATTGAAAATTACTATTAACTGATTGGCATAGTTAAAAGGATCTGCATGCTAGTCTTGCAAAAATTAATATCAAATTGTTTAGAACAGTCTTGTGATTAATGGTTGCCTGACCGATCGCAGAAGAGAGGTTTTTAACATATGTGAAAGTTGATCGTCAAAATTTTATTCAAATTTTTATATGGAAGAAGTTTGTTTCTATTGTAACAAATTCATGCAATTATCCGATTGCTGAAACAATTGTCCATAAGAATGGTGTTTGCACTACTATTTTGGCAATCTTAGGAAATAAACTATGCTTCAATTGATCATCAGATTGTTATGATTCACTATTCATGTAAAAAGTAAAAATTGGAGAGAAAAGTAAATAAATCTATTTCTCACTAAAAATAATTACATAAAGATAAACTTTACAATGATAAAAAACTCTCGCCACAGCACACACTCTCTAAAGAAGCTCTTTCACTTTTTTAAAGAAATTTAAAATTCTCTTATTGGAGAAGCTCTTGCTTTCTCTTTAGAGAAGCTCTATAATCTCACTTCTAATCTTTCTCTGCAATTTGTTGCTCTCTGCAAAACGTTTTATAGGTTTATCAGCAAATCCAATTTGAGCTTCTCACTTGTCCAACTTTTTAATAAAAGTGGGTTTGCTGTTTGGTTGCTTTGTATTTAACAAAAGGGGGCTTTTGGTTGGTTTTGAATTCAACAACATCAGCTGATCCAGCAGCTGATCCAACAACCTATGTATGTAACTGGATCAATAATTCTACACTACTAGCTGCAGTTGAAATAATTGTTATTTAACAACGATCACATTTATGTCTCTACACAGTTCTATCTTTTTCCCCTATCACCACCTTCTTCAATGTGTTTGTTGGATTTTCTTTTGTATTGATCTTTATTAATCTCAGAAGTTGTTGATCTACCGCCTTGCATATCCAATATCAAACGGTGATATGCTTTGTTTAAGCTTGAAACATTTAATTTTTGCTCAAATCCAAAGCACTTTGATTGTCACAATGTAGCATATACACTTTTTTGCTTGATTGTTAGTTCTGGGAAAAACACTTTAACCATAATATTTGCTTACTAGCTTTTATGATTGCTATATACTTGACTCTATTATGGATAGCATAACATATTTTTACAATCTTAACTGTTAAGACATAGCTTTCTTTGTAAAAGTATAGAGAAAACCTGCTGAAATTTTTTTTATTGAGATCTACATCTATACCTGCATCTACATAGCCTTTTAAGAGTATATCTGCTCTCTCATAATGCATACATGTTTTTTGAAGGACTTTTGATTTATCTGAGAACCCACTTGATTGCCGTACAATGTTTCTTTTTAAGATTAAAAAGGAACTGGCTCATCAATCCTAAAGTAATGTCAGACCTTGACACACCATCATATACATTAAACTTTCAATTACTAAAGAATAAAGTTTCGATACATCTCTATCTTTCTTCGATAAAGAGATGACCTTTTGCTCTACTTAAAGTGGGTGGCTAATGGAATTTTGATTGGTTTGACATGATCCACCTTGAATATCTTAATCAGATATTTAATGTACTTCTCCTGAGATAGCCACAACATTTTGTTCATCCAATGTTGGATTATCTGCATTCCTACAATTTATTGAGCTAGATCCAAATATTTCATGTTGAAAGACTTAGAGAATTCTTTATAGCAAATTGATCTTTATTGCATATTATCCAACGATCAACATATCGTCTATATACAATAGCAGTGCAACAAAGTTATCACTTGAAACTTTTAAGTATAAACATACTGGTCTGCAGCAATTTTTTTGTAGCATTAAATCATCATGAATGAGTTAAACTTCTTGTACCAATATATTGGTACTTGCTTGAGGCTATATAAACTCTTGTTTAACTTGCATACGAAGTTATCTTTACTTGAAACCTCGAAACTTTCTGGTTATTCCATGTAAATTTCTTCATGAAGATCATTATAATGATATACTAGCTTGATATGTGCCTGCTCAAGCTCTTAGTTCAACCTGGTTACCAACTCGAGAATGGTACAGATTGAATTCATCTTCATAAATGGTGAATAAATCTGATCAAAGTCAATTCATTTCTTCTGATAAAATGCTTTGATCACCAACCAGGCTTTATGTTTCACCATTTTTTCCATTACCATCATTCTTAAGTTTGATTACATATTTATTCTTCAACACATTTTTTCAATGTGGAAGCTTGACCAACTTATAAGTATGATTCTTATGTAAAGATTCCATCTCAACTTATATAATTTGAAGCTACCTTTCTTTGTACAGAGTATGGATTCAATACATTCTTTGAACTTTTTGAAAACTATTTGGCTCCCTCCTATTTAGAAAACAAAATGTTTTATGCTTCTGAATGTAAAGATTCCATCTCAACTTATATAATTTGAAGCTACCTTTCTTTGTAAGAGTATGGATTCAATACATTCTTTGAACTTTTTGAAAACTATTTGGCTCCTCCTATTTAGAATAAAAATGTTTTATGCTTCTGAATACCTGGTTGATGAAGCTCGGCTTCGTTTAGATTTTTGTACTTGTGAGTTGCTAATTTCAGGTGGTATACTAACGTTTACTTGTTGTGATGGGTGATATGATAGTGAAGATGATCATGGCTCACTGCTTAACATCTTTGTTCACCTCGTATCTGCTTCTGTTATTTTCTCATGCACATCTTCATCATATGTGGAATATTGCATTGGTGCTGAGACTGAAACAATATTTTACATTGGAACTTGAATTGAAAATTACCATGGGTTATTCAATATCTTCCAAAGTATAATTTTCTTAGAACATCACATCTCTCCTCCAAATAATCTTTTTCATTTTTGGATCCATACTTTGTACCTAGATTCTTCATCCCTTTAGCCGTTAACAGTGCAAAGAGTGGTCCTTGAATGGAGATTCTATCTCAATCCCTTGGATACATGTGTAAATATTAAACATCTGAATATCCTCGAATGAGAGTATGCAGAATTCTTCCAAGATCATACCTCTCTAGAATTACAAAATTCAACGGTAATATGGCTTTGGCAGCTTAGCCATACTAAGCATACAAGCATACTTTTGACCTTCTTAATAATCATATGGGTCATTCTCTCGGTTACTCCGTTGTGTTATGGAGTGCAAGAAACCATAATCTCATGTCTAATATCATGGCTTCTGCCATAGATATTTAACTCTTTGAAAATGTATTTTAACTCATGAGTTAAATATCACGTAGATA
The DNA here is from genome assembly GCA_030789695.1 of Scilla litardierei. Classification (NCBI taxonomy): domain Eukaryota; kingdom Viridiplantae; phylum Streptophyta; class Magnoliopsida; order Asparagales; family Asparagaceae; genus Scilla; species Scilla litardierei. The sequence goes on from CM061132.1 coordinate 65,558,863, forward strand.
TTTAACTCATGTCTGAAAATGTATTCACCTTCATTATCTAAGCGGAGTGTTTTAACTTCTTTTCTGTCTCACGTTCGATCATACGTGATACCGTTTGAAATATTAAGACCATAGTCTTTCATCTTCAAGAAGTAGATCCACACCTTTCAATAAACATTATCATTAAAGATCAGAAAATACTTGTTCTTGCCTAGTAATTCAACCTTCAAGGGACTGCAAATATTAGAATGTAATAGATTGAGCAACTTTGATTTTATTACTGAAAAGGAATTGAAGGATACTCTATGTTACTGGCCAACTAAATAATATTGGTACGGATCTAGCCGAGCTTCCTTGGTGATTGAGATAAACTCATTCTTTGTCAAGTAATACAAACGCTCTTATTCATGTGACCGAGTCTCTGGTGCCATAGATTTTAAGCATTATTCTTGCATCATGTAGAGACTGTTTATACATATTTTCATTAGTCTTGTACAACATATTTTAAGTATGCCACTTGCAATAATCATATCACCTTTTGTCATTGTTGATGTTGCTTAAATGGTTATCAAAATTTTGTTTATGAAGGGCTGTTAGGGCTGTTCTGGAGAGTTAGTTTAGTCGAATATGACCCAATGTCCTTCAAAGTTAGTGTGTTACCAATTTTCGTTTGAATCTGAACATTGTCAATTCGATCTTATATGAACTTTTATTTTCCATCTTCACGGTACCAAAGTTCGTAAGTATCGAAGAAGTCTTTACAAGAAGTGGCATGGTAGGATGATGTGGTATTCGTTAGATCATGTGGATGGTTAATGAAAATACTAGAGGGGACAAAAAGTGTTTAAACAATCAAATATAAATTCAAAAAGTTACTTTAGAAATTTATTACAAAACTTACGGAATTATGAAGATTACTTCAAAAGTAGATAAATAAAGTATTCAAACAGGAGAAGATCAATCACAAACAATATAATTTTTATATTTAGTCTAATTCACCACATACTCCAATTTATAAGTTACTCTTGAGATTTTTCACTAATCATTGTGTAAACTATAAGAACCGAAATTTCTTACAATCTTGACAACCTCATTGCTAATTATACACTTCTCTCAATCCCCTTGAGAGATTTGTAAAAATGAAAAAAAAATACAAAACTATTGTCTTGATTGAGTGTATGATGATCGGTATGAAAGCTTTTGGAGTGGGTTTTATTTAGAGATTTAGAAATGTGAAGAACCAAAAAATTGATTAGAACTTTTCCAGTTCTCTGCTCAAAAGATCAAGGAAATAAAAAAAATTTCAAAGGACAAAAGGATATGATAAATTGAGTGGTGATTCCTTATATATAGAGCTAAAATCTAAGTTGTAAATTGAGTGGTGATAAATTGATTTCTGATAAATATTTGAAAATTTTAGAAGTTGTAACTGTCATAATGGATGTATCATGAAGATGCAACTGAAATAAACTACCAGATTAGTTGATTAATAGCTTGATTAGTCGATTAGTAAGTCAAGCAGGAAGGTGGAATCAGTATCAGTCTGCATTAATCGATTAATAGTTGATATGGTCGAAAAAACACGTCCGTGATAGTTGATTAGGATAGTTGACAAGGAATTCTGTTGGTCCACTAATAAAAGAAGTTCAAAAAAAATAACAGTTAATTGACTAATATACAGGTTAGTTAACTAGCAGTTCAATGTAGGAAAAACACTAGTCTGTGTTAGTTGTTAATATCTTGGTTAGTTGGCTAACAGTTCAAAATAACGAAAATGTTTTCTTCCTTCAATTGTTTGACATAATTATCACTTTGCTACCAATTATAATGTAATTAGAGTTTGTTTTGAAAATTATTAAAAAGGAGTGGCAATAATTAAGGGCATTGATGATATTTTAAACCATTGAACAAATTATTCATAAGCAAATCCATTGACCATCTACAATTGCCTCTCACTTCTATGTATTCAAAAAGAAAGATCAAACCATCTAAAGTATTTGTTTTACAATTTTTTTTAAAAAACCATTCAGATGTAAGCAATTTTTTTTTAAATTTTTCCTAATAAATTGAATATTGAAGTGTGCATTATTTAATATAATCATTCATTTGATATCTCAAAAGTCAAAACAAACATTTGACTTGGACTATTTAGTGTGCCCATTGTATGAAATTCTGATTCCTCCCTTGTTATAACCAGTCATCATTTTTTGAAACTTACTTTTACACAACTTCCACCGATTTAAGATGCAACTAGTCTCTCATTGTCGAACATGGGAGAGATCTCTTATTTTCTCGAGTTAAGCGACTCCAATTCCTTTTCAGGGTTTCTTTGCTTTTGCTAATAAAAGATTGCTTTTGGCTTCACTTTTGGGTTTGGGTTGATGATTGAGTTGTCATTGTACCCTTTACATATACCTGATACGCTGACAAAAGGCTGAAAACTAGAGGAAAAGTCATGGAGATGCCACTAATGGCAGAGGGAGGGGAAAGACATGTGAATGGGAGAAACGGAGAATGATAAAGAAAAAGAGGAAACAGGTGAAGATTTAATGGTAGGAGAGGTGTGAACGAGAACGGATATATTCTCTTGTCTTTCAAAATTAAATGTAACGTAATGAGAGGGGTCATTTTCCTAGTGAATTGATGGGTAAATTAGCAAATTGGGGGCCGTTTTTAATTTGACGGGTATAATACACCCCCATCAATTCTGAAATTATTCTGAAGTTGCTAGTTCAACTTTTCAAATGTTGGTTTGAGCAGCATTAAATATAGGGGGAACTTGTAGTAAACAACCAAGCTTGAATCACTTGAATTTTCACTCAAGGAAATAACTCTTAGAAAATCGATGGTTTATGCCAATTACTTCTTTTACTTCCAAAAGTTACGTAGTTAAATCATCGGGGGAATGAGGTCAAATATCACAGGTTCAGAGAGGCCAGAGATGCACCAGCCAGTATCCATTCTAGCCCAAATTCATTAGCTTATCATTGGTTTTGCATTCTTTTAACATGTCCTATACTTCAATTTTAAATCCACATCGCCTCCCCTTGGCTACTTCTTTAGGCTCTTAATCCTAGTCTTACCTTGAATTACTTTTGAAGTCACAGTTCCTCAAACTCTTACCCTGGCTAGAACTAATGAATCAACGAACAAAGAAAAGCCAATTTTCTCAATTCAAATTATAATCATCTTAAAGTAAAAAGGTAAATAGTGTAAGCTGCAAAAGGAAAAAAAAGAAAACTAGGTAAATTAAGTGCTTGAATAAAAAATCATTTGGGTACTTCAACTCACAACCTTAATGTATTTTCATGCATTAGCCAAAATTCTACTGCCAGTTTACTGAGCGTACCGCATTTTGATTGGTGACTCATGGAATCTCTTAGATGGGGGCAGGGTCAACAAATACTTTGCATATGTTTCAATGGGTTATGTCTTAAACTGTTTTCGGTTGTTAGTGATTAAAACAACCAAAGGAGATGATTCCATTAAGCCATGTATGCTCTAATGCTATCTTAAACACCCAACATTATATCATAATTATTAAGTATATGACAAATTGCAGTAAATCGCTTTATATTATTATATGTCCTACATTTCCCCTCGATCCTATCATATTCTGCCATACCCTATGACAATTTTCTGGGATGATTTCTGTACACAAACTGACAAAGAGCAGTTAACACCACTCACGTGTCCTCAATGCCATTTACCCTCTTAATCTCATCCTTAACTTCATCAGCATCATGATCAATATTACAATTGGAAAGTCCAACTTTAACCCTAATTTGACCACCTTCAACCCCATCGTCATCTGCTATTTCATCATCATCAATATCATCATCTAAACGATAGTAAGTTAGTAGCATATACGTCGATCGGGCCGCCTACAGACCGATCCAGAGCATAGATATTGATGAAGCCTGTAGGAAGCCTGCAGGGGCCCTGCATGCTGCCTGCAGGCCAGCCAAGCCTAAGCAGTCCGACATGTCATGCAGGGCCTGCCCGTAGTTCTGTGGGCCCGCCAGCTTCTGTTTGCCATTGCTCAGGGATCGCCATGGCCTGACAACGCTTTTCGGAGCTCGCCACAGCCCAACATTCTTCGGGACCCGCCATGACGCGTAGACACTTTTGCGGGGCCCCAAGGCATGTGGTTTGTACATGGACGACCTCCCGAGCTTCAGTATTCGCATTTTGGGCGCGGCCGACCTTTTGGTGGGTTCGCGGGAGATGACTAAGACCTTGGTGACCTTGGAGGGGACGAGTACATTCATTCGGAGTAGCACGGCCCATGGACTGGATGCATCACGTTGAAGACAGGGTGGATTTTTCGGGGACAGAGTAATGATACAGATGGGGGTTCGGCGAACGTGGACGGTGCGACGAATGCAGACGATGCGGTGAATATAGACGTGATCTCATTTGGAAATGATTTAATGAGAGAATCGTTTCATTTAATGGGAGAATAATATTAGACCTTTATTTGGTAACATTTTAAATAGGAAAAGTGATTTAGTCCTTTTGACTAAATACCTAATTAGTGTGAGTGTTATTATAAATAACGGATGAAAAGAGAGGGAATGGTATGTTGAATCTGACGAAGAAGATGCCTTCTAGGAGTGAACCCTAGGTCTTGAAGATTTAGGCTTTAGTCTCGAAGTTAAGGCTAGGAGAGAGGCCTCCTCTCCTAAAGAGTCCACATATCCATTGTATCCCCCTTTCAATAAATAAAAATACAATCTTTCTCATCTTTCCATTATAAAAATCCTTCTTTTCTCCTATTTCTCGACGAAGATCGCATCAATATCTTCATCTTGGTCAGTGTCACCACTACCAACTTCTTCTCTTCCTTGTACCATGATTATCACAACCTTTCCCCGTTCATCTCCTACCATTATTATCATCCTCTTCACTAGCTCCATCACCACATTAGTTGAATTTTATTTCCATTTTTAAATTAATAATTGAAAGAAATATTATTTGTGGTCACATGCACCTCTAATAGGAAACTTCATACCCTCAACTCTTGGGAAAGGTAAATGTAGATTCTGTAAATGTAGATTCTGATAATACATAGGGGTAAAATGTGGATTTTGACAGTTGGGGGGGGGGGGTGTAGGGCTAGGGATACTAAGATGATTCACTGCAATTAACCTTTAAATACATAATGCAACCAAAATTTCTTAGTATAATTTACTGTATATACTTTTGGGTAATTTACAAAGAATATTTACATCTATTATTTGAATACGCCCCCCCCCCACAAAGTTTTTTCTCCATAAATCTTGGACCTTTTTGTGAGCTAAACACCTTGACCATTTTTTTCCACATATCCCCTAACGTCATTTAGGAGGCACGATAAGGTCATAACTTAAGACTATTGTAGATATATATATTTTTTCAATTTGAAGGCAGTACATGCAAATATAATAACAAGGATGGCCTTCCCCCCAAAAAGTCCGTCTCTTTCCCTGTATCTTCTCATCAAATGAAATCCAAACCTTACAATCAAACCCAACCCAAAAAATTATCATTAACCCTATCATGACTCATTTATCCATTTGAACCGCTCCCTTTCCATCCCTAATAGGTGTTTGAGTTATATTTGAAGTTTGAGAATGAATCTGAATAAGAGTTTGTTTCTTTTCATGTAAATATGGGTTTGCATTTTAACTTTTTAATGATTATGAGTGCTTAATTGAATAAACATTGAATGATAGAAACTTTCTTACAATCTTTTGCAAGAGATATACTGGTAGAGATCCAATTTGAAATTGAGATAAATCTGTTTTCATTTCATTTTATTTTAGATTTCATTAGGGAAAGAGTTTGAGTTCTTTTAGTCTTCTAGTTATTTTGAGTCTTTTGGTTATTTTATTTAGGATAGAGTTTGAGTTCTTTTGAATATTTTATTTATTTTAGGGTTTTTAGTTATTTTAGAGTTTTATCCCACATTGGATGTGAATTTTGAAAGCCAAGTTCTAAGCATATATAAAGGCTACAAATTCAATTATTTTATGGGACAATGAATAAAGAATAGAATTGAAATTTTGATGTAAACTTCTAGTTTCTTAATTAAAAATAAATCTTTTACATTGATGTGTAAGAGTGGTCTTGGTTGCCTGAACAAGATATCAGAAAATCTCTGGGTGCGAGATGTGCGAGTCGGTAATCGTTAGATTTCCTGGGTGAGACTGCAAAAGTTATCGAATTTTCAACTTTCTTCTTATCTAAATCCACACTTCACTTCTCGCCTTCATCATGCGTCAAACTTACTATTAAAGCCAAAACTTGTTTTCTTCTTTTTTTCCCTTATCAAGAAAAATATTTTTATATTTTTATTATGTTTTATATCAAAGATTAAAAAACATACATTTTCTATCCTTTTATCCTTTTCGACATTCTTTAGGATTTTCGATTTACAAAACATTTACTTTTTCTTCATCTTTTTACCTCATCATCAGACAACCTCCCCTTTTCTTTTTCTTTTTCTTTTTTCCTTTTTTCAATTAGATTTAGATTTTTTAAAAAGTGAGATTAATAAATCAAAAAAGAGGAAAAGAGAAAAAAATCATAAATAGAGATCAAAGGAAAAAAATCAAATAAGAGAGAAGAAAATGTAAAAAAGAGACATCAATTAAAGGGAAAAAACAAAAATTAAGGAAAACAAATAAAAAGAGAGAAAATTCAAGACAAAACAGGAAAAAAAAGGATAGAATAGAATTTTTAGAAAAAGAGAAAAGAAGAACTTTTTTACTTTCCCAGTCACTTTAAACTCTAGCTTTGTTGCCACCCATGTCTGTCGTCATTGTCATCACACCTGAATCCTTTCATCTTCCATATGATACAGTCTGAAGGAATGATTAACGAAGTTTATTCACATGAAAATATTATTGATATTGAGAAGATTTATGTGAATATGTAATATCATTAAATGTTTGTGTACATGTAAAGATGAGGAAGATAGGCAAAAGACCATTATTTTTCATACATATATTTGAGGTACATGATAAAATCTATAAATTAATAATTGATAAAGTTAGTTGTGTTAATATTTTTATCAAGCTAATCTTAGAAAGAATGGACCTAGCAATTGAGCCTTGCACATAATCTTATAACATCAGTTGGATCGATAAGACTACTCATGTCGTTTCCCAGATATGCTTAGTACCTATCCAGTTTGCGAGTTATCATGATCAAATTTGGAGTGATGTTATATCCATTGATGCTGTACATATTTTGCTAGGAAGACATTGGTTGTAGGACCTAGGTGTGATGAATTTCGGGAGATCGAACATATATGCATTTATATTTATTGGGAAGAGAATTGTGGTGACACCTTTCCAACTCGAAATTCGAGTTAGTCAATAAAATGGGTTGGACTCCAAATAGCCGAGTATGATGAAGCATTTGAAGGTTGAACTAAAAACTGGGCTAGATGTCAAGTAAGTAATCAAGTTCAAGCCACACGTTGATCATATGCTAGCTCTTATTTTGGAGACACCGCTTGAGGAAATTGAGCTCATTAAGTTTTTCATCCTAGATTATCAATGTTCTACCAATAAGCAATATCTACATATGGTCCAAATTTTATGAGATATTTTGGAATTTTTTGGAATTTTCTAATTTTCAATCTCCCTTTTCTTTTCTTCCTCTCTTTGCATTTTATTCTTTTCCTTTTCCTTTTGGCCCGGCCCACCACTACCTATCCAACTTCTTTGTTATTCATTTCCTTCTTATTTTCCTCCTCTTAAAACAACCCCGCAAGCATCAGTACCGCCCCCATTCTCCAATGAAACACATCCTGCTCCTCTCTTTCCCCTTTCGAAAACCCTAGCCGCCGCTCTCCTCTTTTGGAATCCTTCTCTCGAATGGTGAAAAATCTATTTCAAAGTAGATTTTAACGCGTTATCTTCTCACGCGTTCTTTTCCATCTTCTATTTAACCACGACTAATTCAAGGGTTTATTTTATGTGAAATTAAATTTTTTCTCTTCCTCTAAAATTTTGGTGCCAGTTAACTTCGACCTTGAGATTTTTCGATTGCTTTATAGGCTTGATTTTTCACTCCTTCCTCGTTGATCAAGTAACCATCGTTGGTGGAAGACTTCAGCATGGAATCTTGGGATTGTGGCCATCGTTGGTGAACGGTAGATTAATTTCACTCCACGATTTATTTGGTTTATTTTATTTATTCATGTTAATTTTTGAAATTAATTTGGTTTGAAATCGTTGGAATTTGTTGGATTTTGGTTGATTGGGACGTGATGATTCACGTATATTTAAGGGATTTTCTCCCCTATATGATTTCAATTTTTCGACAACCCATGTAGGGTTTATGGCGACCCTTGCTATTGCCATTTTTGTCTTGGGAATCTGATTTACAGTCGGTCACCGGTTGGGTTTTGCAGTGGTTGTGATGTGGGTTGTTTCGCTGGCTTGGTTGTTCCGGGCTTTTGCTTGTAGGTGTTTTCTTCTTTGCATTGTCCTGCTGACTGTGTATCTTGGGCCTTGTTGGGGGCTGTTGTCCTGGAGGATGCTTATTCTGGCCGGTTCAACTTGTTGTGTATTGGGCTCTTGCTCTGCCGTAACTTCCTGGGCCTGTTGTACTCTTTGCGGTTGTACTTTGCGGTTGTACCTGGGCCTTTTACCCTTAGTGTCAGCTTCTGGACCGTTTCTTGTCATTAACTTATGGGTTTTTTGCCCATGCAAATGAATGCCTCGGCTTGTTATTGTTCATGTATTAATAAAAATTGCGACAAAACCCCCTCTAGCCTACTAGACTGTAATATTATTTTTAGGGTATCGAAATATGAATCTGATTCCACATAATTGCATTGTTTCCCTCATAAATATTTAAATTTCAGTTTGTTCTAAAAATAAAGTTACAGATTTAATTTGAAGAGTTTTACGTAGAGATTTAAATTGTTTAGATTAGTAAATTGGCTAGAAAATCATGACACATGATAATTATAAAGTACTTTTGAACAAACAAATGTATTGACACCATTGATGACATTCATACCTTACACTGAAACTGTATAGCCATATGTTAGTATCTTTATGTTTCATTTACATACTTCTCGTTACGAAGTGACATTACATTTCAAAACTCTTGTTACATAGTTCAGATATAACATGTTTATTTTTATGATAACAATTGATTATGGTAAGTACATGACATAATTGCAATGAATAGTATTCAATGATCACTTGCTTAAATATTGTATACTGTTGCATACTTCCAATATTGTATCTGTTCACTGGTTTATTATACACTGATCACAGATTCTGAATATTGTACATGTTTATGATTAAGAACTAAGTGCTACATGAGACAGTGTCGTGAGAACATCAGAGGCCACCGTTTGGACCCATGTGAGCCATATCTAAAATCACTTTCTAATTTAATATTAGAAACCATCATTGTACCAGATACACTATTGTTAGACATGACACCGAACTTAACATATCTTACCAACGATGTACATAGTATATAGATTTCACTAGAATTTTTGGGTAACTCATATTAGAGAGAGAGAGTGGACACGACTTGAGCCATGCTTCATCATAGTTTCTTGATATCCGATCAGGTCCTTTCACAGTATCTCGTTAGACCCATCACAGTTCCTCGATAAATCCGGAGTCCCTTTCACTTGTTTTATGTTTGGACTCGGCCCGGGTGAGTGTCCCTGTAGTACAAGGCGGATTTCGAGTTTTATATCGTACTTTTCAATATGAGTTACATCACTGGCATATGATATCAAATTTCTAGTATACAAAATAGTACTTGTAGGATACTTTGTATCATGTTTGGTCAGTTGTTATAGTTTTTTGTTGCCCAGCCTGAATGTTTATATTAATGCTTAATGTCCCAAATGGTTTGCTAATGAGATACTTCAATACATCTGGCTATGTATTGATGTAAATTTGTCACTGATGTCTTATTGTTTAATGTTAATATTCATGTCTTGCATGATTGTCATTTTAATATTGTCGTACGGTTATTCTACATATCTTTTCTTTTTTATTTCAGTTATATACCGTCTTTTATATATCGTACATTTGGATTAGATGTAAACTACTCTGACCTAGCGGTGCATATTTTTGTTTTCGTAAGGTGCTGACCAGGAGCACGACGAGGTCTCCGTGTACGAGAACTAGTTCGTAGAGTTCTGAGGCAATCTGTTGACACTAGTATGTTTTACATTTGGTATATTTCTACTTTATCATATTCTATATTTTTACTGGTAAACAATAAGACCTGTAATAGCATGAATAACAATCTTCATGCCTGAAAGTGCAGTGTGACATTTATGCTTTCATTTCTTTTATAACTTGGGAAATTTTTTAGAAGATATGCATTTATAAATCAACATCCTCTTATACTTTAAACTTATTGGATGCATCTTCTTTAATTATAAGGACCTGTTGATTTCTGCCTGATTGTGTGATTCATGTCGTCATTCATCAGGTGGTGCAGTTTTTACGTCAGGAGGAATGGTAGAGATCTAATTTGAAATCAAGATAGTCTTTATTATATTTTGTTTTATTTTAGTTTTTATTTATGGATAGAGCTCGAGTCCTTCAAGTCTTGTTATTTTGAGTGTTTTGCTTATTTTATTTAGGATACAGTTTGTGTTTTTTGAATCTTTTATTTATTTTAGATTTTTTTACTTATTTAGAGTATTTTTTTGAAAGGTAAGCGAGTGTGTATATATGTATAAACAAGTAACTACATCAAGAAGTGTACCAACAAATAGGGCAGGTAAGGGAGTGGCTGGGAAGCAGTCACCTTACACCAGGACTACCAGGTAGACTCCGAGAAAAAAAAGGGGGGAGACTAAGGAGGGGATAGGCTCACAAAAAGCCGCCTACATGATTCCCCAGTTCTCCAAAAAGGGGCGATCATCAACCTCCACCCCCTCAAAGTCATAGGTGACCATAGTATCAAAAACATCCGAAGAGATCCTTGAAAGTACGACGTCTCGGGCAGATTCCTTAGAACGAAAGATGCGGACGTTCCGTTCCCTCCAGATGTGCCACACCGCAGTGGAGAAGACCAGCTTGGAAAGTTTACCGCGGAGGGTGGTTTTCCCCTTGCTCCAAACATCATCCTAAGCAAGTATGCTTCGACAATGATGGACCTGGAGCAAGAGGGAAGGCGAAGACGGAGACTGCACACTGCCCAAATAAACGAACTGTACTCACAGCTGAAGATGTGGCGAGTCGTCTCCGGGTGGGAGCCGCGGAGGACGCAGGGGGCCTGTGCCCGAATGCCACGCCTGGCAAGTTGGTGCGTGGTAGGGATTCTGTCGGTGAGAACCCGCAGCAGAGTGAGGGCGAACTTATGAATGTGGCCAGGAAGCCAGATCAAAGGCGCAAGACGAGAGGGAGGAGAGCATCGGCGAGTAGAGGACCAGGCGGCACGAAGAGAACATCCCCAGGGGAGGTCCAAGCCCAGGTGTCAGGACCATCACAAAGTATAGTAGATGCGAGGTGCGGGGCGAGGTGGGCAATATAACCAGGGAGACGCCAGGACTCACCATCCCAGAAATCTGCAACTTTCCGGTGTCTCAGGGAGGGGGGCGAGCACAACCCAGCAAGGGGGCCACAAGGGAGCCAAGGGTCGAACCAGAAAGACGATGTTCTACCATCCCCCACAACCCTATGAAAGCAAGAGACAGCTAAATCTCGACATCGAAGGACATGCTTACAGGATCCCGAGTCGAAGGCGGAAGCCTTACATTGAAAGAGAGGGGAATGCTTCAGGTACTTATCACGCATGTAGGAGGCCCAAGGGGAGGGAGAGTGGAGAAGACGCCACAATAACTTAGTACCAGCCGTCACACCAACCTCCCTCAAAGAGCGCAGGCCCACCCACCTTCACGCTTAGGAAGGCAGACGTCGTCCCATCTCCAAAGGTGCAGCCGTGAGCCCCAAATGAAGTCACGGCAAAGGCGGTCAATTTCCCGGAGGACGGAAGAAGGGATGTGGAAGGATTGAATCCAGTAGGAGACAAACCCGTGGATGGCGGTGCGCACGAGCTCAATACGCCCAGGAGTGGAGATGAGCCTAGAGGACCAACAACAGATCTTGGCTTTGTACTTATCAATGGGCCTAAAAAAAAGGGTCTCGCCGAGGGGTAGGTAGTCGAAAGGGGTAGCCCCAGGTACTTCACAGGAGGGAGGGCCACATGGATACCAAGAATGGAGGAGAGCTCATCTGCATTGTTGCAACCTTTGCTAATCATTAACTTGCTCTTTCCCTTATTCACCTTGAGCCCCGTCAGAAGGTGGAACGAGCCTAGCAGCCTGCCAAGCCCATCAAAGGTAGTCCTCTCAGCCTTACAGAACACAAGTATATCATCAGCAAAGAGGAGATGGGAGGGGATACCCAGGCCCCCCTCTTGGGGGACCGAATGGCGCCAGAAGACGAAGCCAAGTCCATGAGGAGCGTAAAGGATTCCATGACAATGACGAAGAGGAATGGCGAAATGGGGTCGCCCTGACGAACACCGCGAGTACTCTCAAAGAAACCAGCAGGAGATCCATTCACAAGGACAGAGAAGGTGGCAGAATCCACACACCTTAATCCAGTTGATGAAAGGGGGGAAACCCAGGCGGTGGAGGAAGAAGTAGAGGAACTCCCGATTGATGCTATCGAAAGCCTTCCGCAGGTCAAGCTGGATACAAGCTTTAGCCCCCATAGAGGCAGAGAAGTCCTGGATGAGCTCATGGGCAAGGAGGGAGGAATCCGAAATGAGACGATCCTTAATGAAGGCAGTCTGGTTCCAGAAGATAAGGCCAGGAATCACCTAAGCCATCCGACGACTGAGGACCTTGGAGATGGTCTTGTAGACTACATTACAACAAGAGATGGGACGATAATCACCAAGGGAAGAGGCCGAAGGAGACTTGGGCACCAAAGTAAGAAAAGCGTGGTTGATCTGCTTCAGGATACTGCCCTATCTGAAAAAAGAGTGAACCGCACGAAGGACGTCGCTACCCACCACCCCCCATAGCTCCTGGAAGGAGAAGGGCGGGTAACCATTCAGGCCAGGGGACTTGTCCTTGTCAAGGGAGAAAAGAGCCTCTGATCTCCAAATCAGAAACGCTACGGCCAATCCAATCACAAGCACTAGGGGATAAGATACGTTTAGGATTAATCTCATGGAAAGGAAGGCGGGAGGGGTCCTGACGGAAGAGGGCAAAGAAGTCCATGGCATCCGACCAAATAGCAGAGACTCTGGGAGCGGGCTCCCCTCCGCGTCAACCAGATGCATGAGACTGTTGCTAGCTACCTGATCCTTGGTGGCCGCATAAAAGAAGTGGGTGTTCATGTCTCCCTGAGTAAGCCACGTCTGACGGCTCTTCTGCCTAGCCTGACTCTCCTCGCAGTCCAAGCTAGAAGCAAGGGAAAGTCTGAGAGCGCGGTCATGCCGAAGAAGATCGGTGGACTAGTGGAAAACTGGGGAAAAACGCAGCTGGAGGATCTCCCTCTAATGTATTCAGACGGAGGGAAGTGGTGACGTGACGGCTCCCACGCCCTAATAGCTGCCTTGAGGGCCTTGAGCTTGGAAATGAGCCTGAACATAGGGGAACCAGAGTACTGACCGCGCCAAATCCGCAGGTGAAGGGCATATAAACCAGGAATCTGAAGAAGGTGGCGGAAGAACCTAAAGGGCTTGGGCCCAGAATCCAGAGGGGGGATGATTTGGACCAGAAGAGGGGAATGGTCACTAGTCCCAGGGGAGGTAGGTGGCAAAGGAGTCAGGAAGAGTATCAGTCCATCCCACACTAACAAGGGCCCTGTCCAGTCTGCAAGCAGTACGAGCATCCAACGCGGAATTGTTACTCCAGCTCAAAGAATTACCCACACATCGCAAGTCATCAAGCTCGCAACCCTTGATGCAACTATTAAACTCCTCCAGGAGGCCCACAGTAAGGGGGCGGCCCCCGATCTTCTCGTCAATAAAACGGGTGACATTAAAATCCCCCATCACCGCCCAGGCACCCCCGCCAATAGTAGCATGATTTCTATAAAGGGACCCCCATAACTGCCCACGCATGGACGCAAGGTTAAAAGCATAGACAAATGTGAGATAGACGGAAAGGCCACCCCTATTCTTGACGAGGATGGAGATATGTTGCGCCGAGGAGGAGAAAACTGTGGGATCCCAAACCTCCGGGTTGTACAGGACCCAAATTCGGCCATTCGCAACATTATCGTAATTATGGAAGAAGTGCCATCCCTTTGGGCAACAGGAAGAGACTCCATCACCCAAGGGATCCCGCACTTTCGTCTCCAGGAGCCCAACCAAGCTTGCTTTATGCTTTATGATGTGGTGCCTCACATCGCTACTGCGCACCTTAGAATTAAGTCTACGCACATTCCAGACTAGGATAGACATAATCAACAGCGGGGGGTGGCTCCTAGTACTCACGGGAGAATGCCAGATCTCCAATGTTTCTTGCCTTTCTTGTTTTCTGGTTTTTGGGGATGGTATAAGAGGGGTTAGGGATTGTTGTAGGGAGGGGGCAGCTGGAGATGGAATCGGGAGGTAGGGGGAGATGTTTGGACCGAGGTGAGTCGGTCCTAGAGGGGCTAAAGGGTGGAAAATCCGTTTCGAAGCTGCTCCCAACCGAACCCGTTCTAGCCGCAACGGGGCAAATTTCCACATTAAAGCCAGTACCAAGCTCGGTGCCCCGGTCCCCCTCAGACTGCATGGAACAAGTGCCCAAGGCCGGATCAGTAATTCTCAGGTCGGAGCAAGAAGTCCCCGCTGGCTGGCGAAGATCGCCGCTGCATGGCGGAGAGGGACAGTGCAGGCGTAAAGGGGGACTGCAGCCACTTGGGACTGGAGCAGTAGATGTTACGGAGCCGGCGATGCTCGGCATACACAGCGGCGCGTCCAAGTCTGGAGCGCTGGAAGTTGCGGAGCCAGCGGTGCTCGGCATACATAGTGGGGGGTCCAAGACTGGAGCGCTGGAAGTTGGATTTTGCTTAGCAAGAGTGAGCAGCAGCCCGACAGAGTTGGAGGAGGCAGACAGGACTGCACAGTCAGCGGAGGAGGGTCGAGGAGGCAATACCTAGGATCAGAGAACTATGTAGGTCCAGCTGGGGGTGCTGGACATTTTGCTGGGAGGGAAGGATGCCCGCAACATGGGGCTGAGCCGCAACAGGTAGGGATTCCGAAGGCGCGATAGCATCAGGTGGAGCGAGGAATTCAGCAACGAAACTAATATCCCCAGTTGCCCGGTCCTCGGCAGCGACTTGGGTAGGTGCGGCATCAGCAAAAACCCGCAGCTCGGGGACGATAGAAGCAGATACGACATCAGCTGCAGTCTTAGGAGCAGATACGGTATCAGCTGCAGTCTTAGGGATGCGAGGAATCGAAGAGCAAGCTGCAACAGTATCCTGAGCTTGACCCTCCGTCTGAGGGATCGGAGAAGGCGGGGGACGAGTCGGTGATCCGCACTGAGAAAGGGAATGGCCGAAGCATCGGCAATGCGAGCACAGAGGGGAGATGTGCTCGTATTCAACCGCAACCGGGACAAGATTACCGTCAGGGAGGCGGGCCAGGATGGAGGAAGGAAAGGCCGATTTGGAGTCGACTTCAACAAAGCATCTGGCAAAGGAGAGTCTGGTCGTCGAGGCCGTCGCAGAGTCGGTGTAGAGAGGGCGTCCAATAACGCTTGCCAATTTTCCCAAAATAGTTTGAGATCAGAACTGAATTGGTAGCTGGAGAATCGAATCTACATCGGCACCTCAGATAACAAGTCTCCGAGGAGACCAATGTTCGGTGTCCATCTACGGAGAACCAGCAGGTTGCCATCAATCAGCCAGGGACCACCGTGGAGAATATCATCGCAATCGGTGCCCAACTCAAATTGAAGAAGAAAAAACCGTTTTCTCTGGTATGGATGTGAACCGCCGCCTTAGGCTTCCAGACACGCGTCACCCACGCCTTCAGGTGTCTGTAGTATGGGCGAGAGCCCACGACATACCCCACAAGGGTATGTGACCAGCTACCTGCTGCCGCAGCGATGTCCTCCGCAAGGATGTCGGCCACAACACCATCCGATAGAGGGGAGAGGGGATAAATCAAGAGCACAATGGGAGGGGGAAGATTTCCTGGAGCCGCAAATCTCGCTGTAAGAGGGAGTAGCAGAATAATGGGCAATAGGAATCGCGGGGGAGCCTTCAGAGGCATTGCACCAAACACCTGGCGGGTGTGACGGCGCCGAGTAGGAGGAGCTTGAGGAGGCCGCCCCCCGTCCTTGCTGGTCACCGAGTGGGGGTTGCGGAGGGAAGAAGCAGCCCCCCGCACTCCACCTGGAGCAGTCGACCCCATTCCAACGCCGAGGCCAAGCTTAACGCCGCCAGAGGCTTTCGGAGGGAGGCCCAAAACGAAGGGGCACGTCCCCGCTGCCTCCTCTCAACATGGGACCACTCGACGACCGGATCAGTGTCGTCGCCAGAAGAGTCGCCAGCCATCACGATGGGGCTTTTCAAAGTGCCGACAGGGCTAGGGTTTATTGGGCCCTTCGAGCTCGACGAGGCATATGCGACTGACGGCGGGAGAGCGGTAGGGGTATGGGAGGTAGAATGGGGTGAGGGATCAGGGTTGATTCCAGCCTTCGCCGTCGATGTAGGTTGACACAGATTTGCGAGGTCCGCGGTCCCAAAACAATCGGAACCGCAGAATGGGCAGGGAGGGGATGATGAGAGGGAGGGCAGTTGGGGGGAGAGGATGAAGGGACAAGTGGAGCTCCGGCCATCACCGGAGCAGAGCGAGGAGTGTGCCGTGCCAAGACACCAGTGGTCACCTAGCAGATCGCCAAGCTGATCGCCAGTTTCATCTACGTATGCATGTATATTTTATGAATGTTGAAAGCCAAGGCCGAAACCTATATAAAGGCCACAAACGTGTCTATTTTAGAGTATTTATCTCACATTATATGTGAGATGTTGAAAGCCAAGGTCGAAACCTATATAAAGGCCACAAACGTGTCTATTTTATGAGACAATGAATTAGGATCTGAACTGAAATTTTGATGTAAACTTTCAGTTTTTTCATAAAAAATAAATATGCATCGATGTGCAAGAGTGAGTTTGGTTGTCTAAATGAGAGGTCTGAAAAATCTGTGTGCGAGGTGTACGAGTTAGTGATTATTAGATTCCGACATACGAGGCTCGAAAAGTTATTAAATTTCCAACTTTCTTCTCCTCCAAATCATCAACATCTTCATTCCTGCTTCCATCCTACGCCATATGCGAGTGTGGATTAACTGCCTTGGCATGAGTTTCGAAGAGATTTTCGCTTTCGAGAAGTTGAAGTTGGTGACCGTCAGATATTTGTAAGGAGGGGTCTAAAACATAGTTATCTTTTTTCCCTAGATAGTTCATCATTATGACTTCTCCTTAGAAGAGAGGTAGGGTCGGTGATTCAGGAAAAATATTGCATATTTATTATCCCCTCATTTATTATCATTTTGTACATATATGATAATTATTCGGCCTCTAATACCGGTGTTTTAGAACATTATTTACTATTAGGGCACAATCTTTATTTGTACATAAAATACTATTTTTATTGTTTGTTTTTTCTTCTCATATTTTTCAGTTGAAGATGACGATCTTCCGATTCCAATGAATATTTTTGCGGATTTTTCTGAGATCGGAGCTATTTTCTATGCATTTTAGAATGCAAACAGGATTTTCTGAAAATAAAAAGGTACATCAGGATGACGTCAGCAACACGCAGAAACATAGGAAGCTGGTTTGGATCAGGTTTAGAGCATATTTTGACTCGTTTTGACTCCTAAACCCAATAGGATCCTTTGCCATTATATACTCCGTTCTGGAGAATTTTGGGGGTATCAAACGATGTCCGAAAAATTCACAAAAATACTTGAAATTTTCGTCTTTCATAGGAGAATGTCAAGGAGGAGGCCGCAACACCAGGAAAATCTACTGTAACATCTGAAAGGGATTTTAGGGTTCAATTGATGGCTTTTGTAATAAAATTCTTATCCTTTTATATTGTCTAGAGTTTATTCATTGTATTAGGGATTAAAGATGATGTTTTTGTTTATAAAGATCAAATATTTTCTCTCAATGCTTAGCTAAATCTCTTATGTGTTGGTTGTGATATAGTTATAGCTATGTAATCATTGAATTTAACGCCTTTTCGTCATATTTTCATGCCATATCGAGTGTTCCATTAATTTCTACATATACTATTTGAGTATAATCGTCGTGCCATGCTTAATCAAACATGACCTTTGCGGGCTTATTTGTGATATGATCTTTGCGGATATATCATGACCCTTGCGGGTACCCACGCTTAACTTCTTCATGAAATTGATGATTCACTTAGTTACATATGATGTTATTTTATGCTCTTTATTGATATATATTTTGATGTTTTCATGCCATTGCCGGATGAAACACTGTGTTATTTAGGTTCAGCAATTGTTTGTATCATGTTAGATCTTGATTCTCACACATACCGTGAGGGTTTCGAAAGGACGATGTACTGCGAGAATACATCTATGCGTGCATACCCGGAGGGACCCGAAAGGGCGATGATCTGTGAGGCTCATATATGAATTATGATTGCAAATGTTACGAACCAATTGTTTAACCGATTAAAAGACATTAATATTTATTGATTGCAAACACCCTAACAAAATCACAACCAACACATACTCTTCTCATTGATACCCTAGCATCAACTTCCCCGTAGTTATTTTAGGACCACTTTTTAGTACTTAAAACCTTTGTCACCATTATTTCATATTCGAAAGGTGATATATTTGTATTGGATTGGTAGTCTTTATAAATCGGAATTTGTGGTTTTACAGGTCAGTTGCCCCGTGGATTTCGACCCTGGACTCATCAGGTTTATTACTTGTTCGATTTCCTATACGTTGGAGTAGTGCTCACATCTTTTGAGACGAGTCAATCGAAACCAACATCTCAGGATTACTACCTTCTGGAATCAGTAGTTTTTCGTTTCATTAATTCTTGAAAGTAGAGTTCAATATAGCAGACTGGTCTACCTGATTTGCTTCAGGTAAACTAGGAAGGAACAATCTCAAAAGGGACACTCTCAAAGAACTCAAAGCCAAAGATATCGGTCAGACAACTGCAAATGATCTCAAAGCATTCTAACAAGCTGGAACATGCTTTAGCTTTGTTGAACACTAGGCGCTGAAATTCTTCTGCCAGCATTGCTCCTTTCATTTTTTTAAAGTTCTAACCTCCCCTGCCTTGCTCCATGCGTGTTTTCAGCCTCGTGCTTTGCTTCAGAGCAAGCCTAACCTTGCAAGAACGACTTTCCCTTGCCTCAGCTGGATGTTCCCGATCATGAAGCAGATCCCAAAGCGTGATACCTGAAAATAATGGGAATGAATATGTAGTTCACCTGCAGCATCAACCTCCAAACATACATGCAATGCGGGTGATAATGAGCCTTTTTATGGCAATTCATCAAAGAGCAGATACCACTGTTTTTAATGATTTATATATGAGTGAAGTATTCTCTGATGGGAAAGTTAAGGGCATAAACCAATGATTCCAAACCAGTATATACTGGATTTTGCCTAATCCGTTATCAGTAAAACAATGTATCGTCTAGAACTTTGGTTTAGTTATTAAGTTTCTTTTTCATTAACTTTTGTAACATATGAAATAAATAATAAATGAGTCTAGTGATGGGTGACTTCATTTTCAATAGATGGTCAAGAACTCTATCGATGGCTAGAGCGTTATGTGAGCTTCAGCTAGAACTGTGGTCTCATTCAGCTTCAGCTGCTGAAGATTTCCATCCAAAGACACCTCAGTCATTAGAAGCAAAGAGAAAGCGTGGAAAGGGAAAGAAGACGGTCATTAAATTATTAGAAACTAAGTTCTTGGACAACGAGACCAAGTTATCAGGAGGTGCAAAACCAATCATTGATAGCAACAGTCAGCAGCCCGAGCATCCACACAAGAATGAATCGCGTGCATGTATTCCCCCAAATACAGGAGATTCTGGCAATATTTCTAACTCTTACCCACCTCTAGATATCACACAGAGTGATTCTCTCATGCCTCCTTGCGAGTTTGGAGACTTTCCTACACCAGAGGAACTGGCAAATCTGGATTCAAACTTTTTGGCTGAGAGATGCAAACTGGGATATCGAGCACAGCGCATAATCTCACTTGCTAAGAGTATTGTGGATGGAACTCTGCCACTGAGAAATCTTGAACATGTATGTGATGGACGCATATCATCTAGTTATGAAGAGATGGACAAGCAATTGTTAGGCATTAAAGGATTCGGTCCTTTCACACGAGCAAACGTGCTAATGTGCATGGGCTTTTACAACAAAATTCCAGCTGATACAGAAACCGTGCGGCATATAAAAATGGTCTGGTTGTTTCAACACTTCTCTTCCGGTTGATTTTGCATCCATGTGTTTCTTGTTGCATGCTAATGTGAATAGAGCTAAAAAATGCAGGTTCATGCGAGGAGATGTACCATTCAATCAGTTGAGAAGCATGTGGAGGCAATCTATGGCAATTATGGGCGGTTCCAATTCTTGGCATATTGGTATCTTGTCTACTTCATTTGCAAGAAACTTTTTGGCAGTTCGATTATGCTTGTGATGCTTTCTTTTCATGTGATGCTGGATGTTGTTATTACGAAAGAAGGTTTGGTAGCTATTACGAAAGATGGTTTCATGTGATGCTTTCTTTACATTAGGTCCGAGCTCTGGGACTATTACGAAAGAAGGTTTGGTAACTTGAGGGAGATGCCAGCATCTGACTATCAATTGATCACAGCAAGCAATTTGAAGAACAAGGTTTCTAAAACAAAGTCAAGATAGCAGTTCGAGTTTAGATGAGATGCAGAGTAGAATCTTTTGGGGGCTTATGAACCGATGAGATTTGAAGAATACCTAGTGGTAGATTTCTTTCTCAGGTGAACCACTGATTTTCTTACATTGAGGAATACGGTGGAAAGAAATTTTCATGCTTCAGTGTCGATTTTGTATGATGAAGAGGATCATCAAATGTCCCTGGAAAAGTTTTAAATTAGTAGTTATATGAAAGACGTATGGAATTCCATCGTGATATCATGACGGTGGTCTCATGAAAACTCTCAAGCGAAGCTTCAACGGAGTGCGAAATGCTGAATGTGGCATATATGTTGAATGGAGAAAAGGTTCAATAGTTTCAAAATTGTCATTGGCGATTTGTTGGGGTTGTGCGGCTTGTGCCTAGTGTTGGGTTGAGCGTGCCGGTTGGATTTGGGTGAGTTAAATTGGTAAATTTGTTGGGCTTGGACTTTTTTGGCAGGATCACTTGGACTTTATGTTTCAATGAAATTGAAATCTTTTGTTAAAACTAATTGTGGTAATATATGAGAACCACCAATTTCTTCTACGACAAATAATCATGAGTTACCTGATCTCTTATTGAGCCTCATTAATTGACTTCGATCTTAATCAAGCCAGCAATATGTTCTTTGCGTAAGTTTAATCTAGACTAAAACTTGGTTCAAACTTGGACGGTTTATTTTTAAAAAGTGTGATGTGATGGTTCACGTTGTTTTATGGTGTTTCAGGGTGTTTTCTCACCACGGGTTGGTTGACTGGAGGGCCGAAGGTCAACGCGATCACGTGTGACACGTGCGGCTCCCGGGAACGGGAAGTAGCTCGTCCGGCTTGGTGAAGAGCGTGCGGGTCTGAGCGTCGGCGTGCTGAAGGGAGTCCTCGGCCAAACGATAACCTCCGTACGGGTGGAGATGAACGGACTCGGGGGCGAGCGTGTTCGGCTCCGGACTGATAGGGCGCCGAAGGGTAGCTTCGGCACAGCTAGATCTCCTTGACCTGAACAGACGAGAAAGCTCGTCAGGGGGGGTCGGATCTTGGTTCCGACCAAGTCCCCTCCGATGCCTAAGTCAGAGCAGATCTGAAGGATGCTCGGCGGGATCGGTATGGCTCGCGTAGAGGTCGATACGCGATTTTCCGGGCCGAGCTGTGGAGGAGGATTATAAGGTATGAGATAAGATCGTTCAAGAAGAATACCTCGTAGTTTAGTATCCGGAAAGATGTCCTTTACACGTTGTTCTTTGAGTTGCTTTATAGGAATCTTCCTGGGCCACATCCTCTCAACGTCCCCATATTTCGTCCCGATGATCCGCGACTTTGATGGTGCCTTCATGAGTCATGAATGTGTGCGTAATGTGGCTCTTTAATAATGATTAAAGGGGGCACGATTTAAGGGGAGTGGTTAACTCCTGTTGGCGTGGGTCAGCGGCTACATTCGTATCGGGCCGAGGCCGGCCTAACTCCGAGTCTTCGTGGGGACCTCGTTCTTCTCAGGCCTGTAGGTTCGCGACACGGGCTTGGCCCGTTCAGTCTTGGCCCATTTCGGGAGGGTCGTAACAATTGCCCCTATCGCTCGGGCCGTTCGGATTCTGACGGTTCGGTCCGAGGGATGTGATCCGTGTGGAGTTGGCAGGAGTATCAGTCGAAGCAGTGCATTGAATGAGGGCCATCATAACGTTGCTTGGTTAGACTTCTCCCGCCACTGGGAGCGGAATTTGAAGTGCTGCCCCTCGCGGGATGCCGACGCGTGTACACAAGTGGACGGCTTGCGATGGAGCAGAGGGTTTCGGGGGATCGGTATAAAGGGAGGCGATTACCTTGCAGATGAAGGCTCTGCCCTTTCAACGATGTCTTCTCCTTCCTCGCTCCCCCACGTCTGCCTTATATTTTCTCTGTGCGGCATTATATGTCCCTCGTCGTCTTCCTCTTCTGCCTCTGGGGTAGGTCAGTCAGCCGCTGTCGTCGTGCCTGTTCAGCCCCTAGGATCGGTCACCGAGATCCGCCGTCATGGGGGTGACCTTTCTGGGGTGCCTTCTGAGGTGATGGGGGTGGCCGTCGGCGGTTTGCGCTAGCTCGATTGGGCCGATGCGTTCCAAATACCTCCTTCCCCCATGTTACGCCCGAGCCCCCTGAGAAGGACGAGAGGGTCTGCTTCCTGGGCAGTCGCGAAGTCGGGGTGTACGAACAGAGCTGTAATGCCCATATGCGTGATATACTATATTGTTTGTGTGTGTAGTTGCATGTATGTGAGTATAGTAGTGAAGTATTTGGATTCCTATTTGGTGTGTATGTTTTGCTTTATGTAATGAGCTTGGTATTGGGGTGTTGCATGAATATGTATGGATATACATGAAGTGTATTTGTTAGTTTTTTTGTATTGGATATTTGCATTGAAGATTGGTAGTGTATATTTGTATGTCTATAGTAAAGTTATATGTATAGATATGAATGAATGTTAAAATGATTTTATCTTAATGTATATTTGGATAAATGGGTGTGTGTATATTAGACATTGAGTATATATATAGTCTATGGATATGATATTGTATGTTGGGAATCTAGGTATTGTATGGATAATATGTATGAGTGTATTGTGATGGCATATGAGTAGTGTATACTTTGGTGTATGTTTAATGGGAAGTATGAGAGTTTTTGTAATTATTTTGCAATTTTGTAGAGTATGGGGTGTTTTGTGTAAAAGGGGGGCTTATTCTTTTTTCTTTCCACATCTCTCTCTCCTTCTCTAGAACTCCCTTTCCCCTGCCCAAATGAAACCGAACCAGCCATGTGGGCTGCCGAAATTTTTGTGAGGAATGGAGAGAAAAATTGGGAAAAAGAAGGAGAAAAGAAGAGGAAAAAGAGAGGAGATGAAGCCCTAACTTATTCCTACCATCTACCCTTTCATTTCCCCCTCTTCTCTTCATCTCCACGGCCAAAACTACCCCCCCAAAAACAGCCCATATCTGGAAAAATTCTGTCCATGCTCTTTTCCTTCATTTTCTAGCCCAAAATCCTTTTTTTTCATGCTCCTTTTGAACCTTAATGTTAGCTAGATGTATATGGCGGAGTTTGGAGCTAGAAGGAGGTGATTTCAAGGCCTATGATGATGAATTTTGGAGTGGTGATGCTCAAATACGGGATTCTTGGAGCTAGGTGGGTTCTTGGAGGATTTCTTGGTGAACGCTCATCATTTTTGGTAGGAAACCCTCTCCATCTAGTTTCTTATTCAAAAATTTCATCCAAACATGCTAAGAGTTTATCTTTAATTATGGAGATGCATTTCTTTTCATGCTATTGGTTTATTCATGCTATGAAATTACTCAACACCTTTTCAAGTTGTTATGTTGCTATTGGTTTATGTTGATTTCAATTGAATTAATGAATATGTTGTGATGCCATCCATGTGTATGTAGAAATGATTATGTGATAAAAGTTGTCTTCTTACTTTTAGTTTAGGTTGAATCCATTGAATAAATGATTATGCTCATTGTGCCATCCAAGTGTTTGAGAAAATGTCTACATGTAGTTAAGTATGAAAAGAGTGCTATGTGTTGAAAGCTATGGTTGTGCAATTATATGTGTTGAAAAGAGAACCATGTTGAAATTATATGTGTTAGAAAGAGAAAAAGCGGTTGTGGTAATTATTACAAAGATGTAAATTTGTGGACATTGGCTTGAAATTATGTAACATGGAAGTGGGATTCTAGTGCCATGCATATATGGAGGATGGTGGCATATATGGCTTGGATTTATGTGGGAGTTGTTATATTTATTTGGTTAATTGTTATGTTGAAATGATGTGGTTATGGTGATGGGCATGGCACAATGTGCATGACCCTTATGTGAGAGTTATGAAATGAAGAGAAAGCTCCTAAATGAAGCCATGCCATAATGACCACATTGTCCACTTATGTATGACACTATTAGCCTATCATCATGCTTAATGCTAATTGTAATAATCTAAAGCAATGTATGAAATATTGGTTTGTTGTAGTTCTTTTTTAGCATGTGAATCTTTATGCTTTTAATGCAACATGTCACTTTGTAGTTGCCATTACATTTTTGCTTCATGTTCACCCTTATGTCATTTTGTGAGATGCCATGTCATGCTAACCATGGAAGCTTTATGATCATTTTTATGTTTCATTTCATATCGTCATGACATGCCATTTATTGATACATGCATTACAACATTGAATCAGATGGCATATGATAGTTGCATTCATGCATTGAATAATATGCTACATGGAGATGGGCAATTCCTACTGTGTCACGCGTTGACGTGCCCCCGTTGACTTTTTTCAGGTAATTGGCAGTTGGAGTTCATTGGGGTTGGAGCTGGATGCTTTGGGTAGTTTAGAGTGTTGAGTTGTACTCGTGGGTGTAATTGATGTATTCATAACGGTGTATTCATAATAATGTAATCGATTTCCTTATATATGAATGAAATATTCCTTGTTGTATTTTGTCTTTAATTATTGTTATCTGGTGTTGTATTTTATTAGTGGAGCATTACGTTTACTTCCCAGCACGTGCACAGTGGACCTGCTAGTATCATTGTATTGTATTTCTTATTTCTCCTTTTGTAACACTCGCTCTCGGGTATTCCGGGGAGCGGGGCGTTACATTTGGCGGCACATGCAGGTCACCGCACTGTGGCGTGCGTAAGGTAGTGCAGGTAATGCTCCCTATGGGATAGTTGTGTCCTAAAGTGGGTAGTGGCTTTAGAGTCTAGAGTGATCCACCCTTAGACCCCTAATTTTAGAAAGTTCGAGGACGGACTTTATTTTTAAGGTGGGTAGATTATAATGCCCCTATGCGTGATATACTATATTGTTTGTGTGTGTAGTTGCATGTATGTGAGTATAGTAGTGAAGTATTTGGATTCCTAGTTGGTGTGTATGTTTTGCTTTATGTAATGAGCTTGGTATTGGGGTGTTGCATGAATATGTATGGATATACATGAAGTGTATTGGTTAGTTTTTTGTATTGGATATTGCATTGAAGATTGGTAGTGTATATTTGTATGTCTAAAGTAAAGTTATATGTATAGATATGAATGAAAGTTAAAATGATTTTATCTTAATGTATATTTGGATAAATGGGTGTATGTATATTAGACATTGAGTATATATATAGTCTATGGATATGATATTGTATGTTGGGTATCTAGGTATTGTATGGATAATATGTATGAGTGTATTGTGATGGCATATGAGTAGTGTATACTTTGGTGTATGTTTAATGGGAAGTATGAGAGTTTTTGTAATTATTTTGCAATTTTGTAGAGTATGGGATGTTTTGTGTAAAAGGGGGGCTTATTCTTTTTCTTTCCACATTTCTCTCTCCTTCTCTAGAACTCCCTTTCCCCTTCTCAAATGAAACCAAACCAGCCATGGGGGCTGCCGAAATTTTTGTGAGGAATGGAAAGAAAAATTGGGAAAAAGAAGGAGAAAAGAAGAGGAAAAAGAGAGGAGATGAAGCCCTAACCTATTCCCACCATCTACCCTTTCATTTCCACCTCTTTCTCTTCATCTCCATGGCCAAAACCACCCCCAAAAACAGCCCATATCTGGAAAAATTCTGTCCATGCTCTTTTCCTTCATTTTCTAACCCAAAATCCTTTTTTTCATGCTCCTTTTGAACCTTAATGTTAGCTAGATGTATATGGGAGAGTTTGGAGCTAGAAGGAGGTGATTTCAAGGCCTAGGATGATGAACTATGGAGTGGTGATGCTCAAATACGGGATTCTTGGAGCTAGGTGGGTTCTTGGAGGATTTCTTGGTGAAAGCTCATCATTTTTGGTAGGAACCCTCACCATCTAGTTTCTTATTCAAAAATTTCATCCAAGCATGCTAAGAGTTTATCTTTAATTATGGAGATGCATTTCTTTTCATGCTATTGGTTTATTCATGCTATGAAATTACTCAACACCTTATCAAGTTGTTATTTTGCTATTGGTTTATGTTGATTTCAATTGAATTAATGAATATGTTGTGATGCCATCCATGTGTATGTAGAAATGATTATGTGATGAAAGTTGTCATCTTACTTTTAGTTTAGGTTGAATCCATTGAATAAATGATTATGCTCATTGTGCCATCCAAGTGTTTGAGAAAATGTCTACATATAGTTAAGTATGAAAAGAGTGCTATGTGTTGAAAGCTATGGTTGTGCAATTATATGTGTTGAAAAGAGAACCATGTTGAAATTATATGTGTTAGAAAGAGAAAAAGCGGGAGTGGTAATTATTACAAAGATGTAAATTTGTGGACATTGGCTTGAAATTATGTAACATGGAAGTGGGATTCTAGTGCCATGCATGTTTGGAGGATGTTGGCATATATGGCTTGGATTTATGTGGGAGTTGTTATATTTATATGGTTAATTGTTATGTTGAAATGATGTGGTTATAGTGATGGGCATGGCACAAGGTGCATGACCCTTATGTGAGAGTTATGAAATGAAGAGAAAGCTCCTAAATGAAGCCATGCCATAATGACCACATTGTCCACTTATGTATGACACTCTTAGCCTATCACCATGCTTAATGCTAATTGTAATAATCTAAAGCAATGTATGAAATGTTGGTTTGTTGTAGTTCTTTTTTAGCATGTGAATCCTTATGCTTTTAATGCAACATGTCACGTTGTAGTTGCCATTACATTTTTGCTTCATGTTCACTCTTATGTCATCTTGTGAGATGCCATGTCATGCTAACCATGGAAGCTTTATGATCATTTTTATGTTTCATTTCATATCGTCATGACATGCCATTTATTGATGCATGCATTACAACATTGAATCAGATGGCATATGATAGTTGCATTCATGCATTGAATAATATGCTACATGGAGATGGACAATTCCTACTGGGTCACGCGTTGACGTGCCCCCGTTGACTTTTTTTCAGGTAATTGGCAGTTGGAGTTCCTTGGGGTTAGAGCTGGATGCTTTGAGTAGTTTAGAGTGTTGAGTTGTACTCGTAGGTGTAATTGATGTATTCATAATGGTGTATTCATAATAATGTAATTGATTTCTTTATGTATGAATGAAATATTCCTTGTTGTATTTTGTTTTTAATTATTGTTATCTGGTGTTGTATTTTATTAGCGGAGCATTACGTGTACTTCCCAGCACGTGCACAGTGGACCTGCTAGTATCATTGTATTGTATTTCTTATTTCTCCTTTTGTAACACTCGCTCTTTGGGTGTTCCCGGGAGTGGGGCGTTACAAGAGCTTCAGGTTCGGGATGCGATTCACTCTCCATCCCTTCGTCGCAGTGTTCCTGAGGGCCTATGGGCTATCCCTATGCCAATTCTGCCCTAACGTCGTCGGGTCTTTGGTGGGGTTCATCGTGCTCTGTCTGCTCAGTGGGATAGAGCCGACCCTTCACCTTTTTGCCCATTTCTTCCATATGAGCCATCATAAGTCGGGTGCCTGGCTTTATATCAGCGCCCGTCCGAAGAAGAGCCTGGTGTTGGGGTTGCGGACCTCCGTAAAGCATTGGACGGTGGAGTATGTCTTCATGGGCTTCCATGTAGATGTGAATTTTCCAGTTCGCTGTGGGGAAACGAGCTCGCTGACCCTTGAGTTAGGGGGTCTCACTGATGTAGAGACCAAGGTAGTCGACACCTTGTTAGACGTCCATGTTGCCAAACGGAAGATCAATGTCCTCTTCTCGGATCATGTCTTGATGAAGACTGTGTGGCCCGTCAATGAGTTCTTCCGGAACCCTGGGGCGTAGTCGGGAGAGTTTATAGGACGGGTCCCGTTCAAGTAAGATCGTCTCTTTAACTCGTCCTTTTTACAGACGGGTTCGGCCAATGCTCTTCTCCGTCCTCCGTTCCGGTCTCCGTGACAGATCCCAACCTGCAGAAGAGGGATCATATTTTGGAGGTTCGTAAGAAGCTGCACGATGGGTCTTCCGCAGGTGGTGTGAAGCTGACAAGGGAACATGTGCTGCTGGTTTAGGGAGGGGGCGAGCGGAAGAAAACCCGGGTTCCTGTTGCTGCCGGGTGTTGGATATGGACGACATGAATACACCCATGAGGGGATGTATGAGGGTATACGGACCTCAGATGTCGCGTGCATGAAAGCGTGCACGAAGGGAACCTTTTCTCGTGTGAAAAGGACCACTCGATAAGTGGAAAAAATCACTTTATAAGTGCAAAAAGGCACTTGATAAGTGAATGAAGAAGAGGATAAGTAAATGTGCTAATATAGGCTAATAAGCTTATATTTAGTTATTTCCTACAATAACTACCCCTAAAGCCTATAAATAGGACCCAAGGGTAAGGCATTTACACCATTCCATCCATGCCATAAGTTTGCATAAGGCAACTTATGTTCTTCTTCTACCTTCCATTAAAATCCTCTTATAAATAGAGATTTAGGCGGTGAAAAGCTGCTTCGATCCTCCGTGACGAAGTACCGACCGTTGTGGCGAATCCGAGGGTGAAGTTCAGAGACTACGGCACAGCATACGCCAACGTAAGTCTATGTTATTATTCGATCCTAACGTCGTTGTTTTGACAGGATCCTTCATTGGTATCAGAGCCATACGGGTTCGCCCCGGTCTAACCGTCGCCCCGGTCTCACCGATGAACGCGGCGTTGTCTCTTTCACGAATGAGTCTCCTTCCATTATGGATATGGTAGGAACACGTCGTGACGGAGAGAACGCAATAGTTGTTCTTTTCACGTTAGGGTCTTCTGCCATTACGGATATGGCAGGAACTCTCCGTGACGGGAAGAACTTACCGTTCATCTCACCAAACTCGCGCTCCTCATGTATGCTGGGTCTCCATTCAATTGAGAATGTGAACTCTCTTCATGTAGAGCGTGAAGTTTGCGGCCTTGAAAACGCGTTCTCTTCATTTTTTGGCACACTGCCATTGAAGCAAAACCGTTTTCTCGACGAACGGGTGCTTCATCGGAGAAGACGATGGTGGTTATTCTCAATGGAGAAGATGACAATTTTGGTGCATGATCACCATGGCCATATGGGCCATGGAGGCTATGCATCCCCCCTCCCCATGCGGAGGGGGTTGGCTACGGCCAATAACAACCACGGCCACCCCTCCGATGGGGGTGTGCGGCCAACCCCATGCAAGGGGGAGGCCGGCCATGGCCATATGGGCCATGGCCGGCCATGGCCAAGGGGCCATGGCCAGGCCAGGGCCGGCCCCGGCCAGGGCCAGGCCTGGCCGAGGCCAGGCCAGGGCCAGGAGGCCCTGGCCGGCCTCGGCCAGGGCCAGGGGCCGGCCTGGCCAGCCCTGGCAGGGGCCAGGGCCGGCGCCCTGGCCTCGGCCAGGGCCTGGCCAGCCCTGGCAGGGGCCAGGGCCAATGGCCTGGCCTCAGGCCAGGGCCTGGCCAGCCCTGGCCTCTGCTAGGGCCAGGGCCGGCCCTGGCCGGCCCTTGGCCGGCCTCGGCCAGGGCAGAGGCCCTGGCCGATCAGTCAGGGACCCTTGGCCGGCATTGGCCGGCCACGGCCAAAGGCCCTGGCCGAGGGAACATGACCATGCCGAGAAGCCCTACGGTGCCGGCGGTTTTGGCCCCGGCCACCTGCAAGGCAAGCCCATACGGGGCCGACGGCAGTTCTCTGCGGCAAATTCTCCTGCAGAAGGGGAGCGCCTGGATCCATACGGGAGCCGGCGACGATGGCTTGCAGAAAATTCTCCTCAAGGGGGATCCGGCCTTGGCACGGCTACGGCTCAACCCCGACAATGGTAAGGGATTGCCGAGTATTTCGCTAGTATCATAAGGGTACTAGGTTGAAACATACATTCTGCAAAATACATTTGCAAAATGCTTTTGAAAAACACTTTTTCAAAATACGTTTTCAAAATCGCTTTTTCCGCTGCAAGTACTATAAGAGTACTATCGTTTGATATGTGAGGGGGAAATATTGAAAGTTGTTCTAGATGGTGATTGGAATCGTAGAGACCTTTCCAATTCTAGAGCAACATCTTCAATATTTTTCGAAAGTAACTTATCAAATGTAAAAATATCATTCCAAGTGGGATATTCCAAGTGGGAGTGATATCTATGTATAAGAATTTTATGCAATGATTTTTGATCGAACCTTCGGTTTTGTGTCTTTGCAGCATTTTAAAGTTAAAATGTCTTCCGCTTCAAAGAACATCGTCGCTGAGTTAAACAAAGGTGAAAAACTCAACGGCGATAATTACAAAGTATGGTCCATCAAGATACAATATGTTGTAGAGGAGCAAGAAGTGCTCGAAACTCTGAAGAACATAATGATTGAACCAGAGTTGGGCACTACGGCCCAACACAGAAGAGACAAGAAAGCTTTTGATGCTTGGTCTCGGAAGAACAAGATTGCTCGCATTACGTTATTGTCCAGTATGGCCGATGACATAATGCGCATCTTCCGAGAGCATGACCTAGCCATGGACATATGGTCCAAGCTTGAAGAGAAGTTTGGTGGCACCTCGGTGTCCAAACTTCGTTCTTTAACTATAAGATTTGATTCATACAAGAAACTTCCAGATCATTCCATGTGGAAACATCTGCGACATATGGCGAATCTAATCTCAGAGTTAAAGGATGCAGGTCATGTGCTCACTGATGAGCAACAAATCCACGCAGTCATTTGTTCACTACCAAATGGGTGGGACCAAATGAAGATGCATCTCACTCATAATGAGAGCATCAAGAACTTCAGCGATGTTTCTAAGCACCTCGAGTTAGAGGAAGAGCGGCTTGCGGCTGCCAAGCCAAGTGCAGAAGTGCACATGGTTGCTAGTTCCTCACACGGGGGGAAAGAAACGGAAAAATCGTTCGAGGTATACTAATGAACGTAATAAGCAACCTGAGTCTACCAAGAAACCCCAACATAAGGGTGGGCATAAGAAATGGCACAAGAAGAAAGACTTGAAAAGGATCAAGTGCTTCAAGTGCAACAAGTTAGGTCACTATGCCCGTTCTTGTACGGATGAAGGTGACAAGGTAACTTGTAATGCTAGTTACATATGTGTTTCTAGTTCAATATTTCTTGTAGAATCTAATCCATTTTGGATAATTGATTCAGGTGCCACCGACCACATAGCAAGGGACAGACGGTCCTTTGTGGAGTATCACCGGATACCCCAAGGAACAAAGTGGATATATGTAGGAAACAACACACGTGTTGAAGTGAAAGGCGTTGGGACTTGCAAGCTCGTCTTGGACAACGGCCACACTATCTTACTACATGATGTCCTCTTCGCTCCAGATATTCGAAGGAATATTATGTCTGTGGTCGTTTTAATGGGTCTTGGTTATAGTTGGGTTTTTCATGATTGTAAAGTTGACTTGTTTTGTAATAATTCTTTAATTGGTACTGGGTATGTTTTCAAAGGATTTATTGTATTAAATACAATGTATGACTCCTCATTTTGTAATGAAAATTTCCTTGTTGCAAATTCTTCGACTTATGCGTCAGATATAATTTGTTGGCACGCAAGGCTTGGTCACATTGGACCAACGCGTATGGATAGACTTGCCAAACGTGGCCTTCTATCCAATGTTTCAAAGGTCGATATGTCGACCTGCGAACATTGCCTTGTAGGGAAATCTTGTCGCAAGCCGTTTGGAACCGGCACAAGGGCCGAGGTTCCATTACAGCTCATCCATTCAGACATATGTGGTCCGATGAATGTCAAGACAAGACGCGAGAAGTCCTATTTCATCACTTTTATTGATGACTTCACCCGATTCGGACATATCTATTTGATATCCCACAAAAGTGAAGCATTAACCTGCTTTAAAAACTATGTGAGTTTAGTGGAGAATCAATTAGATCGCAAGATTAAGGTCTTGCGAACCGATAGGGACGGTGAATATCAATCGACAAGTTTTAAAGAACTTTGTGATGAAAAGGGCATAGTTCATCAGGTAACTATGCTTTATACTCCGCAACAAAATGGTGTTGCAGAAAGGAGGAATAGGACTTTAATGGAAATGGTCCGTTCAATGATGGCGCAAGCTAACTTGCCAATCACCTTTTGGGATGATGCATTATTGACGGCCGCTTTCATCTTGAACCGCGTACCCTCGAAATCAGTTAGCTCCACTCCTTACGAGTTGTGGAACCAAAGGTCTCCTGACTTAAACATTTTGAAACCTTGGGGGTGTGCATCCTATGCACATATTTCCTCCCATAAGTATGGCAAACTTGGGCCACGAGGAAGGAAATGTATCTTTATACGATACACAGAAAACTCCAAAGGTTATGTTTTCATTGGTCAGGAAGACAATGGAGGTCTAATTGAATTTGAGTCGAGGGATGTCACTTTCTTGGAAAACGAGTTTCCAAGACATGGCGAGATAAGTCAGGACTTATCTCTATTTGAGATTAATGATCAAGAAGGATTACCTCATTCGAGTGGGATAATTCTTGGTGAAGACGAAAATACGTTTCTATCTTCACCAATGGATGATACGAATGATGCTGATCCTATTCCATACGGGAATAATGATCCAAGTGGGAGCAATTCTAACGACATTCCAAGTGGGAGTGATATTAGAATTGATCTAAATTCAAGTCAACAAGTACGTGAAGAATCTCAAATACGACGTAGTAGTCGTACAAGGTTAGCTCCTCTAAGATTTGAGGATGAATTTCCGCAAACCTTTATGACTTTACTACAAGTAGATGACGAGCCTGCTACTTTCAAACAGGCCGTATCATGCCCTGCAAAAGACAAATGGATGGAAGCGATGGAGGAGGAGTTAGAATCCATGAAAGTTAACCAAGTCTGGGACTTGGTTGATTTACCCAGAGGACGTAGAGCTATTGGGAACAAATGGGTTCTCAAGATCAAGCATAAGGCTGATGTCTCTATAGACAGATATAAAGCTCGCCTTGTCGCGAAAGGTTTTACGCAACAGGAAGGGATAAACTACAAAGAGACCTTCTCACCTGTTGTTCGTTTTACCTCGATTCGCTTGATTCTGGCTATGGTAGCTTGCTTAGACCTCGAATTACATCAGATGGATGTAAAGGCTGCCTTTCTCAATGGAGAATTGGACGAGGAGATCTATATGGAACAACCAACAGGGTTTGTAAAAGAAGGAAACAAACATAAGGTTTGTAAACTTCGTAAGTCCATATATGGTCTTAAACAATCCTCGAGGCAATGGTATATACGATTTCAAGAAGTTGTCTTATCAAATGGTTTTTCCATGCTTGATGAAGATAGCTGTGTATATATCAAGAGGATTAAAAGCAAGTATGTTATTATGTCTCTATATGTAGATGACATTTTAATAGCCGGAAATGACAAGGGCTTTGTGATGGATATCAAGGCTTGGCTTTCATCAGTTTTTGAGATGAAAGACATGGGAGAAGCAGCATATATCCTTGGAGTTAAGATTTCAAGGAATCGTTCGAAGAAAGTTCTTTCTCTTTCACAAGAGACTTATATAAAGAAGGTTCTAGAACGTTTTAATATGCAGGACTGCAAGTTCATTGATACTCCTATAAGCAAATGCGATAATTTATGTCTGAAATCGTGTCCAAAGAACCAAAAGGAAAAGGAAATTATGGAAAAAGTTCCATATTCCAGTGCAGTTGGTAGTCTTATGTAAGCTATGATGTGTACAAGACCGGACATTTGTTTTGCCGTTGGAATGGTAAGTCGTTACCAATCCAATCCAGGGCAAGTACACTGGAAAGCGGTTAAGAGGATAATGCGGTATCTTAAAGGAACTGCGGACTATGCTTTATGCTATCAAGGAGATGCATTGAGGCTCGAAGGCTATACTGATGCTGATTGGGCGGGTGATCTCGATGAGCGACGATCGACCTCAGGATATGTTTTTCTACTCGGATCTGGTGCTATAACCTGGAGTAGCAAGAAACAATCCTGCATCGCACTTTCAACTATGGAAGCCAAGTTTGTAGCATTTAGCATGGCAGTTCAAGAGGTTGTTTGGCTTAGAAAATTCTTAGACATGCTAATTGATGCAAGTGACTCAGGTGCTATACCAATACACAGTGACAGTCAAGCATCTATAGCCTATGTCAAAGATCCGAAATTCCATTGTAAGACCAAACACATTTATATCCGATACAAATTTGCAAAAGACTATGATAAGACCAAGAAGGTAGACATAAGGTACATATCTACGCATGAGATGATAGCGGATCCGCTTACGAAGGCGATCCCCAGAGATGTGTTTTACAAACACTTATCATCTCAAGGATTGCGTAAGAGCTGAGTTGTACCAATGTAAATTCCCATGTCTGTAAAAGATCAAATTTAATAAAAGAATAAGTTCTTTTTAACATTGCATATGAGTTTCTAGAAAATGTTTGTGTACATTTTAAAATCTCAGCTATATTTTCTAGTATGTCGGACAGATTGAGGTTGACTCTCTCACATGAGCAACCGCCTTTATTATATCAGACGGATAAAATAAAGATGAGACCTGTTTAAAGTTAAAATCGTCTGACGGATGATTTAGAGTCATGACTTAAACAAAATGGTCGTATGAAAGATCTGCATCATATGGATGCTTACAAAAGATCTAAGAGGATTCTTAAATCCTATCTGTCTTATGCGGGATGTGGGTCTAGAAGATTATTTGAGTAGTAAAAGGGACTCAAAATCAGAAATTGTGGTGTCTGATCATCATCCTTACAACATCATTAAGACATACGTTCCCTGGGAAAGGAGTGATGTTGTAATACGTATTCATACTACGTATGCATTTTGACCATTGGGTTAGAATAGTAATTGTGTTTACTATTATGTGAGACTCAAAGACCACATGGGTCTTAACTCGTTACCCTCATGGACTCTAATTGGTTCCTTTAGATTTGACTGGGTGATTGCTATCTTAGCATGTTGCTTATGGACTATGGTCAATTCGGTCCGGCGGGGCATGTTAGAAAAGCAAGTCAAGTCAAGATCGAAAGGATCTCTAGAAGAGGAATATTAATTTCATATTCACATTTGGACTTTAGAGATTCAAAGCTGGCCAGCCAATTGTAATCCAGATGGGATTCAATTGTTGAATATAAAGTATAAGAAATGTGAAGAAATAATCTAGGGTAAAGCATGCGTTAATCTACTCAACTTTGCACCTCGAGGAGTGTTGTGTATCTCTAACAAGTGCACAACAGCGGACTCTATGCGCATGACGGTCACACGGCCTATTTCTCGGTATGATAAACAGAAGAGCTAAAGGAAAAGATGTTTCCTTACAATCCCCTCTAGTGTGAGTGTGAGATGTTGGATATGGACGACATGAATACACCCATGAGGGGATGTATGAGGGTATACGGACCTCAGATGTCGTGTGCATGAAAGCGTGCACGAAGGGAACCTTTCCTCGTGTGAAAAGGACCACTCGATAAGGGGAAAAAGTCACTTTATAAGTGGAAAAAGTCACTTGATAAGTGGATGAAGAAGAGGATAAGTAAATGTGCTAATATAGGCTAATAAGCTTATATTTAGTTATTTCCTACAATAACTACCCCTAAAGCCTATAAATAGGACCCAAGGGTAAGGCATTTACACCATTCCATTCATGCCATAAGTTTGCATAAGGCAACTTATGTTCTTCTTCTCCCTTCCATTAAAATCCTCTTCTAAATAGAGATTTAGGCGGTGAAACGCTGCTTCGATCCTCCGTGATGAAGTACCGACCGTTGTGGCGAATCCGAGGGTGAAGTTCAGAGACTACGGCGCAGCATACACGAACGTAAGTCTATGTTATTATTCGATCCTAACGTCGTTGTTTTGACAGGATCCTTCACCGGTGACGCTCCCCTCCTCGGTGCTCCCGTGCCTCCCGCTCAATCTCGCCAAAGGAAGGATAAGTGGCCTTGGGGCGGCCACTCGCCTTCCTGCTCTGGGCAGCTCTTGGGGGACTATAAGCGGTCCTTGGGCACTTTTAGATTGGTCGAGGCCGACCTACCGTGGTCTGGGGAGGGGTTATCAGTCCTCGCTTCCCTGTGGGACTGAAGGAGTCCGTCTTCTCGAATTGCGGGGTCGCGGCTCGGCTAGCTGAGAACTCTAGTCTGCCCCGGATCAATCTGTGCTGGATGAGGTGAGAGGCGATAGGCTTGCGGCCTTTGTGATACAGGCTGGCCAGCAGGTACGGTCTCTTGTGGCAGCGCACTTCATCCTGTGTAGGTGACTCTGATTTATGTTTTTCCTTTGGCGTAGTTGTCCTCGGTCGGCCTTTCGATGAGGCGTCAATTTGTGGCGCTTTCGGACGCAGGGGGGCAGATCTTGCCTAGAAGCCGACATCGGGGAGGGTGTCGAAGAGGCGGCCCTGGAGGTCGAGGCACGCGCGAGGTCGTTGGAGACCCGAATTGCCGAGCTCTCGACCAACCTAGAGAGGTCGGACGTGGAGAGGGCTTTAGCGCTGGCCGCGAGATCGAAGGCTGAGGAGAGGATCGCCGAGCTGGAGAAGGCCGCCGAGATAAGAGAATTTGGGGGTCCGACGTAGTGGACCAAGGTCAAGGATCTTGAAGAGCTGCTGGGGTTGGTGGAGGAGAGGGCGTGCGTTCTCTTGGCCAAGCTTGACAAAAACACTCGGGAGAGTGAGAAGGAGAGGGCGGAGCACCTGCGCCAGATCACCACCCTCGAGGCCCAGATCAAGGAGCTGGAGGCGGTGGACCCTGCTCAGGTTTCCAAGGAGGTCGTGGATGAGTATGCCACGACCTTCGTTGTTGCGGAGATGTATGAGGCATTTGAAAGGGGGGTTTTCCGTTGCCGGAACGAAATCCAGCGAAGATTCCCACATTTAGGGATTTCATTTGAGGAGCTTCAGATGAATTTCGAGGGCGAGGAGGAGGTTGATGTCAACCATCCTGAGGGTGTTAATCAGCCGGAGGGTGCTCCCGCGGTTGCCTCGGATGTCCAGGAGGGAGCAGGGGCCTAGACTGTTTGTGTTCTTTTCCTCTTTTCGTTTGTCATTTTGTACATGACTTTGGCATTTCGTCGAGGTTTCTGTAATATACAAGTTTACGCCTATGAGTTTGTTTGAAAAAACCCCTTTTAGTGTTGGGGTGATATGCCCCTCCTGCAATCCTGGTTGGGATGTTTGAGTAGCCGGGCTTAGGGGAATCGTATCGACTGGTTTGATGATCGGTCCATTGGGGGAGTTGCCCCCAGCTTCACGGTCGATTGGGTCGTTGGGCCACCTGGGGGAGCTGTCCCCAGGCATACGGTCGAACGGGTGATCGTCTTGCTGGGGGGTTTCCCTCAGCCTTACGGTCGAACAGGTGATCGGCCTGCTGGGGGAGTTACCCTCAGCCTTACAGTCGAACGGGTCGGTCGGCCAGCTCGGGGAGCTAACCCCAGGCTTACATTCGATCGACTGGTCGGCCTGCTGGGGGAGTTGCCCCCAGCCTTATGGTCGAACAGGTAATCAGCCTACTAGGGGAGTTGCCCCCAGCCTTACGGTCGAACGGGTCGGTCGACCAGATGGGGAAGCTACCCCAGGCTTACGGTCAATCGACTGATCGACCTGCTAGGGGAGTTGCCCCCAGCCTTACGATCGAACAAGCGATCGGCTTGCTGGGGGAGTTGCCCCCAGCCTTACGGTCGAACAGGTCAGTTGGCCAGCTGGGGGAGCTACCCACATGCTTACGGTCGATCGACTGATCGACCTGGTGGGGGAGTTGCCCTAGCCTTACGGTCGAACAAGTGATCGACCTGCTGGAGGAGTTGCCCCAGCCCTACGGTCGAACAGGTGGTCGGCATGCTGGGGGAGTTGCCCCCAGCCCTACGGTCGAACAGATGGTCCGCCTGCGGAGGGAGTTGCCCCAGCCTTATGGTTGATCGAGTGATTGGCCTGCCGGGGGAGTTTTCCCTCGCTTGGCCTATGGTCCGAGGGACGACTAGGTGCAGAGAGAGCTCTTCATTCAAGATTGTTTTCTCCTTTCTGTACATTCATCTAGATTGAGGGGGGCGTAGTATACATTCACTGGTAGTACTTGCGCAGGTGCTCTGCGTTCCAGGTGTGAGTCAGCGCCTTCCCTTCTAGAGTAGAGAGTCGGTATGTGGCAGTGCCGAGGACCTCGGTGACCTTATCGGGTCCTTCCCATTTAGCAGCGAGCTTCCCTTTGCGGGCGACCTCCGGGTTAAAGATTACTTTCCTGAGGACCAGATCTCCCTGGTGGAAACTTCTTCCTTTGACCCGGGAGTTGTAGTAGCGGGCCACCCGCTGTTTTTGTCGGACGATCGAGGCCAGGGCTTGGCTTCGCCGTTCGTCCGCGAGCTCTAGGTTGAGCTCCAAGCCTTCCGAGTTCCTTTCTTCGTCGAAATGCCTGAGGCGGAGGGACTCCTCGCCTACCTCGACGGGCACAACTGCTTCAGCCGTAGGAGAGCATGAAGGGAGTCTCTCCCGTGGTTTCCTTATGGGTTGTCTGATATGACCAGAGTATCCCAGGAAGTTCCTCCGGCCATTTTCCCTGTGCTTCCCTCACTTTCTTGCGAAGTGGTTCGATGATGCATTTGTTAGCGGCTTTGGCCATCCCATTAGTCTTGGGGTGTGCTATAGAGGCAAACAAAAGCTTGATCTTTCACTGTGTGCAGAAATCTTTGAACCCCGCGGGATCGAACTGCTTCCCGTTATCAGTGACGATGGATCGAGGTATCCCGAATTTGGAGATGATGTAGTTTCACACGAAGCTCTTCGCATTCTTCCAGGTAATGGTGACCAGCGGCTCAGCCTCGATCCATTTGGTGAAATAGTCCACCGACACAATCAGGAATTTCCTCTGTCCTTTTGCGCAGGCGAAGGGGCCGAGGATGTCCAGCCCCCACTTGGCAAAGGGGATGTGGGTGATTATCGGTACGAGTTCCGCTCGGGGAGATATGCCGAGCTTGGCGAACCGTTGGCATTCTAATCACTTTCGAACGTACTCGGTCGAGTCGCTGACCAAGGTCAGCCAGTATTATCCTTGCATTAAGATTTTCATGGCGACCGTCTTGCCCCCATGGTGGTAGCCCTTTGTGGACCTCCTGGATGACGTAGTCGGCTTCCTGCGGTCCGAGGCACTTGAGGTAGGGGAGAACATCGGTTTTCGTCCAGCGCCTTCTGTACAACATTCCCTCGTGGAGTACGTACCGAAGGGCTCTTCACTCCAGCATCCAACTCTCCTCTTGGTCCGTTGGGACTTTACCAGCGGATAGGTACAGAACGATTGGGTCCATCCAGGTGGGCTCTGCATCGATGCTCATCAGCTCTTTTTCCTCCGTACTGGAGGTTCAGAGGCTGTCGATGTAGATAGCACGACCCAACTCCTTAATAGAAGATGAAGCCAGTTTTGACAAAGCGTCTGCACAGGCATTTTCCGACAGCAGTAGGTGGAGGGTCTCGACGTGTTTGAACCTGGACATCTCAGTTTGGCCGAGGCTAGGTAACATTGCATCGCTTCTTCTCGAGCCACATAATCTCCTTGCAGCTGGTTGATGATGAGTTTGAAATCGCTAAGGAGGCGTATGGAGTCTGCCCCCAGCGCCCGGGCTAGCTTCAGGCCATTGATGGCGGCCTCGTACTCGGCCACGTTGTTGGTGGCCGGGAATTCGAATCGGAGTGCATACTCGACGGTGTTCCCGTCGGGGGACCAGATGACGATGTCGGCCCCGCTCCCCGCTTGGGTTGTCGAACCATCTATGTGAACCACCCATGCATCTTTGTCCCATGGTTGGTCGGTGAGAATGACGTTAGCCAAAAGGAAAGACAAAGGTTGATGCGTTACCATGTTCGGGCTCGTCTCCTCGGGGAGCACTCCCCCGTTAACGGTACATTCGGCGATGAAGTCCGCCAGTGCCTACCCCTTAATGGCTGTCCACGACTTATATCTGAGGTCGAATTCGCTCAGCTTTACCCCCCAATTCAACATCCTTCCCATCCGATCGAACCTCTTAAGGTTTTGCTCGAGCTGGGAGTCGGTTATGACCAGGATCGTGTGGGCTTGGAATTAGGGGCAGAGTCGTCGCACCGAAAGCACAAGGTCGTAGGCCAGTTTCTCCATGGGGGTGTATCGTTCCTCCGCATCTCTCAGGATCCGGCTGTATAGTACACCGGTTTTTACACCCCGGCGTCTTCCCTGATTAGCACCGAGCTCACTGCTTCTCCGGTACCGGCTAAGTAAAGGCTCAGAGGTTCTCCTTCCCTAGGTTTGGAGAGGAGTGGAGGACTGCAGAGGTATTCCTATAGCTCGGCGAACGCTCGGGCTCAGCTCTCATCCCATTCCACGGCCTTCCTCCTCTCGTCGGGCTCAGCGAGGGCCTTTCTCAGTGTACTGAAGAAGGGGAGAGATGTCTCTGTGGATTTGGACAAAAAGCGTCCTAGGGCAGCGATCCGCCCATTCAGCCTTTGCATCTCCTTGATCGTCGTCGTCTCCCTCATGTTGAACAGAGCCTCGATCTTGTCGGGGTTGACTTCAATGCCATAGTTGGTGATCATGAAGCCTAGGAATTTCCCAGATCTCACCCCAAACGTACACTTCGTGGGGTTGATTTTGATGTTGTGCTTCCGTAGCTACTCGAAAGTCTCTCGGAGGTCGGTGATATGGTCGACGAGGTCCCGGGACTTGACTAGCATGTCGTCCACGTAGACCTCGAGGTTCCTTCCTATCTGGGAATCGAAAACCTTGTTGACCATCCTTTGGTAGGTCGCCCCCGCATTCTTCAGGCCGAAAGGACATCTTCTTGTAGCAGAAGGTCCCCGGTCGGTGATAAATGACGTCTTCTCCTCGTCCTCCGGGTCCATTTGAACCTGGTTGTACCCAGAATAGGCGTCCATGAAGCTGAGCATCTTGTAGCCCGAGGTGTTGTCCACGAGATGGTCAATGCGGGGTATCGGGTAGTTGTCTTTGGGACTTGCCTTGTTGAGATCGGTGAAGTCCACACACATTTGCCACTTGCCGCTAGACTTCTTCACCATCACGACGTTGGCCAGCCATTTTGGGTACCAGACTTCTCGGATGAAGCTTGCTTCGAGCAGGCACTCCACTTCCTCGAATGCGGCCCTCATCTTCTCGCCACCTAAGTTTCTCTTCTTCTGCCTAACCAGTTTAAAATTGGGGTCGGCACGTAACTGGGGGTGATTACTCGTGGGTCCACGCCCGGCATGTCGTCAGGCGACCAGGTGAAGCTGTCCAGGTTGGCTTCCAAGCATCCGATCAAGTCACCCCTTAAGATCGGGTCGAGTTCTGATCTGATGGAGAGGAACCTACCACCTATGTCTGTGACGGAAATAAGTTCTGGCTCTTCAACGGGAGCGGGTCTTGAGTTACCCGGGTCGTTTCTTTGGTCGAGAAGGTCAATCGGGTTGCACTGCTTCACATCGTGCTCCTCGCCGGTCAGTTGGTAGCAGATCTTAGGCTTTGCCGTGTCGCCTCTAATCTTTTCAATTCCTCTAGGGGTCCGGAACTTGACCATTTGGTGGAGGGTTGAGACCACGGCCACGGCTGCGTTGAGGAGCGGACGACCGATGATCCCATTGTATGCTGACCCGATCCTCATGGCTACGAACTCTACTGTCAGAGTGGTCAAGTTGGGCAGCTTCCTGAGCGTGATGGGGAGGTAGACTATCCCTACGATGGGTGCGGAGTGGCCCGTGAAGCCTACCACGGGCCCAGAGCAAGGCTCCAGGTCTTCAGCCCGCAGCCTCATCCTCTCCAAGGTTGACATGAATAGGATGTCGTATGAGCTTTCGGTGTCGACGAGCAGTCACCGGTCCAAGGCGGTGTCAATGACGGTCGAGACAACTAGAGCTTCATCGTGCATCAGTTTCACCTCCTTCAGGTCCTCTTCGGAGAAGTAGATGGGCTGGGGGTAGCCCTTGGCTCCTTCTCGATCTATCTCCATGGACTCTGCCCACCGTGCGTCCGGCTCCTCGACTCGGGACGTTCACTGGGTAGTCGCGGCTTTGCCCATGCATTTGTTGATTGGCCCTGACATTAACGTTGCCGCCGCCGTACTTCTGTGCCTAGAGGTGCGTGGCCGTGTCATCTTGGGTGTGGTTGTTTTTGACGTGGGCATTGTTGCATTCCACAGACGGCACGAGATGTTTCAGGGTGTTTTCTCACCACGGGTTGGTTGACTGGAGGGCCAGAGGTCAACGCAAT
The DNA here is from genome assembly GCA_030789695.1 of Scilla litardierei. Classification (NCBI taxonomy): domain Eukaryota; kingdom Viridiplantae; phylum Streptophyta; class Magnoliopsida; order Asparagales; family Asparagaceae; genus Scilla; species Scilla litardierei. The sequence goes on from CM061132.1 coordinate 65,601,834, forward strand.
CACGTGGGACACGTGCGGCCCCCGGGAACAGGAAGTGGCTCGTTCAGCTTGGTGAAGAGCGTGCGGGTCTGAGCGTCGACGTGCCGAAGGGAGTCCTCGGCCAAGCGACAACCTCTGTACGGGTGGAGATGAACGTGCTCGGGAGCAAGCGTGTTCGGCTCCGAGCTGATAGGGCGCCGAAGGGTAGCTTCGGTGCAGCTAGATCTCCTTGACCTGAACAGACGAGAAAGCTCGTCAGGGGGGTCGGACCTTGGTTCTGACTAAGTCCACTCCGATGCCTAAGTCAGAGCAGATCCGAAGGATGCTCGGCGGGATCGGTATGGCTCGCAGAGAGGCCGATACGCGATTCCCCGGGCCGAGCTATGGAGGAGGATTAATAAGGTGGGAGACAAGGTCGTTCAAGAAGAATACCTCGTAGTTTAGTATCCAGAAAGAGGTCCTTTCCATGTTGTTGAGTTGCTTTATAGGAATTTTCCCCGGTCACGTCCCCTCAACGTCCCCCTATTTCGTCCCGATGATTCGCCACTTTGATGATGCCTTCATGGGTCATGAAGGTGGGCGTAATGGGGCTCTTTAATGACGATTAAGGGGGCGCGATTTAAGGGGAGTGGTTAACTCCCGCTGGTGTGGGTCAGCGGCGACATTCGTATCGGTCTGAGACCGGCCTGACTCCGAGTCTTCATGGGGGCCTCGTTCTTCCTAGGCCCGTAGGTTCGCGACACAGGCTTGGCCCGTTCAGTCTTGGCCCATTTCGGAATGGTCGTATCACATGGTGTTTTCTCACCACGGGTATTGATGAAAGAAAGTCAGAAGGGCGCAGCTGCGTGGCAGACAGGGACGACCTTTGGGCGTCGACCGAGCAAACTCAGAGAAGAGCGAGCTCCGGGGCGAGCAGCGGATGCCAAACATAGCTTCGGCAAAACGATCTCTCCAGCGATCTACAAGACAAGAAGCTCATCAGGGGATTCGAATCTGGGTTTTGACCAAATCTCCTCTGACGCTTAAGTCAAGTCGTGATAGAGGAATGCTCGGTGGAACTGATTCTGACCTGTTAGGAGGTCGTTCACTAATTCTCGGGCCGAGCTATACAGAAGAAGAAATATATTTGGTGGAGCAGATACTAAAAGTATAGGAGTACCTGAGTATCAGATATCGGAGATTCGTCCTTTGGCTATCTCTCCGTTGGGATATTTGTAGGCAAGCGTTTTGTCAATGCTCTCCTCCCGTGGCGCCCGTGCATTCATGTCGTCTATTGCCTCACTGCCGTGATGTCTGTACTGATGTCGAGGTATTGTGCAAGAAGGGGATGCTTACATAAACACCTTTGTTAGGGATGTGATCACTTCATGTGATTATATTAGGAAATCAAACTCTTCTTGGGTTTGGTTTCCGAATGTTTAGGTCTCCGCACACATGTGCTTGATTGCATGGGTATTATGCTTGATTGTTGATATTCTTTACATACCCATCTATTGTGTGCTTTTTCATGCTTTAGAAAATATTTTCAATTTTTTTTTGAAAATGATATCTAGGGGGAATCTATGTCATATATGCAATTTTTATCCATGTATATGACATAGGGGGTGAGATTTTATGCTATATGTATTTTTGAAATTATTTTGAAGCATAATTTCATCCTTTGATGATTTTGTGATATTTCCAAACATTGTTGGATATTGTTTCAATTTCATCTTGACATTTTTTATTCTTAGTATGATTATTTTTCTAAAACAATGTCATATATCAATTTCCTTGCTTTATTTTTTTATATCAATGGATTGATACAATTTTGGTCCATGTCTCTAATTTGTAGTTGGTTCATAAAGTCAATTTTTTTGACCTATTCTATGATCTAGGAAGAGCATGACATAACGAATTGATACCCACTTTATAATTTTCATTTGGTATCAAACACTCAATCTCATGTCTATAGTCATGTATTAATTCTTAAATCAAGGGGAGAGACTTTCATATCTACCTTTTTGACATTGGGGGGGGGGGGGGGGGAGAGAGAGGTGATTATATAAAAATATATGCTTGCTTGGATTTACTATTGGTATTTAATTAAGTATTGTTTTTACATATGGCCTATTATATGCATTATGTCTTTATTTGATTTTTCAATTAGTATTTCAATTGGTATAATTGGTATGAATATAAGTACAAGGAGCATTAGTATGATTTTAATGTCTATTTTTACATGTTGGGTGTCATCATCAAAAACAGGGAGACTGTTGGATATTGGCCATTAAGCCCAATATAGTTTTGATGATGATCACCACATTATGTGGTACTAATGTCTCAAAGTGTTTAGTCTTAAATAATTTACATTGATTATATCTTGAGGGAGACAAACCATTTGGTGATGGGATGATGGACTCAAGGCATGGAGCATTGGAACATTGAAGCCATGAAGAATCAAGAAGCTTATTGTAATTTTCTATTTGATTCTTTATGTATTTTGCTCTTTATATTGTAGAATACATGTATGCCTTGATTAGATGGTCACACACATACACATTCATGTCAGTTACCATCTTAGTAAACCATAGATGACATCTAGAATCCATCACAATAGGTTCAATGGCCAAAACACTCTAGATTGTATTTTTGGACCAGGATCAGATATCTGGAATAGAGTCACCAGACGTCTGGCATGTCTGACATTTACTTTACCAGACACGGCCATCTATTAGCCATCTGAAGTTCATGTACCAGACATCTGAATAGTTTCTCAAATGTCTGGTTATTAAACTTCATTCTGGTTAAAGTGGGTTCAATTTTTCGAGAGATCTCTCTCTCCTCACCCACTTGTGTCTAGCCGTCTGAAGAATGCTTATCAGATGACTGAACAATGCATCGGCCATCTGATTAGTGTTCTTCAGACGTCTGATTGCGTGGAGTTGATTCTTTAGTTTGTTTCATGACTAACTCACTTTCATCCGTCTGATGAAGGATGATCAGACGTTTGAACAGTTGATCAGCCGTCTGGGAACCCTTCTTCAAACATCTGATGATGTGAAAATTTTGTCCATTTATAACCGTTAGACTGCAGATTTTGTGGGTTGGTTTCTTGGTTTTGTGCATTTTTGAGAGGGTATTTAAGCACGAATGTGAGGGAGTTTTTGGTACCCATACACATACACAAAGAGAATTATTTTGTGAGCCAAAACTAAGAGAAAAGCTTCATCCCTCTAGAGCTTCTTTATTTGGTGCATTCACTTCAAAGCTAAGGGAAGTTCATAAGTGCATAAAGCTGAATCTATAGCTTGAACAACCACTTTTCATTGCCTCTGCACTTCATGTTAGTAAGTTCATTTAACCAAGGCAATAGGAAGGGTGTATTTCTTATTTGTTTCATTTTAAAACCTACCTTCTGGGTTGTGGAAGGGTTCTCTCTGGAATGAGAGGTGATACCCTTAGAATATGGTTTGCAATCTTGAAAAAGATTGTGTATGCTACCTTGGAAAAGATATGCTCTTGGAAAAGAGTCTGTGGCACTTGAAAAAGTATGAGTTGTATTGGGTTTCCTTGGAAAATGCTTAGTGGAAAAATCCACAAGACTCTGTAAAGAATGTGGCACTGGAGTAAGAAATTACCAAACCAGGACCCATTGTGTGTTTGCGATTGTGTTCTGATTGTGTTATCTCTTTTGTGGGTTTGGTAATTGTCTTGCTTTTAATTATTCCGCAATGTAAGAATTTGTAAATTATCTTTAAATTACCATTATAATATTCACCCCCTCTAGTGTATGTATATCCTACAATGCCCATCCCCTTGTCGGCTGTCGGGAGTGCAAGTGAAATACAAGTCTAATCTAATTGAGTTCCTTTTTATTATATTTTACTCTAGTTTCCCAAAACCTCATATCTGGAATAACTCACCCACCTTGGGGTAGACTGAGACATTCCATGTTATCATAATACACACGATTACTCACTCAAATCATATGCGGCATGTCCTCTGCCTCAACATATGCACGACCATATCCACTGCTAAACATCATTTCATTTGCAACCATCATCACATCAATGTCATAACATATGCAATCATCATTACATCACAAAATATTATATGCATAAAGGAAACATCATGATCTTGGAATGAAATATGACATCATCATCATAGTGTCATCATATGCAGAAGAAAAGTAATCAGGGCTCAACATGATGTAAAACAGAAGCATCATAAATAGAACATCATCATCATAGTATAAGTCTAACATCCTAAACCTGGCAACATAACAAAAATATCATATGAATAAAGGAAGCATCATGATCTTGATGTAGAACATAAGCATAGTGTCATTACATTTGTAGAACATAAGCATAATGTCATGACATAAAGGAACATAAGCATGGTGTCATGGCATAAAGGAAACATTCTAAACATGGCATGAAATCTGGGTTCTCATAAGCCATTGTATATAAACTTATATACCATCATACTAATCTCAAGGAAAGGGAAGACCATTGCATTGCATTTAATCTCTAATAGCACAACATAGTGATTAATATTCACACCATGGACATTTATTTTTAAAGATAATTTTTAAAGATTAATATTCACAACATGGGGATTAGTATCACAACATGGTGATTAATATTCACAACATGGGTAAAACAATTTTAAAGATAATATTCATACATCCAAACTATGAATTTCTTACTTTATGCAATACATAGAGGGGGAGGGAGTGAGCTTCTTCTTCTACTTCTTTTCATCCTTTCTTCTAACTAAGTGTTACACCAAAAGAGAGAAGTGGTGGTGGTGGTGTGTTCGGCCAAGGAGGAGGAAGAGAGGGAAGAGGGTGGCCGGCCAAGGGAGGGAGATGGAGATAGGGGAGAGGAGCTAGCTTTCTTTCTTTTCCTTATTTTCTTTTCTTTTTCTTAATTTCTTTTCTTTTTTACTCTCTTTTATCATGCTTAAGGATCATGATTAAGGAAAGGGTGACAAGTGGAGGGATGACTCATCCTTAAGTGGGCTAAGTGGATGGCCATGTGTCATCCTAGTAAAATTAGGTTTATTTTTATTTTAAAATGTATAAAAATTTACATTTTTATGTTTATTTAAAATACAACTTACATTTAAAATGTATAAAAATACAACTTACATTTAAAATGTATAAAACTATGTTTTTATTTAAAATATGTAAATATGAGGTTTATTTGTTGAATCACAAAAATCATGGATAAATCCCAAAATCCAAAAAAAATACTTGTATGCTATAGGACTCAAATATGACCAAACATACATCGTATAATACATCATACATAAAAAACATGGGGGTTACAACAATAGTTGACTAATTTATACAAAGAGTCTGTAGTTCATATTCTGGCTGAGACTAATCTATCACAATACACTGATTAGTCAATTAATGACCAGCTAGTCGATAGGTACTTGTTCTGTAGTCAACTAGTCAATTAGGTGTTGTGTTTTCTAGAACCCAAATTTTTAGGATCTTTTTGGGTTCATTTGGAATTTTGGGTTTCACTTGTTATCTCGTTATCCTAATGGGTTTTATTACTTAAACCCATCATGAGAACTAAACTAAATCAAAATAATATGGCTAAATTTAGCTCTCAACCCATCCAAACCCTAACATAATCTCATTTGCCTTATCTTCTCCCAAAATAAAAAAAAACTCATCTCTTTCAATTCCTTGCTCTCCAAATTCGAATCATCACGAGATTCAAGTTTATTTGCTTAATGCTCTTAACTTTTAGATATAATTCCTTGATCTCTCTTTTGTTTTCTATCATTAGATTGCATTTTCATTACATTTCAAGCATCATCTACTTTGCATCATTTTGTTTGCATAATCTAGTATTGCATTAGTACACACACTGTTTCTCATTATGGGTAAGAGAACTAGAGCCCTATGAAAAAGAGGCGAACATCTTCATAACCGTCTTCTTCACAATCCACACAACCTAGTGCTTCACAATTACAATTTTTAAAAAATCCACAACTTGAAGCCACATTCCTCAAGAATTCAGAACTTGAAATATTACATGAGAGATTTTTGAAATTCAAGGACTTGGATGGTTATGCGATAAGACAAATTTTTGAGATCCAAGAATTAGTTAATCTATCCTCGGTTCAAAACACTTGCCCATGCTACCCTAGGCTAGTGTGCTATTTTATACCAATAAGACCTTAAGTACTTTTGAATTTTCTACTTTAGTTAAAAATGTGCACTTTGGTTTATTGCCTAGGTCAATAGGAAGCATTCTAGGCATCTCTTGCTAGGGAGTTACCCTTTGAGAGATAACAATGAATGATGAAAGCATTCGTGTTAACATGTTCCAAAGATGAATACCCTTAAGGCCTAGCTTGACAACAAGTGATCAGCTATTGCCAAAGGCTAGGATACTTGCTAGGGTCCTATCCTACAACATAATATAAAAATCTGGTAGATTTACCTACTTATATGAGAGCTTAGTTAAGTGTATATATGGTCTAACAGGCCAGATTAAAGTAAATTAGGATCGCATCATATTGACAGGTAAATCCTCCAACAATGAGTTGGATGCTGACGAGGATGCCTCCAGTGACATGGCGCTCCGTTAGCCGATGAGTGTGACCTAGGAAAGAACGGTCCCATGTCAGTGAGAACTAGGCCCAAGCTATTGGATCAAAGCCTGACCTTACTCTGAGCTATCTTAGTAGGTCTGTAACACAGGAAAGATCTTCAAGGGGGTCGGACCTGGGTTTCGACCCAAATCCCCTCTGATGCTGAAGTCAGTGGATGACTAGAAAAGGCTCGGGGCAGATAAATCCAACCTATTGGGAGGTCGTCTGATCACTATCTTGCCGAGCTATGTAGAAAATGTAAAATGGAATCAGATAACTGAGTGTCAGAGTTTTTAGTGTTGAGTATTGGTGTTTCATATCAATCTTATTTTTATGATGATCACAACATTATGTTGTTGCTAATGACTTTCTTGTTTTAGTCTCACAGTTTCATTCCTAGAATATCTTTCTTGGAGACTAATCACTTGGTGCAAGGATGGACATCAAGTGGAGAAGTGCCAAAGTTTGGACTCAAGGAGTGCCAAAGCTTGGAGATGATGGAGAGCTTCAAGGCATCAAGATTGAAGACTTAGACTCTAAGAAAAGCAATGTAATCCATGCAATATTTACTTTATTGCTTTCTCTCTCTTTTGAGTCTAGGTTAATGTAATGCCTTGATAGATGGTCTACTCATTCATGCATATGCATTTAGCCATCTTAGTGAGCCTTAGGATTATCTTAGAATCTAACCCAATAGGCTCATCTTGTCCAAAGACTCATTTGGAGTCTCTGGCTTTCCATCAGTCGCCTGCTGAAGGAAAAACAGTCGACTGGGTGATTTCCAGTCGCCTGTAGATCCTTCTACAGTCGCCTGATATGCACTGCTCAAGTCAACACATCAATTGACTCAAACTTGAGCTTTACGCACAGTCGACTGCTGCTCAGTTTACAGTCGCCTATAGATTTACAGTCACCTGTAGATTTACAGTCGCCTGTGAATTGGCCAACAGTCGTCTGAGTAGCGTAAGTGCAACTCCTACATCTCTCTGTCTTTTCTCCATCTTATACTGCAGACGACTGATGAAGGTAATACAGTCACCTGTATTATTGACATCAGTCGCCTGTATGCTTATCTGGAGAAAGAGTGCAGCTCTCTGTTTTATTCCATCCCCTACAGCAGTCGCCTGCTGAATGTTTTACATGCGCCTGTCCTGTTTTCAGTCGAATGTATTGTCTTCTTTAGTCGACTGTCCTGGCTCAGATTATAGCCGTTGGATATTTTCTAGCCGTTGATCAGTCGACTGTCTTATGATCATCAGTCGACTGTTCCTGTCGTTTTCGCCTAGTTTTTAGCCATTGCAGAATTGATCTTTTGGCTGTTTTCTTGGGTTTTGGGGTTTGATATAGGGTTCCTATATATATGGGTGTGCTGCCATCTCTTATACTTCTTGATGCTATTGAAAATCATAATAGATCTATAAGCCACTCTCAAGCTGTCTCAATTCCCTCTTTTGAGCTCTCTTTCCTCTTCATGCATTGAAGTCCAGCTCAAGGGAATTCCTCCAAGTGCTTTCAAGCAAATCTCAACACTTGGAGATCCTCTTTCATGCCTTGCATTCATTTATGAGTAAGTACATCTCAAGACATATGTAAGAGTATTTTTTTACTTTGTTATTTCATTGAAACCCTAGTTTTCTGTGTGAGAGCTAGTTACTCTCTGTGTGAGAGTATAACCTTCTGTGTGAGGGTTGGTTGAGATCTCTCTGTGTGAGAGCTTAAGTCTTTCTGTGTGAAAGCAAGGATTTTCTCTGTGTGAGAATCCTAAATCCTCTGTGTGAGAGTGAGGATTTCTCTGTGTGAGAATCCAAATCCTCTGTGTGAGGTATCTCTGTGTGAGATTGTATTCACTTCTCTGTGTGAGAATTATAGTGGATATTGGTGTGGCTGGACGTACCCAAGTTTGGGGAACCAGGGTAATTCTTGTGTTTACGTTTGGATTGATTGTGTTGATTAATTCCTCTTGCACTTATTATTCCGCATTTGCAAGCTTAATTTTAATTACACAATTTATTGCCATTACTCTATTCACCCCCTAGAGTGTTTGTTGTTAGTATTGCAAGGTAGACGGTCCTTACATTTAGTATTTCTTGAGAGAGAGACCCCAGTCATATCGCTGTTAAGGCTTCTTATAAGTGATGGTTCCTCTGAGTACCGTTAACTGATATCAGTCTCGCTGTTATGATGCGTCATTGTCCTTCCTTTGCGCTGTCACCCCTTAACAAGAGTATAACAACCAGCCATTTATTCCTGTCGTTACTAACCGTCTCCTTAATATTCGGGAGCTCAATATGTGGATGAGCTATCACTTTGACTGGGTAAGTAGCTAGCCTCCTATATGGGCCTCTTGGCTTTTCTATTTGAGTAAAATATTTTCTCTGTCACGTGGGCCGGCCCAATGTAGTTACAATGGTCCACATCTCTCAAGCTCAAAGAAGCAACGGTTGAGGTTGAGTGATTTGACGTCTAATTAATTGAGCATGGTAGTCAAGGCCGGAGATATACTATCATGGAGCCCGAGCCTCATGCCCCCACCATTTCAGCTCAACATCCCACGCCACCTGCACCTCAAGACACACACACCATCACCATCCATAATGATCTCCATGAAGAACCGCAAGACGTGGAGGAAATTGTAGAGCCGACACACTCCGTTGATAGGGACGAGGTGAGTGATGGCATCTTTCACTCAGATCTCATTAAGCCCGCACTACCGTCTCCTTCTAGTTCCGCTCTGCAGCTACCCCCACCTCCTCCAGAGTACATTCATCCATTACAGGGAAGTACTCATCCATACATCTCCATTTTTTTCGACTCATGTTTTTATAATTCCTTATCATATAGATTCAGATAGTCATCCTGGATTATTATCTTCCATTGCTAATTTTGACGACTCTTTGTGGCAGGCTCATTTGGACGGACACGTACGTCCAATTTGCATTGACACGTGGCACTCTCCACAGATTGAAGGACCATATATTGAGGAGTTGTGCCATATCATGATGCCTGGCCACACAGCTGCTGACATAGGGGACATGCTCGCTGAGGAGGTAATGAAGAGTTCACACAGCTGCATGCACCACTGAAAATCATCGATCCACCTTTTGATCAGGTGCCACCCTAGTAGTGTAATTATTTTATTCACTTTCTAGTTTAGCTTCTTAAAAATCTTGTCTCCTTTTGATAGCGGGAGGAGCGTATTAGGAATTAGAATTTCATAATAAATTTTTCATCTCTCAATCACCTCGCCTATCATCATTTTACCCCCTATGACCCCACTTATCTTCGGTCTTTTCACTAACCCCCCCATTACACTTGATCCCTTATTGCCCATTCCATTTGGTTTAGGGCTATGCCTCACGCTAGCTTGGAGGAGACTCTTTCCCGTGCACTCCGCCACTTTTCCATGGGTTTAACACTATCACATAGCATCCCCATTTTCACCACACCCACCCCCCTTGCATTTCTACCCCAATATCTTATATTCCTCTTGCATTGAGGACAATTCTTAGTTTTAGCTTGAGGGAGAGACGTTTCACTCCTAGCTTGTGGGAGGACTCCACACTTTTTCGCTTATTGTTCACCGATTCCACACTTTTTCGTTTATTTTTCCCCATTTTTTCCATTTCACTTTCTTTCCATTTTCGCCATAGAAATCGAAAGAAATAATCCCTTGAGGAAAAACCACACTTGCATGCCATTCCACCTAGGTACTTGACTAGAGTTGCTCCGTACACTCACTCTCACTACCTTCTTGGCGAGACTTTTTCTCGTCTCACTTACGATCCCATTTTTAACTCTCTCTCCGTGAGTGAACACTTTATCTCCGTTTAATCCCCAATAGGATTGAATGGTTGTCTATTCAACTTTTGGCTCACACAAACATAGGTTTTGCCAATTGAGTAGAGTAGACCTTAGCTTGAAGGGCATTGGCCTTAGATATATCGTGATTCCCTCTAAAAGCGTGGTGGTTTGACATGTTCAAAAAAAGAAAAAAGAGAGAGAAAAATAAGTGCACTGTTCTTCCAGTCTTATCAAGTAGCCGGGTCCCCATGCCTGAATCACTAGAATTCACGCCGAAAGATGAAGATTTTGGGGGAGTGCACTAAGCAAATAAAATCGAACTTAGGCGATTCGGGAGAGTAGGTCCGAGGGATCCATTTTAACCCAACGCACTACACTCATCTGAGTCGAGAGTCGTTGACTGAAATCCCACAACACAAATCACTCAAGTTCCGTTCGAATAAAAAATTCATTAGAAGCATGTCTTCTACCACGGTTCAGTAGGAATTAGCTTATCTTAGGCCAATCCTAGAAAGTTGAGTCCCTATGACACAATTTTGGTTTCTACCTTTGCTTGTGTAAGACAACGGTCAAATTCTTCCAATCATAAGCCTATTAGGTGAATTTTTCGTGATTTGGTCTTCTCCACGGGGATACGAGTTAAACTTGAGATTTTTTTGGAGACCGACATTTTCAAGTCACACGTCATGCTTGGCAGCTAGAGTGCCGCATGTTAAGAGTAAACTCTAATTTCATTGCTTATGAGGTTTGCATGCACGATTGTTTTAGAGAGGGTAATCTTTAGATTTCCCTAGCAAATATCTCCCCACACTTCAAGTCTTGTCTTGCTCGGGATGAGCAAGAGTTTAGCTTGGGAGATTTTGTTAGACTCATTTTATACATTATTTTCTGCCAATGTCACCCTTTATTGTTCTCATTTATTCCATATCATTCTCGCTATTTCTCCCGTTTTTACACATTTTTATCCATTTGATTCGGTATGTATATTATGCATTTCAGGGAATTCATGCGTAAACGATGTCAATTTGTGATTTGTGGGGTTTGGGAGAGATAACGGTGAATATTAGCGAAAATCGGAGCTAAAGGAGGTAAGTTACAGGCCAAAGAGCAGACTGCACGACCGTGCGCGCACGGCCGTATCATATCATGAGGCCAAGGGAGGAGCTACAGCAGCATTTGCACGGTCGTGCTGATTCGTAACATAGCCATGATGATTCCCCTACAGAAAGCAGATTGTTCCCCCACAGCACGGACGTCTCACACGACCGTGCCGCCTGGGGCCGAATTTGGGCTTAGAGAAGGATCAGCACGACTGTGCTCACTTGCGGGACGCTGTGCTCGAAGAAGCGTGCAGTCGTGCCCTAGTTTATTTTTGTGGCGGCACGGCCGTGTCGATTTGCGGCATGGTCGTGTGCCCTTATATTTTCGCCTGTACTGTAAATAGCTCTGAGCGAATTGAGAGAAAGGGGAGTTCTTCTTCTTCTAAGATTTTTAGGGGGTTTACCCCCCTTTTGGGTGTTGTTCTTCAATTTGTACTGTAAGACTCTTAATTTTAATTTAATAGTAATGAATTCTTGTTTATCTTTAGTTTAATTTCAATTGTGTTGTCTTAATTTCATTTCTCTTGCTTCTTGTGATGCTTTCCATTATTTGTTGTTAATCTCTTGTTGTGATGTTAATAGAGTAGATTTTTGTGCCTGGAGCTTAACTAAACCCTAGTGTAGATTGTCCATGTGGGTGGACCGCCCCAAATATCGTTCCAATTAGGGATTTAGTCTTAGGAATAGGTTTGTATAAGCTCATTTCATCATGCCTCATAACTGAGGAAGGTTGAGTATCTAGTGCTAGGCACTGACCAACCACCAGGCACACTCACTAGAATCACCACTACCGTAGCATCTGACTGACCATCAAGGCTACGGTAAGGGATCCAATCTATTCTCCGAGTCCTCTCATGGTTGGACATTGAGAGGATGAGGATTGAGCTTCGACTATCATCTAGGGTTATAACCCGTTGCCTTGAGAATCTAGGTCGACCCACCTAGCTTGGCCAATGGTACCTTTCTTTATGTTTGTATTTTTGGTGTAATTACCCCTTTCCTATTTCTATCCACTTAGCTAACTAGATACATGAGTAACCGATACTCATACCACTACCTCCTTGTGTTCGACACCCGCTGCATACGATCAGTATTGCTTGCGGTTAACTATAAATTTCTTTTGCATCATCCGGATTCATGAGCATCTATTCTGCTGTAGTTGACTTGACCCCCCGGAGTATCCGAATTACATAGGAGATCGGGCACTGCGATCCAGATTCTTGCGATCCAGATTCTTCCTTGATTAAGGCCGAGTTAATGCCTCTTGAATGGCTGCTAAGTAGATGATCAATTGGTCCCCCTCATTGGGCTTTGCCAAGAGCTATGGACTACGAAGATACTCCTTCAATTCAGAGAAAGCCTGATTACAGTCTGCACCACCGAATATCTCTGAATGTCTCTGCAAAGTCTGTGATATGGTCAGCTGGGCTCTTTGACTTGGCCAGCATGTCATCGACATAGACTTCCAATTTTCTCCCGATCTGAGCTTTGAAGACTTTGTTCACCATTCGTTGGTAGGTCGCTCCGGTATTCTTCAGGCCAAATGGCATCTTTCTATAGCAGAAAATCCATTGGTAAGTAATAAAGGAGGTCTTCTCTTCATCCTCAGGTGCCATGTGAATTTGATTATAGCCAAAGAAGGCATCCATAAAACTCAAGAGCTCATGTCCAGAAGCATTATTAATGAGATGGTCGATCCAAGGTAGGGGTAACTATCCTTCGGGCACGCCTTGTTAATTGGTGAAGTACACTCACATCCTCTATTTGTCATTAGCTTTCTTCACTATCACCACATTGGAAAGCCACTAAAGGTAGCAGACCTCTCTGATGAAGCCATCCTCCAAAAGTCGATCAACTTCTTCGACGGCTGCTTTCATTTTTTCGCCCCTAATGTTCCCCTTATTTTGCTTCACTGGTTTGAAGGTCAGATCCACATTCAAATCGTAAGAGATGACCTAAGGGTCGATGCCTGGCTTATCATTGGGGGGCCACGCAAAGACATTTGCATTCTCCCTCAGGAAAGAGATCAACTGCTTCCTTAGGTTAGAAGGAAGTCTGGACCCAACAGAAACAGTTTTCCCTTCTTCGTCGGAGACACCAATTGACTCGGTCTCCTCGACTACAGTTGGTTGTCGGTCTGTCGGTCACCCTTATCGCTGTGGAGATCGATGGGGTTTGCTTGCGCTGCTCTTCTGATCGCGGCAGATAAGAGGTAGCATGACTTAGACTGCATCTGATTCCCTTTCACCCTCCCGGCTCCTTGGGGAGTCTGTGATTTAATCATATGGTTGAAGGAGGAGGTTACTGCCTCTATTGAGTTGAGAAGTGGTCGGGAAATGATTCCATTATAAGCAGAGTTGATCTTCATCACGATGAAGTTGATCATGCGGGTGACCTGGCACGGGGACTTTTGAGGGTGATGGGAAGCGTGATCGCGCCGCGACAAGCGCAATGTGTCATGTGAAACCGACAAGGGGATCAAGAAATTCCTTCAACTCAGACAAAGATAATCCCATTCTTTCCAAAGTGGTAAATAAGAGCACGTCACACGAACTCCCCATGTCGACGAGCAACCTCCTTACTTCGACGGTGCTTATAATGGCGCTGATGACGACGGTGTCGTCATGCGACAGCTCTATACCCTCCAAATCTTCATCCAAAAAAGATATAGGAGGTGTGGCATCCCTTGGTTGCTTCCACCCTACGATAGCGGTCATCACCCTCCCAGCATACAAACTCTGGAGAGAGGAAGACAACGCGCTGTGGTGGTCCCCCCCCAATATCATGTTGAGGACATCAATACCGGGCCAAGTTGAGGTATTCTCCTTGGGGGAACGAGCATCCATGTCCCTTGGTAGGTGGGGTAAGTCAAAATCACCTTTTGGATTAGAGGAGGTGGGGATATTGACTTTTTATTCCCACAGACGATGCCAACTGTTAACAAATGGATTCGTCGAACAGTAAAGTGGAGCTGACGAGGACGCCTCCGGTGACGTGGCGCTTTGTCAGCTGGTGAGTGGGACCCACTGTAACTAGAACCCTAATCAGGGAGAGTCAAGTCCGAGCTACTAAGACAAAAGCCGACCTAACTCTCGGTCCCTTCAAGCTGTCTGAGCTGGTTGCTAAATCGTCTGGCGAGCTATCTGCAGCACAGACAATCGTCAGGGGGGGTGCATCTGGGTTTTGACCCAAATCACATTCGATGATTAAGTCAGTATGGGACTTAAGGGGGCTCGGGGCAATTAAGACCGCATTAGTGAGAGGTCGACTTACTGTTATCACACCGAACTTTACAAGAAGAAATATAAGTGGAAAAGTAAGGAGTTGAGATGTCAGAGTACCTAGTGCTTAGTATCTCTGGAGTGTGAACCCATTTTCTGTCCTTCTTTCGCCTATTTATAGATGATGATTTCTCCTCCGTACTGTTAGTAATGACGGCTTTGCCTTTATGACGGCATGTTTCTCCTTGAAATGAGGGTAACGGTTGCCCTTTTAATTCGACATTATTAACCAATCACGTAATGTTAGCGGAACCCAATGGACAGATGAGCTGGCTCCTTGACTGGGTAAGAACTCGCCTTTCTTGGTGGGCCTCTGGGCCATTGGGCCGAGGCCTTGCGCTCCAAACAAACTTCTCCTTCCAAGCAAATATCTATCTGCTTCGTGGGCCGACCCCATGTATCAACACCCACATAAAGTTATTTCTTGTAAAATATGTATCTCTAGATATTCCTTGTTGCAACAATAGTGGATCACATTTGATAGTGTGAATTTTTCAATTTGTCATCAAGACTGGACCTATAATACTGAATTATCGGTCATTTGGACATTACTTCGACCCTATTTTGGTCCTTGATGACTTTACTTTTTAATGAGAGAATTGTTGGTTTGACCCCAAAGAAGGGGAGGCCGAATTTTGTATATGAAGATGAAAAAGGAAAACGGGCCAAATATTTTTGACTTGAAATGCCAGCTTGTGGGAAGACAAGCAGAGGAAGCCCTCACATAGTTAGGCCATATAATTAGTGTTCATCTATCGGTGTGCTCGTTAGCATTGTCTCTTAAGTGTGGATGCATAATCAAAATTAAAATGAGAATATTTGCACCGCTTCTAAAAATAATCTAGCTTTTTGTATAAATATAGTACGTAAAACAAATATGTTCAATTTATTTTAGTAAAAGGAACTTATATTCTCAAGTTAAATGTAAAATAATTTTATTTTCACATAGGGGTGTAACTAGCTCTCACTTGTCCTAGTCAGCTACTGAGAGCAAGAATAACCAAAAAATATGTATATCAAAACAAATCACACTTCTGATATTTTCTAAATAAGTGATGCTAGTTACATTTCCAAAGCATAGCACACTTCCTGTTAATGTCAAAATTGACGTCAACAGTGATTGGGCTGACATGGACTTCCTTGCTGAAGTGGATTCTTGTCAGTGATTGAAATGTGACCCTTGGTTGGTAGAACCAGGGTAAGTGGCGGTTGGGATGCGGAAGCAGTACTGAAGCTCGAAGAGCTTGTAGCAGAGTAATACTATCCTTCGACCTTTGGGTAAGGTCGAACTTTGATCAACGATTCATAGGAGTAGTCGTATGACCCTCTTGTTGGGTCGTGCCACGACCTTCCTGCATCACAAAGGAATGTCAGGGAGGTCGGATCTGAGTTCCGACCCAAATCCTCTCCTGTGCTTAAGTTAGAACGGGAACTTAAGAGAAGGCTCGAGACTGTCGAGATCGACCCACAGAGGTTCGTCTCGAGTCAGTCGCTGCAAGCTATTTGAAGGAAGAATTATAAAGTGGAAAGTAGAATGTCGAAGTATTAGGTCTTTCGTACCTTGGCCCCCCTTTATTCTGTTCATCTTCTGTTTAATTATAGACTTCGGAAGTCTCTTCAGTGACGTGGAGAGGATAATGGTCACCCATTATGGTGACACGATCGGCCCCCTTAATAGAGGTAATTGTCCACATGCCTATGCTATTTATGAGCCCATTATCAATCGCACGTTTAATACGACGGAAGTCCAACGGGCAAATGGTACGTGGGCTTTGACTAGGTCAGCTTCAAGCTTCCTTCGTGGGCCTTGTGGGCTCTGGTGTCGTTCGAGTGAACCCCTCGAGTGTCGGACCAAGGGTTTAACAATGGGCCCTGTCACTCGAGCTCAGACAGTTCATCTATTGGGGTCAAGTGACGTTATGTCTTATTAATGGGGCACGACAATCAAGCAAAAAGTACTAGAGTTTAAGCGCCAAAATGCCTAATCTTCTAATTTGGACGATGCGTGAGTTCAAAATTCAAGATACTAGGGTGTCTGGATCACCAATACATGTACCAATATGATGAGATCGCCTTGCTTTAATAAGGTAGTTTTTGAGGAAGATCAAAACCATCGTCTTTGGCATCCTTGACCCAAATTTCCTCCTTTGCTAATGTCTTCCTCCTCTGTTTGTGCCACTGGTAAGGCCTCAGCCTCCATCCTGCAGAAGGATAAGGGGAAGGCCACAGTGCCTAGTCTAATCTCCAATCAAGTCTCTCGAGTGGGGGCAGATCAAATTCCTGATCTCCAAGAGAAATGTGTCCGATGTGACTATCAGATCCGATTGCTTCAAAGGGAGGAGAGGGCTCATCTCCCTGGTGAATGAGAGGTTGGAGTTTATGTCAAGGCTTTCCATCTGGGACTTCGATTTCCTACGCATCCCTTCATGCTCTACTTGATGAAGGCATTTGGTCTTTCCCTTTGTCAACTGATACCGAGCGCCATTGGTGTCTTAGTCAGTTTCATCGCATTGTGCGTGATGAATATGATTGAACCAACCATGGCGTTGTTCAAATTTTTTTCGTCATTCCTCCTCTCAAGACCCCGGGCTGGTATTCGATAATCGCTCGTCGAGGCAGGAAATTATTTGGTGATCTTCCCACCTCAAATCAGAAATTGAAAGACCAATTCGTATTTGTGGTATTTCACGGGCGAGGCGAGTTTCTGTACCTGGTGGGGGACTCCTGAATTGGTCATGAATGAGGAGAAGCCTATTTCTGTTGAGGATGAAAAGGTTGCTCATTCGTTGTTGAAACTGCTTGAGGGGACCAGGTCGATGAAGTGGATATTGTCTGACCCTGAGCTGCTCAGTATAGTACAAATGAAAGGTCGATTCGATCTTACCCAGCTCTAACTTGTTCTTCGTTTTCTTGAATTTTGCCTCCTCCTTGCAGGCATGGTCGGTTTAGAGTATAAGGTGGACCCTAAGATGCAGGAAGCAGTCGAAGCTTCCATTAGAGATGCTGATGGAAATGTGTCTTCTCCTCAAGTGTATTCTCTGGAGGGAGGAATGATCGAGACCTCCGAGGCTTTACCCATGGTGGTTTATGAAGTTTCGTAGTTGAAGTTTCGTAGTCAATTCGTCCTCAACAGGGGAAAAAGAAGAAGCTCCCCACCGAATTTGAGGTGGTTGCGATTAAGAAAATGAAGAGATCGAGGCGATAGGTTCGTATTGATGCCTGAGACTTGTCTGGGTCGGATGACGCCATGGACCTAACTGCCTCTCTGGGCGCAGATCAGTTGTGTGAAAAGATCACATCCCTCGAGCAAAGAACATGGTCCTCTTTCAAAGAGGGATTGGGGGAATCATCCTCTCCTTTGGAGCCAATTCTGCATCAGGATTTTTGGCCCTGGGGAGGTTTGTTTCCTCCTGAACTGCTGGCCGAGGATATTCCTTCGGATTTTAGATCGATCTTGTCAGAAGATCGTCTCAAGCACCGTTTGAGTGTTCTAAAGAGGATATCCTTCGACCGAGCTTTCTAATTAAGAAGGATGAGTCCGCTCTTTTAGATCATGGGACTGCCTTATGACTTACCGAGAATTTGACCCTTCCTAGGGACACGTTCTGGCGAGGGTCGATCATGAGAGGATGTCCACACTTTCCATTCACGTGATTGTCCAGGTAACAATTATGCTTTTCATCGTTATGACTGAAACAATCATTGAAATTGACAATTCTTTATTGTCTGCAAGCTCTTATGGCTAACACTAAGTTACACAGTCCCTCGTTGGCGGTGGCTAATTATGAAGCCACATGGAAGGAGATGGCCGTTGAAAGGTCGAAGCATTGCTGGCAAGCTGGAAGCTTCTCAATAAAATGATACAATCTCAGGTGCATCGACTCGAGCATGAGTTAATCAACTCGAGCATGAGTTAGGTGAGTCTCGTTCGAGGGAGGCTGGTCAAATTTCTTCGAGGGAGCAGGCAAAAAATGCTGCTTGAGGAAGGGCCAAGTGGGAGGCCATGGAGAATGAACTTCAAGCTCGACTCCTGGATGGTTCTCAAGAAATTAACGCGAGAGAGATTGCGGAAAAGGCAGTATAAGAATATATGGACAATCTGCCAGACTTCGATCAGCTTTATATACATGGCTATGAGCGATGTAGACTGGAAATAAGGGTCGATTCCCCGATTTTGCGGCTGAAATCGACGAATTCCCTGTCATTTTGGATGAGGAGGATCCGGATTGCCCGGTCAATGATGTTGGTCAAAGTAAGACCATGGATGCTGATATCCCCATCGACGAGGTTGTCGCGGAGATGGATGATCCTGTAAATGTTGATGCTCCATGAGATCAGGAGCATACTGATTCGATCGAAGGAGACCAAAGGTAGGTCGATCTGGTTGAGGGATCTTAGGAGTTCCTTACTCCTCTAAGTTTTTGAATGTATATGGGGTGTAAATTTTGTAAAGAACACGACAATTTTGTAATACAAAACAAATGATGCCAAAAATTGACATGTATCTCTTTGTTTGCCAAAAATTGATGTTTGTTTTAAAGAGCATGTATGAGCACCTGTGTCGCCATTTGGCGCCTTTCAATGAGTTAATCAACTGCCCAAGGTGGTAGGGTTGAATTGTTGAATCATACCCTCATTAACCATTATAGTAAGGTGCGATTCTTGAAGTTGTGTAAGGGATGACCTCTCATTTTGTGTAGGTCATTCAGTTACATTATTCCTTACGGTGAATGGATGATTAGGGTCTTGAGTTGCGAGGGTGTGGCCCCTCGACTTATGGGTCATGACAGTCATTGTCATTCAATTGCGAGAGGGTGTCCCTTCGGCTTACGGTTGACGACCTAGTAGAGTCGTTCGGTAGCGAGGTGCATGGCCCCTTCATGTTACAGCCGACAACAAAGTAGGTTCATTCAGTTGCGAGGGGATGTCCCCTCGACTTACGGCTGACGACCAAGTAGAGTGGTTTGGTAGCGAGGGGCACGGCCCCTTTGTCGTACGATCGATGACGAAGTTGGGTCGTTCAGTTGCGAGCCCCTCGGCTTAGGACTGATGACAAAGTAGAGTCATTTGGTATCAAGAGGCATGGCCCTTCATCTTACGATCGACAAGGAAGTAGGGTCGTTCAGTTGCGAGGGACATGGCCCCTTCATCTTACGACCGACGAGGAAGTAGGGTCATTCAGCTGCGAGGGGCATGGCCCCTTCGTCTTATGGTCGACGACCAAGTAGAATCGCTTGGTAGCAAGGGGCTTGGCTCCTTCGTCTTACAACCGACGAGGAAGTAGGGTCTTCATTTGCAAGGGGTGGCCCCTCGGCTTATGGATGACGACCAAGTAGAGTAGTTCGATAGCGATGGGCATGGCCCTTCGTCTTACGACCGATGATGAAGTCGGGTTGTTCAGTTACAAGGTGGTGGCCCCTCGGCTTGTAGATAACGACCAAGGAGAGTCGTTCGGTAGAGAGGGGCATGTACCTTACATCTTACGATCGATGACGAAGTACGGTCGTTCAGTTGCGAGCGGGTGTCCACTCGGCTTACGGCTGACGACCAAGTAGAGTCATACGGTAGCGAGGGGCATGGCATGTTCATCTTATGGCTGACGACGAAGTATGCTCATTCAGTTGTGAGGGGTGGCCCCTCAACTTATGGCTGACGACCAATTAGAGTCGTTTGGTAGCGAGGGCCATGGCCCCTTAGTCATATGGCCGATGACAAAGTAGGGTCATTCAGTCGTAAAGGGGTAGCCCATCGGTTAATGGCTGACGACCAAGTAGAGTCATTCGGTAGGGAGGGGCAGAGCCCCTTTGTCTTACGACCGATGGCGAAGTGGGGTCATTTAGTCGTGAGGGGGTGGCCCCTCGGTTTACGACTGACGACCAAGGAGAGTCGTTCGGTAACAAGGGACATGCCCCTTCGTCTTACGGGTGACGACAAAGTAGGGTCGTTCAGTTGCAAGGGGGTGGCCCCTCGACTTACGGCTTACGACCAAGTAGAGTCGTTTAGTAGAGCGGGGCATGCCCCATTCGTATTACGGCCGATGACGAAGTAGGGTCGTTCTGTTGCAAGGGGGTGACCCATCGGCTTACAACTGACAACCAAGTAGAGTGGTTCGGTAGCGAGGGGCATGGCCCCTTCGTCTAACGGCCGATGACAACGTATGATCATTCAGTTGCGAGGGGGTGGCCCCTCGGCTTACGGCTGACGACCAAGTAGATTCGTTTGGTAGCGAGGGACATGGCCCCTTATTCTTACCACCGATGAAGAAGTAGGATTGTTCAGTCGTGTGGGGGTAACCCTTCGACTTACGACTGACAACCAAGTAGAGTCGTTCGGTTGCGAGGCGCATGGCCCCTTCGTCTTATGACCAATGACGAAGTAGTCGTTCAGTTAGGAGGGGGTGGCCCCTCGGCTTACGGCTGACGACAAAGAAGAGTCGTTTGGTAGCGAGGGGCATGGCCCCTTCGTTTTACGACCGACGACGAAGTGGGGTTGTAACAACCTGTATTTTTAGCTATGCTGGAGTTCAAGCTTTATTATGATATGTCTGTTATTATTATTTTATTATGTTTATATTATTATTTTTATTATATTAAGTTAATTATTATTCGTAATAATAATAATTATTTTTTTGACAGGTAAGTGGTAGACTTTATTGATATCAGAATAGAATACATACATATTAACACACTGGACAACGCTAGTGGGGATGGTCGAAGGAGGGGGGAGAGGGCACAAGCGCCGTCACCCACTACAACCTACATCCCTACTATAAAGCGCCAGCAATACTAAAGCCAAATCACATGGAATAAAATACAAATTAACCATTGTTCAAGAAACCCCAATTAGAGAATGGATTCATTGCTGACGAGGGGTCTCTCTCAATATCGTGAAGAATGATTCGGACTTCAGCTGCAATAACATCAAGCATGGCCACTTTATCTACCTCATTGCCATCAAATATTCGTGAATTTCGTTGCTTCCTTATATGTCAAACAATTACCGCCAACACTGTTTTAGCAAGAATCCCAACGCAATCATTCTTTTTGTAGAGGCTTAGAAACAAGTCCCCACTCCCTCAAGGGATGTTGGTGCCATTCCCGAGTACCCAAGTTTAAGGAGGCTTCTGGCTAGGATATATCGAGCATAGTCACACTCGAAATAAAGGTGCTGGGAGGATTTGTTTACTGGAGACTTACAGAGCACACAACTCAAGTCAGTAGGCCCGCACCACTTTGATAATCTGTCATTGGTTGGGAGCTTATTTCGAAATGCCCGAAGCAGTGCCACTGCCAATTTTGGAACATGCTTTGAGTGCCATATAATATTATAATAAGGGAATAGAGTCATGTGTGCCCGTACCCCCTCCCAAGCTTCATGAAATGAGAATTTAGGCCCTGGGAGCCAAGACCAAGAGTCACTTCCCTCATCCAGTTTGACCGCCTGGAGCAAAGCATTAAGGCCGGCCATATCTGAAGATAAAACCCACTTCCCATTATCCCAATAGTCACTCACAAGAGCCAACTCTGATACCAGGGGTGGGGAAAGGTGATGATTTAAGGGTCCAGAGGGGTGCCAGTTGTCGTACCAAAATGATGTAGATTTACCGTATCTGACCGTATGTTTGATAAGTCGTTGAGAGAAGGGGCGATGCCTTAGGAGGAATTTCAACGTACCAGATTGAGTGGGATGGACTTTTGCAGAATAGAAGCCGATGTCGCCAAAGCCCTTATTATTCCTCATGAATTTCGCCCATAAACCATTACTAGAAAGATATCTCCAAGTTAAACGCACACCAGCTGCAACGTTTAAATCCTTAAGTAGTCTAAGACCAATGCCACCTTCCTCTTAGGGACACAAAGGTCTTTCCAACTCCAAGTTTGTAGCTTCCCCCAGATAAATCTCCTACAAGCCGAATTAATAGTCCGGATTACAGAGGTTGGAAGGCGGTATGCTTGCATCCAGAATCCAACCATACCATAGATCACAGAGCGTACTAGTTCAATTCTTCCAGATATATATAGTAAGGAGGAAGACCAACCAATGAGCCTCTTTTTACACTTATCTATCAAACGGTTGAACATAGCCGCCTTAGGGTACTTTGTAGAGAGTGGCAAGCCTAAATAAGTAGAGAGTGAAGAAACCAATTTGATTCCAAGGGCACCAGCCAAGCCACTGGGATTGCGCGTACCTTTACTAAAGAGACACGAACCCTTGTCTAGGTTGACCTGAAGCCCAGAGTAAAGGTTAAAGGTGGTGAGGAGATTCTTAAGCACCTCAATGGATGAAGGTCTAGCACAGCAGAACACCAGAAGATCATCAGCAAACAGCAGATGAGAAATAGCCGTTGATCTCCTCATTGGCTGGATCGAACGAAGAGCTTCTGCTCTCGGCATAAGTAGGGAGAATCCTTCCATGACAAGGACAAATAGATAAGGAGAGAGGGGATCTCCTTGGCGCAATCCCCGATTAGACAAGAAATAGCCCGCAGGAGATCCATCAATAAGTACCGAAAAAGATGGTGTAGATATGCACTCCGAAATCCAATTAATAAATCTGCTCTTAAACCCCATTTGGTGGAGCATGTATAAAATAATTTTAACACTATCAAAAGCCTTCCGGATATCCAGTTTAATGCAAGCCCTTGCCCCCTAGGATTGCTGAAATCATGGATCTGTTCGTGAGCGATAAGTGTACAATCGGTAAGCAACCTATTTTTTAAGAATGCAGCTTGATTCGGAGAGATTAACTCACTGATAGCCATTTTCAACCTATTGCACAACACTTGGCTAATAAATTTATAGATGACATTGCAACAAGAGATTGGCCGGTAATCCCCAATAATGGTTGCCTTGGCATTTTTAGGAACACGAGTTAAAAATGTATGATTAATTTACCGAAGCATACAACCTAACCTGAAAAAAGAGGAGACCGCAGCAATGACCAAGGTTGTAAAAAACGCTAGGCGCTAGGCGTTCGGATTGCTAGCGCCCAGCGCCCAGAGCATTAATCGGGGATTAATCGGGGATTAATCGGCCTAGGCGGATTTGCAGTTTTTAATTATTTTATTTATTTTTATATAATATATTTATGTTTATATATAAATATAAATATATATTATTTAAAATACATCAAATATTTAATACATTCTAAATCAAATCCAGTTTAACTACCTTAGAGTATTTGTGTGCAACAAAATAAAATTTAAAAGATACTCTTGTGCAATTAAGCCATTTACCAAAAACGCCCAGAAACCGCCTAGGAACCGCCCAGAGCGCCCAGACACCGCCCAGAACGCTTAGGCGGCCGATTAATCCCAAAAACGCCCAGATTGACCGCCCAGGCCATAATCGGGGCGTTTACTGGCCGCCTAGCGCCTAGGCGCCGCCTAGGCGGCCGCCCAGGCCGATTTTTAGAACACTGGCAATGACATCCTCAACCTATAATTCCCCAAGAATGCTGGAAAAAGTAGGCATTGAACCCGTCCGGCCCTGGAGCTTTATCCTTCCCTATCTGAAAAGTAGCATCTTTAATCTCTTCAACAGTAATATTTCCCTCCATCCAATTAGAGGCCATTAGAGTGAGCTTCCGTTTGGGGGTAAGCTTAGGGAAAGCAGTCATATAATGGTTTTAATTGAAGAGGGCCTTATAGAACAGTGGGGCCTCGGCTCTCAGGTCATCATAGCTAGAATTCCGAGCACCCTATGGAGAAACAAGATGGCTTAGATTATTGTTGGATTCACGGGATTTCATTGCAGCATAAAAGAATTTAGAATTCTTATCTCCCAAAGATAGCTAATTTTGGCGACTTTTCTGGCGGAGATCTGCCTCTTCTACCTTCAAAGCATGAGCAAGCTCATAGGAAGCTTGGTTTTCTAATTGTTGAAGGTTCATATCATAATCCAAATCTGGATTATTCTGCAGAGCCTCCAGCATCCTTCTACAAGAATTGACATTCAATATCAGTCTTTGTTCAGTAGACCAATTTTTCAGCTCTTGCTTCATTAATTTAAGTTTGTCAACTAGCCTCTTCATAGGGGAGCCATCAACGTAAATATCCCATGTGGTACCAACTAATTCATAGTAGCCCACAATAGACGCCCAAGAGTTGTAATATCTGAAAGGCTTAGGACAAGGGGGCGCCTTCGTATGAAGATGTAGAATCATTAGAGAATGATCACTTGTACCCGCATCTGATAATTCACAGAAAGAATGAGAGAAGAGACTCTGCCAAACCGGATTGCATAATAAACGGTCAAGACGGGCAACAGTACGAGCAATACCAATACGACTATTGTTCCAGCTTAGCCAGGGCCCGACACTTTTCAGTTCAAGAAGACTACATTTGGGGATCGTGCTATTAAAAACATCCATGGAATTGGGATCAACAAAGCGACCCCCAAGTTTCTCATTGGATCTACGCACACAATTGAAATCACCTCCTACTATCCAAGGCAGTGACTGGAACATGTGAGAGTCAGCAAGTAGATTATCCCAGAGCGCCAACCTAGAGCTGGCAATATTATAGCCATAAATAGCTGACATAGCCATTTTTAGACCTCCAGAATTGTGTAAGCTGCATGAAATGTGCTACGCAGAAGACGACACCAGAGTGATGCTCCAAATGGAAGGGATATAAAAGATAACAATTCTGACCCCTTTGCAAATATTTCTGTTATTAATACTGAGCCAATTTTTCCCAAAGCAATTAGCAATTCTGGAAGCATTGCGGTCATTAACCTTAGTTTCCAACAAGCAAACTATAGATGGCCTAATTTTATTCAGTTTCAAGTTAAGATCTGCTCTACGCGCAGGGTTATTTATACCCCTAGTATTCCAAAAGAGGATGCACATTAGACAGATTGGGATGGGAGAGAGGCACCAGTGATACCTGCTATCCGAGAACTACGCCTGGCAGTCTTAGGGGAGATATGAGCAGATTTCTCCTTATTCTTAGATACTGAAGCCTGGAGCGCGATTTGCTCAGCCGTCCATTCAGGTTCTACGACAATCCATACTGAAGGCAAAGTAGATTGCGGACAAGCCGGTGGAATAGGAAGCTGGGGCAATGGTACTAGCACATGGCTTTTCCAGAGGTGGTGCAACCACACTGGAAATCTCCGCAATGGCCGAAGGGGCATCCCATTCTGGAGGCAAAGTTGATTGCAAACAAGCCGGTGGAATAGAAGAAGGCGTTGCAATGGTACTAACACCGGTCTTCTCCAGACGTGGGGCAGCCACACTGGAAGGGGCGCTGATGGGCATCTCCAGGTGAGGGGCGCAGAAGGGATACTGTGCGACCTGCTTAGGCACAAGATCAGTTACAGGATTTGACTCGAGTTCACTTGAAGAGGTACTCGCACCTTCGACTTGTCCTGCTGCATGGACACTTTCAGGCCTCATGGCAGAGGGGGTACCATGGATATCCTGGACAACAAAAATTTCATTATCAGGCGATCCCTTCCAGCTACATTCACCATCTTCAGGGATAACCGGGACCGCAGACTCTTCCACTGGGCAATCCTCCAAACTACCTTTAGGATTTGACTGATCTTTAGGGGTAGCATCAACATGAACAGGGCTAGTAGCATTAATTTGGATTGAAGGGGCCTCTAAGTCCCTCTTCTTAATCGAACACTGAGTTTCCATGTGTCCAAAGCTGGAACAGGCCGTGCAACGTGGTGGCTCACCCTCATACTTCACCCCCATATGTAACGTAGAGCCATCCTCCAATACAATAAGCGCTGATCTTGACAATGGTTTGGCAGCCTCCACTTCAACCAAGCATCTCACATACATGATTCTACTCAAATTTGCCGTAGCCTTATCAAGGCAAATTAGAGTACCAACACCACTTGCCACCTTATTCAAGATATTCATAGACCACATATGTAGAGGCAAATTATGGAGCTGAATCCATACCAGAACAGATGTTAGGAAGTCTCGATCATGTTTTACCGATGGGCTCCATCGTTGTAGAACGACCAAGCGACTATCGAACATCCAAGGCCCCTCATGGAGAATAGAATCACAATCTTATTCTTTCTCAAAACGAAAGTAGAAAAATCCATTTTCTTTACTGAAAATCTGCATACCCCTCTTAAGCTTCCATAGACAGTCAGTCCAGGCCTTAACCTGACCATAGTATGGGATGTCCCCCAGCACATACCCCACAAGAGAGTTTCGCCATTTAGCTTCTCCCACTTCAACATCAGCATTAGAGACTAACACCTTTGCAATACCATCTTCCATTCCCTCAGGGGGGACATGAGTCATCACAAGCGGATCTGCGTATTTACGCCTCGAGGTGCAAACATCTAGCCAGGATCCCCCCCGCAGGGTTGATTAGAATTGGTACTGCCGGCCTTACAGGCATTTTGACAAATGGTTGGGGTGCAACAGAGATCTGCCGTTTAAAGGGACCCCCCATAGCTATGAGCTCCTTCGTGCACACGATCAGTAGGCCGCCGAACAGTATGCTGATGAGGGTTTGAATCTCTGAAGCACCGATGAGCACCATTAGTAGGCCGACTATCTCCTCGATGATCCCTCACGGGCTTGGCCGCTTTCCTCTTCGCAAAACTAACAGTCTTCCACCCATCTCCAGATGCCTGTTGAGAAGGATCTACAGCCTTACCTTTGATAGAATGACCGCGGGATACTTAGTGCCGCCTCCATCCTGTTCACTAAAGGCCTTAGGTTTCGCTCCACAAGATGAACCTCCGTCGACCCCAATAATCCGCAAGCTGTGCCCTAGATCAGATCTGGGTACGTCGTCTTCTTTTCCGCGAGATCCGCCGTCGCCATCATCTAGGGTTGGTTCTGTCACCTGGATGATCGCCTCTCCGAGGGAACCAGACTCCATTTTATCCGTAATAATTATTATACATTAACTAAATTGATTATGTATATATATTAAGTCACCACTTGCAACTCCGTAGGCGACGAACAAAGACTGTGACTTGTTAGCTAAATATAACAGTATGTATATATATAAACAGTAAACTTATATAGATATAAATATAATATTATTTTATTAGTTAAACTATTTTAGTTTGATATTATGAATCTAATGACGCAGAAATACTCGTGCCTTTCATACGATCACGTGGACCCTAAGATCACTCCAATCAGGCAAGTGTGTATTTTCCTACATATTTTTAAATATTGTTTCATTTAATTGTTTTTTCACAAATAGCTAGTTTCTGGTCACGTGAAATGATGCATACAAAAATAACCATGTCAAACTACACTTTATATGCTACACAATGACACCAAACTTCATATGTTTACGTTTTGTGAATTGCAAGATAAAAACCCGTGTATGCGGTCATTTTAATAAATTAATGATAAGGCTTTGTAACAATATAAATTGCAAAACACCTCTTGACATGTGTGAATCTCTTGAAATCACTTGAAAATCATAAATCTTGCGGTTTGGTTTAGCTAATCATAAATCTTATGGGCCGGTTTGGCTAGTCACGCTCGTGTTCCAGCAAAGTACATGTGGGTTGGGTTGGGTTCGCGGGCACTAGTCAGAAGTGAACGGGTCACCTTCAAGGGCACGAGAAGATAGATTCACTCGATGTTTGCCTAACGACGTGAACCTTAGACACTAGATAGATACACTCATGAACTCTTGAAAATAGATATCTTGAATATGTACGACATGTAGAACTGTTACTGCTTTCACTTATAATAGAACTGCCAAGCTAATGTAATTTCTGTTCATACTGCTTAAAAATTATAATTGTTCGATTATTCATAATGCTTTAACTGCAATGAAAAACTGCTTTTGAAAACCTTGCCGAGGGTCCTATTCATAATTAATGCTTACCAAGGACCCCTGTGACATACATTTCTATGTTGTTTGAAATGTATGTCAGGTTACGAGACATGTTACCTTGAGGATGAGCTGCTTGCAGAGACTGACCCACTAGACCAGGAGCACGCTGATCCAGGAGTTCTCCCCACTGAGGACTAGTTATTGAGCATTACCTGCTACTGCTTAGGATTTCTTTTACTGCACTTTTGTAGGGGGTGTACCCATTTTTGTAGAACTCGGTAATCTTTTTGGTTATGCTAGGGCCTTGTTACTTGTGTGTTCTTTTTCTGGACGTTGGCTTTAAAGTCATAGTTATTTCTGTTGTTTCTGAACGCATGCAAGTTCCTGCGTATGGTTTTTATTAACAGACGCTTATTGGGTTTGAGCTTCACCGTTTCAGTCCAAGCGGACCTTCGTTGCATCATCGCTCCTAAGTATTATGGGAAGTAGGGCATGACAGGTTTTTGTGGTGGCCCATGCAGGTCGGCATTATGCAAAACTTCAGAACAATAGAGATACTATCATTAGCCAAAACGTCGAGATTTATCTCGTACACAAAATTTACCCGAGTTTCTTGTCTCAGCATGGCAGGGAGACCCAACACCAGGAATGGGAATGGAGCTGTAGCTAACGAAGGTGTCGACATGAATGAATTCCTCGAAGTCGTGAGGGGGATGTTGGAGATCCAACCGCAACTGATATAGCAGGGACATCAAACTGCTCAGATTGCACCACCACCGCCTCGAGCTGAACCTGGTGTTAAGCAATTCCATGAGCTGAAACCCAAGAGCTTCTCTAGAAAGGAAGGACCTTTGGATGCTGAAGAATGGGCCCAAGGGACTGAGGACAAGCTGAGTGTTTCTTGCATCCCTCGGGCAGGATGGGTCGATGTAACTGACTGACAATGCTCGAAGCTGGTGGCAACGGGAAGAAAGGCGTTTAGTCAGGCCCATCTCTTGGGGCATGTTTCGAGAAAGGTTTAACGCCAAGTATTTTCCCAAAACAGCCAAAAGAGAACTTCAGCAGTGCTTCGCCAATCTGGTCCAAGGAGATAGGACTATTGACGAGTATGAGGCCGAGTTTGCAATGCTCAGCCACTTTGCACCCCACATGGTCGACGACCCAGAAGACTGTGCGTTTCAGTTTTGCCAAGGCCTGAATCCCAAAGTTCAAGCCTCAATGACCTCTGAGAAACTAACGTCCCTCCAGGATGTTTTGGATGCTGCACGAAGCCATGAAGTTGTGGCAAGACTTCCAGTGGGACCTCAAGCTGGAGGAAGCAAGCATCCCATGGAGCCACCTAGGATTGTGCCCAAGGGTAATTTTCAGCCTCCCCAGACCACACAGCTCAAGAGGCCAGCTGCTCCTGTCGACCGAGCACAGCTGACCTGTTTCTTCTGTGGTAAGACCAGACATCAGAAGAAGGATTGTAGGAAGATGTTGAACCAATACCTGATCTACAGAGCATCTGCACATGCTGCAAGGGACTGCCCCCACGGCAAGAACCGTCAAACACCTGCTGGAGTGCCTGGACCTGTTTAGCGAGGTGCACTAGACCTACTCAGTG
Organism: Scilla litardierei; assembly: GCA_030789695.1. Lineage (NCBI taxonomy): Eukaryota > Viridiplantae > Streptophyta > Magnoliopsida > Asparagales > Asparagaceae > Scilla > Scilla litardierei. Next base: position 65,631,984 of record CM061132.1, read on the forward strand.
TGGGCTGCCTCTGGTTCTGTAGAACCGAGCCTATCAGCAGGCCAATCAGCAGAAGCGTCAGGCGTTCACTATGACAGCTGCAGAAGCTGAGGCTGAGGATGAAGTGCTTACAGGTAACATCTAGGTCTAGTATTTCATATTGGTTGTATATTCATGCTTGTTAGTTAGACACCCTTGCTAAGATTTAGCTATTATCATCTTAGGTGTCATCTTAGTGGCTTTACACCTAGCCCTAACCTTATTTGATTACAGAACTTCATTGTGTATCTTATACTGGAAATTCGTGATCAAACACTCGATTCCCACCTACCCACTTCCCTAAAGTTGGAATATCACTACTAGGAGTTGTGTGGTGAGTGTTTCATTGGGATGCAAATCATGTCCTTTGGTGATTTACGGGCATGAGCTTTATGCAGACTTCATGGCCAGGACACGCCCAACTTTGATGCTATTCTCGACAAGGATTGGTTAGGAACCTTTTATGCTATTATCGACTGTCACAAGAAGAAAGTAGTATTTGATATCCTCGGCCATCCGGTGTTCGAATTCATCAGTGGAATTCGTTCGCTAGGACCTACCAAATTTCGGGCCCAGCCAAATAAAGTGATCGTCGAATCTATGCTAGTCGAACCTGAGAAGCCTACAGTGGTTCGAGACTTTGAAGATGTATTTCCGAAGGATATTTCTGGTTTGTCGCCTTATCGAGCTCTTGAATTCAGCATGACCTTATGTCGAATACTCAACCGATCTCGAAGGCGCCTTACCGTATGGCTCCTGTAGAACTTGAAGAGCTACGAAAGCAATTGGACGACTTGCTACAGAAAAGATTCATCCACCCCAGTGTATCTCCCTGGGGTGCACCTGTTCTGTTGGTCAAGAAGAAGGATGGATCGAGAAGGATGTAAGTGGATTATCAGGAACTGAATAAAGTCACTGTGAAGAATAAGTACCTGTTGCCTCACATCGATGACATCTTCGATCAACTCGGTGGATCACGAATTTTCTCGAAGTTGGATCTCAGGAGTGGATACCATCAGGTGAAGGTCAAGAATGAAGACATCTACAAGAGGGCTTTTCGGACCAAGTATGGACACTACGAGTTCATTGTCATGCCATTCGGTGTGAACCACGCCCCTACAGTATTCATGAATCTCATATTCTATGAGTTTCTAGATAAATTCGTAGTGATATTCAATGATGATATATTGGTCTATTTGAAGAGCGAGGAGCATGCCGAGCATAAGTGGATTGTTTTGGAGACGCTTCGCCGTCATCAGTTGTATGCCAAGTACAGCAAGTGCAAATCCTAGATGGACCGAATTACATTTCTTGGACATGTGGTATCGGGCGACGGTATCTCTGTCGACCCAGAGAAGGTTGCATCAGTCAGTAATTGGCCTACCCCTTGATCGACATCAGACATCAGGAGTTTCCTAGGATTGGCGGGTTACTATCGTCGATTCATCAAGGATTTCTCAAAGATAGCAGAGCCCATGACTCGATTGACGAGGAAGGACGTCAAGTTTATATGGTCAGACTCTTGCGTGCTGGCATTTGGGATATTGAAAGCAAGGCTGACGTCTGCATCAGTCCTAGCTATACCAGATAGGACTGGATGATTTGAGATCTTCTGTGATGCATCAGGCAAAGGCCTTGGATGTGTCATGCACCTGCATGGTCATGTGGTCGCATATGCTTCTCGACAGTTGAAGATACATTTTCACCCAGAAGGAGTTGATGGCCGATTACGACATCGACATCTAGTATAATCCAAGGAAGTTTAATGCCGTAACCGATGTTTTGAGCAAACTACCAATAGTCATGACTCTTACAGTTAGTGGAGGCTACAGTAAGATCTGTAGGAGATGTGTATAGACGATATTTTGCCTAGAGTCACATCATTGTTGATGAATATGCAGATTCAGTCGACGATTGTGGATCAAATCAAAGCTGTACAGTCTGGAGATGCAAAGCTGCAGAAGATCAGAGAGCAAGTTAAAGCTGGACTTCAGACGGATTTTCTCATTCATGAGGATGGTTTCCTAAGATATGGGAGTAGGATCTACGCACCTTCAGGTTATAGCAGAGAAGAGCTGATGAATGAAGCTCATAACTCTCCCTATTCCATTCATCCTGTCGGTAACAAGATGTACCAGGACCTTCGTCTGAATTTTTGGTGGCATGGTATGAAGAGGACGTAGCTCGAAGCATTGCCAAGTGCCTTGTGTGTTAGCAAGTGAAGGCTGAACATCATCACATTGCTGGATTGCTTCAACCTCTGTCGATTCCAGAGTGGAAGTGGTAGCACATCACCATGGACTTCGTGACTGGACTACCTCGGAGCACCAAGCAAAATGACGCAATTTGGGTTATCGTTGACCGATTAACCAAGTCTGTGCATTTGATACCCTTCCGAGTAGGACAATCTACAAAGATACTTGCGAAGAAGTAGATGGAGGTAATTATCTTTCTCATACCTTTATAACTTCTTTCTAGTATAAGTCGTGATGTGAACGATAATCGTACAGGAGATTGTGCGATTACATGGAGTTCCCGTGAGTACGTCTCCGACCGAGACACGAGATTCACGTCCCAGTTCTGGAAGAGTCTGCAGAAGAATCTGGGTATCAGTCTGAGCTTCAGCACTACGTATCACCCCAGACTGATGGACAGTCAGAGCGTACTATCCAGATATTGGAGGATATATTGCGAGCTTGCATGTTGGATCTTAAAGGTTCATGGGAGGGTCACTTGCATTTAGTGGAGTTCGCCTACAACAAGAGCTACCAAGCCAGCATTGGCATGGCACCATTTGCTGTACTTTATGGAAGGAAATGTCAATCTATGCTGGTTTGGGATGACATTGGTGATAGGAAACTATTGGGACCAGAGATGATAGTCGAGGCGGTGGATGTAGTGCATACCATCAGGGACAATCTTCCTATCGCACAGGATCGGTACAAGCATTGGGATGATACTAAACGCTGTCCTTTAGAGTTCAAGGCAGGAGATCATGTGTTCCTGAAAATATCCCCGAACAGAGGAGTGATCCGTTTTGGAAGGCGAGGCAAGCTCAGTCCGAGATTCATTAGACCTTTCGACGTGCTAGAGCGAGTTGGAGAGCTAGCTTATCGTCTATCACTGTTACCTTCATTAGAGGGAGTACATGATATTTTCATGTATTCCAGATGCATCGTTAAATCTGCGACCCTTCTCATGCTGCCGATTACTCGAAGATTACAATTCGACCAGACCTGACATATGCGCAACAACTGGTGCAGATGTTAAATCGACGTTAGAAGACGCTCAGAAACAAGGTCGTCGAGCTCGTAAGAGTGATATGGCATCATGACTCGCCTGGAGAATCCACCTGGGAGCAGGAAGATGAAATGAGGTCCATATTTTTTCTCGTTCTTTAGTTGATAGAAATTCCGAGGACGGAATTTTTCTTAAGGTGGATAGAATGTAATGACCTGTATTTTTAGCTATGCTGGAGTTCAAGCTTTATTATGATATGTCTATTATTATTTTTATTATGTTTAAATTATTATTATTATATTAAGTTAATTATTATTCGTAATAATTATTATACATTAACTAAATTGATTTTCCAAATCTTAATAAATTTGAATTTTAAAAAAGAAAACCCATTTTTAGCAAGTGATGAAACCCCCATTTACTACATCATTATTGTACCATTTCAAAATCTGTCTTTCTTTGCCTTAGCATTACTTCTCCCTACAAACAAAAGTCAAGAGAATCAAAACCCTACCATATTTGCAAACCACGCACACGACCCCTCCTCTAATAAAAACACTACCTTACTCTCTAAAACCTAAACCTTCACTCGTAACCGCCTTCCTCCTACCCTCTCCCTCATGCCAGGCCCTCCCCCTACCAGCCCCTCATGCCAAACCCTCCTCTGACAGCCGCACCTTCCTCCTCCCTGACCCTCCCTCAACTCGCCGCCATCGCTCAGCGCCACCTCCCTCTGCCGAACACCACCATAGGGCCTCCCTTCGACACCCTCACCAACAAGCCATCCTCCTCTCTACAAGACCCTCCTCGAACCCACAGGCCCTCCTTCGACCTCTCTCCCTCTCTTCCAACAACCTTTAGTAGCCCCAGCAAACTCTCCTCCTCGAACCCATAGGCCCTCCCTCCGACCTCTCTCCCTCTCTCCCGACCACCTCCGATAGCCCCAATAAACCCTCCTCCTCGAACCCACAGCCCCTCCTACTTCCTCCTCCCCATCTTCAAACTCCCATGGTAACACCCCCGATACCCTCGAGTAGCAGCCTCCACCCTAGAAGGCGCACCCCCTGAACTGCCTCCCACTCACCGCAACTCCGACGGTGCACCACTGCCACCTACGGACTCTGGCTACCGTCCCGTCGTCGCTGTCAAGCCACTTCGCCACCTGCAACTCTGGCAGGCAACGAACAAAGACTGTGAGTTTTAGTTAAATATAACAGTATGTATATATATAAATAGTAAACTTATATAGATATAAATATAATATTATTTTATTAGTTAAACTATTTTGGTTTGATATTATAATCTAATGATGCAGAAATACTCGCGCCTTTCATACCATCACGTGGACCCTAAGATCACTCCAATCAGGCAAGTGTGCATTTTCCTACAAATTTTTAAATATTGTTTCATTTAATTGCTTTTTCACAAATAGCTAATTTCTGGAAAATTTACCCGCGAAATGACGCATACAAAAATTACCATGTCAAACTACACTTTATATGCGACACAATGACACCAAACTTCATATGTTTACATTTTGTGAATTGCAAGATAAAAACTCGTGTATGTGGTCATTTTAATAAATTAATTGATAATGCCTTGTAACAATATAAATTGCAAAACACTGCTTGACATATGTGAATCTCTTGAAATCACTTGAAAATCGTAAATCTTGCAGGCCGATTTGGCTAATAATAAATCTTGCGAGCTGATTTGGCCAATCATAAATCATGTGGGTCGGTTTGGCTAGTCTGGCTCATGTTCCAGCATAGTACACATGGGTGAGGTTAGGTTCGTGGGCACTAGTCGTAAGTGAACGGGTCACCTTCAAGGGAACGAGAAGGTAGATTCACTCGATGTTCGCCTAACGACGTGTACCTTAGACACTAGATAGATACACTTATGAACTCTTGAAAACTGCTACCTTGAATATGTACGACATGTAGAACTGTTACTGCGTTCACTTATAATTGAGCTGCCCTGCTAATGTAATTTCTGTTCATACTGCTTAGAAATTATAATTGTTCGATTATTCATAATGCTTTAACTACCATGAAAAACTGCTTTTGAAAACCTTACCGAGGGTCCTATTTATAATTAATGCTTGCCAAGGACCATTGCTGACATAACATTTCTATGTTGTTTGAAATGTATATCAGGTCACGAGACAGATTACCTTGAGGACGAGCTGCTTACGGAGACTGACCCACTGGACCAGGAGTACTCAGATCCAAGAGCTCTTCCCACTGAGGACTAGTTGCTGAGCAATACCTGTTGCTCCTTAGAATTTCTTTTACTACACTTTTGTAGGGTGTGTACCCATCTTTGTAGAACTTGGTAGTCTATTTGGCTATGCTGGGGCCTTGTTCCTTTTGTGTCATAGTTATATCTGTTGTTTCTGAACTCATTCAAGTTCCTGCGTATGGTTTTTATTCACAGATGCTTATTGGGCTTGAGCTTCACCGCTTCAGCCCAAGCAGACCTTCGTTGCTCCTCGCTCCTAAGTATTATGGGAAGCGGGGCGTGACAAGAGGGTCGTTCAGTCGCGAAGGGTGGCCCCTCGGCTTACGGCCGATGACCAAGTTGAGTCGTTCGGTAGCGAGGGGCATGATTCCTTCATCTTACGGCTGACGACAAAGTATGATCGTTCAGTTGTGAGGGGGTGGCCCTCTATCTTACGGCTAACGACCAAGTAGGATCGTTTAGTTGTGAGGGGGTGGCCCCTCGGCTTGTGGTTGAAAACCAAGTAGAGTCGTTTAGTAGCGAGGGGCATGGCCCCTTCATCTTACGACCGACGATGAAGTGAGGTCGTTCGATCGCGAGGGAGTGGCCCCTTGGCTTACGGCTGACGACGAAGTAGGGTCCTTCAATTATGAGGGGGGTGGCCCCTTGGCTTACGGCTGACGACCAAGTATAGTCGTTCAGTAGGGAGGGGCATGGCCACTTCATCTTACCGCCGATGATGAAGTGGGTCATTCAGTCGCAAGGGGGTGGCCCTTCGGCTTACGGCTGACGACCAAGTAGAGTCGTTCGGTAGACAGGGGGCATGGTCCCTTCATCTTACGGCCGATGACAAAGTAGGTTAGTTCAGTTACGAGGGGGTGGCCCTTCATCTTACGGCTGATGACCAAGTAGGGTAGTTCAGTTGCAAGGGGTTGGCCCCTCGGCTTACAGCTGACGACCAAGTAGAGTCGTTCGATAGCGAGGGGCATGGCCCCTTCGTCTTACGGTCGACGACGAAGTTGGATCGTTCAGTTGCATTGGGGTGGCCCTTCGGCTTACGGTTGAACGACAAAGTTTTCTCTAAGTCCATTTTCATTAAGACAATGTAAATTGAAATGGGCCTAGTCAATCTAGATTTCCCCTAAGGACTGGATCCTAGTGAATAGTATGCTTGTTGAAGATTAACCGAGTATTAGATGGAAAGATCCTCATAAAATTCATAAATGTCATACTGAGACAATGGATTTTGAAGGCAAATAGACTTATTAATTTGGAAAGATTTAACATTTTGATAGCAATGAAAAGCGTACATGCATTTTTGTTCTGCTCGGAGCTGTTTTCTCCTGGCTTTTATTTGATCCTTGCTTCAGAAGTTTTTTAATCGACCAACTTGGTGACGGGTGACCCGATCATTGGTCCCTGCCTTTCTTCTTCGGGGTCCCTTCCTTATTTTACTGGTCGTCACCCGGCTTCTTCGGATGACCACATTTGACTAATGCGTCAATCTCCTTCTTGAGTGTCCAACAATCATCGGTGTCATGCCCGTGATCGTTGTGGTACCTGCAGAATTTGAGGTCAGCCCTTTTTTCGTACATGTTCTTTTTGACATGCTCATTGATGAGTCCTTCCCTTTGGACGTATGCCATGACTTCTGCCTTAGGAGCATTCGACCTGACGTAAGCATCTTTAGCATGATGCTCCTTGATCCGGGGACTCTGGTCTCTCTACCACCGATCTCGCAGTTCTTGTGGAGAGTTCCCTCGGGGTCGTGCATCTCGCTTTATTTCCTCTCGACGCTTAGGAGTGTTGGTCTTTGCAACGCCCAGTGCTTCCTCCGAGGTTATGAATCGATCCGTCATACTAAACTGCTCCATGAGAGTGCTCGGTGGGAATTCATACAAGGACCTCAGCAAATGCTTATTTCAAACTGCTTGGGTGAGGACTCCGATTATAGTAGAGTCTGGAACATCCTTAACTTCAAGTCTTTCTTCATTGTAACACTTAATAAACTCACTAATTGATTCTCTCTCACCTTGCTTCAAAGTGAAGAGATGAGAGGATTTTCACTTTGGCATATCCCTGCAACAAACTACCTGCAAAAATAGTCAGACAAATCGTCAAATGACCCGATGCTATTATCGAGCAATCTGTTGTACCAGCTGTCTACTGCCTTTGTAAGCATGGTGTGGAAAGCTTGACAAAGGTATGGCCCATCGGCCCTGTGAAGATCTATTACGTTTGATATTTACGAACGTGCTTCGATGGGTCTCCAGTGTCGTCATACATATATAAGGCTAGGATCTTGAATTTGGGCAGCAGTGGGACACACATGATGTTCTCATTCAAAGGAGTCCGTCGATTAGTAGGAAGAACGAGTGGTGCACGTTCCTCTGCTTGCCGCTGGTGAGTGGAACTCGAAGAATGGTTGGGGATCACTTCCCTTTCCTTCCTCTTCGTGCCGGCCGTAAGATTAGGTGGACTACGACCTTGGATGAGATTATCTCTCCCCTGATATAAGATGTTGCGGGTGGTTGGCCCATTATTGGAGGGCCCTGGACCTCTATTATTCCCAAAGGTGTTGTGGTTATTCCCCAGCTCTCCATTCTGTTGAGATGTAGGAGTAGTATTGAGCGTCAAGTTCTCTTATTGCTCGAGTCTTTGCTCACCAGGCCGCTGGTTTCCTTGAGTAGCTCACCCTCCTCCTAATTGTGGGTGTTCGATGTTCCGTTGAACAGCAGTGGCTAATACTGCCATGCTATTTTCGATCTTCTCAGCGAACTTATTGAATTGTTCTTGAGTCACCAATCGAGCATTGGGTGGGGCTCCTTTGTTTCTAGGAGTTATTCGAAATGCCCTCGTTCAATGTGTCCTCAACTAGAGCGAGAAGCGATCCAGTTTGATTTGGTCCAGTCGATATTGGGCTTTAGTTGCTTCAGGATGTTGACTGGTGATTTCCCATAGACTGTGCCAACTGTTAATGCCAAAATTGACGTCAACAATGATTAGGATGACGAGGACTCCCTTATTGAAGTGGATCCTCGTCAGTGGTTCAAATGGGACCCTCGGTTAGTAGAACCAGGGTCGGTGGTGGTTAGGATGCGGATGCAGTATTGAAGCTCGAACGATCTTGCAGTAAAGTACTACGATCCTTCGACCTTTAAGTGAGGTCAAACTTCGTTCAAAGATTCACAGGAGTAGTCGTACAACCCTCCTGTTAGGTCGTGCCACGACCTTCTTGCCCCCACAAAGGAACGTCAGGGGGGTCAGATCTGGGTTTCGACCCAAATCCCCTCGGATGCTTAAGGTAGAACAGAAACTTAAGAGAAGGCTCGGGGCTGTCGAGATCGACCCACAGAGGTTCATCTCGAGTCAGTCACCGCAAGTATTTGGAAGAAGAATTATAAAGTGGAAAGTAGAATGTCGAAGTATTAGGTCTTTCGTACCTTGGCCCCCTTTATTTTGTTCATCTTCTGTGTTTTTATATACTTTGGAAGTCTCTTCAGTGACGTGGAGAGGATAAAGGTCACCCATTATGGTGCCACGATCCTTCTCCTCTTAATAGGGGTAACCGTCGCTTACGCCTTCGCTATTTATGAGCCCATTATCAATCGCACGTTTGATACGACAGAAGTCCAACAAGCAAATGGCCGTGGGCTTTAACTGGGTCGGCTTCAAGCTTCCTTCGAAGGCCTTGTGGGCTCTGGTGTCATTCGAGTGAACCCCTCGAGAGCCGGTCCAAGGGTTTAACACTTCCAAAACGGGTCAAGAATTCCCAAAGAGTGTTGCTAGTCACATTACACATTTTGCTAAACAAAGAACACTTATTTACAATTTTGCCATTCCATGGGGTAAAGTTCCAAAGGATAATGGTAAATTTGTAAATAAATGTAATATGTTAAGCAAAATGTGTAAGGTGACTAGCAACACTCTTCACAACTCCATGTGAGAGTCGGTGGCGAGTCTCTCTCTGCCTTCAATGGTCATGCTGCTACGTTTTCTTTTTCATTTTTTTTCATTTTTGTTTCTCTTGCAAAAATTAAAAATTAAAATCAAGAAAACTTTGCCCACATCCAACAGAGAAACCATAGCTAGCCTCTCGTTGATATGTTATATATCATATTTTGCATATATGTATTAATACAGCACTGGGCGGCCCACTAATCACTCAGTTATTCATTTGAGTGGACATGCACAAAAGCTCAATAGTGCCACACAACTTTAGCCCAGTAGCCCGGAGGCCCTCACGTGATGTCGATCGTTTCCTTATTTAAGACGGCAGCTCGACTGGCCGTCAAGCGTCTTCCTTTATAGCAACAGCTCATAATGAATGCATTAAATGACTGACCGTTGAGCTCATCATCAATGCAGACAACTCAGGCCAAAAGCAATAAAGTGCCTTAAAAGCTCAGACATTACCCTCTAACGTCTCTCACAGTGGTTGCCTATAAATAGTCTCTCAGATCATGGGAGAGGGGACGAATCCTTAGACAATCTCCTCATAACCAGGTACTCCTACACCGGTATTTTCTCCACCTAACTCTACCTTTCCTACATAGCTTGGCACGATAACTATCGGTTGGTCTACCAATAGATCGGCCATGGTTACCCTAAGCCTCATTGAGTCATTGCCTAACTTAAGCATTGGAGGGGATTAGGTCGGGTCTAGACAGATCGACCATAGTTACCCTGAGCATCCTTGAGTCATTGTATGACTTAAGCATTGGAGGGGATTAGATCGGACCCCAGATTTGACCCTCCCTAACGAGCTCCTCTAGTTGCAGATTGCTAAAGATAGCTTGGTGATAGTTCGGACTTGGCTCCAACTATTTGGACCAGAGTCTATCTTCGCCAAGTGTTAGCTCATCCAGTACCCAGTCAGCTGCCAATGTCATCCCACATCAGCTACTATAATCCTAGCATCATCAAGGATTATCCAACAGCATCAATGGTGAGAAAACACCCGTAAACATTTGGCGCCGTCTATGGGAAACGAGTTAACATTCATGTCTTCAGCCACACCGATGATGACTCGACCCACAAATCAAGGGCCTGAAAGGCCAATTGCCATAAGGGCGATGGATGTTCCACTGCACCCCATGGATCCCAGTTATTCCATCCATAGAATTCTCGAGCCACAATTAGTGACTTTGGAGTAGTTCCAAGCGTTCTCACGGGAAGTGAGCGTCAATATCTAGTCGCTCACTGCCGTAATAGAATGACTGATTGGTTCACAGCCCCAGTCAATGGCGAGCCCAATAGTCATCCCAGTTCTTCCTTAACATTACCAAGTAGTGCCACTTGCCACGACAATGGGCCGAGGTACTGTGCATCCTAACCCAGTGCGACGGGTCATCTTGCCTTCTTCCCCACTGCGACAGCAATAGTGCCACATCTTCCCTCATCTTGAAGGAGCTCAGGACGAGAAGACTATAGGCCACATCTCCATTGTAGCTAGTCTCAGGATCCCACGGTCCTCACTCGATAGAGTTTAGGACCGATGATCGACATCAAGAGGGCTACCGTGGGTGAAGTCATATCCATCAATGTAGGTCTTATGCATGCCTCAAGAAGAAGGCTTGGAGAGACAGCCTCTGCCATCTGAGCTCTTTCGGTCGCTTGGATGAGGATCAAGATAACTCTTCAAGCGCTTCCAACAGTCGGACAAGGAGATCCAGGTGTTGAGGTGGTGTACAACGACATCGCCTCTCTTCGTCGATCTCGGATGAGGAGAAAATCCCCTTGAAGAAGAGAATCACCTCGACCCTGCTACCATCCAGTTTCAAGATACCTGACTTAGACAAATATGACGGCTCGGGCGATCCACGCGAACTGTTAAAGACTACAAAGGGGTTATGGAAATACAGTGGGCCGACGACTCCCTCCTCTGTCTAGCTTTCCAAACAACTCTACAGAAGGCCACAAAGGAGTGGTACAATGTGATATGCTCATATTTTACACTTTATTTCTGCATTTTTCCATGCCATAACGATTTCTCATATCGCAAATTTAACATTTAAACGACGATTTTATGATGAATTTCACTATCTCTATGTTTCATTGGATTTCAGGAAATATGGAGCAATCGGTAGAAATTTGGAGCTATGAGCACATACACGCATGCCGGAGCATCAATCACGCTGATATCGAGGAGCTCACGGTGGTTGAGGATGAGAAGAAGATGAAGAAAGGCGAGAGAATAGAGAAAGCAGCGAGAAGGAGGAGATTATGAAGAAGAAGCAGCCTACTCGGCCAAGTGAGACAGCTCACTCGACCAAGTGGCGCTGATACGGCTAACTCTAGCTGAAAGAAGAAGAGACAATGTACTCGACCGAGTGGAATTCCCACTCGACCGAGTGAGAAGCCAACTCGACCGAGTGGAGACAGAAATTTATCAAACAGAACAGTGATTTTGGATGTTTCTGCGGAAGACCCCACTCGACCGAGTGAGAAGCTCACTCGACCGAGTGAGCAAACCACTCGACCGAGTGGCCTGAATAGTACGAAAGGCAATTTTCCCATATTTTCTATAGAGGAGCCACTCGACCGAGTGACATTTCAACTCGCCCGAGTACGCCGACAGCCCAGTTTCGACCAAGGGTTTTTCCAGCCTTCTTGGAGTATTTTTGTCAGGATTTTGTGGACGTTTTGAGTTAGTATAGTGGCTAGTTTTGAGAGCTGTCAAAAGAGGGACGACATAGCTATAGTTCTTAGGAAAAATACTTTTGTTCTATCTTATTTTCGCGAGAGGATTGAAGTGCAAGATCTTTATTTTCTTGTTATTGGAGCTTGAAAATCATTGGTTTGTCTAAACTTTTGTAAGTTCTTATTTTTATGCTAGATCTGATTTTTACGATGAATTCTCCTGCACTTCTCAATTCTATTGCCTTTTCTATGATGAATTGTGAGTAATCTCCTTGCTCTAGGGAAAAGGGATGAACTCTATGGATTTAAAGTTTGATATGTGAAATGTAATGAAAACCCATGTTGCTAAACTTGTAAAAGGTTAGATTGTGATTGATTTACTATGGATAACTAGGGATTTCCATTGGATATTGAGAGCTCGAGAGAGGATCTTGATCTATGGGAAGCTCTAGATATTAGATTTAGACCTATAATCGAGATTCCCTAGAATTGGTACGCAAGAGCGACCAAATCTAGCATTTTTATTATATGTCTATAATTATATTCGTTTGAACTACGGTAAAACAAATACGAACCATCATAATATAGATTCGAACTCATATTGTGCGAGAGAGAACTTGAGTTGGAATTGAATTATATTGTTGATCTTAAGCTAGTGGTTTGAACTAGGCTTGCGCGAGAACGAGGCTCTAGTTTAGATTGCTATAGACTTGCGTAGCATGAGAGCATGCGTTGGTTCACAACCTAGTCACGACAAGTTCACCCTAACCAAGAGTAGTGATATGGAGATTCATATTTCACATTGATGCTTGAGATCTATAGTGGGGATTCCCAAGCCTTAGGCACGTCTATTAATTGAATTTATAAACAATACTTTGCACGACTGTGACACCAACATTTCTTGATTATCATTTCACCTCCGTCTAGTAATCAATATAGACACCAATAGTTCCTCCTCATGATTAGATACCCTCTCACCACTTTACCGTGCACTTGCGGTAAAACTACATTGTTTCCGGGTGCATATCCGTAGTCGACCACAATGGACTTTTCAATCGGTCTATTGGGTTGTTCAGGAGCTTAGCCCAAGATTTCTGCTAATAATTCATGGCAGAGAGGAGGAGGAAGCAAAGCTCGAACCACATATTCACCTTGGAGCAAGGAGAGTGGGAGACGTTAAGAAGCTTCTTGAAGCGTTTCAATTCAGAGAAGCTGAACGTCGAGAGCTACAACGACGAGGTAACCATCGCTGCACTCAAGATGGGGGTTCGATGTGAAGACCTGATGAAATCTCTACATCATAAACCACCCCACAGCTTGGATAAGCTCCTTACCATAGTAGAGCGGTATATGATGGCAGAAGAGGCACTAGCTGCTCGCGATGGAGGCACTTTTACAGCCCCAACTAAAGCAAAGAAAGAAGCTCGGCCTAAGGAAGGGGCCTGTTGAGATCAACAGAACCAAAGAAGATGGGATAAAAGTCCCAAGAATAGGTCGGATGAGGCTAACATGACGTTTATGAAGCTCAGGCTCCTAAGGCTGTGGTGATGGCATATGCCCAAGGCAATGGCTACTTCAACCGACCTCCCCCAAAGATGGAGGGCAACAAGCGAGATGAACATAAGCTTTCTGTAGATACCACCAAGACCATGGTCATGATACTGTGGACTATTGACAGTTAAAGAAGGATATCGAGCACCTCATTCAGCATGGGCATCTAAGGAAATTTATCGATGCCCCAAAATCTAGACAGGAGGAAGGCACCACAGAGGCAGAGGGCCGATGGAAAGCAGTTGTCATAGTCCAACCCATCACCAGCGTCATTAATGTGATATCTGGCAAACCATCGTCAGGCCGGCTATCCTCCTCAACCAGGAAGTTGTATGCCCAAAGGATGATGACCACAAGTGTGTGTCAAAAATGGCTGAGATATGCTTCACCGCCTATCTATTTTTCAGACAAAGATCCGGAGGGTATCGAGCTACCACAGGATGATGTGATTGTTATCAGTGCCATCTGATTGAGGTGTAATATTGCAGATTTACCCCCATGTTTTGGTGATATTTTGTGTATGAATTATGTTTATTTTGGCTTTAATTCATACTTTTTGATAATATCATTGAAATTGGAGCATATTGTTCATTTATACACAAAATGTGCTTTCTATGGCCTAATTTTATCTCATATTATTTTTCAGTACTTCAGGGATTTTTCTGGAATTTCTGGAATTTTTCCAGAATTTTTGGAGGTTGGATTGAATTTCTACAATTTTTGGAAGGCCAAAAAGGATTTAAAGTCCATTTAAAAATAAAGAAAATGAAGCTGGGCCAACCTTCGACCTGCTCCTTAAGTGTGCCGCTGTAGATTTTCAAAATGAAAATCAGAAGAAAAAAGAAAGAAGCCATGGGCCCACACTGAAGCAGCGGGGGCACATGCCATACGCGTGTCCCCCCATTTTGACGATCGGGTGCCCACCCGCAGAAGCGGGTCGGGCGACACTTGGCCGACCCGACCCGCTGTGATTCTTATGCAGCAACGCACGCATGGGTAGCGGTCGAGCAGGCAGCGGACCCGACCCGCTAGGTGTTTTTTGACAGGAAAGTATGGGTTTGGGCGGGTTTTGGGTGCCAGATCCGACCTGCAATGCTGTTTATGTGTAAATGGGGCTGCTTTGGGGCGAATCTAAGGCATTCTTCATCATTCTTCTACCCATCTTCTTCCTCATTCATCCTAGGGCTTGGAGCCCCCCATTGGAGAAGCTTGGAGGCAAGCCAAAGCACATAGGTGGAGGAAAGGGGCTTACATTGGAGAAATCTATGGTGAAACCCTTCTTTTTTCATCTTTGTGTATTTGATTCTAGGGCTTGTAATATGTATTGGATAATGTTTTGCGATGAAATGGAATCCTTGCTTATTACGATTTATTAGATCAATCTTTGTGTGGGATTGGGTTAATTTCAGATTATGTTATTGATTACCATTGTTTATTGATTGCATCAATAGTGGTTGTAGCTTTGGGTGATTATTTTCTATTCTACATCTCTCTTTTGTTAATCCACTAGACTAATGATAGGGAGATGGATCTTCCCACAAAGGTGTATCAGCATTATTACCATGAAAACCCTCATCCTAGCTATAAGCCCTTTAGAAGATTGTGCCTAATCCTATAAGGATCATCCGATGGTGTCATCCAAAAGATGCACCATTGAGTTATAGCATTCACTATGCACACTCCAAAAGGAATGTCCCCAAGAGGGTGCATGATCAACATTGGAATCATAATTAGCGTTAATTCTTAATGAACACATAACCCATGGAAATCCCTCTTGACCGAGTTCTCTTCTGATTCTCCATCCCTAGTTAGTTTAGGTTAGGACGATAGTCTCACCACACACTTTCACATCACCCTGTTAGTGAGGTGGACATATTATCATCATTTGTTTCCTTCATTAATCGAATTTGCGATATTGTAATGAATTTTCCATGTGGAATACGACCCCGACCTCACCGGGTTATTAATTGATGTCCTCCTGCACTTGGGAATATTGCTCATCTTTTTGGGCGTGTCAAGTTTTTGGCATTGTTGCCGGGGACAACGGTTTTTACATATAGCATTTTTTGATTTATTTAGGAATTTATGGTGTGATATTTCCACCTCTTTAGTGAAGAGTCTTTTTATTTCTTTATTTTTCACTTTATTGAGTCATTTTTTCCTATTCCCTAATTTTTTTAAATGGCAAATGTTTCAAACTCTTCACATGCTCATTTAGATGATACCACACTCCCGCCATTCTTTCACGATATGGAGTTGGAGAACCCTTACAAACAAATGAAGAAGTTTGAAAAATGGTGTTTGCAAGAATGTAAGGAATTGTTTGATGAGAACATTTGTGCAGACATGATTTATCCTTAAGCATTCCCCTACACTCTAAAAGATAATGCTAGATTATGGTTTAATGTATTGCCTCGTGACTCAGTTACTACTTGGTTATCCTTTCAAAATGAATTCTTTAATACATTTTTCCCCTTCTGTAATGCAGGTACAGAGGCACTGATCGCTCCGGATATACACCCAAAGAACGGTTGTAGTTTTACCACAAGTGCACGGTGTAGCAGCGAGCGGGTATCGAACACAGGGAGGACGAATGACTGTGCTTGCTCCGAATCAACCTGGCTATTTGAGAACAGAGAAAATTGCCTTAGGCGATCCTGTCACAATCGTCAGACAAATGTGCGAAATATCAAATCAAATAAAGAACGTCTAGGGAATGGGGAATTCCCGCTACTCACCGTACTTCATAAATGTGGTTCGTCGGTATCAAAATTGCTAGAAAGAGAATTCGGATGAACTAGTTGCAACTGAATGTAGAACCAAGCTCACGCTCTCGCGCTGTTGCCGGTCTATAGCTATCCTAGGTTTGGGTCCAATCTCTTGCAAACCCTAGCCTAGGGAAGCTAGCATTAGGATCAACATCATCGTCCAATTGCGCACCGAGCCCAATCTCTTGCAAACTCGGTCCACAATCTAAATTAGGATAGTTCCTACCCGTCCAATCTCTTGCAAACGGGTATTAGCATGGAATTACAATCGGAAATCCTGGTATCGGTCCAATCTCTTGCAAACCGATACTTCGAAAATCCGACTCCAACCCAATTCGGATTTCTAGGGCTTCCTATCAAATTGGGATCCAATCTCTTGCAAATCCCAATTGATGTGAATTCCTAGCTATCCGTAGTAAATCGATCCCAATCTAATCCCTAATAGCAATTCTAGCTCAATTTCTACCAATTCATCACAAATAGGAAATAGGGCTTGTAGGGTTCATCCCCACGCCCCAAGACGTGGAGACTACTCACAAATCATAGCAATAGCACAAAAATAATCAATGAAATAAGCAATAGAATTCATCACAAATATTGAGATAAACAATAAAAATAGAATCTTTAGGGAAGAGAGATGCAAACCAATGGAGTTCTTCAATTTAATCCAACAAAAATCCAAGTTTTTCCTCTTCTCCAATCACAATAATAAAGCTAAAAAGTAATCTAAAAAGCTGCAAAAAATCTAAGAGATGGCTCTCAAAACTAGGGTAAAAACAGGGCTTAAATAGCCCCAAAAATCGTCCAAAAATCGTGACCAAAATACCCCTGCACAGCCTGTTTTCCGCAGTTTTCGCTACAGGCAGCGCATCGCACTCGGCCGAGTGACAAAAGTCGCTCGGCCGAGTGAAAACCCTGCAATTTTCCAGAAAGTCGGGGCTTTCAGGGGTCTTCAGTTCGGAGGCGGCTCGGCCGAGTGAGTTGTCGTCACTCGGCCGATGACTTCACTGCACTTGGGCGGACGGGATTCTCCACTCGGCCGAGTGGGTCTTCTGAAGTTCAGGCAGCCGAAAAACAGAAACTTCGATGTTTTGGAAGGGCTTCGTCTGGGCGCCACTCGGGCGGACGTGGTATCGTCACTCGGCCGAGTGGGTCTTCTGTGCTCGGCCGAGTGCACAGGTAACTCGTGTCTGAACTGGTCGGCCGAGCAGTGTCTCGCTGGTCGGCCGAGTGGCTCCTCCACTCGGCCGAGTGGGACACAAAGAATGCCCAATCTGCTTGTTTTGGCCTCCTCATCGCTCCTGCGACGTCCATTCTTCTTCCGCTCCTCTCCAACAGCAAAATACCCCTCGGGGAGGTCGTTGGTGACCGTCTAGAGTAAGCGCATCTCGGGATCACTCCAAATCGCGCCAAATCACCTGAAATGCGACAAAAACAACAAATCGTGAAAAGCATCGCAATATCGTCGATATATCGTGAAAAACATGATTTGGGCGATCCAAATGGCATGCAAACATGCGGAAAAAAGGTGTAAAATAAGGAGTGATCAAAATCCCCCAAGCTTGCCTCTTACTCGTCCTCGAGGAAGATAAGTAAAAGGCGAACCCGGTGGATTCGGAAAATGAAAACGGCGAAAAAAATGAAAAAAGAAAAAACGAAGAAGAATGAAAATAAAGAAGAAAGAAAGAAGCGAAGAGGTAGGATGCTAGATCATTTTCTCAGGACGTGGGTTTCACTTACTCTTATAGCATGCACCGAATGAAAAACTCATGTCAAAGGATTTTATTTTGATATCATAGTATAATAATGCAAATAGAGATAGAAAACCCACGAAAAACGATACAATCATGAAAAACGGAATAATTTTAAAATTAACGTCGTCTGAATCATTTAAAGCGGTATACAAATCACAGATCACACACTTTTCAATTGAACGCTTTCTATCTGGAGTATAAGAGTATCACACTATAGAGTAGAGAGAATAGAAAAGTATGGATTTCATGAAATGAACGCTAGGCTTAGATTTCTGGATTTCGTAAAACTAAAAATAATCTCACCGAGTATAGAATATTACTTAGCCTAGGTTGTCGTGCAATGTCAAGTAGTCACTCTCTCACACATCAATGGATCCCCTCCCCCAAGCTTATCTATAAGCGTGGTGGCATAAAAAATATTTACATCCCCATTTTTTATACATAGCTCCAAAAGCAACGAAAAGAAAGAAGAAAGAAAGAAGGTGAGATGGGATCTTTTATTGAGGATTTTTTTTTTCTTTTGTTTTTTTTTCTTTTGCAATAAGCAAATATATACACAACGATCCCAACTCAGAGAGAGATAATGATGTACAAGAATGTTTTTCTCTCTCTTTTTTTTAGAATAAGAGATTTGGAGCTAGAAATTAGTAGCGGGGGAAAATGCCATAAAACAGAATCACTAAGGGGAGATTCACCAATGATTTTAAAAGTAGAGAAATGATGTTCAAGATTTGTGGAGAAAGAAATAAATATAACTCTCGGTTCACTCTATAAGACATGCACGACAACTTCAGCAGGGTAATCTAATCTACTCAGTTTCGATCACAAAAAAGCTAACTAATCCAGATATATCATAGCTAACATCATTCAATCGTCCTGAAGTGAAGTGTATAATTCATGCATATAGAAGTGATATAGGAAAAGAAAGTCAGTACTCCAGATATAAGCATTCAATGCGTGAATCTTGGTGTGTTTTCTGTGATAGCATACATATGAATATTCAGACTTAGCTAATAATAAAATTTCATCCATTTTCATGCGGAAAAAGGTGTGGGTTACTATTCTAAATGCAAAGCAAGTCATAGCATCTGATATCTGAAATAAAACCTAAGACATGACAAATATAGCATGCATATAGAATAGGCTAAATCCAACGTCATCATCATCACAAAAAAGTCATCTCTAGCATGAGATGAAAAAGAAATAAAGATCAAGGGAAAATAGAAACTATGCAATGCGGCACACAGGAAAATAGGAAAAACGTGATGCATGGCAAAATAAAAGAAAAGTGATGAAAAATAAGTGCAAAAGCGAAAAAATGGTGTGAAAAACTAAAAATAAAGGTGGCAAATCAGAAAAGAACGTGAGAACTCACTCCCCCAAGCTGAATGGCACAGTGTCCTCAATGTGCAAAGTGTGGCACACCGAGAGACAAGCGATGGGAGGGGCAAGTGAGGATGCATGCATGGAAAAATGAAAAGAAAAAGGTAAAATAAAGAAATGACAATATGATGCGGACATGATGCATGCACAGATAGGAGCGGTACATATATATAAGTGTCACCAAAAACTCTCCCTCTCCCCCAAAATAGATATAAAAAGATATGATCAAAAAGAGAATACCAGAATAAGTGAGGGGGGGGGGGGGGAGGGGGTGGACAAAAAGTGCAACAGGACCCAGCAGAAACGGGCAGCACAACGACAGGAATGGATCAAGGCATCAAGGGTGCCTAAGAAGGTGGTGTTGCGCCGTCTCCGTCCTGAGGCGGAGGAGGAGGAGGTGGTGGTGTAGGCTGCTGGGCTGGGGTGGGCGTGGAAGTGGAAGCAGGTCTAGTGTGTGTGGAAGTGTGTGTGGGAACCTGCTGGGTGGGTGGGGGTACGCGTGGGAGACGCTCCAAGACCTGTGTAAGGCAGTAGTGGATCTGGGGGATCAGCTCGAAGCGTCCAGCCATCGCAGAGACGGTGGAGGACAGGGTCCTAAGGTCACCTCTAAGACCACTCACCGCCAACTCAAGAGCACGTATGCTCTGCAGTACAGTGTCGGGCGGGGGTGGTGCAGAGGGACGCACCGGTCTAGGCTGTGCAGGGCGAGGCTGGCGTACGCGAGTGGAGTATGTAACGGGCTCAGCAGGGAAGGGGACAAAAGGTGCCGCGCCTGCAAATGTGGGCCTGGCCTCAGTGTGAGGCCGGGGCACCGGCTGGTGGGAAGTGGAGGCAGCGACAGCGAAAGAAGTGTGCAAAGGTGGCAACGAGGCGGCCAGAGAGGTCAGTGGCACAGAAGTGTGGACAGACGCCACGACACTCTCGGAGAATACAGCGGGGGTGGAGACAGAGGTAACTACCGCTGGGGCGGAACTGTGTGGACCAAAAGGCGCAACCCCAGCGGAGATCATGCTAGCCATGGTCTCCACGACCGCGGCAAACGAGGGCTCTCCACTCTCGACAAAGGTCGGCGGGCGCTCGGGGAGTGCGGAGCAAAGAGGCTCCACGGACAGAGGGCCAGAGGTGGCAGTGGGAGTGGTGGGGACAGCCTCGGAAGTGGTGACAGTGGTGGAAGTTGGCTCAGCAAAAGTACTCTCGGCACCGACAGCGGTGTCAGGAGCAGCGGAAACATCTGGTATGGGCTGAGGGGCCACTGGGTCAACAGGGTCGACGGCAGGCTCGGCAGGGTGTGCAGCAGGGTCTGCGGGGGCAGCCTGGGCAGCGTGGGCAGCGTGGGCCTGCTCGGCCTCCTCGGCCTCGAGCACGTAGGCGGCGGGGATGAGAACATCCATCGCCGGGAGCCAGTCGACGTGGGCTGGTGCAATCTGAGTCCGAGCAGGGCTCGGGAGAATCATGTAGTCGGCACCGTAAGGGCCGTGCAACCAGACCCAGTGACGCTCACCATGCGGACGAAGCATCTTCATCCGGGCCATAACGTCTATCGACAGAGAAGTGGGGCCAGGGACGCGTCGCAAGTCGTCAGGTAGGTCCTCGCCGGTCATCATGGTAAGCAGGGTGATCAGACCGCCGCAGCAGATCGGTGAGCGAGCGCCCACCGATACAATGATGCGGTCTAAAAACCAAGCCGCAATGTCGATCACGACGGCGGGGACAAGCTCGTGTCCATCCCTAGATAGAGCTCTGGGACGTGTCATCGCATAGAGCATGTAGAGCTCTGGCGTAGACATCGTGCCCGGCTCATATCTGGCCAAAAAGGTGGTCGCCATGAGGCGCTGGGCAATGCGTAGGCAGGGGTGGACAATGGCCGAGGCCTTGGCCCTACTAGGGTCAAAGGCGGCGTGGTGGCCTGTAATCCGGGCCCAGAAGGCACCGGCGTCGAAGGAAGGTGGGGGGATATGGGTGGGGCCGTAACCGCGATCGGCTCCGGGGACGACGGGCCACGAGAAGAATGCTCTCATCATATCGAGAGTGACCTGGCACTCTCGATCCATGAACCGGAATGAGCATCCCTCATCGGTCCGGGCGATCGAACTCAAAACCTCAAGTGTCGGGCGGGTAAAAGTATCCGCCGACACCTGCTGAAAATCTCGCCAGCCCACGTTGTCGTACAACGTGAGCATCCCCTCTAGTACCCCCAGGCGTCCTAGGTCAGCGAGGTGTGCAAACCTGGAGGGTACGATCGAGCGCTGGGAGATACGCTCGAAGACGGCGTGGTGTGCGTCGTCTCGGAACGTAATCCCGAGCGGCCCGACCAGTGGAGCCGGTGGTGGTGGCTGTGGGTCGGCAGGGAGAGGCTGTGCGGGCTGTGGGTGCACTGCAGGCTGTGCGGGGTGTGCGGGGCCTGCAGGCTGTGCTGGGTGTGCGGGGTGTGTGGGGGACGGTGGAGGAGAGTCCTCCAACTCGTGGGAGGGGCCGGCATCATCCGACCGCTTCCACTTGGCGGAAGCTCTCTTCGACCGCGGCCGTGTCCGGGGCGGCATATCGGCCCCGAGCGCGCGCCGAAAAACGTGAAAAGTGTGGCGTGTGCAAAAAGAATGGAAAGAGTATACCCAAACACGCCGTGAGTGCTAAGCAGTGGAAGCGTGCGAAGTCCGCGCCTCCACGAAGTCCAAAACAGCCCGCAGAAGCTCCCCTGAGCTCCCCTAAGCTCCAAAAAGCAACCTGCGCATGAAAAAGCGATATCAGCGAGTAATAATCAAAATGTATGGAGCAATAGGGGTATAATGGATAGATATAGAAATTGATTTGGGTTAGGGGGGCGTTTAGCACATGGATCCTCAAGAAATACACGAAAAGAGGAGAAAACGGCGAAAACAGGGGTACCGGAGGTGATCGGACGGTCGGCCGCCGGCGGCGACTCGGGCGAGGCGTCGGCGGTGCTCGGCCGGCGGTGGCGGGCCGGGCGGCGGTGGGGCGGCGCTGGTCGGGCGAGTGAGGGCGAGAGCGAGGGGGGTTCGGGCGAGGGGAGCTGGAGCGTCGGGGGTTTTGGGGTTTTTGCGTTTCGAAATCCGCGCCCCCCCTCGGCCCTTTATATAAAAAAGTTACGACTCGGCCGAGTGACGTGGTCACTCGGCCGAGCGAGGCCAATGAAAATTTCCTCCCCGCTATCGCTTCGGCCGAGTGGCTTTGCCAGCCTCGGCCGAGTGGAGTAAGTCCATTCGGCCGAGTGACTCAAGCTACTCGGCATGACTCGCCCTAGGAGGGTATCAGTTTCACTCGGCCGAGTGAATATATATACTCGGCTGAGTAGCAGTTATATCGAAATCAAGAAAATAAATAGAGAGTTGGGTACATCAGACTTCCCTCGTTCGTGAGCGGCTCGGCCGGACGAACTTGTGTACTCGGCCGAGTGACTAGTATACTCGGCCGAGTGAGCCTTGTGTTCTGCTGTTTGTCTTCGTTTTGGCTCTAAACTCCGTCTTTCTTCCTCCAATCGATTTCATCTTCCTCCTAAGCGTCGAGCGCCTTCTTGGGGCGCTCCTCGTCGACTCGTTCATCCTCCTCATGATGGATCTACCTATCTCCTCTCCTGTCAAGAAAAATAGGACCCGTTATCACAAAATTTTTGGGCGAACGACAAAACACCAAAAATTTCTAAAACGAAAATAAAGAAAAAAGTAAAAATAAAGCAAAAACCGTCGGGTTGCCTCCCGACAAGCGCTCGTTTAAGGTCGTGAGCTCGACCCCCTATAATTTTCAATCAATGCGGGATGTTTGGTGCATATGAGATGCACCCATCAAACTTTCCGGGAGCGCGCTTGGATTTGGATGTGGCGGCGGCGCGTTCTCCCTCGGTGGTCTCCTATCTCGAATAGTGTTGGGGGGAGGCTCCCCCAAGCTAGCATTTGCTCCGGTCAACGGTTTTGCCGGTGATGCCGATTTCCGTGCCGGCGGAGCTTTCTTTGGAGACTTTAATTTCGAGAGCTTGCAGAGCTCTCAAATCCTTGCGACATCAGCGTCGCCTTCATCTTCTTCAGCGGAGAAGTCATGGGAATCATCTTTATTCTCTTCATGGCCTAAATCCGGGCCTTCTTCAAAATCTTCATCAAAAAGGGCGCCAATTGAGTGAGGAATCGCCTCCTCTATCACCTCATCAAGGAGGTCCATGTAGTCAAGTTCCTCGTGATAAGGCATATGCTTCATAGCCTTAGGAATGTGGAGCTCCACCTCGATGTTTCTGACGTTTAAGGTTAAGGTACCTTCGCGCACGTCGACGATGACTCCGGCGGGTGGCGAGGAACGGGCGTCCAAGTATCAACGAGGTGTCTCCCTCCTCCTTAACGTCCATGATCACAAAGTCACATGGCAAGCATATTCCACCCGGGACTTGTAGCGGTATGTCTTCGGCGACCCCCACCGGCCTTGTTATCCGTCCATCGGCTAATTGAATGCGCATGTCGGTGGGTTTCAACTTTGTCCCGGTGTTTAGCTTTAAGAACATGGAGAGGGGCATGAGGCTCACACTAGCCCCAAGATCAACCAACGCCTTTTGAAGAGGAACGCCGCCCAAGGTGCAAGGAATCCGAAAACTCCCCGGATCTTTGAATTTTGCCGGCTCCTTCTCTCTCTTGGTGAACCAAGAGCCCTCCTCGGCTAGCATGATCTTCTCCTTCCTTTTCCTCCCCGAAATCAAGTCCTTCAAAAATTTAGCGTACGTGGGGATCTCGACGATGGCGTCAAGGAAGGGGATGTTAAGGCTAACTCCTCTTAGGTACTCGAGAAATTTCGCTAGCATTTTCTCCATTTTCGCTCTAGCAAGCCTTTGGGGGAATGGGACCGGTGGCATGAAGCGCCTTTCCTCAATTAATTGCTCCGCCCTAGATTTCTCCTTGTCTTGTGGATCCTTCTCCTTTTCAACTTCAACTATCGGCTCAATCGGCTCCAAGCTTTCCTCCACGGCCTCCTCGGTAGGAATCATGGCGGGGGTGGTGTCCTTCCCGCCTCTAGTAGTAACGGCAACTATGGCGTTGATGTGGCCGGTGTTGCCCCGTGGGTTTTGCTCCGGTTGCGCCGGCAATCGTTGAGTGTTCCGATTGAGCAACGCTAATTGCTCTGATATTTGAGCCACTACGGTATTAAGAGAGTCTTGCCCCGCCTTCAAAGTAGCATTCACCTTATTTTGCTCGACCATGAACGCCTCCACTCTAGTTTCGAAATCGGACCGTTGTGGAGCTTGCGGAGGGTTTTGATTTTGATTCCTCCACCCTTGGTTGTAACCGGGCGGCCTATAAGGTGGAACTTGTTGCTTCGGTTGAAAGTTTTGTTGAGTAGGCCCCCTCGGTGGATAGTTTTGTTGTTGGGGTGGTGGTGGTCGAGCTTGTTGAGGTAGTGGTTGTGGCGGGTTCAAAGCTCCTTCATTGTTGGCATAGGAGAATCCGGGATGATTTCTTGCGGCCGGATTGGACCAATACCCTTGGTTCCCCGCAACATATTGTACTTGCTCCAAGGATCCTTCTCCTTGCTCTCCTCCCGAGTACATGGCTTGAGATTGGTCTTGCCAATCATACATTTGGTTGGTTGGAGCGGAGGTGGAAGGGCTTCCTTGGGGCTCCGTGATAAACTTCTCCAATCTCTCCACCACTTTGTGGAGAGAATCAAATTTGCTCGTGAGCTCCGCTACGGCCTTCGCCTCGTAGATGCTAGTTGGCTTTAAGGAGGACGTGGAGTGTCCTCGCTCATCGCCCCATTGTTGGTTATTTGAGGCCATCTCCTCAATTAGGGCCGTAGCTTCTTCAGGAGTCTTTGACAAGATTGCACCATTCGCCGCGGCATCAATAATTTGTTTGGTCCCCGGTTGGAGACCGTTGTAGAAGCTATGAACTAGCTCCCAATCTTCTATACTGTGGTGCGGGCATTGATGCTGCAAATCCTTAAAACGCTCCCAAGCTTCATAGAGCGTCTCCTGTGGTCCTTGCTTGAAGGACATGAGAGCGCTCCGGATCTTCACCGTCTTGGATGGAGGATAGAATTTGTCAATAAATGCACCCGCTAACTCGTCCCAAGTGGTGAAGACTCCGTCCGCCTGCGTCCTCAACCAATAGAGTGCCTTGTCCTTAAGCGTGAAGGGGAAGAGACGCAGTCTGATAGCATCGATGGAGACCCCCGGCATCTGGAATGTGGCGCACTTTGACAAGAATAGTTGGATGTGGTAGTGGGGGTTCTCATGGGTGTTCCCATGAAATGGGTCTTGTTGCATCAAAACCACCAATCCAGTCTTCAGCTCGAAGTTCTTGTCAGCCGCCAACTGCGGCACGGCAATGGACGAGGTAGTAGAAGAGGTCTTAGGCCGAAGCCTATCACGAATAGAAATTATCCTCGCCATCCTTGCCGCCAATTCTTCAGGAGTTTCCGGGTTGGTCATATACCTCCCTTCCGGATCTTGTCTTCTTTCCGCTCTAAGTCTCCGCGCGGTACGTTCGATCTCGGGATCAAATAATAAAGCTTCAGGGTCCGCCGTAGATCTCGTGTACATGCACAGGGGAAACAGAGTTTCAAAGAAATGGTTAGCACCGTGGAAGGGTTAGGTAAGAAGTAAGAAATAAAAATAATGATAATAGTAATAATAATAAAAAAGAATAGCTAGGGTGAGAAAGAATCAAACGCAATCGCCTCCCCGGCAACGGCGCCAAAAACTTGATCGCTCCGGATATACACCCAAAGAACGGTTGTAGTTTTACCGCAAGTGCACGGTGTAGCAGCGAGCGGGTATCGAA
Organism: Scilla litardierei; assembly: GCA_030789695.1. Classification (NCBI taxonomy): domain Eukaryota; kingdom Viridiplantae; phylum Streptophyta; class Magnoliopsida; order Asparagales; family Asparagaceae; genus Scilla; species Scilla litardierei. Next base: position 65,658,336 of record CM061132.1, read on the forward strand.
CACAGGGAGGACGAATGACTGTGCTTGCTCCGAATCAACCTGGCTATTTGAGAACAGAGAAAATTGCCTTGGGCGATCCTGTCACAATCGTCAGACAAATGTGCGAAATATCAAATCAAATAAAGAACGTCTAGGGAATGGGGAATTCCCGCTACTCACCGTACTTCATAAATGTGGTTCGTCGGTATCAAAATTGCTAGAAAGAGAATTCGGATGAACTAGTTGCAACTGAATGTAGAACCAAGCTCACGCTCTCGCGCTGTTGCCGGTCTATAGCTATCCTAGGTTTGGGTCCAATCTCTTGCAAACCCTAGCCTAGGGAAGCTAGCATTAGGATCAACATCATCGTCCAATTGCGCACCGAGCCCAATCTCTTGCAAACTCGGTCCACAATCTAAATTAGGATAGTTCCTACCCGTCCAATCTCTTGCAAACGGGTATTAGCATGGAATTGCAATCGGAAATCCTGGTATCGGTCCAATCTCTTGCAAACCGATACTTCGAAAATCCGACTCCAACCCAATTCGGATTTCTAGGGCTTCCTATCAAATTGGGATCCAATCTCTTGCAAATCCCAATTGATGTCAATTCCTAGCTATCCGTAGTAAATCGATCCCAATCTAATCCCTAATAGCAATTCTAGCTCAATTTCTACCAATTCATCACAAATAGGAAATAGGGCTTGTAGGGTTCATCCCCACGCCCCAAGACGTGGAGACTACTCACAAATCATAGCAATAGCACAAAAATAATCAATGAAATAAGCAATAGAATTCATCACAAATATTGAGATAAACAATAAAAATAGAATCTTTAGGGAAGAGAGATGCAAACCAATGGAGTTCTTCAATTTAATCCAACAAAAATCCAAGTTTTTCCTCTTCTCCAATCACAATAATAAAGCTAAAAAGTAATCTAAAAAGCTGCAAAAAATCTAAGAGATGGCTCTCAAAACTAGGGTAAAAACAGGGCTTAAATAGCCCCAAAAATCGTCCAAAAATCGTGACCAAAATACCCCTGCACAGCCTGTTTTCCGCAGTTTTCGCTACAGGCAGCGCATCGCACTCAGCCGAGTGACAAAAGTCGCTCGGCCGAGTGAAAACCCTGCAATTTTCCAGAAAGTCGGGGCTTTCAGGGGTCTTCAGTTCGGAGGCGGCTCGGCCGAGCGAGTTGTTGTCACTCGGCCGATGACTTCACTGCACTCGGGCGGACGTGATTCTCCACTCGGCCGAGTGGGTCTTCTGAAGTTCAGGCAGCCGAAAAACAGAAACTTCGATGTTTTGGAAGGGCTTCGTCTGGGCACCACTCTGGCGGACGTGGTATCGTCACTCGGCCGAGTGGGTCTTCTATGCTCGGCCGAGTGCACAGGTAACTCGTGTCTGAACTGGTCGGCCGAGCAGTGTCTCGCTGGTCGACCGAGTGGCTCCTCCACTCGGCCGAGTGGGACACAAAGAATGCCCAATCTGCTTGTTTTGGCCTCCTCGTCGCTCCTGCGACGTCCATTCTTCTTCCGCTCCTCTCCAACAGCAAAATACCCCTCGGGGAGGTCGTTGGTGACCGTCTAGAGTAAGCGCATCTCGGGATCACTCCAAATCGCGCCAAATCACCTGAAATGCGACAAAAACAACAAATCGTGAAAAGCATCGCAATATCGTCGATATATCGTGAAAAACATGATTTGGGCGATCCAAATGGCATGCAAACATGCGGAAAAAAGGTGTAAAATAAGGAGTGATCAGGCACCATGCTATGAAACAACAAATCTTGGACTTTAACTAATATGACGGTGAGGCCTACCATCAGACTTGGGAGAGGTCTACGACTTAGTGCTTGCACTCCCACATCATTACTTCCACGAGGATCATCCCCTTCAAATCTTCTATACAGGATTACTGCCTCCTACACGGGATCTCGTGCAGATGAGCTACGATGGGGAATCCTTTGCATACACGACTGAGGATTCATGGTGTTACTTGCGGGACCTGGCAGAGTATGAACGGACTGTACAATCTGGAGATCAGTCACTCAGGTATGAAGAAGATGGCTAGAGCATTCCATTTGAGGAGACAATTCAAAAGGTCCAGAGTCACCAAGTAGAGGAGCTTGAGGTGCTTCAACAGCTCATCCAGTTACAGGAGGCTCAGATGTAGCAACATAAGGCTCATTTCCAACAAATACTACAGGCACTGCAAGTCCAGAGCCAACGTGTCACGCCCGTTCCTCAAGATACCTGATAAGTACGAATCTGTATCAGGTGTTCCTAAAACTACGGGTGTGAAGAAGAAAGACGAGGAGAGAAAAGAGAAGTACTGTATGGAACAGAAAAAAATTCTGCAGGCCACTGCACACGTACTGGGAAGTACTGACGATGCTCCAAACTCAACACAACAACAACATCAGAGAAACACACTATAGAAGGAACAAAATCATTCATTTTATTACATTATATTACACAGAGTACTTTATACATACATCAACTGTACAAGGTGGTACAAAAAGTGGGGGTACAACACAAAGAGAAACCTAACCTAAAAAGCACAAAAGTGTCCACACTCTGTACAACACACCCACTAATCTCCCCAGGAAAGTCCAACTGGACAAAGTCACCTTCAGGCACTACCTCAGAACTGGAACCGGTCTCTGTCTTCGAAACCCGCACATGCTGCTCTGGTCCTACTCCTGAAAACCACAAAGAGGGGCATGTCAACGCGTGGCCCAGTAGGAACTCTTAACATCGCTATTAGGATCCAGTTTTAGAACTGGTTCTTCTAACTAATCATCTATCTACTTGTGTTATAACAACAAAAGAACTAACACAGAATTAAAATAAGCATGACATACAAATGATGGAAGTAAAAAGAAACAAGGGAACATAAAGTTCAGAGTAAATTAGTTAAAATTAGATGTTTAGTGATGATTTGGAAACTCGAGTAAACTGTAGGACGCTAAGGAGCCAGACGTCACCCAGGGTGGGTGAAAAGTGGTACCTCAACCAGTGACACAGACACTAGAGGGGCCTCTCGTAACTCCCTACCTGAACAGGGCAATGTACGGGAGTGAAACAATCTCGGTTTTTATCGGACGAATGGATAAAACCAACAATTACCTCATGGTGCATCACGAGTACACCACCGGCCTCTCTAACTAGAGTCAACTCCCTCTCCCGGGAGTGACAAGCGAGTGAGAAATCTATCATATGTCCACTCCTTAACTCCTAAAATTTACCCATGTTTCCCCCAAACCCATATCTAGAGTCTCGCCCATTTTAGAATGGATCAAGCGCTCCAGACATTAAACACTCTGCCTCACTCTTAGTTTATGAATCAATTTCTTGTTACTTTCATTTTGGTGGTCTCCATTACAGCATTCACAAGTTCTCATTTCTTTCATAGTTATGCCGATGTCGGGATTAACCACGAACATCGCATCAACAATTCATTATAGCCTCACATGTGTCGAAATAACACACACAACATATGATTGCATCCTTCCTAACATGAAGGTTAGCATTATTGCCATTAAAGCTTGAGACATAAACATGGTACCAAAAATGCTTACAAGGAATAAAGCATTAACATGAACATTGCATAATTAACATGGCATAATAGACATGTCTAACATGAAGATATTACCACCCCTAATACGTTAGCATGAACATTACATAGAGTATAACACATGGCCATTAGCATGGAATGTCTTTTGATATTAACATGAACTAACATTAATATTAACATGCACTAACATAAAACATAGAAGTAGTTTAACATAGAAACATATTAATCTTAGAAAATTAATATGTTAACATGTTAAGCTAACATGCTAAGGACATATTAACATTAGCACATGGACAAGGTAATGGTAGCACATGGAACGTGTTGGATTGCATATTAGTATATAAACATAATTATGGCTTAAATGTGATTACTAACATGACACAATATAGCTAAGGAATTTAACATATAAACATATGACTAAATTAAGCTAACATGCTAACATCGAATAGAATATGTGAGTTTGCTAACATAATCATGGCATCATAAATCAAAAGGCTATAACATCTATTGAAGTGCTGGAAATAGCATTCAGTCTTCAAACAGTGCTATTTTCATGAAATTGCAGTTAGAATCTGAAGAAAGTGTCAACTACAAAGTTGTAGATATGGTAGTGTTACATACACCCACCAAATTTCAAAAAAGAATATGAAGTGTGTGATTTATGGTGCTCAATTTAGTAACAGATAGCAATTCTGCAGAAAAACAAATCAACTGCCTCAACTAAATCAATGTATTACTCATAGCTATAATCAAATCTAGGTAAGTTGTATAACATGAGAGTTGTAGATTAGGAAGTTCTGATTTCCTTAATATCCGAAATCATCTAATTTCATTAAGTATTGTGGTCGTTATAACTGTTTTAGTACAGGGTGTCAAACAGGCTGAAATCTGCTATGCTGTAAACAAAACCCTTTTTCTCCTAATATTTGAACAGAACATATATAAAATTATATATGAACATGGGGTAGAATTTCTTAAGCTACACTAATATAATTTTTTCAGAGATTTTATTATTCTACAAGGAACAGTATACACAGATGAACATAGAGTATTTCAGCAGAAAATCTGAAACAGAATCATGTTGCATCACAACCCAATTCCTACTAAACACAAATCATAAAACTAATCCTAACTAGGATGTTAGGAAATCCTACCTAAAATGTCCTTCTTTCGATTCTTTGGCCCTTCTTCTCCTTGAAGAACTTGAAGCTTTCCTTGAGCTCCTTCTTCTACAATGTATTGAATCATGGTTAAATAATTTTGGCCTTGGAGTGGGAAGTTTATGTTGGATGAGAAAGTGGTGGAAGAGGTTGAAGTAGTGGTTGGATTGGAGGAGGATGATGATGAGGAGAGGGTGGTGGAGTAGGCGGTGGGAGAGGTGGAGCAAAAGGGATGAGAGGGAGAAAGAGGCTGAAAGATTGATTTTTTTGTTCTTTTTCTATTCTTTTCTCAAAATTTTCTCCCTTTCAAATCTCATCTCATTGATGAATCTGTACCGGCCAATATTGATTAATACATATTTCGTACGTATTCTACATTGTCTTATGATCTTCCATAACTTGTACTATATTTATATATGTATCTGTTTTCATACGTATTTTAATTAGTTGTATTTATATAAACCAATATATTATATGATTACATATATAAGTGTTTTTTTGAATTCAAATTCAAATCCCTTTCCATATACTCTAAGGAGACTTTACCCTATTATAATGACAATAAATTTCTATTCTTAATTGCAGTTACAATTCTTGTTCTTTATTTTCTTTCCATAACATTAAACCCTTCCATTTTTACACCAAAATCCTAACCCAACCCACGCAGTCGCCACGTTTTGTTCTCCTTTTATATTTTCCTATTCATGTAAACAAACCCTAAGCCTTCAACTCATAGCCCGTACACCAACCACGCCATCTCCGCGCTCTGCCCCTCCTACAACCCTACTTCCGGCAACATCTTGCCGTCGCACTGCCAGCACCTCTCCCCTAGGCCCACAAAGCCACCAGCCCCCTCGCCACATCCGGGCAACACCTCCGACCCTTCCTTCCTTCTCTTCCGCCCGTACACCGACCACAACCCTGGCGCGCCCGCCGTCCAGCCTCACAGCTTCGACGCCACACCTTTGATCCCTCCTCCCTTCAAAACCCGATGTCCGACCACCCTCGACCCCGCAACAACCCCCACAACACTGCCGCTTCCGACCACATCACCCCTCAGCCACCTCTCACAACCAAGCCCTGACCTCCTCCTTCTCTCCCTACAAGTCCGGCGAACCTCCCTCTGTAACGACAACCCTGCGTGCTGTCGCCGCCTTCCCCTACGCTGTCGCCACCCACTGCCATTCACCGCAGCCCCATATCCCAGCAACAGCCCACGCCACCGTCCACCTTGCAGCGGCTCCTCCAAACACCACCGCGTCACTCGACGTTGCTGCTGAACTGGACCGCCGCTCGGATCGCCACTGCAGCGCCTCCGACCTATGGCCGTCTTCAACCTGCAAGGGCACACAAAGACACTAAACACGTATGTTCTATAATAACAATGCGTAAGTTTACAATAATATTAGTTTAGTAATATTAGTTTTATAGTATTAGTTTTGGTAAAAATCAGTAAGTATGTTATTATATAACACAGTTAGTATTATAATGAAATGTTAGTATAATATGTTAGTTTGTAATATTAGTTTTATGATAATAATCATTTTATAATTTTATGTTAGTTTTAAATATAACAGTTATATATGTAACCCAGTTAGTATTATATGAATGTTAGTATCATTATTCAGCAGATTATATAATTATGGGGTTATATAACTTTCAGTATATTATATATATTATAACTACAGTATTATATAAACATATATTTTAAATAAACATTCAGTTTATTAGCATATGGGTGTAAGTTTATAGATATAAACATTATACATACATTTTTTGACAGGTAAGCAACTTTATTCATATAACTCAACAATTACAATATTGGATTAACATTACACACACACACACACACACACACACACACACACAGATACATACATACAAATCATTAGAATCATTAATCAAATCATTTAACTAATTATTTAATCTAAATGACGCAGATAAAACACGACTCTTGTTACGACCGTCCGGACACCCACCATTGCCTCCAGGTAAGTAGTTTATTGTAATTAAATTTTTGGACAAACGTTTAATCTGGTGCTAAAACCTTATTCTGAATATACTTGTCAACTTTAGTAACTAAATTGCATGTTCTCACTATGCCAACTGTCTCTGATTAACAATGGACACTTCATGTTAATGTTCTTCGGCAAAAAATAACTTATTCTCTGCTTGTCATCACATTGAACCAAACAGGACAGAGTGTAAGACACAACCCTCGAGACATAAATAAGAACCCATCGATTACAGATGGAACAAAAACTAGGCGATGGCTAATTATGACACTTTGGGGTGGGGTTGGTCCATCATAGTAGGGTTCGTAAATGTAGCTTGACGACCTTACGGCTACCTCCATACCACACCAATGAAGGCAAGCATCGGCCATTTTCCAAGTTAGGGATGGCAAGAAGCGTCACGGTAAACCCCCGATGGTAGGGTGCATCAAGAACATATTACCCACCCGGAGATGGACTTATTCACAAACACGAGAAAACTAAAATACTCAACTTGCAACCACTTTTACTTTTGAAATTCAAATCATATGTTAAATTTTGCCATGCTCATATTCATATGTATGCACTAGTTTTCCCTTTAAATTGTTCTAATGTTCTTCTTGTTAATGCTTTTATTATTTTAAATTTATTACCAAGCGATCGCTGACATATATTTCAATGTATTGTGAAATATATGTTAGGTTCAGAGTCTGAGTATATCGAGGACCCTGCTTTTGAGGATCCTATCTTGGAGGTCGACCCCGTTGATCAGAGTTACGAGAACGCTAAGGTCCTCCCTGCTGAAGATTAAAGAGAGCTGATTTAGTTTCTATTTCATTAGTCATATTTGTTATCTTTCAGGTGTGTTTCATTTCAGTTTAAATGTACGGCCATGCTAGGCCTTAATTACCTTGTGTACTTGTTTTTAAAATGCTGGAATAAAATGGATAATTATGTTGCTTCTGAGAATTCGCATGCAAGAACCTGCTTTGCTAAACAACGCTTATTGTGCTTAAGTCAAAGAAGAAAGAAATAAATAAAAGTACTTCTTCTTTTCTTTAAGCACATGCGGACCTGCTCGCGTCCTCGCTCTCAGGTATAATGGGAAACGGGACGTGACAGGTTTTAGTGGTGGCCCATGCTAGTCTCTTTGCATTCTACGAAATGCTTCAGAACAGTGTAAATAACATCACTAACCAGATCGTTTGAATAACTCCGTACACAAATATTTACCTTGTTTCTTTTGCAGCATGGCAGGAAGACCACACACTCGCAACGAAAATGGAGCAATCGGAAGTGGTGTTCTCGACATCCATGAACTCATGGGAGTCATGAGAGGCATGTTGGAGATCCATCAGCAGCTGAATCAGCAAGGACAACAAGCTATGCAACCTGCACCACCTCCTCCTCGAACTGCACCTGGAGCCAAGTAATTTTAGGAGCTGAACCCGAAGAGATTCTCTAGAAGAGGAGTGCCACTGGAAGCTGAAGAATGGGCCCAAAGTACGGAAGATGACCTAAGTCTTTCCTGTATTGACAAGGCAGGATGGGTGGAAGTAGCCAAGAAGCAACTGATGGGCAAAGCACGAAACTGGTGGGACGCTGAAGAAGCCCATCAACTGGACCATGTTTTGAGAGCGATTCGACGCTCAAAATTTTCCTAGATCAGCTAAGAGGGAACGTCAGCAATGATTTGTCAATCTGGAGCAAGGCAATCATACTGTTGACGAATATGAGCAGAATTCTCCTTGCTTAGTCTATTCGCTCCACATCTGGTGGAGGATCTGGACCTGGACATTCAGGCTTCAATGTCTTCAGCGAATCTGACTATACATCAGGACGTATTGGATGCTGCTAGGAAGCATGAGCTTATTATGAAGCGTAAGAAGGCGCTTCAGACTAGAGGAAGCAGACGTCCACATGAGCCACCTAGGGGAAATCTCCAACCTACTCAGACTACTCAATTCAAGGGGCCTGCTGCTCCTGTCAACAATCAAACTCAGATGGTGTGCTTTCAATGCAAGCGGACTGGTCATCTCAAGAAGGACTGCAGAGAGCTACTGAATCAATGTCTGATATGTGGAGCATCAGCACATGCTACCAGAGACTACCCTTGTCGCACCAACAAGCCGATGACTGCTGGACCTTATGGACCTATTCAGCGTGGAGCTCTTAGACCTAATTAACATGGACCACCTCTGGCTCCACAACAGAAGGCTTTTGCACTGGCGATGCAAAACCAGCCGAGGCGTCAGGTTTTCACCATGACAGCCACAGAGGCCGAGACTAATGGCAAGTGATCTCATGTAATACCTAAGCTTTTATTTTGTAATGCTCATGGGGGGTGTGTGTGTGCGTGCCCACACACACACACATGTTGCTTGTCTATCTTTTAGCTAAGACATATTTCATATGTACTAGGTGTTGTCTTAGTAGCCTCTCATCCAGCCATATCTCTTTTTTATTCTGGAGCCTCACACTGCTTCATATCCTGAGGATTTGTAAAGAAGCACTCCATTCGTGTTGACTCTCTACCTAATTGCTGGAACATCACTACTGGGAGTGGAGTAGTTAAGACCTCGAGTGGCTGTCGATCCTCCCCTAGAGTGATCTGTGGGCATGAATTATTTGCAGATTTTATGATAGTCGACATGCCAAACTTTGATGCAATATTCAGCATGGATTGGTTAGAACAATTCTACGCTATAATCGATTGTCACAAAAAGAAAGTAGTGTTTGAAGTCCTTGATCATCCGGTGTTTGAATTCACAAGCGAAAACCATTCACTGGGACCTATCAAATTTCGGGCCAAGCCGAACGAAGTAATTATTGCATCAATGCAAGTTGAGCTCGAGAAGGCTAGAGTGGTTCGAGACTTTGAGGACGTATTCCCTGAAGATATTTTGAAATTACCACCTGATCGAGCTCTGGAATTCACCATCGACCTTATGTCGAACACTCAATCTATTTCAATGGCTCATTATCGCATGGCTCCGGCTGAACTGAAAGAACTTCGAAAACAACTCGACGACATATTGCAGAAGGGATTGATACATCCCATCGTATCTCCTTGGGGTGTGCCTGTTCTTTTAGTGAAGAAGAAGGATGGATCAAGAAGGATGTGTGTGGACTATCGAGAACTGAATAAGGTAACTATTAAGAACAAGTACCCGCTGCCGCGCATTGATGAAATCTTCGATCAACTTGGCAGATCACGACTATTCTCTAAGCTGGATCTTCGAAGTGGTTATCATCAGGTTAAGGTCAGAAGTGAAGACATCCTAAAGACGTCATTTCGGACCAAGTATGGGCACTATGAATTCGTAGTCATGCCATTCGGTGTGACTAACGTCCCAGCTGTATTCATAAACCTTATGTAACGACCACTTTTCGTTGTACGTTGTTTGTGCACGTGCTTTTGACCGTGCACGTGTTTATTTTAGACTTTGTTTGTTTGTGAACACTTTAGTGTGATAGGCCGTTGTGAACGTCTCTGAGAGTATTAAATAGTGGCACTAATTTGGAACGATATTTCTCGAGTCGTTTTCCCACAATTTAATCTTATTCGATGAGACGTTGTGATTTTCACTTTTGACAGGAGACGTTTCTATTTTTAGTTTCGACGTCCGATGTCAAAATTGAGATCCGTCTTCTTAGTTAGCTCACTTTCGTCATCACGATCACCTCGATATTTATTTTATAATTTTTGGATTTTATTTGACCACCTTTATATTTTTAACAAGGTTTATAATATTTTTAATAATTAATTTTTATATTAATTTCGGCCAAAGAAAATTTATTTGAGTTTAAAATGTTTTAAATAATTTTTGAGCCAATTTTCAGCTCATTTGAGCCCCACCTAAGCCTTGGGTGAGTTGGAGTTGGTGAGATTTGAATTTTAAATTATTTTAAACTCCTAATCTTATTAGGATTAGCCCTAGACCAAGTCAACCCATCTACACTATATAAACAACCTCTAGGAAGACCTATTTTAGTAAGAAAATAACCCTAGCCGCTTCCAAAACCCAAATTTGACGTTGCGACGAATCGTCGCAACGTTGCGTCGAGCAGCCCCACACCGACCGAAGAAACTGGCCAATTTTTCCCCGCTCCGACCGCTAGCCGCCCCCGCACCAAGCTTCGCCTGCACCGTTGCATCGCACCCCGCCCCATTCGCCTGCTCTGACAGAGAGAAGCTCTCGGTCTGACCGAGAGCTTGGCTCGCTGTCGCCCGCATCCCCGCTCCGCACCAACCCTCGCACCGACCCGCTCTGTCGCCCCGCCTCCGCCCGTGTCTGACCGAGCGGATCGCCCGCACCGACCGACGTTGCAACGTTGCAACGTTGCAACGTTGCAACCCCCACATCCAAGGTGCCCGACCGACCGCTCCCTCCGCACCGACCGAGAGCCCGACCCCGCACCGATCCGCTGCGCTGTGCAGCGCCCACTCCCAGTGTCCGACCGAGAGGATCCCCCGCACCGAGGCTATACGACCGAGAGCCATTCGTCGCAACCCCGCACCCGTCGCAACACTTGCCACCGTGGGCCCCCCAAGTTCTCCAGAGGTATTGTGGGTCCCCTATAGGTCCCTAGGACTACTGTGGGCCCCACCTAGGTGCTTTCTCTCCGACGATTTGCCGTGTACGATGTTGCGACACGTCGTAGCCCGTCGTCGCACGTGCTAGCTTTGGAATCTGGAACCGTTGCTCCGGCTGATGCTCTGAACTTTCCAGCGAGGAATCTATATTGGAATCTGGACTTGGAGTGCGTTCTTCTATTCCAACCCCTGGCGTCGCTACCCGACGCCAGTGTAGCTTTCGCGTCGTGTTGAGGTAACGCTTTGCACCCCTAGGACCCCCAACCCATTGCCTGATAATCAAGACTAAAATGTTTTAAAAATATTTTAAATGTTTTAAATTCACTAATCAAGATTAATAATATGGACTTTAGGCCGGTGGACTTGTGCACGTAGGTTATTTGTGACCTGGACTCTCCTGGACGGTGTTTCTCAGACGTTGTACTTGCAGGCAAGTGAAACTTGCCAACTCTTGTGTAGGGCCATGTTTTTAGGCCACTTCCTTTTTTTAGCGTAAAAGAGACTAGTCAGTGAAATGATAGCTGGCTAGACGCCTACTTGATCTAGTTTGACAACGAAACTAGATCCGTCACCTAAATTGATCTAGCTTGACAACGAAGCTAGATCCAACTCTTTAACTTGTTGATCATGCATACTAAACTGTCATGTTTACTTTCCTTACCTGTACGCTTTACTACTTGCCATGTCATGTCATCCATGCATTGAATGTCGCATTCGTAGCACACGCTACATACTTGTACTTGCTTGTCCCGGGCTAGGTGCACCCCTATGCCATCATGAAAAACACTTCCTGGCTCATGATCCAGAAGCGAGCATTACCGTTCGGGGGTAAGGCCCTGGCTCGATACACGTGGGAGGGGTAAGAGTTAAGCGGCCAATCAGCTGGGAGTCTTCCTGATCAGCAACTGCAGCTGTAAGGCGTAAACTCTGGGTTTGGGGCAGAGTTAAGCGGCCACTCAGTGTGAAAGAAAGCCATTTCAGCTGTAAGGCGTAAACTCTGCACATGACATGAAAATGTGACTAGAGAAATCCTTGTAAATGTTAATAGTTTTGCCACACTTTCCATGCCATGCTAGTTTACTTGTTTTCCTTATCTGCTGCACTCGTACTATAACTGCCATGTCATTGCATACTTTTAGAACTGCTAGGTTGTCTTGCTTTACTTTCAGTTTCCTTGCACAAGTCTCTTGTAGACTTGCTGACATGTGCCCCTTGCTCTTTTGGGTGTCACATGTTAGACCCTGAGCCAGAGACCGTAGCTGAGTACGTGGTTGTCGCTGACGTTGAGCCTGAGTCCATGCCTGCCCAGGAGGAGTTTTGCAGACACCGGTGACCTTTCTGAGTGACCTTGCTGTTTTCCCTTTTGTTTTAGGATTTCTGTTAGTTGTTGGTGCGTGACACCTTTGTTTTGTACGTTGTACTTTTGTCGGCCATGTTTGGGCCTTAGACTCTTTTTCTTTTAGCCTGGTGGCTTTTCTGCGATGTTGGAATTTATTATTATGGATATTCTGAGATTTCTCTTTTGTATCATTTCCTTATTATTATCTTTGTTTCGTTTCGTGTTGCAAGGACCTGCAGTTTAAAGTGGATTGACGCTTATCGGACTTGCAGCTTAGTAGCTTCAAGTCTGAGCAGACCTTCTCATGTCTCGCCTCCACATTTTTGGGAAGCGGGGCGTGACAGGTTTTGTTGGTGGCCCATGCAGGTCCGTCTTGCAATTGCGAATTAACAGAACAACGATAATAACGGAATGTCCATTAAATAAATTGCAACATCCGAGTCATAAGCCCCGAGTCTAGTCTTTTTCCTATGACACTAGGTGATAAGAAGACTTAGTTAGACATCTGTGCTTGCTAGTTAGAGGCCTCAGTTTGTTAGTTAGACTTCCTGTCAGCAATTGATTTAAATCGTCATAGGAGTTACCTTAGTGGTTCTTACCTAACTCTGACCATATTAGACTTCTAGAATTTCCTTTAGTCGTTCGCTTGGGTTCATCGATTTCGGACCAAGCTGAACGCATTTCATTACCGTCTAGCTCCTTAGAAAGTCTTAGCGCTTAATTCTTAATCTTTGGTTGGTCGACTGTAGAGAGTTTTCCCCGTAGATTCTCCTGATTCATATCCTAGGCGTATGTATGATCATCCGACCAATTTCCTTGTCTCGATTCACGAGATCGCCTCATGACGATTGTCGTCAATCCTCGAACCCCTCCATTACAAACCGTGAATCTCCTGAAAGTATTTTTTGATTTCCTCTTTCCCTAAGTTTAAATTTGCTCAAATTTTAATATATATATACTTATACTTCGTGCTCTTTCGTTGACTTAAATTCTTAAAACTTTTGTCGAAATCTTTTGAATACTAGCTTATTATATTTTTCCAGCCTACACTTTTGTACCTATAGAAATACACTTCCCCTTCATATATTAATTTTATTCTGAACCCTACTTTTATTTAGTCCAATTCGACTTATAACGTTCTTTTCTTATTTGTGCCATTCAAATGACACATCGCGCTTACTTTTAATATACTTTTCAAGTCACATGGAATTTCAGCTTTTAGCAAGACGATTTTATGCTCGACGTTTTCTCTACTTCAGATTTTTGTAAAATTACTATTTCATAACCACTTCCTGATTTAGATCCTCTATGATTTGATTTTAAAGCTTTGTGTAAACCAGTTTTATTTTTGGCACATCCTGGTTCCTCTAAAAGTAGTTCCAATATTGATCATTTTAAATTTTATTTCCCTGGTTTAAAGACTTTGAAAGCGTTTAAAACGAGCTTCAATTTTTCAGTTACTTTAATTCTTTAAATTTCCAAATTTTGCCAACTTTATATTAAATTACTGTTGTATAATATTTTCTAAAAACTACGTCCTTAATGTTCGCGTGAATGATTTACTTCCTTTTCTTAATGATTTTTGATAAGCCAATAAAACATTTTCTCTTATTATGAATATTCAACTCAAACTTATTTTGAACGACTCGTTTTATCGACCTCCAAATATTTTTATACAGACGAGGATTCCAACTTTCGAAGTACAACAGTTTTCAAATTTCGCGTGTTTTAGCTTATGATATTTTCTTTTCTATATCCTATATAAGTATCACTACACCTCCATTTCCTCTACCTAAACATTCACCAGTGAATCACTGTTTCACCTAACCAAGCTGTCTCATTGTATTCGTCCTAACCGAACTCGTGCTTATCGATCCTTCCCTCGTCACGCTTTCGACCTCGACCTCCCTCTATATTTCTTAGGCTTTAGTGCTCGTCAATGACTGTGTCAACCCTAATTTGTTAGTAGGCCCTTGGACCTTGTGAGGTAGTCGTAGTGCACATACCTAAGTTGTGTACGTGGGCTTGAATGAGTATACCCCCATAGTATTTTGATGCTTGCCTATTGTGTGGTATATATATATATATACTCGGAGTCATTCATGATATTATGAAGTTGTTTGCGTGCTAGTGTTTATAGGTTTGTGTATGGTTAGCTATACCATACTAGGGATGCCTGTGTATATATAGAGTTAGTGTTGGAATATCTAATGGAGTGTATGTAGTTAGAGATACTTGTGATGGTTGAAATAAATGATTGGTAAAGCTATGTGTATGCTGGGTGTGATAATAATAAGTGTATGTATAGTTAAGTGAGAAGGCCTACTATATGACCTGTATGTTAGTACGTGTGAGTATGTGCTCGTACGTGGATATGAATTGTGCTTAGACGTAAGTAGTTATGTTTTGTTGCATGAGTATATAGGTGGTATACATATGGTAGTAGGACTATAATCTTGATTGGTATTGTTTGCTTTTACAGGATGTTGTATGCGTGCATACCGTGAGGTACACACGACTATTGTACATCTTAATTATGTATGAATAGACGTGTTAGTATACTGATTATAGGTAGTAGACTATGGTGTGAATATATATGTTACATGTGTGTGACTATACGATGAATGCGTATATATTAAGGAGTGTATTATAATTATACGTGTGCTGATGTCTGTATTATTATTATGGTATATAGAGTGATTGAACTATGTGAGTATTACTTGAATAAATATTTAGTGTGATTGACTTACGGTATGTATATGGTTGTAATGGTAGACGTATAAATATTGGAGTGGTATTGGTATAGGTATGAATGCCGTGTTACGTATATAGAATATTCTGATATGTGTACTGAGTCTCACTCAAGCTTGAGTGGGTATACTCTAAGTATATTGAATGTATGTTTGTAGTTTGAATATAGCAATGTTTGATGTATGTATAGTGATAGAAGTGTTTGTGCCTGGTTGTGTTACACATGATTGTGGGTCGCTACACCAGTATATAGTTATAGGTGTTGGTCTTGAGGTATAGCTATTTACTAAGGACTTGCCTGTATGAACGTATGTGTGCTAGCTAAACTAGGTGTGTAGATGTACTGGATATATGATGGTATGATTGGTGTATGAATGAAATGTTAGCGTGTATGGGTGTGCACCATGCACAGGGAAGTATGCGCTTAGTTATAGGTATTGATGACTATGGTATATGTGGCGTGTCGTAAATACAGTTATAGGACCGTATGTGATGAAAATATATGGTGAACTATTTGCATGCATTTGAATGACTATATATTATGAAATTATAGTAGAGGTGAATGTGTAATAGATATAGTGAAACTTGATTGATAATGGTATGGAGTGACTACATGTGTTAAGATGTTTGGTATTGGATGAATATTAGGGAGTTGTATACCCATGTTTGTTTGCGCATATGTAGTTATCTATATGTAGAGCAATGATTGTATTTGCTAAGTGTGAGACTATCCATATATGAGTGTCTGAAATATTGTTTTGTGTTTAGGTAAGTAGTAGTTATATAAGGGATGTATGCTTATATATATGAGTGAAATACATGTATGAAATTGACTGACTATACTAGGTATAAGTGTATGACGTACGTGAATATATATATATATACATGTTGGTAGTGTTAATGTTTGACTACCTAGTGGATATATAAGCACTTGTAATAACTATACCTGGTTTGAGCTATAATGTGACATGATTGGGGTAGTCACTAGAACGACTAGATATGTTAGAAAGTCCGAGGACAGACTTTATTCTAAGGTGGGGAGGATGTAACGACCACTTTTCGTTGTACGTTGTTCGTGCACGTGCTTTTGACCGTGCACGTGTTTATTTTAGACTTTGTTTGTTTGTGAACACTTTAGTGTGATAGGCCATTGTGAACGTCTCTGAGAGTATTAAATAGTGGCACTAATTTGGAACGACATTTCTCGAGTCGTTTTTCCACAATTTAATCTTATTCGATGAGACGTTGTGATTTTCACTTTTGATGGGAGACGTTTCTATTTTTAGTTTCGACGTCCGATGTCGAAATTGAGATCCGTCTTCTTAGTTAGCTCACTTTCGTCATCACGATCACCCTGGTATTTATTTTATAATTTTTGGAGTTTATTTGACCACCTTTATATTTTTAACAAGGTTTATAATATTTTTAATAATTAATTTTTATATTAATTTCGGCCAAAGAAAATTTATTTGAGTTAAAAAAATTTTAAATAATTTTTGAGCCAATTTCCAGCTCATTTGGGCCCCACCTAAGCCTTGGGTGAGTTGGAGTTGGTGAGATTTGAATTTTAAATTATTTTAAACTCCTAATCTCATTAGGATCAGCCTTAGACCAAGTCAACCCATCTACACTATATAAACAACCTCTAGGAAGACCTATTTTCGCAAGAAAATAACCCTAGCCGCTTCCAAAACCCAAATTTGACGTTGCGACGAATCGTCGCAACGTTGCGACGAGCAGCCCCGCACCGACCGAAGAAACATGCCAATTTTTCCCCGCTCCGACCGCTAGCCGCCCCCGCACCAAGCTTCGCCCGCACCGCTGCATCGCACCCCACCCCGTTCGCCCGCTCCGACCGAGAGAAGCTCTCGGTCTGACCGAGATCTTGGACCGTTGTCGCCCGCATCCCCGCTCCGCACCAACCCTCGCACCGACCCGCTCTGTCGCCCCGCCTCCGCCCGTGTCTGACCGAGCGGATTGCCCGCACCGACCGACGTTGCAACGTTGCAACGTTGCAACGTTGCAACCCCCGCATCCAAGGCGCCCGACCGACCGCTCCCTCCGCACTGACCGAGAGCCCGACCCCGCACCGACCCGCTGCGCTGTGCAGCGCCCGCTCCCAGTGTCCGACCGAGAGGATCCCCCGCACCGAGGCTGTATGACCGAGAGCCATTCGTCGCAACCCCGCACCCGTCGCACCACTTGCCACCGTAGGCCCCCTAAGTTCTCCAGAGGTATTGTGGGTCCCATATAGGTCCCTAGGACTACTGTGGGCCCCACCTTGGTGCTTTCTCTCCGACGATTTGCTGTGTATGACGTTGCGACACGTCGTAGCCCGTCGTCGCACGTGCTAGCTTTGGAATCTGGAACCGTTGCTCCGGTTGATGCTCTGAACTTTCCAGCGAGAAATTTATATTGGAATCTGGACTTGGAGCGCGTTCTTCTATTCCAACCCCCGGCGTCGCTACCCGACGCCAGTGTAGCTTTCGCGTCGTGTTGAGGTAACGCTTTGCACCCCTAGGACCCCCAACCCATTGCCTGATAATCAAGACTAAAATTGATATTTTTAAAATGTTTTAAATGTTTTAAATTCACTAATCAAGATTAATAATATGGACTTTAGGTCGGTGGACTTGTGCACGTAGGTTATTTGTGACCTGGACTCTCCTGGACGGTGTTTCTCAGACGTTGTACTTGCAGGCAAGTGAAACTTACCAACTCTTGTGTA
The DNA here is from genome assembly GCA_030789695.1 of Scilla litardierei. Classification (NCBI taxonomy): domain Eukaryota; kingdom Viridiplantae; phylum Streptophyta; class Magnoliopsida; order Asparagales; family Asparagaceae; genus Scilla; species Scilla litardierei. The sequence goes on from CM061132.1 coordinate 65,676,459, forward strand.
GGGCCATGTTTTTAGGCCACTTCCTTGTTTTTAGCGTAAAAGAGACTAGTCAGTGAAATGATAGCTGGCTAGACGCCTACTTGATCTAGTTTGACAACGAAACTAGATCCGTCACCTAAATTGATCTAGCTTGACAACGAAGCTAGATCCAACTCTTTAACTTGTTGATCATGCATACTAAACTGTCATGTTTACTTTCTTTACATGTACGCTTTACTACTTGCCATGTCATGTCATCCATGCATTGAATGTCGCATTCGTAGCACACGCTACATACTTGTACTTGCTTGTCCCGGGCTAGGTGCACCCCTATGCCATCATGAAAAACACTTCCTGGCTCGTGATCCAGAAGCGAGCATTACCGTTCGGGGGTAAGGCCCTGGCTCGATACACGTGGGAGGGGTAAGAGTTAAGCGGCCAATCAGCTGGGAGTCTTCCTGATCAGCAACTGTAGCTGTAAGGCGTAAACTTTTGGTTTGGGGCAGAGTTAAGCGGCCACTCAGTGTGAAAGAAAGCCATTTCAGCTGTAAGGCGTAAACTCTGCACATGACATAAAAACATGACTAGAGAAATCCTTGTAAATGTTAATAGTTTTGCCACACTTGCCATGCCATGCTAGTTTACTTGTTGTTTTCCTTATTTGCTGCACTCATACTATAACTGCCATGTCATTGCATACTTTTAGAACTGCTAGGTTGTCTTGCTTTACTTTCAGTTTCCTTGCACAAGTCTCTTGTAGACTTGCTGACATGTGCCCCTTGCTCTTTTGGGTGTCACATGTTAGACCCTGAGCTAGAGACCGTAGCTGAGTACGTGGTTGTCGCTGACGCTGAGCCTGAGTCCATGCCTGCCCAGGAGGAGTTTTGCAGACACCGGTGACCTTTCTGAGTGACCTTGCTGTTTTCCCTTTTGTTTTAGGATTTCTGTTAGTTGTTGGTGCGTGACACATTTGTTTTGTACGTTGTACTTTTGTCGGCCATGTTTGGGCCTTAAACTCTTTTTCTTTTAGCCTGGTGGCTTTTCTGCGATGTTGGAATTTATTATTATGGATATTCTGAGATTTCTCTTTTGTCTCATTTCCTTATTATTATCTTTGTTTCGTTTCGCGTTGCAAGGACCTGCAGTTTAAAGTGGATTGACGCTTATCGGACTTGCAGCTTAGTAGCTTCAAGTCTGAGCGGACCTTCTCACGTCTCGCCTCCACATTTTTTGGAAGCGGGGCGTGACACCTTATGAACTTGATTTTCTATGAGTTCTTGGATAAGTTCGTCGTGATCTTCATCGACGACATCTTGATCTACTCGAATAATGATGAAGATCATGCCGAGCATCTCGGATTGCATTGGAGACCCTACGACATCATCGGTTATACACCAAGTACAGCAAGTGCGAATTCTGTCTAGATCGAGTTGCTTTTCTTGGGCATGTGATATCAGGAGATGGTATTTCTATCGATCCGAAGAAGGTTACCTCAGTCAAGAATTGGCCGACTCCTCAAATCAGCTTCTGACATCTGAAGTTTTCTCGGATTGGCTGGCTATTACCGCCGATTCATCAAGGATTTCTCGAAGATTACTGAGCCTATGACTCGTCTGACGAGGAAGGACATCAAATTCATCTGGTTTGAGGCTTGTGAGAAAGCATTCGGAGAATTAAAGATGAAACTTACGACTGCACCAGTGCTAGCTAACCAGATAGAACTGGGGGGCTTGAAGTTTTTTGTGATGCATCTGGCAAGGGTCTCAGATGTGTACTGCACCAGCATGGTCATGTGGTTGCGTATTCATCCCGGTAACTAAAGACTCATGAGAAGAACTATCCGACCCATGATCTGGAATTAGCTACGATCATATTTGCTCTAAAGATTTGGAGGCACTATTTATTAAGTGAGCAAGTGAAGATCTTCACCGATCATAAAAGTCTTAAGTACATATTCACTCAGAAGGAACTCAATATGAGGCAATGCAGATGGTTAGAGCTCATGGCTGATTACGACATCGATCTCTAATATCATCTAGGAAAGGTGAATGTCGTACCAGATGCTTTAAGTCGTCTACCAGTAATCATGACTCTCTCAGCTCAATAGAGACTTCAGTAAGCAATTCGAGAGATGGAGATTGAAGTTATTCTGCCCAGGACTTTAGCAACATGGATGAATATGCAAATCCAATCTACTATCATATATCAGATTAAAGCTGCTCAGACTGGAGATGCGAAGTTACAGAAAATCAGAGAGTAAATCGAAGCTGAACTTTGGGTGGATTTCCTTATTCATGAGGATGGTTCCTTGAGATATGGTAGTAGGATTTGTATACCTTCCGATGATATCAGAGAAGAGCTACTGAATGAAGCACACAACTCTCCTTACTCTATTCATCCTGGTGGCACCAAGATGTACAAAGATCTCCGTCTGAACTTTTGGTGTCATGGAATGAAGAGAAGCATAGCTCAGAGTGTTGCTAAGTGCCTTGTGTGCCAGCAAGTGAACGTTGAACACCATCATATTGCTGGATTGCTTCAACCTCTGCCTATTTCAGAATGGAAGTGGCAGAACATCACTATGGATTTTGTGACTGGACTACCTCGGAGTACTAAGCAGAATGATGCGATTTGGGTGATCGTTGACCGATTAACCAAATCAGCACATTTTATGCCCTTTTGAGTGGGACAATCTACGGAAATACTTGCTAAGAAGTATATGGAGGTAATAATCTATCCTATACCTTTAAAATTTTTTTCTAGTGTACGTTGTGATGTAATCGTTAATCGTGCAGGAGATTGTTCGATTGCATGGAGTTCCCGTGAGCATTGTCTCTGACCGGGACACTAGATTCACATCTCAATTCTGGAAGAGTCTGCAATCCAATTTGGGTACCAGTCTTAGTTTCAGCATTGTGTATCACCCGCAGACTGATGGACAATTAGAGCGTACTATCCAGATATTGGAAGATATGTTACGAGCTTGTATGATGGATTTCAAGGGCTCGTGGGAAGATCATCTGCATCTGGTAGAGTTTGCCTACAAGAATAGCTACCAAGCCAGCATTTGAATGGCCCTATTTGCAGCACTCTACGGAAGGAAGTATCGATCCCCGCTGAGTTGGGATGATATTGGCGATCGAGAATTATTGGGTCCAGAGATGATTGTGGAAGCAGTGGACGTAGTGTGTAATATCAGGGGCAAACTACATATTGCACAAGATCGGTACAAGCATTGGGCTGATGCCAAGCATCGTGATCACTCCTTATTTTACACCTTTTTTCTGCATGTTTGCATGCCATTTTGATCGCTCGAATCATGTTTTTCACGATTTTTCGGCAATATTGCAATGCTTTTCACGATTTCTTGTTTTTGTCGAATTTCAGGAGATTCGGAGCGATTTGGAGTGATTCTGAGATGCACCCACTCCGGAGTGTCACCCGCGACTCTTTTAAGGGGAATTCTGCTATTGGAGAGGAGTGGAGGAAGAAAGTGAAGGGAATTGGTGGTCCCTTAGGGCACAAAAACTCTAGTCCCGTCCTAAGTCGGACGGAACATAGACACAAAAATCATTTGCAGCGGAAGGAAAACTAGTTAATCTAAATTAACACGTAGTTAAAACAATTTTAACTTAGCCCTAAGGTCCAAGACCCTATGCCAAGATCTATGCCGACTTGGGATGGATCTGACCATCCCAAGAAGGATCTAGCCTACTGCGATTAAACTAAACTAATGCTAATAAAATACTTTAACCACATACCCAAAATCTCAGCCCTGGAGCAGGCGAGATGTTCCGCGCCGTCTTCCGAGCTGCTCCCGTCCCACGCCGAGCCGCTCCTTGAACCGCTCCCCGAACCGCTCCTCGAACCGCTCCGCATCCTGAGGTGATCAATCCCCGTGCCGCCGAGCCAACCACGCGCCAAAGAAAGTTTCACGCGAGTGAAACCTCCGCCTAGATTTCGGATCCAGAATCCGAACTCCTTTGCGGCTTTGCCAGAGCCCGCAGGAGTAAGGAAGAAAGTTAGGGAGATAGAGAAATATTTATTTAAGCCTAGATCCGAGCGTGCTCCAACATTTACGAGAGCCGCTCAGATCTAGAGCTTGGGACGAGATTTGAGAAAGGGGGGAGACCCCTATTTATATAGGCGGCGGACTCTCCCCTTTTCTCAAAATCCGATGTGGGACTAAATAATGGTTTAATTAAAATCAAGTTAGTTTGCACTTCCCAAAGTGCAAACTTCCGTGAATTTTAACTCACTCACCGTTGAGCTTCAAGATTGATACAACCTATCAATACGACGAGCGTTCAACGGTGAACGCATAGGAAAAAACCGTTCGTCAATCGGAGTTCGTTTGACCACTCAATTGATCGTCCAAAGATCAGCCCAAGAGTGTATTTTCGCACAAAACAGCCAAGGCGGCTGTGCGCAGCCCTAGGGCTCAGAAAACCCGAAGTGGGGCCCATCATGTGGGCCCCACAGCACACGAGCGCGCTTAACAGTGCGGCGCGTGCACAGCTGCCGCCCGCGGAAGCGGGCGGCTTTTGCTTTGAAGCGGGGCGGGCCCGCATCAAATGCGGGCCCGCTGGGTTGTCTCACCCGCGTCAGCGGGTGGGCCCGCTGACGCTGGCGTCAGCCTGCGTCAGCAGGTAGACGCACGCGTCAGCGGGCCCCCTTCCCTTGGGCCTGGGCTTATTTTTGACAGCCTCTCTAAATGGGGTTTATCTCTCTTGGGCTTTCTATTTAACACTTTAAATAGACTTTTGGGGCTCGTTTGAACTCCGTTTTTGACGCGATTCGAACCTGCGTCAAGAGCAAGATGAACACGTCTAACCAGTAACCTTTTCCTTGCGTTTATATTATTAAATATTGTATTAAACAATTTAATACACATTTAATCGCTTTTGCATCAAATGCAAAATAGTCCCTATCTAAGCTTAAATTACCATATTGCATCAAATGCAATTATTCTCCCTAACTAATTTCTACCTATTACTAGACGAAGGTCGCACTCTTTGTGTGACCCTACGGCCTGACCCTACTACAGGTTGGGCTCGAAGCCCTATACGACAAAGACCACGAGCAGTGGCTGCCGTCCCTGTTTCAGCATTATCATAATGTGGTTAGCTCATCAACATGAGAATTGTCGGGACCACCCTGACCGTGTCTGTGATGATTTCTGTAGTTATAGTTCTTCGTCTAAACTGTGTCGTGTAGATCAAGTCTGGGGTACGGTTAAACTGTCAACCCCAATAACTTGACCCCGGTTAGTTTCGATCAATCTTTAGTTAATAAATGTTGGACTTCTTCCAACATACTCTGCGCAGAGTTTTTACTAAAGACCGAACTAACTCTACGACACTAACTCCCATTGACCGGGAGAGACGAATCCTCTCTTGGTCATTACTCGCCTCGTACGTTTCAAGTGACACACAATCAAAAGACCTTTCGACAGGCATTGCCTCGAAGCTAGGTCAGTTGATATAAGTGGCACCGTTCACGCACAGGTTTGTCAAAATGACCTCAAGTCAAAAGACCAACTATCCTATCATCACTCAGAGTTATCACTGACAGATTGGTCAATATAACCATATGATAACTCTAGTGGATCGTTCAGTGAACGCATTCTAATGAGCACCTGTGTCTCGTCTTTGACTTCGCTTAGTCAAGCGATCATGAGATCATCGCCACCGCTAAACGGTGAAGACTAAGACACAATGGTCTATCCGATGTTTCGATATCCTTGTCTCGAAACATCTACGACCACGAACCATTTCAGACTTATGCTACAGATGGTCAAACGTTTCTCCATGATCGAGATACTCATCTCAATACCCGTTTGACCTTGCATAAAGTCTCAGGACTTTACCTAAGTTGATATCTAATGTTAACTACATTACAATATAACTTAGATAAATTATTACCAAACAGCTTACTGTTATTTCGAACAAGATGTTTGTGCTATTCACACAGTAATAAATGGCCTCGAGGGCATTATATTCCTACAGAAAGAACATCGTAGGAGCGACGAGGGAGCGAAAATACGAAGATTGGGCATTTTTAGCACGTCACTCGGCCGAGTGAAGGAGTCACTCGGCCGACCGTCGACAGCCCGCTTGGCCGGCCAAATCAGACACGCGACAGATAGAGTATTAGCGTGCACTCGGCCGACCATCGCCAGCCCACTCGGCCGAACCACGGAGACACCACTCGCCCGAGTGGCATCAAGACGACGGCAAGAAAAATCCCAGACTTACTGTAATCAGTCAGTCAACTCCCGAGTTCCGACTCGGTCGAGTGAAGAAGTCCCCTCGGCCGAAGCAAAGAAAGTCACTCGGCCGAGTGACTCCCGAGGAGCCGACCCCCAAAAGTCTGAAGTTACTGGAATTTGTCAGGGTTTGTCACTCGTCCGAGTGAGCCGCGCAGCCTGTAGCGTAAATTGCGATTTTCAGGCTGCGCAGGGGCAATTTTGTCACAGTTTTTTGGGCGATTTTGGGGGGTATTTAACCCCAGTTTTTAACCTAGTTTAGAGAGCTTTTTCAGAACTTTTTGGCAGCCTTTTTAGATTATTTTTTAGGAGATTAGATTTAGTTTTTTTGGGAGAGAGAAAAGTGTTATTTTGTTGGATGCTATTGAATCTTCATTGGTTTGTCTCTCTCTCTATCAAAAAACTCATTTTTATTGATATATTGAATATTGCAATGAATTCTATTGTTTTTATTATTGAATTTCTATTGAATTGCACTATGAATTGTGAGTAGTTCTATCGTCTTAGGGCGTAGGGATGAACCCTACGAATCCTATTTCTAATTTGTGATGAATTGGTGAAATTATTGCTAGAATTGATTAGGGTTAGTTTGGGATTGATTTAATACGAATAGCTAGGGATTCATACCGATTGGGATTTGCAAGAGATTGGATCCCAACTCGATAGAAAGCCCTATAAATTTGAATTGGGTTACAATTGGATTTCTCCGAAATCGGTTTGCAAGAGATTGGACCGAAACTAGGGTTTTCGATTGCAATTCTATACCAATACCCGTTTGCAAGAGATTGGATGGGTAGGAACTATCCCAACCTAGGTCGTAGCTCGAGTTTGCACGAGAGTGGGCTCGAGATACGATTGAACGATGATGTTGTTCTTCACGCTAGCTTGCCTAGGTTAGGGTTTGTAAGAGATTGGACCCTACCCTAGGTTTGCTATAGACCGGCAATAGCGCGAGAGCGTGAGCTTGGTTCTACATTTAGTTGCAACTAGTTCACCTGAATTTCAAATCTAGCAATTGTGAAACCTACGAATCACAATGACGAGATACGGTTAGTAGCGAGGATTCCCTACCCCTAGGCGTCTTTATTAATTTGATATTTCCTTTATACAATTGAACGACTGTGACTGCTTTATTGCGAATATTTCTCGACTGTTCTTATAGCCAGGTGAATTGAAGAAGACACTGTCATTTGCCCTCCTCGTGTTCGATACCCGCTCGCCGTTACACCGTGTGCTTGCGGTAAGACTATCGAGTCACTCGCCCCGGTTGCGTGTGCGCACTCCCGGGGCGTCGATCAAGTTTTTGGTGCCATTGCCGGGGAGTGCGATAGTGTTTGATTCTACCTACCTAGCTATTTTTCTTTTTTTTGTTCTATTATTTCTATTTTTATTTTACCCTTCCTTTGTGCTAACTATTTCTTTGAAACTCTGTTTTCCCTTGCATGTACATGAGATCCACGGCGAACCCCGAAGAAATACTATACGATCAGGAGATCGAGCGTACATTGATGAGGATCCGAGCGGAGAAGAGACCCGATACGGAAGGGAATTTTATGACCCATCCTGAGACACCGGAAGAATTGGCGGCGCGAATGTCGAGGATCATTTCCATTAGAGATAGGCTTCGGCCTAAGACTTCCTCCACGACCTCGTCTATAGCTATGCCAGAGTTGGCGGCCGATAAAAATTTCGAGTTGAAGACCGGATTGGTAGTTCTGATGCAGCAAGACCCTTTTCATGGGAATTCCCATGAGAACCCTCACTACCACATCCAGCTCTTTTTATAAAAATGTGCCACCTTCCAAATGCCGGGCGTCTCCATAGATGCTATCAGACTGCGCCTCTTCCCCTTCACACTCAAGGAAAAGGCCTTATATTGGTTGAGGACGCAAGCTGAAGGAATCTTCACCACTTGGGATGAATTGGCGAGTGCATTCGTCGACAAATTTTACCCGCCCTCCAAGACGGTGAAGATAAGAAGTGCTCTCATGTCCTTCAAGCATGGACCGCAGGAGACTCTCTATAAGGCTTAGGAGCGCTTCAAGGACTTGCAACATCAATGTCCCCATCACAGCATAGAGGATTAGGAGCTTGTCCACAGTTTCTACAATGGACTCCAACCGGGCACCAAACAGATTATTGATGCTATCGCCAACGGAACCATTTTGTCAAAGACCCCCGATGAAGCTACGGCCTTGTTAGAGGAGATGTCCTCCAACAACCAACAATGGGGGGACGAGCGAGGACATTCTTCGTCCTCCTTGAAGCCCACAAGTATTTATGAGGCCAAGGCCGTGGCGGAGCTTGCTAGCAAATTTGACTCTCTCCACAAGGTAGTGGAGAGGTTGGAGAAATACATTACCGAGCCGCAAGGAGCCCCTATTACATCTGCATCGACAAACCATATGAGTGATTGGCAAGACCAATCCCAAGCCATGTATGTAGGAGGAGAGCAAGGAGAAGGAGCTTTGGAGCAAATTCAGTATGTTGCGGGGAATTCCAGATATTGGGCCAACCCGGCCGCTAGAAACCATCCGGGTTTTTCCTATGCTAATAATGATGGTGCCTTGAACCCCCCGCCTCAACAACCTCCTCAAGCTCGGGCTCCACCACCACAACCGAATTATCAACCAAGGGGACCACCGCAACAAAACTTCCCACCTAGGCAACAAGTGGGACCTTATAGGCCACCCGGGTATAATCAATGTTGGAGAAACCCCAACCCTCCGCAAGCTCAACCACGTTCGGATTTTGAAGCTAAGGTGGATGAGTTTATGGCGGAGCAGAGAAAGATCAACGCCACGTTGAAGGCAGGACAAGATTCTCTCACCACCGTCATCGCTCAAATTGGGGAGCAACTTGCGTTGCTCAATATAAACAACCAACAATTGCCGGCTCAACCCGAGCCAAATCCACGGGGCAACACTGGCCATATCAATGCGGTTGTTGCAGTTACAATAAGGGGTGGGAAGGATACCACTCCTCCCATGACTCAAATCAAGGAACCCGTGGTGGAGATTCTAGAAGAGAGCGAGCCGGCAATTGAGGTGGAGAAAGAGAAGGAGCCGTAAGAAGGAGCAAAATCTAGAGTGGAGGAACCTATTGATGAGCGCCGATTCATGCCACCGGTGCCTTTCCCTCAACGGCTAGCTAGAGCCAAGATCGAGAAGAGGCTAGCCAAGTTCCTCGAATACTTGAGAGAGGTGAGCCTCAATATCCCTTTCCTTGATGCCATAGTGGAAATCCCATCCTACGTGAAGTTCTTAAAGGACTTGATTACGGGAAGAAAAAGGAAAGAGAAGATCATGCTCGCGGAACAAGGGACTTGGTTTACTAGGAAGGACAAGGAGACCGCTAAATTTAAAGATCCCGGGAGTTTCCAGATTCCTTGCCCACTCGGAGGCGTCCCCTTACAAAAAGCATTGGTTGATTTGGGCGCTAGTGTGAGCCTCATGCCTCTCACCATGTTCTGGAAGTTGAATACCGGCACGGATTTAAAGCCAACCGACTTGAGGATTCAACTCATGGACTGTCGGATTACAAGGCCGATTGGGATCGTGGAGAACATCCCACTCCAAGTTCCGGGAGGCATATGCGTGCCTTGTGATTTTGTGATCATGGACATCAAGGAGGAGGGTGACACATTGCTAATACTTGGACGCCCATTCCTCGCCACCGTCGGTGTAATCGTCGATGTACGGGAAGGGAATCTTACCTTGAATGTCGGCAACATTGAAGTAGAGATCCATATACCAAAGGCTATGAAGCACATGCCATATCATGAGGAGCTAGATTACTTGGACCTCCTTGATGAGGTCATTGAAGAGGCTATCCCCTACTCCATCGGTGCACTCCATGATGACGGCTTCAAAGAAGGCCAAGATTTGGTCGAAGAAGAGAAGATGGAGGACTCTCCCAATAGCTCCACGGCGAATGACGATGGCGACGCTGATGTCGCGAGAATACAGGAGCTTTGCAAGCTCTCGACATTGAAGAATCCAAAGAAAGCTCCACCGACTCGAAGATCGGTGTCACCAGTGAAGTCAAGGATCGGAACAAGCTCAAGCTTGGGGGAGCCATCCCCCAACATCGCTCATGATGAAGGGGCACTGAGGAAGACCACGCACCACCACGATCCAAATCCGAGCGGTCTTCCCAGCAAGTTCGACGGGTGCATCTCGTATGCACCCAACATCACGCGTTAATTGAATATCCAAAGGGGTCGAGCTCAAGACCTTAAAAAAGCACTTGTCGGGAGGCAACCTGACGGTTTTTACATTATTTTTACTTGATTTTCATTTTTGGTTTAGACTTTTGTTAGTTTTAGGGTCTTTTGCCCATAAAAATCGTGACAACGGGTCTTAATTCTTATGACAGGAAAGGAGAAAAGGAGATCTCTCATAGGGAGGAAGATAGAGGCAATGAAGAGCGCTCCAGGAATGCGCTCGAGGCTTAGAAAGAGGAAGAAACCAACTAGAGGAACAAAAACAGAGAGTAGAGCAAAAACGGAGCCCCGAAGCAGAAAACAGCACGCCCATTCGGCCGAGTGAGGCACCAACCAGGGAAGTCTGCGGAACCAACTCTCTGTCTTTTTTTGCGTATTTTTGTATTAACTGCCACTCGGCCGAGTACGTTTAGTCACTCGGCCGAGGGAAATAGATACCCTCCTAGGGCGAGAATTGCCGAGTAGCTTATGCCACTCGGCCGAAGGAGTTTTCACCCTTCGGCCGAGTGTACATAAGCCACTCGGCCGAGTCGTAAGTGGCGTGGAGAAATTTAAATTTTTTTAACGTTACGTCACTCGGCCGAGCAACATAGTCACTCGGCCGAGTCGTAACTACCCCTATATATATCGCTGCGGGCTCGGCGCGATTTTCAACGCAACTAATCCCTAATTTCCCCCCGAGCCCAGCGATCGTTCGTCTCCCCTCACCCGCGACCACTGCCCCCTCGCCCGAATCGCCTCGTCGCTGGCCCCACTCGTCCGACCACCACCGGCGAGTGCCTCCCGCCGACGCTCTGACCTCCGACGAGTACCCTCGCCGCCGGCCGACCGCCTGCAACCCCGATTTTGCCCCTTAGCTCCATTTTCTCCCATTTTTGACGATCCGTACGCCCATTGAGCCCCTAACCCAAATTAACTTCTTTATCTATCTATTATACCCCCTCTCCCCCATGTATTTTGTATATTATCCGCTGATATCATTGTTTGATGTGCAGGCTATCTTGGGGAAGCTTTGGGGAGCTTCTGGACGCGCTTTTGGCTTCGCGGAGGCGGCACTCTTTGCACACACTTGCTGATTTGCTCTCGCGGTGTGTACAGGTACACTCGTTCCTTTTATTGAGCACGCCGCACTACATTTTTGTTGGGTGAGCACTCGCGGCACACATGCCGCCACGCACTAGGCCACGCACGCGGGGAGCCTCTTCCAAGCTGAAGAGGACCGATGACTCCGGTCCCTCCCACGCTAGGGAGGACTCCCCTCCACCTAGCCCGCCACAGCCACCACCCCCCACACAGCCGCTTCCTACCGATCCCATCCACGCACAGCCTATCCCCGCCGATCATGTCCCACCACCGGCTCCCGCTGTCGGACCGTTGGGGATCACGTTCAGAGACGACGCATAGCGCGTTTGATTTGAGCGTATCGCCCAGCGCTCGATAGTGCCCTCTAGGTTCGCACATTTAGCAGACCTTGATCGCCTAGGGGTACTAGAGGGGATGCTCACGTTGTACGACAATGTGGGTTGGCGCGACTTCTTGTCTGTGTCGACGGACACCTACATCCGTCCGACACTTGAGGTTCTTAGCTCGATCACCCGGACCCCTGGAGGATGCACATTCTGCCTGATGGATCGAGAGTGCGAGGTCACTCTCACCATGCTTCGTGCGTTCTTCCAGTGGCCCGATGTCCCCGTCCCCGACCGAGCCTACGCACCCACTCACATCCCACCGTCGTCGTTTGACACTTCCACGTTCTGGACACGGATCACGGGCTCCCACCATGGCTTTGACCCTAGTAGGGCCAAGGCCTCAGCCATCTGCACCCCTGCCTCCGCATAGCACAGCGCCTCATGGCGACCACTTTCTTGGCGAGGTACGAGCCTGGGACGATGTCTACGCCTGAGCTCTACATGCTCTATGCGATGACTCGCCCCCGAGTTCTAGATAGGGGTAGCGACGAACTGGTCCCCGCCGTTGAGATTGATATTGCTAGCTGGTTTTTAGATCTCATCATCTTTTTGGTGGGCGCTCGCTCACCTATTTGCTGCGGCGGTCTGATTACTCTGCTAGTCCTGATGACCGGCGTGGACCTACCTGCTGACCTTCGACGAGCCCCGGGCCCCACTGCACTATCGATAGACGTTATGGCCCGGATGAAGATGCTTCGTCCTCATGGCCAGCGGCACTGGGTGTGGTTGCACGGTCCTTTTAGTGCCGATTACATGATCCTCCCGAGCCTCGCTCGGACACATATAGGACCGGCACACGAGGATTAGATCCCAGCGATGGATCTCCTCATCCCAGCTGCCTACGTACTTAAGGCTGAGGGCACTGAGCAGGCACCCCCTGCACCCCCTGCACCTCCTGCTGACCCCGTGATCCCTCAGCCCGAGCCTGCACTGTCTGCACCTCCCGGCACTTCTGTCCCCACTTCTGTCAGTGCCGGGAGTACCCTTGCTGAGCCGTCCACCACATCCACCACCACCCCCACCACTGTTGTGCCTATCTCGGTTGAGCCTATTTCCTCACTTCTTCCCGAGCGTACATGCACTATCCTTGAGAGCGGCGAGCCTTCCTTTTCTGCCGTCGTGGGGACCCTATCCTGCTTGCTGTCCACTGGGGTGTCACCTTTTGGGACCTACACTTCCTCCCCAGTGGTCGACCCTTCTGTCTCCACCGCAACCGTCCTATCTGAGAGTGTCGTGACGTCTATCCTCACACCTGTGTCACCAACCTCTCTTGCTTCCTCGTCGACGATTTTTTCTTCCACCACTACTGCTGCTGCCTCATCGTCCCAGCATGCGTCCCAGCCTCGCACTGAGGCTGGGCATCCACTAGTGAGCACAGCACCCTTCCTACACTTTCCTGCTGGGCCGATTACCTACTCCACCCGTGTGCGACAGCCCCGACATTCACAGCCTAGACCTGTTCGTCCCTCCGCTCCACCACCCCCTGACACTCTACTTCAGAGCCTCCGTGCTCTTAAGGGGGCGGTGAGTGGACTCAGAGGCGATTTTAGGGCTCTCTCTGCCACGGTCAGTTCCTTGGAGTCCCGCGTCGCCATGCTTCTCGATATTCAGGCTTGCCTGAAGCAGATCCTGGCGTGACTCCCTCCACTACACCCACCCACCCAGCCGACACCTCGACCACCACCTCCACCACCACCTCCACCACATGACAGAGATGGTGCAGCACCACCAGCTTAGGCACACCCTTGATGCCATTGATCTTTTTTGTCATTATGCTGCCCATTCTCTGTTGGTCCTGTTGATACATTTTTTTTTGCCCCCCTCCTCCCCGCACTATTTTTGTCCCTATCTTGCTCACATCATTTTATATCTTTTGGGAGAGAGGGAGTGTATTTTTGGTGACACATATCTGCATCACTCTGATCTTTGCATGCATCATTCATATCCGCATCATATTTTTTGTTTATTTTTTCTTTTTTTTCCTTTTTTGTATCATGCATGCATCCTCACCCACCCCGCCCATTACCCGTCTCTCGGTGTGCCACACTTTGCACATTGAGGACACTGCGCACTTTAGCTTGGGGGAGTGAGTTCTCACACTTTTTGCTTTCATCACCTTCATTTTTAGTTTTCTCACGTTTTTTCCGCTTTTGCACCCATTTTTCATCACTTTTTCATTTTTTACCATGCATCACGTTTTTCTTATTTTCTTTGTGTGTTGCATTGCAAATAGTCTTGTTTTCCTTTATCTTTATTTCTTTCATCTTTTGCTAGAGATGATTTTTCTGTAATGACGATGACGTGGTGTTAGCTTTTCTCTATATGCATACTGATTTTGTCATGTCATAGCTTTTGTTTCTGATATCATATGCTATGTTCTGCTTTGCATTTAGAAATAGTAACCCACTTCTTTTTTCGTACGAAAATGGATGAAATTCTATTATTAGCTGATGTCTGATGATTCATATGTATGATATCGTAGAAAACACACCAAGATTCACGCATTGATTGCTTATATCTGGAGTACTGCTTTCTTTTCTCATATCACTTCTTATTGCATGATTTGTACGCTTCACTTCAGGTTGATTGAATGTTTGCTAGCATTGATATATCTGGACTAGATTGCTTTTTGAGATTAAACTGAGTAGATTAAATTACCCTGCTGAAGTTGTCATGCACGTCCTATAGAGTGAACCGAGAGATACATTTATTTCTTTCTCCACATATCTTGAACATTATTCTCTATTTTAAATTCATTGGTGAATCTCCCCTTAGCAATTCTATTATTGGCATCCCCCCCGTTATTATATCACATGCTCCAAATTCCCCAAAACCCAAAGAAATAATACTCGCATATCCTTCTCTTTGATTTGGGATCATTTGTGTAAATATTCTATTGCAAAAAAAGGGAGAAAAAGAAAAAGAAAAAGAAAAAGATTTGAGAATAAGAAAAGAAAAGAGAAAAGAAGTTCGAAAACGATCCCATCTCATACCCTTTCTCTCTTTCTCCCCTCTTTTGCTTTTATTTTTATTTCTTTGACTTTTGGAGCTTCAAAAGAAACGGGGAATGTAAATATTGTTTTGTTTATGTCACCACGCTTATGGATAAGCTTGGGGGAGAGGATCCAATGATGTGTGAGAGAGTGAATACTTGACGGTGCATGACAACCTAGGCTACGTAATATTTTATACTCATCGAGATTGCTAAAAGTTTTACAAAATCCAGAAATCTACGCTTAGCATTCATTTCATGAAAACCTCACTTTTCTATTCTTACTACTCCATTGTGTGATATCTCTTATACTCCTTATAGAAAGCATTCAATTGAAAAGTGTGTGATCTACGATGTTGTATACCACTTTAGATGCTTCAGACGATGCTAATTCTAGAATTATTCCATTTTTCATGCTATATTGATATTCTTGGGTTTTCTATTTCAAATGCACCATTATACTGTGATATCGAGATAAAAGTCTTTGACATGTGTTTTGTATTCGATGCATGCTATATGAGTAAGCAAAACCCACGTCCTGAGAAAAATGATCTAGTATCTTTCCTCTTCGTTCTCTATTTTGTTTTTCGTTTTTCATTTTCCACCTTTCCTTCGTTTCTATTTTCTTTATCCATCGGGTTCGCTTTTTACTCATCTTCCTCGAGGACGAGTAAGAGGTAAGCTTGGGGGATTTTGATCACTCCTTATTTTACACTTTTTTCTGCATGTTTGCATGCCATTTTGATCGCTCGAATCGCGTTTTTCACGATTTTTCGGCAATATTGCGATGCTTTTCACGATTTCTTGTTTTTGTCGAATTTCAGGAGATTCGGAGCGATTTGGAGTGATTCTGAGAAGCACCCACTCTGGAGTGTCACCCACGACTCTTTTGAGGGGAATTCTGTGATTGGAGAGGAGTGGAGGAAGAAAGAACGTCGTAAGAGCGAAGAGGGAGCGAAAATATGAAGATTGGGCATTTTCAGCACGTCACTCGACCGAGTGAAGGAGTCACTCGGCCGATCGTCGACAGCCCGCTCGGCCGGCCAAATCAGACACGCGACAGATAGAGTATCAGCGTGCACTCGGCCGACCATCGCCAGTCCACTCGGCCGAACCACGGAGACACCACTCGCCCGAGTGGCATCAAGACGACGGCAAGAAAAATCACAGACTTACTGTAATCTGTCAGTCAACTCCCGAGTTCAGACTCGGCCGAGTGAAGAAGTCCCCTCGGCCGAAGCAAAGAAAGTCACTCGGCCGAGTGACTCCCGAGGAGCCGACCCCCAAAAGTCCGAAGTTACTGGAATTTGTCAGGGTTTATCACTCGGCCGAATGACATTTGTCACTCGACCGAGTGAGCCGCGCAGCCTGTAGCGTAAATTGCGATTTTCAGGCTGCGCAGGGGCAATTTTGTCACAGTTTTTTGGGCGATTTTGGGGGGTATTTAACCCCAGTTTTTAACCTAGTTTAGAGAGCTTTTTCAGAACTTTTTGGCAGCCTTTTTAGATTATTTTTTAGGAGATTAGATTTAGTTCTTTTGGGAGAGAGAAAAGTGTTATTTTGTTGGATGCTATTGAATCTTCATTGGGTTGTCTCTCTCTCTATCAAAAAACTCATTTTTATTGATATATTGAATATTGCAATGAATTCTATTGTTTTTATTATTGAATTCCCATTGAATTGCACTATGAATTGTGAGTAGTTCTATCGTCTTAGGGCGTAGGGATGAACCCTACGAACCCTATTTCTAATTTGTGATGAATTGGTGAAATTATTGCTAGAATTGATTAGGGTTAGTTTGGGATTGATTTAATACGAATAGCTAGGGATTCATACCGATTGGGATTTGCAAGAGATTGGATCCCAACTCGATAGGAAGCCCTAGAAATTCGAATTGGGTTACAATTGGATTTCTCCGGAATCGGTTTGCAAGAGATTGGACCGAAACTAGGGTTTTCGATTGCAATTCTATACCAATACCCGTTTGCAAGAGATTGGATGGGTAGGAACTATCCCAACCTAGGTCGTAGCTCGAGTTTGCACGAGAGTGGGCTCGAGATACGATTGAACGATGATGTTGTTCTTCACGCTAGCTTGCCTAGGTTAGGGTTTGCAAGAGATTGGACCCTACCCTAGGTTTGCTATAGACCGGCAATAGCGCGAGAGCGTGAGATTGGTTCTACATTTAGTTGCAACTAGTTCACCTGAATTTCAAATCTAGCAATTGTGACACCTACGAATCACAATGACGAGATACGGTTAGTAGCGGGGATTCCCTACCCCTAGGCGTCTTTATTAATTTGATATTTCCTTTATACAATTGAACGACTGTGATCTCTTTATTGCGAGTATTTCTCGACTGTTCTTATAGCCAGGTGAATTAAAGAAGACACTGTCATTTGCCCTCCTCGTGTTCGATACCCGCTCCCCGCTACACCGTGCGCTTGTGGTAAGACTAGCGAGTCGCTCGCCCCGGTTGCGTGTGCGCACTCCCGGGGCACCGACATCGTCACTTGGAGTTTCAACCAGGAGATCATGTTTTCCTGACGATGTCCCCAAACCGAGGAGTGATAGGTTTTGTGAAGCAAGAAGCCCAAGATTCATTGGACCTTTCGACATGTTAGAGCGAGTTGGAGAAGTAGCCTATCGTCTAGTACTGTCGCCTTTATTGGAGGGGGTACATGATGTTTTCTATATATCTCAGCTGTGTCGTTACATTAGCGAACCTTCTCATGCTGTCGATTACTCAGAGATTACAGTTCGACCGGACCTGGCATATGAGCAACAGCCGGTGCAGATCTTAGACCGACGTTAGAAGACACTCATGAATAATGTCGTTGAGCTCGTGAGAGTGATGTGGCATCACGGCTCTCCTGGAGAATCCGCCTGGGAGCGGAAAATGAAATGCGAAAGCGTTATCCATATTTGTTCACTACTCCTTAGTTGATAGAAATTTCATGGACGAAATTTTTCTTAAGGTGGGTAGAATGTAACGACCAGTATTGATTAATACGTATTTCATACGTGTTTTACATTGTCTTATGATCTTCCATAACTTGTACTATATTTATATACGTATCCGTATTTCGTACGTTTTTAATTAGCTATATTTATATAAACCAATAGATTATATGATTACATATATAACTGTTTTTTAATTCAAATTCAAATCCCTTTCCATATACTCCTAGGAGACTTTTACCCTAATATAATGACAATACATCTCTATTCTTAATTGCAATTACAATTCTTGTTCTTTCTTTTCTTTCCCTAACATTAAACCCTTCCAGTTTTACACCCAACTCCTAACCCAACCCATGCAGCCGCCACGTTTTGTTCTCCTTTTATATTTTCATATTCACGAAAACAAACCTTAAGCCTTCAACTCACAGCCCGTACACCGACCACGCCATCTACGCGCTCAGCCCTGTTGGATCTGGATCTAAGCCTAGAGGGGGGTGAATAGGCTAATAAAAATATTCGCAAACACAGGCAATTATTTAGCAATCACAGGCAGTTATAATCAGATGCAGATAAGCAATCACAGAGTGCACATATGATTTACCCTGGTTCGGTCGTCCCAACGACCTACGTCAAGCCCCGAAAGCAAATACTAGATTAATAATGTTACTGGTACATCCTATAGCTAGAGAACCCACCCTACACTCACCTGGTTCTCTGTATCGCACTCCTAAAGTGCTAAACAATACTAATCCTAGTACAATCTCTCGTTTGACTAGCCCCAACTAGTCAAGTCCTTCTCGTCTAGCACCAACTAGACAAGACCCCAAAAATGTCACAAATATGGTAAAGTTTTACTCTACAAAGATCGCTACACTACTACACAAATATAATAATAAAGAGTTTAGGAAATCTCAGTTTGTATAGGCGCAATCGTCTCTGTCAATCAGCTCAGGTCAGACCAAGTCTGACAGAATGTAGTTGTCTATCTCATGTCGTAGCTCCCTCAAGATGTTATGGCCTGCTTCAAAGCTTGCGGCAATGGATGAGAACACCCCTGAAAGTTGCGGCCTAGGAGGAGTATGCTCGTGAGAACTTTCGCACTTGAAGATGGATGGAGCTTGTAACTTGCACACTTGAGGACGGATGGAACTTGTACCTTGCACACTTGAAGATGGATCTCTTTGGGTTGCTTCCCCTTTGTGCAATGGATGAACATGGACTTGACAATGTAGCTTGTGCAATGATGCTTGAGTTGCTTCTCCTTAGTTTCTTGCGGCTTGTGCTTTGAAAATATCTTCCCTTGCTTGAAGATGTAGGAGATGGCCTTGAGAGGATTGTTGAAGATTGAAGCAATGGAGTTCTTTCCCTTTGGACTTGCGGCAATGGAGGAAGGGTTCTTTGAAGCTTGTTGCACAATGGAGGAGGGAAGGATCAAAATTGCGCAATATAGGAGATGAACTCTTCTTTTGGGCTTGTAGATGTTGATGCAATGGAGTTCTTG
The DNA here is from genome assembly GCA_030789695.1 of Scilla litardierei. Classification (NCBI taxonomy): domain Eukaryota; kingdom Viridiplantae; phylum Streptophyta; class Magnoliopsida; order Asparagales; family Asparagaceae; genus Scilla; species Scilla litardierei. The sequence continues at coordinate 65,695,857 of CM061132.1, forward strand.
GAGACTTGGCAATGGAGTTTTCTTTCAATGTTGCACAAGGAGGAGGATTCTTTGGTATGTTGCTGCCTTGAAGGTGTAGGATTTCTTGGCCGCAACTTTTTGTGTTCTAGGCTTGGTTTTTCTTTTGTGTAGCCTCTTTCTTTTCTCTCCTTTGAATATGAGTTTATATATGAGAGGATGTGATCAATTAGAATCAAATAGAATCCTATAATTTAAGGAGATTGGATGGAATCCTAACTTGAATAGGATTTGAATGAATCACCATGGAAGATCTCTTCAACATCATTGGATATAGATTTTGAATTTGGATGGCTATATGATTTGAATTTGGATGGCTATATGATTTGAATTGGATCTCAGTTAGGATCTCATTTAATCACAAATTTATTTGCATGAGATTTGGTTCAATCACTTTGGAATGAATGAGATCTCTCCATATCTCTCCATATCTCTCCATCTTTGACCAAGTCCAAATTGCAAATGAATTGCAATTTCTCCATCATTTTGACTAAGTCTTCTTTGCACATTTTTCCATCAGTTTGACTAAATCATCCTTTGATTGTTTACTTGCTTGCCACTCCTGCAAATACTTAGCACACACATCAAATCGTTCACACACGTTTGTTATCATCAAACACAACGTCATCGATCTTTGTATCCAACAATCTCCCCCTTTTGATGATGACAAACCAATATAAGATTTGAGCAATAATGATTCATATAATATCATCGTGACATGTGTGTGTGAAGTGTGATGATGGTGGACGTATGCAAGTACAATGGTATAAGGATGATGTTCAAGCATTCAAATATGTACTCATGCTCCTCCTATATTCATGCTCCCCATTGAACATGTAGTCACCCATTCATTAAGCACATATTCATTATTCATTAATGGTCCCCCTTAAACCAATATTCAAATATGCACATACAAGCATGTATCCATATATTCATAAGCACTAATGAACAAATCTTCTCAATATTTCTCCCCCTTTTGTTATCATCAAAAGTGTATATACGAAGTCAAATTCATACCACATGCAAAATAGTGAGCATTATAAATTACGACATACACTTGCATGTAGACATTCGCATAATAAGCTGGTCAAATCTAATGAAAATTATAACAAGGACTTCTACACCAACGTGTAAGTGTGATGATTAAACATTGAAGCACATAAGGAGAACTTTCACGAAATTCAACCAAAACCAATCTACATTTTACATGTAACATGATATCACCAGGATTGATTTTCCCCATCTCATTAAAAATGAGTTTTAAGATACCACACCCAAAACATAGCCTATGAGGACTCTTAGATGTGGGGTGGCATTGCTTGACGAGTATAACACCAACACTAAAGTTTACTCTTAAAGCTCATGTTGGATACTCATGGGTAGTGTCGTTGCCATGGACCGTATCCATTTTGCATACGGAGCTCTTTTCTTTCTTTTTCATTTATGCCTATTTTTTCATTTCAATTCTTTTGAGCTCTATTTTTATCCAAGGCAAGACACATCATATCCCGTAGATTTTCAATTATTTTTCATTCTACATTCACTTTCCAATATTTCATAAAATATGTCTCCAAATGTACAACAAAATTTAATGCTCGTGGAAGTGAAAGTGTAGGTGTAGAAATCATATTATTCAAATCATTGAACATGTCATGCCTATTTAAAAAATCAAACATGCACATGTAGCCATAACAATAATACATCAATTTCTACATGGATATGATTTGATTCATTAATACCACTTAAATGATTCAAAAGAAAGATATACATTAAGCTCCATTATTATTATTATTTTGCTTTTTGTGTTTTTCATTTTTTAATTTATTTTTGTTTATAAAGAACTAAGCTAGCAAGCAAATAAACTAGCACACAAACAAAAAACAAATCAAGCACACAAGAAAAATGCTATGAAGTTATGCATTAAGTTCAAAGTAGAAACCATACCTTTGCATTGTCATTTAGCTACAGAACTTTAATAAAATACGACATTCAGTTCATAGTTCCTAGCCACCTCCATCTTACATACACGAAAGATGTCATGTGTGACCTTGGAATCCAACAAGATCCACTGATGGTATTCAACATACTCTTATGAACCCAAATTTGCTTGAATTTGATATTCGTGTTCCTATATTTGCAATAATGAGACGTATGACCAACACTACCACATGTAAAGCACTTTGCATGAAATTTTCTAACTTTAGTAGGCTCATTGTGAATTCTCTTATACTTAGACTTTTCAGCATGTTTCAAATCATATCCAAATCCACGTCTATTATTACCATATAATTGATTTCCAAGAATAATATCCAAGGATTGTTTTCCAATAGTGAATTTCTTTATGGACAATTCTAGATTCGTGACTTTGGATTTTAAGAGAGTATTTTCATTCACAAGCAAAGTGCATTTACTAATAAAAGCTTTCTTATTGTCCTCTTCATTCTTTTTCATGTTTTCAGCTTTCTTTCAAAATCAGTTATTTTTTCTCTAAGCTCATTTTTTAGCATGCACATCTTCTCGATAAGCTCTTTGTTTTCATCTTTTAACATGCACATCTTTTCATTAAGCTCTCTAATTTAATTTTCTAGCTTATTAATGCTTTCTTTATGCATGCTAATATCTTTTAACAAAGTGGGACAAATAAGACATACCGCCTTTTCATGCAACCTAGATTTTTCCTTTTTCAGCACATTATTGGTAGAATCACATGCAACAATTTTTTGTTTAAGTTCATCAATTTCTAATGACATGTTGTAATTGTCTTGTGGTAGTTCATTGTTAGAATTTCTAAACTTCTCTAGAGTGGATTCACATTTCTCTATGGTTGATTCTTGGCTTTCAATTTCATATTGCATTTCATTTATAATACTCAGAAGTTGAGCTTTGTTTACCTCATCAAGCTTTTCCTTTAAGCAAAGGGAGGAGTGTGCAGTTTCCTCTTGAGATTCATCTTCACTGTCCATCCCACGTTATCGCTAAGGATTTTCCTTTCTTCTCTGCATTGTTGTTCTTTGATTGTGGGCAATGCTTCATATATTGTCTATGCATGTTGCATTTAAAACATGTAACATTATCAGTAGTAGTCTGCTCAGAAGAATTTTTAGCAGGATTAAATTTGTTAGAGCGATTAAACCTTTTTTGCATTTCAGCTCTTTCTTGAGAAGTCTTGATGTATCTTTTGAAACCTTTGACCATCAATGCTTGCTCCTCATCAACATCGTCATCTTCATCTTCCTTAGCTTGAAGAGCTAGTGGTTTGGAAGCTTTGGTCTCTGGTTTCTCTCTTTCTTCGATGCTCTGCAGCTCAAGTTCGTGTGACATCTATTATACATTTGACAGCGATTTTTGAATCCTAGGGCTGACTATGACAAGCTGACTAGGACAAAGGGGTTGATAGAAATACGGCTGAGATTTAATCTTAATGAATCAACGGTTGGGATGAGATTTGTTGAGAGAAAAATTTGTAGTTTTGGGGCAATTCGTTTTGGAGGGATCTGAAAATTTGAAAGTTAATGATGAGAAACCGAACAGTTTTGAATGAAAAGCACAGTAATTGAAGTGGGGCCAAATAGAAAGAGAGAGGGTTTGTAGATGGGTTATCTATCTTTTGGTTGTGTTTTCACGAGGAGGGTTTGGTCAGGTCCACATCATGATGCAGTTATGAGCTTGAAATGTCCCACTAGCTCAGGCTGCCCAATCACTCAGCAAAAGGAACGGCTTCTCGGCTTCCAAGCAATTTTTTCCATTTCTCTGACCGATTCTTTCACATTTGATTCTCTCAGTCTCTTCTTTTTATCGTTGCCATTATCGTTGCATCTCTTCAGTTTCCTGAATCTAAATCTGTTGTTTTTAATTAAATTCTCAGGATTCATAGCAGCAGATTGTTGGACGAGCTCCCGATTTTTCAAGGCCATGACAGCATCTACAACAACCAGAATCATCTTCTTGGGTCTTCTCTCAATCATGGCGGCATCTCTCCTCTCATCTTTAGTGGCATCAACGACGACGAGACAGCCTTCAGCGGCCCTCAACCTGACATGCATCGCCTCTGGATCAAAGAAGCGAATCCGGGACGACCCATCGGTCATGGCCCATAATAACCAGTCTCGGCTGATCGAATCGGCCGAAACTTCCACCAGCGACCGCCATGTTTCTTCTTCTTCCCCATTGCTAGGACATCATCGCCCATTCTATCATCAGAGCCTCGAAATCGATGCTGCTTAAACGTCAAATGTCTTTCTATGTCCTTGAGGCTTCGAGTGGGACTCGAGCAAGCTCAGAAAAGGCATTGCAAGAGTCTGAACTCCGTGCTCGAACAGCAAGTCCCAAGGAAGCTCAAGGAGAAAGAAACTGAACTCGAGAACGCGAGCCGAAGGAATGCGGAGCTCGAGGAGAAAGTTAGGCAGATGTGCACAGGGAATCAGATCTGGTTCAATGTCGCCAAGGAGAACAAGGCCATTGTTCAAGCCTCAGGTCGACCTTGGAGCATGTCCTGTTTCAAAACACCGTCAACGCATTTCAGGCCAATGAAGGCTACGGTGACATCGACGGAACGGCATTTTCGGCCGACGACGCTCATTCATGCTGCTTCGAAGGGGATGAGGAAAGGACTAACGGCACCGCTAAGACGGCGACAACGGCTGAGGGGCCCCGGAGGAAGTGCAAGGTGTGCGGCTACAAGGACGTCGATGTTCTGGTGCTCCCCTGGTATTTTTCATTTCTTCTGCTCTTTCTTTCTTTCTGTTGATCATTTTTTAGTATGTCATACAAGTATATCTTATTTTTGATGAATTCTAATAATTCTTATTAATTCAAAACCGTGCCTTTATTGTTGTTCTTTCCGATTTTTTTCTTTATGAGATACAAAACATTATAATAATGGCTACAAGGCGCCAGTTCTAAGAATTTTTCTAAGAATTTCAATGATGTCGGAAAAAAAACATTAGAATGACACCAATATATGTAGACGCCAGTTCTCAGTTTTCTTTATAAGTTAAAACTGCATAACTAACCCATGTAATGGAAACGGCCTCGATATTTGTGCTCTTTGTAGTAAATGAACTGAGAAAATGTATGTGCTATGGCAATTTGTTTCTATGGCATTTCTGATCTTATTTACTGTCAGAAAAAAATAACACTCGGATTTCATAAATTAATGAGTCCATTTCAACCCATAATTTCCATTATTTAATGATGAATGCAACTAATATCGTTAATAATCAAACTGTGATCAATCCCAGCCACCTATTACATTGAATGCAACTAATATCGTTAATAATCAAACTGTGATCAATCTCATCCAACACCTATTACATTCTCTCTCTCCCTCTGTGTGTGTGTCCCCGCCAAGTAGCAAATGATCATCAGAAAGATAAGACATCCAATAAATAAATCTTGCAATATCTGCCTCAAGATAATCCTGAGTGAGCATGTACTAGGATGTACTTTCAACTCAATTTAGATCATAATAGGGTTCAGGACTCCCAAACTAGAATTTTTATATGGCTAGCTATATGTTGGAACTGTTATATTACCACCATTAAAAGCTTTTTAATGCCATCATCATCTTTCCTTTATACAACAAGACATTCGTTATTGTACAAGCTTACCATATTTATTTCTTGCCTTATAAATATTAAAAGATTTTGAAATTCCAAATAAACAAATTGCCATAGCACATACATTTTCTCAGTTCATTTACTCCAAAGAGCACAAATATCCAGGCCGTCTCCATTACATGGGTTAGTTATGCCGTTTCCATTACATGGGTTAGTTATGCAGGTTGAAGAATATTGCTTTACATTTGCTATGCTTGAATTTTGATAAATTGACAATCCCGTTGTAATTCCTTTGAACCATAAGCTATATGGGTTAAATTTCTGGATCATTTGTTTACAAGCAGATTTTAATCCCCCCCCCTTCTAAACCCAATCTAGGAAATTAGTGGTTGCTGTCTTTAACATCTATAATTAAGAACTATAATTAGGAACTCTAAGAAGCCATTGAAGCATGGTCCCTTTTGACTGGGAGCTTAATATCTAGGTTATGTCTTAAACTCGAAGGCAATCAGATGTCCCTCTATTCCAGCATGAAAGGTCTTAGTGTCTTCGGATTCCTAAATCCTCATTTGTGAAAATCATTAAAAGAAATGCATGTAGAGGTTAACATAAAATGAAATGAAATCCAGTTATGTACTATCTAATTTTTCATATTTTTATCCTGCATTTCTTTGAAGAAAACTGTGTGGGCTTATTAGTCTCCCTTACTCTCTGGATACATTTTAGATGGGAGAAGTAGCGTTATGGTATATTCCCGTGAATAATCACTCCCGTCTAGACCAATATCTAAAGCAATTACAAAGGAGTCAATTATCATTTTTTACCCCTCATAACATTTAAACCCCAGTTATTTTTTTACTTCTCTCTCTTTACATGCTCTTCCTGTAAATATACTTGCTAGCTCCTGGTTATAGCACCTGTATATGTATATATACATGGATATTGTGGTAGCTAATTACGTATTTGTATTTGTATCGACATTCGTTCTTTATGTGAATTTATTTGATCTATGAGGAAGGAAGTAAACAAAGCAAGGAGATGATGCATACGAAGTCAGACCCGGATGCATGTCACCATGTGCACCATGTTCCCTGTGCACCATGAGGAGATTCTTGGCGCAATGTTTTTCTCTCCTTTTTCATTGTTTATTCTATTTCTGTTTAAGCTAGATGTCTAAATTTTACATTTTAGTTCTTAAATTGCAATTATTTATTTCTCTATCGAGGCTGTGAAAAATTCTAACTCTATCCTTTAATGTGAAAAATCCACAGCTCACATCTCCTCTTCTCGACCCCTTAACGCTGCGTCATATACAAAGATTGGCAACGCTTCAAGCACCTCGGGTTTGAGCTTATCAGCGCATCACTTCGCCAGCGTCAACATCCGCCATTATCCTACTGTCACGTTGTCCTTGAGAGCAGAGGTATGCCAGGTGGCATACGTAATAGCACAAGATGAGGGACATGATTCCTAGAAAGGCCAGCACGCACGCTGACGCAATCCTCCATTGCTTGGCGAAGAGCTTGACATCTTCGATGGCTGAAGGATCATGGTAGTTTCTCATGTGCATGGTTTTGATCTGGAGAGCTGCTTTGGGGATTGAGTTGGCTCAAAGCTTAAAAGAAATTTGAGAAGTCCACCGGCAGGTTCTTCAATGCAAGCAATGTTTCTGGAGCAAAAGCGACGAGTTAACAAATTTTCACTTGTATAGAATATTATCGAGTTATCGGATTCTAGAGAGAGCTGAATTCAAATGTTAATGTAGTTTCAAGTTTCTTTTGTGGAGTGCGTCTTAGTTCTAAAACTCAATTTTGCAGCATTCAAGTAATTAAGATCGAAGAAGAATATGCTCATAAAAGTAGTTGAAATATTTTTTTTGAAGTTACAACAAGGAGTCTGCGCTCATTAACAGAAGCATATACTCACATTAACAAAAACATATACTGGCAAAATACGAAAAATTTCTTGAAAGTGAGTACCACCTAGCATTTTCTTTTATCAGGCTCCAAAAAATCCATAGCTCACTTCTTGCAGAACCGTCTCTCCAAGAAATCAAAATCATTCTCCCTCTCATCGAGTAGCTTGCGTGCCTCGAACATCTGTAACCATAAGCGCCAAGGCCCCGGCCAATCTTGCAGTCACATGCAAAGATCGAGGATTTGGCAACATGAGCCCAATACCTAAGTGAGGGCTCATCAAGTGTCGAATTGCAGCGTTTGCAGTACATGCAAATCATAGCTGTCTTTGCTAAAGCTACCGATCACTGCCTAATTTTTAGTTTCCGCATAAGACACCCATGGCACATGGCAACAATTGATCAAACAATTGTAGAAATGAACTATCTCTATAAATGCATTCAATGGAATATCACTAGAAATAACCCGTGCACATAGTACAAGGAGGAAAGCGCCCGTGTCAAAGCTAAATTTTTGTTCGTTTAAATTTTAGAGGGGGGAATAATTTCTAGGAGAACAAATATTTTGAGGAGATATCTTTAATGAACCGTGGCTGAAGGCGCTTTTACGCTAATTTGTTGTTCCGTGCCATATGCGCCCGCGTCGAATTTGTTGTTCCGCGCTGAAGGCGACCGCGTCGAATTTGTTGTCCCGTGTCGAAGGCGCCCGCGTCGAATTTATTGTTTCGTGTCGAAGGCGCCCGCGCCGAATTTTTAGTTCCGTGTTGACGGCGCCCACGCCGAATTTTTTGTTCTGCGCCGACGGTGCCCGTGCCGCTCAATATTTTTACGCTAATTGTTGTTTTGCGCAATTTTGGTAGTGGAAATAATTTTTTGGGGAACAAATATTTCGCTGGAGAAAATAATTTGCTGGAGAAAATAATTTGTGGTTCTACGTCGAATTTGTTGTTCTGCGCCAAAGGCGCCCGCGCCGAATTTGTTGTTCTATGCCAAATTTGTTGTTCCGCGTGGAAGGCGCCCGCACCGAATTTGTTGTTTCGCGTGGAATGCACCCACACCAAAGGCGCCCGTGGCGCTAAGTATTTTTACGCTAATTTTGTTGTTTCGTGCAATTTTGGCTATGCAAATAATTTTTTGGAGAACAAAGATTTCGTGGGGGAAAATCTTAAATGAACAGTGCCTTTGGGCACGTGTTATGACTATATATATATAATCATCTTCATCTTCCTTAGCTTGAAGAGCTAGTGGTTTGGAAGCTTTGGTCTCTGGTTTCTCTCTTTCTTCGATGCTCTGCAGCTCAAGTTCGTGTGACATCAAGTTACCTATCAAGTCCTCCACTCTCATCTTTGATAGATCTTTAGCTTCTTGAATGGCGGTGACATTAAGACGGAATGAGCTTGGCAGCGCCCTCAAGATTTCCTTGTCTGCTCCAGACTTGAGTATCGCTTTCCTGGAGAGCTGGACTTGTATATGATGTATGTGAATCTCGCAAACATCTCTTTGATGGACTCAGATGGCATCATCCGGAAGCTTTCGTACTCTATGCTTAGCAAGGCATGTCTGGACTCCTTCACCTGCGATGTTTCCTCATGTGTCAGTTCCAGTGTATGCCATATTTCCTGTGCTGTTAAACATTGTGAGATATGATTAAATTCAGCTTTATCTAAATAGCAAATAAGTGCATTCATAGATCTACCATTAAGAGAATAAAGTCTCCAATCAGCATCATCCCATTTTTCTTCAGATTTAAGAATTTCAGTGTCTTTAATTTTAATCATGGGTGGTTTATATCTTTTTTCAACAATATTCCACACTTTATAATCAACAGACACTAAATAAATTTTTATTCTAGATTTCCAATAGCATTGTCAACACCGTTAAACTTAGGGGGTCGGGAGATGGACTGACCTTCAGCAAAGGCAGAATCAAAAGTATTCACGGTCAATCTAGCCTAGATCCTCTAACCTGCTCCGATACCACTTATTGGATCTGTATCTAAGCCTAGAGAGGGGGTGAATAGGCTAATAAAAATATTCGCGAACACGGACAATTATTCAGCAATCACATGCAGTTATAATCAGATGTAGATAAGCAATCACAGAGTGCACAGATGATTTACCCTGGTTCGGTCGTCCCAACGATCTACGTCAAGCTCTGAAAGCATATAGTATATTAATAATGTTACTGGTACAACCTGTAGCTAGAGCACCCACCCTACACTCACCTGGTTCTCTGTACCGCACTCCCAAAGTGCTAAACAATACTAATCCTAGTATAAGCTCTCTCTTGACTAGCCCCAACTAGTCATGTCCCTCTTGTCTAGCACCAACTAGACAAGACCCCAAAAGTGTCACAAATATGGTAAAGTTTTCCCCTACAAAGATCTCTACATTACTACACAAATATAATAATAAAGAGTTTAGGAAATCTCAGTTTGTGTAGGCGCAGTTGTCTCTGTCAATCAGCTCAGGTCAGACCAAGTCTGATAGGATGTAGTCGTCTATCTCACGTCGTAGCTCCTTCAAGATGTTGTGGCCTCCTTCTTTGGCTTCAAAGCTTGCGGCAATGGATGAGAACACCCCTGAAAGTTGCGGTCTAGGAGGAGGATGCCCATGAGAACTTTCGCAATTGAAGATGGATGGAGCTTGTAACTTGCGCACTTGAGGACGGATGGACCTTGTAACTTGCGCACTTGAAGATGGATCTCTTTGGGTTGCTTCCCCTTTGTGCAATGGATGAAGACGGACTAGACAATGTAGCTTGCACAATGATGCTTGAGTTGCTTCTCCTTGGTTGCTTGCGGCTTGTGCTTTGAAGATAGCTTCCCTTGCTTGAAGATGTAGGAGATGTCCTTGAGAGGATTGTTGCAGATTGAAGCAATGGAGTTCTTTCCCTTTGGACTTATGGTGATGGAGGAAGGGATCTTTGAAGCTTGTTGCACAATAGAGGAGGGAAGGAGCAAACTTGCGCAATATAGGAGATGAACTCTTCTTTTGGGCTTGTAAATGTTGATGCAATTGACACTTAGCAAACACATCAAATCGTTCACACGCATTTGTTATCATCAAACACGAAGTCATCGATCCTTTTATCCAACTACACGTTGTATCCAACAAGCCCCTCCTACAACCCTACCTATGGCATCATCCTGCCGCCGTACCGCTAGTACCTCTCCCCTCCACCCACAAAGCCACCAGCCCCCTCGTTAAAACCGTGCAACACCTCCGACCCTTCCCTCCTTCTCCTCCACCCATACACTGACCACAACCTCGAATCACCGCCGTCCAGCCCCACAACTTCGATTCAACACCTCCGATCCCACCTCCCTTCAAAACCCGACGTTCGACCACTCTCGACCCTAAAACAACCCCCACATCATCGCATCTTTCGACAACATCACCCCTCAGCCACCCCCGCAACCAAGCCCCGACCTCCTCCTTCTCTCCCCATGACTCTGGCGAGCATCCGTCTGCAACGAAAACCCTGCACGCTGCCACCACTGCCTGCTATTCACCGCAGCCCCAGATCCCAACGACAGCCCACGTTGTCGTCCGCCTCGCAGCAGCTCCTCCCACACCGCCGCATCACTCGTCGTTGCTGCTGAACTGGACCACCGTGCCGCCGTCCGGATCGTCGCTGCAACACCTCCGACCCATCGCCGTCTTCAACCTGCAACGGCACACAAAGACACTAAACACGTAAGTTCTATAATAACGGCATGTAAGTTTATAATGATATTAGTTTAGTAATATTAGTTTTATAATATTAGTTTTGTTAAAAATCAGTACATAGGTTATTATATAACACAGTTAGTATTATAAAGAAATGTTAGTATAATATGTTAGTTTGTAATATTAGTTTTATGATAATAATCAGTTTATAATGTTACGTTTGTTTTAAATGTAACAGTTAATATATGTAACCCAATTAGTATTATATGAATGTTAGTATCATTATTCAGCAGATTATATAATTATTGGGTTATATAACTTTCAGTATATTATATTATAACTACAATATTATATAAACATATATTTTAAATAAACATTCAATTTATTAGCATATGGGGTGTAAGTTTATATATAAACATTATATATATATATATATATATCATATATATATATATCATATTACCAGTATGATATAAATTAGGGATCAATATTACACTCATTAACCAAATCATTTAACTAATTATTTAATCTAAATGACACAGATAAAACGCGACTCTTGTTACGATCGTCCGGACAACCACCATCGTCTCCAGGCAAGTACTTTATTGTAAATGAATTTTTGAACGAACTGTTTAATCTGGTGCTAAAACCTTATTTTGAATATGCTTGTCAACTTCAGTAACTAAATTGCAAGTTCTCACTGTGCCAGTTACCTCTAATTAATAATGGACACTTCATATTAATGTTCTTTGGTAAAGAATAACTTATTCTCTGCTTGTTATCACATTGAACCAAATTGGACAGAGGGTAAGACACAACCCTCAAGACATAAATAAGAACCCATCGATTACAGATGGAACGAAAACTAATCGACGACTAAATATGACACTTTGGGGTGGGGTTGGTCCATCGTAGTAGGGTTTGTAAATGTAGCTTCACCACCTTACGGCTACCTCCATACCACACCAATGGAGGCAAGCATCTTGGCCATTTTTCAGGTTAGGAATGGCAAGAAGCGTCATGGTAAACCCTCGATGATATGGTCCATTAAGAACATATTACCCACCGGACATGGACTTATTCACAAACACGAGAAAACCGAAATACTCAACTTGCAACCACTTTTACTTTTGAAATGCAAATCATATGTTAACTTTCGTCATTCTCATATTCATATGTATGCACCAGTTTTCCCATTAAATTGTTCTAATGTTCTCCTAGTTAATGCTTTTATTATTTTAAATCTAGTCAAGCGATCGCTGACATATATTTCAATGTATTGTGAAATATATGTTAGGTTCATAGACTGAGTATATTAAGGATCCTGCTTTTGAGTATCCTATCTTGGAGGTCGACCCGACTGATCAGAGTTACGAGGACGATGAGGTCCTCCCTATTGAAGATTAAAGAGAGCTGCTTTAGTTTCTATTTCAATAGTTATATTTGTTATCTTTCAGGTGTGTTTCATTTCAGTTTACATTGTATGGCCATGATAGGCCTTAATTACCTTGTGTACTTGTTTTGAAAATGCTGGAATAAAATTGTAATGGATAGTTATGCTGCTTCTGAGAGTTCACTTGCACGAACCTGCTTTGCCAAACAATGCTTATTGTGCTTACGTCAAAGAAGAAATAAATAAATAAAAGTACTTCTTCTTTGCTTTAAGCATATGCGGACCCGCTCACGTCCTCGCTCTCAAGTATAATGGGAAGCGGGGCATGACAGAATCACCCCTTAATCCCCTCTCCATATGCCACCTAGCTTGGAGTTATGTGGGAATCATTCTCCTAATGCCACGTGAGGATGGGTTAGGTGATAATTATTCTCTAAATGACACCTAACAAAGTGAGGTGGCATGTCATGGCTAATTAGGATTTTAATTTCTAAATAAATGAGAATACATGAATTAATACTCCATACCATCCTAATACATAGTATTTCATCCAAATACTTCATTTGTATAATTCAAATGATGTTCTAGAATTATTTTTAAAATAATTTAGTTGTTATAAAATTATGGAAAATTTATGAAAATACACAAAAATTTCAGACGTACAAATACATCCAAAAATACGTACATTAGACTCGTATATATGGAAACGGGATATTACACTACAAATGAGTGAAAATTTAGCCAGGTTTGCTTCTAGTTTGGAACTTGCACCTGAGGAGATTAATGATGGTGGGTGTGTTGATCGTGTTGGAACACGATGCGCCTTTATGATGATGATGATGATGAGGTGGAGACTAGTGAAGGTGAGAGCGACATTGACGATATTAGAGAGCTTGAGCTATGTCCCCCTTCGGATTCGACCACTCATCCTGGGATTCGACCACTCATCCTGATTAGCATGAGTACATTGAGATGACTGTGTCGCGCCCCGCTTCCCAAAACGACGGAAGTGAGACGTAACCAAGGTCTGTATGGGCCGGAGCTGCGAGGCACAGGCCCAATAAGCGTCTAAAGGGGTACCATGTAAAAATTTCAGGTTCTTGCGTATAAAAGTTCTGAACAAAGAAATAAGAGTACAAATAAGGGAACTGCATTCATTAATATAAAAAGATAATATCCAGCGAGTACAAAAGTCTAAAAAGAAGCCCAAGCATGGCTACAACCGCAGGAAGGAAACTAATGGTGCTACACACCCAACCTAAAACAGAAACCAAAATGGTGCTACAAACCCAAACTAGAAAGCGACTAAACCTCCAAAGTCAGCAACAGAGGAACCGCTCAGACTGGTCCTCACTCGGGTCGTACTCCTGATTAGCAACGTACTCCTGCTCCAAGTCCTCTGGTACCGGCTTCGGATCTACAAACCCTGTCTTGGTACCTGACATACAAACACCAAGAGAAAGTGGTTGTACGTCAGGCGAAGTCTGCAAGTAAATGTGAGAAGACTTTACTGCAAGGTGTATAACATTTTAAGTTTGACATTTTAAAGGTTGTTTACATGATGATGATGCAACAACATGGCAGATATGTATATGTGCAAGAAAGTAAAGACACCGCTGAAAAGTAAACGTGATAGGCAACAGCCATAGCGTGTGCTACTGGCTACAGGACAAGACAAGACAAGACAAGACAAGACAAGACAAGTGTGTGTCACGAAGGGTTCACGCCTTACGGTTTGAGAGAGATCAAACCCTCTTTCCATGCGACCGCTCAACCCTACCCCAACCCAAGTGCACAAGACAAGAAAAGACAAGTGATCACCCACTCACTCGATGAGTGTCCTATTCGCCCGCAGGCTTATCCATTACTAATCGTGACAAGGGATCACTCTCTCTAGCTTGGAGAGTACCCTATTCGCCCGTAGGCTTATCCATTTCCAATCGTGACAATGGATCACTCACTCACTTGGAGAGTGCCCTATTCGCCCGCAGGGTTATGCAATACATGACATGACATGACGAGAATGGATGAGAGTTGTTCTTTCTAGGGGTCCACACGCACGCACACACAGATAAAACCTATGGTAGCAGTTGTTGTTGTTGATTCTAGGGGATCCATACACACACACACAGATAAAACCTATGGTGTCAGTTGTTGCTGTTGTGGCCGGACTTTGTCGTCAAGTCCAGGCTGTCGTGGGATGTCCCAAACGCTATCATTTTGACGTCTGGTTCTCTTGTTATTAATTTTTACAGTTTAAGGAAAACAATGGCCTAAGCGTGGCCGAAACTACCTGGTTATATGTATTGCCTTCACCAACAGAAGGCGATGGTCAGATAGGAGGGCAAATCCTTGCAGCTTTCATCTCTGGTCCCGGGGTGGGTTTGCAACAGGTCGAAGAATAACTCCTTCATGGGCGTTTCTGAAGCGGAGGGAGGTCCTTGGCTTAACAGCCCGGATATCTCAACAAGTGAACCCACTTGCCTGCGGTGGCGAGCAGTACGTCCGACGGGAGCGCCTCGTCGAGTCGGAGCGTCGGTAATGGGTCGGCTGAAACGAGTCAAGCGATGGAGTCATGTCATGCTCATCATTGATCCTATTAAGGTTCATTTCTAGGTTAAACATGGCTACCCTAACAGTCACATGTCAAAATGTCCGTTCAGCCTATCCGACGATTCTATCCTATGTGCACAGTCAAAAAGTCCGATCGTCGATCTACGGTTCCACATCGTTTTAAAGGAACAAAAAGTAAATTTAGTTACTTTAGTTGATGATTTTTAGTTAGGTTTTGATGACTTAAATTTTGGGTTGCTACGAGTATGAGGGCTAACCTGGTGCGACAAACGCGCACGAATCTGGCATCGGGTCTGGAAACGGTGGCGGTGCTCGTGTCCTCGACTGCGGGTAGCACAGTAAGGGTCGTCTCGGGGTCGCCTCAGGATTTTCTTGGCTACGGGTAGTGTAGCGAGATGTCACGGCTATGGGTACGGCGTCGATTTGCTTCGGTTGCGAGTAGCGCAACGAAACGTCACGGCGGCGGCTACGACGTCGGGGAAAACGTGCGAGATCAGAGACGTACATGAACTCCTCCACGTACGGGGGATGCCAAGGATTGATGGAGGTCGAAGGGGGGTCACGTGGCCTGAGGGATGGCCGGAGCAACGGCCGGCGGCAATGAACCGGGCGTTTTGCGGAGAAGAGGACAGATTTAGAAAACCCGGGTGTTTTGTGTTCGCAGCGGAATTTCCGCGACCCGATGAGGTAGAAAAGGGGTGCAGTAGCTAGAGGGGGCTGTGGGTAGTCAACGACAGAGAGGGGGGTCGACGGTGTCGACCGGAAGCCGGTGGGCGTGCGTTTGAAGGCGAGAAGGACAGATTTGATACCGGGTCGCTGTTTTGCGTCGCAGCAGAGATGTGGCAGCCTAAGGGTACAACGGAAACTTGCAGTAGGTAGAGGGGGTCGACACGAGTCCAATGGTGGTAGGGTGGTCACCGGCGGTGGCCTAAGGTGGCCGGGCGTGGGTTTCTTCCGACGGTGGACAGATCTATCCAAAACTGCCGTTAGGGCTGAGTTTGATGGGATTTTTAAGGAGAGAGAGATGAGAGAAGAGAGGGAGGAGGGTTGCAGGTGATATAGGGGATCGAGGGGAGGTTGATGGAGGTGGAGTGGGTGGCTGAAGGTCGCCGAAGGTGGCGGGCATCGGGGTTTTCCGGCGATGGTACAGATCTGTCAAAAACTGAGCTTTGTTGTGTTTGAGAGGTGTTTTGAGAGGAGATAGGGAAGATGGATAGTAGGGGAGAGGGGGAAGGTGTTGAGGAAGAAGGGGGGAGGTTAGCGACGGCCGGAGCTGGCCGGGGCGGCCAGAAATGGGGTGGCCGGCGGTCTTGGGCTGGGCTGTCAATTTCTTTCGGCCATGGGGTAGTTTGGTGGGTTTCTAGGGGGGAGAGAGAGAAGTTAGGAGAGAGGGAAGAGAGAGGGAGTTGGCCGGACCTTAGGGGTGGCCGGCGGCTACCGGCGGCGAGAGGAAAACACGAGGAAGAAGCAAGCGGCAGCTAGGGCTGGGTTTCATGCGGTTTTGCCTAGGGTATGCGGTTTGTTTTAAGAAGATTGGAACACTTGCTAAAATGTGTATAAAATGGGGCGAACTTAAGGATGACTAGGAGATCGTGTGAGAGGGGGAGGGTGCAAAGAGGGTTTAAGTTAGGTGAGGATAGCTCAGAGAATATTTCACATGAAACGTAGGATTCTCCAAAGATTTGATTAGGATTTGGGATTAAGTTGAATTTCGAAATTGATTAAGGCTAAACGGGCTTGAAAGTGATTAGTGGTTAGGTTGGGCAAACAGTGTCCGAAAATTACGAAAAAAATATCGAGACGGCTGTGACGATGAGAGACTCAGGGGTATGGTGGTCGATCGTACGTTTGGTCCACGGAAAATGAACTAAAAAATAAAAAGGTCCGGCATCGAAGTCTAAAGTTACGACGTCTCAACAATCAAACCTGATTTGTGGGAGAACGACCCGTGAAATGACGTTCACTAAAAATCCCACAAATAAGTACTCTTCCATACGGTCACAACGACATATCACATCGCATAGTCGAAAACCAAGAAGTGGCCAAATAAAATATGCACACGAAAAGAATCGTACACGTAGAAAATACCACGGCCGGAAAAATGGCTGTTATAGACTGTTAAGGATGTTTATTATGGAGATAAGGAGGACATGTGCACGGGAGAGAGCACAAAGTCTACTTTGGAGCCCGAGACACACATCCCCACAAATTCATTTCAGCAGCTTCTATTTCTACCACCTCAGGATGCGCACCGAGCCATCCCTCACAAAGACGTCCAGGATGAACAAGAGAGTTTGGAGGGGCCTGTAGAGCATGCACTTTTTGATGGAGAGGATCACACAGATGAAGGCAATAGCGAGATGATAAACATGGAGCCTGAGTTTTCTTCCCCTTCAGACGTATCCATGCAGCTACTTCCCCCTCCCCCCCCTGAGGCATTCCATGAACCAGAGTGTAGCAATCTTTTTAAGGGATGTTCTCATCAAATCTTGCCATGCAATTTTGAATCTCAATTCTTCATTCCTTATCCTTTAGATTCAAAGTGTATTTACATGCATGTAAATTCTTTTATTTATTATGACGGCCCAATTTGGAATAATTTTGTTGTAGGGAATGCACATTCTATTTGGATCGACGCATATCGTCTTCCAAGGGACCCAGAGTATTTTCTATGAAGATGCTTGGAGCTGTATCGCTGGGATACAAAGGCACGGTACATGCGTAGCTCCAAAGCAGCATGCGAAAGAGCAGAAGGGGCAGATAGAGCAGTTGCCTCCACCATTAGAGATTCAAGATCTAGCATTTACCACGGTGTGTTCTTTCCTTTTTGCAGTATAAATAATTTGAATAAAAGTTATTTAAATTTTGCTTTCATAAACTTTTCTCTCTTATGCTTTTGCTTATAGCATCCATGAATAATCTAATATTCTTCCAACATTAAGGACAATGTTTATTTAAATTGGGGGGAGAGTGTTAGACTTTTTCGGATTTTTAGAAAATTTTTCTTTTTTTTAAGAAAGGAAACATATGCATCACCCATCATTTTACAAGCAAATCATTTTTTATCTGCATTGCCTCTATGCATTAGCTTTGTGCTTAGTCCCTTATATGCTTCATCCATATGTAATTTTTCCAGATTGATGCTTTCTATTCAAACTCTTGCAATTGTGAGTGGCATGTTTTAGACGGGTTCTCATGCCTCAAGAAGCATTGGGGATTCGCGTCAAAAGATAGGATTTAGAAGAGTGCACGAAAAAAATAAGTATGAATTTAGATGATTTGAGTTAGTAGGTCCGAGGGATCCCTCTTGGCCCAATGCCCTCTGATTTGGGAGTCACTGATCGAAAACTCGTTATATAAATCATTCTAAGTTCCATACACATAAAAAAAGAGAGAATAAAGAATAGTTATGAGTTGCGTATTCAACCTCCACAACTTAGTAAAGCAAAGTGTCGTTGTGTTCAAAATTTTGAAATTTTAGATACTATGAAACGCTTTTATGTTCTAATCTTGATAAATGCATAGCATTGGTTGATATTGTTGATTTGAGCCAAATTGAAGCATTGTTCATGAATTTGCCCTCTATTATGAGTGTGTATATTGGATTTGAGGCCATGATGAAAATATTTTCTTTGCCATAAGAAAATGTTGGAGTTTGCTGTGGATTTTGATTGAAATTCGGATTTATAGCTTATTTTTTATATGGACTAGCAAAAAGCTAGTTGCGGGGTGTGATTAAGGTGTAATATTGCAGATTTACCACCATGTTTTGGTGGTATTTTGTGTATGAATTATGTTTATTTCGGCTCTAATTCATGCTTTTCGATAATATCATTGAAATTGGAGTATATTATTCATTTATACACAAAATGCACTTTCTATGGCCTAATTTTATCTCATATTATTGTTCAGCTACACCTGGTATTTTTCTGAATTTTTTTGGAATTTTCTAGAATTTTTGGAGGTTGGATTGAATTTATACAATTTATGGAAGGTCAAAAAGGATTTAAAAATTCATTTATAAATAAATAAAATGAAGCTGGGCCAGCCCGCGGCCCGCTCCTTGAGCGGGCCACTGCAGATTTTCAAAACGAAAATCAGAAAAAATTAAAACAATTAGAAAGAAGCCCTGTAGAGGAGTGACGGCCCGGCCCGACCCACCATAAACAAGCGGGGGCCTGCGCTTTGCGCGTGACCCCCATTTAGATGAGCAGGCACCCGCTGGCGGAAGCGGGTCCGGCGCTTAGCCGAACCGACCCGCTGCGATTGTTATGCAGCAATACATGCGGGTAGCAGGCGAATGGGCAACGGACAGCGGACCCGACCCGCAGGTGTTTTTGAAAGGAAAGTATGAGTTTCTGGAGAGTTTTGGGTGCCAGATCCGACCGCAACACCGTTTATGCGTAAATGGGGTTTTGGGGTTGAATATGAGGCATTCTTCATATTTCTTCTTCCCATCTTCATCCTATCTTCTTCCTCATTCATCCTAGGACTTGGAGGCCCCCATTGGAGAAGCTTGGAGGCAAGGGGGAGCACATATGTGGAGGAAAGGGGCTTACATTGGAAAAATATTTGGTGAAACCCTTCTTTTTTCATCTTTGTGTATTGATTCTAGGGCTTGTAATATGTATTTGATAGTTTTTTGCAATGAAATGGAATCATTGCTTATTATGATGTATTAAATCAATCTTTGTGTAGGATTGGGTTAATTTCAGACAATGCTATTGATTACCATTGTCTATTGATTGCATCAATAGTGGTTGTAGCTTTGGGTGATTGTTTTCTATACTACATCTCTCTTTTGTTAATCCACTAGACTAATGATAGGGAGATGGATCTTCCCACAAAGGTTGATCTGCATTATTACCATGAAAACCCTCATCCTAGCTATAAGATCTTTAGAAGACTGTGCCTGATCCTAAATGGATCATCCAGCGGTGTCATCTCAAAGATGCACCATTGAGTTATAGCGTTCACCATGCACACCCCAAAAAGGATGTCCCTAAGAGGGTGCATTACCTACATTGGAATAATAAGTAGCATTAATCCTAATTGAACCCATAACCCATGCAAATCCCACTTGACCGAGTTCTCTTTTGATTCTCCATCCCTAGTTAGTTTAGGTTAGGATGATAGTCTAACCACACACTCTCACACCACGATAGTGAGGTCGACATATTATCATCATTTGTTTCCTTCATTAATCGAATTTGCGATATTATAAAATGAATTGTCCTTATGGAATACGACACTGGACTCACTGGGTTATTACTTGACATCCTCATGCACTTGGGAATATTGCACATATTTTTGGGCGTGTCACCATCATCAGCTCCACTGAGGTGCGACGACTTCTTGTTGAAACATGCAACTCCTGTGACATGATGTTTACGTCGACACTGCAGAAAATGGGACTAAGGTCATTTAACCTGGAGTCATGATTCGGCCCCATAGTTAGCTTCATAGGGCACACCGCCTTAATAGTGTGTATGATCACTCTACCAATCACTTTTGGAGAGCACAAATAGTCACCCACATGACGAAGTTCATAGTGGTGAAAGCTAGCTCAGTCTACATTGGGATAATAGGTCGGCCACTTCTCAACTTGATCGAAGCAGTGATTTCTCCTTTCCACCAGATGATCAATTTTTAAACTTTCCAAGGAGTTGAAAAGGTGAAGGACAACCAGACTCACTCGAGGTTGGGAAGTTGGAAAAGTGAAGGGCAACCGGGCTCACTCGAGATCGTGCTACCTCCTTTCTACCAAAGCATGAGGAGCCAAGCAGACCGATCCACCAAAGGTATTGTTAGCAAAAATAAGTAAAACATGAAAACCCTTGTGCTATTTTTTTTCGATTTCATAGTTTCTTCAAAGAAGATTCTATCTTGCCGAGTTAATGTACATTTAACAAATGTATTCCAAAAGAGCATTTGATCGGCTTTTCCTACTTCACTTTATCTAAATTGTACATGTCAACAGATTAATGTGGATACCTCGGTAATTACCTCGCGGGCTAATCGGCTATACGATTGGGAGCTGACACCCTCGTGGGCCGATCTAGCTATACGATCATTGATAACTCTCAAAACCTCACGGGCTGGTCGACTAAATGATCGGGAATAACTCTCAAGGCCTCGTGTCGGATATATGATCATGGGCTACTTCCTCGTGTGCCAATCTAGTTATACGATCGGAGATATCTCTTAAGACATCAAGAGTTGGTCGACTATAAGATCGGGGGCCACTCCCTCGTGGGCAAATCTAGACATATGATTGGGGTTAACTCTCAAGACCTCGTGGGCTGATTGGTTATACGATTGGGGGCCACTCCCTCATAGGTCGATCTAGCTATATGAACGGGGATTACTCTATGAAGACCTCGTAGGCTGATTGGCTATATGATCAGGGGCTGATGCCCTCATGGGACGATCTAGATATATAATCTGGGATAACCTTATGAAGACCTCGTGGGATGATCGGCTATACGATCAGGGGGCACCCTCGCAGGCCAATCTAACTATACAATGTGTGATTATTATCAGAAGACCTTACAGGCTGATCAGCTATACGATCAGGGGCCACTCCCTTGTGGGCTGATCTAGCTATATGAATACGGATTACTATCAGAAGATCTTGCGGGCTGATCGGCTATATGATCGAGGGCCACTTGATCCAGCTATATGATTGGGGATAACACTCTAGACCTCGTGGGCCGATCGGCTAGGGCCACTCCCTTGCGGGCCGATCTTATTATATGATTGTGGATAACTCTTAAGACCTCGTGGGTTGATTGGTTATACGATCAGGGTCCACTCCCTCGTGGGCCAAACTCGGGGATAACTCTCAAGACCTCTTGGGTTGATCGGCTATACGATCGGAGGTGACTTCCTCGCATGCCGATTTAGTTATACAATTTGGGATTTACTCTCAGAAGACCTCATAGGCTGGTCTGCTATACGATTGGGGGCCACTCCCTTACGAGCCGACCTAGTTATACGATCGGGGATAACTCTCAAAACCTTGCGGCTGGTCAGCTATATGATCTGGGTCTGACCCCATCGTGGGCCGATCTAGCTATACGATCGGGGATTTACTCTTAGAAGACCTTATGGGCTGATCGTCTATACAATCGGGGCAGACACCCTCACAGACCGATTTAGCTATACGATAGGGGATTACTCTCAACCGCTCTCACTGGACGATCTGGCTATGTGAGCGGTGTCATGCCAAGTCACTATGCTCAGTTGTAAAAAGCCATCAATTCAAGTCCATCTCAGTTCCCCACGTCGAATTGCTATGGCCTTAGGGGCCGGGGCCGACTCTTCTCTACAGTTGGCTTGACCATAGACAAGTGGACGTTCTTCCACACCTCGTACTCCTCACCTTCACAATGCACGAGTCTAAGCTGTCAAGGGGCACAAATACGACACTGAGACAGAGGTCACCTACGATCTGAGACTTGGGAATTTTTTAAGCCTTGGAGTTACTTCAAGTCTTCTACCTGATGCGAAGATTTTATTGAGCTCGAAGACCCTCCATGACCTAAGACGAGCTAATTTCGAAGCTTCATATCCAAGTTCTGAACTATGGCTTGGAGTATTCGCGGGTCTTCTACCATATCTCTGAAGTCCTCTACGGTGAACTGAGACTTCTTTCTTAATAAAAGAAATTTTATTAATGAAAGGGGAGCAAAGCTAGTACATGAAAGTGGGAGGAGCCTGCACAAAAGAAGAAGGAAAAAAGATACAAGTGATAATCACGAGGTCGTGTCACCGAGAGTTGGGACTTTCGGAGGCATTCCTTCATTGGTGGCCTCAAACGCAGTAGCTATGGTCTCGACTAGAGGGATGAGACATTGGCTTCGAGTTCCTCCCTCCCCAGGTATCATCTCGAGTTGCTCAAAGATAATCCCTGAGTTAGTAAATTTCCTGGGGATCTCTCCTGGCAATGGAAGAAGCCCACGCCAGACATTTTGGCGATTTGAGTGGTAAAGACGTCCACTTTAAACTTCTCCACCGCCTCTTCAGTGACCTTCTCTGGGTCGATCTCCCTTAGCTAAATTCGTGCCCAGAGATCGGTTCTGTCCTTCTTCCCCTTCTCCCTCTCATCGGATAGCCGCTTCTCAACACGCTTCCTCAGATCCACCTCAGCCTTGGCATTCTTCTCAACAACCAACCTTGTCGCCCTCTCCTCAGCCAGAGCTTTCTCAAGCTCCTCCACTCGAGATGTGAGCTCAGCAACCTTAAGCATCGACACATCCAACTAGGCCTTCACCTCATCGATAGCCTTCTCTGTAGTAACTACTTTCTCGTGCTTTAGAGAGATGCTCACCTCAACGTTGGCCGTTACTACTGAACAGTGACGTAGATCTGCAGTCACAAAGGACACTTGCATAGAAATAAGAAAAAAGGTCATAACTAACACTTAGGGAAATCAAAGAAAGAAAAAGAGGGGAGAAACACTGACCTGTTGACTTAGCCACATAGTGATGGCCAGTTACTCGGATTCGGCCCTCCGTAGAAGGGGGCGGTCCTGTGAAAGGAAGGAGTTCTCGATGACCCATGTTGCGGTGTTTCAGTACAAGAAGACCAACTCCTAGACTCCCACAAAATAGGTGGGCTGGAGAAGTTAATCATCTGGACATTGTAGGTCGAATTGAGTCGACATATACACAGCTAGAGCTCGGTCGAACTCAGGAGGAATTAAGCACGCATACTATCTCAAAGGAAGAAGGCCTCCCCATGGCCACATATCTATGTAGCCGCATGTACCGGAGAGCGGTCCCAGAGGTTGTTGCATCGGCAATGGCAACATCCTGTTGGGCTAAGCTCGGATGACCGACATCACCCTTCTTCTTTCTCCTTTCGGCCTTTTTCGGTTCGACCAAGGAAGAATCCCAACTTTTCTTCGAACCACCAGCAGCCTGATGAGTGGTACTCATCTTTGCCATGCTCCCAGCGGCCTTAATCAAGACCCAGACTTCCCTAAATCGACATAGAGAAGGGCCACCATATCGAGTTCCAGAGCGAATTCATGTCCGGATATGCCTGCAAAAAATAGAGAAGATTAGGGTGAGCAAACATGGATGCAAGATGTAAAGGTTGGTTTTAACTTCTATCCATACGGTGCTCTTCAACACCTCGTTTGTCAGTAGAGGTGAGACAAACCTCTCAGAGGTCGGCAACCTTGGCAAGCGCTTGGCTGCTCCACTCTCCACCTAGGAGAGGACCACTTCTTCTAGAGCCATGGAGCCAACATGGCCGTAAGAAAAGTCGCTTCTTCTGGGAAGGTCAAAAATACAAAATTTTCCTTCCATTCATAAATGGAGCTCGGAAGCTCCAACACAAGATGTATTTTCCTCCTAGCAGTGATGTAGTACCACATGATGGAAGAGAAGAGCTTCACCTGGAAGAAGTAGCAGAAGAGTGCTAAGGTCAGCTCCACCTCGTTCAATAGGTATATCATGATGAAGCTAGCCAAAGCTCCAATTGAATTCGGGGTAAATTGGTAAAGAGGAAGCTCAAGAAAATTGAGAACAAAGATTATGAAATGATGAAGGGGAAGCAGAGTCCAAGCTAAAAGTCTTTGTGTACACATCGACCTTACAGTTATAGGGGAACATATCCTCTTGTTATGGTGAGGGACCCTATCCCTGTGAGGAGGTTGGAGGTATTGAGCTCGGATCTTTAGGCTCAAGGAAGTGGATACCTCAGAGATCATGTTTATGATCTCTGTATGCATTGAAAATTGCTCCTCCCCAGCTCGCAAGATTGGAACTATTGAGCTGGGGGCCTCGAGAGCCAAGCCCTTCCCTTTATCAAGGGAACATTTGGGCTCCGAGAGCTGGGTGATCTCTGGCTCATCACCAGAGCATGGATGCTCCTCCTGCCAAGAAAGTTCGTCCATACTAGTGTGTAACGACTGGTTTTCATGTATCTGGATTTTGTTATATTATATTGTATGTTTTGATGGATTTTCTCCTTATATGTGATTATCGTATCCGTAACTTTCATTTTCGATCGTTTCGTCGTGTTTTCTCGTTTCTTCCTTAGGATCGTCGATTTCGGAGTAAGTCATTCGTGACGGGCTTCATACCGGTCATATCTTATTGTTAGATCAAGCCTAGGAGTCTCAAGAATCGATCCCGGAGCTTCGCGCTCCATTTCGGAACTTTTGGTGCACGTTAGCCGGTGTAAGAAGGGGAACCGACCGACTAGATGACGATTTAGTCGGTCGGCAAGCCTTCATGGACCGACTAGTGGGCTTTCTAAATTGTTCAGGAGTTACTGTTTATCGTTAGTCGGTCTAAGAACGTTGGTTGACCGACTAGGTTGCAAACTAGTCGGTCAGCAATGCTTCTTTAACCGACTAACTCATTATCTATTTTGACACTAGTTACTGTTTACTCTTAGTCGGTCTGAGAATGTTCATCGACCGACTAGATGTCAAGTTAGTCGATCAGCAGTTGTTCTTTGACCGACTAACTCTTAGTTCAGGTTTTCGACAGGAGCTATCGTTTACACTTAGTCGGTCTGCGTTGGTCAACCGACCAACTAGTTCTCAAACTAGTCGGTCAACAGTTGTTCTTTGACCGACTAAGCAGTGCAGGAAACCCTAGTTTTGCCCTAGCCGCCACCAAACTCTATAAATACCCCTCCAAACGTTTTCTTCTCCTCCCTCACGACCTACAACCCTAATTTCTCCCCCATTGAGCCCCCATCTTCCTCAAACCCTTATTCCTTCATCCTAAGCCCAAAATCCATCATCCAAACCCTCCCTTGCCATAACCCACCTTCCATCTCCCCCAAACCTTCATCAAACCCTAAAAATCTACATCAAACCCCATTTCTCCAGATTTTTCCCTCATTTCCAGATCTGAGCCGGATCGTTCTTCCGTTGCCGTGGTTGCTCGGCATCGTTCCTTCGTTTCTTCACGGTAATACTCGATTCCTTTAGTTTTAGCATAACCCACATTGACATTGTGAAACCCTAATAAAATGGATTATTAGATGATTAGGGTTCTAATAAGAAACCAATTTAGAATCATTGTGCTAATGATTGTTTTGCCATAACAGTGATCCATTCCGTAGGTAGCTTGTGTGACGATCTTCATTGCTCGTCAATCCCGGTATCAGGCAAGTGAAACTTGCATCTCTTCATTTGGGCCATGTCTTAGGCCATTACCTTGCTTTAGCGTAAAAGAGACTAGACGGTGAAAGGATAGCTGTCTAGACGCCATTGACCTAGCTTGACAACGAAGCTTGGTCCGTCACCCTCATCATGCTTGTATGTCACGTTTACTTTCCCTAAACGGTACGCGTATTAACTGTTCATGTCATCCATGCATCCTTAACTGCTGTTGCATTTTAACTGCCATGTTTAATTTGAATTAACTGTACGCGAATATGTTCATGTCGTTGCATTTTGCCTGTCACGTTTAAATACAATTAACGGTACGCGAATATCTGCTCATGTCATTGCATGCTTGAATACTCATCGTGATTGCGTAGCTTCGCTACATACTTGTACTATTTGTCCCGGTTAAGCACCCACCTTGCGTGGGCACAATCCTATGCCAAACACACTTTCTGGCTCGTGTTCCAGAAGACGAGCTCATCACAGCCTGCGGGCAATAGGGCACTCGTTGAGTGATCCCTTGTACTTGATACTTGAACACAGCCTGAGGGCAATAGGGCACTCGTTGAGTGATCCCTTGTACTTTACTCGTTACTTGACATACATGTCACCCCTACCACTTGATACTTGTTACTTTACTTTACTTTACTTGTTACCACCTTACTTTACTTGCCATGCACCATACTTTAACTGCTAGGTTGCTAGTTTACCTTCCTTTCCGTTTCCTTGCACAAGTCTTTCGACTTGCTGACATGTGCCCCTTTTCTCTTTTGGGTGACACATGTTAGAGCCCGAGCCTGAGTTACTTGCTGAGGACGTGGTGTTCGCTGACGCTGAGTCAGAACCCGCGTTGATCGAGGACTTCGTTGACACTGGGGATCAGTCTTAGTGCCTTCGTTTAGCTTCTTTTGTTAGACTGCTTAGTTGTCGGTGCGTGGCACCAAGTTTGATACTCTGTTATGTTTGTGTTTCTTTTGTTTGGCCTTGTTCTGGGCCTTAGACTCTTTCATGTTAGCCTGGTGGCTTTTCTGTGATGTTGAATATTTTGTGGACAAACTTTGGGATTGATATTTCATATTCGTCTCATTATATTATTATTATTGTTGTTGTTCCTTTTGCGATTACAGGGACCTGCTTATACTAAATTGACGCTTATCAGGCGTGCAGCTTCATAGCTCCACGCTTGAGCGGACCTTCTCACGTCTCGCCTCCATTTTAGGGAAGCGGGGCGTGACAGGTTTTAGTGGTGGCCAATTCAGGTCTCTCTGTAACTGCAATTATCAGGGATAACAATAATAATATAAGATTGTCTAACAAATAAATTTGATATCCGAGTCATAAGCTATGAGTCTAATCTGCTTCGTTTTCTGTGTCACTAGATGGCAGGAAGGCGATTCACCCGTGGTGGAGGTAGTGGTGCGCCCCCTCATGATGAGGAGCCTGAGCGGGAACCCACCAATGGGAAGATGATGCGGTTGATGATCCAGATGATGCAAGTGCAGCAGGGCGTGCTTCTGCAAGTCCAGAATGC
Source organism: Scilla litardierei (assembly GCA_030789695.1). Classification (NCBI taxonomy): domain Eukaryota; kingdom Viridiplantae; phylum Streptophyta; class Magnoliopsida; order Asparagales; family Asparagaceae; genus Scilla; species Scilla litardierei. Next base: position 65,723,654 of record CM061132.1, read on the forward strand.
TCCGCTTGCTCGAGCTGTCCGGGCACTTCCAGATGCCCCTCGCTCCGAGCCGGGAGCGAAGCAATTTCAGGAGCTGGGTCCCGCATATTTTGATGGGTCTGAGGGTCCTCTGGCTATCGATGAGTGGATTCGGAACATTGAGGATAACCTGGCGATGGCGAAGATTAACCCGGCTGGATGGGTCGATTTGGCTAAGAGGCAGCTGAAGGACAATGCCAGAAACTGGTGGGATGCTGAAGAGAAGATGCTGGTGGAGCCGATAGTTTGGGCTACCTTCAAGTCCAGATTTGATGGAGAGTTCTTCCCGAAGGCTGCTAGGCAGGTGATGCTGCAGCGCTTCATAGATCTGAAGCAGGGGAGCTTGTCGGTGGATCAGTACCACCAAGAGTTTACGAGGGTCAGTCGGTTTGCACCAAAGATGGTGCAGGATGCCAATGAGAAAGCTCAGCGATTTCTTCAGGGACTTGCCTTGGAGCTTCAGAGCTTTGTGACCTCTTCTGACCTAGAGACATATCAGAAGGTTCTGATTGCTGCGAGGCGGCAAGAGTTGAATTTGAACCAGAGGAAGGGACATGTTTCAGGAGCTGGGAAGAGGCCTATGGTACAGGCCAGGGCGGTGGTTAGGCCTGGTTTCAAGCCTAATCATCCGGTGCAGTTCAAGAGGCCAGGAGGGCCTATTCTGAAGACTTGCCATTTCTGTGGCAAGACTGGACACTTCAGGGATCAGTGTAGGAGGTTTCTAGGACAGTGCATTGTCTGCAAAGATCCTGCCCACACCATTAGGGAGTGTCCGAAGGCGAAGCAGCCTTGGCGGGCTCCTATTGCAGCACAACCGTTGCAGCAGTGAGCTCTTGTGCCCGTTGGACGTGGAGCGCCTCTTGTTCAGCAGAGACAGGCCTTTCGGCAGGCTGTTCCGTCGAGAGGGCAGGCCTTTCTGATGACTGAGGAGGAGAGCATGGCCGTGGATGAGGTTATCACAGGTAACGCTCATTCTAGCTATTTTTCTTCCTTAGTTTGATTGTTGATTATGTTGGTTGCTTGCTCATGCTTGTTACTAGAATAGGATTTGATTGTTAGATTGTTTGCTAGGTGTGGTTTTGGTTTGCACATTTCCTGCACAAGTCCTCTTTGACTCAGGTGCGTCGATGTGCATTTTGGCCCGGAGCTTCGAGGAGAAGCATTCCTTGTCGACGTCCTCTCTTCCTAAGAGTTGGAATATCGTCACAGGGAACGGTGTGGTCTCGGTGCATCGTGGGTGCAATTCTTGTCCGTTGGTGGTTTGTGGACGTGAGCTTTGTGCTGATTTCATTGTCCACGACATCATCAACTACGATGCGGTCCTTGGGATGGATTGGCTTACGAGCTTCTATGCTATGATTGACTATCGGAGGAAGAAGGTGGTGTTCGAGATTCCCGGACATCCAGTATTTGAGTTCAGTCGTGGTAGCAGTTCGCTGGGTCCGGTCAGGTTTCGGGCCAGACCGGTGGATGTTGTGGCTATGCAGATGGAGTTGGAGTGGCCAGCTGTGGTACGAGATTTTGGTGACGTCTTCCCCGAGGAGATGTCTGGTTTGCCACCTGATCGAGCTTTAGAATTTTCTATCGATCTTGTTCCGGGAGCACAGCCGATTTCGAAGGCGCCGTATCGTATGGCACCTGCAGAATTGGAAGAGTTGAGGAAGCAGCTGGATGAGCTTTTGCAGAAGGGTTACATCAACCCTAGTGTGTCTCCGTGGGGAGCACCGGTGTTGTTGGTAAAGAAGAAGGATGGTTCGCGTCGCATGTGCGTGGACTATCGGGAGTTGAATGCGGTGACCATCAAGAATAAATACCCGTTGCCTCGCATCGATGATATTTTTGATCAGCTTGGAGGTTCGAGGGTGTTTTCTAAATTGGATTTGAGGAGTGGTTACCATCAGTTGAAGGTGAAGAAGGATGATGTGCCGAAGACGGCTTTCAGGACGAAGTATGGACACTATGAGTTTGTGGTTATGCCTTTCGGCGTAACTAACGCACCTGCAGTTTTCATGAATATGATGAACCTGATTTTCTATGACTTTTTGGATAAGTTTGTCGTTATCTTTATTGACGACATTCTGATCTATTCGAAGTCGGAGGAAGAGCATGCCTCGCACTTGAGGACGGTATTGGAGATTTTGAGGAAGCATCAGTTGTATGCTAAGTTTTCGAAGTGCGAGTTTTGGCTGGACAGAGTTGCTTTTCTCGGGCATGTGGTGACTAGAGATGGTATTTCAGTGGATCCCAAGAAGATTATGGCCATCAGGGAGTGGCCTGTTCCGTCGTCTGCGTCTGAGATCCGGAGTTTCCTTGGGCTTGCTGGTTATTATCGGCGATTCATTAAGGACTTTTCCCGTATTGCGGAGCCGATGACCAGGTTGACGCGGAAGGATGTTGCTTTTGTTTGGTCGGGTGATTGTGAGGATGCCTTTGGTGTTCTGAGAGAGCGTTTGACGACTGCCCCTATTCTTGTTGTGCCTGATCGCAGCGGTGGATTTGAGATCTTTTGCGATGCTTCTGGCAAGGGTCTCGGTTGTGTGTTGCATCAGCACGGACATGTTGTGGCTTATGCTTCTCGTCAGCTCAAGGTTCATGAGAAGAATTACCCGACACATGATTTGGAGTTGGCTGCTGTTGTGTTTGCGCTCAAGATTTGGAGGCACTTCCTGCTGAGTGAGAAAGTGAAGATTTTCACCGATCACAAAAGCTTGAAGTATATTTTTACTCAGAAGGAACTCAACTTGCGACAGCGTCGATGGTTGGAGCTCATGGCGGATTATGAGATTGATTTGCAGTATCACCCTGGCAAGGTGAATGTGGTTCCTGATGCGTTGAGTAGGCTTCCAGCGGTGATGATTTTGACCTCGCAGTGGAGATTGCAGCAGGATTTTTGTGAGTCTGGCGTTGAGATTGTTCTTCCTGGGGAGGCGTCTTCGTTGATGTGTATGCAGATACAGTCGACGATTGTGGATCAGATCAAGGCTGGCCAGGCCGAGGATCCGAAGCTGGTGAAGATTCGGGAGCAGGTGGAAGTCGGTCTGCGGACTGACTTTTTGATTTATGGGATGGCTCGCTGAGGTTTGGAGCCAGGTTGTGTGTGCCAGCTGGAGATATTAGAGAGGAGTTGATGGTGGAGGCACACAGTTCGCCGTATTCTGTGCATCCTGGTGGGACCAAGATGTACAAGGATCTTCGTCTGAACTATTGGTGGCATGGTATGAAGAGGAGTGTGGCTCGGAGTGTAGCCAAGTGTTTGGTTTGCCAGCAAGTGAAGGCAGAGCATCAGCGTACGGCAGGGTTGCTACAACCGCTTCTGATTCCGGAGTGGAAGTGGCAACACATCACTATGGAGTTCGTGACTGGACTACCTCGGAGTCCGAAGCAGAATGACGTGATTTGGGTGATCGTAGATCGATTGACCAAATCCGCGCACTTTATTCCATTCCGAGTGGGACAGTCCACTGAGGTGCTAGCGAGGAGATATATGGAGGTAAATTCTCTTACCCTCCGTTTTTATTTCCTTTTCCTAGTTTGGATAGTGATGTAACGTGAATCGTGCAGGAGGTCGTGCGACTTCACGGAGTCCCCATGAGCATCTTGTCGGACAGGGACACGAGGTTCACATCTCAGTTCTGGTAGAGTTTGCAGAAGAGTTTGTGTACGCGTATGAGTTTCAGCACGGCGTACCATCCGCAGACGGATGGCCAGTCCGAGAGGACAATTCAGATTTTGGAAGACATGCTGAGGGCGTGCATGTTGGATTTCAAGGGTTTGTGGGAGGACCATCTACATCTGGTGGAGTTTTCTTACAACAACAGCTACCAGGCGTCTATTGGCATGACGCCTTTCGCCGCTTTGTATGGGAGGAAATGTCGATCGTCATTGAGTTGGGATGACGTTGGTGATAGGGAGCTGTTGGGACCTGAGATGATTGTGGAGGCTGTGGAGGTTGTCAGGAATATTCGGGAGAGGTTGAGGATTGCTCAGGACCGTTTTAAGCATTGGGCGGATGCTAAACATCGTCCTTTGGAGTTTCAGCCTGGAGATCATGTGTTTCTGAGGTTTCCTCGAATCGTGGAGTGATTCGTTTTGGGAAGCGAGGGAAGTTGAGCCCGCGATACATTGGACCGTTTGATATTCTGGAGAAAGTTGGTGAGGTAGCTTATCGCTTAGCCTTGCCGCCATCTTTGGAGGGAGTTCACGATGTTTTCCATGTGTCGCAGCTTCGTCGATACATCAGCGATCCATCTCATGTTGTGGATTTCTCGGAGATTACCATTCGCCCAGATTTGACGTATGACCAGCATCCAGTGCAGATTCTGGACAGGCGTCAAAAGTCACATCGGAACAAGGTTGTCAATCTTGTGAGGGTGATGTGGCGACACGGCTCGCCTGGAGAGTCTACTTGGGAGAATGAGGATGAGATGCGAGAGCGTTTCCCACTTTTGTTCCCGGACACGTGAGTGTTGGGAAATTCCGAGGACGGAATTTTTCTTAAGTTGGGGAGGATGTAACGACTGGTTTTCATGTATCTGGATTTATTATATTATATTGTATGTTTTGATGGATTTTCTCCTTATATGTGATTATCGTCTCCGTAACTTTCATTTTCGATCGTTTCGTCGTGTTTTCTCGTTTCTTCCTTAGGATCGTCGATTTCGGAGTAAGTCATTCGTGACGGGCTTCATACCGGTCATATCTTATTGTTAGATCAAGCCTAGGAGTCTCAGGAATCGATCCCGGAGCTTCGTGCTCCATTTCGGAACTTTTGGTGCACGTTAGCCGGTGTAAGAAGGGGAACCGACCGACTAGATGACGATTTAGTCGGTCGGCAAGCCTTCATGGACTGACTAGTGGGCTTTCTAAATTGTTCAGGAGTTACTGTTTATCGTTAGTCGGTCTAAGAACGTTGGTTGACCGACTAGGTTGCAAACTAGTCGGTCAGCAATGCTTCTTTAACCGACTAACTCATTATCTATTTTGACACTAGTTACTGTTTACTCTTAGTCGGTCTGAGAACGTTCATCGACCGACTAGATGTCAAGCTAGTCGATCAGCAGTTGTTCTTTGACCGACTAACTCTTAGTTCAGGTTTTCGACTGGAGCTACTGTTTACACTTAGTCGGTCTGCGTTGGTCAACCGACCAACTAGTTCTCAAACTAGTCGGTCAACAGTTGTTCTTTGACCGACTAAGCAGTGCAGGAAACCCTAGTTTTGCCCTAGCCGCCACCAAACTCTATAAATACCCCTCCAAACGTTTTCTTCTCCTCCCTCACGACCTAAAACCCTAATTTCTCTCCCATTGAGCCCCCATCTTCCTCAAACCCTTATTCCTTCATCCCAAGCCCAAAATCCATCATCCAAACCCTCCCTTGCCATAACGCACCTTCCATCTCCCCCAAACCTTCATCAAACCCTAAAAATCTACATCACCCCCCATTTCTCCAGATTTTTCCCTCATTTCCAGATCTGAGCCGGATCGTTCTTCCGTTGCCATGGTTGCTCGGCATCGTTCCTTCGTTTCTTCACGGTAATACTCGATTCCTTTAGTTTTAGCATAACCCACATTGACATTGTGAAACCCTAATAAAATGGATTATTAGATGATTAGGGTTCTAATAAGAAACCAATTTAGAATCATTATGCTAATGATTGTTTTGCCATAACAGTGATCCATTCCGTAGTTAGCTTGTGTGACGATCTTCATTGCTCGTCAATCCCGGTATCAGGCAAGTGAAACTTGCATCTCTTGATTTGGGCCATGTCTTAGGCCATTACCTTGCTTTAGCGTAAAAGAGACTAGACGGTGAAAGGATAGCTGTCTAGACGCCATTGACCTAGCTTGACAACGAAGCTTGGTCCGTCACCCTCATCATGCTTGTATGTCACGTTTACTTTCCCTAAATGGTACGCGTATTAACTGTTCATGTCATCCATGCATCCTTAACTGCTGTTGCATTTTAACTGCCATGTTTAATTTGAATTAACGGTACCCGAATATGTTCATGTCATTGCATTTTGCCTGTCACGTTTAAATACAATTAACGGTACGCGAATATCTGCTCATGTCATTGCATGCTTGAATACTCATCGTGATTGCGTAGCTTCGCTACATACTTATACTATTTGTCCCGGTTAAGCACCCACCTTGCGTGGGCACAATCCTATGCCAAACACACTTTCTGGCTCGTGTTCCAGAAGACGAGCTCATCACAGCCTGCGGGCAATAGGGCACTCGTTGAGTGATCCCTTGTACTTGATACTTGAACACAGCCTGAGGGCAATAGGGCACTCGTTGAGTGATCCCTTGTACTTTACTCGTTACTTGACATACATGTCACCCCTACCACTTGATACTTGTTACTTTACTTTACTTTACTTGTTACCACCTTACTTTACTTGCCATGCACCATACTTTAACTGCTAGGTTGCTATTTTACCTTCCTTTCCGTTTCCTTGCACAAGTCTTTCGACTTGCTGACATGTGCCCCTTTTCTCTTTTGGGTGACACATGTTAGAGCCCGAGCCTGAGTTACTTGCTGAGGACGTGGTGTTTGCTGACGCTGAGTCAGAACCCGCGTTGATCGAGGACTTCGTTGACACTGGGGATCAGTCTTAGTGCCTTCGTTTAGCTTCTTTTGTTAGACTGCTTAGTTGTCGGTGCGTGGCACCTAGTTTGATACTCTGTTATGTTTGTGTTGCTTTTATTTGGCCTTGTTCTGGGCCTTAGACTCTTTCCTGTTAGCCTGGTGGCTTTTCTGTGATGTTGAATATTTTGTGGACAAACTTTGGGATTGATATTTCATATCCGTCTCATTATATTATTGTTATTGTTGTTGTTCCTTTTGCGATTACATGGACCTGCTTATACTAAATTGATGCTTATCAGGCGTGCAGCTTCACAGCTCCACGCTTGAGCGGACCTTCTCACGTCTCGCCTCCATTTTAGGGAAGCGGGGCGTGACATAGTGGTGGCGTGCTCAGCCGCTGTCGCCTCAAAACTCCGTGAACTGATCGAAAATACGGTCGTCTCAGTCGGTTCAATCTCAGCTCACAGTCTAGTTACTTCAGAGTATGAGGAAGAAGAAGATGAAGGAAGAATGAACGAAAGAGTGATGGAAAATCGAATCCTACCCCTAAGTGGTTTTGATGATGAGCACACCAAATGAAGTTAGTTTACTAACTACACTACAAGTGTGCATGTTATGTGACGAACATTGACTTTACACATACTTCGAAGAAGCTCAACCACACACGAGACGAAGACGAATTTGCTAGTTCTACATCAAGCGTAAGATGAAGCTCGTGCTCCAAGCTTAAACGAAGTGTAACGACCCGCTCTCGGTGACCCATTACTTATTTGATTTATTCGCAGGTCTGCAGATTACCAGTGAAACCAATATAGCCAGGATGCAGAGATGTACAATAATACTCAAACCACCATACGTTATTACAGTCCAAATTTAAAATACAACACCAACAACACTCCCTCACCAAATACACAAAAGTAAAGTACAGAAAGAAAATACATAGAAAGTACATCACACATACACTCCAAATCTAAAAGTCGGCAGGCTAAGGATCGAGCTATGGCTCTGCGAACTCAGAAGTGCCTAAGTTAACCTGTGCGGCGTCTGCGGTGCCACAAAGATGGAACCGTAGGTAAGTCACAACAATTCTAGCGATAGAAATAGAGTAGTGCAAAAGATGGAACAGACTATAGTAACAAAAGATGACTATGCAAGCGCAAAAAGTAAAGTAAAAGCAGACATGTGTGTAAGAGCGATAAGTAAAGTACTGGTGGCTGCTCAGGTGAGGTAAAGTGCATGTAATGCATAAAGTAAAGATGACGGTGCAAGTGCAAAATTAACGTACAAGAGCAACAACTATGGCATGGCATATGGTAGCAATAACATTTCAACCAGCAGGCAATGTGATGACAATAGTAAGGTAATCTGACAGATGTAGTAACAATAAAAAAGACAAGCATGCAATAGTAAAACTAAAAACTACATGAATTATATAGGAAAGTACAGTGTACAACCATTGAACCCATCTCCTGTCACGGGGGCGCTCACCCGGGCGAATCTCAAATCACTTTAGACGGAACATTTCATTTTAGGCTGTCAGTATGGTACAGTGCAATGTGTAGTGGCTCACGGTCGCTCCCACACTTTCTCTAATATAAGTTGCCCCAAAACCCTGTGCGGTGCTAACTACTTTTAAGCATTCAATTTCAATAGGATGTTCCAGCAGTATATCATTCAATCATTATGTTTCAATGTGGTATGTCAATCCATTGTTTCAAAGGTGAAGATTTTCAAATGCATTAACAACACTTCAAAGAGCTTTGCTTATTGAAAAGTCAAGGCAGAAGCCTCAACAGAGTGTGTCAGTCCTGAGCAATGTTTTGAAGTCCAACAACTATGATACCGGTCCATGCTTCGAGCATGCAGTATTCCATAAAGTACACTATCTAAATTTCTAACGTTAGAGTTAATTGTGACTTACACTATCGAGATCGTCATAGTAAGACGAGGTTAGAGCTAGAGGAGCTGGTGCACGAGTATTGGTACTTGCAAACACTCGAACAATCGGTTAAAGAATACGCTATTTTCTATTTATTTAACTTGGTCGTTTTGATTTTTAAAGCTGATTAAAACGTTGTCAAAAAGCGTTCTAAATTTTTATATAGGCTAGATATAAAGAAAATAATTTTACAGCAGGAGGAAATATTTTTCTAAAGCTTCTGTTAATTTTTATATATTTATAAAGCTCAAAATCAATTTAAAAACAATTTTTAATTAGTAATCGTAATTATTCAATAATTTATTCTGGGTGCAATACATATCATAATGGTTCAAGTGAGCTGTAAAAATGACCATCTCAAAGAGTACTACCACATATATTTTTCTCACGTATCAGTTTACATGAAAATAACAAGTTAAGGGTTTTTAAGTGAAAAATACGTATTTCAGTTTTAGGTTTGATACGTCTATTTTACGGAAGCCCAACAGCATGGGCCCAAAGGCGCAGCCCACCAAACGAAGCCCGAAGGAACGTGGAGCTAGAGACCCAACAACCGATCAGAAGCCCGTCTACGAGATCAGGCCCGCCTGACAAAGCCCCTTAGAGGGCCCCCGAACGGCGATCCAACCCGGCCCCGGAAACACGCAAGTCATTCACCCACTCCAGCGATAACCACTCTCCCAGGCCCGCGAACACTTAATGGCGGTAATGGGGAGGTGCTGGCAGGGCGCAGGGAGCGGCGATAGGGAGGCGGATTGAGGGGGCACGATCGGGGACGGACGAGGGACGTGAGTCGTGGGCAATCACGACGGGAGGCCTATAAAAGGGCAAGAAGGACGACTAGACAGGGGACCGCATCTCAGGTAACTAAAACCTAAGGTACTCCATCAACGACCTAGTTCCCCCATTTCATCTCCTTCCTCCCCCGCTCGCGCCGGTAGACGTCGTTCCGATCTCCTCACGAGTCGAACCGTCTCTGCCGAGCCTCCTCTTTCAGATCATCGTCTGACTTAGGCATCGGAGGGGATTTGGCCGGAACCAAGGTCCGGCCCCCCAGACGAGTGTTCTCGTCTGCGCAGGAGGACGTCAGATCCACGGGCCGAGGCTTCCCCTCCGCCCCCACACCGGCTACGCATCAAGCAAGACGACCGAGGCTACCCCTCGTCGTCCGACCGGCCGAGGCCGAGCACGTCCATCCGAGGCCCAGCGTCTCACACCGGGTCGAGGCTACCCCTCGCCCTCCTCGCGGCCTAGGATCTAGATTCGGCTCAGTCGACGCGCTCCACGTCATCCTCAACGCCGATCCACGCCGTATCTGCACCGACTCGGCACACCCGAGGGACCCAAGTCGGCCCCTTGACCACGTTGACCGGGTAGTCCACGGTCAACGCTTTTGTAGTGAGAAAACACTCTGAAACATCTGGCGCCGTCTGTGGGAACGAACTGTCCCACGAAGAAACAAACCGCACCTGCAATGGTACGAGCCTGCAACGGGAAGAGACACATGCCCCCCATCCTGGAGGAGGGGAATGGCGCACCCAACAGCAACCTTGATGACGCACCGGGCGACAATCACCCCGCCCCCTCAACCGAAGAAACTGGCGGGTCGAAACTAGCCACGCAGGGGCAGCTCCGCGCCCTGGCCCAGGAGACCAACGTGAACCTCCAGCCGTTGGTCGCGACGGTACAGCAGCTCGTCGGCGCTGCACCAGCCAACGGAGACGTGATGGGCGACTGCCATCGTTGGACGGGGCCCCCCGCTCTTACGGTCCGCTGTGGTGATGACCACGGGAACCGAAGACTGAACACGGAGCGTCGGTTCACGTTGTCCGGCTCCCGTCAGGCGAGATCACGCGCCTCCTCCCCTTATCGTGAAAGGAGCCGAAGAGAAACCGAAGGCACGGGGGACGAATCGGTGACCGCGTCGTCTCGTCGGCCACGATCACCCCACTGCAGAAGAAGCGATCGACACCACTCTAGAGACTGGTCACGGCGGAGTGGGAGCTCCCGCCGGAGAAGTCGGGAACGCCGGGTCAGCCCAACCCCCAGTGTGGCGAGGGCCGTGGAGCCAGCCCTGCCGGTGCCTGTGCCCCCTCCACCACCGAACGAGCTGGAGGTAGGCGGGTGTCGGACCCCCGGGGGCATCCACGGAGACCGGTGCCCTCTGTCGCAGAGAATAACCAATGCGCGGGTCCCCTCACGATTCAAGATCCCGGCGCTGGGGAAGTACGACGGGATAGGAGACCCGGGAAACCATGTGATGGACTACGAGGGGGACATGTCTTTCCAAGGAGCCGACGATGACCTGATCTGCAAGGGCTTCTATTCGACCCTCAGGGGAGCGGCGAGAACCTGGTACCACAGCCTACCCAGTCGATCCATCGATAGCTTCGAGGAACTCACCCAGCTGTTCTGCAAACAGTTCATGGCAGGGCGACAGGTAATGCCTGATGCTGAACATTTGTTTAACATAGTGCAGGGCCCGACCGAGCCGCTCCGACAGTTTATGCTCCGCTTCAACACGGAACGGCTGAACGTGAACAGCCCCCCTGACCTTGTTGTCCAAACGGCCCTTAAAAAGGGGCTGGGCCATAGAGGCCTGAAGAAATCTCTGCACAACGATCCCCCGAAGGACCTCCCTGGGATCATGGCGAGGGCCGAGCGCTTCATGTTGACCGAGGAGACCTTGGCCATTGAGGCAGGAAAGGCCAGACGAGGGACTAAACGCGGCGATAGCGAGCGCCACAGTCCCGAAGGGTACCGGACCGAGAAGAGGACAAGAAACAGGCAGCGGGGAGAGGGTACCAGGGACGCCACCCCAGACGCCATCCTCGCTCAAGTACAGAAGGAAGAGCGCGTCGATCGCCCCCCACCGAAGACAAAAAGAGGGGGGAAGAATGGGGAAAAGTACTGCAAATACCACAAGGACAATGGTCACGACACTGAAGACTGCTGGCACCTGAAGAAGGACATTGAGAAGCTGATGAGCCGAGGGCACGCAAGAAATTTAGCTGACGAGCCGGCACACGGAGAAGGAACCTCCATGCAGCCGGACAAGGAGAAGAAGATCACCACCGTCCAAGGACCCCTCCGCATCATAGAGTGAGCAGGCGAGGCCCCTCCCCCCAGTCGCAGCCTAGTCCGGAGGAGATTATCTAGGTTTACATCCCTCCGTCTAGCTTAATTTCCTGTTTTCTTTCCTCCAAATGTACTAGTCCAATGGGACCCTTAAGAGTACAAATGCATTCCCTTTTATCTTTTCTTTATCTTCTACGGAATCAACATTTCACTAAGGGTGCATAAGAGTGAAGACCGCCGCCTCACCGGATGGGGGAGGGTCAGATAGAACCAGTCCCAAGACGAGGAGCTTCGCCCCCGCCGACCGACTCCTCCGCTCGTAAGTCTGGGGGGCAATCCCCCCAGCCAGCACAGACGCCGACCGGTCCTAAGCGGAGGAGCTCCGCCCTCACCGACCGATTCCTTCGCTTGTAAGTCTGGGGGCAATTCCCCCAGCCAGCCCAGACGCCGACCGGTCCTAAGCCGAGGAGCTTTGCCCTCGCCGACCGACTCCTGTGCTTGTAAGTCTGGGGGAAATTCCCCCAGCCAGCGCGGACGCCGACCGGTCCTAAGCCGAGGAGCTTTGCCCTCGCCGACCGTCTCCTACGCCCGCAAGTCTGGGGGCAACACCCCCATCCAGCGCGGACGTCGACCGGTCCTAAGCCGAGGAGCTTCGCCTCGCCGACCGACTCCTGCGCTTATAAGTCTGGGGTCAATTCCCCCAGCCAGCGCGGACGTCGACCGGTCCTAAGCTGAGGAGCTTTGCCCTCACCGACTGTCTCCTTCGCTCGTGAGTCTGGGGGCAATTCCCCCAGCCCACTCGGGCACCGACCGGTCCTATGCCGAGGAGCTACATCCCCGCTGACCGACTTCGCTGCTCATAAGACCGGGGGCAGCCCCCTAGTCATCGAGGATGTCAGCCGACTTATCCACTCAGGGGGCAAGGGACAACCTCCCGGAGAAAGGAGGCGAGCGACCGCCGTCAGCCGAGGGGCCGAGGTCGCGGCAACGAAGCAAAATACACGAGAAATTTAAGTAAGTCAATTTCATTTCCAACAATTAACCAGGGTACAAAAGTGTGTCTTATTTACAGGAAATCGAAGTGGAAGAAACCTCCCTACAAATAATCCGCTCTCAACGGACAACAAAATTCGTCACCTACAGAGACTAGAGTAACGCCGGCAGAGCAAAACTTGTTGACCAAGAACGCAAAATCGCCGGCTTAGGCGATCATCCTTGCAATCAGCAAATTGTTCGCTCCGAAGCAAAGAACCGGTGAAGAGGCCAATGGAAATTACGGGGCCGGGGATCCATTTCAAGTAGACCGGCCCAAAGCGAAGCGAATGCTAAAAAATTTGAGGATAAAAACAAGGATGACAGGCCAGGAAGGACGACCTAGGGGGCCCAGGCTTGAGAGGTCGCATCCTCGGGCGCCCTGCCCTGCTCGGAGCGAGGGGGATCGACAGGCGGGGGAGCTTGTCGGACACGCTCCGCGCAATCCCGGAAGGAGGACTGGACGACCTCGACGATCCGGGGGCCGATAAGGTCTTCATATGTACCGAAGGCTTCCCTGAGGACCTCGAAGATCCTTTTCCCCAGATTCCCGACGACGCCTCTCTCCACCTCCTCCGCAAACCGCGCCACCTGACGACGATCCAACAGTTCCCTCTGAAGCTCCTCTCTCTCCAAGCGGAACGACTCCGCCGCTTCCTCGGCCGCCTGCCGAGCGTCCTCCAACTTTCCCTCGAGGTCACCCACTCGTCCCTCTAGCTCGGCCACCCGAAGCTTGAGATGCCGAGACTCCATCTGGGCCTCCGTCATAGCTACCTCCGCGGCCCCAGCCCGCTCGCGGTCCCTCGCAGAGGACACCTCCAGCTCCCTCAAATGGACGGCCCGACGCTGCGACTCAGCAGTGAGTGTTGAACCCTGAAATGACGGGACATGAGCCAAGAAGAGAGCGGAGGAAAGAAAAGGACGGCATGATAACCAAACTTGTTGAAGGAGCCAGACCAAAGAGTCTGACACCTTGTCGGCGGGGATCCTCTCAAGGAGACTACGGTCCCGGGGGAGGACGGAGCCCTCGGCGAACTGCTGAGCCAGAGCTCGGTCGACAAACACCAAACCCCCGGGGTAACCTCGAGGGAGGACGAGCTGCCCGCCAATAGGGCACCTATTCCCGATATTGGTGACGGAGACGCCACGACGGGGGTGGTTGTCAGGGCCACCGGAAGATCCCCGGCGGACACCGCAGGGGGCACGGAGCACACCGGATTGGAGGGAGCCTCACCTTCCCTCCTCCTCTTCCCCTCGAGAGGCTCGGCAGGCGCCGAAGGGGAGCGTTTCTGCCTCGCGCCACCTCCACCCTCGGGGACAAGAGGGGGCACGCCAAGCGTAAGGGAAGCTGCACCGGACCCGTCGTCGCCCCCCTGCCTCTTGGGCTGGCGGGGCGGATCCGGCTCTTGCGACCCCCCCGGGGAGGAGATCACCAGAAGAAGAGGCGGGAGGCGCGGCCACCACCTTGCCCACGGAGAGCTCGGCTCGGCGCACCTCCTCCTCAACGGTCCGCCGAGGCGCCCTTCCAGAGGTACTGCACCGGCTCCGAGCGGCTCCACGACGGATCAGCTCATCGACATCACGGATGAACTCGCGACCAGCCATTCCTGCAAGGGAAACCGAAATCAGGGTAAGCCACGGGGCAATCCAAGACTGAAAAAGCGACCTACCCGGAGACCACAAGACGGCCTTCAGGAGTAGGTCGTCCAACAAAGACCAGATGGACTTCGCCTCCAAGGGGAGGGTCGACAGCCGCGCGACGGCCGCCTGATCAGCCTCAGAGAGGACTAGCATTGGGCAAGGCCGGACAGACCCGCCCCAACATGTCAAAATCTGGGCATCCTCCAGGAAGACCACGAAGACATAATCCGAGCTCCAATCCCCCGACCAGCGGGGTAGCCCGATCAGGCATTCCCTCCTCGAGCGGGCTCGGAGGTGCAACCATGACCCTGGGCCAACCGTCTGGATCTGATAAAAGTAGAAGAGAAGGGGGAGAGATGGCTCCAGACCACGGGTACATCAGAGCGTCACGAAGCCCGTCAGTACCGCAATCGAGCAGGGGGTGAACTGGTAAAGGGGCACCATAAGATACTCCATGACCTGGATGAAGAAGGGATTGAGCGGGAAACGAAGACCCAGGCGGAACATCTCGACATAGACACCGACTTCATTGCTCCTCGGAAGGCAGATCCGCTCGTCGATGAAGGGGACTCGAACATCGTACGGGTAGCAGAGATACCTTTCCCGGATTTCCGCGGCCGCTAGAGGAGGAATCCTCGACGGAGTTCGGAGGATAACCGGAGGTACATTAAGCCGCACGGCAGCCGACGCCACATCATCGCCGGCATAATCCGGGAAGAGCTTCCCCTTCCCTTTATCTCGGAGGAGACGGCTCCCAGAGGAGGAACCAGATCCCACAAGTCGGGGCCCGCCCCGCCTGGACTCGGGAGGATCCCTCGCCCCTTGGCCGGAACCACCTATCCTAAGAGCAGCCATGATATGAAAATAGGAAAGGAGTTACCTTTTTTGTTAATTTGGAGAAGACAAGGAAACGAAGGCGGCGGGAGACTCCGGGTTATGGAAAGCCTAGAACAGAGGGAAGAGCGAGGAAGAAGTTGGGATCAACGCAGCCGGGGATCTTATATACCAGACCCAGGGGCGAATTCGAAACGCCTGACAGGAACGCGTGGCAGGCCTCAAAGAGCCGGCGGCATTTCGAAATCGGCGCCAAGGGAAGTCCAATCGATCCGCCTCATCATAACCTTCATTTATGACCACGCCTCGACTGACGCGCCACTCGGAACCCCAGGAGTCACATCGGTCGAACCGAACCAGCCAAGGCCGATCGGCCCCACCGATGGGGGCAATTGATACGTCTATTTTACGGAAGCCCAACAGCATGGGCCCAAAGGCGCAGCCCACCAAACGAAGCCCAAAGGAACGTGGAGCTAGAGACCCAACAACCGATCAGAAGCCCGTCTGCGAGATCAGGCCCGCCCGACAAAGCCCCTTAGAGGGCCCCCGAACGGCGATCCAACCCGGCCCCGGAAACACGCAAGTCATTCACCCACTCCAGCGATAACCACTCCCCTAGGCCCGCGACCACTTAATGGTGGTAATGGGGAGGTGCTGGCAGGGCGCAGGGAGCGGCGATAGGGAGGCGGATTGAGGGGGCACGATTGGGGGCGGACGAGGGACGTGAGTCATGGGCAATCACGACGGGAGGCCTATAAAAGGGCAAGAAGGACGACTAGACAGGGGACCGCATCTCAGGTAACTAAAACCTAAGGTACTCCATCAACGACCTAGTTCCCCCATTTCATCTCCTTCCTCCCCCGCTCGCGCCAGTAGACGTCGTTCCGATCTCCTCACGAGTCGAACCGTCTCTGCCGAGCCTCCTCTTTCAGATCATCGTCTGACTTAGGTATCGAAGGGTATTTGGCCAGAACCAAGGTCCGGCCCCCCTGACGAGTGTTTTCGTCTACGCAGGAGGACGTCAGATCCACGGGCCGAGGCTTCCCCTCCGCCCCACGCCGGCTACACATCAAGCAAGACGAACGAGGCTACCCCTTGTCGTCTGACCGGCCGAGGCCGAGCACGTCCGTCCGAGGCCGAGCGTCTCACACCGGGTCGAGGCTACCCCTCGCCCTCCTCGCGGCCTAGGATCCAGATTCGGCTCAGTCGACGCGCTCCACATCATCCGCAACGCTGATCCGCGCCGTATCTGCACCGACTCGGCACACCCGAGGGACCCAAGTCGGTCCCTTGACCACGTTGACCGGGTAGTCCACGGTCAACGCTTTGTAGTGAGAAAACACTCTGAAACAAGGTTTAAAAATTTATTTTGAAAAAA
This sequence comes from Scilla litardierei, assembly GCA_030789695.1. Taxonomy (NCBI): domain Eukaryota; kingdom Viridiplantae; phylum Streptophyta; class Magnoliopsida; order Asparagales; family Asparagaceae; genus Scilla; species Scilla litardierei. The sequence goes on from CM061132.1 coordinate 65,740,165, forward strand.
ATAAGCATCTGATTGAGATGAAACTAGCGCCATTGGATCCAGAACGTCATTTTTGATTTTCTGGAGCTAGTCTTGCATTTTTCTGACCTTTATATAATTTATTATTAATTTTAGACCAATAAATCCATTTATATATATACGTGTATTTATACGCGTATATACGTATCCGTACACGTTATTTAAACTTACCTTCATTACGTGCATGCGAGGGGGATTCATGTGTTTGCCGGCGACGGGGTCGCGGTGGCGTGGCGAGGCGGCAGTGGCGTCAGGAGGGGCGACGGCGAGTGGGCGACGGCAATCGAACACGGCGACATCGCTTCGAAGGGAGCGCTGGCAAGGCAGAGCTCGGAGAAGTCTGGGGGCACTGGGGATGATTCAAAGCCACGGCGAGTTTGACGAGGATGACGGCGGTCGGAGCTGCCGTTGCTACGTCGGAGGGGAAAGTGAGGGAGGTCGAAGACGAGGGAGAGAGAAGTCGAACGGTGGGGGTTGCCAGAGAGCGGGGGTCCGGTGGTGGGTCTGCTGCAGAGAGAGCGATGCTCGATGGATGTCGACAGGGGGGTTGGGAAACGGAGGAGGAGGAGAGCGGGGATAAAGGGGTCACGGTGGTGCTGCGGGGCTTTGACAGGCGGTGTGAGGCTGGAACGAGGGAAGGCAACGAGCTTGGGGGCCTCACATCCTGTCGGAGGAGGGTCATATAGGGGTGCGGGATAGGGTGTAGGCAACGGAGCGGGCGGTCGAGGGAGGCGTTGTGGTGGCGGAGCAGGCGGAGGCTGCGGGGGCTGACAGCGGAACGAGAGCGAGGCTGTGGGTGGGCTAGTCGATGATGTGCATGGCGAAGGGGGCCGCCGGAGCATGGGTTCGAGAGAAGTGAGAGGGGGAATGGGTTCGAATGATACGGGGAGGGAGGGCGAGGTCGTGTGTGTGAGTGAGTGAGTGAGTGTGTGTGTGTGTGTGTGTGTGTGTGTGTGTGTGTGTGTGTGTGCGCGCGCGTGTGCGTGTGTGAGGGGGGAAGAGAACTGAGAGAGGGATAGATAGATTATGGGTTCAACATGAGGAGGAGCTCGGGGGTTTTTTGTGGAGGGTGGAGTTCAGGTGCCTGGTTAACGAGGGAGAGGGAAATTTATAATGAAATATTATAATAAAATATTAATATGTATTAATTAGATGTAATTAATATCATTGACTAAAGTTTAAATGTTTTAAACAGAAATCAGAACGTGAAGGGGATGGTTGTTTGCGTGTGTGTGCCCAGCAAACCATGAAGTCTGGGTTTAAATAATGCTAAACAAGTTTTGATTCAAAGAATTACTCAAGGTATTAATAAGGGCTATTAAGTGGGTTGGTGGAAAAGTTGACTAAGCAAAAATAATTTGCCTAATCGAGTTTTACGTGGGCTACGGGATAAGCGGTGGTTAGGGTAATTAGGTTAAGATAATTGAGGTAATTTGTAATTAACTATGTAACAATGTAATTAGTAAAACGTAAAACCAAAATTACGATTTTGCCCCTGATTTCAAACGTGTCCGAAAAATAACGAAAACATAGTCACGGGTTCGTATCGTCGCGAGGATTGCGAATACGAAGTCTATTTCAGGTTTTGAGCTACAGAGATACGAGTTTTGGGCCAAAACATTTAGGATGCGGGTTTGCGGGTTCTAGGTCGATTTCAAATTAGAAAATTACGAAATCAAAATGGGGAGCCTTAAATGATCATAGGATGATACTGTAGAAGTTTGAAAACGTTTTGATGATGTTTGTATAGAAAATTAATTCATTAAGCCAAAACGGTAATAATTGAAAATGAATTTTTATCAAAATTATTTAGAGGTACTTGATGAAATCCGAAACTACTGAAATACACCATAACTAGTTTGATACTTCAAAATATTTTTATAAGAAATTTTTGAAGTCATTTTGATATAAAATTCCTGATCAACCACTATAAATACTTTTTAAAAATTAAAACACGTCAAATACGTAATTAAATGTATTGAAAAATACGAGTCATTACATCCTACCCTCCTTAAAATAATTCCATCCTCGGAATTTCTCGAACAAGACAATAGATGTTATGAAGAAGATCAAGCAAATAAAATGATAAAATGATAGTGATCTAATAAATTAGGTTGTAAATAACATGAAATATAATGTGATATCATAGCACCAAGAAAACAAGAGATGTTATGTATGAATACATACTATTCACATCACCATAGCTTCTGTAACTAGTCTCAAGACTAGTATTATCATAATAGCTACCTTGATTTCTCAAGTAGCAGAAATTACGATGATATAATAGTATTGCAAAAGAACGAGTTTAATATCAAAAGTAATAATTCGTACCTCCAATCGCCGGGCTGACGGCTTCGACATCTTCTACGTTCATTGTGTAGACTTGTCGTTGCAGAGGTGGCGGTGGTCGATGAGAAGCATCTCCAGCAGGGGCAGCAGCTGTGGCAGTGGTATTAACTCGTGCTCTTGCATCTGGACAATCTCTAACAAGATGATCCTCCGATCCACAAATCAGGCAGAGATTCAGTTACCATCGGCACTCTGATTTCATATGTCCTGGCCTACCACAATGGTGACACACTGGACGTTGTGGCGGTGCATTTCTCTTGAATTGGGCATGCTGGATTGGGCGATGCAGATTGGAGGGAGGTCGATGACTGGATCCAGCAGCAGATGTAGGAGGTGACGGCCTTCGGGGAGGGGCAGCTAAAGATTGCTCTTGCTTTTCTTCTCTTTTGATGAACTCGTACTCGCGAGCTGCAGCGAGGACCTCAGTATGGGTACAGAGTAGGCGTCTGACCAAGCTTCGTCGAATCTCTATGTTCAGCCCTTGCTTAAAGCATTGAGCTCGAGTCAGAGGGGTGGCAACCATCCCTGGAGCAAAACGGCTAATCATTGTGAATTGGGTTGGTTGAACCGGAGGACACGCAAGGAGCACGCCTTCCACTCCCAAGCATAGGAGCGTCAATGCAATAAAAAATAACCGGTGAGTACCAGGTCGGATCACAAGGTCAAGTCGTTCTACATTCGCAAAATTGATCGATAAAGAGAGATAATAGTGTGATACAACAACCTCAACTAACGGTGGATGAGTGGGGGAAAACTGCGGTGAGTCTAAAATCCTATCCTATAAGTGGCTAGGGTTAGAGAACTAAATGAGGATTTAGGAAAGCTAGGAGAGAAAGCATGGGTTGTGGGTTCACTAAGATTGGTGTTAATCAAGCTCTAATTACCCTCATATAACTCAATTGATCTTCCGGCTAAGGAAACTCAATCGGAAAATTTAGCATTTAAAATCATTGTAATTAGCAATATGGATGGATATATCATCATAGCACTAATCAAATTAGGATCATGTTTCTTCTCAAAGAGTGTCCACTTGGGTCTTAGCCAATTACAATGTGCCCTAATAATCACCCAACATCAACATTTAAAATGAGCAAGAGGAAATTAAAGCTAAAATTAACAACCAATCTAGATGAATCACAACCCAATCCAATCAACACTACTCAATCATACTAAACAAAATAAGATTCATACACAAATTCATATCAAGTTTAATACAAAGAGAGAAATGCAAAATACACAAAGGAAAGGGGAGATTTCACCCAAGATCTGTCTAAGATTAAGCCTCTCTCTCTCTCTCTCTCTTGAGCACCTCCACCAAGCTTCCATCATCCTCCCATGGCCTCCAAGCTCCACCCTAGCCTTTTGGGGAAGAAGAGAGGCCCCAAAACCCTAAAAATCCCCAAAAAAGAACTAGAAACCCCCGCTGCTCACAAAAAAATGCAACATGCGCAATATACCCAACTGAACAGGTTGCGGGTCGGGTGCTGGCCGCCCGACCCGCCAAAAAATCCGCGCGCTCTCTATGGCATTGGGGCGGGGCCGGGTCGAAACTCGGCCCAGCATAACGCCCGCCAACCCGCTACTAAGGAGCGAGCACTGCCAAATTCGGGGGGCAGTGGCACGCGGGATGCGTGTGCCCCCCGCTTGGAGATCACAGGCGGGCCAGCCAACGGGCTGGCCCGCAAAATAAAAATCTTTTTTTAATTTGTTTTTTTATAAAACTCCAGCGGCAGCGGCGGCCCGCTCAGGAGAGCGGGCCGCGGAGTGGGCCGGCCAGCGGGCCGGCCCACAAATCAGGTTTTTATATATTTTTTTATTTTTCTTTTTTTAAAATCCCCAAAATTGCTTTTCTTGCTCCAATAATTCCCCAAAAACACCCAGAAATCTCAGAAAATTCCCAAAAAATTCTAGAAAATCCCCAAGACTCCTAGGAGTACCTGAAAAATAGGAGAATGAGAAATTAGTCCATATGATGAGAAAATTAATATAATGACTATTATAAATTAATATTGACCTTCCAAAATTCATATAAAATAATCCACTGCTCAAATAATTCTCAAAAATTGACAATATGATCACAATAATAGCAGGAGCATATGAAAAATATCAGGAAGCCAATAAAGACGATAAAATCCATATTTTGTGCCAAGAATGAGAGTAAGCCCTAAAATGAAACATAAAGTGAAAATTCACTCAAAAGAGCAATATTAAGTATAATTCTTAGCACAAAATAGGGATAGTTAAGGGGTATAAATATACACTTTTCACCCCTAATCACACCCCCTAACTAGCTTTTTGCTAGTCCCTAGTAAAATATGCGATAAATTCGGATTCAAGTGAAAACATGCACCAAAACCACAATATCCTCATGGTATACCCCAAATGATATTTCCAAATGATTTCAAAGCCAATATACCCAATGTATGAAAGTAAATAACAGATGACACTCCCTCAAATCCAATTAAAAGAAAAGTAAGGTAATAAGTGTAGGATCCTGTCAAAACAACGTTAGGATCGATAAATGAAGTCGAGACTTACGCTTGCGTACGCGGCACCGTAATCTCGGAACTTCGCCCTCGGATTCGCCACAACGGTCGATACTTCGTCACGGAGGATCGAAGCAGAGTTTCACCGCCTAAATCTCTAACTAGAAGAGGATTTTAATGGAAGGGAGAAGAAGAACATAAGGATGCCTTATGCAAACTTATGACATGGAAAGTGTGAATGAATGCCTTACCCTTGGGTCCTATTTATAGGCTTTAGGGGTGGTTATTGTAGGAAATAACCAATTATAAGCTTATTAGCCTATATTAGCACATTCATTTATCTTCTTCTTTATCCACTTATCAAGTGCCATTTTGCACTTATAAAGTGGCTTTTTCCACTTATCGAGTGGCTTTTTCCACTTATCGAGTGGTCCTTTTCACACGAGAAAAAGTTCCCTTCGTGCACGCCTTCGTGCACGCGACATCTGAGGTCCGTATACCCTCATACATCCCCTAAAGGGTGTATTTATGTCGTCCATATCCAACATCTCCCACTCACACTTGAGGGGATTGTGAGGAAACTTATTTTCCTCTAACTCTTCTGTTTATCATACCGAGAAATAGGCTGTGTGACCGTCATGCGCATAGAGTCCGCTGTTGTGCACTTGTTAGAGATACACAACACTCCTCGAGGTGCAAAGTTGAGTAGATCAACGCATGCTTTACCCTAGATTTATTTCTTCACATTTCTTATACTTTATATTCAACAATTGAATCCCATCTGGATTACAATTGGCTGGCCAGCTTTGAATTTTTAAAGTCCAAATGTGAATATGAAATTAATCTTCCTCTTCTTGCGATCCTTTCGATCTTGACTTGACTCGCTTTTCTAACATGCCCCGCCGGACCGAATTAACCATAGTCCATAAGCAACCTGCTAGATAGCAATCACCCAGTCAAATCTTAAGGAACCAATTAGAGTCCATAAGGGTAACGAGTTAAGACCCATGTGGTCTTTGGGTCTCACATAATAGTAAACTTATTTACTATTCTAACCCAATGGTCAAAAATGCATACGTAGTATGAATACGTATTACAACATCGCTCATTTCCCAGTGAGTGTATGTCTCAATGATGTTGTAAGGATGATGATCAGACACCACAATGTCTGACTTTGAGTCCCTTTTTCTACTCAGATAATCCTTTGGACTCACATCCCGCATTTAGACAGATAGGATTTCAAAATCCTCTTAGATCTTCTGTAAGCATCCATATGATGCAGATCTTTCATGCGACCATTTTGTTTAAGTCATGACTCTAAATCATCCGTCTGATGATTTTGACTTCAAACAGGTCTCATCTCTATTCTATCCGTCTGATAGAATAAGGCGGTTGCTCATGTGAGAGAGCCAACCTCAATCTGTCTGACATACTAGAAAGTATAGCTGAGATTTCAAAAAATGTACACAAACATTTCTCAAGAAATTCATATGCAATGTTTGAAAAAAGAACTTATTCTTTTATTAAATTTGATCATTTACAGACATGGGAATTTATATTGGTACAACTCAGCTCTTACGCAATCCTTGAGATGATAAGTGTTTGTAAAACACATCTCTGGGGATCGCCTTCGTAAGCGGATCCGCTATCATCTCATGCGTAGATATGTACCTTATGTCTACCTTCTTGGTCTTATCATAGTCTTTTGCAAGTCTGCAGTTCCTTTAAGATACTACATTATCCTCTTAACCGCTTTCCAGTGTTCTTGCCCTGGGTTGGATTGGTAACGACTTACCATTCCAACGGCAAAACAGATGTCCGCTCTTGTACGCATCTTAGCGTATATAAGACTACCAACTGCACTGGAATATGGAACTTTTTCCATAATTTTCCTTTTCCTTTTGGTTCTTTGGACATGATTTCAGACATAAATTGTCGCACTTGCTTTATAGGAGTATCAATGGACTTGCAGTCCTGCATATTAAAACGTTCTAAAACCTTCTTTATATAAGTCTCCTGTGAAAGAGAAAGAAGTTTCTTCGAACGATTCCTTGAAATCTTAACTCCAAGGATATATGCGGCTTCTCCCATGTCTTTCATCTCAAAAACTGATGAAAGCCAAGCCTTGATATCCATCACAAAGCCCTTGTCATTCTGGCTATTAAAATGCCATCTACATATAGAGACATAATAACGTACTTGCTCTTAATCCTCTTGATATATACGCAGTTATCTTCATCAAGCATGGAAAACCCATTTGATAAGACAACTTCTTGAAATCGTATATACCATTACCTCGAGGATTGTTTAAGACCATATATGGATTTATGAAGTTTACAAACCTTATGTTCGTTTCCTTCTTTTACAAACCCTGTTGGTTGTTCCATATAGATCTCCTCGTCCAATTCTCCATTGAGAAAGGCAATCTTTACATCCATTTGATGTAATTCGAGGTCTAAGCAAGCTACCATTGCCAGAATCAGGCGAATCGAGGTAAAACGCACAACAGGTGAGAAGGTCTCTTCGTAGTCTATCCCTTCCTGTTGCGTAAAACTTTTCGCGACAAGGCGAGCTTTATATCTATCAATAGAGCCATCAGCCTTATGCTTGATCTTAGAACCCATTTGTTCCCAATAGCTTTACGTCCTCTGGGTAAGTCAACTAATTCCCAGACTTGGTTAACTTTCATGGATTCTAACTCCTCTTGCATCGCTTCCATCCATTTGTCTTTAGCAGGGCAAGATACGGCCTGTTTGAAAGTAGCAGGCTTGTCATCTTCTTGTAGTAAGGTCATAAAGGTTTGCGGAAATTCATCCTCATATCTTAGATGAGCCAACCTTGTACGACTACTACGTCGTATTTGAGATTCTTCAAGTCCTTGTTGACTCGAATTTAGATCAATTCTAATATCACTCCCACTTGGAATGTCGTTAGAATTGCTCCCACTTGGATCATTATTCCCGAATGGAATAGGATAATCGTCATTCGTATAATCCATTGGTGAAGGTTGAAACGTATTTTTGTTTTCACCAAGAATTCTCCCACTCGAATGAGGTAATCCTTCTTGATCATAAATCTCAAATAGAGATAAGTCCTGACTTATCTCGCCCTGTCTTGGAAACTCGTTTTCCAAGAAAGTGACATCCCTCGACTCAAACTCAATTAGCCCACCATTGTCATCCTGACTAACAAAAACATAACCTTTGGAGTTTTCTGCGTATCGTATAAAGATACATTTCCTTCCCCTTGGCCCAAGTTTGCCATACTTATGGGATGAAATATGTGCGTAGGATGCATAACCCCAAGGTTTCAAAATGTTTAAGTCAGGAGACCTTTGGTTTCACAACTCATAAGGAGTGGAGCTAACTGATTTCGAGGCTACACGGTTTAAAATGAAAGCGGCCGTCAATAATGCATCACCCCAAAAGGTGATTGGCAAGTTAGCTTGCGCCATCATTGAACGGACCATTTCCATTAAAGTCCTATTTCTCCTTTCTGTAACACCGTTTTGTTGAGGAGTATAAGGCATAGTTACCTGATGTACTATGCCTTTTTCATCACAAAGTTCTTAAAATTTGTTGATTGATATTCACCGCCCCTATCGGTTTGCAAGACCTTAATCTTACGATCTAATTGATTATCCACTAAACTCATATAGTTTTTAAAGCAAGCCAATGCTTCACTTTTGTGGGATATCAAATAGATATGTCCGAATCGGGTGAAATCATCAATAAAAGTGATGAAATAGGACTTCCCGTGTCTTGTCTTGACATTCATCGGACCACATATGTCCGAATGGATAAGCTGTAATGGAACCTCGGCCCTTGTGCCGGTTCCAAACGGCTTGCGACAAGATTTCCCCACTAGGCAATGTTCGCAGGTCGACATTTCAACCTTTGAAACATTGGATAGAAGGCCACGTTTGGCAAGTCTATCCATACGTGTTGGTCCAATATGACCAAGCTGTGCATGCCAACAAATCACATCAGACTCATAAGTCTTAGAATTTGCAATAAGGAAATTTTCATTACACGAGGAATCATACATTGTACTCATTACAATAAATCCTTTAAATACAAACCCAGTACCAATAAGAGTATTATTACAACTTAAGTCCACATTACAATCATGAAAAAACCAGTTATAGCCAAGACCCATTAACACGACCACAGAAATTATATTCCTTCGAATATCTGGAGCGAAGAGGACATCATGAAGTAGGAGAGTGCGACCGTTGTCCAAGACTAGCTTGCAAGTCCCAACGCCTTTCACTTCAACACTTGTGTTGTTTCCTACATAGATCCACTTCGTTCCTTGGGGTATCCGGTGATACTCCACGAAGGACCGTCTGTCCCTTGCTATGTGGTCGGTGGTACCTGAATCAATTATCCAAAATGGATTAGATTCCACAAGAAATATTGAACTAGAAACACATATGTAACTAGTATATTTACAAGTTACCTCGTCGCCTCCACTCGTACACGAACGAGCATAGTGACCGAGCTTGTTGCACTTGAAGCACTTGATCCTCTTCAAGTCTTTCTTCTTGTGCCATTTCTTGTGCCCACCCTTATGTTTGGGTTTCTTGGTAGACTCAGGTTGCTTATTACGTTCATTAGTGAACTTTGAACGATCTTTCCGTTTCTTTCCCCCGTGTGAGGAACTAGCAACCATGTGCACTTCTGCACTTGGCTTGGCAGCCGTAAGCCGCTCTTCCTCTAATTCGAGGTGCTTAGAAACATCGCCGAAAGTCTTGATGCTCTCATTGTGAGTGAGATGCATCTTCATTTGGTCCCACCCATTTGGTAGGGAACGTATGACTGCTTGGATTTGTTGCTCATCAGTGAGCACATGACCTGCGTCCTTTAACTCCGAGATAAGATTCGCCATATGTCACAGATGTTTCCCCATGGAATGATCTGGACGTTTCTTATATGAATCGAACCTTATAGTTAAGGCGCAAAGTTTGGACACCGATGTGCCACCGAACTTCTCTTCTAGCTTGGACCATATGTCCATGGCTAGGTCATGTTCTCGGAAGATGCGCATTATGTCATCAGCCATACTGCTTAATAACGTAATGCGTGCTATCTTGTTCTTCCGAGACTAAGCATCAAAAGCTTCCTTGTCTCGTCTGTGTTGGGCCGTAGTGCCCAACTCGGATTCAATCATTACATGCTTTAGAGTTTCGAGCACTTCTTGCTCCTCTAAAACGTATTGTATCTTGATGGACCAAAGTTTGTAATTATCGCCGTTGATTTTTTCACCTCTGTTTAACTCAGCGACGATATTCTTTGAAGCGGAAGACATTTTACTTTTAAAATGCTGCAAAAGACACAAAACCGAAGGTTTGATCAAAACATTGCATAAAAATTCTTAAAATATAACTCCCACTTGAAATGATAATAGAATATCCCATTTGGATAGTTCTAAAAATTCAAATCCCACTTGGAATTATATTATATTTGATAAGTTACTTTCGAAAAATATTGAAGATGTTGTTCTAGAATCGAAAAGGTCTCTATGATTCCAATCACCATCTAGAACAACCTTCAATATTCCCCCATCACTTATCAAACAATAGTACTCTTATAGTACTAGCAGCGGAAAACCGAGTTTGAAAACGTATTTTTCAGATATAATTCCCACTTGAAATGATAATAGAATATCCCATATGGATAGTTCTAAAATCAACTCCCATTTGGAATGATATTCATAATTTGATAAGTTACTGTCGAAAAATATTGAAGATGTTACTCTAGAATCGAAAAAGTCACTACGTTTCCAATCACCATCTAGAGCAACTTTCAATATTTCCCCATCACTTTATCAAATAATTGTACCCTTATAGTACTTCGCAGCGGAAAAGCGTTTTTGAAAACGTATTTTTCAAAACGTTAGAAAACGTATTTTTCAAAAAATGTATATTTCAACTTAGTACCCTTATGATACTAGTGAAATATTCGGCACTTTTTGCCATTTACCGGGATGAGTTGTAGCCGTGCCAAGGTCGGATCCCCCTTTTGGGGATTTTTCTGCAAACTATCGTCGCCAGCTCCCGTATGGATCCAGGCATTTCCCCCTTATTGGAGCATTTTGCCACAGACGACTGCCGTCGGCCCCATATGGGCTAAGCTTGTAGGCTCCCAGGGCCGAAACCATTGTCAAGGCCTCTGACTAAATTGGTCGACCAATAATCCCGAATTGGTCGACCAATACCGACCAATGAGTTATTTGGCACCCCCTTGGCCAGGGCCTCTGCCCTGGCCGGGGCTGGCCAAGGGCCTCTGCCCTGGCCGGCCAGGGGACCTGGCCTCCCCTCGGCCAGGGCCTCTGCCCTGGCCGAGGCCAGCCAGGGCGCCGGCCCTGGCCACTGCCAGGGCCGGCCAGGCCGGCCCCCTGGCCTTGGCCGAGGCCGGCCAGGGCCCCCTGGCCCTGGCCTGGTCTCGGCCAGGCCTGGCCTTGGCCACGGCCAGGCCTCCCTGGCCTGGCCGGGGCCGGGGCCGGCCGGCCATGGCCATGGTCGGTCGGCCATGGCCCTTTGACCATGGTCGGTCTCCCCCTTGCATGGGGGTGGCCGCATGCACTCCTCCCCCTCGACGGGGTGGTCGTGGTGGTTTTTGGCCGTAGCCAACCCCCTCCGCATGAGGAGGGGGGATGCTTTGCCTCCATAGCCCATTTGGCCATGGTGATCATGCACCAAAAGTCATCTTCTCCGATGGAGCCAACCCGTTCGTCGATGAAGCACCCGTTCGTCGAGAAAGTAGTTATCTTCTAATGGCCGTGTGCCAAAAATGAAAAATAACATACTTTAAAGTTCGTAAACTACACGCTCCATATGAAGAGTGCGAGCTTGACGATGTGAACGGTCGGTTCTTCCCGTCACGGAGAGTTCCTGCCATATCCGTAATGGTAGGAGACCCTAACGTGAAAAGAACAACCGCTGCGTTCTCTCCGTCACGAAGCGTTCCTACCATATCCATAATGATAGGATACCCATTCGTGAAAAAGACAACGCCTCGTTCATCGGTTCGACGGGACGGCGGTTTGACCGGGGCGAACCCGTATGGCTCTGATACCAATGTAGGATCCTGTCAAAACAACATTAGGATCGATAAATGAAGTCGAGACTTACGCTTGCGTACGCGGCACCGTAATCTCGGAACTTCGCCCTCGGATTCGCCACAACGGTCGATACTTCGTCACAGAGGATCGAAGCAGAGTTTCACCGCCTAAATCTCTAACTAGAAGAGGATTTTAATGGAAGGGAGAAGAAGAACATAAGGATGCCTTATGCAAACTTATGGCATGGAAAGTGTGAATGAATGCCTTACCCTTGGGTCCTATTTATAGGCTTTAGGGGTGGTTATTGTAGGAAATAACCAATTATAAGCTTATTAGACTATATTAGCACATTCATTTATCTTCTTCTTTATCCACTTATCAAGTGCCATTTTGCACTTATAAAGTGGCTTTTTCCACTTATCGAGTGGCTTTTTCCACTTATCGAGTGGTCCTTTTCACACGAGAAAAAGTTCCCTTCGTGCACGCCTTCATGCACGCGACATCTGAGGTCCGTATACCCTCATACATCCCCTCATGGGTGTATTTATGTCGTCCATATCCAACAATAAGCGTCGCATCGCATTCTTTGGGATATATCACAAATAACAATGTTTCCAATTTTCAAGGAAATGGCCAAACAAAAGAAATTCCTCTAAGTGGTGGGAGATGAGATTGCATCACTCATATTTCTTATTCTTTCATTTATTCATTCATTTTTCTTTTCTTTTCTTTTTTCTTCTTTTTTTGTATTTTTTTGGCTGTTTATGTTTTGCATTCACCCGATAACGCTATGAAATGCAAACACGGCCACCTTTTGCCTACACGCGATAACGCTATATAGGCAAAGGGATGGAATGATCCCTAAATCTCATTTTTGGCGTCATCCCCAATGTTTCGGGGGCACCGGCTACTCAATCTGATTAGAAAAATCATTCACTTATATTAACTCTCTTTCTCATTCCAAACATGAATTATCAACTCATCCACCCACTCCTTAAGAGGAAAACAAAACATGCACCATATGGCCACACCCAATCCAATTAAAAACTACACCATTCATCCCAACTCATGCAATCACTTACACCAAACTATTCCCAAATTATTTCAAAGAGATATCACGACGTATAAAATAGCTTCATACATGGCATATTAGCATTTGACTCCAAAATGGAAAAGAAATTAAAACGTTCCAATTACACATCGAAGAAGTTGATACCAATAATAATCCGAAAAAATTGCATGACATTAAGCATGTAAGGACTACGCATAAAGCTAACGGCATAGGGACAAGGAGGACAAATATGATATGTAATAAAGAGCAATGGGTGATGACAAAATGGAGGTATCTCAAAAAAAAATTAAGCTAACATCAAAATCCTAACAAACCTAAAGATTCTAACACTCTCCCCCCAACTTAAAATAAACATTGTCCTCAATGTTGGAAGAGTATTAGATCTCGGCAAAAGATCCTAGAAAATAAAAGAAAGGCATACGAAAGTACTAAAATAAAACATTTATTTATTTACACTATTTGAAAGAATACACCTTAGCAAATGGCGGATCCAAAATTTCCATCGGAGGTGGCAATTGTTCCAACGCTCCTTTTATTTCTTCCGCCAATGCTCCCCGGCCAAATGTGGCAATGGCGGCCACGTACACAACCCCAAGCATCTCCTCAAAGTGTGTACCTATATAAGGAAGGAGACAGGTTGTGTAATAGAGAGATGGAGACACGTTCCCAAAAAAAGACATCTACACATAATCATCAATATAGAATACGGAATGAAAAGTATGATGAATGTGTGAGAAAACTCCCTGGATGGTCAAATATGATGTGTTTTAAAGCTCGTCCCCACGGCATTCAATATCAATCGGGGGAGGAAGTGCTATCTCCATAGAAACTACCGAAGAAGAGGGAAGCTCGGGATCCATGATAGCATGTGGTATAGACTTACCCTCGCTTGCCTCTTCTTCGAGCTCATCAATAAAAGAACACTCCCACTTGCCCACTTCGCTCCCAAGTGTGCGTGCGATCGGATCCTCTATCTCCACCATGTCAACAACCAATTCTTCAACAACTAATTGACACGGCCCAGCAGAAATAGTAGGTGCCGACAAGACAATTTCCTCCACCGGCTCAACCAACTCATACATGCCAACACTTGGTTCCTCAACTACTACTTGGCATGGGGCACTCAAATCTTCAACTACCGGTGGGGTGAGATCCACACAAACTTCTTCATTCGGGGCTTGGTGGACCAAAACTTCATGGCTTGGCTCATTTGGAGTCACAACCAATGTATGACCTTCCTCCTTATAGGACTCCAAATAACGCCAAGCCGCATTCTCATCCATGTCCAAAAAGTGGCCGTTGTCCAACAAATCTACAAAATTCTGCGCCTTCGGAAGCAGACCCTCCAAGAAGAATCCAAGAAGACACACCCTGTCAAATCCATGATGTGGACAACCGTACACTAACTATGAAAAATGCGTCCAAGCCTGAAAAAATGTCTCACCGATGCACTGAGCAAAGTTCACCATTCTTCCTTGTCATGTTTTGGTCCTGTAAGATGGAAAAAACTTCATACAAAATTTTTGCTTTAGTACATGCCAAGATGGAATAAGATGTGGGAGATAAACTTTAAACCATTTTAATGCACTACCATCCAAAGAATAGGGAAAGAATTTAAGATAAAACTTTTCATCACACGTGTTCCCATCAAAATGAAGCTTGCAAGCACTCTCAAACCTCTTAATATGTAGGTAAGGGCTCTCCGCATCCTTACCAAGGAATGTCGGTAGGGATTTGGCCACTCGCATGCCAAATGCAAGAGAGTTTGAAGTACTAGCCATGTTTGAAAAAAAACAAAAACAAACAATCAAAAAGACTTAAAAAGCGTAAAATAAATAAGGATGAACAATAAGTGAAAGATGAAGAATCGAAAAGACTCACACTAAGAGATAGTAGTATGACATTAAAACTTTCAAAATCAATCAAAAAAATGCTAATAATAGAAACAGTTGTCCCCGGAAACGGCGCCAATTGATTGAACCGGAGGACGCGCAAGGAGCACGTCTTCCCCTCCCAAGCATTGGAGCGTCAATGCAATAAAAATAACCGGTGAGTACCGGGTTGGATCACAGGGACAAGTCGTTCTACATTTGCAAAATTGATCGATAAAGAGAGATAATAGCGTGATACAACAACCTCAACTAACGGTGGATGAGTGGGGGAAAAGTGTGGTGAGTCTAAAATCCTATCCTGAGTGGCTAGGGTTAGAGAACCAAATGAGGATTTAGGGAAGGTAGGAGAGAAAGCATGGGTTGTGGGTTCACTAAGATTGGTGTTAATTAAGCTCTAATTACCCTCGTATAACTCAATTGATCTTCCGGCTAAGGAAACTCAATTGGAAAATTTAGCATTTAAAAACACAATAATTAGCAATATGGATGGATATATCATCATAGCACTAATCAAATTAGGATCATGGTCTCTTCTCAAAGAGTGCCCACTTGGGTCTTAGCCAATTACAATGTGCCCTAATAATCACCCAACATCAACATTTAAAATGAGCAAGAGGAAATTAAAGCTAAAATTAACAACCAATCTAGATGAATCACAACACAATCCAATCAACACTACTCAATCATACTAAACAAAATGAGATTCATAAACAAATTCATATCAAGTTTAATACAAAGAGAGAAATGCAGAATACACAAGGGAAAGGGGAGATTTCATCCAAGATCTCTCTAAGATTAAGCCTCTCTCTCTCTCTCTCTTGAGCACCTCCACCAAGCTTCCATCGTCCTCACATGGCCTCCAAGCTCCACCCTAGCCTTTTAGGGAAGAAGAGAGGCCCCAAAACCCTAAAAATCACCAAAAACAGAACTAAAAACCCCCGCTACTCATAAAAAATGCAACGCTGGCCGCCCGACCCGCCAAAAAATCTGCGCGCTCCCTATGGCATTGGGGCGGGGCCGGGTCGAAACCCGGCCCAGCATAACGCACGCACGCACGCTCCTAATGAGTGGGCAATGCCAAATTCGGGGAGCAGGGCACGCGGGATGCACGTGCCCCCCGCTGGGAGATCACAGGCGGGCCGGCCCACAAAATAAAATTCTTTTTTTAATTTGTTTTTTTTTTAAAACTCCAGCGGCAGCGACAGCCCGCTCAGGAGAGCGGGCCGCGGAGTGGGCCGGCCAGCGGGCCGGCCCACAAACAGGGTTATATATATATATATTTTTATTTTTCTTTTTTAATATCCCCAAAATTGCTTTTCTTGCTCCAATAATTCCCCAAAAATACGCAGAAATCTCAGAAAATTGCCAGAAAATTCTGAAAATCCCCCAAGACTCCTAGGAGTACCTAAAAAATTGGAGAAAAAGAAATTAGTCCATATGATGAGAAAATTAATATAATGACTATTATAAATTAATATTGACCTCCCAAAATTCATATAAAATAATCCATTGCTCAAATAATTCTCAAAAATTGACAATATGATCACAATAATACCCGGAGCATATAAAAAATATCAGGAAGCCAATAAAGACGATAAAATCCATATTTTGTGCCAAGAGTGAGAGTAAGCCCTAAAATGAAACATAAAATGAAAATTCACTCAAACGAGCAATATTAAGTATACTTCTTAGCACAAAATGGGGGTAGTTATTAGGGGGTATAAATATACACTTTTCACCCCGAATCATGGGCATCATACTATTCCACTGACATGGAACCTTGCTTCAACCCGACGAACTGAGCTTGCAGTTCCATCTGAGCTTCGAGTGAGAAATACTGGGTGTTGAAGTGATCGGTGAATGTCACCCAGTCGATTGGTCGTTGCAGGCGAAGTTTAGCTGAGTTCCACCAGATCCTAGCTCCGTCAGTCAGTTGGGATTTAGTAGTGTCCACCCATGCATATTCTACGATCTGAGCGGCTCTCAAATCATCTTCGGTGCTTCGCAGCCATTCTTCGGCCTTCAGAGGGCCATCCACGCCATTCCAGGTCTTTGGGCGAAGCGACCTGAATTGTTGTATACCTCCTTCGTGCTTTTGTTCTCCTCGGATAGCTTGAACCATCTCTCGCAATGCGATATCCGAATCTGATGCACCATGGAAGGTGGTCCGTTGCTGGTCTGGTTGCTAGCTCCGGATAGGTTAGCACTGTTGGGACTCTCAGAAGTGTTTCCATCCATCGTTTGAATGTCACACATGCATACAAAAAAAATTGTCAGCTTCGTTGAGTATATAGCACATCTTGATCTTGCTATGTTGTTCACGAAGTAGTTAGCGTGGACCTGCGTGGGCCACCAAAACTATAACGACCCGCTCTGGGGGCCCGTTACTTATTTCATTTATTCGCAAGTCTGTAGATTACCAGTGAAACCAATATAGCCACGTTGCAGAGATATACAATAATACTCAAACCAGCGTACGTTATTACAGTCCAAATTTAAAATACAACACCAACATCACTCCCTTACCAATACTTGAAAGTAAAGTACAGAAAGAAAATACATAGAAAGTACATCACACATACACTCCAAATCTAAAAGTCGGTAGGCTAAGGATCAAGCTATGGCTCTGCGAACTCAGAAGTGCCTAAGTCAACCTGTGCGACGTCTGCGGTGCCACGAAGATGAAACCGTAGGTAAGTCACAACAATTCTAGCAATAGAAATAGAGTAGTGCAAAAGATGTAACAGGCTATAGTAACAAAAGATGACCATGCAAGCACAAAAAGTAAAGTAAAAGCAGACATGTGTGTAAAAGCGATAAGTAAAGTACTGGTGGCTGCTCAGATGTGGTAAAGTGCATGTAATGCGTAAAGTAAAGAGGACGGTGTAAGTGCAAAATTAACGTACAAGAGCAACAACTGCGGCATGGTATATGGTAGCAACAATATTTCAACCAGCAGGCAATGTGATGACAATAGTAGGGCAATCCGGCAGATGTAGTAACAATAAAAAGGACAAGCATGCAATAGTAAAACTAGAAACTACGTGACTTATATAGAAAAGTACAGTGTGCAACCATTGAGCCCGTCTTCAGCCACAGGGGCGCTCACTCGGGCAGATCTCAAATCATTTTAGACGGTACATTTCATTTTAGACTGTCGATACGGTACGGTGCAGCGTGTAGATGTCTCACGGTCGCTCCCACACTTTCTCTAATATAAGTTATACCAAAAACCCAGTGCGGTGCCAACTACTTTTAAGCATTCAATTTCAATAAGATGTTCCAGCAGTATGATGTCAACACAGTATATCATTCAATCATTATGTTTCAATGCGGTATGTCAATCCATTATTTCAAAGGTGAAGATTTTCAAATGCATTAACAACACTTCAAAGATCTTTGCTTATTGAAAAGTCAAGGCAGAAGCCTCAACAGAGAGTGTCAGTCCTGAGCAATGTTTTGAAGTCCAACAACTATGATACCGGTCCATGATTCGAGCATGCAGTATTCCATAAAGTATACTATCTAAATTTCTAAAGTTAGAGTTAATTGTGACTTACACTATCGAGATCATCATAGTAAGACGAGGTTAGAGCTAGAGGAGCTGGTGCACAAGGATTGGTACCTGCAAAAACAATAACAATCGGTTAAAGCACACGCTATTTTCTATTTATTTATCTTGGTCGTTTTGATTTTTAAAACTGATTGAAACGTTGTCAAAAAGAGTTCTAAATTTTTATATAAGCTAGATATGAAGAAATTAATTTTACAACAGGATGAAATATTTTTCTGAAGCTTCTGTTAATCTTTATAGATTTATAAAGCTCAAAATCAATTTAAAAACTATTTTTAATTAGTAATCGTAATTATTCAATAATTTATTCTGGATGCAATACATATCAGAATGGTTCAAGTGAGCTGTCAAAATAACCATCTCAAAGAGTACTACCACTTATATTTTTCTCACTTATCAGTTAACATGAAAATAACACGTTATGGATTTTTAAGTGAAAAAGACGTATTGCAACTTTAGGCTTAAAAATTTATTCTGGAAAAACTAAGCATCTGATTGAGATGAAACTAGGGTCATTGGATCCAGAACGTAATTTCTGATTTTCTGGAGCTAGTCTTCATTGGATTCGTGTGTTTGCCGGCAGCGGCGAGGCGAGGCGACGGTGGCGTTAGGCGGGGCGATGGGGAGTGGGCGACGGCGATCGAACACGGCAACATCGCTTCGAAGGGAGCGCTGGCAAGGCAGAGCTCGGAGAAGTCTGGGGGCACTGGGGATGATTCGAAGCGACGACGAGTTTGACGAGGATGACGGCGGTCGGAGCTGCCGTTGCTACGTCGGAGGGGAAAGTGAGGGAGGTCGAAGACGGGGGAGAGAGAAGTCGAACGGTGGGGGTTGCCAGAGAGCGGGGGTCCGGTGGTGGGTCTGATGTAGAGAGAGCGACGCTCGATGGATGTCGACAGGGGGTTGGGAAACAGAGGAGGAGGAGAGCGTGGATGAGGGGGTCACGGCGGCGCTGCGGGGCTTCGACAGGTGGTGTGAGGCGGGAACAAGGGAAGGCAACGAGCTTGGGGGCCTCGCATCCTGTCAGAGGAGGGTCATATGGGGGTGTGGGATAGGGTGTAGGCAATGGAGCGGCGGTCGAGGGAGGCGTTGCGGTGGCGGAGCAGGCGGAGGCTGCGGGGGCTGACAGCGGAGCGAGAGCGAGGCTGTGGGTGGGCTAGGTGGTGATGTGCATGGCGAAGGGGGCCACCAGAGCATGGGTTCGAGAGAAGTGAGAGGGGGTAATGGGTTCGAATGATACGGTGAGGGAGGGCGAGCTCGTGTGTGTGTGTGTGTGTGTGTGTGTGTGTGTGTGTGTGTGTGTGTGTGTGGAAGAGAACTGAGAGAGGGAGAGATAGATTATGGGTTCGACGTGAGGAGGAGCTCGGGGGTTTGCTGTGGAGGGTGGAGTTCGGGTAGCTGGTTAACGAGGGAGAGGGAAATTTATAATGAAATATTATAATAAAATATTAATATGTATTAATTAGATGTAATTAATATCATTGACTAAAGTTTAAACGTTTTAAACAGAAATCAAAACGTGAAAGGGGTGGTTGTTTGCGTGTGTGCCCAGCAAACCATGACGTCTGGGTGTAAATAATGCTAAACAAGTTTAGATTCAAAGAATTAATCAATAAGGGCTATTAAGTGGGTTGGTGGAAAAGTTGACTAAGCAAAGATAATTTGCTTAATCGAGTTTCACGTGGGCTATGGGATAAGCGATGGTTAGGGTAATTGGGTTAAGATAATTGAGGTAATTAGTAATTAAGTCAAAGTAATTAACTATGTAACAATGTAATTAGTAAAATGTAAAACCGAAATTACGATTTTGCCCCTGACTTCAAACGTGTCCGAAAAATTACGAAAACTAGTCACGGGTTCGTATCGTCACGAGGATTGCGAATACGTAGTCTATTTCAGGGTTTGAGCCACTGAGATACGAGTTTTGGGCTAAAATGTTTAGGATGCGGGTGTGCAGGTTCTAGGTCGATTTGAAATCAGAAAATTATGAAATTAAAATGGAAAGCCCTAAATGATCATAGGATGATACTGTAGAATTTTGAAAATGTTTTGGTGATGTTTGTATAGAAAATTAATTCATTAAGCCAAAACGGTAATAATTGAAAATGAATTTTATCAAAATTATTTAGAGGTATTTGATGAAACCCGAACTTACTGAAATGCACCGTAACTAGTTTGATACTTCAAAATATTTTTATAAGAAATTTTTGAAGTCATTTTGATATAAAATTCCCGATCAACCACTATAAAATACTTTTTAAAAATGAAAACACGTCAAATATGTAATTAAATGTATTGAAAATATGAGTCGTTACACGAAGAAGGAACTCAAATTTAGGAGAAGTAAGTAACTATCGGATGAGCTTACCGAAGGTCTTGTCTTAGTGTAGTGTGTGTGATTTCGTAGGAATATGTTAAAGCCAAAGTAGATATCACATACACACACAAAATGTTTTTTGAAAGCAAAATGTTTTTAAATATTTTAAATATCTTTTTTAAAAACTCTTCAGAGCAATAAGCTAGTCTATCTATTATTAGTAGTCAACCTCCAAACACCCAGGAGTTGATTATGTCTTTCAACTAGCTAAGTTTCAGAGAAAATTGCTCTTGGAGTCGACTACCAAAGGAGGGAGTCGACTACCAGTCAGAAGCAGAGCTTCTACTGAAATTCTCTGGGAGTTGACTACCACATTTAGGGAGTCGACTATAAGCTGTCATTTTCCAACGACTCTACTTCCTGATTTCACTCAATTTCCATATTTCGTTGAGCTGAAAGTCAAATCTTTTTGAAATTCAAATTCATCTCTTGAAACATATAAATAAGGCCCTTTTGAGATCATTTCAATATATATCAATAAAATTCTAAATTCTTTGCGCTAAAATTCTGATCTCATCGTTTTAATGTACTCTCAAACTTATAGTCAATTTCTGCTCATATATTCTTTTGATCTCAGCTCTTACATTGCTGAAAAACTTTTTTTGAGATCTACAATTTTATTTTGGCTATCTTTTCAAAAATGTTTGTAAATCCTTGCTCTTTAATCTTTATTATTTGAAGGATTTTTAAATACTCAAGATCTAAGATCACAACGAATAAACTTATATTCTTTGTGTGATCTGAAGATCGGTCTAAATTCTTTAGCCACGTAATACACATTTGTTATATTTACTTTGGCTATAGAATTCTGGGTGTAATCCAAACTCCACTAACTTTTGTGGTGGGTTGGAAACTTGTTTTATTTGTGGATTCCCTTTTATTGTAAGGGACGGGAAATCATAGACAAGTCTAGGTGGTTGAAAATCCTGGTCAAGGCTAGGTGTTTGGGAAATCCTAACGAGTAAAGTTAGGTACTTGTATTGCTAAGACAATAGTGGAAATCTCGGACCGGATTGGTCGATGACTGGACGTACCCAAGTTGTGGGACACCAGGATAAAAATCATTGTCTTTATGTTTACATTTTCTGAGTTTGTTTATATTCCTTGCAACTGTACTTTATCTCATTTATCACTTTGTATCTGTGTGATTCATACTCTGTTATACAAAGTTCATTCATTTCCACTGTGAAAAGATATATTGCTTGTAATTTTTATCTTTATATTATCCCATCGCTCAGCATAGTTTTGCACTTAAACTCTCTGAGAGTCTCAACTACCACTCTAAGGGAGTCGACTACCTGCTGTGAAATCACTCTGCTTACTTTGTTGATTAAGAACCAAGCGTAGATCACTCTACTTGGTTTCTTGGGCAATATTAGAAGGTTTTTATAGTGTGCTAATTAACGAATGAAAAAGTTTGATATTTGAACAACACTATTCAACCCCCCTTCTAATGTTGTTTGCCATCCACATGATCCAACAAAGAGATGCCTACCTTACATGAATGACGGGTGAAATCAAACGAAGAAGAAGAAAGCGAGAGCAAGGGTGGGCGAAAGTCTGTTAGAAAATAGAAGAAGAGGTTCTATCTAACCCTCACTCTCTATTTATACAGAACTGCACTAGCCAATCTCGAACATGTGTCGACATCTCAAAGCATCGACGCCCCGAGTTCAGTGCTCTTTGGCGCTTAAATTTTAGGGTATGTTGTTTTGGCAGTCAAAATTAAATGATGCGCCTCGACTATCGTGCATATCCAATTAATGCATATCACATCACCTGACCCAACCAACCCATCTAATTAATGCATGTCACATCATTCGACCTCAAACTTTGCAGTGGTTGAGCTCGGGAGATGTGGCCATTGATACAGCACTGGCCGACCCATTGATACATCACTAGGCCGGCCTATTAATCACTCAATTATTCATTTGTGTGGACATGCCCAAAAGTCCAATAGAGCCCCACAATTCGGCCCAGTAGCTCGGAGGCCCTCACATGCAGCCGATCGTTTTCTCATTTAAGACGACAGTTGGACTAACCGTCGTGTGTCTTCCTATAAAACGTCGGCTCATAATGAATGCATTCAATGGCCGACCATTGCGCTAGTCATCAATGCCGATAACTTAGGCCAAAAGCAATACATCGCTTTAAAAGCTCGGATGTTCCCTTCTAATTTCACTCAATAGTGATCGCCTATAAATAGTCTCTCAGATGATAGGAGACGGGACGAATCCTTGAACAATCTCCTGACAACTAGGTGCTCCTACACCGGTATGTGCTCCACCTGACTCTACCTTTTTTCCATAGCTCGGTGCGATAACTGTCGATTGCTCTCCCAACAGATCGGTCATAGTTATCTCTAGCCTTATTGAGTCATTGTCTAATTTAAGCATTAGATGGGATTACGTCGGACCCAGACTCGACCCTCCCTAATGAGCTCCTCGTGTTATAGGAAGCTGAAGGTAACCAGGTGATAGTTCGAACTCAGCTCCAGTTGTTCGGACCAGAGTCTATCTTAGCCAGGTGTTAGTTTCCCCAGTGCCCAATCAGCTGCCAGTGTCATCCCATGTTAGCTACTGCAACCCTACCATTATCAAGAATCATCCAACAACATCGGTAGTGAGAAAACACCCTAAAACATGTATGATATTATTTTGTCGTCATTATCAATATATAATGAAAGCATTATTGTCATTAATCTTTTTCTTTGTTATTTTTTAAAAATTACTCTTTACATCATTTTTATTTTTGAATAAACACATTCCTGACTTTGCAGTTGTTTTCAAACACACTCTTATGCAGCATAAAGACAAATATAAATATATCTGAATAACTCGAAACCAATGAAATATATCTGAATAATTGCCAGACTGCAAGCAATCTGGTGGTATACTAGAGGAATAATGAAATCTATTTTTTTCCGTACGACTTCTTTTTTTGGATGTAGTGGAAAGGGGTAAAGTGCGCTCACATAGCCCGTGGCTGATCACTCCGTATTTTACACCTTATTTTCTGCATGTTTGCATGCCATTTAGATCGCTCAAATCGTGTTTTTCACGTTTATTCGACAATATTGCGATGATTTTCACGATTTGTTGTTTTTGTCGTATTTCAGGAGATTGGAGCGATTTGGAGTGATTCTGAGATGCACCCACTCCGGAGTGTCACCGACGACTCTCTTGAGGGGTATTCTGCGATTGGAGAGGAGTGGAAGAAGAAAGAACGTCGTAGGGGCGACGAGGAGGCAAAAATACGAAGAATGGGCATTTTCAGCATGCCACTCGGCCGAGTGAAGGAGTCACTCGGCCGAGCATAGACAGCCCGCTCGGCCGGCCAGATCGGACACGCAACAGAGCTAATATCAGCGTGCACTCGGCCGAGCAGTGCCAGACCACTCGGCCGAGCACCGAGTCATCCCTCGCCCGAGTGGAGCCAAGACGACGACAACCAAAAATGTTGAACTCTCTGGAATCCGTCAGTCAGCCCTGATCACTCCATATTTTACACCTTTTTACGCATGTTTGCATGCCATTTAGATCGCTCAAATCATGTTTTTCACGATTTATCGACGATATTGCGATACTTTTCACGATTTGTTGTTTTTGTCGTATTTCAGGAGATTTGGAGCGATTTGGAGTGATTCTGAGATACACCTACTC
Source organism: Scilla litardierei (assembly GCA_030789695.1). NCBI lineage: Eukaryota > Viridiplantae > Streptophyta > Magnoliopsida > Asparagales > Asparagaceae > Scilla > Scilla litardierei. Next base: position 65,764,660 of record CM061132.1, read on the forward strand.
CGGAGTGTCACCGACGACTTCCCCGAGGGGTATTTTGCTATTGGAGAGGAGCGGAAGAAGAAAGAACATCGTAGGAGCGACGAGGAGGCAAAAACACTCAGAATGGGCATTTTCAGTGTCTCACTCGGCCGAGTGAAGGAGTCACTCGATCGACCAGCGAGACCCCGCTCGGCCGGCCAGATCGGACACGCTCCAAGTGTGCACTCGGCCGAGCATCAGAAGCCGCCTCGGCCGAGTGACATATCATGTCCGCCCGAGTGGCACTCAGACGATGGCCATCAAAAACTCCCAAGTTACTGTTTTTTGTCAGTCTGAGATCAGAAGACCGACTCGGCCGAGTGGCAATTGCCGACCGCCCGAGTGAAGTTAGCCCATCGGCCGAGTGACGACAACTCACTCGACCGAGTGACGCCCGAAGTGAAGACCCCCAAGACCCCGGACTTACTGTAAATTCTCAGGGTCTCTCACTCGGCCGAGCGACTTTTGTCACTCGGCCGAGTGAGCAGCGCTGCCTGTAGCGGAAATCACGATTTTGGATATACGCAGGGGCAGTTTGGTCACGAATTTTTGGGCAGTTTTGGGGGTATTTAACCCCTGATTCTAACCTAGTTAGAGGAGCTTTTTCCTTGCTTTTGGCAGCCTTTTTAGATTAGACTTTTTAGGTTTTAATTCTTGTGATTGGAGAGGAGAGAAAAGTTCTATTTTGTTGGATTCTTGGAGAACTACATTGGTTTTTCTCCCTCTTCATTAAAAATCTTATTTTTATTGCTTATTTGAATATTGCCATGAATTCTATTGCTATTTCAATTGATTATTCTTCTATTTGTGATATGATTTGTGAGTAGTCTTAACGTCTTAGGGCGTGGGGATGAACCCTACGAGCCCAATTTCCGATTTGTGATGATTTGGTGGAACTATCGCTAGGATTGCTATTAGGGTTAGTTTGGGATCGAAATATTACGGATAGCTAGGTGTTCATATCGATTGGGATTTGCAAGAGATTGGATCCCAATTCGATAGGAAACCCTAGAAATCCGAATTGGGTTGGAATTGAGTTTTCGAAGTATCGGTTTGCAAGAGATTGGGCTGATACTAGGATCCTCGGTTGCAATTCTATACCGATACTCGTTTGCAAGAGATTGGATGGGTAGGAACTATCCCAACCTAGGTCGTAGCCCGAGTTTGCACGAGAGTGGGCTCGGGATGCGATTGAACGATGATGTTGATCCTAATGCTAGCTTGCCTAGGCTAGGGTTTGCAAGAGATTGGACCCGAACCTAGATTCGCTATAGACCGGCAACAACGCGAGAGCGTGAGCTAGGTTTTACATTCAGTTGCAACTAGTTCACCTGAAATTCTACCCTAGCAATTGTGATACCAATGAATCACATTGACGAGATACGGTGAGTAATGGGGATTCCCTATTCGCTAGGCGTCTTTATTTGATTTTATATCTCTATACTTTGTTTGACGATTGTGACAACATCGCCGAAAGGCAAATTCCTACTTTTCTGCCCCTATAGCCAGGTTGTTCAGAGAAGGCACTGTCATACGTCCTCCCTGTGTTCGATACCCGCTCGCTGCTACACCGTGCGCTTGCGGTAAAACTACACGGTCGCTCTTTAGGGTGTACGCCCGGGCGCGATCAAGTTTTTGGCGCCGTTGCCGGGGAGGTGTTTCCCGTTGGGTGCCAATTTGTCACAATTAGGTTGATTAGATTACATTAAAAAAACAAAAAAAAATCAAAAAAAACATTGAGAGAGATTTTTTCCCACCAACTGCTATTATTATCTTTATCTCTCTTTGTACCACTGACGTCTTTTCCAGGTTGTTTACTTTGATTGATCAGGTACAGTTGTTACAGCGATGGTGCTTCCAAAGAAAATGCGAGTGGGTTCTAATCTAGGTTTGCTATAGACCGGCAATAGCGCGAGATCATGAGCTTGGTTCTCTATTCAGTACGACTAGTTCACCTCAATGCAAGCCTAGTAATATTGAGATTCACTATTCACAATGACGAATGACGATCCGTAGTGGGGATTCCCTAGCCCTAGACTCTTTTATTGTATTGTATTTGAATCGATATCTGATCGATTTCTCTATCTCCGACACCGACACCCATCACCATTGCCATTAATTATACCATAACTATCTCCACCAATAAAACGTTCGTAGTCAAACCAACCTAGGATAGATTGGAGCCAACACCACCTCCTCGTGTTCGATACCCGCTCGCCACTATGCCGTGCGCGTGCGGTAAAACTACAATCGTTCTCCGGGTGTATATCCGGGGCCCGATCAAGTTTTTGGCGCCGTTGCCGGGGAGGCGATTGTGTTTGATCCTACCACCCGAGCTATTTCTTTTTTTTGTTTTATTTCTTTATTTTTTTTATCTAACCCTTCCATTGTGCTAATCACTTCTTTGAAACTTTTTTTTCCCGTGCATGTACACGAGATCCACAGCGGACCCCATCGATATATTGTTTGATCCTGAGATCGAGCGTACATTGCGGAGAATCAGAGCGGAGAGGAGACCCGATACGGAAGGGAGGTTTATGAACGTCCGGGAGACGCCTGAAGAGCTAGCGGCAAGAATGGCGAGGATTATTTCCATTCGAGATAGGCTCCGGCCTAAGACTTCCTCCACGACCTCGTCCATAGCCATGCCGGAGTTGGCGGCCGACAAGAATTTTGAGTTGAAGACTGGGCTTGTGGTTCTGATGCAGCAGGATCCATTTCATGGGAACGCCCATGAAAATCCCCACTACCACATCCAGCTCTTCCTATCAAAGTGCGCCACCTTCCAGATGCCGGGCGTTACCCTAGATGCCATCAGACTGCGCCTCTTCCCCTTCACATTAAAGGATAAAGATCTTTATTGGTTGAGGACGCAAGCTGAAGGAGTCTTTACCACATGGGATGAGTTGGCGAGCGCGTTTATCGACAAGTTCTATCCGCCCTCCAAGACGGTAAAGATTAGGAGTGCTCTCATGTCCTTCAAGCAAGGACCTCAAAAGACACTCTACGAGGCTTGGGAGCGCTTCAAAGACCTGCAGCATTAGTGCCCCCACCATAGCATTGAAGATTGGGAGCTAGTCCATAGCTTCTACAATGGTCTCCAACCGGGGACCAAGCAGATTATTGATGCCGCGGCAAATGGGGCCATCCTATCGAAGACTCCCGACGAAGCTACAGACTTAATTGAGGAGATGGCCTCGAACAATCAACTATGGGGCAACGAGCGAGGACACTCTTCATCCTCCTTGAAGCCATCTAGCATCTATGAGGCCAAGGCCGTAGCGGAGCTGACCAACAAGTTCGATTCTCTCCACAAGGTAGTGGAGAGACTGGAGAAGTATATTACGGAGCCCCAAGGAACCCCTTCCACATCCACACCAACAAATCAAATGTGTGATTGGCAAGACCAATCCCAAGCTATGTATTTGGGAGGAGAACAAGGAGAGGGATCTTTGGAGCAAGTTCAATACGTCGCGGGTAACCAAGGATATTGGGCCAATCCGGCCACTAGAAACCATCCCGGTTTCTCCTATGCCAACAATGATGGAGCATTGAACCCCCCGCAACAACTACCTCAACAAGCTCGACCACAACAACAACAACAACATTATCCACTGAGGGGGCCTCCGCAACAAAATTTCCCACCAAAGCAACAAGTTGGACCCTATAGGCCGCCCGGATACAATCAAGGGTGGAGAAATCCAAACCCTCCACAAGCTCAACAACGTTCCGATTTTGAATCTAGAGTGGAGGAGTTTATGGCCGAGCAGAAGAAGACTAATGCCTCCTTGAAGGCGAGCCAAGATTCCCTTGCAACCGTTATAGGCCAAATCTCGGAGCAACTTGCGTTGCTCAATCGAAATAGTCAACAGTTACCGGCTCAACCCGAACAAAATCCACGGGGCACCACTGGGCATATCAACGACGTGGTTGCAGTTACTACGAGAGGCGGGAAGGATACCATCCCCATCATGATCCCAACCGAGGAGCCCGTGGTGGAGAGAGTAGAGCCAAGTGAGCCGGTCATTGAAGTTGAGAGGGAGAAAGAGCCGCAAGGGGAAGAAAAGTCCAGAGCGGAGCAATTGATTGAAGAGAGGCGTTTCATGCCACCGATCCCATTCCCTCAGAGACTTGCTGGAGCAAAGATGGAGAAGCGACTACCCAAGTTTCTCGAGTATTTGAGGGGGGTAAGCCTCAATATCCCCTTCCTCGACGCTATCGTGGAAATCCCGACATACGCCAAGTTCCTAAAAGATTTGATTACGGGAAGAAAGAGGAAGGAGAAAGTCATGCTCGCTGAGGAGGGGACTTGGTTCACCAAGAGAGAGAAGGAGCCCGCCAAATTCAAAGACCCGGGGAGTTTCCGAATTCCTTGCACCTTAGGCGACGTCCCTCTACAAAAGGCGTTAGTAGACTTAGGGGCTAGTGTTAGCCTCATGCCTCTCTCTATGTTCCGAAGACTAAACATCGGCACAGAATTGAAGCCTACCGACATGCGGATACAACTAGCCGATGGTCGGATCACAAGGCCGGTAGGAATCGCAGAGGATATCCCGTTACAAGTCCCGGGGGGCATATGTTTGCCATACGACTTCGTAATCATGGATGTCAAGGAGGAGGGAGATACGTCGCTAATACTTGGACGCCCGTTCCTCGCCACCGCCGGTGTCATTGTCGACGTACGAGAAGGGAATCTAACATTGAACGTCGGCAACATCGAGGTGGAGCTTCATATACCCAAGGCAATGAAACACATGCCTTATCATGAGGAGCTGGACTATATGTACCTCCTTGACGAGGTTATTGAGGAGGCGATCCCCCATTCCATTGGCGCAATATTCGAGGAAGACTTTGAGGAAGGGCCGGACTTGGGCCAAGAAGAAAAGATGGAGCATTCCCCCGACCCCTCCATGGAAATTGATGAAGGCGACGCTGATGTCGCGAGAATACGAGAGCTCTGCAAGCTCTCAAAGATGAAGACTCCAAAGAAAGCCCCACCGATACGAAAATCGGTGTCACCGGTGAAGCCGAGGCCCGGAGCAAGCACTAGCTTGGGGGAGCCACCCCCCAACACTACCCGAGGCGAAGGAGCACCGAGGAAGAACACGCCGCCACAACATCCAAATTTAAGCGTTCTTCCTAGTAAATTCGACGGGTGCATCTCATATGCACCCAATATCCCGCATTAAATTGAAAATCAAATGGGGTCGAGCTCAAGACCTTAAACGAGCGCTTGTCGGGAGGCAACCCGACGGTTATTGCTTTATTTTTACTTTTTCCTTTATTTTTGTTTTAGAAATTATTAGTGTTTTGAGTCGTCTGCCTAAAAATTTCATGATAACGGGTCCTATTTTTCCTTGACAGGAGAGGAGAAAGGGATATCTCTCATTAGGAGGATGAACAAGGCGACGAGGAGTGCTCCAGGAATGCGCTCGAAGCTTAGGAGAAGGATGAAATCGACTGGAGGAAGAAAAATAGAGATTAGAGCCCAAACGGAGCCAAACAGCAGAAAACAGGGTTCACTCGGCCGAGTATACTAGTCACTCGGCCGAGCACATAAGCTCGTCCGCCCGAGCGGCACACGAACGAGGGAAGTCTGCTGTACCCAACTCTCTGTTTCTTTTCTTGATTTCAGTATAATTGCCACTCGGCCGAGTATACATCTTCACTCGGCCGAGTGAAACTGATACGCTCCTAGGGCGCCAACTGCCGAGTAGCTTGTGCCACTCGGCCGAATGGACTTTTTCCACTCGGCCGATGGTGGCAAAGCCACTCGGCCGAGTCGTAAGAGGGAGGAATTTTCAAAAATATTTCTGTTACATTCACTCGGCCGAGCGACATAGTCACTCGGCCGAGTCGTAACTTTTCCTATATAAAGGGGAGCGGGTCGGCGCGTTTTTCGAAACGAGTAAAACCCCAAAATGCCCGACTGTTCGTTTCCCTCGGCCCCGTTCACCCCCCACTTGCCCGACCGCGCCGCCCCGCTGCCGCGCTCGGCCACCCACCTCCGGCCGACGCCGCCGCTCCTCCGCCCGAGTCGCCACCGGCGATCTCGCCTCCGGCCGAGCTCCGGTAACCCCAAAAACGCCTATTTCCTCCTCTTTTGTGTATTTTTTGATGATCCACGCACTAATCAAGCCCCAAATTCAAATCAACTTCAAAATCTATCTATTATACCCCTAACCCCCCATACATTTTGAATATTACTCGCTGATATCTTCGTTTGATGTGCAGGGTATATTGGGGAGCTTAGGGGAGCCCAGGGGAGCTTCCGGGGAGCGATTTTGGCTTCGTGGAGGCGTCCTCTTCACACGCATCCACTTCTTTGCTCTCACGGCATGTCACGGTATACTCGTTCCATTTATTTTTGCACGCCGTATTTTTACTACTTTTGGTAAGCACCCGGGGCCCATATGCCGCCCCGGACACGGCCTCACACCAGGAGAGCTTCCGTCAAGCGGAAGCGGCCGGATGAGCCCGGCCCCTCCCACGAGGTGGAGGACTCTCCTCCGCCTACACCACCACACCCCGTTCACCCCGCACAGCCTGCAGTCCCCGCACACCCCGCACAGCCTACAGAGCCCGTTCACCCCGCTCAGCCACTCCCTGCCGACCCACTACCACCACCGGCTCCACTTGTCGGGCCGCTGGGGATTATGTTCCGGGACGACGCACACCGCGTCGTTTTTGAGCGCATTTCCCAGCGCTCGATTGTACCCTCCAGGTTCGCACACCTTGCAGACCTAGGACGCCTGGGGGTACTTGAGGGGATGCTCACGTTGTATGACAACGTGGGTTGGCGAGATTTTTTCCAAGTGTCGGCAGACACCTTTGTCCGTCCGACACTTGAGGTGCTTAGTTCTATTGCCCGGACTGACGAGGGATGCTCGTTTAGGTTTATGGACCGGGAGTGCCAGGTCACTCTCGGTATGATGAGAGCATTCTTTTCGTGGCCCGATGTCCCCGGGGCCGACCGTGGTTACGCCCCCACTCACATTCCCCCACCTTAATTCGATTCCCACGCTTTCTGGGCCTGGATCACGGGTTTACCAGCCGCCTTTGACCCTAGTAGGGCCAAGGCCTCGGCCATCGTCCACCCCTGCCTCCGCATAGCTCAGCGCCCTATGGCGACTACCTTTTTGGCGAGGTATGAGCCTGGGACGATGTCCACACCGGAGCTTTATATGCTCTATGCGATGACGCGCCCCAGAGCTCTAGCTAGGGAGAGTGACGAGTTGTTCCCCGCCGTCGTGATTGATAGCGCGAGCTGGTTTTTGGACCGCATCATCGTATCGGTGGGCGCTCGCTCACCGATATGTTGCGGCGGTCTGATCACCCTGCTCACCCTGATGACCGGCGAGGACCTTTCGGCTGACCTGCGACGAGCCCCGGGCCCCACTTCACTGTCCATAGACGTCATGGCCCGGATGAAGATGCTTCATCCGCACGGCCAGCGGCACTGGGTTTGGTTGCACGGTCCCTTCGGTGCTGATTACATGATCCTTCTGAGCCCAGCTCGGACACGGATAGCACCAGCACTAGTGGACTGGCTTTCGACGATGGATCTCCTGATCCCCGTCGCCTACGTGCTTGAGGCCGAGGATGCCGAGCAGGCTGAGCAGGCCCACGCTGCACACGCTGCACCCGTTGACCCCGTGGCCCCTCAGCAGCCTGATATTTCTGCTTCTCCCGACACCTCTGTCCACACTTCTGCCGGTGTCGGAAGTACACTCGCTGAGACCACCTCCACTACCTCCATACACACCACCACTCCCACCACAGCTGGCCCTCTGTCCGTTGAGCCCCTTTGCTCCGCACTACCCGAGCGCTCACCTACTTTGGTTGAGAGCGGGGAGACCTCTTTCGCTGCCGTCGTGGAGACCATGGTTTGTATGATCTCCGCTGGGATTTCGCCTATTGGACCCCTCACTACCTCCCCAGCGGTTGTCACCTCTGTCTCCACCGCAGTCGTACTTTCTGAGAGTGTCGTGACGTCTGTTCCCACGTCTGTGTCACCGACCTCTCTGGCCGCCTCATCGCCACTTTTATACTCCACCTCCGTTGCTGCTGCTTCCACCTCACACCAGCCTGCGCCCCAGCCTCGCACTGAGGCTAGGCCCACACTTGTGAGCACAGCACCCTTCCTCACGTACCCACACACACCCAGCAGGTACCCACACCCACTCTTACACACACCCAGCATGCTTCCACACCCACACCGACACCCACCCAGCAGACTGTTCCCCAGCCGCCACCACCACCACCTACGCCTCAGGACGGAGACGGCGCAGCATCACCCTCTTAAGCACCCTTGATGCCATTGATCTTTTTTGTCGTCATGATGCCCGTCTCTGCTTGGTCCTGATGATTTTTGCCCACCCCCATCCCCTCACCGTTTTTTTGGGTCCACATTTTGTTCATCTCTTTTTATATCATTTTTGGGAGAGAGGGAGAGATTTTTGGTGTCACACTCTTATATCTGATTCACTCCTATATCTGCATGCATCATGTCCGCATCATATTTTTCATTTTGTTCTTTTTATTTCTTTTCCAGCATGCATGCATCCTCACCTACCCCTCACATTACACGTCTCTCGGTGTGCCACACTTCGCACATTGAGGACATTGTGCACTTTAGCTTGGGGGAGTGAGTTCTCACGTTCTTTTCGATTTACCACCTTTATTTTTAGTTTTTTCACGCCATTTTCCGCATTTGCACTCGTTTTCATCACTTTTTCTTTTTTTACCATGCATCACGTTTTTCTTATTTTCTTTGTGTGCTGCATTGTAATTAGTTTTATTTTCCCTTTTTTATCTTTTATTTCTTTCATCTCATGCTAGAGATGATTTTTCTGTGATGATGATGACGTGGAGTTAGCTTTCTCTATATGCATGCTATATTTGTCATGTCTTAGATTTTATATCTGATATCATATGCTGTGATTTACCTTGCATTTAGAGATAGTAACCCACACTTTTTCCGCATGAAAATGGATGAAATTTTATTATTAGCTGAGTCTGAATATTCATATGTATGCTATCGCAGAAAACACACCAAGATTCACGCATTGGATGCTTATATCTAGAGTACCGTTTTCTTTTCCTATATCACTTCTATTTGCATGATTTGTACACTTCACTTCAGGATGATTGAATGATGTTAGCTATGATAAATCTGGATTAGTTTTGCTTTTTTGTGATCGAAACTGAGTAGATTAGATTACCCTGCTGAAGTTGTCGTACACGTCTTATAGAGTGAACTGAGAGACATATTTATTTCTTTCTCCACATATCTTGGACATTAATTCTCTATTTTAAAATCATTGGTGAATCTCCCCTTAGCGATTCTAGTATTTGGCATTTCCCCCGTTATTAAAATCCTAGCTCCAAATTTCCCAAAACTAAAAAGAAAAAGAAAATTTTTGTATATCCTTCTCTCTTTTTGATTTGGGATCATTCGTGCATATATGCTATATATAAAAAAACGAGAAAAGAAAAAAGATTTGAGAAAAAGAAAAGAAAAGAGAAAAGAATCTCAATAAACGATCCCATCTCATATACTCTCTCTTTCTTCCCTCTTTTTGTTTTTGCTTTTATTTTCTTTTTCATTTGGAGCTTCAAAAGAAATGGGGAATGTAAATATAGTTTTGTATATGCCACCACGCTTATAGATAAGGTTGGGGGAGAGAATCCAATGATGTGTGAGAGAGTGACTACTTGACGGTGCATGACAACCTAGGCTAGGTAATATTCTATACTTGGTGAGATTGTTTTAGCTTCACGAAATCCAGAAATCTATGCCTAGCACTCATTTCATGAAATCCACGCTTTTCTATTCTTTCTATTCTATTGCGTGATATTCTTATACTCCTCATAGAAAGCATTCAATTGAAAAGTGTGTGATCTGCGATATTGTATACCGCTTTAAATGATTCAGACGATGTTAATTTTAGAATTATTCCGTTTTTCATGCTATAACGATATTCTTGGGTTATCTAATCTTTATTTGCACCATTATACTATGCTATCGAAATAAAATTCTTTGACATGTGTTCTACATTGGGTGCATGCTATATGAGTAAGCAAAACCCATGTCCTGAGAAAAATGATCTAGCAGCTTCCCTCTTCGCTTTCTTCTTTCTTCTTCGTTTTTCGTTTTCCGTTTTTCCATCGCTTTCATTTTCTGAATCCACCGGGTTCGCCTTTTACTTATCTTCCTCGAGGACGAGTAAGAGGTAAGCTTGGGGGATTTTGATCACTCCATATTTTACACCTTTTTTACGCATGTTTGCATGCCATTTAGATCGCTCAAATCATGTTTTTCACGATTTATCGACGATATTGCGATACTTTTCACGATTTGTTGTTTTTGTCGTATTTCAGGAGATTTGGAGCGATTTGGAGTGATTCCGAGATACACCTACTCCGGAGTGTCACCGACAACTTCCCCGAGGGGTATGTTGCTATTGGAGAGGAGCGGAAGAAGAAAGAACGTCGTAGGAGCGACGAGGAGGCAAAAACACTCAGAATGGGCATTTTCAGTGTCTCACTCGGCCGAGTGAAGGAGTCACTCGGCCAACCAGCGAGACCCCGCTCGGCCGGCCAGATCAGACACGCTCCAAGTGTGCACTCGACCGAGCATCAGAAGCCGCCTCGGCCGAGTGACATATCCTGTCCGCCCGAGTGGCACTCAGACGACGGCCATCAAAAACTCCCAAGTTACTGTTTTTTGTCAGTCTGAGATCAGAAGCCCGACTCGGCCAAGTTGCAATTGCCGACCGCCCGAGTGAAGTTAGCCCATCGGCCGAGTGACGACAACTCACTCGGCCGAGTGACGCCCGAAGTGAAGACCCCCAAGACCCCGGACTTACTGTAAATTCTCAGGGTCTCTCACTCGGCCGAGCGACTTTTGTCACTCAGCCGAGTGAGTAGCGCTACCTGTAGCGGAAATCACGATTTTGGAGATACGCAGGGGCAGTTTGGTCACGAATATTTGGGCAGTTTTGGGGAGTATTTAACCCCTGATTCTAACCTAGTTAGAGGAGCTTTTTCCTTGCTTTTGGCAGCCTTTTTAGATTAGACTGTTTAGGTTTTAATTCTTGTGATTGGAGAGGAGAGAAAAGTTCTATTTTGTTGGATTCTTGGAGAACTACATTGGTTTGTCTCCCTCTTCATTAAAAATATTATTTTTATTGCTTATTTGAATATTGCCATGAATTCTATTGCTATTTCAATTGATTATTGTTCTATTTGTGATATGATTTGTGAGTAGTCTTAACGTCTTAGGGCGTGGGGATGATCCCTACGAGCCCAATTTCCGATTTGTGATGATTTGGAAGAACTATCGCTAGGATTGCTATTAGGGTTAGTTTGGGATCGAAATATTACGGATAGCTAGGTGTTCATATCGATTGGGATTTGCAAGAGATTGGATCCCAATTCGATAGGAAACCCTAGAAATCTGAATTGGGTTGGAATTGAGTTTCCGAAGTATCGGTTTGCAAGAGATTGGGCCGATACTAGGATCCTCGGTTGCAATTCTATACCGATACCCGTTTGCAAGAGATTGGATGGGTAGGAACTATCCCAACCTAGGCCGTAGCCCGAGTTTGCACGAGAGTGGGCTCGGGATGCGATTGAACGATGATGTTGATCCTAATGCTAGCTTGCATAGGCTAGGGTTTGCAAGAGATTGGACCCGAACCTAGATTCGCTATATACCGGCAACAGCGCGAGAGCATGAGCTAGGTTTTACATTCAGTTGCAACTAGTTCACCTGAAATTCTACCCTAGCAATTGTGATACCAATGAATCACATTGACGAGATACGGTGAGTAGTGGGGATTCCCTATTCCCTAGGCGTCTTTATTTGATTTTATATCTCTATACTTTGTTTGACGATTGTGACAACATCGCCGAAAGGTAAATTTCTACTTTTCTGCCCATATAGCCAGGTTGTTCGGAGAAGGCACTGTCATACGTCCTCCCTGTGTTCGATACCCGCTCGCCGCTACACCGTGCGCTTGCGGTAAAACTACACGGTCGCTCTTTAGGGTGTACGTCCGGGCGCAATCAAGCCCCAAAGACTGACTTGGACGAGTTACGAACGCCGTCCGCCCGAGTGAAGAACGCCCATCGGCCGAGTGAAGAAGAGTCACTCGGCCGAGTGACTCCCGAGGAGACGACCCCCAAGACCCCCAACTCTCTGGAATCCGTCAGGGTCTCTCACTCGGCCGAGTTACATTTGTCACTCGGCCGAGTGAGCCACGCTGCATGTAGCGTAAGTTGAGATTTTGAGGCTGCGCAGGGGCAGTTTCGTCACAGTTTTTTGGGCGATTTTGGGGGGTATTTAACCCCAGTTTTTAACCTAGTTTAGAGAGCTTTTTCCTGAACTTTTTGGCAGCCTTTTTTAGATTACTTTTTAGGAATTAGATTTAGCTTTTAGGGAGGAGAGAAAAGTGTTGATTTGTTGGATGCTATTTGGTTCTTCATTGGTTTGTCTCTCTCCCTATCAAAAACTCCATTTTTATTGATATATTGAATATTGCTATGAATTCTATTGATTTTATTTGTGAATTTCTATTGAATTTCATTATGAATTGTGAGTAGTTTTGTCGTCTTAGGGCGTAGGGATGAACCCTACGAACCCTATTTCTAATTTGTGATGAATTGGTGAAATTATTGCTAGAATTGATTAGGGTTAGTTTGGGATTGATTTAATACGAATAGCTAGGGATTCATACCGATTGGGATTTGCAAGAGATTGGATCCCAACTCGATAGGAAGCCCTAGAAATTCGAATTGGGTTGCAATTGAATTTCTCCGGAATCGGTTTGCAAGAGATTGGACCGAAACTAGGGTTTTCGATTGTAATTCTATACCAATACCCGTTTGCAAGAGATTGGACGGGTAGGAACTATCCCAACCTAGGTCGTAGCTCGAGTTTGCACGAGAGTGGGCTCGAGATGCGATTGAACGATGATGTTGTTCTTCACGCTAGTTTACCTAGGTTAGGGTTTGCAAGAGATTGGACCCTACCCTAGGTTTGCTATAGACCGACAATAGCGCGAGAGCGTGTGCTTAGTTCTACATTTAGTTGCAACTAGTTCACCCGAATTTCAAGTCTAGCAATTGTGAAACCTACGAATCACAATGACTTGATACGGTTTGTAACGGGGATTCCCTACCCCTAGGCGTCTTTATTAATTTGATATTTCTTTTATACAATTGAACGACTGTGACCGCTTTATATCGAACATTTCTCGACCATTCTTATAGCCAGGTGGATTGAAGAAGACACTGTCATTAGGCCTCCCTGTGTTCGATACCAGCTCGCCACTACACCATGTGCTTGCGGTAAGACTAGCGAGTCGCGTGCCCGGGGCGTGTATCCGGGCTCCGATCAAGTTTTTGGCGCTGTTGTCGGGGAGGCAATAGTGTTTGATTCTACCTACCTAACTATTTTTCTTTTTCTATTATTTCTATTTTTATTTTACCCTTCCGTTGTACTAACTATTTCTTTGAAACTCTGTTTTCCCTTGCATGTACACGAGATCCTCGGTGAACCCCGAAGAAATACTATACGATCCGGAGATCGAGCGTACATTGAGGAGGATCCGAGTGGAGAGGAGACCCGTTACGGAAGGAAATTTTATGACCCATCCTGAGACACCCGAAGAATTGGCGGAGCGGATGGCGAGGATTATTTCCATAAGAGATAGGCTTCGGCCTAAGACTTCTTCCACGACCTCGTCCATAGCCATGCCGGAGTTGGCGGCCGACAAAAATTTCGAGTTGAAGACCGGATTGGTGGTCTTATGCAACAAGATCCTTTTCATGGGAACTCCCATGAAAACCCTCATTACCACATCCAGCTCTTCCTATCAAAATGTGCCACCTTCCAAATGCCGGGCGTCTCCGTAGATGCTATCAGACTGCGCCTCTTCCCTTTCACACTCAAGGACAAGGCCTTATATTGGTAGAGGACGCAAGCTGAAGGAATCTTCACCACTTGGGATGAATTGGCGAGTGCCTTCGTCGACAAATTTTACCCGCCCTCCAAGACGGTGAAGATAAGAAGTGCTCTCATGTCCTTCAAGCAAGGACCACAGGAGACTCTCTATGAGGCATGGGAGTGCTTCAAGGACTTGCAACATCAATGCCCCCATCATAGCATTGAGGATTGGGAGCTTGTCCACAGTTTCTACAATGGACTCCAACTGGGCACGAAGCAGATTATTGATGCCACCGCAAATGGAGCCATTTTGTCAAAGACTCCCGATGAAGCCACAGCCTTGCTAGAGGAGATGGCCTCCAACAACCAACAGTGGGACGACGAGCGAGGACACTCTTCGTCCTCCTTGAAGCCGTCTAGCATTTATGAGGCCAAGGCCATCGCGGAGCTAGCCAACAAATTTGATTCTCTCCACAAGGTAGTGGAGAGATTGGAGAAGTACATTACGGAGCCTCAAGGAGCCCCTTCTACATCCACGCCGACAAATCATATGAGCGATTGGCAAGACCAATCCCAAGCCATGTATGTAGGAGGAGAGCATGGAGAAGGAGCGTTGGCGCAAATTCAATATGTCACGGGGAATTCTGGATATTGGGCCAATCCGGCCGCTAGAAACCATCCGGGTTTCTCATATGCCAATAATGATGGTGCATTGAACCCCCCGCAACAACAACCTTCTCAAGCTCGAGCTCCACCACCACAACCGAATTATCCACCAAGGGGGCCATCGCAACAAAACTTCCCACCGAGGCAACAAGTGGGACCTTATAGGCCACCCGGGTACAATCAAGGTTGGAGAAATCCCAACCCTCCACAAGCTCAACAACGTTCGGAATTTGAAGCTAATGTGGAGGAGTTTATGGTGGAGCAGAGGAAAATCAATGCTTCGTTGAAGGCGGGACAAGATTCTCTTACCACCGTCGTTGCTCAAATCGGGGAGCAACTTGCGTTGCTCAATAGAAACAACCAACAATTGCCGGCTCAACCCGAGCCGAATCCACGGGGCAACACCGGCCATATCAACGCGGTTGTTGCGGTTACTACAAGAGGAGGGAAGGATACCACCACCCCCCCCCCCCATGACTCAAATTAAGGAACCCGTGGTGGAGAATCTAGAAGAAAGCGAGCCGGTAATTGAAGTGGCAAAGGAGAAGGAGCCGCAAGAAGGAGAAAAATCTAGAATGGAGAAGCTTATTGATGAGCACCGGTTTATGCCACCGGTGCCCTTCCCTCAATGGCTAGCTAGAGCCAAGATGGAGAAACGGCTAGCCAGGTTTCTCGAGTATTTGAGAGGGGTGAGCCTCAATATCCCCTTCCTCGACGCTATAGTGGAAATCCCATCCTACGCCAAGTTCTTAAAGGACTTGATTACGGGAAGGAAGAGGAAGGAGAAGATCATGCTCGCGGAGGAAGGGACTTGGTTCACAAAGAGGGAAAAGGAGCCTGCCAAATTTAAAGATCCAGGGATTTTCCGGATTCCTTGCACTCTAGGCGGCGTCCCCCTACAAAAAGCATTGGTAGATTTGGGGGCTAGTGTTAGCCTCATGCCTCTCTCCATGTTCCGGAAGTTGAATACCGGCACGGATTTAAAGCCTACCGACATGCGGATTCAACTAGCAGACGGTCGGATTACAAAGCCGGTTGGGATCGCAGAGGACATCCCACTCCAAGTTCCGGGAGGCATATGTTTGCCATGCGATTTCATGATAATGGACATCAAGGAGGAGGGCGATACATCGCTCATACTTGGATGCCCATTCCTCGCCACCGCCGGTGTCATCGTCGATGTGCGTGAGGGGACTCTTACCTTGAACGTCGACAACATCGAAGTGGAGCTCCATATACTGAAGGTAATGAAGCACATGCCATATCATGAGGAGCTAGATTACATTGACCTCCTCGACGAGGTCATCGAAGAGGCGATCCCCCACTCCATCGGCACACCCCACGAAGATAGCTTCGAAGAAGGCCTAGATTTGGCCGAGGAAGAGAAGATGGAGCACTCCCCCGATATCTCCATGGCGATTGGTGATGGCGACGCTAATGTCGCAAGAATACGGGAGTTCTGCAAGCTCTCGAAGTTGAGGACTCCGAAGAATGCTCCACAGATACGACGATCGGTGTCACCGGTAAAGTCGAAGACCGAAACAAGCTCTAGCTTGGGGGAGACACCCCCCAACATTGCCCATGACGAAGGGGCGCTGAGGAAGACCACACACCACCATGATCCAAATCCGAGCGGTCTTCCCGGCAAATTCGACGGGTGCATCTCATATGTACCCAACATCCCGCGCTAAATTGAAAATTTAAAGGGGTCGAGCTCAAGACCTTAAACGAGCGCTTGTCGGGAGGCAACTCGACGGTTATCGCATTATTTCTATTTTAGTTTTTATTTTTGTTTTAGACTTTATTAGTGTTTTTGAGTCGTTTGCCCAAAAAACTGTGACAACGGGTCCTGTTTTCTTTGACAGGAGGAGGAGGAAAGGATATCTATCATATGGAGGATGACCGAGGCGAAGAAGAGCGCTCCAGGAATGCGCTCGAGGCTTAGGATGAGGAAGAAACCACCTGGATGAAGAAAAATAGAGAGTAGAGCCAAACGGAGCCCCGAAGCAGGAAACAGAGCCTCACTCGGCCGAGTACCATAGTCACTCGGCCGAGCAAAGAAAGCCGTCCGCCCGAGTGGCGCACCAACGAGGGAAGTCTGCTGTACCCAACTCTCTGTCTTTTTTTGTGATTTCAGTATAAACTGCCACTCGGCCGAGTATATTCCTTCACTCGGCCGAGTGAAACTGATACCCTCCTAGGGCAAGTGCTGCCGAGTGGCTTGTGCCACTCGGCCGAATGGACTTTCTACATTCGGCCGAGTGTGGCAAAGACACTCGGCCGAGTCGTAAGTGGCGGGGAGAAAATTTAAACTCATTTTTCGTTACGTCACTCGGCCGAGCAACATAGTCACTCGCCCGAGTCGTAACTACCCTTATATATATATCACGCGGGCTCGGCGCGAATTTCAAGACAGCTATTCCCAGTTCTCGCCTGAGCCCCGTGATCTTTCGACTTCCCTCGCCCGCGTGACCCTTCGACTCCCCTCGCCCGTGACGCACCCTCCCTCGCCCGATTCAAGCCGCCGCCGGCCCCGATCGCCGCACCACCACCGGCGACCGCTCCGACGACCACCCCCCACCGCCGGTGACCTCCCTCGCCGTCGGCCGATCGCCGGTAACCCAAATTTCACCCCTTTGCTCCTTTTTCCCCTATTTTTAACGATCCGTACGCCCATTGAGCCCCTAACTCAAATCAACTTTTTTACTTATCTGTTATACCCCATCTCCCCCATGTATTTTGAATTTTATACGCTGATATCATTGTTTGATGTGCAAGCTATCTTGGGGGAGCTTAGGGGAGCTTTCGGACGCGCTATTGGCTTCGTGGAGGTGGCGTCTTCGCACTTATCTGCTGTTTTGCTCTCGTGACGTGTTCAGGTACCTTCGTTCCATTTTTTTAGCACGCCGCATTTTTCATTAGTTGGGTGAGCACTCGGGGCACACATGCCGCCCCGTACACGGCCACGCACTCGGGGAACTTCCACCAAGCGGAAGCGGCCGGATGAGCCCGGCCCCTCCCATGCTAGGGAGGACTCCCCTCTACCTTCACCACCTCACCCCACACAGCCACTTCCAGCCGACCCCATCCATCCGCAGCCACTTCCAGCCGATCCCATTCACGCACAGCCTCCACCGGCTCCAGCCGTCGGGCCGCTGGGCATCACGTTCAGAGACGACGCACATCGCGTCTGATTTGAGCGCATCGTCCAGCGCCCAATAGTACCCTCCAGGTTCGCTCATTTAGCAGACCTAGACCACCCGAGGGTACTTGAGGGGATGCTCACGTTGTACGACAACGTGGGTTGGCGAGATTTTTTGTCTGTGTCGGCGGACACCTACGTACGTCCGACACTCGAGGTACTTAGCTCGATCGCCCGGACCGATAAGGGATGCTCCTTTAGACTCATGGATCGAGAGTGTCAGATCACTCTCGATATGCTTAGAGCATTCTTTCAGTGGTCCGCAGTCCCCGCGCCCGACCGAGCCTACGCCCCCACACACATCCCTCCGCCATCTTTCGATTCCCACGCCTTTTGGGCCAGGATCACGGGTTTACCACACGCCTTTGACCCTAGTAGGGCCAAGGCCTCAGCCATAGTCCACCCTTGCCTCCGCATAGCACATCGCCTTATGGCGACCACCTTTCTAGCGAGGTACGAGCCTGGGACGATGTCTACGCCTGGGCTCTATATGCTCTACGCGATGACTCGCCCCAGAGTTCTGGATAGGGATGGTGTTGCGATGGTCCCCGCCGTTGAGATTGACGTCGCTAGCTGGTTTTTGGACCGCATCATAGTATCGGTGGGCGCTCGCTCCCCGATATGTTGCGGCGGCCTGATCACCCTGCTAGCCCTGATGACCGGCGAGGACCTTCCGGCCGACCTGCATCGACCTTCGGGCTCACTTCACTTTCGATAGACGTCATGGCCCGGATGAAGATGCTTCGTCCCCACGGCCAGTGGCACTGGGTATGGTTGCACAGTCCCTTCGGTGCTGACTACATGATCCTCCCGAGCCCTGCTTGGACACACATAGGACCGGCACACGAGGACTGGCTTCCGGCGATGGATCTCCTGATCCCCGCCGCCTACGTGCTTGAGGCCGAGGAGGCTGAGCAGGCACCCCCTGCACCTGTAGACCTTGTGATCCCTCAGCCTGAGCCTGCACTTTCTGCCGCTCCCGACACCACTATCCACACTTCTTCCGGTGTCGGGAGTACACTTACTGAGTCGTCCTCCACTTCCACCACGTCTACCACCACCCCCACCACTGCTGTGCCCCTGTCAGTTGAGCCCCTCACCTCTTTGCTACCCAAGCGTCCACCTTCTATTGTTGAGAGCGGCGAGTCTTCCTTCGCTTCCGTCGTGGAGACCCTATCCACTTTGTCTCCGCTGGGGTCTCACCTTTTGTTCCCCACACTTCCTCCCCAGCGGTCGACCTTTCTGTCTCCACGGCAGCCGTCCTATCCGAGAGTGTCGTGACGTCTGTTCCCACGTCTGTGTCACTGTAACGGCCTGTTTCTATCGTACCGTCCTTGTGCACGTGCTCTTGATCGTGCACGTGTTTATTTATGACTTTATTTGATTTTGAACACTATAGTGTGATATGTCTTTGTGACCCTCTCGGAGAGTCTAAAATCGTGGAACTATTTTGCAACGTCATTTCACAGGCTGTTCGCCCACGATTTGACCTTATCTGAGGAGACGTCGCGTATCTCGCTTTTGACTTGAGGCGTTTTTATTTTTAATTTCGTTTCTCGTCATCGAAATTGTGATCTGTCTCTTCTGACTTCTTTCTCTCGTCGCCCCGGTCGCCCCGGTATTTTTCTTATAATTTTTGGGCACCGTTTGACCTATGTGCACTTTTAGAGCCAGTTAATTACAATTTTGCCCCTAACAACTTAACCCTAATTAACCCTAATTGGCAGCCCCCTCACATGTGACCCCTTCTCCTAGTCACGTGGGCCCCACCTCTATTTAATAACCTAGGTTTTTCTCAATTCTTTCACAGCTCACGCAACAATCTCTTGCGCCGGCCCTAGAAATCAAACCCACCCCACGCAAACCTCTTTCTTCCTCCAACCTGAGCCACGCCCGACGGCAGCTGCTGTCGCCGATCAACCCACGGCACCCCCCAGCCTCCCTCTCTCGCCTGGCACCTCGGGCCACCGCCGCAGCCGTCGCAATCGCCGTAAAACCGCCGGAGTTCGCGCGCAGCAGCCGCCGCCGCCGCTGTGGCCGTCGCCACCGCTGCCACCGCCGCTGTCCCCTAGCCACCGCCGTGAACCCCCTCTGCCTCCTCTCGCTGTTGGCAGTGACCTCAGGCCGCAACTCTCTTCCAACAGCGTGCTTGCTCGCTGTTTTGGGTGTTTGGCGTCGTTCCGACGCGTCGCTGAGATCTCTCCGTATCCCCTCGCTGTTGGAGCCCTCCGACAGTCTCCTACACCTCCTGAGAGTATTTATCGACGTCACGAACTTTTCCTACGACTCCCGACGTCGTAGACGTTGGGTACGACGAACTGCTCATCTCGGTTTGTCGTTACAGCTCTCCGGAAGCCGTAGAACGCCTACCCGACGCGCTGCTCGCTGATTCACCCTTACTCGTTATTCACACGCTTCGTCCGCTGCCCGGACGTGTCCCGCTACGCTACCCGTAGCCGAGACGCCGTAGGTGATGCAGATCTTCTACCGTTCAGACACTACGTCCGCTCTACCCCAGACTCCGGAAGAGGTTAGTTTTCCCAAACTCGTAGCACAACCCACATTGTAGCGAAACTGAAAATTTAACTAAAATCGGCAACTTAACATACTAAATTTACTTTCCTGCTCCCTTAAAACGTTGTGAAACTGTAGATCGACGATCGGACTTTTGGACTGTACACATAGGATAGAATCGTCGGATAGGCTGATCGGACAAACTTGACTCGTGAATGTTAGGGTAGCCACGTTCAATTTAGAAATGAACCTAAAATAGGATTTACTGAAACCGCGACCTGACACCGTCGCCGTGGCGATATTTCAGACGGACTTCCGCGGACGAGACGCTTGGATGAGACGCTTCGAGAGGACGACACACTTGCCATCGCAGGCAAGTGTATCCACTTGCACTTTTGGCCGTGCTTAGGCCCTAGTTGGTTAGAATTGTTAACTGTGAACAAATAGAACCGGACGTGAAATGATAGCGTCCGGGACGACTCCTGACGGCTCAGACTTGACGACGAAGTCTGAGCCTGATAACAACAACTTTTGATGCTGTAGGGCTATCATGTGTGTGCGTGTGTGTGGACACCCTAGAATAACCCTTCCTGTCTTGTCACGTTCCGTCCCGTCTTGCACAGCCCGCTGGGTAATAGGGCACTCTCCGAGTGATCCCTTGTACTGATTCACAGCCTGCGGGCAATAGGGCACTCTCCAAGTTAGAGAGAGTGATCCCTTGTACTGATACACAGCCCGAGGGCAATAGGGCACTCTCCAAGCTAGAGAGAGTGATCCATTGTACTGATTCTCAGCCTGCGGGCAATAGGGCACTCGCCAAGCTAGAGCGAGTGATCCCTTGTACTGGTGTCTTGTCTTGTCTTGTCTTACTTGGGGTTTGGGGTTGGGTTGAGCGTGCGCACGGCAAGAGGGTCTAATCCCCCTCGAACCGTAAGGCGTGAACCCTTTCGTGTCTCACTTGTCTTGTCTTGCCTTGTTTTCGTCACGTCCCGACTTGTCTTGACACCTGTAGGTTAGTCCCGTAGTTGGTAGCACACGCTACGACTACTACTTGTTGCGCTTTACTTTCCTGCTACGTTACTTCTGTTTGTTACTCAGTTATAACCCCAGCATGCTAATCAACCAGTAAACCGTTGTTTAAAGTTCGGTACACTTGCAGTAATGTCTAACCCTTCTTGTAGACTTTACCTGACGTACAGTTCCTTTCTCTTGGGTGTTGTATGTCAGGTGCTCAGCCAGAGTTCGTGGACGAGGCAGACTCACCGGAGTACGAGGAGCCAAGGACGTTGATCCAGAGTTCGTGCCTGACGAGGATCAGACCTTGAGGTCTTTTAGTCGCCACTTTCAGAGGTTACTACTTTCAGTTTTCCTTTAGATAGTTTGTTGCCACGCTTAGGCTTCTTTTTAGACTTTGTACTTGTTGGATATTATATCTCTAATTTAATGAATGCATCTTCCTTTCCGTACTTTCTAGTATTTCAAACTATATTAATGCAAGAACCTGAAAATCTTTTAAACGGTACCTCTACAGACGCTTATTGGGTTCGAGCTTCTCAAGCTCTGGCCTAAGCGGACCTCGTCACGTTTCGCTTCCGTCCATTTTGGGAAGCGGGGCGTGACAGTCACTGACCTCTCTTGCTGCCTCGTCACCGATTTTTTCTTCCACTTCCACTGCTGCTGCTTCCACCTCACACCAGCCTGCGTCCCAGCCTCGCACTGAGGCTGGGCATCCACTAGTGAGCACAGCCCCCTTTCCACACATGCCTGCTGGCCCGATTGTTTACACCGCCCGTGTCCGACAGCCCCGTCCTTCACAGCCTAGACATGTGCGTCCCTCTGTCCCACCTCCCCCAGACACTGTACTTCAGAGCATTCGTGCTCTTGAGGGGGCGGTGAGTGGACTCAGAGGCGACCTTAGGATTCTGTCTGCCACAGTCACCGCCATGCAGCACCGCGTCGAGCTACTTCCCGGCATTCACTTTTGCCTGACCCAGATTCTCGAGCGACTGCCACGACCACCACCACCCACCCAGCAGACTGTTACCCAGCCACCTCCTCCTCCTCCTCCACCTCCGCCTCAGGACGGAGATGGCGCAGCACCACTAGCTTAGGCACACCCTTGATGCCATTGATATTTTTTACCGTTATGCTGCCCATTCTCTGCTTGGTCCTGATGATTTTTGCCCACCCCTCCTCCCCTCACTATTTGTGTCCCCGTTTTGATCATATCATTCTATATCCTTTTTCGGGAGTGATGGAGAGTATTTTTGGTGACACACACATATCTGCATCACTCTTATCCTTGCATGCATCACATCCGCATCATATTTTCATTTTGTTATTTTTATTTCTTTTTATCATGCATGCACCCACCC
Organism: Scilla litardierei; assembly: GCA_030789695.1. Classification (NCBI taxonomy): domain Eukaryota; kingdom Viridiplantae; phylum Streptophyta; class Magnoliopsida; order Asparagales; family Asparagaceae; genus Scilla; species Scilla litardierei. The sequence goes on from CM061132.1 coordinate 65,787,389, forward strand.
CCCCACCCATTACACGTCTCTCGGTGTGCCACACTTCGCACATTGAGGACACTATGCACTTTAGCTTGGGGGAGTGAGTTCTCACACTTTTTGCATTTATCACCTTTATTTTTAGTTTTTTCCACGTTTTTCCGCTTTTGCACCCATTTTTCATCACTTTTTCATTTTTTTTACCATGCATCACGTTTTTCTTATTTTCCTTGTGTGCTGCATTGTAAATATCTTTGTTTTTCGTTTATCTTTATTTCTTTCATCTTTTGCTAGAGATGATTTTTCTATGATGATGATGACGTGGTGTTTGCTTTTCTCTATATGCATGCTAAATTTGTCATGTCATAGCTTTTGTTTCTGATATAATATGCTATGTCTTGTGTTGCATTTAGAAATAGTAACCCACTTCTTTTTCCGTATGAAAATGGATGAAATTCTATTATTAGCTGATGTCTGATGATTCATATGTATGCTATCATAGAAAACACACCAAGATTCATGCATTGATTGCTTATATCTGGAGTACTGCTTTCTTTTCTCATATCACTTCTTATCGCATGCTTGGTACGCTTCACTTCGGGTTGATTGAATTATTGCTAGCAATGATAAATCTGGACTAATTTACTTTTTGAGATTAAACTGAGTAGATTATATTACCCAGCTGAAGTTGTCATGCACGTCCTATAGAGTGAACCGAGAGATACATTATTTCTTTCTCCACATATCTTGAACATTATTTCTCTATTTTATATTCATTGGTGAATCTCCCATTAGCAATTCTATTATTGGCATCCCCCCGTTATTATATCACATGCTCCAAATTCCCCAAAACCCAAAGAAAAATACTTGTACATCCTTCTCTTTGATTTGGGATCATTTGTGTATATATGTTATTCAAAAAAAGAGAGAGAAAAAGAGAAAAAGAAAAAGAAAAAGATTTAAGAAAAAGAAAAGAGAAGAGAAAAGAAGTTCGAAAACGATCCCATCTCATACACTTTCTCTCTTTCTTCCCTCTTTTTGTTTTTGTTTTTTTTTCTTTTACTTTTGGAGCTACAAAAGGAAACGTGGATGTAAATATTGTTTTGTATATGCCACCACGCTCATAGATAAGCTTGGGGGAGAGAATCCAATGACGTGTGAGAGAGTGACTACCTGACGGTGTATGACAACCTAGGCTAAGTAATGTTTTATACTCGGTGAGATTGCTAAAGTTTCACGAAATCCAGAAATCTACGCTTAGCATTCATTTCAAGAAAACCACACTTTTTCTATTCTTACTACTCTATCATGTGATATCTCTTATACTCCTTATAGAAAGCATTCAATTGAAAAGTGTGTGATCTACGATATTGTATACCGCTTTAGATGCTTCAGACGATGTTAATCTTAGAATTATTCCATTTTTCATGCTATATTGATATTCTTGGGTTTTCTATTTCAAATGCACCATTATACTATGATATCAAAATAAAAGTCTTTGACATGTGTTTTATATTCGATGCATGCTAAATGAGTAAGCAAAACCCACGTCGTGAGAAAAATGATCTAGCAACTTCCCTCTTCGTTTTCTACTTTGTTTTTCGTTTTTTGTTTTCCATTTCTCCATCGTTTTCTTTATCTTTATCCATCGGGTTCGCTTTTTACTCATCTTCCCCGAGGACGAGTAAGAGGTAAGCTTGGGGGATTTTGATCACTCCGTATTTTACACCTTTTTTTCTGCATGTTTGCATGCCATTTAGATCGCTCAAATCGTGTTTTTCACGTTTATTCGACAATATTGCGATGATTTTCACGATTTGTTGTTTTTGTCGTATTTCAGGAGATTTGGAGCGATTTGGAGTGATTCTGAGATGCACCCACTCCGAAGTGTCACCGACGACTCTCTTGAGGGGTATTCTGCGATTGAAGAGGAGTGGAAGAAGAAAGAACGTCGTAGGAGCGACGAGGAGGCAAAAATATGAAGAATGGGCATTTTCAGCATGCCACTCGGCCGAGTGAAGGAGTCACTCGGCCGAGCATAGACAGCCCGCTCGGCCGGCCAGATCAGACACGTAACAGAGCTAATATCAGCGTGCACTCGGCCGAGCAGCTCCAGACCACTCGGCCGAGCACCGAGTCATCCCTCGCCCGAGTGGAGCCAAGACGACGGCAACCAAAAATGTAGAACTCTCTGGAATCCGTCAGTCAGCCCCAAAGACCGACTCGGCCGAGTTACGAACGCCGTCCGCCCGAGTGAAGAACGCCCATCGGCCGAGTGAAGAAGAGTCACTCGGCCGAGTGACTCCCGAGGAGACGACGCCCAACTCTCTGGAATCCGTCAGGGTCTCTCACTCGGCCGAGTGACATTTATCACTCGGCCGAGTGAGCCGCGCTGCCTGTAGCGTAAGTTGCGATTTTGAGGCTGCGCAGGGGCAGTTTCGTCACAGTTTTTTGGGCGATTTTAGGGGGTATTTAACCCCAGTTTTTAACCTAGTTTAGAGAGCTTTTTCTTGAACTTTTTGGCAGCCTTTTTTAGATTACTTTTTAGGAATTAGATTTAGCTTTTAGGGAGGAGAGAAAAGTGTTGATTTGTTGGATGCTATTTGGTTCTTCATTGGTTTGTCTCTCTCCCTATCAAAAACTCCATTTTTATTGATATATTGAATATTGCTATGAATTCTATTGATTTTATTTGTGAATTTCTATTGAATTTCATTATGAATTGTGAGTAGTTTTGTCGTCTTAGGGCGTAGGGATGAACCCTACGAACCCTATTTCTAATTTGTGATGAATTGGTGAAATTATTGCTAGAATTGATTAGGGTTAGTTTGGGATTGATTTAATACGAATAGCTAGGGATTCATACCGATTGGGATTTGCAAGAGATTGGATCCCAACTCGATAGGAAGCCCTAGAAATTCGAATTGGGTTGCAATTGAATTTCTCCGGAATCGGTTTGCAAGAGATTGGACCGAAACTAGGGTTTTTGATTGTAATTCTATACCAATACTCGTTTGCAAGAGATTGGACGGGTAGGAACTATCCCAACCTAGGTCGTAGCTCGAGTTTGCATGAGAGTGGGCTCGAGATGCGATTGAATGATGATGTTGTTCTTCACGCTAGTTTGCCTAGGTTAGGGTTTACAAGAGATTGGACCCTACCCTAGGTTTGCTATAGACCGGCAATAGCGCGAGAGCGTGAGCTTGGTTTTACATTTAGTTACAACTTGTTCACCCGAATTTCAAGTCTAGCAATTGTGAAACCTACGAATCACAATGACGAGATACGGTTTGTTACGGGGATTCCCTACCCCTAGGCGTCTTTATTATTTTGATATTTCTTTTATACAATTGACCGACTATGACCGCTTTATAGCGAACATTTCTCGACCATTCTTATAGCCAGGTGGATTGAAGAAGACACTGTCATTAGGCCTCACTGTGTTCGATACCCGCTCGCCACTACACCATGCGCTTGCGGTAAGACTAGCGAGTCGCGTGCCCGGGACGTGTATCCGGGCTCCGATCAGTGGCCTCCAAGAGTAAGGGCCTGTTCTTTTTGTTGAGAATGTGATTTTGGAAAGTTGAGGGGTTGTGGAACTTGATTACATTAAAGTTTGGTTTTGCTTTTTTTGTTGGAAAGTTGGTTGGAAAGTTGTTTTGAGAAAGTTTTGTGTCTCACACGCAACTTTCTTGTGTGTTTTTGGTTGGAAAGTTAGATAAAGAAAGTTTGGGATGTGGTCCACTGGTTTAAAGTAATTACTTATGTGCAATTATCCTAATATAATTAATTACCTAAACTTAATTAACCACTAATTAAACCATTAATCAAAGATATTAATTACCTAACACTTACTTAATATATTAATATATTAAAGTATTAAAATAATCGTATAATATAATTTTAATCATATAATATAATATAATATTACTTAATAAATTAATATATTTAAAGTAACAACTGTGCACGGGTTTAAGAAGTGCACAGTGTCGAAAATTGCGATTACTGTGCACTTCTCTTCCATGCATAGTAATAACAACTTTTATAATATAAAAAATTATATTTTATCATTGTTTTTAGCTTCTATTGGCAGGAAAAGAGAACGCTGGCCTTGCCAACGAGATTCTGGGTTGAAAGTTCGGGCTCCACATCAGCGCCAGCTTGGAAATATTCTATGAGAAAAATTTGGAGCAAAAGAACACACATCCGAGAAAGACCATGAAAAAGTTGAGTAGTGCATGAATAATTTGTGAACAGTGGAATTTTTCCACTTTCCGGGCACACTTTCAACAAAAAAGAACATGCCCTAGGCAGCGATAGGCTCACTTGGGTCTTGGAGCAATTTATCATCAGCACGTACGACTCCCCACACACACAAAAAATATAAAGGTCCACCGTTCACCATTGACGGGATCTCTGGATCCGATAACCCTCCTTATTGGTTTCCACACCCGGTCTTATCGGGTCGCATCCGAAAATATATCCTCGGTAACCTCACATGTACGGGTGATCAGACCCAAACATTCATTCTCTCTAATAGTCAACCGTCGGTGTCTTTTCCCCTTCACCAGCAGTGGGATTTTCCCAAAATGTGGAGGATTTTGGCCAAAATCCACCCACAAAATGCGCTTCACACTCAGCGGTGTGCTTTTCCCAAAATGCGGGGTGGGGATTTTGGCCGAATTTTCCAAACAAAATACAAATTTTTGTTTAAAAAATTAATTACATCATTAAAAAAGTAAAAACTAATTTAATTGTCCAAAATCTCGCATTTTGGGAGGGATTTTCTCGTTGTCTTTTCCCCTGCATAAGCAGCGGGATTTTCCCAAAATGTGGAGGATTTTGGCCAAAATATACCTCCAAAATGCGCTTCACACCCAGCAGGGGGCTTTCCCCAAAATGCGGGGTGGTGATTTTGGCCAAAAGGTCCCCATTACTCCAATGAGTGGGGAGTAATGGAGGGATAAAGTGGTGGGGAGGCCAAAGGCCTCCCTCACTCACAACACTCCCCCTTATCCATCCATTACTTTGGTCTTAGCTTATAAAGCTAAGGGGGTGGATACTTCTGGATCCTGAGTAATCGTGTTTGCCACGTTAAAACCTTAGCTGTGGAAAACCCAGTGGGAAACCCAACAGCTTAAGGGAAAAGAGTGCAGCACACAAGTTACTCCCCCTGATCCGTACAAGCCTTATGCTTGTAGATCTTTCAGTTTTCATTAGAGGTGGACACTTCAGGGTCCAGAGTTAAATGAGGTTGCCTCATTAAAACCTTTGGCTATGGAAAAACCAATGGGAAAATCCATAGCTAAGGAAAAAAGAGTACAACTCTACTATCAACTCCCCCGGATCTGTACAAGCTTTGGGCTTGCAGATCTCCTATGTATCTATACAATCATATCCTATTCGTCTATACATCCATCATGTTCTGAAAACAAATACAATCATCACTCATCTATACAACTTTCACTCATATCTAGCAGCTACTGGAAAACAGAGGCACTCAGGAGTGATACGCTCTTCGAAGTTTGGTAGATGACTCCACGTATGTATTCTTTTACTCAGTCTACACCGTGTCTGCAAGGTACTGCTAGACCTGGATGAGCATATTCTAGATATGATTTTTGGATGATGAGCTTCATAGAAGATGTAGACTTTTGGAGGATGATGCGTAGATCTTTAGGAGGTGGCTGACCATTTGTGCTTAGTCATCGCAATGGTCTGTAAACCTGCATATGCGATATTTATTCCTTGGATGCTGATCCTTGACCCTTAGAAGTTGTGCAGAAGAAGCTTATCCTCGGTCAAGTGGTGCTCTCCAGGGCAGCACTGTATCTGGCTAACACCTTTACTACAGACGTTCTATTAGAGACACGTGTAGTTGGCCCGATAAAGGAGTGTAACTAGTACACTAGAGCTAGGTTCAGGACCTAGGATGTCCTCCCCCTCTTCCAGCAACTGGAAGGCATCATAAATATGCATCCATTTTTAATAGATTGCAAATGGACATCTTTCTTCATATACTCCTGGTGTATGAGAAATATGATAGGTATAAAAGGATTCCACCACGAAAGTGTTTAATCTATAAGCCAAGACAAAACCTTGTTTTGCCTAGGTATTTCATTTCGAAGGTATGCTTAAGGCTATCAGATATATCAATGGTCTCTGTAGGAGATCCTATTAGATTTAAGTCGTCCACATAGACGGCGACTAATACAAATCATGTCCCTGTTCCTTTGATAAAGATACATGGGAGATTTCATTATTTAGGAAATCCTCGTTCAGCAAGGAATTCGCCAAATCTGTTATACCACATTTTTCATGATTGCGAAAGATCATTTAATGATCTTTGAAGCCTTTATAGAGGAGACGTTCATACGTCTCTCTTTCATCTCTGGGGGGTAGAGTATACCCTTCTAGAAGTTTTATATAGATATCTATATCTATATAGCTGTATAGATATGCAGTCACAACGTCCATGAGCTGCATTTCTTGTCTTTTCCAGAGACGTTTAGGCTTGGTTTGAAAATAGGAAAATGATCACATTTCCTTCATTTCTTATTCTTATGAAAACCCAACTTATATTCAACAGGTTTTACACATTCAGGTGTATGGACTACTGGTCCAAAGACTTTGCTTTCAAAAGTGAGTCCAGCTCTACTCTTATTGCCTCGTCCCACTTTGGCCAATCTATGTGTTTATGCTATAGAAAAGTGGGTTGAATGTCATCGTCGTATTCAGCGATGTGAACGGTAATAGCGAAAGCAAAATCGTTGTCAACAATTGTGCTATATTTGTCCAGTACCTCTCCAGTACGTACGTAATATAATGATGTTTCTCCTATTGTTTCCTCTGCATGGGAAAACAGGAGGGAAGAGGTCGCTGGTCTGAGCTCTGCATCCTGTGGAGGGATCATGTTACTATCTCCAGGAATCTTCCTCTTTCAAGGAACTTTATCTTTTGAACCTGGCTGGCGTCCTCTTTTCAATTGAGGTATAGCCAATTCTGCTGCCGGTCGATTGCATCCATCTATGGGGATGTCAATCCTAGCTGGCATGTTGGCAGCAGGGACGTGTGAACGAACAATCTTATGGTTGTCCATGAATTTAACCGCCAAATTATGTACTTTAGTCTGAATGTGAAGGATCTTCCGGATCTCATCTTCACACAGAAATAGTATGCGGATCATAACGAGAATTAGCTCATCAAATACACAGTTATCAAGACGTGGTGATATGGGAACATATATTAGCACATCTAAACACCCTCAAATGAGATATGTTTGGTGGTGAACCATAAGCAAGCTGCATCAGTAATAAGATATGGCCACAAGAGGGTCGTATCATGATAAGCGATGCGGAATGCAGTATGGCGTATCCCTAAAAATCCACAGGCAACTGGGATTTAACAATGGACGGGAAATTCATTAGAGTCTCTTTATCAGAGACTCTGATAACCCATTCTGAGTATGAACATGCTATAGGATGTTCAATTTCAATGCCAGTTGCTTGGCAGTAGTCTTGAAAGACCTGTGTAGTGAATTCACCCACATTATCAGCTTTTGAGAAAGCTAGGATGCTTGTGAACAACAAGGCATACATAAGACCATCTAGTAAATGCATCTATCAAGTACTGAAATAGGCCACTTGCGGGGTGAATAGGCCCGCAAAGGTCACCATGTATTCTCTCAATGAAGCCAGGAGACTCTAATCCCACTTTCAGAAGGGAAGGTCTCTCTATAAGTTTTCCCTTATGACAAAAGGGGACAAGGAAACTCAACCTTTTGAAGAATCTTTAGGTTCTCCAAAGGATTTATTTGATGATTCGTCCATCATCGCTGATCCAGGATGACCAAGTCTATTGTGCCAGAGTTGAAAACTCTGGCAATGAAAGGCACTTCTGGTACTCAGTCAAGTTGGCTTTATATAGGATGAATATCTGTAATTATAGGGACCCGAAGGGGGTCCAATGAAAACGGGCGTAGATGGTCTTCTGGCCATCCTCTTGACGAGTTACATAAAGATATTCACTATTTATTATCAACAGTTTCCAAGTTATGTTCGTTTAAACGAAATATACTTGAAACTTGTGAGATTACTCTATGAATTAGGAGAGGAAAATGCATCTTTTAGTCTCGTTGTATGTGGGAGCAATTTAAATGCTTTAACAGTGCATCGATGCACTGTCCACGATATATCACATTTCATCTATATTAATGCAAAGTGGAAATTTATTTGAGTGATTCAAAATAAAGTTCATTCAAAGCAAACTACAGATGAAGCTATATAGATTTAAATCCATAGATATAAAGATAGGGCTCAATCGAGCAAATCGTCATTCTCGAAGTCGTGTGCAGTGAACTTGGTCAGAGTTTGAATATCTGCCAGGTTTGTTTCAAGGGGAGGCTTCAGGCTCGCCTGATACAGGTCCGGGAGGTGGTGAGGAGTGCGACAGTTTCTGGACCAATATCCAGTCATGACACATCTATGGCATTTATCCTCCAAGTCTTCTTAGGAATTGACACTGGATCAGCGTTCTTATGCTTCCAAGAGAGGTTTCTCCTCCCTTTGTTGTTATTGTTGATCTGGTGAGGTGCTCCTCTTACTGGCTTCATTACCGCTTTCCCTTTGTTCTTTCTAGCCTTCTTCTTGTTTTTCCACTTCTGGGGAGAAACATGGTGGGCTTCAGGGATATGGGCAGTACCAGCAGGGCGCAAATTATGAGTGACAAGTAGTAAATCTCTATTTTGCTCTGCCCTAAGAAGGCAAGAGATCAGGTCAGAGAACTTCATGAAGTTGCGTTCATGATACTATTGCATGAGGATTGCATCTTTCTCGTGAAAGAGGTAAATGTCTTTTCCAACATGCGATGCTTAGTCACTTCTTCACCGCACAACTTCAGGCGTGAGGTGATATTATGAAGTGCAGAGTTGTACTCAGCAACGGACTTATAGTCCTGAAGTCTGAGGTTTTCCACTCATAACTGGCACTGGTAATATTACATCGATTTGATGTTTATAACGTGCCTCCAGCGCTTGCCACAACTCCAACGGGTCTTCCCCCGTTAAGTATTCGGCATTTAAGGTCCGATCTATGTGTCTCCTAATATAGATAATGTCTTTTGCCTTATCTATGTCGGAGACAACGGTTGGAGAACTGCTAGATGGTTGTGCCTCTTCAGGGGCACTGCTAGCAGGTGTCTCGACCACTGCAGGGGCCAGAATAGAGTGGAGAAGTGCCATCGAACGCAAGTGGAACTTCAGGTCCACTCGCCAGCTGAGATAGTTCTTTCCCGCTGCATCAAGAACTTCGAAATCGACGCTTGCCAATTTTGCCATTTTAATCTATGCAATTTAAATAAGCATGTATTAATAATTAAACATCATGGTATAAATAAATAAATAAGAAAAAATGCGGGGATCGGCCAGATACCCAAAACATAAAATGTCCAAAGTCCATATTACAGTCCCTAAAAAAGAAAAAGAAAAATACAATTTGGAAACCCTATCTAGGTCCCAGATAAATGCAATCTTCTCCATCTTCATAGGTAGTAACACAGGTCTTTGGCATAATACATTAATTCTTCACTACAAATTTCTCTCAGAAAAGAAAAAGAAATTACAAAGAGAAGGAATATAATTTAAAAGGGTATCTAAAAATTGCCCGATCCCTAAAAACGCATTTTGACTTATTTAAACATCCACACAGTTATATATGCAACAAGCAAATAATAATAGCGCAGCATCACAGACATTACAAAAATCATCAAGCCCAAATATTGGATAAAATAATTTAATTTAAGTTAAAAGGATTAGTTGGACCACGGGGAAACGTCATTCATCTTTAAGTTAGTTTACTAAAGACAGAGCGGTCTCAGGATCTGTTTAATCAATTTAACTTAAATAAATGTTTTATCCAATGCTTAAGATATTTATTAATTGAAAAGTAGCAGATAAAATATCATAATCCGAAAATCATGTGGGCTAGAGGAGGGCAGCAGGCCCGATAGCAAAAATAATAATCATAGTAATATGCAATTTGATTTGTTATGAAGTGCCCCGTTCCACATTTGGCCAATCTCTACGTTTGCCTTCTAGTAACAAAGTGCCTTTCATTTGGCCAATCTCTACGTTTGCCTTCTAACAACAGAGTGCCTTTCAGCAGGCCCGATAGAACTTTTGCTGATAACGTGTTATGATTTGTAGAGTAAAGAGTAACCATGACAAAGTGCCATAGTTCTATATTTATAAATCACATGGAATGTCAAGAGGTATGAAGCTAAAAGGTCCACATTACTCCAATGAGTGGGGAGTAAAGGAGGGATAAAGTGGTGGGGAGGCCAAAGGCCTCCCTCACTCACAACAGTTTCCATCTTTTCACTCGTGCTTAGAGTTACCGTGTTTTTAGTAATTTTGCAACTGTGCGGGCTAACATGTAAATAAGCTTCAAAAATTTGGTCACGTGATATTTCCCCTTTATTAAGTTGACCTTTTTGTAATCTTTTGCTAATAACTTCTTTGTTGTAATTTTTCAAATTGATATTATGGAGATGCAATTGTTTCTCTGTATTTTCTGCTGCAAATCTTAATTTCAGCTAGTTTATTTACACCGTATTTATTATTATGGTGGTTCAGTGTCTGAGTCTTGTTATGAATCAACTACTGGGGGAGAACCCCCCAGCCCTTTATTTATAGGCAGAATAGGAGAGTAGAAAGATAGGATAGATATGGGCGTATCTCTAAGATACCCGCAATTCTAACAGACTCTGGTATTTCCATTCACAAGACTCCCCCTTATCCAGCCATAGGTGTGGACTCTGCTCAAGAGTACTTCGGGATTCTGAGCGTAATAAGAGTCTCACATGGGGTGGATACTTCAGGATCCTGAGTTGGTGAGGTTTACCTCGTTAAAACCTTTAGCTATGAAAAACCCTGTGGGAGAAACCATAGTTAAGAAAAAAGAGTACAAACGCTCTTTAACTCCCCCTAATTTGTACAAGTGACTCTGCTCATGAATACTTCTGGATTCTAAGCGTCATAGAGGGGTGGATACTTCAGGATCCAGAGTTAATGTGATTTGTCTCGTTAAAACATTTGGCTATGGAAAACCCAGTGGGAAAAACCATAGCTAAGGGAAAAGAGTACAAATTCCCTCTACTCCCCCTGATCTGTAAAAGCTCTTAGGTTTTCAGATCTCTTAGGCTTATCTCATCACTCCTATTTACAACATTCCGAAAATATACACATGTTACAAAGTTATCACAATTAAGCAGCTGCAGAATCCAGAAACTCTGGAGAGGTGTGCTAAATATCGTCGCCTCTGATGTGGTCTTCAAACTATGTGGTCACCAGAATACCGGCCTCTATCCCAATCGTCGCTAGGATGTGATGTACCAGCAGGTGGTGGGCTCCGAAAGGTGCTTCTCTCAAGCGCAAGAGTCCGTTCAAGTAGTAAAATCTGGGAGTCCATATGTCGAATCCTCGGGAGAAAATCTGTTGAAACCACAGCACAAATCAAACAGAAATCTATCGGAAAGAGACTAGCCACTCTAATAATGAAAGTGATGATGGTGTGAAAGTGTGTCGTGAATACGTAATCAAAGCGAACAACGAAAGAGTCGTGTATGAAAATGTATGAGAAACATGCACATGATATGGGCTCGTTAGGATCAGCGATTCGTGTATTTTGGTTGATTAAATATGACTCAACAAATCCTCCTTTTAGGAGCGATTCGTCGGAAAATACCCTTTTGGGGGTTCAAGCACAATATGAATTAAAACGTCGCTAAAACTATAGTTCTACGAATATGGTATGAAGCTCTCTTTTGGAGAGATCAAATCTCACCCTTGTGGGGTGATCATCAACGTATTCGCTTCTTTTGGAAGACGAAAAGAGGATTAAATAGCAAAACCATACAATTTTAGCGACTTTTACGATGAAGAACAACAATATTCAACCTAAATAACACGAATCACATCCCCTAACTACTCCATATCATGCACAAATAGGATTTAGCTACTCATCATGCAATAATAAACAACTTCCATAGCAAAATACGTCAAGTTTATAGCAAAATACGCTAGAAAACACCAAAATACGGGGTTTGAGTTAAAGAAAATATCACCAAAACTCCAAGTTTCGACTTCAAACTCTCTGGAAATACTAAGAAAAACCTCTGGAAATTTACAGAATTTTTCAGAGAGAAGATTCGACTCCTAGGTGCTCCAATACACCAATTATACGCCCAAAAACCCTAGAATACGCTTAAATAAAGAGATTGCGGGTTTATTGGGCTTAACGGTTTCAAAACCCGCTCTAAATCGCGCCCGCTGGCATCCTGGCCGTAGATCTGGAGCGGATCATTTCTCCGACGTCCATCCATGCGGGATCGCCTGTGGAGCTGACGCGTGGCACGTGAGATCGGATCCTCGCCCGCTCTCTGTAGCTCACATCCAAATCGACTTCTGGGTTTGATCGCAGCCGTCGGATGTTAGATCGACGATTCAAAATCTGCCACGTCGCCGTGTGTAACGACCGCTGCTTCGGAAATGTGGGGTGATCGCGAGCCGTTCGATGATGCAGGGATACGTCCGATGGCCTCCACGTGGACCCCCGAGACGCCTCCGCTGCTTCGTTTGCTACACGGCTGTGAGCCGTCCGATCGGCATCGAACGATCACAAAAATGTCGCGTCGTCCTCATCACTCTGAGCCGCTCGATGGTGAATTGTCGGCAGAGATAGAGCCACGTGGCCCGTACTGCGGAGCTTATACGTACGGCGACGACCGTATTTCGTATTTAGTGCCGTATTTCGACCGTATTTCCTCATTTAAACTGTATTCTGCATTCAAAAATAGACAGTAATTAGCACAGATCTCAGAAAAATACAAATAAATAGTCGTTGGAATCGTGAGATCGAGACCAAGCTAGGAAAAATATAAAAAGTGCAGAAATACTCCGTTAATTGTTGTTTTGTGCTCAAATAGATTGTTTTCTCTAATAAGTAAGTGTGTACAAAATACGTATAAATTAGAGAACAATGTAGCATCACATGAGCACATAATAGGGCTAAATGGGGGGTTAAATATGTAATATTGAACCCAAATCACACCCCCCAACTAGCGTTTTGCTAGTCTCTAGCAAAAAAGAGTGATTAATAATACACCTAGATCACCTTATCAGATCTCAAATTACTCATCACCATTCTACTACGACGAAAGAAATAACCACACACTAATATCAAAATTTTCAAGCTCATCAAGTAATGGTACTTGTGGGTTTTCAAAAATGAATGTCAATTATCTCAAATGGTTATAAAATAGACTTAAATTCACTATCAATTACTTCATGGCTCATAGTATACTAAAGCAATGGTACACACCGTTCAATCACATATGTTAACTTGGAGCGTGAATTTTTCATGCAAAGCAAGCATTAAAAATAAAATGGTATCAAAGCATACACACGTCAATCTTCATTCATAAGAGATCACACCACATCTTGTGTTTTCTTTAAGCTTTGGAAGTTCTCTTTCCTTGCTAATTATGCACACTTATTCTCTATTTTCTTTCGCTTTTTTCCATAGTTCCGCGTAACGCGCATCAAGCAACATTCGCGGAAAAGTATATAACTTGGATCGCTCCATCAAATAATTGAGGTTCCGGTCAATGGCTCCCAAATCAGACGATCATAGGGCATTAGGCCAAGAAGGACCCCTCGGACTGTACTACTCGAGCCAACCAAGTTATTTGTTTAATAGCACATTTATTCATTTTTTTTTCTTCCTCATTCATCTCATTTTTTCTTCTTTTGTGTGTGCATAAACAACGTGGCAAGATAACTTCCTCTTCTTTACTTTTTCACAAGAATGGGTATCCTAATCATTTCAAATGACGTGGTACGTTTTTCTACCCAAAACCACACCAAGCATGCAAATGGCGATAAATACGAGATAAAGAACAATGCTCCAGTTAATTTATGAATTATTGGTGCATGAACTTTGGTGTGTTCCAATGAAAGCATACCACTTGCTAACCCATAATTTCTAGATTCATTAAGTCATCGATTAATCTTGCCATTGAGATGTGTAAAAAGAAATTCACCACAAGCACTCAAATTCATGTAAAATGAGACTGAAATGTTGAACAATAGTGGTGGGGGAAAAATAAATCATATGTGTACGGTGGTGAGTATATTTCGAGAAGTTTCATCACATGAGGTTCATTTCTAGGTACAAATAGGTATTGGTGATATTTTTTTTTTTTTCAATGCAAAAAGGGAACTAAAAAGGGAAAACCATAAAAGAAAAAGAAAAATAAAATAAAATAAAAAATCCTAAAAGTTATTTCCCTCCCCCCAACTTAAAATAGACATTGTCCTCAATGTTAGGAAGAGGGAATCATGGAAAGAACACACCTGATTAGTCCCCACCCGAAGGTGGGTCTGTGAGATCCATGGTGCTCGCTTCCTTGGTCCAAGGCTCGTGAAAATGCTTCAATCTTTGGCCATTCACCTTGAATTCACTTCCATCTTTTTCATTCAATAGTAGCACTGCGCCATGTGGGAAAACTTCTTTGACGACGAAGGGTCCATACCACCTAGAGCGAAGCTTCCTGGGAAAGATGTGTAGCCTAGAATTGTATAGAAGAACTTTTTGGCCTGGGGTGAACTCCCTCCGTAGGAGCATCATGTCGTGAACGGATTTCATCCTCTCTTTTGATATTTTGGCATTATCGTACGCATTTCTCCTCAACTCCTCTAGCTCCAGCAATTGTAACCTGCGAGAAGAAAAAGATGAATCAGTATCAAAATTCATTTTCTTTATAGCCCAATAAGATCTATGCTCTATCTCAATAGGTAAGTGACAAGACTTCCCAAAAACAAGACGGTAAGGTGACATCCCCAAAATTGTTTTGTAGGCCGTCCTGTAGGCCCACAACGCTTCAGGTAAGCGCAGACTCCAATCTTTTCTTGATGGATTCACCATTTTCTGTATAATTCCGTTGATCTCTCTATTTGCCAACTCTGCTTGACCATTGGTTTGGGGGTGATACGGAGTAGAAACTTTATGTGTGACCCCAAACCTCTTCATTAAAGTAGCGAACATGCGGTTGCAAAAATGAGACCCTCCATCACTGATCAAGGCCTTAGGCACTCCAAATCTAGAGAAAATGTTCTCTTTAAGGAACTTAAGCACAACAGTAGTGTCGTTCAACCTGCAAGGAATAGCTTCCACCCATTTAGAAACATAATCAATACAAACCAAAATATAAGCATATCCAAATGAAGGTGGGAAAGGTCCCATGAAGTCTATGCCCCAAAAATCAAATATTTCAATTTCTAAAATGGGGTTTAAAGGCATCATGTTACGTTTAGTAATACCCCCTAATTGTTGGCATGCAGCACAAGTCTTGCAATAATGAAATGTATCTTTAAACATAGTTGGCCAATAAAAGCCACATTGCGAGATTTTTGCCACAGTTTTATTCGCTGAAAATTGTCCACCACATACTCCATCATGGAAAAATTGTATCACACTGGTTATTTCATGATCAGGAATGCATCTCCTAACAATTTGGTCACTACAATATTTATATAAGTACGGATCATCAAAGAAGAAATATTTTACCTCGTACTTGAACCTTTTAAAGTCTTGAAGAGACCAAGTGTCAGGAGTCTTACCAGTTACCAGATAATTAACGATATCAACATACCATGGAGAGGTGGAAATGCTAAAAAGATGCTCGTCGGGAAAGGAGTCCTTCAAAGGCACATCTGCTAAATCAAGGCCTACTGTCAATCGTGATAAATGGTCAGCTACGAGATTCTCCACGCCTTTCTTGTCCTTGATTGTGACATTGAACTCCTACAACAATAAAATCCATCGTATCGATCGAGGCTTAGCATCTTTTTTAGACAATAAATATTTTAAAGCAGAGTGATCAGTATATATCAAAATAGGTGATCCCAAAATATAGCTCCTGAATTTTTCCAACGCGAATACTACAGCCAGCAACTCCTTCTCTGTGGTCGTATAGTTCCTCTGAGCGTCATTTAATGTCTTGCTAGCATAGTAAATCACCACTGGAACTTTGTCTTTTCTTTGGCCTAGGACTGCACCAACTGCGTAATTGCTTGCGTCACACATTATTTCAAATGGTCGGGACCAGTCTGGCACCTGTAAAATGGGAGCAGAAATCAGCAACTTCTTTAAAGTTTCAAAAGAAAGTTGACACTCAGGTGTCCAAATAAAATCCACATTTAAAGTAAGTAAGTTGCAAAGAGGGCGAGATATAGCGCTAAAATCTTTGATGAATCGCCTATAAAATCCTGCATGTCCCAAAAATGATCTGATGTCCTTCACGCATTTAGGACTTGGTAGCTTCTCAATTACTGCTACCTTGGCTCTGTCTACCTGTATACCATCTTTAGAAACCAGGTGACCAAGGACAAGTCCCTCTGTGGTCATAAAATGACACTTCTCCCAATTCAATAGGAGATTCTTTTCAATGCACCTGTCAAGAACAAGAGCCAAGTTAGCTAAACAATCATGAAAAGAGCTACCATATACTGAAAAATCATCCATAAATACCTCAACAATTTTCTTAACCATATCATCAAAAATACTGAGCATGCATCGCTGAAAAGTAGCTGGAGCATTACATAAACCAAATGGCATTCTTTTAAATGCAAAAGTACCAAAGGGACAGGTAAAAGTGGTCTTTTCCTGGTCCTCAGGTGCAATCTCAATCTAATAATAACCTGAATAACCGTCTAGAAAGCAATAGTACTCATGTCCAGCTACCCTCTCTAAAATTTGGTCAAGAAATGGAAGAGGGAAATGATCTTTTCTAGTTCGAGAGTTCAATTTCCTATAGTCTATGCACATCCTCCAACCTGCGGTGGCTCTAACTGGGATAAGCTCATTATTCTCATTTTTAACCACGGTGAGGCCAGACTTTTTAGGAACAACCTGTGTAGGGCTAACCCACTTGCTGTCAGAAATAGGATAAATAATACCTGCATCCAATAATTTTAGTACCTCGCCTTTCACCACTTCTTTTAATGTTGGATTTAACCTACATTGCATTTCTCTAGTGGGTTTGGCGTCATCCTCCAAATAAATATGATGCATGCATACAATAGGGCTAATACCTTTTATGTCAATAATGGACCAACCAATAGCACCTCTATGCTTCCTTAGCACATCAAGTAAAGAGCTTTCCTGTTCTAAAGAGAGTTTATAAGATATTACCACAGGGAAGCTGTTTTCGTTTCCTAGGAAGGCATACTTGAGATATTCAGGAAATGGTTTCAATTCGGGCTTTGGATCCTCCACCTCTGATGAAATTTGAATTGATGCATTAGGTGGCAAAGCCTCGAACCTAGGCTCACATACTGCGTTCAGCTCCTTCACGTTCTCCTGCACGAAAAATATGTCATCAGAATCACCAATAAAAGTCTCAACAATAGAAGCATCATCACAAAATTCAGAACAAACATAATCATCCACCAACGAATCAATCATATGCACCCTCTCAATCTCATCATCCACATGTGACAACTTGCAAGTATTAAAAATATTCAAATCCAGAGTCATGTTGCCAAAAGTAATTTTCAGTTGACCATCCCTACAATTTATTAAAGCATTGCATGTCGCTAGGAATGGTCTACCTAGGATGATAGGAGTAGCATTGGCAGTTTGGGGTCTCTGGATGTCTAGAACTATAAAGTCTGCTTGGTAATAAAATTTGTCCACCTGAACGAGGACATCCTCAATGCATCCCTTTGGAACTTTAATAGATCTATCAGCTAGTTGCAATATAACAGATGTAGGCTTTAGCTGTCCTAACCCAAGCTGCACAAAAATAGGGTATGGCAAGATATTGACACTAGAACCTAAATCCAATAAAGCATTTCCAATCTTTTTAGTGCCAATGGTGCAAGTGATGGTGGGTGATCCAGGGTCTCTAAATTTAGGTGGTGTATTTTGTTGCACAATAGAGCTAACTTGTTCAGTCAAGAATGCTTTCTTTTTCACATTTAATTTTCTTTTAACAGTGCACAAGTCTTTCAGAAATTTAGCATAGGCAGGTATCTGATTAATAGCATCAAGCAATGGAATATTTATCTGGCACTTCTGAAAAATTTCACGAATTTCAGTTTGATACTTATCTTTATTTTTCTGAAGTAGCCGATGAGGGAAAGGTGCTGCAGGTACATATGCTGCGGGTTCCTTCTCTTTAATGACATTTTTTCTCAAACCCACTTCCGTGCTCTTTTCCTGCACCTCCTCTTGCTCTTGAATTTCCTCTTCTTGGGTCTGAATTCCCTCTTCTTGCTCAGCTTGTCTGCTCGGTGGGTCAGGCTTCTGAATCTCTTTTCCACTCCTCAAAGTGGACACCGCTTGGCAAGGCTTCATATTATTTCTTGCAGAAGAAGATGAGCCCATATTAGGATTTGGAATTGACTGAGATGGAAGCTTACCTTTCTCCAGTGTCGCTGTAAGCCTTGCCAAGCTCTCGCTCATCTGCTGATTCTGAGTCTGCTGAGCCTAAAATTGAGCCTGTTGTTGCTGCATTTGGGCTTGTTGCAATTGGATAAGCTGCTAAAGCGCATCGCCAAATGGTTGCATCTGCTGTTGTTGCACTGGCTCATGGTCCCTCCTTTGGTTTCCACCTTGATAATTGTTATTGTTGTACTGATTCTGTCTGAACGGCGGTGGAGCTTGCTGCTGAGGTTGCTGATTGGGGCCCCAGTTTAGATTAGGATTGTTGCGCCACCCCTTATTGTTGGAATTGAAATTCTGGTAGTTTGATGACACTTGATTCACCCCCGTTGGATTGCCTAGCATGCTCTTCAAAGCTGGGAGTGTAGGACAAGCACTAGTGTCGTGGCCACCAACGTCGCAAAGTGCGCAAATCTGCTCTATCTCAACTACCTTGGCCTCTTTCAAATTCATTGCATGAAGCTTGTTTGAGATCATGGCATCCATCTTTGCCTCCAACGCATCCTCTTGCTTCAAATTGAATACCACTCCTCGTGTAGGCTGGTATGGTGCAGAGTGGCCTCCTCTCTCGTAGTCTGAAGTAGTGTCCCATGTCTGTGCATTTTCTGCTATCTCCTCTAGGTACGTCCAAGCTTCATCCGGCTCTTTATCAAAGAATCCTACATTGCACATCATCTCTACAAATTGCTTCATCTGCGGCTGCAGTCCATCGTAGAAGAAGCCAATAATCCTTCTTTTGTCGAAGCCATTATGTGGGCATGCAAGCAACAGCTCATTGAACCTTTCAAATGCCTGGTAGAATGTCTCCTCGCTTTTCTGGGCAAAGTTCATGATCTGTCGCTTCAGTCCCTGTGTCCTGTGAATAGGAAAAAACTTCTTTAGAAATTCAGCCTGCAAATCAATCCATGTAGTAATAGAACGTGATGGCAATGCATTCAACCAATTCTTAGCTTTGTCTTTCAATGAAAATGGGAACATTTTAAGATATACCGTGTCCTCGCTAGTTTTCCCATCAAAGTATGTCAAGCATACCTCCTCAAATCCTTTAATATGAAGATATGGATTTTCCTTGTCTAACCCATGAAAGGTGGGTAAGAGTTGGATCACCCCAGGTTTAAAATTGAAAGAATTTGCATCGTTAGGTAAAACAAAGCATGAAGCAGTGCTAGTCCTAGTGGGTCTGAGTAAATCTTTTAAAGTCCTAGGCACTCCAGGTTGCACATTATTTTCGTTGTTGTTGCTAAAATTTTCATCCATATTATTATTAGCCATATCAAAATGTCGAGTCAACCTATGTGTCCTAGGAGTCATATGCCACATAAACTAGCACAAATATTTTTTTTTCTTTTATAATGAAAGCAAACTAAAGTTTATATACAATAAAGTGGAAAGATCTCACCGAAGGTCTTCTGAATGAGATAAACCGTAGTAACAAACCGTTCTCCCCGGCAACGGCGCCAAAAACTTGGTGGGCTCCGAAAGGTGCTTCTCTCAAGCGCAAGAGTCCGTTCAAGTAGTAAAATCTGGGAGTCCAGATGTCGAATCCTCGGGAGAAAATCTGTTGAAACCACAGCACAAATCAAACAGAAATCTATCGGAAAGAGACTAGCCACTCTAATAATGAAAGTGATGATGGTGTGAAAGTGTGTCGTGAATACGTAATCAAAGCGAACAACGAAAGAGTCGTGTATGAAAATGTATGAGAAACATGCACATGATATGGGCTCATTAGGATCAGCGATTCGTGTATTTTGGTTGATTAAATATGACTCAACAAATCCTCCTTTTGGGAGCGATTCGTCGGAAAATACCCTTTTGGGGGTTCAAGAACAATATGAATTAAAACGTCGCTAAAACTATAGTTCTACGAATATGGTATGAAGCTCTCTTTTGGAGAGATCAAATCTCACCCTTGTGAGGTGATCATCAACGTATTCGCTTCTTTTGGAAGACGAAAAGAGGATTAAATAGCAAAAACATACAATTTTAGCGACTTTTACGATGAAGAACAACAATATTCAACCTAAATAACACGAATCACATCCCCTAACTACTCCATATCATGCACAAATAGGATTTAGCTACTCATCATGCAATAATAAACAACTTTCATAGCAAAATACATCAATTTTATAGCAAAATACGCTAGAAAACACCAAAATACGGGGTTTGAGTTAAAGAAAATATCACCAAAACTCCAAGTTTCGACTTCAAACTCTCTGGAAATACTAAGAAAAGCCTCTGGAAATTTACAGAATTTTTTAGAGAGAAGATTCGGCTCCTAGGTGCTCCAATATGCCAATTATACGCCCAAAAACCCTAGAATACGCTTAAATAAAGAGATTGCTGGTTTATTGGGCTTAACGGTTTCAAAACCCGCTCTAAATCGCGCCCGCTGGCATCCTGGCCATAGATCTAGAGCGGATCATTTCTCCGCCGTCCATCCATGCGGGATCGCCTGTGGAGCTGACGCGTGGCACGTGAGATCGGATCCTCGCCCGCTCTCCATAGCTCGCATCCAAATCGACTTCCGGGTTTGATCGCAGCCGTCGGATGTTAGATCGACGATTCAAAATCCACCACGTCGTCGTGTGTAACGACCGCTGCTTCGGAAATGTGGGGTGATCACGAGCCGTTCGATGATGCAGGGATACGTCCGATGGCCGCCACGTGGACCCCCGAGACGCCTCCGCTGCTTCGTTTCCTACGCGGCTGTGAGCCGTCCGATCGGCATCGAACGATCACAAAAATGCCGTGTCGTCCTCATCACTCTGAGCCGCTCGATGGTGAATTGGCGGCAGAGATAGAGCCACGTGGCCCGTGCTGTGGAGCGTATACGTACGGCAGCGATCGTATTTCATATTTAGTGCCGTATTTCGACCATATTTCCTCATTTAAACTGTATTCTGCATTCAAAAATACACAGTAATTAGCACAGATCTCAGAAAAATACAAATAAATAGTCGTTGGAATCGTGAGATCGAGACCAAGCTAGGAAAAATATAAAAAGTGCAGAAATACTCCGTTAATTGCTGTTTTGTGCTCAAATAGAGTATTTTCTCTAATAAGTAAGTGTGTACAAAATACGTATAAATTAGAGAACACTGTAGCATCACATGAGCACATAATAGGGCTAAATGGGGGGTTAAATATGTAATATTGAACCCAAATCAGCAGGCACCCTCAAATACACCATTGGTGTGTTGAGGATCTCGGAATGATAGGATGATGTTGCCTTCATAAATTGCTTTGTAGATCTACAGTAGGTGGCCATCCCACTGTGGGTACCCGTTCTGTGATTTCTCAGTATTGGGACCGGACATGTAACCTGCATTTGCACAAACATTGGAGGATGATACTTCATATTGTAAGTCCAAATCTTTCGACCCATGGAGGAAGCGCAGAAGGCTTAACTCCAGTCTAATGACCCTTTTAGGTGCCAATTATCTCTGGCTAATGAGTTTACTGCAACTGCTCTATCGGGATGCTTGCAGTTAGCCAGGAGTGCCTGTTTACACTTAGATAAGGGACTTTAGGACCAGTTATATCATCCCCCTCTTCCAGCGATCGGAAGGTTTCTTTTTGTTCATCCATTGAGTATACTACCATAGGTGTACTTTGGATGATAATGGTGCTTTTTATTTCTCCAACGCACTTCTGGGCGTATGTAGCAGGATTCAATGAGCTGTGACTTTGTATTTGCCTAGGTCTTTTTATTTCATCTTTAGCAGTCAGGCTTGAACAGATGTTTCGGTTTTCTCTTCAGGAGATCCGATGAGATTTCAGTTGTTTACAACTATGATCTCGAATCCTGCTCAGATGCAAAGACAAGCCTCGGTAGGAATCATTGCTTTGTCAAGCGATTCTCTTGGTTGTACATTATTCTTATTATTTTTCTTCAATAGAATAGACGCCCCGAAGTCTATTCAGGCATTTAAAGAAATGTGGAAATTATATTTACCAAGATGTCCACGAAGGTATGTCGTCACAACATCCAATAACAACATATCCAAAATCTCCTTTGCCAAATCGTAAGGTATTCGCTTTTGATAACTTAGGGACTGATGCATCATTTATGAGTCATGCTCATTTTAATTTGTTTGATCCCTAGTTTCAGCAAAACTTTCCCTTGGGCTATAGGTTGTACCCTATAGCATACGATTTTGTATTTATTTTTCTTATGTGTGCAATACTTTATTTTATCCACAGGTTTGACACCTTTTGGTGTCTAGACTGCATGTCCGAACATTTCATGTTTCATAAGTGAGTCCAACTCATCTTTTATTGCCCCGTTCCATATTTGGACAATCTCTATGTTTGCCTTCTAGCAACAGAGTATGGAACGATAATTTATAAACATCATCGCTTTTGCGATGTATAGGGCAATATGATACGTGAATACATTGTCGACAATTTATGTTCTATCTGTCCAACACCTCCCCAGTACATACACATTTACTTTCAATTTAACTTTATCCCGGTAGTTCCTCTGCAGTGGATTCCGAGAAGAGTGAGGGTGTGGACATGAGCTCATTGTCCAGTGGTAGTATTGTCTTAAGGTCTCCAGGAGTTTCTGTCCTTGGAGCCTGATGGTCTGCCTCTTTTCTGTTGAGGATTAGCCACTTCTGCTGTCGGTGGATTGCATTCATTCTCATGGATGTCAATCCTAGCTGGAGTTTTTGCAGCAGGGATGTGTGATCTGACAATCTTCTGGTTGTCAGTAAATGAGTTCAGTAAGTGGTGAACATTGTTCTGTGAAGGATCTTCAGGATCGCATCTTCACATTTGTTTTGTTACCGAATCATAGTGGGTCAAGGTTTTTGTATCCCACGTTATAATTTGCTTCGCGTCAGATTTTCCAGTATCTAGGCCTATATTGGGGAAACTCATCTCATCAAAATCTTAGTCTTCAAGATGTGCCTTAAATGCATCCCCCATTTGGGGTTCTAAGTATCTTCTAAGTAAGGGTGAGTCAAACCCTGCATGGATACCTAGGCGACGTTGAGGACCGTTTTGGTCCTCTATGGTGGTGCAATGGGGATTTAAACTGTGTGACCGAAGATTCTCAGATGAGAAATGTTCGGTGGCATTCCATATGTAAGTTGCATTAGAGACTCTGACCTCCAAAGGGTCTTTTATTTACGATGCAGCATGCAGAATTTGCATGTCCCCATGCATCCATTGGCAATCGGGATTTAATGGACGTTCAATCCAGTGGAGTCTACTTATCAGTGACTTTGCCGACCCATTTTGGGTATGAACATGCTGCACTTGTATGTTCATTTTCTATTCCCGTTGCTTGGCAGTACTCTTGAAATGACAGGGAGGTATATTTCCTAACATTAACCAGACTTATTTTATATATTTGATTGTCTGGGAAATGTGCCTACAACGTTTTTATTTTTGTGCCAATAGCTTTGGAAAAGCTAAGTTGCGGGTCTATATTAGACACACATACGAATATTCTGAGGATGCATTTATCAGTATAATGAGGTACTGAAATAGCCTACTAGGGGTGGACTTTATCCACATCTATCTCCTTATTTTTGAGGAAGCGTGGAGATTCTTTTCAACTTTTCGTAGAGATGGACTTGTAATTAGTTTTCCCTTATAGTAAGGGATGCGAGGGAATTCTCCCTTCTGAAGAATCTTCTGGTTCTTCAAGTCATACCCATAGGATAAGATGCGTTGCATCATCATAAATCCAGGATGGCCAAGTCTATCATGTCAGAGTAAAAACTTGGCTGATGTCGGGCACTTCAGGTGCTCCGTTTAATTCCGCTTCCTTTCTCCGAATCTTTATTTGGTAGAGGCCTGTAAGGCTCTCAAAACGTTCAAGTATGGATTTTACTCCTTTTCTTGAGACGTTACATACAGTAATTTATTTTTCATTTACATTTGTTATTTCCAAATGGAATCCGTTGAAACGGATGTCCTTGAAACATAGAAAGTTTCTTTTAGAATTCGGAGAGATTAGTGCATCCTTATTTTTGTTTCTGTGTCATTTGGGGGGCAATAGTGTTGCATTCCCTGGATCTTCAATATGGCCCTGATGTTGGGCTTTGTATTGAGAGATCGTATGTGTTTTATTGTCTACTAATCAGTCATGAGAGCAGTTCATTTATTAAAAGATGAATCATATAGGCACATGTATTTTCAGATAAACATTTTCATTCAAAACAAATTACGTAATTCAAATGCTTTCATAACATGAAATGTTCTAAACAATTTGCTAAGATAAAAATAGAAGGCTAATCAAGCAGGTCATCATGTTCGAAGTGGTTATCTGTAAACTTGACTGGAGCATCAGAGGTCATCAGGTTCGTTTCAGCTTTATTTTTCTTGTTCTCTTTATACAAATCCTGGAGATGCTGCGGAGTTCTACACACTCTGGACCAGTGGCCTTTCATGCCACAGCTACGGCACTGGTCTTCCCATTCCCTCTTGGGTGGGGGTGCATCATCTTTATTTTTGTCATTTCTGTGCCATATGAACTTACGCTTACTTTCATTTCTTTGTTGCTGGACTTGGCCCCTAGCCCTTTTATTCTGTTCCCCTTTCTGTGGTCTTTCTTTTCGTTTATTATCTCTCTTCTTTCGAGACGAAGAGGCATTATGAGCTTCTAGGAGGGGGCAGTGCCAGAGGGCACATGTTGTGAGTGGCAAGGAGAAGCTCTCTGTTTTGTTCAGCCATGAGTAAACATAACAGCAGCTCAGAATACTTGGTGAACTTTCGTTCATGGTATTGCTGCATTACTATCGCATCTTTCTCGTGGAAAGACATGTACGTCTTTTCCAGCATGCGATCTTCTGAGACTTTTTCACCACACAACTTCAGGCATGAGGTGATGCTAAAAAGAGCTGAGTTGTATTCAGTTATGGACTTAAAGTCAAGCAATCTCAGGTTCTCCCACCCGTATCGTGCCCTTGGTAGTATAACATCTTTCTGATGTTTATATCTGTCCTCAAGGGCAGTCCATAGCTCAAATGGATCTTCAACCGTAAGGTATTCAGCCTTTAGGGTCTTGTCCATATGGCGGCGAATAATGGCTTGCGCCTTTTCTATATCGCTTACATTTTCATTATTAGTCACAGCAGAAATGAGGGACTTTGCCCGCAGATGAAACTTCACATCGAGCTGCCAGCTCAGATAGTTTCTTCCTGATGCATCCAGCACCTCGACATCGACACTTGCAATTTTAGCCATTTTATCTAGCAGAGCACAAATATACATGAATTAATAATTTAAACATAAACATTTTCATGCGGAGGATATTTTAATATGAAGGGCTAATTGCGTGGATCGGTCAGTCCCACATAAATAATAGTCCAAAGTCCCATTACAGTCCATATTACACAAATGAAAGATTTTAAAAAGAAATTACAACTTTGGAAACCCCCGTGGATCCCATATAAGATCTTCAGCTTCAGTTGTGGCCTCCGTCTCCATGGAAAATAGTCTTCGGTCTTGGACATTTACAAAATTTCCTCACTACAATTTCTCTCAAAATAAAAGAAAAGTGCAGGAAAATAAAATGTGGGACTTAAATAGCCGATCCAAAAACCACAATTAGCCATCCATGCAGAAAATTTGTGCTCATCAAACATTTTCATCACAGGCATCACATGCATTTAATAGTTGCAGAGATGGATAAACAATTTAATTACTTAATAATTATTGGACCACTGGGCAACGTCATACACCGTTAGGTTAGCTGACTAATGGCAGAGCGGTCGCAGGATCTTCCTAATTATTAAGTTTAAATATAATGCACAACCACGCATAAAATATCCACAGAATAAGCTAGTGATGCAACACATGAAATATTGATTTTCAGAAGAAATCATTTAATAGAGGGTGTGCAAGTTGAGTTTATCCAAAAAATTGGAAAAGAGCTCAGACAGTTAAACATGTTCTTTGAGAAGGAAAAAGTTTTCCTTTTTAATTCATCCCAAATAACCCCCAATAGTCTCCAAAATCCCTTATATGTCCACTTATTGCCCCATAATATACCGTAATTTTTCACGAAGTTTTAGGCCCACAAACGCCCTTTTTAATTAATTTTTAGCCCAAAAAGTCTTTTAAGTCTTATTTTTAGCCTTCGCCCCCCCCCCCCCCCCCCCCCCCCCCCCCCCCCTTCTTTTTCTTTTTCTTTTTTTTGTATAAAAACTGGCATGCGGGCCTTAAGCCCGCAGCTTGGCTGCGGGCCTGAAGCCCCGCAGTCAAATTTTTTTTGAATCTGGGCTCGAGGCCCAGTAGGGTTTTGGGGCGGCGGCTAGGGTTAGCCGCCGCTGTTAGTTCTTGAGTTCAAGACTAACGTTGTTTTGATGATGATCAATACATTATGTTTGTGTGCTAATCAATCTTATGTTTTAGTCTCAGTTTATCTTAATGATTATATGTTGATAAGACAAACCATAAGGCTTGGAGGATATTACAATGGATATCTTAAAGACCTCCAAGAGTGATGGTGTGCTCAAGCTTGGATGAAGTCATGAAGATCATCTAATGAAGCCAAAGCTTGAGCATGATGATGGATGGACATCTAGAGAAGCATTGTCAAAGCTTGAAGCTTGATGAAGGGAAGCTCATCAAGGAGTGCCAAAGCTTGGAGATGATGGGGAGCATCAAGGTATAGTGAGCTTGAAGTCTTAGACTCTAGGAGATGTAATTTGTAATCCATGTAATTTCATTTACTTGCATTTCTCTTTTTGAGTCTAGGATTATTGTAATACCTTGATAGATGGTCATACTCTCATGCATATGCTTTTAACCATCTTAGTGAGCCTTAGGATTATCATAGAATCTAACCCAATAGGTTCATCTAGCCCAAAGACTCATTTGGAGTCTCTGGCTCTCCTGCAGTCGTCTGTTGAAGGTTTTACAGTCGACTGGGTGATTTCCAGTCGCCTGTCGAGCCTTCTACAATCGACTGTGATGCACAGCTCAAGTCAAATTTTCTATTGACTCATCTTGAGCTTTTCGCATCAGTCGACTGATGTTCAATTTACAGTCGCCTGTACTCTTACAGTCGCATGTGAATTGGTCGACAGTCGCATGTGCGCTTGTTGCATTTTCTGGGCTTCATCCCAATTTGCAAGACAGTCGTCTGTTGCTATATTTACAGTCTCCTGTGAAATGGCCATCAGTCGTCTGAAAGGCGTAAGTGCGAAATATGCATCTCTCTCTGTTTTACTTCCCTCATCTGCAGCAGTCGACTGATGAAGGATATACAGTCGCATGTCTATTTTACAGTCGACTGTACTTTGGTCATCAGTCACCTGTATGCATACTAGGAGTAAGATGAATCTCTCTGTTTCTTGTCCATCCCTGCTGCAGTCGCCTGATGAAGGATATACAATCGACTGGCTGTTTTACAGTCGCCTGTGTAGTCTTCTACAGTCGAATGTCCTGGCTCAGATTATAGCCGTTGGGATATTTTCTAGCCGTTGATCAGTCGACTGTCTAATGATCATCAGTCGACTGTTCATGCTGTAAACTGCCAAAATCTAGCCATTGCAGATTTCTTCCCTTTGGGTTTTTGGCTGTGTTTATAGGCTCTTCTTGGCTTCCTTATATAGGGATTGGCTTAGTTCATTTAGAACTCTTAAAAAGGGTTAGGAATTCATAGAAGATCATTTAATCTCTTCTCTAAGCCACTCCTCCCACATTCCCTAATTAGAGCTTCATTCTTATGCTATAACATCTAAGCTCTAGGGAATTTCTCCAAGGGATTTCAATCTCATTCCTCTTCTTGGAGAACATCTTTCTTCTCTTCATTTCATACACTCAAGTGAGAAGTGTTATGATTCATTCCTAGAAGAGAGAAAGATCATCAAGTGCAATCAAAGCCTCATCTCAAGCACTTGAGTTTCACTTGCATGCCTTCTTCATCGCATTGGTAAGATCATATCAAGGCATAGGTAAGTGTTATTTCGTTTCACCTTTGTGATACCCCTAATTCTCTTTATGGGAATTAAATAACTCTCTTTGTGGGAGTAACTCTCTTTGTGGGAGTTTTGTGTACTAGTGTAGGGCTAACCCTAATTCTCTGAGTGGGAGTTAGTGATTCTCTAGGTGGGAGTCTTGACCCTCGTGTAGGGTTGGTTGGGTCCTTGTGTAGGGCAAAATCCTCTTGGTGAGGTATCCCCTTGTGGGATTTAGATTCACTTTTCTTTGTGGGATTATAGTGCATACGGGTGTGGCTGGACGTACCCAAGTTTTGGGGAACCAGGGTAAAATCCTTGTGTTTGCGATTGTTGTTGTTGAGCACTCTGTTTAATTTCCACTGCTTATTTGTGATTTAATTTTAGTAACTTTTAATTAAGCACTTTGCTTGCTATTACACTATTCACCCCCCTCTAGTGTGTGTAGCCCTGCAGGGTCCCTTACAGCCGCCCCCTTATAGCCGCCGGACAGCGGTGGGGGGAGGGGGGTCGGCCGTCCCCTGCAGGGGGAGCGGCGGCGGGGCGCCGGTTGCCGCCCCCTACAGGGGGGACAGTAGCAGGGCGTTGGCCGCCCCCTGCAGGGGGGGTCGGACGCGGCGCCGGCCGCCCCCCTATAGGGGGTGTGGCCATGGACGATAGGGTAGGAGGGAGATGGCTGACGGCTAGGCCGCCGGCGGGCATGGGTTAGGGTTTACCCAAGAAAAACCCTAAAATTTTGATTTTTGGGATGAAAAATTCGTCGTTTTTGGGCGATCTAGCAAATCCCCATATCGATCTTGCGAGATCTAGGGGTAGATCAATCATACGTATGATAAAAACATCGTTTTAGTGATTTTTACCTTTATATCCGTCTTCCGGATGTAGCGACAGTTGAACGAAGCACTACGCAGATGACGACGCTCAATTGAGGAAGCCTTGCAACGCACGCATGGATCTCCCATCTCCCTTCACCTTCACAACGATGAAAAAAAAATTTGTGGAAAATTTTTAGAGGCTCGTGCTGATAACGTGTTATGAATCAACTACTGGGGGAGAACCCTCCATCCGTTTATTTATAGGCAGAATATGAGAGTAAAAAGATAGGATACATAGATATGGACGTATCTCTAAGATACCCGCAATCCTAACCCACTCTGGTATTTCCATTCATGACAAGTCTCATGTTTATTTTTATTTTTATCTTTCTTAATAGTATCATGTAGTTTAGGGCATGTTCTTTTGTAGGAAAGTATAAATTGGGAAAGTTGAGAAGTGTGGAATCTGATGTGAGAGAAATTTGGCGTAGTTTCTTCTTTTGTTGGAAAGTGGGGTTGGATTATGGGGTTGGATTGTTGAGGTGGGTCCCACTCCGTGTAGTGTGTTCTTTGGATGAAGAAAGTTGTAAGTTGGAAAGTTGTGTGGGATCCACTCAAATTTAATATGTGCAATTTACACCTAAACTAAATACATAAAGCTAAATTAATTTATTGATATACTATTTATTTAATACTAATTATAATTAAATGAGTACTAATAGTGGTAATCAAATGTTTAAATAGCAATGGGCCCACCCAATTCTTTCTCTTCGCTGCAAGGAAAGCAAAAAAAACCAAAATTTCTGACGCGTTACAGCTTTTAGGTCCCACCCTTGGTGGAAGGACGATTTTTGCAATAAGGGTATTTTTTAAAAAATATTAATAAAATCGACCAACTTAAAAACTTATTACCAAAACCGACCAAGTATTGACCAGCTCAGCGCGCGCGTGTGCAGACGACTTTTCAGATTGGACGCGGTTTCAAACCGCTTCCAATCTGAAACTAAGGGGAGCCGCGCGGCTGCCCTTTCTAAGCTTCCTTTCATTCGTTATTTTCAAACCGCGCGGCTGCCCTATCGAAGGTGATTTTCAGCATCATTTCGTTCGTTGAAGGCTCCAACTCTCTCAAGTAAACATCTCACACTCTCAAGTAGATTTTGGTGTTGTTTATGCTTTAGGAAATACATATTTTTAGTCAATTGTGATATTAGATTGAAAATAATGAGGTGAAATGATTGTTCTTCGTTGTAGAGATCAAATTTATGTGCAATAGGTAAATGATCATAAAATATTTATTGAATTTAATATACAGGATTAACTTGTTGTCGGATTCCTCCATAGCCAATGTAGGAGGCAATTGTGTGATATATGGCTTCATTTTACAATGTATGGCAAGAATTTTGTGTAAGAATTTAAAATGGCAGTAATAATACTTTAACATTCAGATGCAACATTTTTTAAATCTAAAAGGCATGTCATAACCTCAAATATACTACCAACATATATAATATCAAATTTCAATGAGTCATGTTCTTCATCTTATATATTGTTTTCTAAAATGGCACGACATCGTTCAGCACATATACAGCCTGGACAGGTATGAACAAAACTAGTGAATTAATATTTTGTAAGGTATCTGTCTTCGTAATCTTTCATGAAGTATATTAACATTTTGTATTTATTGGTTGCAGGAGGATATTACATTAGTAGTGGACCACACGAGGAAACATACTGCTTTGGTTTTAGATGAGCGTGCAACACACTACATGGAAATTGCCAAGCTTGACGTATGTGCGAGGTTGAAGTGGATACGGTTGGATTGGGCGTTACTTTCTGCCTTGGTGGATAGATGGAGGCCCGAGACCAATACATTCCATCTCCGCCAACGTGAGATGACGATCACATTGCAGGGCATGTCAGTCATCACGGGTCTTCCTGTTGAGGGCATTTCCATATGGAGAATGCCAAGCCGTCCCAATTGGGTGGATTTGATGGAGCGGCTCCTTGGACATGCATCCACAGAAAACCAAGGGGCTAAGGTAAAACTGAGCTGGTTGCAAGAGACGTTTATGGAGTTGCCTAAAGAAGCCACCACTGAGGAGATTCGGCAATATACTCGGGCATATATTTTGCATATGATAGGCACATTATTGGTGCCAGATCCAAGTAAAGGTTCGGTGCATCTCAGATGGTTGACAAAGATGGAGCATATAGAGACCATTAGAGATTATTCCTGTGGTAGTGCTGTGCTTGCTCACCTGTACTCAGAACTAAGTAAGGTGGCAAGAAGAAAACAACTGGGTTATACGCATGCTCCACCTTGTTGCAGGTATACAATTTCAAACTTAAGTTTATTATAATATTTTTTTAATAAAGTAACAGTCACTAACAAATTCATATTCATAGGTATGATCATTGGAGAGATTGCATATATGCAAGTCGACTTGTTCTCAAGACATACTACATGGCACCATGCCTTTAGGGTGCAGGTGGAATGTGCCATTATCATTTAGAGAATCCTCAGTGGCAACTGGATTTTTATAGAAACGAGCTTGACATGTTAGAGCCTACGCAGGTAACAAGTTGTAAATTTTATACAATGATGTGATGAACGATGTATTAATATTACGAATTCTAATGAGTTATTTATAATTTTCATATCCATTAGGTGATTTGGGAGCCATATCTTCAGAGATTTCAGAATCTTCCTGATTTATGTGTTTTAGAAAATCAGAGACGGCGTGCACGTGTAATGCTAGTTTGCTTTGATATATTGGTGATGCATGTCCCAGATCGTGTTATGCGCCAATTTGGTATACCACAGCATATTCCAGTAGCGGTTCCAATCATGCCGGTGAAGACCAGCTTGAACCCTATAGCGTGGAATGAAGCCACTGTGGAGCCTCTCATGAAGTGGTACAACAGGGCTGAACATATTGTTGAGCAGGGGGATGCTGTCAATTTAGACTTGTATATGGAGTGGTATTGGAGGATCACACTGAGGTGGATATATAGTAGGCAAAAAACCCCGTATGGTTACATGCCTCGTGGTCCCATCGAGCAGAAAATGGTAAATAGTAGTGTAGCATTAAAATATTTGTTTGTTTATTTTATACATAGGTTTCTAATATATTTTTTATCCATTGGTTTTACAGACCGACGCACTCAGAATGTTAGAGGATATGTGTACACGTGCTTACGAAGCACAGGTCCCAGAGCAAATCCTTCAAATTAAGGATAAGATCGGACAGGTGCTCCACGGTACACGACATAAAAGTGAGTGTGCGGAGACGAGTCATGCAGGACGGCAAGAGCCTGCCGGGGATGAGGCAGGCACATCTCAGCAGTATCAGCCAACCGGGGATGAAGCAGGCACCTCTCAACAGTATCAGCCATTTACCGGTGATGAGGCCGACACTTCTTAGCAGCTGCAGCCATATACCGGTTATGATGCTGGCATGTATCAGCAGTATCAGGTATATACCGGGTATGAAGGCGACCCATCTCAGCATTATCAGTCACATACAGGGTATGAAGCCAGCATGTCTCAGCCTATTCAGCCATATACCATAGTACCTGAAGACGACACATATCATCAGTACCTGGCAGACGAGCCACTGCAGACTATGGCAGACGAGCCACATCAGACTCTGGCAGACGATCTACATCAGACTCACGTGCATGACGCTGACCTTTCACTGACGCAACACATCCAACCAGAAATGGAAGGTGACACATCAACTCAGCAAGCTCAGTTTCTCACATACAGGCGACATCGGTCTCTTATGAGCATGATTTTACATAGGCGGCAATGAATGTAATAAAGATATTTTCATTGTGTTTAAATTTGTCGAAATTTTATTTACTTTTGGAATGAAATCTGAAATTTTATCTTCAATGTGTTGAAATATGTCATTTATGTGGGTTTTATATGTTTGAGATGCGTGGAATGAGATATGAGTTGGATATATGTGGTATATGCGATAGGTGTGTGATATATGTGTCATGGGAAATGCGATAATGTGATGGATATGCGATATGTGATGGATATGTGTGAATGGGAGGAGATGTGGTAATAGGAAAAGATCAAGAAGAGAAGTTTGGGGGTGGCAGCAGCTGATTGCAAAATATCAGTGCAATCAGCAAGCTGCAGAATTAGTCACATGCCTTTGGATTATGGCCGCGGTTTGAAACCGTGGCATCCCAGATTATGTGCAATTTGAAACCGAGGCCAAAATACGCGTAACTTGGCATGCATTTTTAGCCGCTGTTTGAAACCATGACCAAAATGCACTTAGCTTGGGACTAAGTCTGCAATTCTGCAGCTCGCTGATTGCACTGATATTGTGCAATCAGCTGCTGCCACCCCTAAACTGCTCTTCCCGATATTTTTCCATTATCACATCTCGTCCCATTCACACATATCCATCACATATCGCATATCCATCACATTATCGCATATATCACACACATATTAAGAAAGTTGCATTTCATTCGAAAAGTAAATAAGATACATATATCAATATATCTGATTTCATTCCAAAAGTATATAAGATTTTACATATATCGACTATCCATCAGATATATCACGTTGGATCCATTACATATATCTTAAACATTCATATTCACATATATCAAATATAAGATATATAGATTTCAAATAATATGCGACGGTGAATTTCTTCAGTCGGATGCATTATATTGCTTCAGTCACATGAACCACCTCATCGATGCGATGGAGCCCTACAACATTGGCTGAAGTTAGTACACAAGTATTTTCTCAAATACTAAACATGAAATGTGAAAAGAACATACGATGTTGTGCATAGAGGATTTTGGCAACGTGATTTCTTATGACCGAGCTGATGATAGTTGGTGCATCTATTCTGCCTGCTTCCCTCACGTGGACGATCCATTTCTC
This sequence comes from Scilla litardierei, assembly GCA_030789695.1. Lineage (NCBI taxonomy): Eukaryota > Viridiplantae > Streptophyta > Magnoliopsida > Asparagales > Asparagaceae > Scilla > Scilla litardierei. The sequence goes on from CM061132.1 coordinate 65,821,524, forward strand.
CCTGAATCCATGTCGATCTTGGCCGACCTGGTTGTCTTCTTTTTTTCTGGAGGAATTAAACCGGGACCATCCCACTCCTTCCAGTACCTTTTCATCAGGTATGGGTGAAATTCTGGGATATATGACAGTTGATATTTACTCACACTATACCATGGTGAACAAAATGGCCAATATGATATGTTGGCACCATATTGCTGTCTTGACGTTGCGACGATCACATGGACACATAGCATATGCTGAAGCATATGAATATTGCACGTACATGTGCAACAGTCGCCTTCTATCGTCACGATATATGCTTGTGCATCTGTATCCATCACCTGCCACTCAAAGTCACCAAATCTTGTGATGTAGCAACACCGGGCTGCTTACACACGTGCACAATAATGTTCTCAATTTTTGGAGTGAAAGTGGTCATCCAATGGAGTCCATCAAGCCGTCGATGATAGAAATACTTGTTTAACCTATAAAAGGTTTTTGCAATCAACGATTGTATCGAAAGCGCTCTAGCTCCTTTAAGAACCCCATTGAAGCTCTCCGAACAATTGGTTGTCATTATACAATAGCGTCTACCGCCATCTTCGTGTTTCGCCCATCTCTTTGTGTCTGCCCCCAAGTTTGCAGTAACCCAATCATCAGCTGCAAGAGACTCTTTTCTAATCTTTGCACGAAAAAAAATTATATGTCATCAAGTCTGATGCATTGCCAGCTACCCATAAGTGATTTTCCAATGTAGTTGTTCGGTATCCTTTCGACGTGAAATTTGCAGTAATATGTCGCAGACAATACCTATGGTGTCTAGAACCTGGCCATCCCTCTCGTAGTGCTCTCAGAATACCTTTCATTTTATCAGAAATGAAGGTAATCGTTTGGTTTCTATGTGCACTCAGTGTCAACTCATAGATGCAGCAGAAAAACCACTTCCACTTTTCTACATTTTCAGCTGATACTACTGCAAATGCTAACGGAAATGTGCCCCCATTTGCGTCCACGCATGTCGCCACCAGTAAGCACCCTGCATATTTCCTATACATATGTGTGCCATCAATACTTAGGACCGGCCTGCAGTGTTTGAACCTTTCAATTGATGGTCCAAAAGACCAAAACACTCCTGTAAACTGTGTCACTCTTGGCCCGATAGTTTCATATGTAAGCTTATACATTGTTCCAGGATTGCTTTCCTTGATGGCTTCTAAGTACTGTGGGAGCCTCTTGTATGACTCCTCCCAATCCCCAAATATCCTTGCTAAAGCTTTCGATCTAGCCATCCATGCTTTGTGATATGATATTCTGATGTGTAACATGGCATGAATGGCATCTTGTATTTTTGCAGGTGTTATATCAAGCTTTGTCTTTACCTGGGGCATAATTTTGTAACTTATGAAAGAAGATGTGGCTTGACTATGATCAGTATTTAGAGTGGGATTGTTGCAGGTGTGTTCATCACCTACTTTCGTTATCTTGAACCTCACAGCTGTTCTTTTTCCCACCGCTGCATAAAGCCTCCAAGGACAATTCCTACTCCCCTCATCTTGAATATGCGGATTCACTTCATGATTCAAGCCACATATCATGGAATAGCAAGTTTTGTTTGTCTTGATTGGTCTAAATGAGACATTGTGCTCGATGCTCCATTCCGTTATTGCTTTTATCAAGTCGGTCTTTGTATCATACATAGCACCGACGTTGAAAACTCTGGTACTGCTGGAAAGCTTGGCTCTAGCATATGCCTTTCTTGGGTATTCCTTATAATTGTAGTGTTTACCCATTGTTCCTCATCCTCTCCATTCGGCAACGGCTCTTCAAACTACACATTTGTATTGTCTGCAATAGATTGATGTATCCAGTCTATATCATCTGCATTTAGATCAGCAGCAACCTGCATGCTATCCTCCCTCACATTAGGATGTTCATCATTATCTGTGCCACCACTTTCGTCATCCACCTGTCTCGCTATAGATGTCGATGCTCCAATATATATGGGTCTGTCAATATCTTCAGGAAGCACATTTGCTTGCGTGGGCATCGTCTCTGGTACATATGGACCGTGCATATAAAAGGAGTAAGTTGCATTTGCATGACCTCCTTGTACCGCAACATTCCAACTGCAAATGTCATATGAATAATTGAAATGTTTAGCATATCGAATTTACTTCATACAAATATAACATAAACGTATTTATTACTTCAAAAATTTCTATACTAACGTATCCTCTTGTTGGTTATACGAACACCATTCTCCCGCCATATTCTCTATAGGCGGGTACACTTGATTTGGACAATATGACATAAAGTCAGCCGAATCATTACCAATATCTAGCATACGAGCAAATGTGCCATGTGGTTCACTCACTCTGGTGTTGATTATTGCTTCTTTTTCCACATATATTTCAACTGATCGTTGAACTTCACCGAAGCTAAATAGAATCTCCATGTCACCGTCATTTGATATCTTCACCGCTGTAAATCTTTGATCCATTATTGGCCATTTGCACACCAGATTCAATGCAAACTCCAGCCGGTTTATCCGTGTGCCTGTGTATATCCGATCTACTAGCTCAAAATATGTTGACGGTCTTCTCACAATAATTGGTCTCACAGCACCCCCGACATACTTCGGTTCATAATTTTCATCAATCATTAAATCTCCATCAAAATAGCATGTAACAAACATCCTCTCACTTGCCATTACTTTAACCCTACATAAAATTGACATATAGCTGTTGTTTTAAAACCATCAAAATTTGAATTATTTCAAGAACATATATCGTATTATGAAGTATATTTCTCACCTCAAAATCACCTAGGAGAAGCACCAGATCGCCTAGGAGAAGCACCAGATCGCCAAAACCTCCGTGAGATGGTGAGAATTTTACTTGAGAGATGAAGACTTCGCTAAAGAAGGAAAAAACGTTGGCGGCTGTGCCTTAGTTCCAAATTGGACGCGGTTTGAAACCGCATCCAATCTGAAAAGTTGTCCGCGCACACGAGCGCTGAGCTGGCCATGACTTGGTCGGTTTTGGTAATAAGTTTTTAAGTTGGTCGATTTTATTAATATTTTTAAAAAATTAGCCTTATTGCAAAAATCGTCCTTGGTGGAATCCTTTGTATTCCTGGCTTTTGGCAGCGAAAACGAAATGCACTTGGGATTCCTATTTCTGCCTGCCACGTAGGACAACAATCTCCCAAAAAAACAAACCACAAAAGAACACACCAAAAGAAAGTGAGGTGGGATTCCAATAAACAGTGGATAAATAGTGTCCAGATCAAGAATCATCTCCAATTTTCGGAGAAAAGAACAAGCCCTTAAGGTCTTCTATCACTAATTTTGGGGTTTTTTATTTTTATTCTAAATTGTACATAGAATTATTCATGCTTGTTTCGCATAGTGGTAATCTGTTGTTGTTTGTGATTTAGACTGTTAATTGAATTGATTTTGTAAATTCTAATTGGTCCTTATTAAACTTTTACTAAACTTTAGGGATTATTCTTTTAAATTTATCTGTTCACATTGTGATGATAAATTTATTGCCGCCTATTGTGAATTGTGATACAAATACACTGTCATCAACAAGTAATGGATTTATTTTTTTGTTTTAATTCAGTTCGGATTCAAGTGATTCAAGTACAGCTTACATGTTTTTAAGAGGATTCGGGTTCGGGTTAGAACCATATGCATGTTTGGACTTTTATTTGTTAGGCTATTTAAGGGAATCATTAGAGTTTGGTTTAATACATCTAATCATAAGGTATTGTTTCATGGGTTACTTTCATGGGTTACTGAAGCACAGATAGCCATCCCTATTTCACGGGTTATGACAGAGCCGCATTTGTTTCACAAGGTTGCTGGAGCACAGAGAGCAAGAGCTGCAGAAAGGTAGCAGCCATAAGGTATTATGGTTAGGTTTTGTTATCTTGTTTTGTTCCATTGATCTTCTCCAAAGATCAATTAAATCTTGGAATTCCATTGTATCCCAGTACCAACCCATTGTAATTCAAGTATATAAGATGTTACAGTAATCCAGTAATCCTTTAAACTGAACTTTTACCAATTTGTTCACTAGTTTAAATCTTGGTATCAATTGCGTGGTGTCTATTTTGATTTGTATTCTGTTATTGTTATTACGATTGGTTGTAGATTTAACGTGTGGAGATTGCTCTTTATTTTGATTGTTGATTCATGATCTTGATCTTGTGTGAGATACTTGTTGGCTTGACAAGACATATCCCTTAATAAGTGGTATCAGAGCATTGATGTTTGCATTGAAATCGAGATGATGATGGAAAGTTCTCCTAAAATGAATGCAATCGGAATGTCTGCTCAATGTATCAGGAACCACATTCACCTTGCCAGGATGGTACTGCAAGTCGATCTCATAATCTTTCATGAGCTCCAACCATCGACGATGTCGCATGTTGAGCTCCTTCTGCGTAAAGATGTATTTCAAGCGTTTGTGATCAGTGAAAATCTTCACCTTCTCACTCAGCAAGAAATGCCGCCAAATCTTGAGCACAAATACGACTGCAGCCAACTCCAAATCATGCGTCGGGTAATTCTTCTCATGAGCCTTAAGCTGTCGAGAAGCGTACGCAACCACATACACATGCTGATGCAAAACACAACCGAGACTCTTGCCAGAAGCATTGCAAAAGATCTCGAAACCTCCACTCCGATCAGGCACTGCTAGAACAGGTGCAGTCATCAATCTTTCCTTCAGAACAGAAAAGGCCTCCTCACAAGCATCGGACCAAACGAATGTATATCCTTCCTCGTCAGTCTAGTCATCGGCTCTGCAATTCGAGAGAAATCCTTAATGAAGCACCGATAATATCCTGCTAGCCCAAGAAAACTCCTGATCTCTGACGCTGTCTGCGGCGTCGGCCACTCCCTGATAGCCTTGATCTTCTCCGGATCCACGGCTATGCCATCTCCTGACACCACATGTCCAAGAAAGGCAACTCTATCCAGTCAGAACTCGCAATTGGAATACTTTGCATACAACCGATGCTTTCTCAAAATCTCCAGAACCGTCCTCAAGTGCTCAGCATGCTCCTCCTCTGACTTTGAATAGATCAAGATGTCGTCAATAAAGATAACGACAAACTTATCTAAGAAGTCATAGAATATCAGGTTCATTAGGTTCATGAAAACCGCGGGTGCGTTGGTCACACCGAAAGGCATAACCACGAACTCGTAGTGTCCATACTTCGTTCTGAACGGTGACTTCTGCACATCTTCCTTCTTCACCCTCAGCTGATAATATCCGCTCCTGAGATCCAGTTTAGAGAATACCCTCGATCCTCCAAGATGATCGAAAATTTCGTCTATCCGCGACAATGGATACTTGTTCTTAATGGTGACAGCATTCAACTTTCTGTAGTCCACGCACATCCGACGCGAACCATCCTTCTTTTTCACCAATAGAACAGGTGCTCCCCACGGAGACACACTCGGATTGATATAACACTCTGCAAAAGCTCGTCCAACTGTCTACGTAGCTCCTCCAACTCTGTCGGAGCCATACGGTATGGTGCTTTCGAAATGGGCTACGCTCCCGGAATAAGATCAATCGAGAACTGAGTGCTCGATCGGGCGGCAATCCAGAAATCTCCTCAGGGAAGACATCATCGAAATCTCTCACCACAGCTGGTCTAATCACCTCCATCTGCATAGCCACAAGCTCCACTACTGGCTTGGCCCGAAATCTGACTGGCCCAAGCAAACTGCTACCACCACTGAACTCGAATGTCGGATAACCAAGAATCTCAAACACCACCTTCTTCCATCAGCAGTCGATCGTAGCGAAGAAGTAACTAAGCCAGTCCATCCCAAGAACAGCATCATAATTGGTAATGTCTTGGATGATAAAATCGGCGTAAAGCTCGAATCCACAGATTACCAAGGGCCAAGATTGACATCCAAGGGACACTGAGATCACACCATTCCCTGTAACGATATCCCAACTCTTGAAAAGAGGGGAAGTCGTCAGAGAATGCTTGTCCACGATGTTAGTAGCAATGATCTATGAACTTCGTGTTTGATGATAACAAACGCGTGTGACCATTTTAACGTGTGTGTTAAGTGTTTCAGGAATGGCGAACGTGTGATTAATTCACGGAGAGACTTAGTCAATGTGAAAAAGAGAAAAGAGGAGAACCTAGCCTGAGCTGACCCAAATCATATTCCGTATCAAGTCCAAAATCCATTCCAATTGCAAATCATCCTATCACTAGGATTCCCTATAGCCCAATTAATCCTAGCCATTGATCTCCCCTTGCCGCACAAAACCCTAACCCTCTCTTATAAATACCAACACCATATGGCTTTAAAAGTTGGGGGCAATCAAATTCAGTGCGGCAATCAAATTCAATTCGGCAATCAAAAAAAAACTAGGGCAGAAATTCTTCCCCCCCCCCCCCAACTACACAAAACCTAAGGGTAGTAGCATTCAAGGTGGCCATCGGGCCGGGCCGGGCCGGGCCGGCCCGACGGTGGCCGGGGGGCGGAAGCCCGGTCCGCGGCCCGGCCAAGCCCGGGCCAGGCCATGGGCCGCCCATTTTTTTTTATAAAAAATAAAAAATAATAAGAAAATTGGTTTAAAAATCTAAAAATTCTAAAAAAAATATCAAAAACCCCCAAGAAATGACAAAAAACCCCTCCCCCACAATTCTGCCCTTAACAACCAAAAAAACTGCAACGGTCAAATGACCGTTGCAACTGCAGGCGGGCCGGGTCGGGCCGGCCCGGCCCGGCCCGCAAAAAACCCCAGCGGGCTTGTCCCGGGCCCGCTGCCGGGCCGGACCAAGGTCCAAAAGCCCGGCCCTGGCCCCGGGCCGGGCCGGGCTTCGGGCCCGGTCAACCCAACCGGGACCGGGCCGGGCCTCGGGCTTTCGGGCCATTTGGACACCTTGAAGCATTATTGTAGATAAAAAGAGACACAGGCCAAAAATTATCTTTGCCCTTTCGTTGAAAATCTAAAAGCCCAGGCCGGTAAAAAGAGCACGCATCTATCTCTCCTAATACACAAATTTTTGAGCGAGCCATTCTTTTATTTTTTTTTATCTCCAAGTTCCTCCTTGTTTGTTGTTGCTGATCCTAAGACCCAGTTCCTATCCGCGCTAAATCAAAGGGATCCAATCAAAGTTGAATGGGTCTGTTCGCATTAGGGTTTAGAGAGTACAAGGCCGCACAAATCATTTTTTTATGTATTCCCAAGAGCCATCTCGTTTCTACTCTTCCCCTTTGAGAGTCTCAAGCCCATGACGTTCTCCCTTTAAAAAGGAATCTCCAAGAGCCCTTCAGCAAGGATACACAAACTTAAAATCCCAAAAACCTAGAGAGAGCAGTAGCCGCAACTTTTTTTCCCAAGGTCTCTTCACGCCAAATTCCAACGGCCAGATGCTTTAAACCAAAAAAAAGAGCCGCACTAATTCCTTTAATCCCATCTGCCGATTTTTTTTGTGCTTTGCAAATTCCCAAAGTGTTGCATCAACCTTTCATCTCCTATACAATTCTCAAAGGCAGCCGAAACAAATTCCCTTTTTTTTATATTTATTTTGTGCGGCTGTGCAAGGTCAAGAAAAAAGTGCGGCGCCTCTGTTTTTGGTTTTTGTTTGTGTCGGCCTTGATTTTTTCCGCACTTGATTTATTCCGCAAGTATCAAGAAGTAACAAAGGGCACAAGACTTGTTGAAGAGCACAAGAATTTGTGCATCCAAGCCGTGACTTTGTGCATCCAGGCCGTGACTTGTGCATGCCGCAACATTCAAGTGCAAGGCTGCAACTTTCAGAGAGCTTATTGACGTAACTTGAGTTGCCGTTGCTGAGGAGACTACTACTACCCGCCAAACGACTTCTGGCCCGTGCTGATTGACGAAGATAACGCTGCTACACAATCTGAGCACTCTAAACTCTTATGTTTATTATATTGTATAGTATTGTGTTAGATCTTCGTAGGGGAAACTTTACCAGGATTTTGTGACTATTTTGACTTGTCTGTTTGGGGCTAGACAAGAGGGTCTTAACGTGTTGTTGCAGTCAAGATACGCATTTACTAGGTTGATATGGTTCTGCACTTTGTTGAGTGTGGTACAGTCTAGGTGGGGAGTTGGAGCTAGGACCCCATTGTAGGTGTACAGAAGGAACTTATTAATGCTAGTATTTGCTTGGAGCTGGACATAGGTCGTTGGTGCGACCGAACCAGGGTAAATCTGTGCGTACTCTGTGATTGTCTCTTATTTGCTCTGGTTGTACCTTTAACTGCGTGTGATTTCTCGTGGGTTGCACGAGAATTTTTTATTAGCCTATTCACCCCCCCCCCCCCCCCTCTAGTCTAGGATCCAGATCCAACACACGAAACTCCGGGATAAGATGCACATGGACGCACTGGAGTCGAAGAGAACCCGAGCGGGACAAGCACAAATAAGAATAACCCCTAACAAACACACTAGCAATCAAAACCTATTCTAGCAAACAAGATCTAATCTAACATACAAGATTAACTAATGAAAAGTAAAGACTAGTCTGAGGGTTACATGTAATAACGCCATCCTCAGCTTCCGCCTCTACTGCGGTCATCGTGAAAGCTTGCCTCCTAGGCTGAACGGCCTGCTGAAAAGCCTGCTTCTAGGAAATGAGAGGCGCTCCACGTCCAGCAGCTACTGGTGCTTTCTGCGGTTGTCTAGCAAGCGGGCAATCCTTCACTGAATGCTGTTGAGTATTGATTCCCCGGATTTGGTTTTGATGATGAGCAAACATAAATATTGTGAACTAACTGTTTGTGAGCGCAGTTATGGAGATCGTCGCCAAAAGAATACGTACATCAAAAGCGACGTCTCAAGACTTCTTAAAACGCGTGATCGTATGCCTGAAGCTTCGTTGAAGCTCAAGGAGTATTATTGAAGTCAAGAGTGAAGATTGAAGCTTTGAAGATGGTTCGTCATGTTTAATTTAATGTCTTCTAGCTTCATAGAATAGAATGTTAAGCCTTGAGTAGGACTTACATTATAATCTTCATTCCGCTCATATCTTAGAGCTAGGATTATCTTAGAAGTCATTAGAAACTTTCCCGAAGCTTATCGATTCTTCCCTCGGCTTCTAGTGAATCTTAGTTGGTTCATGTAGAAGTACCAACCGACTAGATGACGATCTAGTCGGTCGGTAACTCTTCATGAACCGACTAGATATCCTTGCTCATTTCAGCTCATTCCCTGTTGATCAATTAGTCGGTCAAAGAAGGTTCACCGACCGACTAGATGACGATCTAGTCGGTTAGGAATCCTTCTCAGACCGACTAGTTATCATTGCCTCATTTCAGCCTGAGCTACTGTTTCGAGTTAGTCGGTCTAAGTACAATCATCGACCAACTAGTTGTGAAACTAGTCTGTTGGAATTTGTTCTCAGACCGACTAGGTCAACTTGCTTTCAGCCTATTTGTTTTGACTCTTAGTAGGTCTAAGAACACTCACCAACCGACTAGTTGTGAAACTAGTCGGTTGGCAAGTCTTCTTAGACCGACTAGTTCTTTATGTCTGAACTTCTTCTTTTGGCTGTTCTTCAGTTAGTCGGTTCATGTTGAATCACCGACCGACTAGTTGAGAAACTAGTCGGTCAGTGGTCCTTCTTTGACCAACTAGTCTGCTTCAGAATAGAGCCGTTGGAGCTTTAATTGAAACGTTTTTGCCTCTCTCTTTCCTCTATCCTATATATACTTGGAGGGGTTCTTTCATAGGATTCAAGGCTGATTATTTGAGATATTTGAGAATCAAAGAGGAGCCATTAAACTCTATTTCTAAGCTCTCTCTTTCTCACTAGAATCTCTCCCTCACTCTTATTCCTCAAGAGAGATTCTCTTCATTGTGAGCCTTCCAAGCCAAGAGCTTGAATCAAGGTCACCAACATCTTCCTAGGCCTCCATTGCTAGTCAACTTCTTGGAGCTATGGTTTGGTGACATCTCCTTCCTCAAAATCCCTCTTTGCCCTAATTTGGTAGGTATACTCAAGGCATAGGATTTTGTGGTAAGTGTTTCATTATTTCATCGCATTTGATATTTGAATTGTTCTCTCGGTTGTGAGAGAATGGTGTGATCCCGGTTTGTGGGAGGCACATGTCATTTGTATGATTTGGTCTTATGAAGGTTTTTCACAAGAACTTCATAGTGCTAAATCTTGGGTTAGTGGTTTCTAACTCAAGTATCCGGAGGGGATCCAGGTGGTTGGGACGTAGGATCACCTGTAACAAGTCGGGGAGACTTGGGTGGATCCGAACCCGTTAATTCTATTGTTTGCATTGTCTATTTCTTGTTGATTGTTGTTTATTCCGCATTTTCGTTTGTTTATTGCACAATAGTTAGGAATAACTCTCTTAATTATTTTAAGTACTATTCACCTCCCTCTAGTACGTGTGCAGTAGCTACCCAGGGCACAACAAATGCTTATCATCGCCACAAAGTAAACACTGGCCCAGAAATCTCATGCAGTGTTCCTTCACATGGCCGGTCCTGCCGCAAAAATGACACGTCTTCTGAATAGGCCCACCTGGCCCCTTAAACTGCACGGACTGATTAGGCTTCATCACTGGCCTAACCACGGCTCTGCTCTGCTCCATAGGCCTCTTTCCAGCACCTGAAAACTGCCCTCTCCTCTGATTGGCAATCAGCTCCTGCCTCTTGACAGCGATCAGCAACTTCTGGTAAGAATCTAAGTCTGAAGAGGACATCAGACTCTGCAGCTCCAAAGATAAACCCTGCAAGAACCTCTGAGCTCGATCTTCAGCGGTCCGAACCAAATTTGGTGCAAAGCGGCACAACTTGGTGAACTCCTAGTGGTACTGATCCACCATCAGATTCCCTTGCTTCAGATTGATAAACTACTGCATCAGCTCCCTCCTCACAGATCGATGGGAATACTCTTCATCAAATCTCGCCTTGAAAGTGGCCCAGGGGATAGGCCTCACCAGCATCTGCTCCTCAGACTCCCACCAGCTACGAGCATTATCCTTCAGTTGCTTCTTCACCAAGTCAACCCATCCAGCCGGGTTAACCTTCGAGAGAAGCAGATTATCCTCCATATTCTTCATCCACTCGTCCATAGCTAATGGTCCTACCGACCCAGCGAAATATGTCGGGCCCAGCTCCCGAAACTGCTATGCTCCCGGCTCGAAGCGAGGGGCATTCTGAAGCATGCCCTGCTGAACCTGCATCATCTGATGCATCATCCTCATCATCTCAGCCATGGTGGGTTCTATATTTGCATCCTTAATGTGTCCGGATCCACCACCAGCTCCAGATCCACTACCAACTCGAGTGATGCGTCTTCCTGCCATCTAAGACAAGAAAACGTTCAGATTAGACTCATTTATAACTCGGATTTTCCGAATATTTAATTGGATGTTATTTACCATTATTGTTGTTCCGATATTTCACAGATGCAAGAAGGGAGGACCTGCATGTGCTACCAACAAAACCTGTCACGCCCCGCTTTCCAAGTATGGAAAGCAAAACGTGAGGAGGTCCGCTTAGACATGGAGCTGTGAAGCTGCAGTCTGATAAGCGTCTGTGTATAAAACAAATAGCAGGTCCTTGCATTGTGACGAAACTGTTGGATCCTGTCAAAACAGAGTTAGGATCGATAAATAAAGTTGAGACTTACGCTTGCGTATGCGGCACGGTAGTCTCGGAACTTTGCCTTCGGATTCGCCACGACGGATCGAGTCTTCTCACGAACGGAGTAAGGCTACTAAATCCACAATCTAAATCTCTACTTTTAGATTAAGAACTTGGATAGAGGGAGAGGAAGTATTTCGGCAGAGCTTCGCTAGAATAAAAATGCATGCAAGAATGCCATGCAAAAGTGTAAGGAAATGGCTTACCCTTGGGTCTTATTTATAGCCCCCAAGGTAGTTATTTTAGGAGTAATTGTTCCTTAGGAACAATTTAACTAAGGTGTACCATGATACATGGCACATTATAAGCTTAAGTTGTACCATATGCATGGTACAATATAAGCTTAAGATATTACCCCTTTATTAGCCATATGTCGCATGCACTTATGCACATATAATGCGACTTTCCCATCAATCTAGAGATCCTCTCCGCAAGGGAACATATTCCCTTTGCACACAACTTCGTGTACGCGACGTTCTAGGTCCGTATTCCCTCATACATCCCCTACAAGGGTGTACTAACGTCTTCCATATCCAACATCTCCCACTCACACTTGAGGGGATTGTAAGAGAACGTCTTTCTCTTAGTTCTTTCATCTATCATACCGAGAAATAGACCATGCGACCGTCATGCGCGTAGAGTCTGTTGTTGTGCACTTGTTAGAGATACACAACGACCTCGAAGGTGCAAAGTTGAGTAGTTCAACGTATGCTTTACCCTAGATTATTTCTTCACATTTCTTATACTTTATATTCAACAATTGAATCTCATCTGGATCACAATTGGCTGGCCAGCTTTGAATCATTAAAGTCCAAATGTGAATATGAAATAAATCTTCCTCTTCTTGCGAACCTTCTGATCTTGACTAGACTCGCTTTTCTAACGTGCCCCGCCGAGCCGAATTATCATAGCCCATAAGTAACACGCTAAGATAGCGATCATCTCGTCAAATCTAAAGGAACCAATTGGAGTCCTTGAGGGTAAGAGTTAAGGCCCATATGGCCTTTGAGTCTCACATAATAGCAAACACTATTGCTACTAACTCAGTGGTCGAAATGCATACGTGGTATGAACACGTATTACAACATCGCTCCTTTCCCAGGGAGTGTATGTCTCAATGATGTTGTAAGGATGATGATCAGACACCACAATGTCTGACTTTGAGTCCCTTATTCTACTCAAATAATCCTTTGGACTCACATCCCGCATTTAGACAGATAGGATTTCAAAAAATCCTCTTAGATCTTTTGTAAGCATCCATATGATGCAGATCTTTCATGCGACCATTTTGTTTAAGTCATGACTCTTAAATCATCCGTCTGATGATTTTGACTTCAAACAGGTCTCATCTCTATTCCATCCGTCTGATAGAATAAGGCGGTTGCTCATGTGAGAGAGCCAACCTCAATCTGTCCGACATACTAGAATTCAGCTGAGATTTCAAAAAATGTACACAAACATTTCTTAAGAAATTCATATGCAATGTTTGAAAAAAAAAGAACTTATTCTTTTATCTAATTTGATCTTTCTCAGACATGGGAATATATTTTGGTACAACTCAGCTCTTTACGCAATCCTTGGGATGATAAGTGTTTATAAAACACATTTCTGGGGATCGCTTTCGTAAGCGGATCCTCTATCATCTTATGTGTAGATATGTACCTTATGTCTACCTTCTTAGTTTTATCATAGTCTTTTGCAAATTCGTGTCGGATATAAATGTGTTTGATCTTACAAGACACATTATCCGCTTAACCGCTTTCCAGTGTACTTGCCCTGTATTGGATTGGTAATAGCTTACTATTTCCAACGGCAAAACAGATGTCCGGTCTCGTACACACCATAGCGTACATAAGACTATCAACTGCACTGGAATATGGAACTTTTTCCATAATTTCCTTTTCCTTTTGGTTCTTTGGACACGATTCCAGATATAAATTATCGCATATGCTTATATGAATATCAATGGACTTGCAGTCCTGCATATTAAATCGTTCTAGAACCTTCTTTATATAAGTCTCCTGTGAAAGAGAAAGAAGTTTCTTCGAACGATTCCTTGAAATCTTAACTCCAAGGATATATGCGGCTTTTCATATGCCTTTCATCTCAAATACTGATGAAAGACAAACCTTGATACTCATCACAAAGTCCTTGTCATTTCTGGCTATAAAAATGTCATCTACATATAGAGACATGATAATATACTTGCTTTTAATCCTCTTGATATATACTCAGTTATCTTCATCAAGCATGGTAAAACCATTTGATAACTTTATGAAATCGTATATACCATTGCCTCGAGGATTGTTTAAGATCATATATGAACTTATGAAGTTTACAAACCTTATGTTCGTTTCCTTCTTTTACAAACCCAGTTGGTTGTTCCATATAGATCTCCTCGTCCAATTCTCCATTGAGAAAGGCAGTCTTTACATCCATTTGATGTAATTCGAGGTCTAAGCAAGCTACCATTGCCAGAATCAGGCGAATTGAGGTAAAACAAACAACAGGTGAGAAGGTCTCTTCGTAGTCTATCCCTTCCTGTTGTGTAAAACCTTTCGCGACAAGGCGAGCTTTATATCTGTCAATAGAGCCATCAGCCTTATGCTTGATCTTGAGAACCCATTTGTTTCCAATAGCTCTACGTCCTCTGGGTAAGTCAACTAAGTCCCAGACTTGGTTAACTTTCATGGATTCTAACTCCTCTTGCATCGCTTCCATCCATTTGTCTTTCGCAGGGCAAGATATGGCCTGTTTGAAAGTAGCAGGCTCGTCATCTTCTTGTAGTAAGTCATAAAGGTTTGCGGAAATTCAACCTCAAATCTTAGAGGAGCCAACCTTGTATGATTACTACGTCGTATTTGAGATTCTTCAAGTCCTTGTTGACTAGAATTTAGAATTGGATCAATTCTAATATCACTCCCACTTGGAATGTCGTTAGAATTGCTCCCACTTGGATCATTATTCCCGTATGGAATAGGATAATCGTCATTCGTATAATCCATTGGTGAAGGTTAAAACGTATTTTTATTTTCACCAAGAATTCTCCCACTCGAATGAGGTAATCCTTCTTGATCATAAATCTCAAATAGAGATAAGTCCTGACTTATCTCGCCCTGTCTTGGAAACTCATTTTCCAAGAAAGTGACATCCCTCGACTCAAACTCAATTAGCCCACCATTGTCTTCCTGACTAACAAAAACATAACCTTTGGAGTTTTTCTGCGTATCGTATAAAGATACATTTCCTTCCCCTTGGCCCAAGTTTGCCATACTTATGGGAGGAAATATGTGCGTAGAATGCACAACCCCAAGGTTTTAAAATGTTTTAAGTCAGGGAACCTTTGGTTCCACAACTAACAAGGAGTGGAGCTAACTGATTTCGAGGGTACGCGGTTTAAAATGAAAGCGGCCGTTAATAATGCATCACCCCAAAAAGGTGATTGGCAAGTTAGCTTGCGCCATCATTGAACGGGCCATTTCTATTAAAGTCCTATTTCTCCTTTCTGCAACACCGTTTTGTTGAGGAGTATAAGGCATAGTTACCTGATGTACTATGCCTTTTTCATCACAAAGTTCCTTAAAACTTGTTGATTGATATTCACCGCCCCTATCGGTTCGCAAGATCTTAACCTTGCGATCTAATTGATTCTCCACTAAACTCATATAGTTTTTAAAGCAAGCCAAAGCTTCACTTTTGTGGGATATCAAATAGATATGTCCGAATCGGGTGAAATCATCAATAAAAGTGATGAAATAGGACTTTTCGCGTCTTGTCTTGACATTTATCGGACCTCATATGTCCGAATGGATAAGCTGTAATGGAACCTCGGCCCTTGTGCCGGTTCCAAACGGCTAGCGACAAGATTTCCCCACAAGGCAATGTACGCAGGTCGACATTTCAACCTTTGAAACATTTGATAGAAGGCCACGTTTGGCAAATCTATCTATACGCGTTGGTCCAATATGACCAAGCCTTGTGTGCCAACAAATTATATTAGACTCATTAGTCAAAGAATTTGTCACAAGGAAATATTCATTACATGAGGAATCATACATTGTACTTATTACAATAAATCCTTTGAAATACAAACCCAGTACCAATAAAGGAATTATTACAAAATAGGTCCATATTACAATCATGAAGGAACCAACTATAACCAAGACCCATTAAATTGACCACAGTTTTAATATTCCTTTGAATATATGGAATGAAGAGAACATCATGAAGTAGGAGAGTGCGGCCGTTGTCCAAGACTAGCTTGCGAGTCCCAACACCTTTCACTTCAACACGTGTGTTGTTTCCTACATTGATCCACTTCATTCCTTGGGGTATCCGTTGATACTCCACGAAGGACCGTCTGTCCTTTGCTATGTGGTCGGTGGCACCTGAATCAATTATCCCAAAATGGATTAGATTCCACAAGAAATATTGAACTAGAAACACATATGTAACTAGTATTACAAGTTACCTCGTCACTTCCACTCGTACACGAACGAGCATAGTGACCGAGCTTGTTGCATTTGAAGCACTTGATCCTTTTCAAGTCTTTCTTCTTGTGCCATTTCTTGTGCCCACCCTTATGTTTGGGTTCCTTGGTAGACTCAGGTTGCTTATTACGTTCATTAGAAGACTTCGAACGATCTTTACGTTTCTTTCCCCCGTGTGAGGAACTAGCAACCATGTGCACTTCTGCACTTGGCTTGGCAGCCGCAAGCCGCTCTTCCTCTAATTCGAGGTGCTTGGAAACATCGTTGAAGGTCTTGATGCTCTCATTATGAGTGAGATGCATCTTCGTCTGATCCCACCCATTTGGTAGGGAACGTATGACTGCTTGGATTTGTTGCTCATCTGTGAGCACATGACCTGCATCCTTTAACTCCGAGATAAGGTTCGCCATATGTCGCAGATGTTTCCCCATGGAATGATCTGGACGTTTCTTATATGAATCGAACCTTATAGTTAAGGAGCGAAGTTTGGACACCGATGTGCCACCGAACTTCTCCTCTAGCTTGGACCATATGTCCATGGCTAGGTCATGTTCTCGGAAGATGCGCATTATGTCATCAGCCATACTGCTTAATAACGTAATGCGCGCTATCTTGTTCTTGCGAGACCAAGCATCAAAAGCTTCCTTGTCTCGTCGGTGTTGGGACGTAGTGCCCAACTCGGGTTCAATCATAACGTTCTTTAGAGTTTCGAGCACTTCTTGCTCCTCTAGAACGTATTGTATCTTGATGGACCAAAGTTTCTAATTATCACCGTTGATTTTTTCACCTCTGTTTAACTCAGCGGCGATATTCTTTGAAGCGGAAGACATTTTACTTTTAAAATGCTGCAAAAGACACAAAACCGAAAGTTTGATCAAAACATTGCATAAAAATTCTTAAAATATAACTCCCACTTGAAATGATAATAGAATATCCCATTTGGATAGTTCTAAAAATTCAAATCCCACTTGGAATTATATTATATTTGATAAGTTACTTTCGAAAAATATTGAAGATGTTGTTCTAGAATCGAAAAGGTCTCTATGATTCCAATCACCATCTAGAACAACCTTCAATATTCCCCCATCACTTATCAAACAATCGTACTCTTATAGTACTTCGCAGCGGAAAATTACTTTTGAAAAACATATCTTTCAAAATGGAATAGGTGAGAGTTTACGCAAAGAATTTTAGCGCAACAATTGCCAAGCCACGAGACCTGTTCTACACACCCATGTGTTAGATAACCATGGCCGGATCGTGGTAGGACTTGGAATTCTAAATTGCGCTATCCCGATTAAGGACGGGACATAACCTATTTGAAAACATCTTTTTCAAAAAAAAATTAAAATTCATTGGCTAATCTCCGTAGAGTAGAGCACAACGTCATAAGTACATTGGCTAATCTCCGTAGAGTAGAGCACAATGACATGGCTAATCTCGCATGAAGTAGAGCACTATGGCTAATCTTCAAGGAGTAGAGCCCAAGGAAAAACTTCATTAAAATGTTAGCCCCGTATGGGCTAGTCCGCACTGTGGTTAGCCCCGTATGGGCTAATCGGCACATTCGAGTTTGACCAAGGCCTTTTACCGAATTGGTCGACCAAAACACCCAAATTGGTCGACCAAAATTTGGTCTTCTTCACTCCCGGCCAGGGCCCCTGCCCTGGCCGAGGCTGGCCAAGGGCCTCTGCCCTGGCCGACCTGGGGCGGCCTGCGGCAGCCCTAGTGTCACGACCCGCTTCCCTAAAATGGAGGCGAGACGTGAAAAGGTCCGCACGGGAGAGGAGCTATGAAGCCCCAAACCCGATAAGCGTCAATAATACATAAGCAGGTCCATGTAACCACAACAGAATAACAATAATAACACAAGGAGAGACTGAAATAAAATCTCACATCTCATACATTGTCCAACAAGAAAATAAGTTTAACATCCAGAAAAGCCACCAGGCTAAAAGAGAAGAGTCTAAAGGCCCAGAACAAGGCCAACAAAAGCAACAACAACAAAGTATAGGTGCTACGCACCGATATCAAAACAACTGTCTAACAAAAGTAAAACACAACGAAGACACTAGGACTGGTCCCCAGTGTCCACGTACTCCCCGTCAAACACAAGCACGGGCTCGGCGTCAGCAAACACCTCGTCCTCAGCAAGTAACTCAGGCTCGGGCTCTAACATGTGTCACCCAAAAGAGTAAAGGGGCACATGTCAGCAAGTCGAAAGACTTGTGCAAGGAAACGGGAATAATGGTAAACTAGCAACCTAGCAATTAAAACATGGTGCATGGCAAGTAAAGTACGGTGGTAACAAGTAAGGTAAAGGAGAGTACAAGTGGCAAGTATCAAGTGGTAGGGGTGACATGTAATGTCAAGTAACAAGTAAAGTACAAGGGATCACTCGACGAGTGCCCTATTGCCCGCAGGCTGTGTCCAAGTATCAAGTACAAGGGGTCACTCAACGAGTGCCCTATTGCCCGCAGGCTGTGATGAGCTCGTCTTCTGGAACACGAGCCAGAAAGTGTATTTGATAAGTATGGCGTAGGGGTGCACCTAGCCGGAACAAGTAGCACTAGTATGTAGCGATGCTACGCAATCACGATGAGTATTCAAGCATGCAATGACATGAGCAGATAATTCGCATACCGTTAATTAAATTAAACGTGACAGGCGAAATGCAATGACATGAACATATTCGCGTACCGTTAATTAAATTAAACATGGCAGTTAAAATGCAATAACAGTTAAGGATGCATGGATGACATGAACAGTTAATACGCGTACCGTTAAGGAAAGTAAACGTGACATACAAGCATGATGAAAGTGACGGACCAAGCTTCGTTGTCAAGCTAGGTCAATGGCGTCTAAACGGCTATCCTTTCACCGTCTAGTCTCTTTTACGCTAAAGCAAGGTAAATGGCCTAAGACATGGCCCAAATCAAGAGATGCAAGTTTCACTTGCCTAGCACCGGGGATGGCGACTACTTCGTCACACGGATGCCAATCTATGGGGAAATCACTGTTATGGGGGAACAACCATCAAACAACATGAAATTTATTATGGTTTCATAAAAATACCAATAGACTATGAAAACATATAGGAATCGATTTCTTACCAAGAGGAGACGGAAGGAACACTCCGGGGAACCCTAGGATCAGATCTGGAAAAGATTGGAGAAGTTTGGGAAAACCAGGGTTTTGGGGGATTTGGGGATTTTGATGGGTTTTGGTGAGATTTTGGGGAAGATGAGAGGTAGATGGAGTGAATGGATGGGTTGGATGATGGATTTAGGGCTTGGAATGGAGAAATGAAGCTTGGAGGAAGATGGGGGCTCAAGGGGGAAGATTTTAGGGTTTTGGGTCGTGTTAGAGAAGATGAAATCGTTTGGGTTGGGTTTAAATAGGTTGAGCTGGCGGCTGCCCAGAAATTAGGGTTTTAACACTAGTTAGTCGGTCAAAGAGCAACCACTGACCGACTAGTTTGGCAACTAGTCGGTCGGTCGACCAACGCAGACCGACTAAGTGCAAACAGTAACTCCTGAACGAAAATAGGATTTTAGAGTTAGTCGGTCCATGAACAAATACTGACCGACTAGTTTAGCATCGTGTCGGTCGATTAACGTTCTTAGACCGACTAAGAGTAAACAGTAGCTGATACAAAAATAAGATGATGTGTTAGTCGGTTAAAGAAGCATTGCCGACCGACTAGTTTGCAACCTAGTCGGTCAACCATCGTTCTTAGACCGACTAACGATAAACAGTAACTCCTGAGAAATTTAGAAAGCTAACTAGTCGGTCCAAGAAGGATTGCCGACCGACTGGATCGTCATCTAGTCGGTCGGTGGCCCTTCTTACACCGGCTAATGAGCACAAAAAGTTCCCGCGGGGCCCCGGGATCGATCCCTAAGACTCCTAGGCTTGATCTAACAGTTAGATACGACCGTTATGAAGTCCGTCACGAGTGACATACTTCGAAATCGACAATCCTAAGGAAGAAACGAGAAAATACGACGAATCGATCGGAAATGAAATCTACGGAGACGAAAACCACACAAGAGGAGAAAATCCACCAAAACATATATTATATTATAATAAATCCAGATACATGAAAAGCAGTCGTTACATCCTCCCCAACTTAAGAAAAATTCCGTCCTCGGAATTTCCAAATACTCACGAGTCCGGAAACAAAAGTGGGAAACGCTCTCGCATCTCATCCTCATTCTCCCAAGTAGACTCTCCAGGTGAACCGTGTCGCCACATCACCCTCACAAGATTTACAATCTTGTTTCGAAGCGATTTCTGACGTCTGTCTAGAATCTGCACTGGATGCTGGTCATACGTCATATCGGGGCGAACGGTAATCTCCGAAAAATCCACAGCATGAGACGGATCGCTAATGTATCGACGAAGCTGCGACACATGGAAAACATTGTGAACTCCTTCCAAAGATGGCGGCAAGGCCAAGCGATAAGCCACCTCGCCAACCCTCTCCAGAACGTCAAACGGTCCAATGTATCGCGGGCTCAACTTTCCACGCTTCCCGAAACGAATCACACCACGATTCGGGGAAATCTTCAAGAACACATGGTCGCCCGGCTGAAATTCCAAAGGACGACGTTTAGCATCCGCCCAATGCTTAAAACGGTCCTGAGCAATTCTCAACCTCTCCCGAATATTCCTGACGATATCCACGGCCTCCACGATCATCTCAGGTCCCAACAACTCCCGATCACCAACGTCATCCCAACTCAATGGCGATCGACATTTCCTCCCATAAAGAGCGGCGAAAGGCGCCATGCCAATACTCGCCTGGAAGCTGTTGTTGTAAGAGAACTCCACCAAATGTAGATGGTCCTCCCACGAACCCTTGAAATCCAACATGCACGCCCTCAGCATGTCTTCCAAAATCTGAATCGTCCTCTTGGACTGGCCATCCGTCTGCGGATGGTACGCCGTGCTGAAACTCAGACGCGTACCCAAGCTCTTCTGCAAACTCTGCCAAAACTGAGATGTGAACCTCGTGTCTCTGTCAGACACGATACTCACGGGGACTCCATGAAGTCGCACAACTTCCTGCATGATTCACGTCACATCACTATCCAAACTAGGAAAAGGAAATAAAAACGGAGAGTAAAAGAACTTTACCTCCATATATCTCCTCGCTAGCGCCTCAGTGGACTGTCCCACTCGGAACGGAATAAAATGCGCAGACTTGGTCAATCGATCTACGATCACCCAAATCGCGTCATTCTGCTTCGGACTCCGAGGTAGTCCAGTCACGAAATCCATAGTGATGTGTTGCCATTTCCACTCCGGAATCGGAAGCGGTTGTAGCAACCCGGCCGTACGCTGATGCTCCGGCTTCACTTGCTGGCATACCAAGCACTTGGCTACACTCCGAGCCACACTCCTCTTCATACCATGCCACCAATAATTCAGACGAAGATCCTGGTACATCTTGGTGCCACCAGGATGCACAGAATACGGCGAACTGTGTGCCTCCACCATCAGCTCCTCTCTGATATCCCCAGCTGGCACACACAACCTGGCTCCGAACCTCAGCGAGCCATCCTCATGAATCAAAAAGTCAGTCCGCAGACCGGCTTCCACCTGCTCCCGAATCTTCACCAGCTTCGGATCCTCGGCCTGGCCAGCCTTAATCCGATCCACGATCGTCGACTGTACCTGCATGTACATCAACGACGAAGCCTCTCCAGGAAGAACAATCTCCACACCAGACTCGCAAAAATCCTGCTGCAATCTCCACTGCGAGGTCAAAATCATCACCGCTGGAAGCCTACTCAAAGCATCCGGAACCACATTCACCTTGCCAGGGTGAAACTGCAAATCAATATCATAATCCGCCATAAGCTCCAACCATCGACGCTGTCGCATGTTGAGCTCCTTCTGAGTGAAAATATACTTCAAGCTTTTGTGATCGGTGAAAATCTTCACTTTCTCACTCAGCAGGAAGTGCCTCCAAATCTTAAGAGCAAACACAACGGCAGCCAACTCCAAATCATGCGTCGGGTAATTCTTCTCATGAACCTTAAGCTGACGAGACGCATACGCCACAACGTGCCCGTGCTGATGCAACACACAACCGAGACCCTTGCCAGAAGCATCGCAAAAGATCTCAAATCCACCGCTGCGATCAGGCACAACAAGAATAGGGGCAGTCGTCAACCTCTCCTTCAGAACACCAAAAGCACCCTCACAATCACCCGACCAAACAAAAGCAACATCCTTCCGCATCAACCTGGTCATCGGCTCAGCAATACGAGAAAAGTCCTTAATGAATCGCCGATAGTAACCAGCAAGTCCAAGAAAACTCCGAATCTCAGACGCTGACGACAGGACAGGCCACTCCCTGATGGCCCGAATCTTCTCGGGATCCACTGAAATACCATCACCAGTCACCACATGCCCGAGAAAAGCAACTCTATCCAGCCAAAACTCGCACTTCGAAAACTTAGCATACAACCGATGCTTCCTCAAAATTTTCAACACCGTCCTTAAGTGCGAGGCATGCTCTTCCTCCGACTTCGAATGGATCAGAATGTCGTCAATAAAGATAACGACAAACTTATCCAAAAAGTCGTAGAAAATCAGGTTCATGAAAACTGCAGGCGCGTTAGTTACGCCAAAAGGCATAACCACGAACTCATAGTGTCCATACTTCGTCCTGAATGCTGTCTTCGGAACATCATCCTTCTTCACCTTCAACTGATGGTAACCACTCCTCAGATCCAATTTTGAAAACACCCTCGAACCTCCAAGCTGATCAAAAATATCATCGATACGAGGCAACGGGTATTTATTCTTAATGGTCACCGCATTCAACTCCCGATAGTCCACGCACATGCGACGCGAACCATCCTTCTTCTTCACCAGCAACACCGGTGCTCCCCACGGAGACACGCTAGGATTAATATAACCCTTCTGCAAAAGCTCATCCAACTGCTTCCGCAACTCTTCCAATTCTGCAGGTGCCATACGATACGGCGCCTTCGAAATCGGCTGCGCACCTGAAACGAGATCGATAGAAAATTCCAAAGCCCGATCAGGCGGCAAACCAGACATCTCCTCGGGGACGACGTCGCCAAAATCACGCACCACAGCTGGCCACTCCAGCTCCATCTGCATAGCCACAGCCTCCACCGGCCTGGCCCGAAATCTGACAGGACCAAGCGAACTGCTACCACGACTGAACTCAAATACTGGATGTCCGGGAATCTCGAACACCACCTTCTTTCTCCGACAGTCGATCGTAGCATAGAAGCTCGCAAGCCAGTCCATCCCAAGAACTGCATCATAGTTGATGATGTCGTGGACAATGAAATCAGCACAAAGCTCACGTCCACAAACCACCAACGGGCAAGAATTGCACCCACGATGCACCGAGACTACACCGTTCCCTGTGATGATATTCCAACTCTTAGGAAGAGAGGACGTCGACAAGGAATGCTTCTCCACGAAGCTCCGGGCCAAAATGCACATCGATGCACCAGAGTCGAAGAGGACTCGTGCAGGGAACATGCAAACCAAAACCACACCTAACAAGCAATTAACAATCAAATCCTAGTCTAGCAAACAATCATGAGCAAGCAACCAATATAATCAAAAATCAAACTAACTAAGGAAGATAAATAGCTAGAATGAGTGTTACCTGCAATAACTTCATCCACGGCCATGCTCTCCTCCTCAGTCATCAGAAAGGCCTGCCCTCTCGGCGGAACAGCCTGCCGAAAGGCCTGTCTCTGTGGAACAAGGGGCGCTCCACGTCCAACGGGCACAGGAGCTCGCTGCTGCAACGGCTGTGCTGCAATAGGAGCCCGCCAAGGCTGCCTCGACTTCAGACACTCCCGGATGGTGTGGGCAGGATCTCCGCAGACAATGCACTGTCCTAGAAACCTCCTACACTGATCCCTGAGGTGTCCAGTCTTGCCACAAAAATGGCAAGTCTTCAGGATAGGCCCTCCTGGCCTCTTGAACTGCACCGGATGATTAGGCTTAAAACCAGGCCTAACCACCGCCATGGCCTGCTCCATAGGCCTCTTCCCAGCTCCGGAAACATGTCCATTCCTCTGATTCAAATTTAACTCTTGCCGCCTCGCAGCAATCAGAACCTTCTGATATGTCTCCAAGTCAGAAGAGGTCACAAAGCTCTGAAGCTCCAAGGCAAGTCCCTGGAGAAATCGCCGAGCTTTCTCATCGGCATCCTACACCATCTTAGGTGCAAACCGACTGAGCCTCGTGAACTCCTGGTGGTACTGATCCACCGACAAGCTCCCCTGCTTCAGATCTATAAAGCGCTGCATAAAACCTGTCACGCCCCGCTTCCCAAAATGAACGGAAGCGAAACGTGACGAGGCCCGCTTAGGCCAGAGCTGAGAAGCTCGGACCCAATAAGCGTCTGTAGAGGTACCATTTTAAAAGATTTTCAGGTCCTTGCATTTTTATAGTTCGAAACAACAAAAGTACAGAAAAGAAATTGCATTCATTAAATTAGAGATATGATATCCAACAAGTACAAAGTCTAAAAAGAAGCCTAAGCGTGGCAACAAACTATCTAAAGAAAACTGAAAGTAGAAACCTCTGAAAGTGGCGACTAAAAGACCTCAAGGTCTGGTCCTCGTCAGGCACGTGCTCTGGGTCGACGTCCTCGGCTCCTCGTACTCCAGTGAGACTGCCTCGTCCACGAACTCTGGCTAAATACCTGACGTACAGCACCCAAGAAAAAGGAACTGTACGTCAGGTAAAGTCTACAAGAAGGGTTAGACTTTACTGCAAGTGCACCGAACTTTAACAACTGTTTACTGGTTGATTAGCATGCTGAGGTTCTTTTACACAACAGTTTACTGGTTGATTAGCATGCTGTGGTTATAACAGAGTAACACGACAGGAAGTAACGCAGCAGGAAAGTAAAACGGGACAAGTAGTAGTCGTAGTGTGTGCTACCAACTACGGGACTAACCTACAGGTGTCAAGACAAGACGTGACGTGACGGAAACAAGGCATGACAAGACAAGTGAGACACGAAAGGGTTCACGCCTTACGGTTCGAGGGGGATCAGACCCTCTTGCCGTGCGCACGCTCAACCCAACCCCAAACCCCAAGACAAGACAAGACATGACACCAGTACAAGGGATCACTCGCTCTAGCTTGGCGAGTGCCCTATTGCCCGCAGGCTGAGAATCCGTACAAGGGATCACTCTCTCTAGCTTGGAGAGTGCCCTATTGCCCTCGGGCTGTGTATCCGTACAAGGGATCACTCTCTCAACTTGGAGAGTGCCCTATTGCCCGCAGGCTGTGAATCAGTACAAGGGATCACTCGGAGAGTGCCCTATTGCCCAGCGGGCTGTGCAAGACGGGACGGGACGTGACAAGACAGGAAGGGTTATTCTAGGGTGTCCACACACACGCACACACATGATAGCCCTACAGCATCAAAAGTTGTTGTTGTCAGGCTCAGACTTCGTCGTCAAGTCTGAGCCGTCAGGAGTCGTCCCGGACGCTATCATTTCACGTCCGGTTCTATACATTCACAGTCTAACAGTTCTAGCAAATTAAGACCAAAACACGGTCAAAACGCAAGTGGGTACACTTGCCTGCGATGGCGAGTGTGTCGTCCTCTCGAATCGTCTCGTCCAAGCGTCGCGTCCGCGGTAGTCCGTCTGAAACAGGTCATGGCGACGATGTCAGGTCGCAATTTCATCAAGTCCTATTAGGGTTCGTGTCTAGGTTATCGGGGCTATCCTATTTGTCAATCATCAAAATTTTGGTGTTTTATCAACCTAAATCGACCACTACCCTATGTGCACGGAAAAATTGTCCGATGGTCGATTTCTACAGTGAGCAGCGTTTTACTGATGCAGAAAATAAATTTAGTTACAGTTGTCCGATTTTAGTTAAGGTTCAATTTGCTACAGTGCGGGTTTCGCTACGAGTTTAGAGGAACCAACCTGGTGTGAGGAACGCGTATTTAATCTGGCATCGGGTCTGGAAACGGTGGCGGTGCTCGTGTCCCTGACTGCGGGTAGCGCAGTGAAGGTCGTCTCGGGATCGCCTCAGGATCGGAACGGCTGCGGGTAGCGCAGCGAATTAATACGATGACGGTCACGATGAAGGGCGTGATTTAGTCTGCGTTAGCAGATTCATATCAAACTAAGAGAATCTTAATAATCATTAGAACTATGTTTATAAGCTGCTGATCACATCTAATAACTTTACCCTTAATAATATATATATATATTTATTTATCACCACAGATTATTAACAATTTGGGTATGCTATTAACCAACCACTGCAATGTTGAACATGATATTTAATGTTACCCATGAGAACCCAGTACGTACCATACACTATTATTAACACCCACCAAAATAAGTACATGATAATATATAAACCTGTGATACGTACCGCTCCTACCTACAACTACTCACCCCTCACGTTGTTCTTGCAGGTGCGGTGACGGTGCTTGGTTGTGGTGGCGGTTTGTGGTGGCATCGCCGGTGGGCTCGGAGGTGACTGAAGTTGCGTGGGCTGTAGGCGAAGTTCCAGCGGCCTCTAGGGTTTGACGGGGAGCCCTAGGCTGTGGGAAAGAGGTGAGAGGAGGGCAGGTCGCCGGGAGCCTTGGTCGGTGGCGGTTGGGGGGCCGCGCGGAGGAGAACGACGGCGATGGGCGCCGCTATCGTCGGCGCTGCTGGCCGTGGGGGCGAGTGCTTGAGGAAGGTGACGGCGACCCGGCGATGGAGATGGCCGCGCGGAGGAGGTCTGAACAGGGGAGAGAGATGAGGGAGGGAGGAAGAGAAAGTCTCGGGGCTATTGTGTTTAGATGTGGCGGCTGAAAAATAAGCAAACCCTAGGTTTAATAAAAGGGCAGGGCGTGCGAAAGTTGAGAGAAAACGTGTGTGAGAGGGCCACGTGTGGGTAGTTTACAGGTTGGGATTTGATATCAAATTCTAAAGGATTTGTTTAGATATGTTTCTCTCCTTTTTTTTTCACCCAACGGAATTAGCTAATAGTTATCTTAGGCTTGGGTTCAATGAAATAACAAATATAAGTTTGTTTTAAAACGTACAGACTTTAAACATTGAAATTTTATATAAATATATTATAATACTTAATAATGTGTTATAGTAGATGGGTCCATAGTGATCCAAAAATTACAAATAAAATACCGGGGTGCTCGCGCCTCCAAGAGGGTTATGAGTACAGGGTTCGATCGCGCGTCCGAACTACAAAGAACAAAAATAAAAATCAGAAACGAAAAGCGCACTTGAAATAACAACATATGCTAAAATACTTACGGTCGGAAGGTGATCGTTACATTCTACCCACCTTAGAAATGATTCCGTCCTCGGAATCACTTACACTAATAATAATAATATCTATATAACCTTATATCCACAACTATCATATCTACTCATAGAGGTCATTAATCCTGTAACTTCAAACAACGTTCCTCAATAATCCATCATAACTCGTCTTGTCATTGGATAATGCCACGACTAATCTCGCATCCTAACACTTAACTATAGGTCCATCACTGCTGTTCAAATCCCCAACCCCAAGTTCTCATAAAAGAATAATAATCATCTTCTCATACCATACCATTCCACTAACATCATCGCTCAATAAAATCTTCAAAATTTTCAATCTCTTTTCAATATTAATCAAACGCTAAAAAAAGATGTTCCAGTCGATCACCATTCCAAGACAAAAACTTTGTCAATCTCATAATACCTTCACAAATCAGCAATCGCTGTGTCCTCGATACATTCTTGTCATATCTCCCCATAAATTTATCCACCAAATAATTTGATCTATCAGAATTACAACTTATCCTACTCATTATAACTAATCCCAACCAAAATTAAGTCCGACTGCATAATCATCCATTTATCTCCACACGTCGTGTTACTCCCAATGTCTTCTCACGTCAACTCAACAATCAAGTCTCGATGCTAATAAAAGCTCTACTCATTCTCATGATCATCCTAACTCCTACCATACTCCGTATCCATCCCTATCTACCATTCGTCTAAGCCTCAAATCTGATAAGTTCTCATCTCCTCGCATATAATTTCATCCGACCAGAATTTCCCATTGAGTCCGCCACACTCCGGTTTTATAAACAAGTCTTTGGACAGTCCATTCTTTTCATCCTAAAGATATTCTAATCCATCATCCTTGTGTTCCCAAAATCAATTAATCATTGCCATAAAATTCATCTCACTCCAAGCCTACCAGCAAACAAAATCCTATAACGATAATAGCTAGGCCCAACTAATATAACAACCATAAACACGAAAACTTTCTTTAAGGGAGAAGAAGAGGAGGGAAAGAGAGACTTAAGGCCAAGGAAATTATATAAAACTTTTGGAAAAACGTGTGGTGTTGCGGTAATGGATGAGGGAGGATAAGTGATTTGTGATCTTGTGAGCTAGTTTCGAAAAACTTTAAAGATTTGGTTGAAAGGAAACAAAAAGTTTTGACACAATCACATGCAGTCAAAGTTAGGCTATTCTATAATCGCGAAAACTACGCCTAAGGAAATTGCCTGCTATGGCCCTATTCATATACGCATGAATACCGTCATTCAGACAATTTCAATCATATCATGGTTAACACTGAGTACACATTCAGGACACAAAAGGCAATCATCGGATCCTAAAGAACACACATTCGTACAGGTCTATGCATTCTACCTATGCTCAAGCACCACGACGACATCACCAACCAAAGGGCCTACTCCTAAACCGAAGACAATGTAAACAACTACAAGGACTAATGTCTACACAACCTAAAGAAAACAGAAGCCAGGAGTGTAACGAAATGAATCGGAAGGAACGAGTTCAAAAAAAAGGCGAGATAAGGAGGTAGTTGGTTGGATGGAACAAAAAAAATAATCTTCAAAATAATTAGATTGATGACGGGAGAATTACGTGTAAAATATGGTATCATATGCTTTCATATATTAAAAAAATGTAGGAGGAAGTGAGCAGATGGTAGAATTTTTAAATTTTTGGAAAAAGTAAGACGAAGGAAGGATGGGTAGGGTGAGAAACGATTGTTTTGCAAATGAAAATAAGTTTACTCAAAGATTTCGAAATGTGGTCACTGATATAATAATAATAATAAAATAATTGGAGTTCTCTCTAGTTTAGAAAATATTTTATATTTTAAAAAAAATATCCACGGTAAGTGATTATAAATAGATCTTGTAGATTAGAAACTATTATATATACATTGGATTATAGAATTGATAACAAGGTCTAAAACTGGAACACGAAAGATGCCGATTTGAAAACAGGTACGAGATAGTAAAATAATTTTACGTCCAGGGAGGTTTCAAGATTAGTGAGAGAATAAAATAAAAAAAAAATTTAACTCAGCCGAAAAACAAGGATTTTGAAATATATAGTATAGAGGTTTTCAAGAAATTAAGCTGAGCGAAGAAACTGAATAAGGAATTTCGAAAATACTTTTAGAGGAGGCAAAATCGGTCAAGGAAGGGATTTGAAGGATCGACGACAATCGTCAGGAAACGATCACGTGAATCGGAAGGCAGGAAAATGATTTCTTAAAGAATAGGTGTAGGATACGAATCGTGAAGGGCTACGATGGAACATTACGGCTGACAACACAAAATTGTAAAGATCAGGGCGATGCTAGAAGACAAGGGTTCTAATCATCGGGTCGTCTAAATATTAGGATAACTCAGCTCAAAGGCTTCCTATGAGCTAGAATATAATCAGGATCTAAAGAGAGGGTTCCTAAGAGAATCGAGGTTACGTTCTGCTGGGCCCGAAGTCGTTGGAGCTGGGAGAGCGACTAACTAAAAGAAGGACTCTGGATATCTAATACGATCGGAGTCAAATGGGGATGCTAAAATAGTCTAGGTCGAGGACGACTAAATCTTAACCGAGGCGTCAGACTATCAAACCTGGGTGTCTATCTAGGTCTTCCTACCATATAAGTCTGGGGAAACCTAATTTAGACTTGTACATGGATATTAAATGAATGCGGTACTCTTATTGTTCCGAACTTTTGCATGACCTGCATGGGCCACCACTAAAACCTGTCACGCCCCGCTTCCCAAAATGAACGGAAGCGAAACGTGACGAGGCCCGCTTAGGCCAGAGCTGAGAAGCTCGGACCCAATAAGCGTCTGTAGAGGTACCATTTTAAAAGATTTTCAGGTCCTTGCATTTTTATAGTTCGAAACAACAAAAGTACAGAAAAGAAATTGCATTCATTAAATTAGAGATATGATATCCAACAAGTACAAAGTCTAAAAAGAAGCCTAAGCGTGGCAACAAACTATCTAAAGAAAACTGAAAGTAGAAACCTCTGAAAGTGGCGACTAAAAGACCTCAAGGTCTGGTCCTCGTCAGGCACGTGCTCTGGGTCGACGTCCTCGGCTCCTCGTACTCCAGTGAGACTGCCTCGTCCACGAACTCTGGCTAAATACCTGACGTACAGCACCCAAGAAAAAGGAACTGTACGTCAGGTAAAGTCTACAAGAAGGGTTAGACTTTACTGCAAGTGCACCGAACTTTAACAACTGTTTACTGGTTGATTAGCATGCTGAGGTTCTTTTACACAACAGTTTACTGGTTGATTAGCATGCTGTGGTTATAACAGAGTAACACGACAGGAAGTAACGCAGCAGGAAAGTAAAACGGGACAAGTAGTAGTCGTAGTGTGTGCTACCAACTACGGGACTAACCTACAGGTGTCAAGACAAGACGTGACGTGACGGAAACAAGGCATGACAAGACAAGTGAGACACGAAAGGGTTCACGCCTTACGGTTCGAGGGGGATCAGACCCTCTTGCCGTGCGCACGCTCAACCCAACCCCAAACCCCAAGACAAGACAAGACATGACACCAGTACAAGGGATCACTCGCTCTAGCTTGGCGAGTGCCCTATTGCCCGCAGGCTGAGAATCCGTACAAGGGATCACTCTCTCTAGCTTGGAGAGTGCCCTATTGCC
Organism: Scilla litardierei; assembly: GCA_030789695.1. NCBI lineage: Eukaryota > Viridiplantae > Streptophyta > Magnoliopsida > Asparagales > Asparagaceae > Scilla > Scilla litardierei. The sequence continues at coordinate 65,852,679 of CM061132.1, forward strand.
CTCGGGCTGTGTATCCGTACAAGGGATCACTCTCTCAACTTGGAGAGTGCCCTATTGCCCGCAGGCTGTGAATCAGTACAAGGGATCACTCGGAGAGTGCCCTATTGCCCAGCGGGCTGTGCAAGACGGGACGGGACGTGACAAGACAGGAAGGGTTATTCTAGGGTGTCCACACACACGCACACACATGATAGCCCTACAGCATCAAAAGTTGTTGTTGTCAGGCTCAGACTTCGTCGTCAAGTCTGAGCCGTCAGGAGTCGTCCCGGACGCTATCATTTCACGTCCGGTTCTATACATTCACAGTCTAACAGTTCTAGCAAATTAAGACCAAAACACGGTCAAAACGCAAGTGGGTACACTTGCCTGCGATGGCGAGTGTGTCGTCCTCTCGAATCGTCTCGTCCAAGCGTCGCGTCCGCGGTAGTCCGTCTGAAACAGGTCATGGCGACGATGTCAGGTCGCAATTTCATCAAGTCCTATTAGGGTTCGTGTCTAGGTTATCGGGGCTATCCTATTTGTCAATCATCAAAATTTTGGTGTTTTATCAACCTAAATCGACCACTACCCTATGTGCACGGAAAAATTGTCCGATGGTCGATTTCTACAGTGAGCAGCGTTTTACTGATGCAGAAAATAAATTTAGTTACAGTTGTCCGATTTTAGTTAAGGTTCAATTTGCTACAGTGCGGGTTTCGCTACGAGTTTAGAGGAACCAACCTGGTGTGAGGAACGCGTATTTAATCTGGCATCGGGTCTGGAAACGGTGGCGGTGCTCGTGTCCCTGACTGCGGGTAGCGCAGTGAAGGTCGTCTCGGGATCGCCTCAGGATCGGAACGGCTGCGGGTAGCGCAGCGAATTAATACGATGACGGTCACGATGAAGGGCGTGATTTAGTCTGCGTTAGCAGATTCATATCAAACTAAGAGAATCTTAATAATCATTAGAACTATGTTTATAAGCTGCTGATCACATCTAATAACTTTACCCTTAATAATATATATATATTTATTTATTTATCACCACAGATTATTAACAATTTGGGTATGCTATTAACCAACCACTGCAATGTTGAACATGATATTTAATGTTACCCATGAGAACCCAGTACGTACCATACACTATTATTAACACCCACCAAAATAAGTACATGATAATATATAAACCTGTGATACGTACCGCTCCTACCTACAACTACTCACCCCTCACGTTGTTCTTGCAGGTGCGGTGACGGTGCTTGGTTGTGGTGGCGGTTTGTGGTGGCATCGCCGGTGGGCTCGGAGGTGACTGAAGTTGCGTGGGCTGTAGGCGAAGTTCCAGCGGCCTCTAGGGTTTGACGGGGAGCCCTAGGCTGTGGGAAAGAGGTGAGAGGAGGGCAGGTCGCCGGGAGCCTTGGTCGGTGGCGGTTGGGGGGCCGCGCGGAGGAGAACGACGGCGATGGGCGCCGCTATCGTCGGCGCTGCTGGCCGTGGGGGCGAGTGCTTGAGGAAGGTGACGGCGACCCGGCGATGGAGATGGCCGCGCGGAGGAGGTCTGAACAGGGGAGAGAGATGAGGGAGGGAGGAAGAGAAAGTCTCGGGGCTATTGTGTTTAGATGTGGCGGCTGAAAAATAAGCAAACCCTAGGTTTAATAAAAGGGCAGGGCGTGCGAAAGTTGAGAGAAAACGTGTGTGAGAGGGCCACGTGTGGGTAGTTTACAGGTTGGGATTTGATATCAAATTCTAAAGGATTTGTTTAGATATGTTTCTCTCCTTTTTTTTTCACCCAACGGAATTAGCTAATAGTTATCTTAGGCTTGGGTTCAATGAAATAACAAATATAAGTTTGTTTTAAAACGTACAGACTTTAAACATTGAAATTTTATATAAATATATTATAATACTTAATAATGTGTTATAGTAGATGGGTCCATAGTGATCCAAAAATTACAAATAAAATACCGGGGTGCTCGCGCCTCCAAGAGGGTTATGAGTACAGGGTTCGATCGCGCGTCCGAACTACAAAGAACAAAAATAAAAATCAGAAACGAAAAGCGCACTTGAAATAACAACATATGCTAAAATACTTACGGTCGGAAGGTGATCGTTACATTGCCGAGCAGCCTTCGGGAAGAACTCTCCATCGAATCTGGACTTGAAGGTAGCCCAAACGATCGGCTCCACCAGCATCTTCTCTTCCGCATCCCACCAATTCCTGGCGTTGTCCTTCAGCTGCCTCTTAGCCAGATCAACCCATCCAGCCGGGTTAATCTTCGCCATTGCCAAGTTATCTTCAATGTTCCTTATCCACTCGTCGGCAGCCAGAGGACCCTCAGAACCATCAAAATATGCGGGACCCAGCTCCCGAAATTGCTTCGCTCCTGGCTCAGAGCGAGGGGCATCCGGAAGAGCTCGGGCAGCTCGAGCAAGTGGATCATTCTGGACTTGCAGAAGCACGCCCTGCTGAACTTGCATCATCTGGAGCATCATCCGCATCATCTCACCGCTGGTGGGTTCCCGCTCAGGCTCCTCATCATGAGGGATCGCGCCACTCCCCCCACCACGGGTGAAACGTCTTCCTGCCATCTAGTGACACAGAAAACGAATCAGATTAGACTCATAGCTTATGACTCGGGCGTCGAACTTAGTTTATTGGACATTCTAATATTATTATCGCTATTCCAAAAATCGCAGTTACAGAAGGGCCTGCATGGGCCACCAACAAAACCTGTCACGACCCGCTTCCCTAAAATGGAGGCGAGACGTGAAAAGGTCCGCACGGGAGAGGAGCTATGAAGCCCCAAACCCGATAAGCGTCAATAATACATAAGCAGGTCCCTGTAACCACAACAGAATAACAATAATAACACAAGGAGAGACTGAAATAAAATCTCACATCTCATACATTGTCCAACAAGAAAATAAGTTCAACATCCAGAAAAGCCACCAGGCTAAAAGAGAAGAGTCTAAAGGCCCAGAACAAGGCCAACAAAAGCAACAACAACAAAGTATAGGTGCTACGCACCGATATCAAAACAACTGTCTAACAAAAGTAAAACACAACGAAGACACTAGGACTGGTCCCCAGTGTCCACGTACTCCCCGTCAAACACAAGCACGGGCTCGGCGTCAGCAAACACCTCGTCCTCAGCAAGTAACTCAGGCTCGGGCTCTAACATGTGTCACCCAAAAGAGTAAAGGGGCACATGTCAGCAAGTCGAAAGACTTGTGCAAGGAAACGGGAATAATGGTAAACTAGCAACCTAGCAATTAAAACATGGTGCATGGCAAGTAAAGTACGGTGGTAACAAGTAAGGTAAAGGAGAGTACAAGTGGCAAGTATCAAGTGGTAGGGGTGACATGTAATGTCAAGTAACAAGTAAAGTACAAGGGATCACTCGACGAGTGCCCTATTGCCCGCAAGCTGTGTCCAAGTATCAAGTACAAGGGGTCACTCAACGAGTGCCCTATTGCTCGCAGGCTGTGATGAGCTCGTCTTCTGGAACACGAGCCAGAAAGTGTATTTGATAAGTATGGCGTAGGGGTGCACCTAGCCGGAACAAGTAGCACTAGTATGTAGCGATGCTACGCAATCACGATGAGTATTCAAGCATGCAATGACATGAGCAGATAATTCGCATACCGTTAATTAAATTAAACGTGACAGGTGAAATGCAATGACATGAACATATTCGCGTACCGTTAATTAAATTAAACATGGCAGTTAAAATGCAATAACAGTTAAGGATGCATGGATGACATGAACAGTTAATACGCGTACCGTTAAGGAAAGTAAACGTGACATACAAGCATGATGAAAGTGACGGACCAAGCTTCGTTGTCAAGCTAGGTCAATGGCGTCTAAACGGCTATCCTTTCACCGTCTAGTCTCTTTTACGCTAAAGCAAGGTAAATGGCCTAAGACATGGCCCAAATCAAGAGATGCAAGTTTCACTTGCCTAGCACCGGGGATGGCGACTACTTCGTCACACGGATGCCAATCTATGGGGAAATCACTGTTATGGGGGAACAACCATCAAACAACATGAAATTTATTAGGGTTTCATAAAAGTACCAATAGACTATGAAAACATAGAGGAATTGATTTCTTACCAAGAGGAGACGGAAGGAACACTCCGGGGAACCCTAGGATCAGATCTGGAAAAGATTGGAGAAGTTTGGGAAAACCAGGGTTTTGGGGGATTTGGGGATTTTGATGGGTTTTGGTGAGATTTTGGGGAAGATGAGAGGTAGGTGGAGTGAATGGATGGGTTGGATGATGGATTTAGGGCTTGGAATGGAGAAATGAAGCTTGGAGGAAGATGGGGGCTCAAGGGGGAAGATTTTAGGGTTTTGGGTCGTGTTGGAGAAGATGAAATCGTTTGGGTTGGGTTTAAATAGGTTGAGCTGGCGGCTGCCCAGAAATTAGGGTTTTAACACTAGTTAGTCGGTCAAAGAGCAACCACTGACCGACTAGTTTGGCAACTAGTCGGTCGGTCGACTAACGCAGACCGACTAAGTGCAAACAGTAACTCCTGAACGAAAATAGGATTTTAGAGTTAGTCGGTCCATGAACAAATACTGACCGACTAGTTTAGCATCGTGTCGGTCGATTAACGTTCTTAGACCGACTAAGAGTAAACAGTAGCTGATACAAAAATAAGATGATGTGTTAGTCGGTTAAAGAAGCATTGCCGACCGACTAGTTTGCAACCTAGTCGGTCAACCATCGTTCTTAGACCGACTAACGATAAACAGTAACTCCTGAGAAATTAAGAAAGCTAACTAGTCGGTCCAAGAAGGATTGCCGACCGACTGGATCGTCATCTAGTCGGTCGGTGGCCCTTCTTACACCGGCTAATGAGCACAAAAAGTTCCGATACGGAGCGCGGGGCCCCGGGATCGATCCCTAAGACTCCTAGGCTTGATCTAACAGTTAGATACGACCGTTATGAAGTCCGTCACGAGTGACATACTTCGAAATCGACAATCCTAAGGAAGAAATGAGAAAATACGACGAATCGATCGGAAATGAAATCTACGGAGACGAAAACCACACAAGAGGAGAAAATCCACCAAAACATATATTATATTATAATAAATCCAGATACATGAAAAGCAGTCGTTACACCTGGCCACTGCCAGGGCTGGCCGGGCCACTGGCCTGGCCTCGGCCAGAGGCCGGCCAGGCCTCTGCCTGGCCCGGCCTAGGCCAGAGGCCCCTGGCCATGGCTTATTGGCCTTGATCGGCCATGGCCCTTTGGCCATGGCCGGTCTCCCCCCTTTCATGGGGTGGCCGCATACCCCCGCCGGAGGGGGTTGTCGTGGTGGTTATTGGCCGTAGCCAACCCCCTCCGCATGGGGGGGTGCATGGCCTTCATAGCCCATTTGGCCATGGTGCACATGCACCAAATTTCATCTTCCCCAATGGAAATAACTACCACCTTCTTCTCCGGTGAAGCACCCGTTCGTCGAGGAAGTAGTTGTCCTCCAATGGCCGTATGCCAAAAAATGACCCTCTTCAAAAATTCGTAAACTACGCGCTCCACATGAAGAGAGCGCCCATTCCCTATGAATGGAGACTCAGCATCCATGAAGAGAGCGAGTTTGACGATATGAACGGTCGGTTCTTCCCGTCACGGAGAGTTCCTGCCATATCCATAATGACAGAAGACCCTAACGTGAAAAGAACAACCGCTGTGTTCTCTCCGTCACGAAGCGTTCCTACCATATCCATAATGGTAGGATACCCATTCGTGAAAAAGACAACGACTCGTTCATAGTTTCGAAGGGGCGACGGTTTGACCGGAGCGAATCCGTATGGCTCTGATACCAATGTTGGATCCTGTCAAAACAGAGTTAGGATCGATAAATAAAGTTGAGACTTACGCTTGCGTATGCGGCACGGTAGTCTCGGAACTTTGCCTTCGGATTCGCCACGACGGATCGAGTCTTCTCACGAACGGAGTAAGGCTACTAAATCCACAATCTAAATCTCTACTTTTAGATTAAGAACTTGGATAGAGGGAGAGGAAGTATTTCGGCAGAGCTTCGCTAGAATGAAAATGCATGCAAGAATGCCATGAAAAAGTGTAAGGAAATGGCTTACCCTTGGGTCTTATTTATAGCCCCCAAGGTAGTTATTTTAGGAGTAATTGTTCCTTAGGAACAATTTAACTAAGGTGTACCATGATACATGGCACATTATAAGCTTAAGTTGTACCATATGCATGGTACAATATAAGCTTAAGATATTACCCCTTTATTAGCCATATGTCGCATGCACTTATGCACATATAATGCGACTTTCCCATCAATCTAGAGATCCTCTCCGCAAGGGAACATATTCCCTTTGCACACGACTTCGTGTACGCGACGTTCTAGGTCCGTATTCCCTCATACATCCCCTACAAGGGTGTACTAACGTCTTCCATATCCAACAGAAACAACATAATAATAATAAAGCAGACATAAAAGAAACATCCACCAACAACATCCAGAAATTATTCCAACATCACAGAAAAGTCACAAAAGTACAAGTCTGAACGAAAGGCATAAAGCATGGCCGAAATGAAAGCAAAGAGAGTCAGGTGCTACACACCGAAACCTAACAGCAACTACTAAAAAGTGACAACAACTAAGAAGACTCCAGGTGAGTCTAAGACTGGTCACCAGTGCCCTCGAACTCGGTCTCTGCAGGTACCTCGAACTCAGCGTCCACGAACTGCTCGTCCTCTGCGGCTAACTCCGACTCACAACCTGACATGTGACACCCAAAGAGAAGAGGGCACATGTCAGCAAAAGTCTCCCAAAAGAAAACAGAGAACTTTTGTGCAAGGATACAAATAATAGAAAGACGACTAGCAGTTCTAATATAATGAAATGACATGACATTTAAAGTATGAAACAATTTAAAATGACATGATGAACAAGCATGCACGTCGTAGCAGAAACTACGAAAAAAATTATTTCACGAATCACGATCATTATCTTTTCACATTGTGCACATGGTTTACTCCTTACAGCTGAAGGAGCGGATCAGGCATCCTTCTACATTGCGTGATAGCTTAACCCTACCCCTCTACGTGTATCGAGATTTGGTTTCCCAACAACAATGCGCTCCCTTCTGGATCACGAGCCAGGAAGTGTTTTCCAATATGGCATAGGGTTGTGCCCGCAAAATCAGGTGCCTAGCCTCAATAGTTACAATTTTTGTAGCGTGTGCTACGCAATCATGATGAAACATTTTGATGCATGACATGACATGGCAATGAGCAATTAAAGTGCGTACCGTTAATTGAAATTAAACGTGACATGGCAGCATGAATGAAAGCATGGTAAAAGTGTCGGATCTAGCTTCGTTGTCAAGCCAAATCTAGTAAGGATGTCTAGGCAACTATCATTTCATCGCCTAGTCTCTTTTACGCTACTACACAAGTTGGCCTAAAACGTGGCATAAACAACTACTGGAAAGTATCACTTGCCTGAACAGTTACGCTGGAGTCACGATCAACCAGAGTCCAATAACTACCTATGTGCTCACAACGCAGTCCAGCCTACAGTCTCAATTATTAATCTTGATTAGTGAGTTACAAAAACAATTAGAAGCTATGATTTTTAGTTTGATTAATAGGCAATGTGGGAGTTCCAACGGAGCGGGACTTACCTCAACACGACGTGAAAGCTACTCTGATGTCGGGTAGCGACGTCAGGGGTTGGATTCCGGTAGCGTGAATGGTACGGAACGACCGGTTCTCTGTTTGATAAAACACGTTTATGAATTAAGTTCGTACGACGGAACTAGATTATACAACAATCCTAAAGACGCCTAATGACCCAGTTTTATTAGATTCTCTATCCTAAGACAGGGTTCAAATCAATATTAATGTTACAAACTTGCTAATTGAGTTAAGTTGCTAGTACGAAAAGTATTCAACGTTACTATCATAGCAACCTAGACTAACATTATCTAGAAGTCGCATACACAAGTTATCAACCCTACGAATTATCATGTTAACATCATTTTATTAAGTCCACTGGCTGATTCAAATATCCATTAGCGGTTCATAACTATTAGTAACCAGATATTAACGTGTTTAATGGAAGTATACTAACCGATGTGAAGATATGTTCTCACACGAAGCTACCGATGGTTGATGCGAGTCGTCTACGGCTAGAGGGTGGTCGTCGCGTGAGGACAGCGGCTAGGGGAATGATGTGTGTCGCTGCGGCCAAGGGAAGTCGCCGCCTTGGTCAGGGGAGACGCTAACGTGGTCGCTACGCGTCGGGGGCTGTTGCTGCTGCTGTCGGTGCCTAGGACAGCTGCAGTCGGTGGTTTCTGATAGGGGTCACCGGAGAGGAGCCGTGACAGGGGGGGTCAGGTCGACGGGGAAGGCCGCTGGGTGACTGTCGTGCGACGAGCGGTGAACTGTGGCTATGACATCGCATGGGCACTGCTGCTCGCTTGGCGGATACACTGGCAAAGCACAGGGCAGTTGCCACCAGGTTTAGGTCGGAGGGAAGGTCGCTGGGAGGGCTAGACGGCGGGGACAGGGTGATCATTGGTGGTCGCGAGGGAAAAGTCGGGGAGATGCAGAAGTTGGCGGTGCTGCAGAGAAGAACGCGATGAAAAGAATTAGCCCTAGGCTGATCGGATATAAATGGGTTGAGAAATGCTATTTGGGGTTGATTTGGGTGCACGTAATGAAGGATCCAGCCAAAACAGAGTTAGGATCGATAAATGAAGTTGAGACTTACGCTTGCGTATGCGGCACGGTAGTCACTGAACTTCGCCTTCGGATTCGCCATGACGGATCGAGTCTTCTCACGAACGGAGTAAGGCTACTAAATCCACAATCTAAATCTCTACTTTTAGATTAAGAACTTGGATAAAGAGAGAGGAAGGATTTCGGCAGAGCTTTGCTAGAATGAAATGCAAGGCAAGAATACCATGCAAAAGTGTAAGGAAATGGCTAACCCTTGGGTCTTATTTATAGCCCCCAAGGTAGTTATTTTAGGAGTAATGGTTCCTTTGGAACAATTTAACTAAGGTGTACCATCATACATGGCACATTATAAGCTTAAGTTGTACCATATGCATGGTACAACATAAGCTTAAGATATTACCCCTTTATTAGCCATATGTCGCATGCACTTATGCACATATAATGCGACTTTCCCATTAATCTAGAGATCCTCTCCGTAAGGGAACAGATTCCCTTTGCGCACGACTTCGTGTACGCGACGTTCGAGGTCCGTATTCCCTCGTACATCCCCCACAAGGGTGTACAAACGTCTTCCATATCCAACATCTTCCACTCACACTTGAGGGGATTGTAAGAGAACGTCTTTCTCTTAGTTCTTTCATCTATCATACCGAGAAATAGACCGTGCGACCGTCATGTGCGTAGAGTCTGTTGTTGTGCACTTGTTAGAGATACACAACGACCTCGAAGGTGCAAAGTTGAGTAGTTCAACGCATGTTTTACCCTAGATTATTTCTTCACATTTATTATACTTTATATTCAACAATTGAATCCCATCTGGATCACAATTGGCTGGCCAGCTTTGAATCATTAAAGTCCAAATGCGAATATGAAATCAATCTTCCTCTTCTTGTGAACCTTCTGATCTTGACTTGATTCGCTTTTCTAACGTGCCCCGCCGAGCCGAATTACCATAGCCCATTAGCAACACGCTAAGATAGCGATCATCTCGTCAAGTCTAAAGGAACCAATTGGAGTCCTTGAGGGTAAGAGTTAAGACCCATATGGCCTTTGAGTCTCACATAATAGCAAACACTATTGCTACTAACTCAGTGGTTGAAATGCATACGTGGTATGAACACGTATTACAACATCACTCCTTTCCCAGGGAGAGTATGTCTTAATGATGTTGTACGGATGAAAGATCAGACACCACAGTGCCTATCTTTTGAGTCCCCTTACTACCCATGAAATATTCCCGGACTCTCATCCTGCATAAGACAGATAGGATTTTAAAAAATCCTATGAGATCTCTTTTAAATATCCTTGTGATACAGATCTCAGATCTTTTGTAAGCATCCATATGATACAGATCTTTCATTCGACTATCTTGTTTAAGTCACGACTCTAAATCATTCGTCTAATGATTTTGACTTTAAACTAGTCTCATCTCTATCTTATCCATCTGATAAGATAAGGCGGTTGCTCATGTAAGAGAGCCAACCTTAATCTGTCCGACATACACACAATAAAATAGCTGAGACTTAAACACAAATGTAAAAAATCATTTGTAAGAAACTTGTATGCAATATATAAAAGAACTTCTTCCTTTTATTAAACTTTGATCTTCTATAGACATGGGAAATATTACATGATACAGCTCAGCACCTACGCATTCCCATAGATGATAAGTGTTTGTAGAACACATCTCTGGGGATCGCCTTAGTAAGGGGATCCGCTATCATCTCATGCGTGGATATGTATCCTATGTCTACTTCCTTCCGTTTGTCATAGTCCTTCGCAAACTTGAATCGAATATCAATGTGTTTGGTCTTACAATGAAATTTAGGATCTTTGACATAGGCAATCGAGGCTTGACTATCACTGTATATAGGAACAGTGCTCGAGTCAGTGGCATTCGTCAGCCTGTCTAAGAATTTCCTAAGCCAAGCAGCTTCTTGGACCGCCATGCTGAATGCTACGAATTCGGCTTCCATGGTTGATAGGGCGATGCAGGTTTGCTTCTTGCTGCTCCAGGATATTGCACCATTCCCGAGCAAGAAAATAAAGCCTGAGGTAGATCTTCGCTCGTCGAGATCACCTGCCCAATCAGCATCGGTATAGCCTTCGAGTCTCAAGGTATTGCCTTGATAGCACAACGCATAGTCTGCAGTCCCTTTGAGGTACCTTAATATCCTCTTCACCGATTTCCAGTGTGCCTGTCCTGGGTTGGATTGGTAACGGCTTACCATACCAACAGCATAGCAAATGTCCGATCTAGTACACATCATGGCGTACATCAGACTCCCGACAGCACTGGAGTATGGAACCTTTTCCATAGCTTTCTTTTCTTTTGGATCTTTGGGACACATCTCCAAACATAGACCCTCGCCTTTGCTTATTGGAGTATCAATTGGCTTGCAGTCCTGCATATTAAACCGTTCTAAAATTTTCTTTATATATGTCTCTTGAGAGAGAGAAAGAAGTTTCTTGGAACGATTCCTTGAGATCTTAACCCCAAGGATATATGCAGCTTCACCCATGTCTTTCATTTCAAAGACGGATGAAAGCCAAGCTTTGATATCCATGATAAGACGCTTATCATTTCCGGCTATAAGTATGTCATCTACATAAAGAGACATAATTACATACTTGTTCTTAATCCTCTTAATGTATACGCAGTTGTCTTCGTCAAGCATGGAGAAACCATACGACAAAACGACTTCTTAAAAGCGCATATACCACTGCCTTGAGGATTGTTTAAGACCATATATGGATTTACGAAGTTTACAAACCTTATGTTTGTTTTCTTCTTGTACGAACCCATTTGGTTGTTCCATGTAGATCTCCTCATCTAGTTCTCCGTTAAGAAAAGCAGTCTTTACATCCATCTGATGTAACTCGAGGTCCAAACAAGCCACCATTGCCAGAATTAAGCGAATGGAGGTAAAACGCACGACAGGAGAGAAAGTCTCTTCGTAGTCTATTCCTTCCTGTTGCGTGAAACCTTTCGCAACAAGGCGAGCTTTATATTTCTCGATGGAGCCATCAGCCTTATGCTTGATTTTGAGAACCCACTTGTTCCCAATGGCTCTACGTCCCTTAGGTAAATCAACTAAGTCCCAGACTTGGTTTGTTTTCATGGATTGAAGTTCTTCTTCCATCGCCGCTATCCATTTATCTTTAGCAGGGCATGTGACGGCCTGTTTGAAATTTGCAGGTTCGTCATCATCTTGTAGTAATGTCATGAATGTTTGAGGAAATTCATCCTCAAATCTCAGAGGTGTTAGCCTCGTTCGATTACTATGTCTTGCTTGAGTTTGATCACTCCCACTTGGAATGACATCACTCCCACTTGGAATAACATCACTCCCACTCGGAATAGGATTGGTATCGTTCGTATCATCCATTGGTGAAGTTTGAAACGTATTTTCTTCTTCACCAAGGATTCTCCCACTCGAACATTCCGATCCTTCTTGATCCCAAGTCTTAAACAAGGATAAGTCTTGACTTATCTCACCATGTCTTGGAAACTCGTTTTCCAAGAAGACAACATTCCTCGATTCGAATTCTATTAGACCCACATTGTCCTCTTGACCGACGAAAACATATCCTTTGGAGTTTTCAGCGTATCGGATGAAGATACACTTCCTCCCACGTGGCCCAAGTTTGCCATATTTGTGAGAGGATAAATGTGCGTAAGAGGCACAACCCCAAGGTTTTAGAATGCTTAAGTCTGGAGTTCTATTGTTCCACAACTCATAAGGAGTAGAACTTACCGACTTCGAGGGTACACGGTTTAAGATGAATCCTGCCGTCAATAATGCATCACCCCAAAAGGTGATGGGCAAATTTGCCTGAGACATCATTGATCGGACCATTTCCATCAATGTCATATTTCTTCTTTCCGCAACACCGTTTTGTTGCGGAGTATAAGGCATAGTTATTTGATGAACTATGCCTTTTTCATCACAGAGTTCCTTAAAACTCGTTGATTGATATTCTCCACCCCGATCGGTTCGCAAGACCTTTATCTTGCGATCTAGTTGATTTTCCACTAAACTCATATAGTTTTTGAAGCAAGATAAAGCTTCATGTTTGTGGGAAATCAAATAAATGTGACCGAAACGGGTGAAGTCATCAATGAAGGTGATGAAATAGTACTTCCCGCGTCTTGTCTTAACATTCATTGGACCGCAAATGTCCGAATGGATAAGCTGTAATGGAACTTCGGCCCTTGTGCCAGTTCCAAACGGCTTGCGACAAGTTTTCCCTACAAGACAATGTTCGCAAGTTGACATTTCAACTTTTGAAACATTAGATAGCAAGCCACTTTTGGCAAGTCTATCCATTCTAGTTGGTCCAATGTGACCAAGTCTTGCATGCCAACAAATGATCTCAGATTCAGAATTAGAAGCATTTGTCAAATGGAAACTTTCATTAATAGAAGAAGAATCATCATACAAAGTGTTCAAAACAATCAATCCATTACAAACATTACCCGACCCAATTAAAGAACTATTACAAACAAGGTCAACCTTTTGTTCATAGAACCTCCATTCATAACCTAAAGACATTAACATGACCACAGATACGATATTCCTTCGAATATCTGGAGCAAAGAGGACGTCGTGCAATAATAGAGTCCGGCCGTTGTCAAGAACTAGCTTGCATGTTCCGACGCCTTTGACTTCAACACGAGTGTTGTTGCCGACGTATATCCACTTTGTTCCTTAAGTTATCCTTCGATACTCTACGAAGAACCTTCTGTCCTTCGCTACGTGGTCCGTGGCCCCTGAATCAATCAACCAAAAATAGTTAGATTCAGCAAGAAACATGGAACTAGAAACACATATGTAACTAGTCCTACAAGTTACCTTATCACTTCCATCCGTACATGTACGGGCGAAGTGACCGTACTTGTTGCACTTAAAGCACTTGATCTTCTTCAAGTTTTTCTTCTTTGAGTGCACATTCTTTTGCCACTTTTTGTTCTTAGTCTTCTTTGAGGTTTCCGGTTCTTGCTTTCGTTCGTTCACAAACCTTAAGCGTTTATCCTTTCGCTTCTTTCCTCCATGAGAGGAACTAACGGCCATGTGCACTTCGGCACTAGGTTTTGCGGCTTGAATCCGCTCTTCCTCGAGTTCGAGGTGTTTGGATACATCGCTTAAAGTTTTAATGCACTCATTATGAGTGAGGTGCATTTTCATGTTATCCCAGCTATCTGGGAGTGAACGAATGACTGCTTGGATCTGCTGTTCATCAGACAGCGTAAGACCCGCATCCTTCAATTCAGCTATGAGATTCGTCATGTGGCGAAGATGCTTTTTCATAGATTGATCTCGTCGCATTTTGTACGAGTCAAATTGAATATTTAAGGAGCGGAGTTTGGTTACCGAAGTTCCACCAAACTTTATTTCTAGCCCAGACCATATGTCTTTGGCTAGGTCGAATTCCCGAAATAGACGCATTATGTCATTGTCCATTGCGGATAGTAACGTAATACGTGCTATTTTGTTCTTTCGAGTCCAAGTCTCATAAGCTTCCCGGTCCCTCTTGTGTTGGGCCGTATTGCCCAACTCAGGTTCTTCCATTATGTTTTGGAGTGTTTCAAGCACATCTTGCTCCTCCAAAACATATTGGATTTTTATTGACCAAAGTTTATTATTGTCGCCGTTGAGCTTCTCACCTTTGTTGAGCTCGGCGACAATGTTCGTAGAAGCGGTAGACATATTCGAATCAAAAAACTGCAAAGAAAATGAAAAACACGATCAAAATTCTATGCATAAAGTTTCGATTCTTAAACACTTGATAAGTTCCTTGGATAAGCTGAAATGTTACTCTAGAATCGAGAAGTTCACTACGTTCCCAACTACCATCTAGAAGTAACTTTCAAAGTATCCCTCTTACTTATCTCATGTAAAAAGAAATCAGAAATGATACCCGTATGGTACCAACAGCGGAAAAATACTTTTGAAAAACATATCTTTCAAAATGGAATAGGTGAGAGTTTGCGCAAAGAATTTTAGCGCAACAATTGCCAAGCCACGAGACCTGTTCTACACACCCATGGGTTAGATAACCATGGCCGGATCGTGGTAGGACTTGGAATTCTAAATTGCACTATCCCGATTAAGGACGGGACATAAACTATTTGTAAACATCTTTTTTCAAAAAAATTGAAATACATTGGCTAATCTCCGTAGAGTAGAGCACAACGTCATAAGTACATTGGCTAATCTTCGTAGAGTAGAGCACAATGACATGGCTAATCTCGCATGAAGTAGAGCACTATGGCTAATCTTCAAGGAGTAGAGCCCAATAAAAAACTTTATTAAAATGTTAGCCCCGTATGGGCTAGTCGGCACATTCGTGTTTGACCAAGGCCTTTTGACACCCCGTATGGGCTAGTCGGCAAGTTCGTGATCGACCAAGACCTTATGCCGGATTGGTCGACCAAAACACCCAAATTGGTCGACCAAAAATTGGTCTCCATCACTCCCGGCATCACTGCCAGGGCCGGCCGGGCCACTGGCCTGGCCTCGGCCAGAGGCCGGCCAGGCCTCTGCCTGGCCTGGCCTAGGCCAGAGGCCCCTGGCCGGGGCCAGGGCCCCTGCCCTGGCCTCGGCCAGGGAGGCCAGGCCCTGGCCTGGCCGCGGCCGCGGCCAGGGCTCTCTGGCCCTGGCCGTGGCCGGCCAGCCATGGCCCGGCCATGGCTTATTGGCCTTGACCGGCCATGGCCGGTCTCCCCCCTTCATGGGGTTGCCGCACACCCCGTCGGAGGGGTGGCCATGGTGGTTATTGGCCGTAGCCAACCCCCTCCGCATGGGGAGGGGGGTGCATGGCCTTCATAGCCCATTTGGCCATGGCGCACATGCACCAAAATTCATCTTCCCCGATGGGAATAACCACCATCTTCTTCTCCGGTGAAGCACCCGTTCGTCGAGGAAGTAGTTATCCTCCAATGGCCGTGTGCCAAAAAATTAACCCACTTCAAAAATTCATAAACTACGCGCTCCACATGAAGAGAGCACACATTCCCTATGAATGGAGACTCAGCATCCATGAAGAGAGCGAGTTTGACGATATGAACGGTCGGTTCTTTCCGTCACGGAGAGTTCCTGCCATATCCGTAATGACAGAAGACCCTAACGTGAAAAGAACAACCGCTGTGTTCTCTCCGTCACGAAGCGTTCCTACCATATCCATAATGGTAGGATACCCATTCGTGAAAAAGACAACGACTCGTTCATAGTTTCGAAGGGGCGACGGTTTGACCGGAGCGAATCCGTATGGCTCTGATACCAATGAAGGATCCAGCCAAAACAGAGTTAGGATCGATAAATGAAGTTGAGACTTACGCTTGCGTATGCGGCACGGTAGTCACTGAACTTCACCTTCGGATTCGCCACGACGGATCGAGTCTTCTCACGAACGGAGTAAGGCTACTAAATCCACAATCTAAATCTCTACTTTTAGATTAAGAACTTGGATAAAGAGAGAGGAAGGATTTCGGCAGAGCTTTGCTAGAATGAAATGCAAGGCAAGAATACCATGCAAAAGTGTAAGGAAATGGCTAACCCTTGGGTCTTATTTATAGCCCCCAAGGTAGTTATTTTAGGAGTAATTGTTCCTTTGGAACAATTTAACTAAGGTGTACCATCATACATGGCACATTATAAGCTTAAGTTGTACCATATGCATGGTACAACATAAGCTTAAGATATTACCCCTTTATTAGCCATATGTCGCATGCACTTATGCACATATAATGCGACTTTCCCATTAATCTAGAGATCCTCTCCGCAAGGGAACAGATTCTCTTTGCGCACGACTTCGTGTACGCGACATTCGAGGTCCGTATTCCCTCGTACATCCCCCACAAGGGTGTACAAACGTCTTCCATATCCAACACTTAAGGGGTTAGAAGAGAGTGGGAAGAAGATATTGGTGGAAATAGTGGTGGTGAATAGCTAAATCTGATTTGGGTTGATACGTATGAGAGATTCTCTGATTAGCTAAATAGCTTGGGATTTTGGGTAGTTTGAGGGCAAGGAAAGAGAGAGTGTGTGTGAGTAGGGTACAGATAAGGGGAAAAGAAGGTGAGCTTAGCTTAGGAAATTAAATCGTATGAAATTTAAGCTTTAATACGGTTTAATGGGGAAATTAGTGTAAAGGCGAGTCAAACGAAGCCCGATAATTATGAGAAAAATACCGGGGTGACCGTGTCGATGAGAGAATCGAAACTAAGAAGATTGGTCACGGGCTAGGGCGACGAAGAACGGAACTAAAAAATTAAAAGGTCTAACGACGAAAGTTAAAACTACGACACCTCTTCAAACAAAGTTAATTTGTGGGAAAACGACCCGTGAAATGACGTTCCAAAATAATTCCACAAATAAGTACTCTTCCAGAGGGTCACAACGACATATCATATCATAGGGTTCGGTTACAAGAAGAGATCCTTATAAATACGTGTACGAACAAAGCACGCGCACGAAAAACGTACGATCGAAAAGCGACCGTGACAATAGGCGTTGGAGGGATCGAAGAAGCTAGGTAAGAACAAAATTGGATCGAAGGGCACGAAAGAATCAAACGCGGAGGGGCAGCATCCTTATATGAGAGGCAATCCTAGAATCAAGACCGTCCAAAGGGGAATGCGTGGCCGCATCAGGAGGCCGACAGTGCTTCGGATTCCGCACCGGGAAAAGTTCAATCGGGCTGGTCATGATGGCCTCCACTTAATGGTCCGGTCTCGACTGACGCGCCTGTCAAAATCCATGAGTCACATCGCCTGAACCGAGCCGGCAGAATCCGAACGGTCCGAGCGATGGGGGCAATTGATACGACCATTTTAGAGAGGCCCAAAAGCAAGCGGCCCGAACCCAAACCAGAGGTGTGAGGCCCACAAATGGGATTCGGCCCATCCGACGAGGCCCACGAAAGGACTTAGAGTCGGACCAGCCACGGCCCGGCGCATGTTCGGTTAGCACACGCTCGCAGGAGACAACCGCTCCCCTAAGAGCGTGGCACCTTAATGACCATTAAGGAGCCCATTAATCAACCCCCACGACGCACGCAGGCGCCAGGGAGGAGGCGGATTACGGGGGCGTGAGTGGGGAGCGATCCGGGGACGTGGATCGTGGGCGATCGTGGGCCAAACCCTATAAAGGGATTACGGAGGCAACCGAGAAGAGGATCGAATCCCCGACATTTACAACGGAGGTATTCTACAACACAACACAGACCTTGCTTTCCCCATTATCTTCCCTCCCATAGCTCGGTCCGAGGATAGGCGTACCGGACTCCTTGCGAGCCGTACCGATTCCGTCGGGTATCATTCAGATCCGTTCTGACTTTGGCATCGGAGGGGACTTGGCCAGAACCAAGATCCGGCCTCCCTGACGAGTTTATTCATCTGTCCAGGAAGAAGAGGTCCCGAGGCGCCGAGGCTACCCCTCAGCGCGGAACTCACCAAAGCAAGGCTCGTACAACGGCGAGTCCATTCGCCGCAGGCAAACATCCCCATCAACTAAGTCCAAGCGACCATCAGGGCGCTGAGGCTTCCCCTCGGCACTCGATCGACCGAGGCCAAACGCTCACCTAGGTGCCAAGGCTAACCCTCCGCACCCCGCTGACCGAGGCCCAACACTCCAGACGAAGAGACCATTCGTCCTCGACCCACCAAGCGAGCCGTTTCCCGCGATGAAGTGGGGCCTCGCCCCGCCCTCGTTGAGAATACGCACGCTCGGTGGGACCAAGGGATTACAACCGATCCCTTGACCACGTTGATCGTCCAACAACCGGTCAACGATCCAGTGGTGAGAAAAACCCGTAAACACTACTGAATGAAAATGTGGTTTCAGTTGTCTCTTTAGCTTATGCTGTCCCTCGGAGAGAGTGCCATTCATTGTGACAACTTTATCAAATTTCCTTATGTTAGTTCCCCCTTTAACCTAAGAAAATGTTGAAGGGTGTTCAAATGTTGCCATATTTTAAATTGCGTGTGATATGCAGGCTCTATCGCCCACTAAGTGGCTTACTTGGTTTCTGGCAAGTCCCTTAGTGGCTTATTTCCCCATTGGGCAATGCATTGAGGTGTAAGGTAATGCTTCACTGTCAATAAACGTTTCTTTGGTTTTTCTCATGGACTGCTCATGGAACACCCTTGACCCTTCTAACATCTAATTTCTGCACTGCATTTTCAAAGTATGGTAATTTGACTGTATCACGGGTGCCTGGAAGGGGTTAAAATGAAGATCAATTTATTAATAATCTAAGTGAGTATAGGTATAGTCCATGAAGCGTAACATTTGAACGTTAAGGTCCGAACTGCATTTTCCTCATGGTCATTTGGCATTTTGCTGATGTGCATCTTCCTCAAATGGTAGATAGGTAAACTGCACTTTATTAGTTAAGAGCATTGGCACTCAGCAGTTCTTCCAAGCTGATGCTTGTTCCAGGACTGCAAAGTAAAGACTCCTGCTCCTGGGGGAACCAAGCCAGTTGTTCATAAACGGAAATCCAGTTCTGGCACAGTTTCAGCATCTGCAGTTGGCAATGATTATAATGTTTCTGAAGGATTTAATTTTCCAAGTGTAAAGCATAAAAAGGAAGATGGCCCAAGAAAAAAAGCATGATCAAGTCATCCCCAGTTAGCAAAAAGTCTAAGAAAAGAAGCTTAAGTGGTATTCTTTCTGTTCCTGTACCGACTTACAAAGAAAATGATGGTGAAACGACTGATGGATCTGATGTTGCAACTTTCAAGAGCAAGGAGGCAACAGGACCCAGAGTTAAAGGTGGGATCGAGTTATGTGAACCTGGCAAGAAATTGAAGGCAGGAAACTTGCTAGAAGAGACTGTGTCGATTAGCAAAAGACAGAAATCACGTGGCAGTAAACAATCTAGTCTTTCTAGTCCAGTGCTAACTTCCCACAATAATGATAATGAAGTTTATGATATCCTTGGTGTTACGAATTTGAAGGATAGAAATGTAAAGGAGCCCAGTTTTCAGGACAAGTCATCTCAGAGTAGAAAGAAGTTGGAGACGGGAAAAACTTTGAAAGAACACTTGCAGTTAGTAAATGGCACACTGATGAACTGTTGCTCTAAAATCCCTGCAATGATTGGAGAAGGTTACCCTGCTGCAATGCCAATGCTAGAGAGGAGTCCAGCTTTGGTTTCGGAGGAACTCCAATCCAGGAGCCCTTCTCATGAGAGTTATGGTCAAAAGAGTAAAGTGGGAACAAACTCACAAACAATTCCTTTATCAATAGAGCTCTGTGATGGGCAAGAGGCATCCAAGGTGACTGGAACAAATGAATCTTTTGGTCTTTTGGGTGAAGGACCGGAACATCAAGCAAAGGAAGCTAATCTTGTCCATTTACCAGTTGGGCATGAGGCTGTTGATATTGTTCCAATTGCTGACTGGATAAATGGCAAAGGCAACTCTAGTCCAAAAAAGACTAGTGCGACGAGAAGAAGGAAGCTGACCATAAGGCACTCAACACGACAAGGAAAGACTCCAGATGTTGATGTAAGTCATTACCCATGCCTAAATATTTATGTTGATGTAATTTCTTTGTTTGAATATATGTTTTCAGTTTTCCTATTTTTCTCAATTTTGAATATAGATACAAACCTCTCTCTTACACTGGATTTTTTGCCATCCAAGGATGTGAAACATCACGCACAGGAGGAACATAGGGGATGCATGACTCCAGAGATGAAGAAGATTACTTTCATGACCAGTAAGTGTTTCTAGTTGCCAATTTAGTTTACAGTTGGGTCTATCTATTCTCATAGATGACATCTGTTTACCAAATTTTAGCAGGTAATGAATCAAAACAGCGGAAAGAAGGAACAGGACAAGTTGTGGGAGGTGAAGGTAGGATAGATTTGGTTAATGTATCCAATCAACTGCCCACCCTTGATGTACCAACCATCATGAGTGTTTACGGGTGTTTTCTCACCACTGACTCGTTGACCGACAACTAGACGGTCAACGTGGTCAAGAGATCGGTTGGGATCCCTTGGTTACGCCGAGCGCACGTGCTCTCGGCGTGGGTAGGCGATGGATCCGCTGCTGAGCAGACGCTTCGGGAGAGCGTCGGTCTTCGGTTGGCGTGGAGACGAGGGGCAGCCTCGGTTCCAGGTTGAGTGCTCGGCCTCGGCTCGACGAGCGTCGAGGGGAAGCCTCGGCGCCTTGAATGTTCCTCGGTCTTGATTGGTGATTGCGCTCGCTAACGGCGAACGGGATCGTTCCTCGCCGAGTCGTAGCCTCGGCGCCTCGGTTCAGCTCCTTCCTGAACAGACGAGTAAATTCGTCAGGGGGGCCGGGCCTTGGTTCCGGCCAAGTCCCCTCCGATGCTTAAGTCGGAACGGATCTGTGTAATGCTCGACAGGATCGGTACGGCTCAAGAGGAGGCCAGCACCCGTATCCTCGGACCGAGCTATGGCGGGGGAGATAATGGGGAAAAGCAAGGTCTAGTTAATGGAATACCTCTGTTGTAGGTGCCAAGGATTCGATCCTCTTCCCGGTTGTCCATGTCATCCTTTTATAGGGTTTGGCCTACGATTTCCCCCAATCCACGTCCTCTGACCGCCCTCATTCATGTCCCTGTGATCCGCCTCTATCCAGGCGCCTGCGTGCGTCGTGGGGGAGTCAATTAATGGGCTCCTAATGGTCATTAAGGCGACGCGCTTTCAGGGGGATGGTTATCTTCCGGAGAGCGCGACCTAATCGTGCGTCTTCTGGGCCGGGGCCGGCCCGACTTCGAGCCCTTCTGTGGGCCTCGTCAGGGGTGCCTCCCGAAGTGTTGGGTCAGCCATCATCTGTCTGCGCTACCTCGATTGGGAATCTGCGCTCCAGCTATCTTCTTCCCACATGTTCCGCCTGGGCCCCTGAGATGGATGAGCGGATCTGCTTCCCTGGTCCCCTGGAAGTCTGGGTGTACGAGCAGAGTTTTCACTTTGGGCTTCGGTTCCCTCTCCACCCCTTTATCGCCGAGTTTCTGCAAGCTCACCAGGTGGCCCTGTGCCAATTCTGCCCTAACGCTATTGGATGTATTGTTGGGTTTGTTGTTCTCTGTGCGCTAAAGGAGATCGAGCCGTCTCTCCGACTATTCGACCAATTCTATCGCCTGAGTCACCACCAGTCGGGGGCCTGGCTCTACATCAGCGCTCGACCAAAGAAGAGCCTGGTGCTGGGGCTGCCGAGCTCCCAGAAACGCTGGAAGGGGGAATACGTCTTCGTCGGCCTCCCTTCGAAGGTGGATTTCCCGACCCGCTGGGAGGTCGCAAGCACGCATGTGCTCGAGATAGGGAATCCGACTGGCGCCGAGCTCGAGGCGGTCAACACACTGCTGGTGGTCCCTGCCAGGGATAGGGGATCGACGTCCTCTTCTCCGACCTCAAGCTGCGAAAGACCGTGTGGCCCGTCGGTGAGTTTTGCTGAAGCCCGAAACTCGGGTGCTGTTGTCCAAGGCCCATCCGGCCGGCTCTGATCTCTTCTTCTGCTTTCTTGTGCAGGTGGGTTCGTACATGGCTCTTCTCCGGCCTCTCCCCCGGCCACGGTCCCGGAGCCCAACCCGCGACGAAGGGATATGTGTTGGAGGTTCGGAAGAAACAACGGGTCGTGCCCGCCGGTGTTGGTTCCAAGAGAGCGAGGGGGCAAGCTCCGCCCCCTCCCTTGGTGGATACCCTAAAAAAGGCTCATATCCAACCGACGGAGGTCAGTATCCCATCGGCCGAAGGTCGGGCCCAGCCCTCCTCAGCGGAGGTCTCTTGGCCCTGGTCCGGGCCCTTGCTTCCGCCGCCGGGGCCACTCCCTGAGTTTTACGAGTGGGCCCTGGGCACGTTCCGCTCAGTTCCAACCGATCTACCTTAGTCAGGCGAGGGCCTACTCCGTCCTCGCTTCCCCGTGGGGCTGAAGGAGTCGGTTTTTTCTGATTGTGAAGTGGCTGCACGGCTGGCTGAGAACTGCTGCTTCCCTTTGGACCAATCTGTATTGGACGGGGTGCGGGGTGATCGCCTGGCTGCCTTCGTGGTCCAGGCTGGTCAGCAGGCGAGGATCTTCGCTCCCCTTGCTCCTAGTAGTTGTCCTCTTCTAATTCCCGTCTCTTGGTGTAGTTATCATCAGTCGGGCTTTCGATGAGGCGTCAATTCGTAGCTCTCTCGCAGGCCAGGGCTGACTCGGCACGGAAACCCGAGGCCGAGGGGGGTGAAGGAGAGGCGAGCCAACTAGCCAAGGCGCGCATTAGATCCTTAGAGAATCAGGTGGCCGAGCTCTCTACCGCTTTGGAGAAGTCAGAGCTGGAAAAGGCGTTGGCCTTAGTCGAGAAAGCAAAGGCCGGAGATCGGATCGCCGAGCTCATGGAGGCCGCCGAAGAAACTGCCGAAGCTGGCGTGGATACCGATCCGGTAGTTACGGCCGATGCCACGGAGCTCACTGGCCTCCTGGAAGCGGTAGAGGAGAGAGAGTGGGCTCTACTGGCCAAGCTCAATACTAGCTCTAGAGATGCCGAGAAGGAGCAGGCAAAGCATCAACGCTAGGTCACCATCCTCGAGGGTCAGATCCGAGAGTTGGGAGCGGTGGATCCCGATCGGATTGCTCAGGATGCCATGGATGACTATAACACGTCTTTTATGGCCAAGGCTATGTTTGAAGCATTCGAAAGGGGGTTCACCCGCTGCCAGTCCGAGATCCAGAAGAGATTTCCGCTCTCGGGGATCAATTTTGAGGAGCTCCGGCTGGATTTCGAGGAAGAGGAGGTGGTGCAGGATGGACCTCCTGAGCAGCCAGCCGTCGGTCCCGATAGGGCTCTGGGCACAGATGAGCGAGCGAGGATTTAATCCTTTAGCCTTGTCGTTTTTTGCTAAACCCGCGCTCAGCTCTTTGTGTAACGCATCCCCTCCCTTTTTTGTTTAGAAATGAAGTTCCATCTTCTGCTTGTGACTCCTCATCCTCCTTCTCGGGGAGTGTCCCGTTTTGGGTCTTATTGGCGATTGGTTGGCCAACCTGCTGGGGGAGTTGCCCCCAGCCTTTCGGTGGGTAGGGTCGGTCGGCCAGCTGGGGGAAGCTATCCCTCAGGCTCACGGTCCGATCGACACGCCGACACGTTGGGGGAGTTTCCCCCAGCCTTACAGTCGGTTCGGTCGGTCGGTCTGCTAGGGGTGCGACCCCAAGTCTTACAACTAATCGTTGGGGTCACCTGTTGGGGGAGTTGCCCCCAGTCTCACAGTCGGCCCCATGACCGACCTGCTGGGGGAGTTGCCCCCAGCCTTACGGCCGGCCCTCTGATCGACCAGCTGGGGGGATTGGCCCCAGCCTTACGGTCGGCCAGTTAACCGATCTGCTGGGGGTGTTTCCCCAGACTTATGGTCGGTCAGTGTCATTCAGCCTGCTGGGAGAGCTACTCCTAGTCTGACAATTGGACGACGGACCGACCCACTGGGGAAGTTGCCCCCAGCCTTACGATCGATCCTCCTAACTAGCTGGCCAGGAGGGGTTACCCCCAACCTGTCAGCCGGTTGTGTGGACAACCCGATAGGGGGTTTGTTCCCTAGTCTTGTGGTTTACCGTCGAGACGTTCATCCAGTGAGGTTTCCCTCATCCCGAGTGAGCCTCTCAAGGGAATAAAGATGAAGACGAGTGGTTTTCAACGCATTTATTCGGATAGATGGAAGGAGGAGATACAGTTGCGGATGATCTCACTGATAGTACTTGCGCAGGTGCTCGGCATTCCAGGCGTGGGTAAGGACCTTCCCTTCTGAGTTAGCTAGCCGGTAGGTTGCGGGCCCTAAGACTTCAGTGACCTTGTAGGGGCCTTCCCACTTAGCCGCTAGCTTTCTTTTGCGGGTGATTTCTGAGCTGAAGGCCACCTTTCGAAGGACCAGATCTCCCTAGTGGAAGCTCCTCCCCCTAACCCGGGAGTTGTAGTAGCGGGCGACCTTCTGCTTGCCGGATGATAGTGGCCAAGGCCTGCTCCCGTCGCTTGCCCAGGAGCTCTAGGCCGAGCTCCAAGCCTTCCGTGTTCTTCTCCTCATCGAAGTGCTTTATGCGGAGGGATTCCTCGCCTACCTCGACTGTCACCACCGCTTCGGCGCCATACGCGAGCATGAAAGGGGTTTCGCCTGTGGCTTGTTTGTGAATCGTCCTGTACGACCAGAGTATCCCCGGGAGTTCCTCCGGCCAGCTCCCTTCAGCATCTTCCACTTTCTTGTGGAGGGGCTCAATGATGCACTTATTGGCGGCCTCCGCCATCCCATTAGTCTGGGGGTGTGCCACCGAGGCGAAAAGGAATTTGATCTTCCACTCTGTGCAGAAGTCTTTAAACCCAGCAGAGTCGAATTGCTTCCCATTGTCCATGACGATGGCTTGGGGAATTCCAAACCTGGAGATGATGAAGTTCTACATGAAGCTCTTCGTCTTCTTCCAGTTGATGAAAGCAAGGGGTTCTGCTTCAATCCACTTGGTGAAGTAGTCCACCACCACGATCAAGTATTTCCTCTGCCCCGGCCGGAAGTGAAAGGCCCGAGGATGTCGAGTCCCCATTTCGTGAAAGGTACGGGGCTGACTATCAGAACGAGCTCCGACGGGGGAGATGAGCCGAGTTTGGTGAACCTCTGGCACTCCTGGCACCTTTGGATGTATCCAGTTGCGTCGTTGACCAAGGTTGGCCAGTAATACCCTTGTCTCAAGATTTTCTGGGCGATCATCTTACCCCCGTGGTGATTCTCGCAGACCCCCTCGTGCACCTCCCGAAGGACGTAGTCGGCCTCCCGAGGTCCGAGGCACTTGAGGTAGGGAAGGATGTCTGTCTTCGTCCAGCGTCTTTTATACAGTGCCCCTTCATGGATCACGTACCAGAGTGCCTTTCGCTCCAGGGACCGGTGCTCGTCCAGGTTCGTCGGTACTTCCCCACTGGAGAGGTATCGAATGATCGGATCCATCCAAGTGGGATCCTCATCAATGACCATTACTTCCTTCTCCCCCGTACTGGAGAACTGGAGATTCTCCACGTAGATGGCACAACCTAGCTCCTCAGACGAGGAGGAGGCCAGCTTGGATAGAGCGTCCACGCAGGCGTTCTCTGACCGTGGGAGGTGGAGGGTCTCCGCTTGCCTGAATTTGGATAGCTCAGCTTTGGCCGAAGCAAGTTAGTTCTGCATCGCCACTACGCGCGCCTCGTAATCCCCCTGCTACTGGTTGATGACGAGCTTCGAATCGCAGAGGAGGCATACGGATTCGGCTCCGAGTTCTCTGGCTAGCCTCAAGCCATTTATTGCGGCTTCGTACTCGGCCACGTTATTGGTGGCCAGAAACTCGAACTGAAGCGCGTATTCGACGACGCTTCCTTCAGGATATCGGATTACGATACCGGCCCCACTCCCAGCCCGGGTCGCTGATCCGTCTACATGGACTACCCATGTATCTTGGTCCCCTGGGTGGTTGGTAAGAATGATGTCAGTCGAAAGAAAAGACCAGTGTTGGAGGGTTACCGCAGCCGAGCCTTCTTCCTCAGAAGGGTATCCTCCTTCTATAGTGCACTCGGCGATGAAGTCTACCAGGGCCTGCCCTTTTATGGCCGTGTGCGGCTTAAATCGAAGGTCGAACTCACTCAGCTCCACTCCCCAATTCAACATCCTCTCCATAGTCCATCCGGTCGAACCTCTTGAGGTTCTGTTCGAGTTGGGAATCAGTAAGGACTTGTGTCGTGTGGGCTTGGAAGTAGGGTCGGAGTCTTCAGGCCGAGAGAACGAGGGCGTACACGAGCTTCTCCATGGGCGTGTACCGTCCCTCTGCGTCCTTCGAGACTCGGCTGGTATAATACACTGGCCTTTGCACTCCATTGTCATCCCTGATCAGTACCGAGCTCACCGCCTCACTCGTACAGGCCAGGTAGAGGCTCAGCGATTCTCCTTCTCGCGGCTTGGAGAGGAGCGACGGACAGCGAAGGTATTTCTTGAGTTCAGCGAACCCTCGGGCGCAGTCCTCATCCCATGGTACCGTCTTCCTCTTGTCGATGGGCTCAGCGATTGCTTTCCTCAGGGTCTTGAAGAAGGGAAGGGACCTCTCCGCCGACTTGGATAAAAACTCCCCAGAGCGGTGATGTGTCCATTCAGCCTCTGTAGCTCTTTGATTGTCGTTGGTTCCCGCATGGTGATCAATGCTTCGATCTTGTCAGGGTTAGCCTCAATGCCGCGATTAGTGATCATGAACCCCAAGAACTTGCCGGATCTTGCCCCGAAAGTGCATTTAGTGGGATTGAGCCGGATGTTGTGCCTTCGTAGCCGTTCGAAGGTTTCTCTGAGGTCGACGATGTGATCTTTTGGCCCTCTCGATTTGACCAACATGTCGTCCACGTAGACCTCTAGGTTCCTCCCCATCTGGGAGTCGAACACCTTGTTGACCATTCTCTGGTAGGTTGCTCCCACGTTCTTCAAGCCGAAGGGCATCTTCTTGTAGCAGAATGTCCCACGGTCCGTCGTGAAGGACGTCTTCTCTTCATCCCGAGGGTCCATCTGGACTTGATTGTACCTGGAGTAGGCTTCCATGAAGCTGAGCATCTCGTACCCAGAGGCATTGTCCACGAGGTGATCGATGCAGGGTAGTAGGTAGCTGTCCTTGGGGCAAGCCTTGTTGAGGTCGCTGAAATCCACACACATTCGCTATTTCCCGCTGGACTTTTTGACCATCACGACGTTGGACAGCCACTTCGGGTACCAGACTTCCCGAATGAAGCCGGCGTCCAGAAGGCGTTCCACTTCCTCGGAGGTTGCCCTTCTCTTCTCGCCACCCAGGTTCCGCTTCTTCTGCCTGACCAGTTTGAAGTTGGGTCGGCGTTCAACTGGTGCATGATCACCTGAGGATCTACGCCGGGCATGTCGTCAGGCGACCATGCGAAGACGTCAAGATTGGCCTCCAAGCACTCGATCAGCTCGCCTCTCAAGCCAAGGGTCAGTCTGGACCCGATGGAGACGAATCTCCCTTCGACATTCATGACAGGGATTAGCTCTGGCTCCTCCCCCGGAGTGGGCCTCGGTCCGTACCGCAAGTCAAGCGAGGCCATCGGATCATCATGCTGCTCGGAGGGTTCCCTGCAGGCCAGCTGGTAGCAGATCTTCGGCTTCCCTGTGTCGCCCTCGACCTGTCCAATCTCCCTCGGGGTCTGGAACCTGATCGTCCGATGGAGAGTCGAGACCACCGCACCGACAGCGTTGAGGAGCGGGCGGCCGATGATCCCATTGTACGCTGATCCGATCCTCAGCGCTACGAATTCCATCGTCAGGGTCACTGAGTCGGGCGGCTTCCCGAGCGTGACAGGGAGGCAGATCGCCCTGACAATGGGCGCGGAGTGACCCGTGAAGCCTATCACGGGCCCCGAACTCGGCTCCATGTCTTCGTCACACAGCCCCATCCTCTCCAGAGTCGACATGAAAAGGATGTCACATGAGCTGCCAGTATCAACGAGCAGTCACCTCACCATGGATGTGTCGATGACAGCGGAAACCACGAGTGCTTCGTCTGACCGCGGTTTCTCCCTCGTTGTTCCCCCGCCGCCGGCTGGGAGGGGGGAGGAAGTGTTTCCGGCCTCCACATCGTAGTCCCCCACGCGACCGGGCCGGGGTCTGTCCGGACCCCGGGTCCGAGACACGTGCCGAGTGGTCATGGTTCCTCCACGCTGACCGCGATACGGCCCAGGTGCCGATATCGGGGCCGCGGCCTTCTTTCGCTGCGGAGGGCGAGGCCGCGTCATTGCTGGTGTGGTTGATTTACGTGGGTGATAGCTCGTTCCCACAGACGGCGCCAGATGTTTACGGGTGTTTTCTCACCACTGACTCGTTGACCGACAACTAGACGGTGAACGTGGTCAAGGGATCGGTTGAATCCCTTGGTTATGCCGAGCGCACGTGCTCTTGGCGTGGGTAGGCGATGGATCCGCTGCTGAGCAGACGCTTCGGGAGAGCATCAGTCTTCTGTTGGCGTGGAGACGAGGGGAAGCCTCGGTTCAAGGTTGAGTGCTCGGCCTCGGCTGGACGAGCGTCGAGGGGAAGCATCGGCGCCTTGAATGTTCCTCGGTCTTGATTGGTGACGGCGCTCGCTAACGGCGAACGGGATCGTTCCTCGCCGAGTCGTAGCCTCGGTGCCTCGGTTCCCCTCCGATGCCTAAGTCAGAATGGATCTGTGTAATGCTCGGCGGGATCGGTACAGCTCAAGAGGAGGCCAGCACCCGTATCCTCGGACCGAGCTATGGCAGGGGAGATAATGGGGAAAAGCAAGGTCTAGTTAATGGAATACCTCTATTGTAGGTGCCAAGGATTCGATTCTCTTTCTGGTTGTCCATGTCATCCTTTTATAGGGTTTGGCCTACGATTGCCCCCAATCCACGTCCTCTGACCGCCCCTATTCATGTCCCTGCGATCCGCCTCTATCCAGGAGCCTGCGTGCGTCGTGAGGGAGTCAATTAATGGGCTCCTTAATGGTCATTAAGGCGACGCGCTTTCAGGGGGATGGTTATCTTCCGGAGAGCGCGACCTAATCGTGCGTCTTCTGGGCCGGGTCCGGTCCGACTTCGAGCCCTTCCGTGGGCCTCGTCAGACGGGCCTAATCTCATTCGTGGGCTTCCCGTTCTAGGCCTGGGGTGGGTCTCTTGTTCTTGTGCTTCTCCAAAATAGTCGTATCAATGACAAAGCATTGGAGAGCCAAAATTCTCTTCCTCCTGTTACCACTACAGATAATGAGAATTATCTAACTAATTAATAATTCAACTTGGTAGATGCTTGTGTAACACTAATAGATGGTTGTGAAACAATAATTAACACTATAGATAATGAGAATTACCACTACAGCAATCACACATCATGGTAGATGCTTGTGTAACACTAATAGAATCATCAATTCTAAATGCTGAATCAGTCAAGCACTCGGTGGTCCAACAATCATCAACAATGAAATCGTTGCCCACTAGAGATGAAGACATCTGGAGTTGTGCCAGTAGGGTGGCGGCGAATGAAGCTGAAGTACATCTCGAGGTCTTACTTTTAACGGACGATGAGCTCATCCTAAGCGGTTCAAACTCACATAAGGTGGCTGAGATGGAGTATGCCTTAAAGTGCTCCCATGCCTAGTGCTCTCATCCTCTGTTTCGTATTTTTTATTTAATTATTTTGTATTATGTTGTGTTTGTGTCTGTGTTTGTGAGTCAGCTGTGCTAAAAGCTTTTATGATTACTTACTGTTTTGGAAACTTGTAAATAAATGATGGGTGTGAAGTGAAAATCGGTGTGTATATAAATTTCAGTTCTACACAAACCCCTTGCAACATGAAAAATCTGCTCTTTACACGTGCTCCATGCTCCATTTTTTATCACATACATGATACAAGTTTTGCGTCCTCATAAACTGATCTCCGCTGGAGTCAACTTCATCGCTGCATCAGAATTATGTTGTGATGTCTGAGTACTTCGCCCATTGTAACATATTAAACATTGAAATCAACACCGTCGTTCTAAATAGATTGACAGGTCAATTCCCATTTTTCTTTCCCAAGATTTTTTTCTTCAAACAATATTGCCAATAATACACATTGCGTAAAGGTAAAGTTATTGGGCATGGCATCCACCAATTCAAATTTAATTTCATCCATCAATCAGCCTTCACGACATATGATTTGCAAGTCTTTAATAATAGACCGAAAAACCGCTTAGTAGCCAACAAGCAATTCTCTCTTCGCCCTCCCTCTGGGAGGCGCGGGATCAACACCCGGCCGACACGCGACCCGGCCGACAAACACTTTGCTGCTTTCCGACGTATCTAAAAAAAAGATACCGCCAAGAAAACCAGAAACTTTGTACCAAAGGCCATGAATCAAAGCACTACTGGCGGTAACCAAAGGATAATGAGCATATTTTCTACCAGATCAAATGCACAGTTCAGATATGCAGGATCATGCCCGATGTCTTTCTCAGAAAGTAAACAGAAACCAAGAAACACAAAACCTGATGCTTCCCCAAAAACACAGCTACTACTTGAGCAGCGTTTCAAAGCCTAAATTAAAATAGCCTAGATCTTGTTGAAGGCCACAATGTCACAACTTTGGATGTACTCATTAGCCGGCTCCACGGTAAGCTGCTCCTCAATAAGGCTGTCAACAGAAACAAGGTCGTCCACAATGGTCATCATAATCTGCAACTTCTTGATGCCATACCCAACTGCCACAAGCTTAGCTGCATCAAAGAACAAAGACAGTAAAGATCACTTGATAGTTGATAGGCAAATGGCATTGCAATAAGACGAGCGATTTTTATCATGGGCAAATACAACAAGTTAAGCATCATACATGCTCCCCACAAGAGGCCTGGCATTTCAATACTGCGAACAGTCTCCTCCAGCTTCTTCATGTCAGTTTCATCATCCCAAGGCTTGACATCCAAAAGAACAGATGACTTCCCACCTACAAATCCGAATAAGTAAATGCAAATATTTAATTTGTGATATATCACAATGCAATGCAAATAGGTAGATGATGTTGACAGTGATTATAAAAAGTGTACTTTCTTTCTTCTTGGAAGATGCCTTCACAGCAGCCTCACGCTCTGCCGCCGCCTTCTTGTCCTCCTCTGTCTCATCACCAAACAGATCCAAATCATCATCATCATCTCCAGCCTTCTCCTGGGAAACCACAAGCTTTTATTCAGTAAAGTTAATCAACAGGTGTGAAGAACATTTTAGATCGACTTGCAAGCTTAAACATCATACAACACAAGTTTGACCAACATTCGACACAAAGCACCACTATCAATCATCTAGCAACTGCCAGATAGATACATGCATGGTTTAACATGATTCAGTTTATTGAGTCTCTCTTTGTAAGGACAGTAAACACAAAATGGTCCCTCACTCCCATAAGCTAGAGATGCATTCTGCAGGACCACTTATTCCATTAGCGAGATTACTGACCAAATAGATCAAGATTGGAGAATGGCTACAGTACATCCCAGAAGAAGCACTCCACAAATATTAAAGGCTATAAACTGACACGAAGCAACAAAAGCTGTATTAATTCAAGGGAAAATGGCACTCAGATCCATAATTGGTATGCGACTTATAACCTCAAAATATGAAACAAGTGCGGAGACTCCCTGAATTGATTGACTAATCTATGATAAATTTTACTTAGAAGACCTAAAACTAGTTTTGGATGTTAACTTGGGGGTCGTCATTATTAGTTTGATACATTGGGGGTTATTGGAAGTTATTAGTCACCCAAACCAAATAGATCAAAAGGTCTAAATGCAATTTTCCCATAATTCATTTGGATTTTTCTTTCCAGACAAAAAGATAATTTCAACGTACAAACCCTTTTTACAACTCCAACATTTTTTCCCACCAAGAGACATGAATTGGTATGTCGAAAGGCCTTAGGAGTTGTCTTTCACAATAACCCATTCTCGAAAGTAAATATATAAATATGGATTTCCAAATGCAATGAATTATAAAAAGGAAATATATAAGCAGATGAACTAGCCTGTGTTGTCTGGGTAGGGGTAGGAGCCGAGGATGCAGTTAGCATTCTAAAGCTCACTCCAACAGCCTGACCAGGAAATCTGGAAATGTTAACACCATAGGATCAGAAATGGAGCGCTGAAAGCAAAAAGGATTACAAAAATAACTAATGTTCTGGTTGCAAAATGTATATTTGGTTATTAGCAATTAAGATGCTAGATTTCATTTGACCCCAAAATATTCTCTATTAGTCGGATGCATTTGGGACCTCTTGCTACTTGAATCATGCAACAACCTTGAGAAAAATCCTGAAATCGGAAATCACATTTCGGCATGTGAATTCCAATTCAATCGAAAATCTTCCAATTAACAAAAAAGTAAATGGCAAAATACAGGTACCCTTGAAATTCTAGAGGATAAAAGACCTCATTATGTGCATCCATCAATTGTGTTCTTGGAAAAATGTAACAACCCTCGTAATTAATAATTTTGTATATGTTGATTATTAATTAAACTTTGCAGTATTATACACAAGTCAGCAGTAGATTACTACATTATTTATTCAATTATTATTACTCCGAAGGCACATGCAAGGCCTACAGCACCATAACAGAAAGTTAATATGTAAAACATTCACAAATAATACATTGAAGATTATTAGTTTCATTGTTACTCCTGATGACCCAATTTATCATTTTGTTTAAGTTCAGAAAATAACAAGTGTATTAAACTAACTTACCAAGTTTATTTTTTCAAACGGGCATTATTATGCTACTTTTTATTTATATCTTATTGAACATAGAATTGATTTCACAGATACAATGTCTTCTTAAAGTATGTGTATTGATTTCATACTATACTAATCACGACTGTATGTGTATTCTTGAGGGCAAAATATGGGTATTGATTTCATACTATACTAATCACGACTGTATGTGTATTCTTGAGGGCAAAAGCATTAGATACTTGTAAATAATTTATATTAAAACGCAATTAGGTTATTTTTCCTGTATTATATAAATTCCTTTTCTACAAAACCCATAATAAAAATCAAAAGTATCATTAATAATTGATGAATACATTACAAAAGCCTTGAATATTGTAATTCCTAAACGTGAATCAAGTTGCAGCAGGAGTTAGGTTGCTCTATGAAGGAATTAAAATGAGATACCAATAAATAAAGGTGACACTCTCTAGAGAAAGTTCTGAAAAATGTTCAATATGACACTCTGAATTTGGACCATGAAACTTTCACAGAAGATCTAAAATAGGCTGTCATTGCACTTCCCCTACTAACCTAATTTCTACTTATATAATGTCTCGAGGAAACAGTATTACGATTTAACTTCCCAACTTGATACCCTTCTTTGACTGGACCCCAAGACTTGTGATAACTTAGAAAACATTGAATTCTTTCATTCTCTTGAAGTATCTTGTTCCATGTAACAAAGAAATATTGTCAAGCTCATGGGTAAAAACCGAATCAACCTTGAGCAGACGGTTCATATTCCAAAAACAAGAACAAGTATTTGCAGTTCCAATGAATACAAGTTTTCAAGTACTTCCCGACTATTACGAATCATTATGGTTCATGTAAAGACTGTATATATTGAAGTTTGGAAGACGGTGGCAAAAGTGATTGCTCAACAGGAAATGCAGGAAATGCATTGAGTTTATTATACCAAAAAGATGAATGATCGCCTTTCATTCATTATTGTATGTATGCAACCGAGAAAATTCCAACTGGACAATTAATCTTCTTTAAAAGTTTATCGTTTAAGCAAATATTCATATATTAGCGACAACCTCAAATTCCTCCATGAAGTGACCCAAACCATATCACTATTTGATTCACATTTGGAAAGTCAAACTTTCAGAGTTTTTGTGATGTAAGCTATTCTATATATTACCAATGATAGCGGATACGACTATTTTGACCGGGCCCTGAGGAGCCAAGTCAACTACGACCAGTCAACCGACCTACTACGGCCTTGGGCTCCGGCCCAAGGATCTCACGGGCTGGTCGCGCTTCTCCACCCAAGACGAAGGCCCAAAGGATTGCCCACTTCCATAGTGGAGGAAATTATGGCCCGACTTAATGGCCATCACTCTCCAGCCATCATGGCTCGCCAAACATGGCAACCGCCTTCATGGCAATAACTCGCCAATCATGGCCCGACTTCATGACCATCACCCGCCAATTATGGCTCACTTTCAATGCCATCACTCCGCCTTCATGGCATGGCAATTATTGGGGTCGACATTCCCCATTAGCACGACCTCATCAATAACGACCATGATGTCTCATCATGGCCCATTACGAGGGGACTCCCCAATATGAAGAGGAAGGCGGCATCATCACAAGGGGCGGGATCTTGGCAATCCACAACTGAAGTATCTCATACCCACTCCTACACCTTCTTCCGTCTAACATATTTCTCCTCCATAGCTCGGTCCGAGGATCAGTGCTTGGTCTCTCCGCGAACCAAGTCCAATCCCACCGAGCATCTATCAGACCAGATCTGACTTTGGCATCGGAGGGGAATTGGTCGGAACCAAGGTCCGACTCCCCCTGACGAGCTCCCTCGTCTATTCAGGTCCAGTAGATCCAGCGATGCCGAGCCTACCCCTCAGCGTCTTCCCAGCCGGAGCAGAGCACCCTTGTCCTCGAGTCCGCTCATCTCCACCACCAGGAGGTCGTCGCTCCGTCGAGACTACCCCTCGGCAAGCCGACGCGAGAATCTGCACGTCCCCCGCCAAGCGACTCCACCTTCAACCGATCCCGAAGGTTGTCGTCCCGCCGAGGCTACCCCTCGGCACGCCGAAGAGCGGAACCGCGTCTTCCTGCCCAAGCGAACGCGCCATCGACCAACCCGAAGGGTCATCTCCATCTTACGTGACAGCTACGACAACTCGGAGGTCCCGCGTGTCCCCTTTGACCGCGTTGACCCCGCACCTTCCGGTCAACAATTCAATGGTGAGAAAACACTCGTAAACATCTGGCGCCGTCTGTGGAAACGAGTCAACATCCACGGATCAACCACACCGATGATGACTAGTCCCCTTAATCGAAAGCCCGAAGGGCCGAATCCCGAAGGAGCGACATACCACACTACATCGGATTGTCGCCTCCGTGTCGTCACGAGATAGAGGTGCATGCCCCCAAATGGGGAAGAAAACGAAGGACATCTGTTTCGATCTCGATCTTGGGACCCCAAGCGACCTCCGGCGATGGAGGCCTCAGAGATGCCAATGTCCCAAATAAACGGTGTCGACCCTGAATATGCAAAACGTCAACAGCTCATCTCTTTCAGATCGGTTGAAGCTAGCAAGTGTATCGATCCAACAGAGCATGAGGACATTGCGGGAGCGTCCGACCACCCCCCCCCCCCCCCCCGCGGTGGTCATACGAAGCTCCAGAGTCGGCTGCAGGAGATGACGCATCGGATCTGCTCCAATCTGCCGTCATACACATGTAGAAGGGAGGCACCGGACCACGCGCCAAGATTCAAGGAGACCATAAACTTTAATGGCGAAATCTTCGAGAGCCCCAGCTTCTACACGACTCTCATGCAGGCTGAGCACTCCGCCGCCGAGGTGGTGCTCAACTCCCACTCTTCCTGCCCAAGCGAACGCGTCATCGACCAACCCCAAGGGTCATCTCCGTCTTACGTGACAGCTACGACAACTCGGAGGTCCCGCGTGTCCCCTTTGACCGCGTTGACCCCGCACCTTCCGGTCAACAATTCAACGGTGAGAAAACACCTGTAAACATCTGGCGCCGTCTGTGGAAACGAGTCAACATCCACGGATCAACCACACCGATGATGACTGGTCCACTTAATCGAAAGCCCGAAGGGCCGAATCCCGAAGGAGCGACATACCACACTACATCGGATTGTCGCTTCCGTGTCGTCACGAGATAGAGGTGCATGCCCCCAAATGGGGAAGAAAACGAAGGACATCTGTTTCGATCTCAATCTTGGGACCCCAAGCGACCTCCGGTGATGGAGGCCTCGGAGATGCCAATGTCCCATGTAAACGGTGTCGACCCTGAATATGCAAAACGTCAACACTCATCTCTTTCAGATCGGTTGAAACTAGCAAGTGTATCGATCAGACAGAGCATGAGGACATTGCGGGAGCGTCCGACCATCCCCCCCCGGTGGTCATACGGAGCTCCAGAGTCGGCTGCAGGAGATGACGCATCGGATCTGCTCCAATCTGCCGTCATACACATGTAGAAGGGAGGCACCGAACCACGCGCCGAGATTCAAGGAGACCATAAACTTTAATGGCGAAATCTTCGAGAGCCCCAGCTTCTACACGACTCTCAGGCAGGCTGAGCACTCCACCGCCGAGGTGGTGCTCAACTCCCACTCTCATCACGGGCCATCTCATTCACTCGTCGCTCACCGCACGAATCCTTTTTCCTCCGCAGTCATCAACGGGAATCGAGATTGCCGTCTGTTCCCGTGGGGCTTCACCTCCGACGGAGTTCGGCCCTTCGAGACCGTGCTTGATCCCACGATGCCTCATCTCCGATGGCGCTCGACCCTTCGAGCTCGCGTTCGGTCCAGTGAAGCTTCACCTTCGGGACGACATCATCGGAGCTCGGTTTGGTTTTCTTGATGGGGTCAACGGACATGCGCCTCGACAGAACTGATTGGAGGCAGAGGACGACCCAAATCAAAGCCCTCGGCCCACCGATCGACAGAATTGGAGTCGATGCCCATGTACATCAATCGATCGAGATGGAGGTCACCAGGCGTTGATCGACCCAAATCGAAGCTTTAAGGCCGTCGATCGAGCAAGACGCTTCATCCACACCTCAGCCTGACGATCGACAAAATTGGAGTCGATCCTCCTGCACGTCGATCAAATGAAATGGAGTTTGACGAGCATTGATCAATCAAAGACGAAGCTCACAGGTGTCGAGATGAGGTTGCTAGACATCCCACAACCAAAATCAACTCTCCCAAACTTCGATTGACGGGGATCGGACTCCTCTGGCGCATCTTTCAGCCCTCTCCCAGCTCAGTGCCGCCGCCTCCGATCTTCCATGTAGAACCATGCTACCCCATTGCGGATCTGATGATGTAGCCGAACTCATCCTGTCAAAGCATGCCCTCGAGACTCCATCCCAGATGCCGAAGCTCGCCAACGAGCTATCCTGACCGTTCGAGTCTCGATAGCTTGCTACTACACGAGGATATGATTCGTCAAATCACGCCAAAAAGATCGCCACCTCTGATCCATCAAAACTTGGCGACCACTGGGAACTTCAACCACCTTCAAACTCCCAGTCAAGTCACAAGCATTCGGATCCGCCGCTCGAAACCGGACCCGGTGACGTCGTCGTCCGTCGTCCCGCTAGTCATCACTCAACTGTCTCGAGGACCCCTCCTTCGAGCGAGAAACCCTGGCTAGCGTCGCGGCAGTCGAGCACATCATCCTCTCCCACCTCTCTACCGGTGGGATCGAGTCTGCCACCGCCGCCATCGTTCACTCCCTCACCTCCTTCCCTTGCGTGGCCCCGCGCCGCCTCCAACCGTGGCAGCGCGTCCTACGCCTGGGATCCACCGACTACTCCGTAGAATCCACCCTCGCCGCCGACCTCGGTCTCCGCCTCGTCCACGTGGACGTCAACGGGTCAGAGGTGATGGCGGATGCCTTGATGGCCTTGATTCTGGGGTTGCTTCGAGGGACGCACTTGCTGTCGAGGCATTGGCCCTCGTCCGGATGGATCGAGTCGATACAGCTGCTCTGCAAATGGATGAGGAGGTGCAGGAAATTGGTTCTGGTGATCGTGGGCAGATCGCCCTCGGCCAGGTGCTTGGCGACCAAGAGTAGTGCGTTCAAGACGAGCGTGCTTTACTTTGATCTTCATAAGGAAAGAGGAAAATCAAGGCGGTCATCCATTTCATCCCCGCCTACTGCCCGAAGGATGGGACTTGGGGGAAGGCAACGGGGAGATATTTCGAAACGCCTCCGGGAGACGAGAACGGATTCGTCCCATATCTCCGACGTCATCTCTGGAAGTGCATCTGCGAGTTGGCCGACCCCTCTGATCAGATCCCCTAGCCGAGCTCTCTGGCCCAAGCTTGGGCCTCTGATCAAGTTGCCTTCATCCAAGGTTGCGAGGAGAGTCGAGGGGTAACTCCCTTCGCAACCAGCCAAACTCGAATCTTGCCGAGCAGATCTGGGAACTCGCCCCGCCTCCGCTGAACATACTTGATAGCTCAGCCCGCCTCTGATAAGAGGGGAGCTTGCACCGCCACTACTGATCAGAACAAAGAGCTCGACTCACCTCTGCCCGCAGGGCGGATCGCCGATCAGATTTGGGTCGATGTCCTGCTCCGTAGCAAGAGCAATCTCCTGGTGCCTTCACCATCTAAGCTAAGTGATCACTCTATCCCTCTTCCAAATTTGATGCAGCAGCCTCTCTTTCTGGAGGTGCCCCCTCCTTTCGTGATAAATCATTTGTGCTCTCTTCTGATCCATTATCAACTTTTGCAAGATGAACCCACATTGCTGACGACCGGCCTTGGTCGAATGGCGATGTCCACCACCGCCGTCAAGAATGTGGTGCCTTAGATTTTTCAAAAGCTTGCCATCACCCATTCGGGTAGCGGATCTTCGATCATCACCATCGGGTTCTTGACGGCAGTCGCTACTGTCGTCGCCTTCGGGGCAATGCACATCGGCCCAATCTTAAATTGGATGGCAAAGGGATCGCCTGAAAGCAAACCGGTGAAGGAAACCTACATCTGCGCTACACTCGGCCCCATTCTTACCGCTGGATCTGTTGCCGACACCGATCAGCATCCAAGCCCCGATCGACGCGCTTGTCGTCATCGTGCCCAAAGACGTCCCATTGGCAGGGTTGCCATAGAGAAGATCGAGGACCTGACTTGGGGTTTGTCATTTCCCCTATACTTCGTGTCGAATGGCCTCGAGATTAATGTGGCCACAATCAGCAACGGGGCCAACTTACACCCTGTCTAGAGGGCCATCCTCTCAAAACTTGAGGGTACCAAGCCGAATGGCTTCATGACGAACCGTCAAGACGCCCCTGTCAACCGATCTGATGAAGCTGATCTCCCATGTCGGAGTCAAACAGGCTACTGCAACCGGGCATGTTCTCCCTCAAAAACATTAGTCCCTCTCTCTGGTATTTGTCCCTTCTCCAGGCCCATGTCCGAGCTTGGATCCGTTCGACGAACATGCACCCACACGATCACGTGGCTCGGGTCTCGAGGCCGACCGGTCCAGGCCGAGGCTGACCCAGGAGGAGGCCGACCAAACAAGGCCGGCCCATCCAGGAGGCGGCCGACCGGACGCGGACGGCCGAGACTAGGCCAACCGCTCGGCTGATTAGCGCCAGTACAATGAAACTGTCAACGACTCAGGTTTCCTACTTTCAAGGGAGAACCCGAGCCATTGAGGGGGCAAAGACAAGTACATGGTGGAACTCTTCCAAGATCTTCTACCAGCTATCCTGCGAAGAGCTGACGTGGAGCAGTACAACCCTATGGACCTTCTCGATTGGAGAGAAGGCTCTGGCGGCTCCAAAGCTCATCCCCGTCACCAACATAAGCGGCAGGTCCATCTCCATCGGATCGGACCAAAATCCGATGTCGTCTCAAGTTAGCAGCAGCGCAAATATTGAGGCGGTGACGCAAAACCCCCGCCGACTCCGCTTCCGGAGAGCAAGCCGAGCTGTTGACCGAGGCCTGCCGAGGACCCTGGCCGTTGTTCAAATTAGATGTTTATCTCAATGGTGGCTCGAGGGCCACGCCGGTGACCACATCTTCGACACCGGACCTCCGACCAGCTTGACACGAGCCCCCTGATCCGAGACGGCGCACCCAGGGCACCTCCAGTACTGCAAGAGTTCGTTTCCTGATCTCTCTACTCCCAGCGAACCTCTGCGGCACGAAGAAAATTCCCCAGCACATCTTCCTTCAACAAAATAAGAGTGTTCAGATCAAAACCGCAAGATCTGAGGACAATTCTCGAGTCAAGGAACCCGTCTGATCCATCATAGTCCGAGCTCAAAGCCGAGTTGTCGTCCACACCGAGCCCTCTTCGCAAGCCAGTCGAATCGCAACCGTCCGAGTTCGAGCAACCAAGCAGCTCCTCCGACCGTGGCCGAGCCGATCTGGCCGAAGCACCACCATCCGAGTTCAAGCAACCAAGCAGCTCCTCCGACCGTGGCCGAGCTGATCTGGTCGAAGCACCACCGTCCGAGTTCGAGCAACCAAGCAGCTCATCCGACCGTGGCCAAGCCGATCTGGCCGAAGCACCACCGTCCGAGTTCGAGCGTCCAAACCGCTCCTCCGACCGTGCTGTTGGGTCCCCGCTTGCCGAACTGCTCCTGCATCCACCCGAGCTGGACAAAGTAGTGGCAGAGCGCCACCATGGAATCTTCGAAAGTCTTCACAAGGTTCTCACCATTTCGTCGGACGTAA
The DNA here is from genome assembly GCA_030789695.1 of Scilla litardierei. Taxonomy (NCBI): domain Eukaryota; kingdom Viridiplantae; phylum Streptophyta; class Magnoliopsida; order Asparagales; family Asparagaceae; genus Scilla; species Scilla litardierei. The sequence continues at coordinate 65,893,347 of CM061132.1, forward strand.
GTCGCAGGGCAACTCCCCTCGCAACCGAACGAACGGATTGGTCGAAGGGCTGGAGGCAACTCCCCCAGCAGGCCGATCACTCCTACGTCGGCCGTAAGTCGAAGGACAACTCCCCTCAAAACCGAACGAACAGATCCGTCGTAAGGCTGGAGGTAACTCACCCAGCTGGCTGATCACTCGATTGACTGTAAGACTGGGACTAGCTCCCCCAGCAGGCCAATCGACCCGTCGATCATAAGGCTGGGAGCAACTCTCCTAGCAGACTGTCAAGATCAACCAAAAGGCTGGGGGCAACTCCCCCAGCTGGCTGATCACTCGATTGATCATAAGATTGGGGGTCGCCCCCAGCAGGCCAATTGACCCGTCGATCATAAGCATGAGGGCAACTCCCCCAGCAGACCGACCAGATCAACCGTAAGGCTGGGCGCAACTCCCCCAGCTGACAGATCACTCGATTGACCATACGACTAAGTGCTAGCTCCCCAGTGGGCCAATCGACCCGTCGATCATAAGGCTGAGGGCAACTCCCCCAGCGGACCAACCACATCGACTGTAAGGCTGGGGGCAACTCCCCCAGCTGGTCGATCCACTCCTTCGTCGGCCGTGAATCGAGGGACAACTCCCCTCGTCACCGAATAAATCTCGGACCGACGATCTATCGTCACTAGCCAACTCCGCAAGACGGACAAAATTTTACAAAGAGAGCAACTTTTCCCCCCTGTTATACTACATCTCCCGACCTCCACCTCAACAATGGTAGAGCTCAGAAGATGGGGGCAATTGGTACGACTATTTTGACCGGGCCGGAGGAGCAAATTCAACTACGACCAGTCACCCGACATACTACGGCCCTAGGCTCCGGCCCAAGGATCTCACGGACGGGTCGCGCTTCTCCACCCAAGACGAAGGCCCAAAGGATTGCCCACTTCTATAATGGAGGAAATTATGGCCTGACTTAATGGCCATCACTCTCCAGCCATCATGGCTCGCCAAACATGGCAACCGCCTTCATGGCAATAACTCGCCAATCATGGCCCGACTTCATGGCCATCACCCGCCAATTACGGCGGCCACTTTCAATGCCATCACTCCGCCTTCATGACATTCATCTCTCCATAATACATGGCAATTATTGGGGTCGACATTCCACATTAGCACGACCTCATCAATAACGACCATGATGTCTCATCATGGCCCATTACGAGGGGACTCCCCTATATGAAGAGGAAGGCAGCATCATCACAAGGGACGGGATCTTGGCAATCTACAACGAAGGTATCTCATACCCACTCCTACACCTTCCGTCTAACATATTTCTCCTCCATAGCTCGGTCCGAGGATCGGTGCTTGGTCACTCCACGAACCAAGTCCGATCCCACCGAGCATCTATCAGACCAGATCTGACTTTGACATCGGAGGGGAATTGGTCAAAACCAAGGTCCAACCGCCCTAACGAGCTCCCTCGTCTATTCAAGTCCAGGAGATCCAGCGACGCCGAGGCTACCCCTCAGCGTCTTCCCAGCCGGAGCCGAGCGTCCTCGTCCTCGAGTCCGCTCATCTCCACCACCAGGAGGTCGTCGCTCCACCGAGGCTACCCCTAGGCAAGACCACGTGAGGATCTACGCGTCCCCCGCGAGCGACTCCGTCTTCAACCGATCCCGCAGGTTGTCGTCCCGCCGAGGCTACCCCTCGGCACGTCGAAGAGCAGAACCGCGCCTTCCTGCCCAAGCGAACGCGCCATCGACTGACCCCAAGGGTCATCTTCGTCTCACGTGACAGCTACGACAACTCGGAGGTCCCGCGTGTCCCCTTTGACCGCGTTGACCCCGCACCCTCCGGTCAGCAATTCAACGATGAGAAAACACCTGTAAACATCTGGCGCCGTCTGTGGAAACGAGTCAACATCCACGGATCAACCACACCGATGATGACTGGTCCCCTTAATCGAAAGCCCGAAGGGCCGAATCCCGAAGGAGCGACATACCACACTACATCGGATTGTCGCCTCCGTGTCGTCACGAGATAGAGGTGCATGCCCCCAAATGGGGAAGAAAACGAAGGACATCTGTTTCGATCTCGATCTTGGGACCCCAAGCGACCTCCGGCGATGGAAGCCTCAGAGATGCCAATGTCCCAAATAAACGGTGTCGACCCTGAATATGCAAAACGTCAACAGCTCATCTCTTTCAGATCGGTTGAAGCTAGCAAGTGTATCGATCCGACAGAGCATGAGGACATTGCAGGAGCGTCCGACCACCCCACCCCCGGTGGTCATACGGAGCTCCAGAGTCGGCTGCAGGAGATGACGCATCGGATCTGCTCCAATCTGTCGTCATACACATGTAGAAGGGAGGCACCGGACCACGCGCCGAGATTCAAGGAGACCATAAACTTTAATGGCGAAATCTTCGAGAGCCCCAGCTTCTACACGACTCTCATGCAGGCTGAGCACTCCGCCGCCGAGGTGGTGCTCAACTCCCACTCTTCCTGCCCAAGCGAACGCGCCATCGACCAACCCCAAGGGTCATCTCTGTCTTACGTGACAGCTACGACAACTCGGAGGTCCCGCGTGTCCCCTTTGACCGCGTTGACCCCGCACCTTCCGGTCAACAATTCAACGGTGAGAAAACAATCGTAAACATCTGGCGTCGTCTGTGGAAACGAGTCAACATCCACGGATCAACCACACCGATGATGACTGGTCCCCTTAATCGAAAGCCCGAAGGGCCGAATCCCGAAGGAGCGACATACCACACTACATCGGATTGTCGCCTCCGTGTCGTCACGAGATAGAGGTGCATGCCCCCAAATGGGGAAGAAAACGAAGGACATCTGTTTCGATCTCGATCTTGGGACCCCAAGCGACCTCCGGCGATGGAGGCCTCGGAGATGCCAATGTCCCAAGTAAACGGTGTCGACCCTGAATATGCAAAACGTCAACAGCTCATCACTTTCAGATCGGTTGAAGCTAGCAAGTGTATCGATCCGACAGAGCACGAGGACATTGCGGGAGCGTCCGACCACCCCCACCCCCCGGTGGTCATACGGAGCTCCAGAGTCGGCTGCAGGAGATGACGCATCAGATCTGCTCCAATCTGCCGCCATACACATGTAGAAGGGAGGCACCGGACCACGCGTCGAGATTCAAGGAGACCATAAACTTTACTGGCGAAATCTTCGAGAGCCCCAGCTTCTACACGACTCTCAGGCAGGCTGAGCACTCCGCCGCCGAGGTGGTGCTCAACTCTCACTCTCATCACGGGCCATCTCATTCACTCGTCGCTCGCCGCACGAATCCTTTTTCCTCCGCAGTCATCAACAGGAATCGAGATTGCCGTCTGTTCCCGTGGGGCTTCACCTCCGACGGAGTTCGACCCTTCGAGACCGTGCTTGATCCCACGATGCCTTATCTCCGATGGCGCTCGACCCTTCAAGCTCGCGTTCGGTCCAGTGAAGCTTCACCTTCGGGACGACATCATTGGAGCTCGGTTTGGTTTTCTTGATAGGGTCAACGGACATGCGCCTCGACAGAACTGATTGGAGGCAGAGGACGACCCAAATCAAAGCCCTTGGCCCACCGATCGACAGAATTGGAGTCGATGCCCCTGTACATCAATCGATCGAGATAGAGGTCACCAGGCGTTGATCGACCCAAATCGAAGCTTTGAGGCCGTCGATCGAGCAAGACGCTTCATCCACACATCAGCCCGACGATCGACAAAATTGGAGTCGATCCTCCTGCACGTCGATCAAATGAAATGGAGTTTGACGAGCATTGATCAATCAAAGACGAAGCTCACAGGTGTCGAGATGAGGTTGTTAGACATCCCACAACCAAAATCAACTCTCCCAAACTTCGATTGACGGGGATCGGACTCCTCTGGCGCATCTTCCAGCCCTCTCCCAGCTCAGCGCCGCCGCCTCCGATCTTCCATGTAGAACCATGCTACCCCATTGCGGATCTGATGATGTAGCCGAACTCATCCTGTCAAAGCATGCCCTCGAGACTCCATCCCAGATGCCGAAGCTCGCCAACGAGCTATCCTGATCGTTCGAGGCTCGATAGCTTGCTACTACACGAGGATATGATTCGTCAAATCTCGCCAAAAAGATCGCCACCTCTGATCCATCAAAACTTGGCGACCACTGGGAACTTCAACCACCTTCAAACTCCCAGTCAAGTCACAAGCATTCGGATTCGCCGCTCGAAACCGGACCCGGTGACGTCGTCGTCCGTCGTCCCGCTGGTCATCACTCAATTGTCTCGAGGACCCCTCCTTCGAGCGAGAAACCCTGGCTAACGTCGCGGCAGTCGAGCACATCATCCTCTCCCACCTCTCTACCGGTGGGATCGAGTCTGCCACCGCCGCCATCGTTCACTCCCTCGCCTCCTTCCCTTGCGTGGCCCCGCGCCGCCTCCAACCGTGGCAGCGCGTCCTACGCCTGGGATCCACCGACTACTCCGTAGAATCCACCCTCGCCGCCGACCTCGGTCTCCGCCTCGTCCACGTGGACGTCAACGGGTCAGAGGTGATGGTGGATGCCTTGATGGCCTTGATTCTGGGGTTGCTTCGAGGGACGCACTTGCTGTCGAGGCATTGGCCCTCGTCCGGATGGATCGAGTCGATACAGCTGCTCTGCAAATGGATGAGGAGGTGCAGGGAATTGGTTCTGGGGATCGTGGGCAGATCGCCCTCGGCCAGGTGCTTGGCGACCAAGAGTAGTGCGTTCAAGACGAGCGTGCTTTACTTTGATCTTCATAAGGAAAGAGGAAAATCAAGGTGGTCATCCATTTCATCCCCGCCTACTGCCCGAAGGATGGGACTTGGGGGAAGGCAACGGGGAGATATTTCGAAACGCCTCCGGGAGACGAGAACGGATTCGTCCCATATCTCCGACGTCATCTCTGGAAGTGCCTCTGCGAGCTGGCCGACCCCTCTGATCAGATCCCCTAGCCGAGCTCTCTGGCCCAAGCTTGGGCCTCTGATCAAGTTGCCTTCATCCAAGGTTGCGAGGAGAGTCGAGGGGTAACTCCCCTCGCAACCAGCCAAACTCGAATCTTGCCGAGCAGATCTGGGAACTCGCCCCGCCTCCGCTGAACATACTTGATAGCTCAGCCCGCCTCTGATAAGAGGGGAGCTTGCACCGCCACTACTGATCAGAACAAAGAGCTCGACTCACCTCTGCCCGCAGGGCGGATCGCCGATCAGATTTGGGTCGATGTCCTGCTCCGTAGCAAGAGCAATCTCCTGGTGCCTTCACCATCTAAGCTAAGTGATCACTCTATCCCTCTTCCAAATTTGATGCAGCAGCCTCTCTTTCTGGAGGTGCCCCCTCCTTTCGTGATAAATCATTTGTGCTCTCTTCTGATCCATTATCAACTTTTGCAAGATGAACCCACATTGCTGACGACCGGCCTTGGTCGAATGGCGATGTCCACCACCGCCGTCAAGAATGTGGTGCCTTAGATTTTTCAAAAGCTTGCCATCACCCATTCGGGTAGCGGATCTTCGATCATCACCATCGGGTTCTTGACGGCAGTCGCTACTGTCGTCGCCCTTCGTGGCAATGCACATCGGCCCAGTCTTAAATTGGATGGCAAAGGGATCGCCTGAAAGCAAACCGGTGAAGGAAACCTACATCTGCGCTACACTCGGCCCCATTCTTACCGCTGGATCTGTTGCCGACACCAATCAGCATCCATGCCCCGATCGGCGCGCTTGTCGTCATCGTGCCCAAAGACGTCCCATTGGCAGGGTTGCCATAGAGAAGATCGAGGACCTGACTTGGGGTTTGTCATTTCCCCTATACTTCGTGTCGAACGGCCTCGAGATTAATGTGGCCACAATCGGCAAAGGGGCCTACTTACACCCTGTCTAGAGGGCCGTCCTCTCAAAACTTGAGGGTACCGAGCCGAATGGCTTCATGACGAACCGTCAAGACGCCCCTGTCAACCGATCTGATGAAGCTGATCCCCCATGTCGGAGTCAAACAGGCTACTGCAACCGGGCATGTTCTCCCTCAAAAACATTAGTCCCTCTCTCTGGTATTTGTCCCTTCTCCAGGCCCATGTCCGAGCTTGGATCCGTTCGACGAACATGCACCCACACGATCACGTGGCTCGGGTCTCGAGGCCGACCGGTCCAGGCCGAGGCTGACCCAGGAGGAGGCCGACCAGACAAGGCCGGCCCATCCAGGAGGCGGCCGACTGGATGGGGACGACCGAGGCTAGGCCAACCGCTCGGCTGATTAGCGCCAGTACGATGAAACTGTCAACGACTCAGGTTTCCTACTTTCAAGGGAGAACCCAAGCCATTGAGGGGGCAAAGACAAGTACATGGTGGAACTCTTCCAAGATATTCTACTAGCTATCCCGCGAAGAGCTGACGTGGAGCAGTACAACCCCATGGACCTTCTCGATCAGAGAGAAGGCTCTGGCGGCTCCAGAGCTCATCCCCATCACCAACATAAGCGGCAGGTCCATCTCCATCGGATCGGACCAAAATCTGATGTCGTCCCAAGTTAGCGACAGCGCAAATATTGAGGCGGTGACGCAAAACCCCGACGACTCCGCTTCCGGAGAGCAAGCCGAGCTGTCGACCGAGGCCTGCCGAGGACCCTGGCCGTTGTTCAAACTAGCTGTTTATCTCAATGGTGGCTCGAGGACCACGCCGGTGACCACATCTTCGATACCGGACCTCCGACCAGCTCGACACGAGCCCCCTGATCCGAGACGGCGCACCCAGGGCACCTCCAGTACTGCAAGAGTTCGTTTCCTGATCTCTCTACTCCCAGCGAATCTCTGCGGCCACGAAGAAAATTCCCCAGCACATCTTCCATCAACAAAATAAGAGTGATCAGATCGAAACCACAAGATCTGAGGGCAGTTCCCGAGTCAAGGCACCCGTCTGATCCAGCATAGTCCGAGCTCAAAGCCGAGTTGTCGTCCACACCGAGCTCGCAAGCCAGGTCGAATCGCAACCGTCCGAGTTCGAGCAATCAAGCAGCTCCTCCGACCGTGGCCGAGCCGATCTGACCGAAGCACCACCATCCGAGTTCAAGCAACCAAGCAGCTCCTCCGACCGTGGCCGAGCCGATCTGGCCGAAGCACCACCGTCCGAGTTCGAGCAACCAAGCAGCTCATCCAACCGTGGCCGAGCCGATCTGGCCGAAGCACCACCGTCCGAGTTCGAGCGTCCAAACCGCTCCTCCGACCGTGCTGTTGGGTCCCCGCTTGCCGAACTGCTCCTGCATCCACCCGAGCTGGACAAAGTAGTGGCAGAGCGCCACCATGGAATCTTCGAAAGTCTTCACAAGGTTCTCACCATTTCGTCGGACGTAAGTCGCAGGGCAACTCCCCTCGCAACCGAACGAACGGATTGGTCGAAGGGCTGGAGGCAACTCCCCCAGCAGGCCGATCACTCCTACGTCGGCCGTAAGTCGAAGGACAACTCCCCTCAAAACCGAACGAACAGATCGGCCGTAAGGCTGGAGGTAACTCCCCCAGCTGGCTGATCACTCGATTGACTGTAAGACTGGGACTAGCTCCCCCAGCAGGCCAATCGACCCGTCGATCATAAGGCTGGGAGCAACTCCCCTAGCAGACCGTCAAGATCAACCAAAAGGCTGGGGACAACTCCCCCAGCTGGCTAATCACTCGATTGATCATAAGACTGGGGTGTCGCCCCCAGCAGGCCAATTGACCCGTCGATCATAAGCATGAGGGCAACTCCCCCAGCAGACCGACCAGATCAACCATAAGGCTGGAGGCAACTCCCCCAGCTGGCTGATCACTCGATTGACCATACGACTAAGTGCTAGCTCCCCAGTGGGCCAAGCGACCCGTCGATCATAAGGCTGAGGGCAACTTCCCCAGCGGACCGATTACATCGACCATAAGACTGGGGGCAACTCCCCCAGCTGGTCGATCCACTACTTCGTCGGCCGTGAATCGAGGGACAACTCCTCTCGCCACCGAACGAATCTCGGACCGACGATCTATCGTCACTAACCAACTCTGCAAGACGGACAAAATTTTACAGAGAGAGCAACTTCTCCCTCCTTATACTACATCTCCCGACCTCCACCTCAACAATGGTAGAGCTCAAAAGATGGGGGCAATTGATACGACTATTTTGACCGGGCCGAAGGAGCAAAGTCAACTACGACCAGTCACCCGACCTACTACGGCCTTGGGCTCCGGCCCAAAGATCTCACGGACGGGTCGCGCTTCTCCACCCAAGACGAAGGCCCAAAGGATTGCCCACTTCCATAATGGAGGAAATTATAGCCTGACTTAATGGTCATCACTCTCCAGCCATCATGGCTCGCCAAACATGGCAACCGCCTTCATGGCAATAACTCGCCAATCATGGCCCGACTTCATGACCATCACCCGCCAATTACGGCGGCCACTTTCAATGCCATCACTCCGCCTTCATGGCATTCATCTCTCCATAATACATGGCAATTATTGGGGTCGACATTCCCCATTAGCATGACCTCATCAATAACGACCATGATGTCTCATCATGGCCCATTACGAGGGGACTCCCCTATATGAAGAGGAAGGCAGCATCATCACAAGGGGCGGGATCTTGGCAATCCACAACGAATGTATCTCATACCCACTCCTACACCTTCTTCCGTCTAACATATTTCTCCTCCATAGCTTGGTCCGAGGATCGGTGCTTGGTCACTCCACGAACCAAGTCCGATCCCATCGAGCATCTATCAGACCAGATCTGACTTTGACATCGGAGGGGAATTGGTCGGAACCAAGGTCCGACCCCCCTGACGAGCTCCCTCGTCTATTCAGGTCCAGAAGATCCAGCGACGCCGAGGCTACCTCTCAGCGTCTTCCCAGCCGGAGCCAAGCGTCCTCGTCCTCGAGTCCACTCATCTCCACCACCAGGAGGTCGTCGCTCCGCCGAGACTACCCCTGGGCAAGACCACGTGAGGATCTGCGCGTCCCCCGCCGAGCGACTCCGCCTTCAACCGATCCCGGAGGTTGTCGTCCCGCCGAGGCTACCCCTCGACACGTCGAAGAGCGGAACTGCACCTTCCTGCCCAAACGAACGCGCCATCGACCGATCCCAAGGGTCATCTTCGTCTCACGTGACAGCTACGACAACTCGGAGGTCCCGCGTGTCCCCTTTGACCGTGTTGACCCCGCACCCTCCAGTCAACAATTCAGCAATGAGAAAACACCCGTAAACAATAGCATTTAATATTTTGATCTTTAAATTTTATTGTTATTTTGTAACAAATGACTTGTATAGTAAAAATATGTATCTAGTTTTAACTATAGATATTCATATATTGTGCCTATTACCGCCAAGGATACAAAATTATCATCAATAACATGTCAAATCAAAACCATTTTTAGATTACAAAGTATGTTCAAAAAATGCTTTCTACAAGCTTTACAATAACTTGAGGTGGTGTCAAAATATTGAAAATGCTAAATTATTTTGCATTAGTTAGTATATATTAATTACCATTTAATTCTCTTAAACCCTTGGAGATAATGAATGTTGAGGATATAGGATACATAATCAAATTGATCAAACTCACTTTTAGTCAAGATTTGAATTCTTTTAAGATTTTAAAAAAGTTAGCTGATAAAGAAACCAAACTAATCCCAGTAGGTGGCTAACAGTACGAATTAAACTTGTTCCAAAATCTATCTACAAAAATTTTAAAAACTCAAACAAAATAAATAGAAAACATAGCTATTAAAAAAGAAAAACGATCTGCTATCAAATACCCAACTAATTATTATATTAAATAAATGAAAAATGCAACTAAAGGAACAATATAAAGCCATGGACATGTTATACCCCTAAAAGTTCGACATGCTCTTGAAATAAAGAAATTAACGAAAGGAATCGGCAATACCTCGCAGCAAGAAGCGAGTACACGCTATCGTACCATCGGGCGGTGTTTGGAAAATCCGCACCAGGCTTTTGGGGTACAGCTCCAAATACCTTAGCGTCATCTTTTGAGATCTGATCTCTGTAATCAGAACAAAAACACATTGAAAACTTATTACATTGGTTAAGATCACAAGTAGTAAAAATCAATTGTAAAAGTTCTTATTTTGGTTAGAATCAAAGAGATATGGGGAACTAGTACCCTGAGATGAAGGTCTTTCCAGATAAGTATTCCTCTAGGGTTTTGAGGCCGGATTCGCTGTGCAGATCTGCGAAAGCAACGACCGCCATGAGGGTAGACGGTAGAGCCGCTAAGTTTGATGGATCTCAATGAACCAAATACTCTAACCCCCGATGACTGCCGCAAAACCCTAGACAGTAAACCCACAGACGGTAAAACCCCGGATAGAAAGAAAGGAGCGCTCCGTGCACATATGCATTTTTAACCTATTTAATATTTAAATATTTTGATTATTTCATGAGGCGAGTTATTTTCAAAACATTCCATTTTGCTCCGTGCACTTATACTCAGTGCCTATATTATACAATTTTGAAAATGATTTAATATAGAATAGGTGACAGGTGCCAAGATAGAAAAGGCTGGAAAGTACAACTCTTACATGTGCTTGTACTCGTTGTGGGACCCATCTTTTTGTGTCTTAAAACCTGATCTACATAAATCCCTTTTGAAAAATTAGGTTTTTGCTCAATCTATACCAGATTATCGAAAATGCCCATTAGACAAAAAAACTCATAAATTAGTTACATGTTTTCTTCTTCTTCTACAAAATTTGCTCAGTGCATATACCGGTAAGGAATTGAGGCAGAGGAGGAGCTCGTTGAAGTGAGGAGTTTGTTGAATGGATGGGGAGCCCATAGCACTGACGGAGGTCGATGAAGGGGTAGCACGTTATAACTAGGGATTTGCCTTCAAAGATATTATTTTTGAGGATGCATTCCACTTGTACAACACAAACAAACAAATCTTTTTCTCCCCAACTTTTAAACTCTGTTGATGCATGGATTTCGCAATAGTGGACCCGATCGGGATCTTGAGCGGTTGGAGCATGGATCCGTCGGGGCTTCGTTGAACAGCAAGGTGTGTGGACGCGAGAATCCTGCAACAGAGAGCCCGAGTAGGGTTTCTTCGAGCAAACCCCTTCATTGGTACCTGAAAGAGAGAGGAAGGTCGTCAGAAGACCGGGGCGAACCCCATAGATCGGGGGAAGGACCACCCCCACTACCCTCTGATGCATAAGTCAGGCGATGATGGATGAAGGAAGGTGTGGGTTTAGCTTTTGTGTCTGGGACCGCTTCGATCCAGTGTATTTATAGGCTGAGGGTTGGTTACACCACGGTAGCGGGAGTTATGGAGATCTCGTATCTTCGGCGCGTAATTGTTTCCTCAGATTACGTGGTGAAGAGATAAGAAAGTGTGTCTGCAGACTTCCAAGTTAGGCATGCCCGCTTGTTACGCAATTGGATGAACCTGGACAGTTTGTCGTTCGTAACGGTCTGGAGAGAGTATCACTAAAGATTACACATGGCATTTATGGAAGCTGAGCTGTCAGGCAGGTGGAGCCTTGGATGATGTTGCTGAAGGAGTCAACCTTGAGCATGTGCCACTTAGGTCGTCCTGAGTATTCGTGCTGCCAAGGAGCTGGCCTTGTGGAGGTCGTTTCTGCGGAGCAAAGCTACTGAGGGAGCTGCCAGCATGGAGGTTGTCCATATGGTGCGTAATTGCTGAGGGAGCCGACCCATTGAGGTTGTCCTCACAGAGTTGTCACTGCCTGAAAGATCAGACCTCGGGTAGGTCGTCCTGAAAGAGCTGACAGAGTGACCTCATGGAGGTTGTCCTTGTGGAGCTTTGTTCAGGCCATGCCAGGTTGATCTCTCAAGCCAAAGTCAGCAGGTTCCCGTGGGTGTGAATAGTATTGGATCTGGATCTAAGCCTAAGGGGTGAATAGGCTAATAAAAAATTATGTGATCACACAGGCAATTATCAGTACAAATAATAAGACACAGAGTAAATAAAGCCAATCTCAGAGTGCACGAGAGATTTATCATGGTTCGGTCGTCCCAACGACCTACTCCAGCCTTAAAGCAAATACTAGATTCAATATTGTCAAGGGTACAACTATAAAAAGCTACGAGCACCCACTCTATGTAGGAAGATGTATGCCCTTGAGGCATTTATTCTAAGGTTAACATCTTGTTCTAATGATTATAAGGTGCTAATTGTCCTAGTATAAATTCCAAGTACTATATACTTAGACAATTTCCTTAGACTTAAAGTGAGGTCATTACGTATCTAGATGAAGTTCTAGACTGTGGGAAGTAATTGACCGATAAGAACTTGAGTCTTAAACGGTTCTTGGTCATAGATGTGTAGAGAATAGGATATCAGCACATCGGATAGACTACTGTGTCTTTGCCTTACCTTAAGGGTAATGATGATCTCATAGTCATTCGGCCTGACGAAGTCGGAGACAAGGCACATGTGCTCGTTGGAGAATAAGTTCACTGAACGACCAACTTAGAGTTATTAAATAGTTAATCTTTAATTGAACTGTCAATAATAACTGTAGAGTGATGATAGGCAAGCTGGTCATTAAGACCTGAAGTCATCTGTACAAACCTATTTGCGAATAGTATCGCTAAGACCTATGACCTAGCTTCGAGGCTAGGCCTGCTGAAAGGTCTTAGGTTGGGTGACACTTGAAGCAAACGAGGTAAGTAGATGACTAAGATGGGATTCGTCTCTTCCGTTAAAGGGAAGTTAGTGTCACAGGCTCAGTACGGTTTTTGTGATAATCCTTGGCCGAGGTGCGATGTAGGAAGTACAACATGTGTGTAACAAAGCTCGATGTATACTGACCAATGCTGGCTAGTAGGGTTGATGGTTAAACCATACCCTAGGCCATGCAGCAACACAGTTATGAAGAAGGGATTAAAACTGCGGTATTCATCGCTGACACGGTCAAAGTGATCCTGACGACACTTTAGTCAATGGGCCAATCATGTAAGTATGATTCTGAAACAGGGACGACACTTGCTGCTCGTGGTTACTGTCTTCTAGGAACTTCGAGTCCCAACCTGTAGTAGGGTTAGGATGTAGGGTCTCACACCAAGTTACTATTCATGTCTTAGTTATAGGAAGAACATTAAGAGGAATGCATTTGATGCAATGGAATAATTAGGCTCACAAATGGTCTATGAGCATAAAGCTAAAGAGTTTAGCATTTGGGATTGAAGAGGACTTTCTGAGAAATCCACAGGAAGAAACCGCGTTGGAATCGGAGCTCAAATGAGCCCAGAAACACGAAAACAGCATAGAAGTGCCAAATGGGTCAGACCCACTTTGGGGAGGCCAAAACCCGCTTAGGTGGGCAGGCACGCCCACTTCAGAAGTGGGCACACCCGCTGTGGGCCAGCGAGTCCAGCCCGCTTGGCGGGCATGGCGCGCCTGCTCGGCCAGCGGGCACTGGCCCGCTTGGCGGGCTAGCGCGCCCGCCAAACCCAGTAAGCACCAGCCCGCTGAGCAAGATGCGCGCCCCCTATGGGCGCAGCGGGCCTGCCCAGGTGCGCCCGCTGTGCCCTATTGCACACGCGCCTGCCCCACAATGAGTGCGAGCGTGCCCGTAAGGCTTAACGGGCGCGCCAGCAACTTAAGTGCTAATTTTAGGGTTTTTTTAAACCCATTCGTAACGGCTACGAACTACGACTTTTGCCCAACTATAGGAACTGTTTGAACGGTCAAACAAAGTCAGAATTCGTCACCGTTTGTTCCTACGCATTCACCATTTGAAGCTCTTTGAAATGATAGCTTGTATCGTCTCTAGAGCTCAATGGGGAGGGAAATTTAATTGGTTGAAGTTAGGCCTTTATGAAAGGTTTACAAACTTAAATTAAGTTAAATTAAAATCCATCTTCACTAATTTAGTCCCACATTTCTCGTGCGACGAGCATGGGCTAGCGCCCTATATAAAAGGGGGTGCACACCCCTTGAAAATTTTGCACCAAGTCTCCGATTCTAAAGGCTCCTGATTTTCGAGCATGCTCGATCGAGGACTTAATTCCTCCTCTTTCTTTCTATCCTCCAATCGGGTCCAAGCAAGACAACGAGGATGTTTGGATCTGATCCAGAAATCTCTGGTGTGGGTCTGCTCAAGCGAAACTTTCTTCTGCGGCTGATTAGCTTAGAGACGCGGTGCGGCTCGGGAAGCGGTTCAGTTCGAGGTGAGGAGCAGTGCGGTGTGGTTCGAAAGGCGTCTCGGCTCGTTGACGCGGAGCGAAGAAGGTGGTGATGTATATCTTGCATGTCCCAAGGCTAAGATTCCGGGCATGTCATTTAGTAGCTTTCTAGTATAATTTCAATTATGTCGCAGTAGTATAGATCCTTCTTGGGGTGGTCAGACCCACCCCAAGTCGGCATAGATCCTGGCTAGGTTCTGGTTCGCCTTAGGGCCTTTGCTAAAATGTTTAGCTATTGTTTTTCTGCTGCGATTTTTTCCTCTGTTGTCCGTCCGACGTAGGATTGGCACAGATCTGAGCCTTAAGGGTATGCCAAAACCCTTTAGTGGTATCAGAGCATGGTTTGCTAGTTGATCTTGGACTGCGACGTTTTTAAAATTATTGAATGCTTACTAAATGATTTTTTTAAAATTACACGATAACGTTAAAAATGAACCACTTCCTTTTAAAATTGTTTTAAAAACATGGGATTTTTAAGAAATGTTTTAATTCATGAGATGATGTTAACATAAATATTTCTTAAGATTAAATGTTTTAAAGATTATTTTATGAGATAAAATCTTCTTTGAAGTTTTTTAATGTGTTTAAATGATTTTAAAATAAAATGGTTTGTAATATATAAATATTTGATATTTTTATGAAACCATTATTTTATTAGATAAAATGTTTTAATTTTAAAATCATGTCTTTTTAATTTAAATGTTAAATTTTAAAGAAGCATGTTATTTATTTATTTTGATAAATGTTTTAACATGTTATGCTATTTAGTTGTACCCATATTTTATGCGATAAAATTAGTGTTGATTGACATTAATGGACATGATGTATAATTTGATTATCCATGAACCCTTTAAGGTTAGCCATTAATTCATTAAAAATTTATAAGATGAATTTTTAAAATGTGACATGCTATGTTTTAATGAACATTTACAACATTTAAACCTAATTCCTGATTAGGGTAGTCCTCTTACGATTATTGTTTTAATCGTTTCAATAATAATTCTCATTAAATGACTACATTTTAAAATGTTGAAATTGATTTATTAAAATCCTAATATTGATTAGGGTAGCACATCAGACAACGAGAACCTTATAATTGATAAGGATTTAATAAAAGTTGTTACCTAATCCTAAAAATTCTGAATTTAAGGATTCCACTAGTTGATAGGATTAATTAGTGTTAATAAAAGCTTTTAGTTTACGGCACACTTATATAAAGGATAAATGTCATTCAATGGATCATGATATCGGTCAATGTGTTTGGCTAAGTTTGTTGGGTCATCCTAGCTAGACTAGGGGTTAAGTGATCCTGGCTTAGTCAATTCCCTGGCCGTGTCCACTGGACCGCAATGACACTAATCATGATTATATGACACCCTAAACTATATATAAGTCTAATACGATAATGATCTTGTTCAAGATAAATCGTAGCCCTCCTTGTTTTAGGGGTTGGCAACTATAAGACCAGTGTACCAGTTGTTGAGCTACACTCAAGCTATGACATGGCAACCTTGTAGAAACCAACTTCTTAAATACATATGATGTAATCTTGATTGACCCAAACCGCCGTGTAGTGAATACACCGAGCACCGACGTAAGTTAATCAAATGATGTAGTCTAATCATGACCCAAACCGTCGTGTCGTGAATACACCGAGTGCTGACGTAAGTTGAGCTAGACGCGAAAATAAGGGTTCGATTAGGCTAGACATTATGATTTGGATGAGCTACACTCATGATCATAAATGGTCAGGGGCAAAATAGATAGGGAGTCATATTTGATATGATTCATGATGAGTTCATGAGCCGACTACAGAGTCTAACAACTTGTTGAGCTACACTCAAGGTTGTCAGACTCAGGGTAGTCGGATCCCTCACCCACAAATATTTTATTATAGTAAATTGTTTATTATAGTGGCTTTAATTCATAAAATTAGTGGGAGAATATAGTTTTAATAAAAACCACTTAAAACTATACATAGAACATATACTAATTCGATCTATTTTAAAATACAGTATGGAGTCGGAAATGAAGTTCATTATTGAGAGAAATGTGCTAGATGGAATCGACTATAAGGATTGGCTTAGGAAAATTAAGTTGGTCCTCTCACTGACCGGGATTAGCTACGTACTGACCGAGGACCCTCCGGAGAAGCCTGACAGAGATGCCACCGACGAGGAAAAGGAGGCTTATAGGCTACCCCAGAGGGATGCAGAGAAGGCTAGGTGCCTTACTCTGGCTTCGATAACCAACAAGCTGCAAAGGAAGCATGAACATATGGATGTATGCTTCTGAACGCAGAATAGTTATATGGCAAACGGCCTAGAGCTGCCAGGTTTGAAGCCACATGCAACCTCTGGGGAACTAAGATGGAGACGGGCCCTGTACAAGATCATGTTATAAAGATGATCGGGTATATAGAAGATGCTGCCCAGTTAGGTTTTGTCCTCGAAAACGAGATGAGCGTGGACATTATCTTGAAGTCTTTAACCCCTAACTTCAAACAATTCAATACTTGTGTCATCATGACTAGTACTGAAACGGATCTTCCTGGTCTCCTGAACATGCTTAGGCAGTTCGAGGAGATTGAGAAGAAGCTGACTGTGTTGGTTGTTGGTCATGCTTCTTATGACCAGCCGAAAGGCAAAGATAAGAAGAGGCAGGTCTCACAACCAACCAAGGTGAAGAAGGGGAAAAAGAAGAAAAGGGCTCCGTTGAAATCCGAATGCTTCCACTACCATAAGCCAGACCATTGGAAGAGGAACTGCAAGGTTTACCTTGCAGAAAAGAAGGGGCATACAGATGCCTCTACCTCTGGTACAAATTCTACTTAACAGCATAAAATTTCCATTAAAGCTTTGCTATATGATATGAGATACCCGTACATTTAATAAGACATCTGTATAATGTCTACAGGTGCTTAAGGCAAAGCAAGGGATGGAAGAAGTTCAGTTCACGGTAGGCATCGGAGTTATCGTTGCTGCTAGGGCCGTATATGAACTTCAGGAGATAACAACAAGAAGAGGTCGACACTCTTTTATTATTTGAATAAATGTGTTGATTTAATTTTGTTTCAAAACAATGATTGAGCAGTTGTCGCTCAATATTTATTTTGTCGGTAAACAAATTTTGATTCATTGTGAATGAATTGGTTGTTGGTTGTTATCCTTGGTATATATGCTCTATCTTCAAATGTGATTTGATGAGAATGGCTGATTGTTGTGGATATGGCTGTTAAAGTTGGTGTGGATAATTTCTTGAGCTGTCATGAAAGCTTCTATATTAATGTGATTATTTGGAAGTTGTCAGTACACACACACACACACACATTGCTAATCTAAGTAATATGTAGGTTCTAGTAACATATAATAGATGTGATCTAACTTATACGGTCAATAATAATAATTCTTATTGAACTGCAATTAATACTTGAAATTAGAAGATCAATGCAGTTAGAGAGGAAAGAACGTTGCAGAAAATTTTGACTGAGTTAGTTAGCATCAAGCTTCTGATAAACGGATCTTGATATAACTCATTCATCAAGACAGCCTGACACGATGCATTCCTATTAAGCACTAATAAACTGGTTAGACTTGATAAATTTTCTAAATCAGATTTAGACTTTTAAGTCGGAGTTATTAACCAGAAGGTTCTCGAAGTCAGTGGGAGCTGGCATGTAGACTTGGTTCTGTTGCGGACTAAGTTATAAGTCCCAGCTATTAAACTCTATATGTGACATCAAATCAAACGTTTTTTTGATTATGTCAAAGATATAGATATTTAGGTGTCATTTATGTACATGACATAATTGACACAGAAATAACTGAAACATGCTATGACTGACTAGTATATATATGATAAACATTACATCAAGTTGTATAAGCTATACAAGAAGGAAAATCGTTGGATAAGATCCAAAGACATTTCGGAAGGTCAACTGGGTATGATCAAATGATGTATTAATAAGACTCCGTTAAAATGCAAAATAGATACGCATTAGCAGATCCACTTTTAGGTTTGACATATGATGTCCAGTATGACTGATATACTGTAAGCGGTATGAGATATCGGGATAAATAGCTAACTGCAAGTTGGGAGATGTAGGAAGATGTATGCCCTTGAGGCATTTATCCTAAGGTTAACATCTTGTTCTAATGATTATAACGGTGCTAATTGTCCTAGTATAAATTCCAAGTACTATATACTTAGACAATTTCCTTAGACTTAAAGTGAGGTCATTACGTATCTAGATGAAGTTCTAGATTGTGGGAAGTAATTGACCTATAAGAACTTGAGTCTTAAACGGTTCGTGGTCATAAATGTGTCGAGAATATGATATCGACACATCGGATAGACCACTGTGTCTTTATCTTGCCTTAAGGGTAATGATGATCTCATAGTCATTCGGACTGGCGAAGTTGGAGACAAGGCACATATGCTCATTGGAGAATAAGTTCACTGAACAATCAACTTAGAGTTATTAAATGGTTAATCTTTAACTAAAGTGTCAATAACTCTAGAGTGATGATAGGCAAGCTGATCCTTAAGACCTGACGTCATATGTACAAACATGTTTGCGAATAGTGTCACTTAGACCTATGACCTAGCTTCGAGGCTAGTCCTGCTGAAAGGTCTTAAGTTAGGTGACACCTAAAGCATACGAGGTAAGTAGATGACTAAGATGGGATTCGTCTCTTCCGTTAAAGGGAAGTTAGTGTTACAAGCTCAGTGCAGTTTTTGTGATAATCCTCGGCCGAGGTGCGTTGTAGAAAGTACAACATGTGTGTAACAAAGATCGATGTATACTGACCAATTTTGGCTAGTGGAGTTTGACGGTTAAACCATACCCTAGGCTATGCAGCGATAGACGAAGGGACTAAAACTGCGGTATTCATCGCTGACACAGTTAGAGTGATCCCGATGACACTTTAGTCAATGGGCCGATCACGTAAGTATGATTCTGAAACAGGGACGACATCTGCTGCTCGTGGTTACTATCGTCTATGGACTTTGAGTCACAACCTATAGTAGGACCAGGCTGTAGGGTCTCACACCGAGTAGTATTCAAGTCTTAGTAATAGGAAGAACGTTAAGAGGAATGCATTTGATGCAATGGAATAATTAGGCTCACAAATGGTTTGTAAGCATAAAGCTAAAGAGTTTAGCATTTGGGATTGAAGAGGACTTCCTGAGAAATCCACAGAAAGAAACCGCGTTGGAATTGGAGCTCAAACGAGCCCAAAAACACGAAAACATCACAGAAGTGCCAAAGTGGGTCAGACCCACTTTTGGGAGGCCAAACCCGCTTAGGCGGGTGGGCACGCCCGCTTCAGAAGCAGGCACGCCCTCTATGGGCCAGCAGGGCCAACCCACTCGGCAGGTATGGCGCACCCGCGCGGCCAGCGGGCGCCGGCCCGACTGGCTGAGCGGGCCGAAAACCCGCTGCAGGCTGGCACGCCTGCCTAGCCCAGCGGGCGCCAGTGCTAAGCGGGCCGTGTGCCTGCTATGGGCGCAGCGTGCCAGCCTGCTAAGCATGCAGGCGCACCTACTACACCTTGTTGCACGTGCACTCACCCCGCAATGAGTGCTGGTGCGTCCACAAGGCTTAGTAGGCGCGCCCGCAACTTAAGTGCTAATTTTAGGGCTTTTTGAAACCCATTTGTGACGGCTATGAACTATGACTTTTGCCCAACTTTAAGCAATTGTTTGAAGGGTCAAACGAAGTCGAAATTCGTCGCCATGTGTTCCTACACATTCACCATTTGAAGCTCTTCGAAATGATAGCTTGTATCGTCTCTAAAGCTCAATGGTGAGGGAGATTTAATTGGTTGAACTTAGGCCTTTATGAAAGGCTTACTAACTTAAATTAAGTTAAATTAAAATCCTGCTTCACTAATTTAGTCCCACGTTGCTCGTGCGACGAGCATGGGGTCAAGCTCCCTTTATAAAAGGGGGTGCACACCCCTTGGAAATTTTGCCCCAAGTCTCTGATTCGAGAAGCTCCTGATTTTCGAGCATGCTCGATCGAGGACTTAATTCCTCCTCTTTCTTTTTATCCTCCAATCAGGTCCTAACAAGACATAGAGGAGGTTTGGATCTAATCCAAAAATCTCTGGCATGGGTCTGCTCAAGTGAAACTTTCTTCGGCGGTTGATTGGCTCAGAGACGCGGTGCGGCTCGGGAAGCGGTTCAGCTCTAGGCGAGGCGCAGTGTGGTGCGGTTCGAAAGGCGGCTCGGCTTGAAGGCGCGGAGCGAAAGAAGGTGGTGCGGTACATCTTACATGTCCCAAGGCCAAGATTCTGGGTATGTCATTTAGTAGCTTTCTAGTGTAATTTTAATTATGTCGCAATAGTATAGATCCTTCTTGGGCGGCCAGACCCACCCCAAGTCAGCATAGATTCTGGCTAGGTTCTGGCTCGCCTTAGGGCCTTAGCTAAATTGTTTAGCTATTGTTTTTCCGCTGCGGTTTTTTCCCTCTATTGTCCGTCCGACGTAGGACAGGTACAGATAAGAGCCCTAAGGGTACGCCAAAATCCTTCACTCTACGCTCACCAAGTTCAGTACCGCACTCACCAAAGTGACACACACTAACAACCTAGTAAAAGCTCTCTCTTGACTACCTCCAACTAGTCAAGTCTCCAAAATAAGAGTATAAGTCTTCTACAAAGATCAATGCACCAATTTCACAAATATAAATTAATAAGTAGTTTATAATCGCTCAATTTGTGGTGATGTCGTTGTCTCTGTCGTTTAGTGCTTGGTCAGATCTGATCTGACAAGATGTAGTCTCTGTTCACAATCGCGGCCACCTTAGAATGATGCCTTGATGTTGCGGCCAATACCCCAATGATGAAGTGGAGCAACTTGATCAGCAAGCAATTGATGAAGAAGTTACACACTTGGTCGACAATGGCCTGATGCGGGGGAGCTCTCGATCAGCACACCAAAAATGCGAGCACAACACTCGGTCACCAAGCATGGATGCGGAGGTTATGCACTTGGTCGATAAGCACTAGTGTGCAGCTTCTCCTCTCGGTCAGCGGCCCAAAAATGCGGGTCCTTGCCTCGGGTAGCTGACATGTTGTTGCGGGAGCAGCTTGGTCTGATGGCACTTGGATGCGGGTTGCAGTTTGGTTCGTCAACCAAGCTTGTATGCGGGGCAGTCCATCAGTCAGCAATGCAAGATACAGAGCCCCCTCTCGGTCAGCAGCGTTGTTGGTGTGGGAGTTATGGCTCTCGATTAGCAATGCTTGATGCGGGAGGAGCTCTTGGTCAGCAAGCCAAAAATGAGGGGCTTCCCTTCGGTCGGCAAGGAGTTTTATGCGATAGTCAGCAACCAAGATTGCGAGAGTTTGGTACTTATTGGTGCAGCAAGTTGATCCTAAAGAGATCCCACTTCCTCATGAATTTATCTTAAATCGGGATCTTTTGGCTCAACTTTATCCCAGTTTTGACGAGGAATACAAATAACCTCTGGTTTTTTTAGATTTGGCGAGCATCTGGAATAACTAGTGAATTACAACTTTATTGTACCGCAATTGGTGCATTGGTCTTTGCATTGTTAATGCTTTTTGTCGGTTGGTTTCATTATCACAAAACATAATAGAGAACAATCGGTTAAAGAATCTCCAATCAACAATGGGTAGATATATGTGACATACACGAACACATACTTCACAAGCAATACATTTATCAAATTCAAAGTGGATTCGACCACAGAAACGTTTTGATGTGATCGATTTTTCATAAGGATATTGAATAGTTACGGGTAAACGATTTGTATGGGATAAGGTAATTATGAAGCTTTACCCAATGTATCTTGCAGCTCGTATTGTTTGTTGACCATAATTTCTAAACCCGGTCACCATAGGGAACATATTGTGGATCTCCGTAAATAAATTGATGTTTCTTTCTCTTGTTTAAGATCGTCTAGAATATCGTTATTGTATATAAATTCTTTATAGTGAAACAAGATGGGAAGAAGTTGACTTTGGGCTATGGTTAGTTTAGCTCCAATTAAGAATCCCCAAGGAATTCCAAGAATTCTTTGTATATGTTCGTTCCAACCTTCAACTCTCCTTTCAAGGTTCATCGATATTGAACCGTCAACCAAGCTTGGATGCAGGGCAGTCCGTCAGTCAGTAATGCAAGATGCAGAGCCCCCTCTCGGTCAGCAACGGTGTTGGTGCGGGAGTTATAGCTCTTGATCGGCAATGCTTGATGCAGGATGAACTCTTGGTTAGCAAGCCAAAAATGCGGGGCTTCCATTCGGTCGGCAAGGAGTTGTATGCGGTAGTCAGCAACCAAGATTGCGAGAGTTTGGTCCTTGTTGGTGCGACAAGTTAATGACTCTCCTTCTTCACAATAGCACTTAGATGAACCTTCAAGGTGTATGGATGATGTTGACAATGGTGTTTTGGCCTTGGAGTTGTAGGAGATGGGATATTTGCTTGTTGTGCTTGCGACAAAGGAGGATGATGAAGATGAAGCTTGCGGCTTGGGTTTAGAGCTACGGGTTTCTTTCTTTTTGGCCGCATGCCCTTGCTCTCTTTTGGATGTTGGTATATATAGATGTGGAGGGAAATCAAGTAGGCTCAAAGAGAATCACATGTTAATAGTAAATTGAATAGGATTTGAACTTTGAATGTGATTTGAAAGTGAATTGAATTGAGTATGGAATTTGAATTGGATATTGAAAAAGATATGAATATGAACCCATTTAATCACAAATTGATTTGCATGAGATTGTATTCTTATCACACACATCTCTTGACCAAGTCTTTATTTGTGTAGCAATTTCCTCCATCACTTTGACCAAGTCCCCCTTTGAGTATTTACAAGCTTGCCACTCCTGCAAACACTTAGCATGCACATCAAAATGTTCACACACCTGTGTTATCATTAAACACAAATTCATCGATCTTCATATCTAACAATCTCCCCCTTTTGATGATGACAACCCATATATAAGATTTGAGCAATAACGATACAAATAATGTCATCGTGGGCAATAACGATACAAATAATGTCATCGTGGCATATGTGTGTATGAAGTGTGATGAAGGAGGAATAAATACAAGTACAATGATGTGCAATGAGGTTCAACATATATGCATGCTCCCCCTATATTCATGCTCCCCCTTGAACAAATATTCATTATTCATTTATCACATTAAGCACATTCAAATCTTCCTAAGTATATTATGCACATTCAAACCTTCCCAAGTATATTCTCCCCCTTTTGTTATCATCAAAAGTGTACTCACAAAGTCAATGTCATATTGCATGCAAAAGAAAAGAGCATTATACATCATAGCAAACACTGGCATGTATACAATAGTAGAATAGTCAAGTCATATTCAATGAAAATTATAACAAAGACTTCTACACCATTGTGTATGTGTGATGATTAAACATTAAAGTACATAAGGAGAACTCTCAAGAAAATCAACCAAAACTAATCCACTTTCCATGTAACATGATATCATATAGGATTGATTTTCCACATCTCATTAAAAATGAGTTTAAGTTACCACACCCAAAACATAGCCTATGAGGACTCTTAGATGTGGGGTGGCATTGCTTGACGAGTATAACACCAACACTAGAGCTTACTCGCAAAGCTTATGTTGGATACTCAGGGATAGTATCGTTGCCATGGATCGTATCCATTTTTCATACGGAGCTCTTTTCTTTCTTTTCTTTTGTATATTCCTTTTTTGGTTTGAATTCAATTCTTTTGGGCTCTATTTTTTTATCCAAGGCAAGACACATCATATCCAGTAGAATTTCTGTTAAATTATCCGCCTACAATCACTTTTCAATATTTCATGAAAGATGTCTCCGTATGTACAAAAACATTTAATACTTGTGGAAGTGATAGTGTAGCTGTAGAACTCAAATTATTCAAATCATTTAACATGTTATGGTTATTTAGATAGTCAAACATGCATATGTAGCCATAACAATAACACAACAATTTCTACATTGATATGAATATCATTCTTTAATACCAATTTTAATGATTCAAAAGAAGAATACACATTAAGCAACATTTTTATAGCTTTTTGTATTTTTCTTTTTCTACATAAAGGACTAAAGTAGCGACTAAACAAACTAGCACAAAAAAAAGCACACAGAAAAGCAAGAAATCTCATACTAGTTTTTATCAATTATTCCCAATTCAAGACGAAGACAACAAAAACGATCCTCGGCTAAAGGTTTGGTGAAAATGTTTGCGAGTTGTGATTCCGTGGGAACAAACTCTACAAACACATTCTCTTTAGTGAGATGATATCTAATAAAGTATGTCTTACGTCAATGTGTTTAGTACAAGAGTGGTGTACGGGATTACTAGAGAGATCTATGGCACTCTTGCTATCACATCTAAGATGGACTCTCTTAAGAGCTAGTCCGTAGTCAGATAATGTTTGCATCATCCACAATGCTTGAGCACAACAATTCCCTAAGGCAATATACTCTACTTCAGTGGTGGAAAGTGCAACACTATTTTGCTTACGGCTAGACCATGAAACTAGACAGTGTCCTAGCATGAATCATGTGCCACTAGTGTTCTTTCTATCAGGTAGACTCCCCGCATAATCAGCATCTGAATAACCCAACAAATCAAAATTACCACCAGAAGGATACCAAAGGGCTAAAATAGGTGTACTAATTAGGCACCTAAAGATCCTTTTAATGGCTTTTAAATGAGACTCTTTTGGGTTAGCTTGAAAGCGTGCACACAAGCATACAGTAAACATTATATTTGGCCTAGAAGCAGTTAAGTATAACAAGGTGAAAACCACCCTAGAGGGGGGGGGGGGGGGGTGAATAGGGTGTGTGACACAAATTTTAAAAACAATCACAATCACAGAGATAATCTGACACAGATATTTTTAACGGAGTGGCTCCCCGCCGAAACTCCGACCCCAAGACCTATGAGGATTTCACTCAGTAAACCTGATCACACTTACGAGTAGTGATCTCACCGTACACAGATATAGTTCAAGAGTTAAAGCGCAGAGATAGCTTCAGAGTAAAGCTATTCACAATACAATCTCACAAATAAAACAGATTCAAATAGCTTTAATAATGCGGTGAAAAATCAGAGAGATATCACCGTGATAAAGTTTGTGAGATCATGATCGTGTGGGTTCAAACGGTTCGCTGATCCGATGTTCGAATGGGAAGATAATGTCTTCAGAAGATGACTGCGCAAATCTGAATTGTGCAGTAGCTGATCTGTAGTAAAACGTCCGAACTGAGTATGATCCTGTGGATTGAGCAATGGAGACTATCACCTTTGCTAAGGGCATGAAGATGTGGTCGCGTGGGCATAAACGGCTCATCGATCTGACGTCTGGATCAGGAGATATGAGCGTACGAAGTCGAATCCGCGAATCTGGAATCTGCAGTGACGAATCTGAAGAAAAATGCTCGAACTGTGTATAATCCTGAGGATGGAGCAAAGAAGACTATCACCGTTGCGAAGGGCATGAAGATGTGGTCACATGGACACAAACGGCTCGTGATTCGACGTCTGGATCAGGAGATATGAGCATACGAAGTCGGATGCACGAATCTGGAATCTGCACTTGAAATCTGCCCTTGAACAATCTATGAGTTTGTAGATTGAAATCTGCAGCCACCAGTCACTGGAGGATGTCGCTTACGGCCATAAGTCACTGGAGGATGTCGCTTATGATCACAAGCCTTTGCTGCGCGTTTCTTCTTCAACGCAAAGAAAAATGAACACCTCTCTTTGTTTCTGATGTGCCGCAAGTGCTTTGAGGTCCTCTGTTTTTGCGGCCTTCTGTGTACTCTTAAGGTCACAGTTCTCAGAAGAAGACTAGAAGCTGCCGCCCCTAACTGATTTAAGAGGATAAGGTTTTTGTAATATGAAATTTGTGTTGCGTGTGATATTCGGCAGCACAACAAAAAAAATGTTTGTGCATTCAAATCTTTGTGTATGCATTTAAAACTCATAAGCACCACACAAAAAAAGAACGCAATTAATATATCATGTGTCCTTTCGTTTTTTAATATTTGTTTCATGAGGAATGCGTCAGCAAGCAAATGGGATGAGATCCGTTTTAAAAAAACAAACTTTGAAAAGAATACAACAGATTTGTTATGCATTCAAAAATTTGTTTAGTGCGTTTTCAAAAAAATTTGTGCGTATATTTTTTAAAAAAGGATACGGCTACCTGAAAGTTTGTGATGAGGATCATTTAACCATAGAGCTTTTCTTTGCTTCTATCGCCTCTTACATGATAATGGGATGAAGATTTTGAGAGTGTTTCTGGATGAGAACAAGGAGTTTGAATTCAAGTAGAAAATCCCTTGAGTATCCAATCAAATCTTCATCTTTGACCGAGTTAAAACTTCATCTTCATTATTGATAATGTAAGACTATTTCCTTTTTGCACCATTGTCCTCATATACTCTTCCTCTTGCAAATAAAATTTATTTTGCGCTTTGCTCACTGTAATGACTTAATGAAAGACGTTAGTCACAGGAATTGTTTGTCATCATCAAAATTAACTCGTATGACCTATTTAGTGAACTAAATAGGCCAACAATCTCCCCCTTTTTGATGATGGCAAACAAGCCTAGAAAAAGTATTTAGGAACAATATTGAGGAGCTAGTTACATAGGCACAAGATAATAAACATCATACGAAGCTCCCCTATCGATGTGCTGTCATGAGAAGTTATGACAAGCTCCCGCTTAAAATGTGCATCTCTCCCCCATTATTTTCCTACTATTTTTCTACTCTCCCCCTTTTGCCATTAATCGAAAAGATCACAAAAATAAATTGAAGAGGTTAAGAATGAGACATGAAACAAGTTTAGCATATCGAAGAAACAAGAAATTGATGATGATGCTCATATTAATGCTTTTTCCCCACGAACTTAAAGTATAACAAATGTCATGAGCATTGAAAGCATACGGTCGTTGTAAGAAATATAATAAGAAGATGTTGTATTATGAAACACTTTGACAATAATAAGGGTGCTTAGAAACTAAGAGATCAAAATGTAAGATTATCTAATACAATTTGTGAGCCTTCATTGCTATGGAATAATTAATAAGTAATGTGTAGGGAGACACCAAACAAGGAATATCATGATGTTAAATTTCGGGTCCATTGGAATTGAGATGCACTAAGTGGTTACTTCATCTACCATATTTCATACGCATTGCTAAACAAACCCCCAAAATCTGGTTACTAGCCGCCAGTATCAAATGTAGCATATTTGAAAATGTTCTGATATTTTTTCTTTTTTTAAATATATGAATGCTCATTGCAATTTTTTAATTACAATGTTGGTGTCTCATAATAGTGACACATGAAGGCATCGACATATTCGGCTCCTAATAAATAATTTTCCATAGAGATTTAAGCACACACAATTGTAAGGATAAAATATAAATTCAGAAACTTTAGAATCTAAGCACATTCAATTGTCTCCATAGTTTATAAGACTCAATCAACCTATCTGATTCGTACAATTTAGCATGCTTATGAGTTTCACTTTTTCATTAATAAATCAAGCATGAGGATTTTACAATAATATGGTGCATCCTCATCAAAAACATTTTAATGTTTCTAAGATGTCTAACAAGGTTCATATCAAATTCTCAACCAAAATCAATAATAGTGATGACGCTCATGCATGCACATACAAAGAATGACCGAACCTATGTAAAGATGAAATAATGTGCAATGTGTGTAGCTTAGATACAATATTTAAGCATGTGTATATGCATGGATATGTGTGCTAATGCTCAATTAGTGACATAATCCCCAACTCCCTTCGAATGAAGCAAAATTGTTTTTGGTTTAAGGGCCATCAAATTAAAGCTACTTCTATTGCGTATACCTTCCATCGTGTCTCCAAGGATTTGGTTCTTTGGATGATCCTTCTTGAAGCGCCAATCCTTAGGGAGATCTTGTGATGACGTAGTAGCTTCTATTTCTTTTGGTACACCATCATTGTTGTTATCTTGCTCATTGGAATTGCTAGTGTTTATCTCTAGTCCATCCAAGCCACTTACAATATCTGAAGATTCAATGTTACCTTTACCCAAGATTTTGCACTTCTTTTCATCTCCAAGAATAACCGTCCCTTCATCTTTCCTTGATAGTGTCGTGAAGAGGGATTCATTGCCCGTCATGTGGTTCGAGCAACCGCTATCAAGGTACCAAATGCTGTCATTTTCCACTTGAAGATGCACCTACAAAAGAAGATGCACCCTTTGGTAACCAAATTTTGGATCCACAATTGTTAGTACGATGCTTTGTAACCCATATAAAATATTCAGGATAATATTTGGCCAAGCAATCATTCATAACCTGCCCACTTTTGTTGCAATAAAAACATGTAATATTGAAATGTTTATTAGTAGATGACATATGATTTTTGTGCATGCAATGTTGAAAGCTCATGTCTCTTGCAAAATTCTTTTCAATGATCTTCCTAGTTTTTTTCTTAGGTTGTTTTTTCTGAAAACCAAGACCATGTTTACTAGATTGTTCATTTAGCCCATTTATCATCTTATTAAAGCTTTCTTGGCTATTTGTGAATTTCTTTAATGTCAAGCTAAGACTTTAATTTTCATTCTCAAGTTCACTAATCTTAGTCTCATATCTTTTTTCTTTTTCGCTAGTTTCTAAATCAACGGCTACATGTTTTCCTTTTATTAAATTAGATTTTTCTTTTTCAAGCTCTTCCAATTTTGCTTCATAGCTTGCCACTTTTAGGTTTAATAATTTTATTTCAGAATCTTTAGAACCAAGAATGCTAATTTTCTCTTTTAATTCTTTAGCTAAATTAACGTGGTCAAGCTCTAATGTAGCTAATTTTTTATTAGTATTTTCTAGCTCTAAGGTTTTTGTTTATAATTGGGTTTCATCAAAATTATTTCTTTCCACTTAACAAAAATCTCATCTCTCTCTCTCTCTCTCTCTCTCTCTCTCTCTCTCTCTCTCTCTCTCTCTCTCTCTCGCGTCATGCTTCCTAGGTCCTCTTTTAATGAATCACGAACTTTTTTTAGTTTAAGGAATTTAGGACCCATTTCTTGAAGGAGTTCTACAAGAAATTCATAAGCTTTCTCCATGCTAGAAAACATATCATCACTAATATTCATTTCATCATCAAAGCTTTGAACAAGAGAGCTAATTTTCACCTTTTTGTTTCCATCCATAAAGCAAGTTCCAGTGTTGTTGTTCCAATCATCATTTGAGGAGAGCTCCTTTGCGTCACTTTCTCCCCACGTAGCCACCATTCCTCGCTTAGATGTCCTCTTTTCTCCATCACCAGTCTTTTCCTTTCCTTTTCCTTTAAGAAGTGGACATTCTGCTTTCATGTGCCCTCTCTTGTTGCATCTGAAATACTAAGGTGCAGAACTTTCTCCATCATTTTCTTCGTTTTTCTTAGTTCCCCAAATGCTTCCTGTTCTTCTTTTGTTGTTTTTTTATGAATTTCACAAATTTCATTGTAACAAGATCCATGCTTTCATCGTCTGATTCATTCATCTCCTCCTTGAGCATTTTGGAGACTTGAAAGGCTAAATTCTTTTCCTTTGTTTCCTCCTTCTTAGATTTCTCTTCCATCTTTGGTGTGCTATCATTGGCCATCTTCAATTGAACCTCATAAGCCATTAATTTTCTCATTAGCTTCTCGAAACTGATATCCGCCAAGTCATGTGCTTCTTCAATCGCCATCCTCTTTTGAATCCAATTGCCAGATAAAGAGTATAAAATTTTCCAACCAGATCTTCCTCTGGGATGTCCTTCCCTAAGGATTTCAATGGATTGACGATATCTGCAAAACGGGAAAACATAGCATCAATAGACTCATTAGGCATCATAGCAAAATTTTCATATTTCTGTAATAACATTCTAATATGAGTTTTCTTAACTTCGCTAGTTCCCTCATGAGTAACTTCAAGTCTCGTCCAAATATCCTTAGCAGTAGAACACGAACTATGCGGTTAAATTCAGTTTTACTAAGACCACAATACAAGATGCTCATGGCCTTAAAGTTTAGATTTTGTAACCGATCATTTTCTTTTTGATGCTCAGGAGTGGGTTTATCAAATAGTGTAAATCCTTCACTGATAATTTTCCATAATGTCATATCGATACCTTTGATGTGTATGGACATACATTGTTTCCAGTAACTATAGTCAGTACCATCAAATAGAGGAGATCTGAGATACGACAGATCTTCTCTTTGATTGTGCGTGTCATATGATTATATGTGCGGAATTTGTACCATAGGATCGAAATTCCACTAGACTTTGAGTCTAAAAGAATCCCGCTCTGATACCAATTGGAAAACACCCTTGGGGGTGAATAGGGTGTGTGACACAAATTTTAAAAACAATCACAGTCACAGAGATAATCTGACACAGATATTTTTAATGGAGTGGCTCCTCGCCAAAACTCCGACCCCAAGACCTATGAGGATTTCACTCAATAAATCTGATCACACTTACGGGTAGTGTCTCACCGTACACAGATATAGTTCAAGAGTTAAAGTGCAGAGATAGCTTCAGAGTAAAGCTATTCACAATACAATCTCACAACTAAACAGATTCAAATAGCTTTAATACCGAGGTGAAAAATCAAAGAGATATCACCATGATAAAGTTTGTGAGATTGCGATCGCGTGGGCGCAAATGGTTCGCTGATCCGATGTCTGGATTGGAAGATATAGTCTTCGGAAGATAACTGCGCGAATCTGAATTCTGCAGTGACTGATCTGTAGAAAAACATCCGAACTGAGTATGATCCAGTGGACTGAGTAATGGATACTATCACCGTTGCGAAGGGCATGAAGATGTGGTTGCGTGGGCATAAACGACTTGTCGATCCGACGTCTGGATCAGGAGATATGAGCATACGAAGTTGAATGCACGAATCTGGAATCTGCAGTGATGAATCTATAGGAAAACACCCCAACTGTGTATAATCCTGAGGACTGAGCGAAGAAGACTATCACCGTTGTGAAGAGCATGAAGATGTGGTCACGCGGGTGCAAACGGCTCGTCGATCCGATGTCTAGATCAGGAGATATGAGCGTACGAAGTCGGATGCGCGAATCTGGAATCTGCACTTGAAATCTG
Source organism: Scilla litardierei (assembly GCA_030789695.1). Taxonomy (NCBI): domain Eukaryota; kingdom Viridiplantae; phylum Streptophyta; class Magnoliopsida; order Asparagales; family Asparagaceae; genus Scilla; species Scilla litardierei. Next base: position 65,924,675 of record CM061132.1, read on the forward strand.
CCCTTGCACAATCTATGAGTTTGGATATTGAAATCTGCTTCCACCAGTCACTGGAGGATGTCACTTACGGCCACAAGTCGCTTGAGGATGTCGTTCCGATCATAAGCCTTTGCTGCGTGTTTCTTCTTCAATGCAAAGAAAAATGAACACCTCAGAGAGAAGGGGCTGCTATTGAATCCGGTCGACGATGGTACGTGTGCCGACTGCAGAGACTACAAGCCGACGCCGGAAGCGACTCGCGCTTTGCTAATCTTCCCCTCTAATGCGGGCCGGGCGGCGGCGGGCCTCTTTGTTTCTGATGTGCCGCAAGTGCTTCGAGGTCCTTTGTTTTTACGGCCTTCTGTGTATTCTTAAAGTCGCAGTTCTCAGAAGAAGACTAGATGCTGCCGCCCATAACTGATTTAAGAGGATAAGGTTTTTGTAATATGAAATTTGTGTTGCGTGTGATAGTTGGCAATACAACAACAAAAATGTTTGTGCGTTCAAATCTTTGTGTATGCATTTAAAACTCAAAAGCACAAGGACACAATTAATATATCATGTATCCTTTTATTTTTTAATATTTGTTTCATGAGGAATGCGTCAGCAAGCAAATGGGATGAGATCCCTTTTTTAAAAAAAATAAACTTTGAAAAGAATACAACAGATTTGTTATGCATTCAAAATTTTGTTTAGTGCATTTTCAAAAAAATTTGTGCGTATATTTTTTTAAAAGGATACGACTACCTGAAAGTTTGTGATGAGGATCATTTAACTACCGAGCTCTTCTTTGCTTCTATCGCCTCTTACGTGATAATGGGATGAAGATTTTGAGAGTGTTTCTGGTTGAGAACAAGGAGTTTGAATTCAAGTAGAAAATCCTTTGAGTATCCAATAAAATCTTCATCTTTGACGGAGTTAAAACTTCATCTTCATTGTTGATAATGTAAGACTATTTCCTTTTTGCACCATTGTCCTCATATACTCTTCCTCTTGCAAATAAAATTTATTTTGCGCTTTGCTCACTATAATCACTTAATGAAAGACGTTAGTCACACGACTTGTTTGTCATCATCAAAATTAACTCGTATGACCTATTTAGTGAACTAAATAGACCAACACAAGGAACCAATCATATCCCGATAAAGCTTTTGGTCCACGACGACTCGTTGTTCATCCTTGTCCATTTTTGTAGATGGGCTCATCGGTGTTCCAATTCCTTTATACTTATCCATCCCGAACTTTTTCCGAAGCTCCTTGATGTACTTGGTTTGGAATATAATGATGCCTTCTTTTCCTTGCTTTACTTGGAACCCCAAAAAGTATTTCAACTCTCCTACAAGGCTCATCTCAAATTGATCCTGCATGACTTTCTCAAACTTTTGACATAGAAGATCTTTAGTAGCACCGTAAATAATGTCATCAATATATATTTGCACAATGAGAAAATCATCAGATTCATGCATAATAAATAATGTATTGTCTGCACTACCCTTTTTAAAATCATTTTCCAACAAATTTGTGCTAAGATGATCGTACCAAGCTCATGCTTAAGACCATACAAAGCTTTTTCTAATTTGTAAACATGGTGTGGAAAAATATGTAATGGCCAGTATTTTCTAGGCGTATTATTGTGCATGCCTGTATTTTTGTTTTGACCATCCAGATGTTTTCATACGCGAGTTCTATGTTTGTGCGTCAACGCGAGCGCGTATCCGTCCTTCGTTCTACCGTATCATCATTAACCGACTATTAATTTTAACAAATTATCTTAACCTAATTATCCCCCTAATTACAAAATTGCTAATCACACTTAACTTTCACTAATTACGTCATTATTTTTTTTACAATCACACTCTACTAAAAATGGAGAATTACTAATTAAACTTCTACCATTGGATGAATTTTTTTTAACCCTAGCTAATTAACCCCTAATGAATCCTACCTCTACAAGTAGGTGAGATCCAACCAACATGTCAATCTCCTTCCCCCACTGCCAGCTTCCTCCCATCAAGGCTTCCCACCTCCTTTGTTTTAACAACAACAACGACAGGGCACCACCGTCTTCTTCTTCTTCACTGCAACCCAGCAAACCCAATTTCCCTGCAAATTCTCGAAGCCAAAAACAAAGAAAAACCAGAAATAATTTCCAAACCCCAAATCTGTTCTTGTTCTTCCCCAAATCCTCAAACCAGAATCAAACAAAAACCAAAAATTTCAGATTCATCAACCAAAATCCAATCCCCAAAACTGAAATTCGAAATCAAACATCAAGAATTTCAAATCTGAAGATTTGTAACCCAAATTCAAAACACAAAAGCAAAAATCCGAAGAGCAATTTTAGATCCAAAATCTGGAATCAAACCCAAGATCTTCAACTACCAAACCCTCTTCCTCCCTCCTATCTTCTTCCTCCTCCTCCCCTCACCCAAGGCCGGCACCACCCTCCACCGGCCGTGCGTCGCCAAAGCTCCGGAAGCCGCGCGTGCCGAAGGCCAGAAACCGCCCCTCCTCTCGCCCTAGGCCGCCGGAGACGCCGCCGTTCAGCCGCCGCCCACGCCTCTGAGCCCGCCGTGCGCCGCCTGGGAGCCCCCGTCCGCAGTGGCCCCCTCCTCCCGCGCGGTGAGCCCTCCCCTTGACCGTGCGTGGAAGCCCCTTGGCTGTAAACGGTTGAAAAAGAAAAGAAAAGAATGAAAGACAGAGAGACAGGGGGCCAGGGAAGGAGAGAAAAAGAGTAAGAGAGAGAGAAAGTTAGTAATATTATATTATTAGTAATGTTAGTGGTAGGTATAAGTTGGTGGGGGCTATTAAATATAAACTTACCCTTAAGTTAACCATGCTATTAGCTTATGGTAAGTTAGTATTAATTAGTATGATGTTAATGTTAAAATACAAATGTTAATTTGTTTGTAATATTTAATTCAGCATGTTATTATTTGTTTAATGATGTTAGGGTAATAATATTATTATAAAAATAAGATGTATCAAGTTAGTGTGACACAATGTAAACGTTACACTGGCCGGAGAACCCGATAAATTAACCGAACCCACTTTAGAGATTAATTTAATAATGTGTTTGTCTCACGAAATATCTAATTCATTGGTTTGTTTAACTAAAACAGAGAACCACTATCACCGTAACGAAGTACCCGTCAGGACGAACCCAATGGCACCAAAATCACCAAAAACAGGGCAAGTATGCAATTTATAGTGAATTTGTGAAGGTAAATGCTCTTTTAGCTTTCTGCATGTAAAGTTACATAACTCAGAACCTGCACGTGAAATGACACGTGAAATCACTTCCACAACATCCGTGGCTAAAAATGGGATCCAACGGCATATAATTTGATATACCTTAGTTTAGAACAAATGCATGTAAAGTTAGCTTTCTGCATCATAATCGTTAAACTCTCATGTTCACTCTTTTGTTAAATTATTGGGAATGTTGTTTTGTAATTCTGGAAAATGCTGTAAAAGAACAGATGATGATGTTATTGCTGCATAACTAACAAGAGAGTGAGACATCGTGAAATCGTGCGCCTCGAAGGCGAAATCGTGACTTTCGTGATGTCATGTGAGTTGACTAGGCTGGCTCGTGTTCCAGCACCAATCTTGGGGTGGGGTTAGGGTTGAGCGGCTACTAGGCGTATGACCGGGTACTCTCTTCAAGGGCACCACCCGTATGCGGTGGGTTAGCGCCAATCACGGTAAGCCCCCGTGTGAAGAACGACCCACTCATCACGTCCTAAAGGCGAGAACCCTATTATAGACGTGTGACATTAACTTGAAACTTGCAAAGTGAAATTGACATGCTTTACTTTACTTGTCAGATTGTTTAGAACTGCATGATAGGATGTTTTTACTTTAAAATCACCATGCTTAAAACTTTTATTGTTATCTTGTTTAATTTATAATTGCCTCTTAAATCCAGTATAAATTTGTATATCTTGCCTTGAGTTCTAACATCTTTTTGTAGACCCTTGCTGACATACATTCATGTTTTTGGATGAATGTCAGTTCCCGACCCTGAGTACCATGAGGTTCCTTACGAGACACCTAACTTAGAGAGTCAAGAGTTTGCTGTAGACGCCGAGTCTCTCCCTGCGGAGAACTAGTGGGCTATTTCGTTGCTGCTTGCATTAGTTGCTTTCTGTTGTTGTTGGTGTAGGTTATCTTTGTTGTATTTCGGCCCAGCTGAGGCTTGTTGTTTTTATTTCGTGTATGGACGTTTATTATTCTGGATGTGGCCTGTAATGTATGAATAATTTTGGTTGTTATGAAATGCGTGCAAGGGACCTGCCCTTACGTTTTACCACAGACGCTTAATGAACCCGAGCTTCACTGCTCCGGTTCAAGCGGACCCCAGTAATGCTCTCATTCCTGTCGTATTTTTGGGGAGCGGGGCGTTACAGGTTTTGTGGTGGCCCATGCAGGTCCGTTTCTTTGCATTTGCAAAAATTCAGAACAATGAGAATATTTTCATCGGCCAAACATCTAGAAAGATCACATACGCGAGTTTAACTTGAGATTTTCTTATCTCAGAATGGCTGGGAGACGAAACGCCCGAAATGGACCCAGAGCTGCTGGAGGCGGAGAGGACGACATCCGCCAGATGCTTGGTGTTATGAGAGAAATGCTGGAGGTTCAGCACCATTTGGTCCAAGAGGGACATCAGGCTGCACCAGCTGCTCCACCACCTCGCTATGAGCCTGGAGCCAAGCAGTTCCGAGAGATGCATCCGACGAGATTCTCTGGACTGGAGGGCCCACTAGCAGCCGAGGAATGGCTTCACAACACTGCGGATAACTTGGGTCTTGCCCGAGTCAATCTGAACGATTGGGTGGATCTCGCCAAGAAGCAGCTGACAGATAATGCCTGTCACTGGTGGGATGCTGAAGAGGCTAGGCTGATCAAGCCGATTCCTTGGGCTACTTTCCATCAGAGGTTTGATGCCCAGTACTTCCCGAAAGCTGCAAAGAGGGAGATGCAGCAGCGCTTCATTAACCTGGAGCAGGGCACCATGACAGTCGATGAGTATGAGGCTGAATTTACCATGCTGAGTCGATTCGCCCCTACACTGGTAGCAGACGAGGAGGACTATGCACACTGCTTTCTACATGGCTTAGACCTGGACATACAGGGTGTGTTGTCCGGGCACACCTTTACTACTCATGAGCAAGTTCTGGTAGCTGCGAAGAAGCACGAGCAGGTAGCTTATCAGAAGAGGGCACGTCAGGCGGGCAAGCGCCCGATGGAGCTACAGAGGAGTGCACCTAGGCCCAGTTTTCGTCCTGTTCAGACCACACAGTTCAAAAGGCCAGCTGCACCTGTCCCTAACCGAGCTGAGTTGGTTTGCCATTTCTGCGGCAAGCTTGGTCATGTGAAGAAGGACTGTAGGAGGATGCTAAATCAGTGTTTGATCTGTGGATCGCCTACTCATGCTGCAAAGGATTGCACCTGCGGTTCTCGACCCATGCCTCCTGGAGCACATGGACCCGCCCAGAGGACCGTACCAGCACCTGAACAGTGTGGACCACCTCTGGTTCCACATGATCGAGCCTTTCAGCAGGCCAATCCGCCGAAGCGCAGAGCTTTCACTATGACAGCCGTTGAGGCTGAAGCTGAGGACGACGTGATTGCGGTAACCTCTAGACTAGTCTTCCTTATTTATGAATTATGTTTGATTAGTTATATCCGTGTTTAACCAAGTTGCATGTTACCCTTAGGTGTCATCTTAGTTTCATCTCACCCGGCCTTGACCCTGTTCGATTCTGGAGCTTCCATGTGCATTCTATCTCGAAAATTCGTAGTCGAACACTCGATACCCACCTATACACTTCCCAAGTGTTGGAATATTACAACTGGGAATGGTGTAGTGAAGGTTGCACTGGGATGTAGACCATGCCCGTTGGTGGTTAGTGAACACGAACTATATGTTGACTTCATTGTCCACGATCTACCCAACTTTGATGCTGTTCTCGGCATTGATTGGTTAGGAGCTTTTTATGCCACGATCGACTATCACCGGAAGAAAGTGGTATTCGAAATTCCTGACCACCCATTGTTCGAGTTTGTCAGTGGAGGACATTCGCTTGGACCTGTCAAGTTCCGAGCCCAGCCGTACAGTTTGACTATTGCTTCTACGATAGCTGAGCCAGAGAAGCCTGCAGTAGTGAGAGATTTTGAAGACGTCTTCCCCTGAAGACATTTCTGGATTGCCACCTGACCGAGCATTGGAGTTCAGTATCGATCTTATGCCCGGAGCTGAACCAATTTCCAAGGCGCCTTACCGTATGGCCCCTGTAAAGTTAGAAGAGCTGAGGAAACAGTTGGATGAGCTGAACAATGCAGAAGGGCTTCATTCATCCCAGCGTATCTCCTTGGGGTGCCCCTATCTTGCTGGTGAAGAAGAAGGATGGATCGAGAAGGATGTGTGTTGATTATCGGGAGCTGAACAATGTCATAGTGAAGAACAAGTACCCGCTGCCCCGTATTGATGATATCTTCGATCAGCTTGGTGGATCGAGGGTATTTTCAAAGTTGGACCTCCGGAGCGGATACCATCAAGTCAGAGTCAAGAAGAAAGACGTGCCCAAGACAGCTTTCCGGACTAAGTATGGGCACTATGAGTTTGTTGTCATGCCGTTTGGTGTGACCAACGCTCCTGCTGTGTTCATGAATCTCATGAACCTTATCTTTTACGACTTCCTCGATAAGTTCGTGGTGATCTTTATAGATGATATTCGGGTGTACTCGAGGAGCGAGGAGGAGCATGCAGAGCACTTGAAGATGGTATTGGAGGCGCTCTGTCATCATAGACTATATGCCAAGTACAGCAAATGTGAATTCTGGCTGGACAGAATTGCATTTCTTGGGCATGTAGTAACAGGAGCTGGCATCTCAGTGGATCCGAAGAAGGTTAGAACAGTCAGTGAATGGCCTACACCTCGATCGACATCGGACATCAGGTGTTTCCTCGGATTGGCTGGATACTACTGCAGATTTATCAAGGATTTCTCGAGGATAGTTGAGCCGATGATGAGATTGACGAGGAAGGATGTTAAGTTCAGTTGGTCAGACTCTTGTGAGCAAGATCTTTTTACTTTGAAGGAGAGACTGACTATTGCACCAGTTTTAGCTATTCCGGACAGAAGCGGAGGCTTCGAGATTTTCTGCGACGCATCAGGCAAGGGACTTGGATGTGTTCTACACCAGCATGGTCATGTAGTCGCTTATGCTTCTCGGCAGTTGAAAATCCACGAGAAGAATTATCCGACCCACGACTTGGAGTTGGCTGCCGTCATCTTTGCTTTGAAGATTTGGAGGCATTTCTTACTGAGTGAGAAAGTGAAAATTTTCACTGATCACAAAAGTTTGAAATATATATTCACTCAGAAGGAGCTGAATATGAGACAGCACAGATGGTTGGAATTGATGGCAGACTACGACATCAACCTTCAGTATCATCCAGGGAAGGTGAATGTCGTACCGGATGCCTTGAGTCAACTGCCCAAAGTGATGATTCTCATAGCTCAGTGGAGATTACATCAGGATATGCAAGAGATGGATGTTGAAGCTGTCCTACCTGGAGTCACATCATCATTGATGAGCATGCAGATTCAATCGACGATTGTGGATCGGATCAAGACTGCTTAAGATGGAGATGCTAAATTGAAGAAGATCAGAGAACAGGTTGAAGCAGGACTTCGAACAGATTTTCTGATTCACGTGGATGGATCTTTGAGATATGGTAGTATGATCTGCGTATCTGCAGGTGATATCAGAGAAGAATTGATGAATGAGGCTCACAGTTCGCCTTATTCTATTCATCCTGGAGGTACGAAGATGTACAAGGATCTTCGTCAGAGTTTCTAGTGGCATGGGATGAAAATAAGTGTGGCACGGAGCGTTGCCAAGTGTCTTGTGTGTCAGCAAGTGAAGGCTGAACACCATCGCACTACTGGACTGTTACAACCTCTGCCAATTCCAGAGTGGAAGTGGCAGCACATCACCATGGACTTCGTGACTGGCTTACCTCGGAGCACCAGGCAGAACGATGCGATTTGGGTCATCGTTGATCGGTTGACCAAGTATGCACACTTTATACCTTTCCGAGTTGGGCAATCTATGGAGATATTAGCAAGGAAGTATATGGAGGTAATGACCCAACTCATACCTTAATAATTTCCTTCTAGTACTAGTCGTGATGTAAATTGTGTCGTGTAGGAGATCGTGCGCTTGCATGGAGTCCCCGTGAGCATTGTATCAGACCATGATACGAGATTCACATCTCAGTTCTGGAAGAGTTTACAGACGAATCTGGGTACCAGTCTGAAATTCAGTAGTGCGTATCATCTGCAGACTGATGGACAGTCAGAGTGCACTATCCAGATATTGGAGGATATGTTGAGAGCCTGCATGTTAGATCTCAAGGGTTCGTGGGAGGATCGTTTGCACCTGGTGGAGTTCTCCTACAACAACAGCTATCAGGCGAGCATTGGCATGTCACCATTTGCTGCTCTCTACGGGAGGAAATGCCGATCGCCTCTGAGTTGGGATGACATCGGTGATAGAGAGCTCTTGGGGCCAGAGATGATAGTGGAGGCAGTTGATGTTGTGCGTACTATCAGAGACAAGCTCCGAATCGCTCAGGACCGTTATAAGCATTGGGCAGATGCTAAACGGCATCCTCTAGAGTTTCAGCCAGGAGATCATGTGTTCCTGAAGATCTCCCTGAATCGAGGAATGATTCGATTTGGGAAGAAAGACAAGCTTAGTCCGAGATTTATTGGACCTTTCGATGTTCTAGAGCGAGTTGGAGAAGTAGCATATCGCTTAGCTTTACCGCCATCCTTAGAGGGAGTTCATGACGTCTTCCATGTATCCCATCTGCGTCGTTATATCAGCGACCCTTCTCATGTTGTGGACTACTCTGAGATTACGGTTCGACCAGATCTGACGTATGAACAGCAACCAATGGAGAACCTAGATCGACGTTAGAAAGTCTTCAGGAACAGGACTGTTGATCTAGTCAGAGTGATGTGGAGTCGCGACTCGCCAGGAGAGTCTACCTGGGAGTGGGAAGATGAGATACGAGAGCGTTATCCATATTTGTTTCCTGCTCCTTAGTTGATAAGAATTCCGAGGACGGAATTTTTCTTACGGTGGGTAGAATGTAACGGCCAGTATTTTCTAGGCGTATTATTGCGCGTGCCCGTGTTTTCGTTTTGACCATCCGGATGTTTTCATACGCGAGTTCTATGTTTGTACGTCAACGCGAGCGCGTATCCGTCCTTCGTTCTACCGTTCATCATTAACCGACTATTAATTTTAACAAATTATCTTAACTTAATTATCCCCATAATTACAAAATTGCCAATCACACTCAACTTTCACTAATTACGTCATTATTTTTTTTACAATCACACTCTAAAAATGGAGAATTACTAATTAAACTTCTACCATTGGATGAATTTTTTTTAACCCTAGCTAATTAACCACTAATGAATCCCACCTCTACAAGTAGGTGAGATCCAACCAACATGTCAATCTCCTTCCCCAACTGCCAGCTTCCTCCCATCAAGGCTTCCCACCTCCTTTGTTTTAACAACAACAACGACAGGGCACCACCGTCTTCTTCTTCTTCACTGCAACCCAGCAAACCCAATTTCCCTGCAAATTCTCGAAGCCAAAAACAAAGAAAAACCAAAAACAATTTCCAAACCCCAAATCTGTTCTTCTTCTTCCCCAAATCCTCAAACCAGAATCAAACAAAAACCAAAAATTTCAGATTCATCAACCAAAATCCAATCCCCAAAACTGAAATTCGAAATCAAACAACAAGAATTTCAGATCTGAAGATTTGTAACCCAAATTCAAAACACAAAAGCAAAAATCTTAAAAGCAATTTCAGATCCAAAATCTGGAATAAAACCCAAGATCTTCAACTACCAAACCCTCTTCCTCCTCCCAATATCTTCTTCCTCCTCCCCCCCTCACCCAAGGACGGCACCACCCTCCACCAGCCGCGCGTCGCCAAAGCTCCGGAAGCCGCACCTACCGAAGGCCGGAAACCGCCCCTCCTCTTGCCCTAGGCCGCCGAAGACGCCGCCGTTCAGCCGCCGCCCGCGCCCCCGAGCCCGCCGTGCGCCGCTTGGGAGCCCCCGTCCGCCATGGCCCCCTCCTCCCGCGCAGTGAGCCCTCCCCTTGCCTGTGCGTGGAAGCCCCTTGGCTACAAACGGTTGAAAAAAAGAAAAGAATGAAAGACAGAGAGACAAGGAGACAGGGAAGGAGAGAAAAAGAGTAAGAGAGAGAGAAAGTTAGTAATATTATATTATTAGTAATGTTAGTGGTAGGTATAAGTTGGTGGGGGCTATTAAATATAAACTTACCCTTAAGTTAACCATGCTATTAGCTTATGGTAAGTTAGTATTAATTGGTATGATGTTAATGTTAAAATACAAATATTAATTTGTTTGTAATATTTAATTCAGCATGTTATTATTTGTTTAATGATGTTAGGTAATAATATTAGTATAAAAATAAGATGTATCAGGTTAGTGTGACACAATATAAACGTTACACTGGCCGAAGAACCCGATAAATTAACCGAACCCACTTTAGAGATTAATTTAATAATGCGTTTGTCTCACGAAATATCTAATTCATTGATTTGTTTAACTAAAACAGAAAACCACTATCACCGTAACGAAGTACCCGTCAGGACGAACCCAACGGCACCAAAATCACCGAAAACGGGCAAGTATGCAATTTATAGTGAATTTGTGAAGGTAAATGCTCTTTTAGCTTTCTGCATGTAAAGTTACATAACTCAGAACCTGCACGTGAAATGACACGTGAAATCACTTCCACGACATCCGTGGCTAAAAATGGGATCCAACAGCATATAATTTGATATACCTTAGTTTAGAACAAATGCATGTAAAGTTAGCTTTCTGCATCATGATCGTTAAACTCTCATGTTCACTCTTTTGTTAAATTCTTGGGAATGTTGTTTTGTAATTCTGGAAAATGCTGTAAAAGAACAGATGATGATGTTATTGTTGCATAACTAACAAGAGAGTGAGACATCGTGAAATCGTGCGCTTCGAAGGTGAAATCGTGACTTTCGTGATGTCATGTGAGTTGACTAGGCTGGCTCGTGTTCCAGCACCAATCTTGGGGTGGGGTTAGGGTTGAGCGGCTACTAGGCATATGACCGGGAACTCTCTTCAAGGGCACCACCCGTATGCGGTGGGTTAGCGCCAATCACGGTAAGCCCCCGTGTGAAGAATGACCCACTCATCACGTCCTAAAGGCGAGAACCCTATTATAGACGTGTGACACTAACTTGAAACTTGCAAAGTGAAATTGACATGCTTTACTTCACTTGTCAGATTGTTTAGAATTGCATGATAGGATGTTTTTACTTTAAAATCACCATGCTTAAAACTTTTATTGTTATCTTGTTTAATTTATAATTGCCTCTTAAATCCAGTATAAATTTTTATATCTTGCCTTGGGTTCTAACATCTTTTTGTAGACCCTTGCTAACATAGATTCATGTTTTTGGATGTATGTCAGATCTCGAGCCTGAGTACCAGGAGGTTCCTTACGAGACACCTGACTTAGAGAGTCAGGAGTTCGCTGTAGACGCCGAGTCTCTCCCTGCGGAGAACTAGTGGGCTATTTCGTTGTTGCTTGTTGTAGTTGCTTTCTATTATTGTTGGTGTAGGTTATCTTTATTGTATTTCGACCCAGCTGAGGCTTGTTGTTTTTATTTCGTGTACGGATGTTTATTATTCTGGATGTGGCCTGTAATGTATGAATAATTCTGGTTGTTCTGACATGCGTACAAGGGACATGCCTTTGCATTTTACCACAGACGCTTAATGAACTTGAGCTTCACTGCTCCGGTTCAAGCGGACCCCAGTAACACTCTCGTTCCTGTCGTATTTTTGGGGAGCGGGGCATTACAAATTATGACTTTCAAAACTTGGGGGTTGTTCATCAAATACATCTTCTTTTAGATAGCCATTAAGAAAAGCACCTTTGACATCCATTTGTTTCAATTTGAGCCATTTATAACTTGCAAAACTTAGCAAGATTCTAATGGATCAAGCCTAGCAATTGGAGCAAATGTTTCATCCACATCAATTCCTTCAATTTGATTATTGCCTTTAGCTACCAATCTTGCCTTGTTTCTAATAACAATATCAGATTCATCATGTTTATTTTTAAACACCCATTTTGTGCCAACTACAGGATAATCAGTGGAAGTTTCCAAACATTATTTCTAACAAATTGGTCAATTCATTTTGCATGGCCAAAAACCAAATTTTCTCTTCTAATGCAGTTTCTATATTTTAGGCTCTATTTCAGAAATAAAATCACCATTAATACATAGAGCACAAAAATTTCTAAAAGTGGAACAAGTACGTATACCTGACGTAGGCTCACCAATAATCAAGTCTGATGGGTGGTTTGGATTAAATCTTAGCTCTCCTCTGGTAACTTCTTCTTCCTGAATTTCTTGTGTGACAATTTACTCTTGGCTTTCAGGTTGCTCTACGTTGTTCGTTGGACTGCTTTCTTGTGGTACATTTCCCTCCTCTTTATTCTCTATGTAATCCAAAGAGCTTATTCCAGATTCATCACATTTAACATGAATATATTCAACAATAGTAAGTGTGTGTTTAATATATATCATGTATGCTCTGCTCTTCGTTGAATATCCCACGAACACTCCCTCATCTGTTTTGGATTCAAATATGCTAAGTTGATCTCCAGTATTTAGTATATAGCACCTGCATCCAAAAACTTTAAAGTAAGAAATGTTTGGAGTGTTGCCATGCCAGAGTTCATAAGAAGTTTTGTTCATTAATGGTCTAATCATAACTCTATTGCACACATAGCAAGCAGTACTAATGGCCTCAGCCTAGAAAGACATATGCAAGCTATATTTATTTATCATACTCCTAGTCATCTCTTTTAATGTTCTATTCTTTCTCTCAACCACTCCATTTTGTTGGGGTGTTCTAAAGGAAGAGAATTCATGTAAAATTTCTTTTTCAAGACAAAAGTTTTCAAAGATTGCATTTTCAAACTCACCTTCATGATTGCTTCTAATTTTTATAATGGAAGTATTTTTCTCATTGGAAACTTGTATACAAAATTTTTGAAAATTTTCAAATGAATCTGATTTTTTTGGCAAGGAAGTAAACCCATGTGTACCTAGAGTAATCATCAACCAAAACTAAACAAAACTTTTTACCTCCTAGGCTAGCAATGTTTGTGGGTCCAAATAAATCCATGTGCAATAGTTCTAATATACGTGTGGTGGCAACTTCTTTAATGCTAGAGAATGTAGATCTAGTTTGCTTACTTTTGTGCATGCCACGCACAACTTACCATTTTCGTAGGTCCGATGCGGTAGTCCTCTTACCAGATTTTTGTTTTCAAGCTTCTTTAGCAATCCCATGCTTGCATGTGCTAGTCTTCTATACCATAGCATGGCCTCTTCTTCCCTGACAAGCAAGCATTTAGAAACAGTTAGTTCTTCAATCATAATAGTATAAACATTGTTCTTTCTATTTGATGTAACAATAATGTCACCTGTGGAGCTATCAATAATTTTACAAAGTTTTGAATCAAATTCTACTTTTATACCTTTGTCGCACAACTGATTAATATAAATGAGGTTGTGTGTAAGATTTTCCACCCATTGAACATCTGTAAGCTAAAAGATGTCGTTACCTACAACACCTTTACCAATTACCTTGCATTTTCTGTTGTCCCCCCTAAAGTAACACTTCCTCTTTCATGCTTTACAAGGCTAAGGAACTTTTCACTATCACCTGTCATGTGTCTTGAGCATCCAGAGGCTAAGTACCACTCACACCGTCGTCCCTTAGCCATGCCATGTACCTACACATAAGAAGAATATGATACGTGTGACCTAAGAATCCAAATAGGTCCACTGGTGTTAGTCACTGTGCCTTTTGGAACCCAAATTTGTTTAAATTTAATATTCTTGTTCCTATATTTGCAATTATAATAAGCATGACCAACACCCCCACACGTATAGCATTTAGCAAAAAACACTTCTTCCTACACCAGTTTCTTTATGAATATTTTTATTATGTTTTGGCATTTCATCAATTTTATTACCATAGCCCAAACTACGCCTATTGTTACCATGTATCTGATTTCCAAGTATGATGTCTAGTGATTGCTTTCCAACTCCAAATTTTTTAATGGTTGGCTCAAGATCAGATACTTTAGATTTTAAAAACATGTTTTCATTGACAAGCATGATGCATTTACTGATGAAAGCCATTTGTTCTCTTCCTCATTCTTTTTAAGATTTACAATCTTCTTTTCCAGCTCAAGAACTTTTTCTTTATGCATGTTATTTTATTTTAAAAGAGTAAGACAATTAAGGCATTCAGCTTTTTCATGCATGCTAGATTTTTCTTTTTTCAACAAGTCAATGGCAGATTTGTATGCAACAATTTTAGCTTTCAGTTTATCTACTTATTTTGACATGTCACAATTTTCTTGTTGCAGTTCATAATTAGAATTTCTAAGCTTCTCTACAGTACATTCTAGGCCTTCAATTTCAACTTGAATTTCTTTACAAATATTCAGAATTTGAACTTTGGTGCAAGATTTTACCTCATCAAGCTCTCCCATCAAGCAAAGGGAGGAGTGGACAGTCTACTCCTAAGTCTCATCCTCGCTATTCTCATCTCACATTATTGCAAAGATTTTCCTTTCTTCTCTGTAGTGTTATTCTTTCATTGTCGGAAATTCTTCATATAGAGTGTCCCTGCTTCCTGCATTTAAAACAATGGATTTCATCAGTAGCATTCTGCTCAGAAGATTTTTTAGTATGATTAAATTTGTTAAAACGATTAAACCTTTTTGACATTTCATTTCTTCCTTGCTTTGTATTGATGAATCTTCTGATGCCCCTTACCATCAGTGCCTGCTCCTCATCAAATTCATCATCTTCATCTTCCTCGGCTTGGAAGGCTAATGCTTTTGATGTATTAATCTCAGATTTCTCTCTAGTTTCAATGCTCTGCAACTCAAGCTCATGTGACATCAAGTTTCCTATCAGGTCTTCCACTCTTAGCTTTGCTAGATCCATGGCGTCCTGAATGGCTGTGACTGTCATGCCCTATTTTGAACTATACGAGTATTCTATCATATACACATGATATTTCTACCTACGATGCATATGTACGTATGAAATAAACGTAAATATTGATGTATGTAATGTAGTGAAAGGGGGATTGGGCCGTAATGCGTGGCTAAGAGACGAGAAAGCGAGATTGAGTGCGAGAGAAGTGTGAAAGACGTCGTGGGTGTAAAACAACAGGAATGTGTTAGATGTGTGTGTGTGAAGCATGTATACATGCATGGATGTGCGTGGATGTGTGTAGGAAGAGCCATGCAAGTGTGAAAGGGGTTAGGGGTCAATGGCAACCCCCGTAATTTTTTAGAAAGGCGAGGGGCAAAATGGTCATTTGGACTAAAGCTGCTGTGCGTACATCCTAAAGTTGTGTGTGCATAAAGTAATGGCAAACTTGTAAATACCTAGAATATGGAGGGGTATTTTGGTCATTTAACTAAGTGCATGCTTATCCTAAAGAGAGTTCTAGGTGGAGATATTTCTTAGGAAATTTTTTACATCTTCTTCATCTTTCTTTTCTTTTCTTTCTTTCATTCCTTTCCCCCTCTCCCTATCCCCTCATGACCGGCCACATCCCTCCCATTTTCCCCTTCTTCTCCAAATGAAAACCCTAATTCTTCCATCCAAAAATTAAGTATATCAAGTAGGATGCAAGAGAGAAGAAGATGGAGAAGAAAGGAGGAGGAAGAGAGGAAGAAAATCAAGATTTGAGGTAGGAATCTCTTGGATTTGGAATTCCATGAAATAATTTTTGCTATAATGTTTTTATAGCATGTTTTACTTAATTTGAATTAGGGATGGTGAAATTTCATGTGCCATGTTTCAATTTCACAAGTTATCCTTTGAAATTCTTAGTAAAAACAACCTCTTTGAAATCCTGAAATTTTGTTGTGTGCTATTTCTGTAATCTTATTACTGTAGCTCGAATTAGGGTTCAAAAAAATATATAAGCTTGTAGATCTTGAAGGTCTAACCCAAAATCATATAAATTTTGATATAGCTTCAATTCAGAAATTGGGAGAAATAAATCCATCTTTACAACATGTCTGTATGATTTTTAGTGTTGACACAGTTTAGCAAAATTGGCCTAGAGACCTGCACATACAATGGAAATTTGAGTTCTTGGTCTTGTTGGAAAGATAACAAGCTTTTCTAAAAGTTCGTCAGAGTGTTTATATGTTGAATTTCTGGCTGTAACATGCCCAAAATTGGCTTTCAATACAGACCTTGAAATCTGTCTGAAAAACAGATCTGACACACTTCACAAAATAATTCACCATAAATCACCTACTTAATATTTTTACATGAAAATTTATCTTGAATCCAGGACTAATATATCTACAACTTTCATTTGGAAATTTTTGTTAAATTCTGATTGTAATTGGATGACATCAGTCAATTGTTTGGACTGTTTGCAATTTTCCTGCAAGCTGTAGTATTTGAGTTGTGATATTAATTGTGTATTGTTGCTAAACTTCCATATATGATCCATGATTATTGTTGTTACTTGAAAGATAGTTTAATTTTGTAAATGGCACATGTAAATGATATTATGTTTCTTTGATGTGAATTACGTTCGTCGATGTGAATTACGTTCGTCATGTGTTCGCTGAAATGCCTCAATGAAACAAAAATTTAAAACATGTGGAATGGGTATGTATATATTTGTAATATGAGAAATGATGTGAATGGGCAATGTTTTAGGACACGGATGGCACTACATGGAGCGAGAGCCACAGTAGGAGGCGGGGGAATTCGTTGTGGGCTGTGACCGTGTAGGCACCTCTTGACTCCATCGATAGTTGCCACAGTTGAGAACGGAGTAGATCACGATACACTTGCACACCGACACATTCATGGGATCCCACTGCATTGCATTGCATCTCATGTTGCATCATGTTGCATCATGTGATTCATAGAATTTAATATACAAATGTTGGCGATGCACTTTTCAATCAAGAGTTATAACAGAAGCTTATAAGAATCACACCAAGCATGTAATATAGAATGGAATAAGAGACATGTTGTTCACATTTTCATATCAATTCATAAGATATCTCCAGAGCTAAAGTAATTCGCTAAGTCTCAGTATTATCAAACTTCCCCATTCGTGCACCTCTCCACTCTAATGTCGCACTCACTCATATGGTTAAGTGAATTCAACCCCCAAGCTTAGCTTGAGGCATCACATCTAAAGGAATTTGATAGTGGAAAATGGGATTTTTGCCTTGGATTTCCCAAGCATTTTGTGGCTCCAATAATGAGATAAAGAAATATCTTTCTTTTTCTTTTTGAACTTTTTGTTTCTCATTTTTCTTTTTGGATTTTTGTAGGAGCTATATGATTTGTATTTATGGTTTTTGGCTCCTTTTGGCTTTTTGGCCTTTTGGACTTTCTTGGAGCTAATTTTTTTCTCTTTTGTAGGGATTTTTTGGGAAATAGATGCGATATAAGTAGCTCTAGGAGGTGAACTCAAGTGACATGTAGAGAATAAAAAGATATATGTGGAGAAGGAGATAACGTAACACTCGGTTCACTCTAAGAGGTGCACGAACGGTTCAATAAAATAATACTTCAACTAAAACATATATGTGAGCATGGATATTCTCAATCATTTCAATAAAAAGCAAAGTCAAGCGGTAAAGAGTACTTTCATATCAAGCATGCAACAGAAGGTGAATAAGATAATAAAGCAGATGCTTCCGTTATACAATTGATGCGTGCATCTTGGTGCACTTCCAATAAAAGCATACTAAACACTAATCCATACATTCAGCTTCAATTAATATCATGCATTCATATAGAGGAATCATCAAAAGAATATATAAGCAAGCACATGGATAGTAGGACTATGAAATACTCTATGTAGCATGACAAAGAATAATAAGCATCGTGATGGTTGCTAAAGCAATAAGAGATATCATCATAAGAAACAAATCTAGCAAAAGGAGGAAAAGAAAATAAAGAAATAAAAATAAAAGAGAGAAAAGAAAAGAAAAACAAGCATACAGTATGATGCATGAACACACATAAAAGGAAAATAAAATGGAAAAAATCAAAAAGATGATGCAAAAATTTTAAAAAATTATAAAAATCCTAAAAATAGAGTAAATATGCAACTAATGCATCTAAATGGCATGAAAATGCACTCCCCCAAGCCTAAACTTCACATTGTCCTCAATGTGATCATAATGTGTGATCACAATGGAAGAATATGAGGAACAACGATAATAATAAGGGGGTGAATGAAAATAATGAAATGTATGACTGATGTGCGTTTATATTTCATATATTCACGCACGTTTTCTTTTGTGTTTCTCCGTGTTTTTCCGCCGTCTCTTATTCGTTTTCGTATATTTTCCCGTTTTCTTTCACTTTTCTTTGTTTGTCCATGATTGCAGGAGTTCGACCACGTAGGGGACGTTTAATGATGATATCCCAAGTCCCCGGAGCAACGGGAGAAGTCACGCATGATCCAGGGGGTCAAACATCGAAGAATTCATCTTTCAGCCCCTCACCCGGTCGGTTGGTCATCTTCAACCGATCGGGTGATGCACGCGTGCACCACCCGGTCTCTGCCGCAGCTCACAAAGAAGTCACCCGACCGGTTCAGAGACCGGTTCTGCGGGCAGCTGTTCTCTGTTTTTTCGAGCAAAATTCCAACCGATCGGGTGACTCTCACCCGATCGGTTCATCTGTAGCTGAGGAAAAAGATCTGAAGACACGGGCGTCGAACCGACCGGTTCACCCGACTGCTCCAAGATCCAACCGATCGCCCAAGAACTCACTCGATCGGTTCATGAGGTCGGGTGAAAACTCGCTGTTTTCTGTGATTTATCTGTAACGGATCAACCGACCGGTTGACTTGTCAACCGACCGGTTGACTTGTCAACCGATCGATTGATGCGTAAGTCTATATATAGAACCCCTAGGGTTCCAGAAACGGTAGTTACTGTTTTTCTACTGTTTTATTTCCTTGTGACGGCTGTAATTGTTACTCTTTAGTAAGTTTTCAGATCTTTCTAAAATTTTAGTATTGTCTTTATTACTCCTTTACTTCCGCATTGCAATTGTCCGATTATGATTTCAACGGTTAAATTTCATTTAGATTGCTTTTTCATGAATTTTTGTGAGTAGTTCCCAAATCTGGGATTTTGGTGGAAACCCCTTCGGGGGCTCTTCCCGATGCGTCCATAGGGTTAGGAAATCGATAGGGAGTAGGAATCTAACGGTTACGCGGGGTGTTTCATTGTCATTGGCGGGAAAAAGACCGCCTTTGACCGTCGGGCCAAGGGGGAATAAACTTGGCGGTTGACTCCCTAGCCATAGCTCACGCCCTTAGCGTAGACGCCGAATCCTAGCACGCGGGAGCAGCAGGATGAGACATTGGGAGATATCATTGCGGACTTAGTGCTCCCGGGATCGATCAGTGTTAATGGACACGGGAGTGCCCACTGATCGAATCCGGGAAGTCCGGTGTATCATCCTGGGCACCGACCGGAATATCGGGCACATGGGACGCCGGTACCACTTTCAGAGGCAACGTCTCACCATTAGACCCTAATCCCGATCGCTATCCATACCCGTAGGCCGTATCGGCGAGAGTCTCTCGTCGGGGTGGAAACCAAAGTCCCGGGTTTACTTTCTTTTTGTTCATACGCTTTTATTTCCTTTCGTGACAACCACCTACCGATTCGGGCTAGCTCGCCCCTCGGGGTGATTCAGGTCCTACCTGACCCAAGCACAACCTCGCCTCCCTGAGTTCGATATTCCCGCACCCTACACTAACCGTGAAACTTGCGGTAAACGACACTGCGCCGCCGCGACGCAAGCGGGGCGCCGGTCAAGTTTATGGCGCCGTTGCCGGGGAGGCAACGTGCTTGTTATTTTAGGATCTCATGAACCCTCGTGTCTAGCTCACATCCCTACATCGCGATAATTTTCGCACTCTCTACACTTTTAGATTTCACTTGGGTATACTGTGGATAGTAATTGTATAGAGCTGATTGACTGGATCGCCGTGCTTCAATCGCAACTTGCGGTTCCCGTTTATGCAACTTGTGCTTTTGACGTGTTTGCCACTTGTGCAGTTCTCTCTCTCTCTCCTTTCGTATAAGGTCCATGCCCCACGGCAAAGATGTTGCATGCAGTTTCAGGAGACATCTGGGATCACTCTCACCATATCCGCTGTTTGGCGTGGATCTTAGCAGAATCACTGAACACTTCGAATATACTATCCCTCCTGTCTGCCGCCTTGGAAGGCCAGAGATATCGAGATGCGCAGGAGCACCTTGCCATGGCAACTCCCTTTCCCCACGGAGAAGTGGCGTATATCGACAACCATGGTCTCGAATGTAGTGAAGAAGAGTTAACCGCAGAGTTGTGTCAAGAAAACCACCCGACCAGGTTTGGAGGCAACGCCGAACAGGAATCAATCTATTCCTTACAGACTTCTATTGAGCGTCCCCGGTCTTTGGACAATGGAGAAACTGGAAATGGTTGCGGAGAATTGTCGATGACTGAAACCTGTTTTCACCTACAAGCCTTCTTCCCTGATAGTTATGATGAGCTCGGAAGAGACCTGATGCATCCCTCGATCGTTCCCAATATACCCTGCGAAACTTCGCCGTGCGGACCCACGGCCGAGGATGAAATTCCGGATGCCGGCTTCAGTGAAATCCACGAAGAACTCTTTTCTCTTGAGGATGCTCAGCTTGAAAGGTATGCGTCAGGGCCCCAAGAAGTTGAGATGAAGGAATTACCACCGGGGCTTAAATATGAATATTTGGGAGCAGGCTCGACCCTTCCGGTTATAGTCAATTCTTCACTACCCGAAGACCAAATGACCAAACTTCTTGGAGTCCTAAAAAGGTTTAAAGGAGTTTTCAGATATGCAATTGAGGATTTAAAAGGGGTTAGCTTAGGCCTCTGCTCGCACAGAATTCTGCTTGAAGATGAGCAAGCCTCCTCGATTGAGCCACAACGGAGGTTAAACCCCATAATGATGGAAGTTGTGAAGAAGGAGATTGTTAGGCTTCTACATGCCGGTATTATATACCCTATCTCCGATAGTCGTTGGGTTAGCCCGGTGCACGTTGTACCCAAGAAAGGGGGGATGACGGTAGTTCGCAATGAAAAGAACGAGCTTGTGCCAACGAGGACCGTCACGGGGTACAGAATGTGCATTGACTATAGAAGGCTAAACAAGGCTACGAGGAAGGATCATTACCCCCTCCCCTTTATTGACCAGATGCTCGAGAGGCGGCGAAGCATAATTATTTCTGTTTCATGGACGGGTATTCAGGATTTCTTCAAATCCCTATTCATAATGATGACCAGGAGAAGACGACTTTCACTTGCCCGTTCGGGACGTATGCCTATAGAAGAATGCCGTTCGGACTATGTAACGCCCCTGATACATTCCAAAGACTCATGTCCGCTATCTTCTTTGACTACTCCCAAGATATCATGGAGGTTTTCATGGACGACTTCTCGGTCTACGGAACTAAATTTGACTCGTGCCTCAGTAATCTCACTAAGGTCCTGGAGAGATGTCAGGAAAAGGGACTAGTCCTAAACTGGGAGAAGTGTCACTTCATGGTCCAAGAGGGAGTTGTGCTGGGACACGTCATCTCTTCTAGGGGGATCGAAGTTGATAAGGCTAAAGTCGAAGTGATTGAAAAACTTCCACCACCGCACAATCTTCGAGGAGTCCGTGGTTTCTTAGGACACGCGGGATTTTATCGCCACTTCATAAAAGACTTCTCGAAAATTTCCAGACCTCTGACCCAGCTCCTCGTGAAGGACGCACCTTTCGTCTTCGGCAAGGAGTGTATGGAGGCCTTCCGCACTTTGAAGCAAGCATTAATTTCCGCACCCATAATACAGCCGCCAAACTGGAAACTCCCCTTTGAGCTGATGTGTGACGCTAGTGATTATGCGGTTGGTGCCGTCCTAGGGCAGAGGAAAGATAAAAATCTTCATGTCATATATTATACGAGCAAAACCCTTGATACCGCCCAAAGAAATTATACCACCACGGAAAAGGAATTGCTCGCGGTGATCTACGCCATGGATAAGTTCCGACAATATCTCGTTGGCGCCAAGGTGATCGTACACACGGATCACGCGGCTCTCAAATACCTATTGAACAAGAAAGAAGCCAAGCCACGACTCATTAGATTGATTCTCCTCCTCCAGGAGTTTGACCTGGAAATCAGAGACAAGAAGGGGGCAGAGAATGTTGTTACCGATCACCTATCCAGGATGCACACTCTCGATTTAAATGCTACACCGATCGATGATTCACTCCCTGACGAGCATCTCTTCTCTGTCTCTTCCTCCTGGACCCCCTGGTACGTCGACATCGCAAATTATCTAGCTTGCGCCATCGTTCCCCACAATGTGAGCTTTCAGCAGAAGAAGAAATTTTTCCATGAGGTCCACAAATTCTATTGGGATGACCCCCACCTATACAAAACCTGCAATGATGGGGTTATACGAAGATGCATCCCCGAAACTGAGGCGACTTCCATCATTTCCCACTGCCACGGGCAGCAATGGGAGGGCACGCGAGCACCTACAAGACCACCGCGAAAATTCTCCAGAGCAGATTTTACTGGCCTACACTCTTCAAGGACACACATGTTTATGTCCAAGCCTGCGATAGGTGCCAAAGAGCTGGGAATATCTCCAAAAGAAATGAGATGCCTCAACACTACATGCTTGAGATAAAGATCTTCGATGTATGGGGAGTGGACTTCATGGGACCGTTCCCTTCTTCCTCGGGGAACCAGTATATCTTGGTGGCCGTAGACTACGTGTCGAAATGGGTTGAAGCGGTGGCCAGTCCAACCAACGACTCCAGAGTGGTGGCCAAGTTCTTTAAAAGCAACATCTTCCCGCGGTTCGGTGTACCTCGTGTCCTGATCAGCGACGGAGGAAGCCACTTTATAGAGAAGAAATTTGAGGCCCTCTTAAAAAAATACGGGGTACAACACCGGGTGGGGCGTGCCTATCACCCGCAGACCAGCGGTCAAGCGGAGGTCTCTAACCGGGAGATTAAAAGCATACTAGAAAAGACGGTGGCCAATTCCAGGAAGGACTGGTCATCAAAGCTCCCCGACGCGCTTTGGGCTTACAGGACGGCATTTAAAACCCCTATCGGTACCACTCCCTACCGGCTCGTCTATGGGAAAGCTTGTCATCTTCCTGTGGAATTGGAACATAAGGCATATTGGGCGGTTAAGAATCTGAACTTCGACACCAAGAAGGTAGGAGTGCACCGGCAGCTACAACTCAACGAACTCGACAAAATCCGGCTCAACGCCTATGAGAACGCCAAGATCTACAAGGAGAAGCTGAAGCGGTGGCACGATAAGCGAATCTTAAGGAGGGAATTCAAAGAAGGGGACTTAGTTCTCCTGTTCAACTCACGGCTGAAGCTCTTTCCTGGGAAACTCAAGTCAAGATGGTCGGGACCATTCCGCGTGACCAAAGTTTTCCCGCACGGGGCTATCGAGATAATGGGAAGGGATGAGCCATTTAAAGTAAACGGGCAGCGTCTGATACACTATGCAGTAGGAGAACCAGAATTCTCTCCGGTCGGATCCCTCACGCGCGACAACTCTTCCTCTAACCCTCCGGATCCTAATTGACCACTGCTGCGGGCGTCGAGCCAACGACGTTAAACAAGTGCGCTTCATGGGAGGCAACCCATGTTCTAAACTTATGTTTCGTTTGTAGTATTTTTTCATCTTCATTTTTTCTCTATTTTTTATAAATAAATCCAGCCGAATCAACTTCTATGAAGGAACTTAGGCATTTCTTGGGTTTTGCAGAAAAACAAGGCCTCAACCGACCGGGTGGGTTCTCACCCGATCGGGTGGGATGTGTCGGATACAAACCAAGAACTGTCCCTGAATGAACCGATCGGTTGGAAAATGAGGAGACCGGGTGACAGACCGGGTGAGCTGGGGAGAACTCTCGGGAAATTTTGGGGAATATCAACCGATCGGTTGAGTTCGAGCGCGATCGGTTGACGTGACCGGGTGAGCAGCCCTAAATTCTCGAGAAAAGCTTGGTAAGCGGCCAACCGATCGGTTGACATTTCAACCGATTGGTTCGCCTGTCGCTGTTGACTGACTGAACTTTCGAAATTTGGCTACCCGATCGGGTGGGTTCCCACCCGATCGGTTCACTTTCGCCCCTATAAATAACCTCGATACACGGCGACCGCCACCCGACCTTAGAAAACCCCCTTCACGCGATTTCACACCCTCCAGCTGTGAAATCGACTTCCTCTACCCTACGTACTATCCCTAAACCCTCATCCCCACTCGCTCCCATACTTCCCCACCTCCGCCACCTCGCCATAGTCGACACTCCATCATCAAAACGCCCAAACCCTAACCCTAGCCCGAAAATTTTCAAAATTCTGTTCTTGTCAGATCAACGGGCGGCGGCTTCCCGGATTGTTTTCTCCTACTGCACGAGACCCCCGGGCGCTCAATCTCGCTACATCGATGGGTAACATTCTTCCACTCTGCACATCTTCAACTTTATCTGCATTATCCTAAATTGGTGTGGTATCTCCTTCACTTGCCCTATATTCATCTTAAGTTCGCTACCCACGTAGCCGCCATGTCTAAGAAGGGGAAAGAGATTGCATCGTCTTCGCGCCGTGATCCGCTCCACGGCCCCTTTTCCCCCTCTTTCCTTGGCATAAACCCTTCTACAGAAGAGCAGTCTGACTGTTTACGAGCACTGCTTCATCGTCCGATGAGACCCACACTCTTCGCCGATCGCCCCACACTCGAAGCTCTAGGGCTTTCGAACGGCGTAGCGAGAATTTTCAACTGTATCGGGTGCCATACCCTCTCGCACATCCATGCTCACACACACTGAAATCTCACGCTTGAATTCCTCAGTTCCCTCGAGTTGTTTGATGGAGGTTTCTCCTTCCGCGCTTTCAATTATGACTTTTCTCTGGGTTTCATCGAGATGAACAATATGCTTAATCTCCGTCACCCC
This sequence comes from Scilla litardierei, assembly GCA_030789695.1. NCBI lineage: Eukaryota > Viridiplantae > Streptophyta > Magnoliopsida > Asparagales > Asparagaceae > Scilla > Scilla litardierei. The sequence continues at coordinate 65,949,885 of CM061132.1, forward strand.
GATCCTAATACTGAACATTCCACCCACGATCGAACTGACATATACTCTCAATTTCGGGCTGATGGTGTTTGGCAACGATTTACCCGGTACACCACCTTTCCGCCCGAGGCTCCTGCCTCCTACATTATTCACCCGTGTTACCGCCTCGCCCATTGCATCCTCGCCAACACTGTTTTCGCCCGCGTGGATGTGTCCACTGTATCTAGGGATGAACTCTTCTTTCTCTATGCCATGTCCGATGACAGGATCCTTGGGCACGTCCCTATGCCTATAGACGCCACTCATTGGATCATCCACGAAATTTTCGCTGTTAGCCGTGCCATTTCTGGTTCCATCTGTTGTGGTGGGATGATCACTCTTATTGTCAGTTGTGTTCTGAGGGTACCTCCTGACCTCCCTATTTTGCCTGGGCATAGCCGTATTGATCGTGATTACTTGATCGACATCAATATGGTCACTCCCTTCGGTGAAGACCGTGCTGTCTACCTCTACAGCCCCGCCTGCGAACCTTTCACGATCCTGCCACCTTTGGCCCCTTTGCGGGTACCCTATACCCCGTCTCGCCTTCCTTGGGAGTTTTACCCCGATCCTTGGTATTCTCCATTAGTGCATCTGCCACCCTTGGATCCTCCCGATTGGCACCCCACTGTCGGCCCACCTAGTACGATCTTCTTCCACCACAGCCCCCCGGCGCACATCGATCCTCCCGTGCTCCAGCCTGTCGCCCCTCCTTCACCCATAGGCACACCCTCCTCTTCCTCTGAGGATTCTTTCATTCACTATTCCCCTCCCTCCTCCCCCTACCATTCCAGTACCAGCGATTCCGATTGACTCACCCTTGCACATATCTGGATTTCATTGATCATATCATTTCGCTAGCACTTTCTGGTCTAGCTTGGGGGACGTCTATTTTGGTATGCTGTCGTGTTTTGTTTGTTTTTCTCATTTTGTGTGTGTGTGCTTGTTTTTCATTTTTTTTGAGTGTCGTGTCGTGTGCCTTTTATTTTTATTTTCGTTTTGTTTGATTTTGATTTTGATCTTTCTTTCTTTTTCAATTTTATCTATGTGTTTTCCTCGTTTTCATTTCTTTTTGTGTCAGTGCGTATCCCCCCCATTTTCATTGCCCTCCCGTCCTCATTCATATTGCATTGAGGGCAATGCAAACTTCAGCTTGGGGGAGTCGCACTGTGTGCGTCGTTTTAGTCCTTCTTTTTCTGTTTTTGTGTCATTTTCATCGTGTTTTTATTTTTTCTTCTTTTTCTCTTTCTTTCCTTTTTTAGCTCTTTCTCCTAGAGATGAATCCTATGATGAATCGCCACAAAGTCACACACACCTAGCTTTGCATCGACAATCACACTCACTAACCCTAGGATTTCGGGTCCTCTTGCATTTCACGCATCGTGGGTCCACTTAGCTTTTTGTGAGTCGTGTGTCGTGACTAGCATTTGGTGTGCTTCTGCCTTGTGATTTTACTTTATATGCCTGTCCAGGAATGACCCCTAGATTACCATGCTCCGATTTGAATATGCGGTATTTCTTTCCACTATATGCATGCTATATTTATATCGTATACTTCAATTCGCATGCGTCGGGATTCCACAACTAAGGACTAGGATAACCCATTTAGCCTACGCTCTATTTAGCGAGAATAGTTTCCTTTGCCCAAGTGTTTAGATTTCGACTTCTTTTTTGTTTTACTTGGTGCAAATCCCCTCGTCGTGTACCGTTCTCCCACTTGGGAGAGTACACATGTGTATAGCCAAAAATCCAAAAAAAAGAGAAAAGAAAAGAAAAATTGTGTATAGCCCAAAAATTCAAAAAAAAATACAAATGCCCAAAAACCCAAAAAAAATTTCCGTGTGAATATTTTTTCATTCTTGCCAAGAATAAAGGGAAGGCGAGAATTTGCACCGAGTGTTCTTCTCCACATCATCTCAACCCCCGTTGTTATCGAAAACACTTGGCTTAGGAACTTTTTAGCTAGTATCTAGGCTGTAGTGGCGCGATTTCCTTAACCCTAGTTGTGGAGTCCCCGATGCATGATACGCTTCTATTCCCACTCTTCTCATGCATGCTTGAACTTATATTCACCGCTTAATTCAATTCGGATCGATATTTTGGGTCATATCTTGGATTTGTGTATATCGAGCCTCATAGCACATCGTAGATAGCATCACCATTTGATAGCACACGACCACGCTCGCTCGCGCTTCACTGCGTGGACCCACGACACTTATTTGGACTCGCTTTCCTAGGTTTAGTTGTGTGATTTGGCGTTTGCTTGCTTGGTGTGTCGTTTTCGATTTTGGTGGCTCTGATGGACGATCCAGGGCTTAGAGTTTTCTTTTTCTTTCTTCCTCTCTATTTTTCCCTTCCGAGCTCCTACTCTCACTCGTCTTCCTCGAGGATGAGGAAGAGTTCAACTTGGGGGATTTTGACGTGTGTTTATATTTCATATATTCACGCACGTTTTCTTTTGTGTTTCTCCGTGTTTTTCCGCCGTCTCTTATTCGTTTTCGTATATTTTCCCGTTTTCTTTCACTTTTCTTTGTTTGTCCATGATTGCAGGAGTTCGACCACGTAGGGGACGTTTAATGATGATATCCCAAGTCCCCGGAGCAACGGGAGAAGTCACGCGTGATCCAGGGGGTCAAACGTCGAAGAATTCATCTTTCAGCCCCTCACCCGGTCGGTTGGTCATCTTCAACCGATCGGGTGATGCACGCGTGCACCACCCGGTCTCTGCCGCAGCTCACAAAGAAGTCACCCGACCGGTTCAGAGACCGGTTCTGCGGGCAGCTGTTCTCTGTTTTTTCGAGCAGAATTCCAACCGATCGGGTGACTCTCACCCGATCGGTTCATCTGTAGCTGAGGAAAAAGAGCTGAAGACACGGGCGTCGAACCGACCGGTTCACCCGACTGCTCCAAGATCCAACCGATCGCCCAAGAACTCACCCGATCGGTTCATGAGGTCGGGTGAAAACTCGCTGTTTTTTGTGATTTATCTGTAACGGATCAACCGACCGGTTGACTTGTCAACCGATCGGTTGATGCGTAAGTCTATATATAGAACCCCTAGGGTTCCAGAAACGGTAGTTGCTGTTTTTCTACTGTTTTATTTCCTTGTGACGGCTGTAATTGTTACTCTTTAGTAAGTTTTCAGATCTTTCTAAAATTTTAGTATTGTCTTTATTACTCCTTTACTTCCGCATTGCAATTGTCCGATTATGATTTCAACGGTTAAATTTCATTTAGATTGCTTTTTCATGAATTTTTGTGAGTAGTTCCCAAATCTGGGATTTTGGTGGAAACCCCTTCGGGGGCTCTTCCCGATGCGTCCATAGGGTTAGGAAATCGATAGGGAGTAGGAATCTAACGGTTACGCGGGGTGTTTCATTGTCATTGGCGGGAAAAAGACCGCCTTTGACCGTCGGGCCAAGGGGGAATAAACTTGGCGGTTGACTCCCTAGCCATAGCTCACGCCCTTAGCGTAGACGCCGAATCCTAGCACGCGGGAGCAGCAGGATGAGACATTGGGAGATATCATTGCGGACTTAGTGCTCCCGGGATCGATCAGTGTTAATGGACACGGGAGTGCCCACTGATCGAATCCGGGAAGTCCGGTGTATCATCCTGGGCACCGACCGGAATATCGGGCACATGGGACGCCGGTACCACTTTCAGAGGCAACGTCTCACCATTAGACCCTAATCCCGATCGCTATCCATACCCGTAGGCCGTATCGGCGAGAGTCTCTCGTCGGGTTGGAAACCAAAGTCCCGGGTTTACTTTATTTTTGTTCATACGCTTTTATTTCCTTTCGTGACAGCCACCTACCGATTCGGGCTAGCTCGCCCCTCGGGGTGATTCAGGTCCTACCTGACCCAAGCACAACCTCGCCTCCCTGAGTTCGATATTCCCGCACCCTACACTAACCGTGAAACTTGCGGTAAACGACACCGCGCCGCCGCGACGCAAGCGGGGCGCCCGTCAATGACATGAAATCCTAATGCAACTACATGCACGTACAATGATGCATGAGAGCGCCTTCTGTCATGGACCGTTTTGCCATATATGGTATTGTGTACGCGGTTGAGCGCTATGTGAACTATTTATGTGTATTTGTTTGCCTACGTGGATACTATTGTTAGTAGTGGTAGTAATATTATTCTGAATATTTGGATGATATATAAATGAATGTGTGTGTATGGTTGTAGGAAGTGTGCACGGGAGTGGCACACTTGTAAGTGCTAATGTGGTGTGTTTGCATGCGAATGTAGTGATGCTCTAATGAGTAAATATGTATGGATATGGGTATATGTTGGCATGCTTGGGGGGGGAGACCCTTGAGAGGGGTTAGTATGAAAGGGGTTAAGGTTAGTGGCATACTTGTAAATAGTTAGAAGTGTGAAGGGTAAATTGGTCTTTTGGCCAAGTGTGTATTAAGTAATGGTGTGTACGTAAAGTAATGACAAACTTGTAATTACCTAGAAGATGGAAGGGTATCTTGGTCATTGTCCTAAATGGAATATTCCTTAGATTATTCCTTTCTTAAATGAAAAGGAAAGAATATTCCCTGGAATATTCCTTTCTTAAATAAAAAGAAAAGAATATTCCCTAGAATATTCCTTTCTTAAAGGAGAAGAAAAGAATATTCCTTTCTTGGATGAGAATATTCCTTTTTGGATGGAAAGAAACCTAACCTATTTATACCCCATCTTCCTACACTTTTCTCCAACTTTCTCATCCTCTTCTTCCATCCATCCATCCACTCATGCCATGGCAAGTTGTGAGTTTTTGTGATGGGGCTTGGAGAAAGTTTTCATGGAGATATGGTGGAGTTTTCTTGGAATTGATGGAGGGCTTTTGATAGCCATTGAGGTAGGAATCCAACCCTAGCTCTCATGTTCATTTCATTGCATATTGATCAAAGCTTGCATTTTTAGAGTTTTTGGAAATCCCTTGACATGGTGCATTCAAGTTTGAATTAATATGATGTGTTGAATCATTCGATGTCATGAATAGGATTCATGTTGCGTTGAATGTTTTGTTTCAATGATTATGTGAAATTGCTCTCATTTGGAATGTTGGAAGCTATGTTATTCCATTTTCTTAGTATGAAAATGTGAATTATGTGACAATGAATTAAGATGTGAAATTGGCTATGTATATGTGATAAAAATGGGGGCTTAAAGCTACCCTGAAATTCGGCCTAGGGGTCTTAAGGAGCCCTAATGCCATGGTGATGTATTGGTGAAGGAAAAGAATAAAATGAGAATGAAATGTAGCCTTTATTATTTTTCATGAAACATGGTAGTATAGTGTGATGTATGTTTAGTGCTCTAGGGTTGTATGTGATGGGAGGGAGGAGGGTGGACATGGCATCCCCCAATGTGGTTGTGGTGGTGGTATATGGTTATGGATATGATGGGCATGGCACGTAAGTGCTTGACCCTTTGTTGTGATGATATGTGAATGAGTTATGTTTTTCCATGGGGGTAATGTCATGGGGACCACAAGGCCTATCAAATATGAATCTGGGACCTCTGGGCATGCCTCACATTATAATGCCAGGTTTCTGCTTATTGACATTGCAGCTTACTTCTTTTCCTGTAGTACTCACTTTGTTTTGCAGGTATTCCTTTGCCGCAGGTACGTGTTTCCATTATTTATGTCATTTATAATTTCATACATGATTTGGTTATATGGTTATGTATATTTCTTTCCATAATATGGCATGAGTTAATTCACAGCTTATTGCATAAATGCATTGCATTCCATTGCACCATGTGGGTTTGGTTTGGGTATCCTACTGGGACATGCGTTGACGTGCCCCGTTGATTTTTCAGGTATTGGCTCTTGGAGTTGGAGGCCCATTAGCTCAGTTGGTTGGAGTTAAGGGTGGGTGAGCGTGAGAGAGATTTGGGTGTATGCTTTTGTACTTGGTGAGATGAGGGTTTTAGTTGTATATGAGATTTGTATAAGGATGTTGTATAAATAACAGTGTTTGAGTTGTTGGTTCTCATTGTGTTTCTGTGTTGTTTGGAATGCTACACGTTCTATCCCAGCAGTGCGCAGTGGACTTGCTTGTGTGTGTATTTTGTTCTTCCTTTCGTAACACTCGCTCTTCGGGTATTCCGGGGAGTGGGGCGTGACACCTTCCCCCAAGCTTATACCAAACAATCCTATTCAAATGACTTGACCAAAAATGTCATGGGTTTGCAAAGCGTGATCAAGTCAAATGAATAAGAAAGTGAGTATTCACTTGAAAGAAATGCTCGATGGTGGTGAGCAAAAGGATCCGGCGTATCAAAATATGAAGAGGGCAATTAATATATATATAATTGGATTGGGGTGTAAAAAATTTTGTTGCCATAATATGAGGTGATATTTATTCAAGCAAATCTATACGGTCCTCTCGTTGTCGAGAGGATTCGTGTTTATTGAAAGCATAAAATTTCTACACTACTGGATTGATATCACATATAGCAAAAGGCGGATCCAGTATCGTTGCTGGTGCAGGCAATTGCTCCAACTGCTCCTTCCGTGGCTCCGCCAGACGTGTGTGTCCACGGATTCCATCAGACTCCAGCAATGCGGCTCCCAATATCTCTCCAAGGACTCCACCTGTACCCTGCAAGAGATAAGCCACATCAATCTGATGTGGATAATTCTTCCCCAAAATAAATGTATTCCAAAGAGGGTCATCAACATAAGTATTTAAAATTAAAAAAGGTTGACAACACTTCTCTGGAAATAAATCTCTACTCTCGTGTACCACGTCGACCGACTCCTCGTTGTTAGCCTCAGGTTGTTCAGATAGCTCTGGCATATATGCGTGAGTCTCATCAGGCAAATCCTCATCATCATCAGACTTATCCCATCGCACCTCCTGATCATATTCAATAGCATCCATGTACGCTAACTCCTCGCTCTCCTCCTCGTATACGTCCCATCGTACCTCTTGATCATATGTATGTGTATCCTGCAAAAGGTGCAATGAGTCGTCTAAATCTGAATCATAGTAAACATCATACACGGGAGGGGGATCAAATATAAAGGGCGAGGGAGTAAAGAGATCTCCCTGAATGGGAGCCATAAGCTCCATGGGATCGTCCTCGGCGTCGGTGGAAGGGTGGTCCTCTGAGAGATTCTCAGCCTCTGTAGAAGGTGGGGATGGCTGCGGTAGCTCGAAAGGAGGGCGGCACAATTCGGGCTCCATCTGTGTGCAGATGTCATCGTCCAAAGTCACGTCCTCCTCGATGGTCTGCTCCGCTACTATAGGCATGACCTCCTCAATAATATCCTCTGATGGTATAGGCTGCTCTGACTCAGGTGAGTGGCAAGGGGAGGTGACGACGGCACAATGTGTCTCTATAGGCTCATGTATCTCGACCGTGGTGTAAAAATGGGTCTTGTGCCCCTCAACTAGAGCGTAGACTCCATCAACAATTGTGCCTGTAGGAGAGATACAATGAGTAATAATGTTTTGAAATTCGAGCTCAAAAGGATCACATGTCGTTATTATCAATGGACCGGTTTCTCGAACTACGTTGACAATGTTTCTCAAAAGGTCCATGTATGTATCCTCCTTTGGCAACTCAGATGTATCTATTTGTAGAGTGTTGATGGTATAGAGGTGGATATGATCACCTTCAAGTGAATCATACACTCCATATATGATAGTACCTGCACCAGAGACATTAGCCATAACAAAATCGATGAATACTTGGTCGTATGGTTTACTTACCGTAACGGTTAGGGAACTGGTAGATCGAGCATTATCTATCATTTGCTCCAAGGTTGCTGCCAACTGTAGATCACTGAACTTCCCCACTTGCATCCTCTTTAGAAACTCACGTGAGGGTCCCTTTAGCCTTCTAGTGAAGATATCAAATAGCGTGGAGCCATTTCACTCATGGTCTGACTCCGTCTGGAACATTCCTAACATTCCTTCAAACCTAGACAAGGCTTCCCTGAAGGATTCTTCATTAGCCTGATAGAATGTAGCGAGATATATGTAGGATTGTATAGAGCCCGCTCGCATTTTCTTTAGAAGCACCATCGCTGCAATAACTGTACCTGATCAATCAAAGTAAACAACCTAGAAAAGACGTCAGTGGTACAAAGAGAGATAAAGATAATAATAATAGCAGGTGGTGGGGAAAAATCTCTCTCAATGTTTTTCTTTTTTGATTTTTTATGTAATCTAATCAACCTAATTGTGACAAATTGGCACCCAACGGGAAACACCTCCCCGGCAACGACGCCAAAAACTTGATCGGCCCCGGATATACACCCGGAGAATGATTGTAGTTTTACCGCAAGCGCACGGTCAAGTGGCGAGCGGGTATCGAACACGAGGAGGTGGTGTTTGTTCCAATCTATCCTAAGTTGGATCGACTACGAAGGTTTTATTGGTGGAGATGGTTATGATATGATGTAATGACAATGGTGATGGATGTCGGTGTCGGTGATAGATAAGTTGGTCAAATATAGATTCAAATATAAGATAATAAAAGTGTCCAGGGCTAGGGAATCCCCACTATGGATTATCATGCATCATTGTAAATAGTGAAACTCAATATTACTAGACTTGCGTTGCGGTGAACTAGTCGTAACTGAATAGAGAACCAAGCTCACGCTCTCACGCTATTGCCGGTCTATAGCAATCTAGGTTAGGGCCCACTCTCGTGCAAACACTAACCTAAGCCACTAGCATAAAGATCGACATCATCGTCCAATCGCATCTCGAGCCCACTCTCGTGCAAACTCGAGTTACGATCTAGGTTGTGATAGTTCGTATTCATCTAATCTCTTGCAAACGAATATGGATATAGATTTATAATAAAAATCCTAGCTTTGGTCCAATCTCTTGCAAACCTAGTCTAGAGAATTTCGATTATAAATCTAATTCGAATATCTAGGCCTTCCCATCGATATGAATCAAATCGCTTGCAAACCCCAATCAATGGAAATCCCTAGCTATTTGTATTAAATTAATCACAACCTAACCATCTAACAATTAAAGCAACATAGAAATTCATTCATCACAAATTTGACATGAGATCCATAGGGTTCATCCCTTTCCCTAGAACAACAATCAACCAAGCATAGCAATAACGATATAGAAATCAATAAGAGACATTGCTTGTATATAAAAAGATATCAAATCAAAGATTCAAATAATAAGAACAAGGATACTTAGATTTGATGAAAAACTTCAATCCAATTACAAGCTTTTTTGATCCAAGAGGGGGCCTAGGGCATGGCCTAACCTCTTAAAAAACTCTAAGAAAACATAATGGGAACTCTCCTCTAATGACGGCTACAACCCTCTTATATAGCCCCCAAAAAACCCTAGAAAATAACCCTTCAAAACCCTCTCAAATTCGTGCCCTAAATCAGCTTGGCCGCAAATTAAAATCTGGGCCCAGGCACACTCGGGCCGAGTGGGAATATGACTCGGCCGAGTGGAAATTTCAGCACTGCAGCATCAACTTGCAGAAAGTTCCCAGATTTCATCCGACCTCCGATTGGCGCGTTCTTGGCGGCTTTGGAACCTTCATGAAGTCTACTACCCACAAAAAATATGAGAAAAATACTTTGATTACTGAAATGATAGCAGATTTCAAAATAGTGGGAGGCTGTCTGAAAATCTGGGCGCTCGTGTCATCGGCATTACTCGGCCGAGTGGGATTCTTCACTCAGTCGAGTAGACTTCTCTACTCGGCCGAGTAGGGTCTTCTGCGGTTCTCCAAAAATTCCAGAGAGTCTGTTTAGATCTTAGGAGAAAAACCCTGTCGTACTCGGGCGAGTGGGCTTCTTCACTCGGTCGAGTGGGCTTTGCCACTCGGCCGAGTGAGGCTTCTCCAAATTCTAGTAAGTTGGCCTCTTCTCTGGACGAAATCTCTGTAGCACTCAGGCGAGTGGGCTTTCTCACTCGACCGAGTGGTCTTCCTTGCTCGGCCGAGTGAATATGGCAAATCTTCGGTGCGTATCCGTTTCACTCAGGCGAGTGCGGTCCTTCACTCGGTCGAGTGAGCAGTCTGCTCGGCCGAGTAAGGTACTCTTGAGCTCTTTTCTTCTCCTTTTCGCCTCCTCATCGATTTTATCAAATTCTTTCCTTCTCCACTCATCCTCTAGTGCTGATAACTCCTCAATAAGTCCATGAGCGATGTTCCGTTACACGTGCAAGTCCTTTAAGCTCATTTTTGCTCCAAATTGCTCCATATTTCCTGAAATCCGACAAAAACAAGAAATAGTGGAAAGTAACGCAATATCGTTGAATAATTGTGAAAAGTACGATATGGGCGATCAAAATGGTATGCAAATATGCAGAAAAAAGGTGTAAAATATGGACCGATCAATAGTCATATGCAGTGTGAGTATGAATGTGGTGAGTATAAAATATAGGTGTGTGTGTATATATATATATATATTTGATGAATATAAGTGAATGAAACTGTTGGTATGTAGGTATTAAGATGTGTGTGATTGTTTGCATAAGTATACATGTGTGTGGGGTGTACATGGATAGTTATAATTATTTGGTTATCATGGCAGTATGTGCACTGCTATGGATGTGAGGTTATGTATCTATTTATTTATAGTATGATTACGATCCCTATATGACTCGATCATGCATGTGGGAGTACGTGCACGTGAATGTATGTATGTATGTGACTAAATAATGTGTGTATATAGATATTTATGTGCCTATACATGAAAATGAGCCCATATGACTAGGTATTGGGAGTATAGGGATCTGGTGTACATACGATGTGACACCATGATAGTGACCCTGTATATTAAGTAATGGTGTGTAGATTAATATGTGTTGCGGAGTGTCTGTGCAAGGATGTGGTCGTATATGCATGTGTGTGTATATATATATATAGAGTGATCTTCGGTTGCGAAAAAAGGGGTTTTCGCACGGTGCGAAAACATTTTTTTTATTTTTTTGAAATTTTTTTTTCAAAAATTTTTTTTGATGTTTAATCCATACAAATATATACCCCAGGGAAAATAATGGGTGAACCCGTTGGGCATTAGAGCACCCATCCACCCGTTACAAATTTAACGGTCTCAAAACGTGCGAATTTGATGAAATGCCTTGATCGAAGGCCAAATGACATTATTTCTCAATGATTATTTTTTGAGGGGGGTATAACAACATATAATGAGGGTGGAAAAAAGAATTTTTGAAAAAAAAAATTTCAACAAAAAAACTAAAAACATTTTCGCACGGTGCGAAATGTTCTCATTTGAAAATTTTCCTATATATATATAAAGAGATAGAATATAAATCGTTTATACTTGAATGTATTGTGATGTATCTGAAAGCATGCCATGTATGAATACCTTATGTATCGTGATATGGATCTAGTGTGATGTCCTATGCATATAGATATGAGTAGTGATCTAAATACGTGTAATAATACGTATAGAGACTTAATTTTGGTATGTGATGTATATGTTAAAGTGCGAATATGTGTGCCTAGTTGTTTATGTGAAGAACATATGCGTATATGTATGTAGTGAGTGCACATAGCGATGTGGATGTGCCACTAGATAAATAGTAGGATGTATCCGTGATATGTATGTGATGCGGATGTGTATGGATGACAGTGATATATATAGTGTATATACGTGTGGCGTAAGTAAGTGATCTTGGTTGTACTTCATGGGTAGTGAGACCATCATACTTAGCTAACCTTGGGAAGGATTCACGCCCTAGAAAGTCCGAGGACGGACTTTATTTTAAGGTGGGTAGGATGTCATGCCCTATTTGAACTATATGATTAGTCTACCGTATACACGTGATATTTCTACCTACGATGCATACGTACGTATGAAATAAATGTAAATATTGATGTATGTAATATAGTGAAGGGGGGATTAGGCCGTAATACGTGGCTAAGAGACGAGAAAGCGAGATTGAGTGCGAGAGAAGTGTGAAAGACGTCGTGGGTGTAAAACAACATGAATGTGTGTGTGTGTGTGAAGCATGTATACATGCATGGATGTGTGTGGATGTGTGTAGGAAGAGCCATGCAAGTGTGAAAGGGGTTAAGGGTCAATGGCAACCCCCGTAAATTTTTAGAAAGGCGAGGGGTAAAACGGTCATTTGGACTAAAGCTGCTGTGCGTACATCCTAAATTTGTGTGTGCATAAAGTAATGACAAACTTGTAAATACCTAGAATATGGAGGGGTATTTTGGTCATTTAACTAAGTGCATGCTTATCCTAAAGAGAGTTCTAGGTGGATATATTTCTTAGGAAATTTCTTACATCTTCTTCATCTTTCTTTTCTTTTCTTTCTTTCATTCCTTTTCCCCTCTCCCTATCCCCTCATGGCCGGCCACATCCCTCCCCTTTCCCCCTTCTTCTCCAAATGAAAACCCTAATTCTTCCATCCAAAAATTAAGTATATCAAGTAGGATGCAAGAGAGAAGAAGATGGAGAAGAAAGGAAGAGGAAGAGAGGAAGAAAATTAAGATTTGAGGTAGGAATCTCTTGGATTTGGAATTCCATGAAATAATTTTTGCTATAATGTTTTTATAGCATGTTTTACTTAATTTGAATTAGGAATGGTGAAATTTCATGTGCCATGTTTCAATTTCACAAGTTATCCTTTGAAATTCTTGGTAAAAACAACCTCTTTGAAATCCTGAAATTTTGTTGTGTGCTATTTCTGTAATCTTGGTTATTGTAGCTCGAATTAGGGTTTGCAAAAATATGAGCTTGTAGATCTTGAAGTTCTAACCCAAAATCATATAAATTTTGACATAGGTTCAATTCAGAAATTGGGAGAAATAAATCCATCTTTACAACATGTCTGTATGATTTTCAATGTTGACACATTTTAGCAAAATTGGCCTAGAGACCTGCACAACAATGGAATTTTGAGTTCTTGGTCTTGTTGGAAAGTTAACAAGTTTTTCTAAAAGTTCATCAGCGTGCTTATATGTTGAATTTCTAGCTGTAACATGCCCGAAATTGGCTTTCAATATAGACCCTGAAATCTGTCTGAAAAACAGATCTGACACACTTCACCAAATAATTCACAATAACTCACCTACTTAATATTTTTATATGAAATTTCATCTGTGAATCCAGGACTAACATATCTACAACTTTATTTGGAAATTTTTGTTAAATTCTGATTGTAATTGGGTGACATCAGTCAATTGTTTGGACTGTTTGCAATTTTGCTGCAAGCTGAAGTATTTGAATTGTGATATTAATTGTGTATTGTTGCTAAACTTCCCTATATGATCCATGATTATTGTTGTTACTTGAAAGATAGTTTAATTTTGTAAATGGCACATGTAAATGATATTGTGTTTCTTTGATGTGAATTACGCCCGTCATGCGTTTGCTGAAATGCCTCAATGAAACAAAAGTTGAAAACATGTGGAATGGGTATGTATATATTTGTAATTTAAGAAATGATGTGAATGGGCAATGTTTTAGGACATGGATGGTACTACATGGAGCGAGAGCCACAGTAGGAGGTGGGGGAATTCACTGTGGGCTGTGACCGTGTAGGCACCTCTTGACTCCATCGATAGTTGCCACAGTTGAGAACGGAGTAGATCACGATACACTTGCATGCCGGTATCATGTGCATCATTATACATCATTATATCCATTGTGTGTGATGTGTTACATATATGCAATATATGCGTGTTGTGTGTTGTGCTTTATATGTGTACTAGTCATAACCTGTGCCCTAAGGGCATGGTTCATTTAAAATAACCCCCCTCAAAATCTTGCGCGCGCGCGCCCACACACATACACACACATACAGAGAGAGAGAGAGAGAGAGAGAGAGAGAGAGAGAGAGAGAGAGAGAGAGAGAGAGAGAGAGAGAGAGAGAGAGAGAGAGAGAGAGAGAGAGAGAGAGGTGATGTTATTATTTTTTGAGTTAACTACTTGGCTAGTCTTCTTAAAATAAAATTAAAAAAATCAATGCAATCAAAATTTTGGTTCCTCCCCAAAACTCTAGGTAACTTGCTCTGCATTCAGCACTATTTTCCAATTAAGACCTATCAGTTTTGCAACCGATATGCTTTATGCAAAGAAATTCCCAATTATTACTAAACAATTATGTATTTGCCTAATTTTCACTTACAAATTTGTCTAACTCTTTGTCCTGATCCTCAACCAGAGCTCAATGTTAATTGTCTACACTTCTATCAAATTGCACTCAATGTATGGGTTCTACCTGACTACCTGAATGCTCAGAACATCCTGACCACTCAATTCAGGGTTTTTTACAATGGGGGAATGCTTTTTTGCATGGAAAAGTTGGGTGCACAAACATTCGCATTTTGTCTCATTTTATACAGATTATAGTTATTTTACATCACACCTTCAACTATGAAGGCCTAACACATCAAAAAATATGAATATACTTAATGGTACAATTAGAGGCCAGGGAACGCTCTAGGTACATCAAAAAAAATTCCAACTCACTGCAACAGAAGTATAGAAGAAGGCCAATCAAAGTATAAAGAGCACAAACTAACTTCAAACCCAACAACCCAAAATCACAGAAGTAGCAATGTATCCAGAATAACAATCTCCACTATATTTGTAGTCCAAGCTCTATAATGCCTCGCCCAGATAGAATCCGCCTCATTAGACAAACTAATGGGAGATCTCATGCTCACATGCCTACCCAAATAAACATGCTCTTGATCTTACATGTCAACATCATTAGTGCTAGAATCAGCAGCTCCATCAAGTCTTTGTTTCAGAATTATCAGCATAAGTATTTTGATCTCAAGATGCACATTAACTGACCCCGTCTAGCTCGAAGAGAATCTCAACCCCTGGTAATAAAAAGGAGACTGATTTCACTGAAAACCTGAATGAACTGTCCAGCTATTTAACATGTTAGCATCTGATAGAAACATCATCATGTTTTGAAACTCATCTACTCGCCTAATTTCCAAAATAGAATCCCAAAAAAAATCATGCATTCAGCCGTACACCCCTTAAATAAAATGACAACCAGATTCCCAAAGAATAAAACCACAAACAGATTCCAACTGACTCCAGGAAAAACAGAATCCCAAAGTGGAAAAATCTAATAGTGATAATCCAATTTCCCCCATTCAGCCAATTAATCATGCATTACAAAACTTTTTATCTACACAACAAATTCCAGTCCATAAAAAACTGATAGGATGAGGGAGCAATGGAAGGAGCCCCAGTACATGTGTAGCAAGCTGGAGTTGTCGAGCAGTGCCAGCCTTGTTCCTTTGTTGTCTCCCCCAACAGAAAACTGACAGGAACTTGAATCTTGATGCATCAAGAACAAAAAAATTGATGCAAAGATCTTGAAAAATCAACAGCATGAAAGTTTAAGCTTTGGCCAAAAACTCGAGTTCCTTGATATGTGGCCAAAAAATCTTTGCCATGCCTGGATAAACGATATCAGAATTTTCCTTTCGTATGATTCCAGAATCGAGTTTGATTATGTCAGATTGATAATAACACTCAAGCATGGCAGTACAGATAGCAAATGAATCTGATACAGATCATTAAAAAGGAAATGAGAAGAAAGGAGACAATACATAAACCTTGAAGGTGCCAAGTGGGCTTCTTCCAGCAAGGCTGCAACTGATAATCACTCATCTTGCCACTATAATATTACACACTATTATCGCAAAGCTTTTGTTTTTCCATACTGATTCCTTGCATGCCATAGGAGGGCAATCAAATATACATCTTAATTCTTGAAGTAGTTTATTACTGTAATCCAGAATGCAAAAATTCCTTCCAATTTTTTTTTTCAAATATATGGTGGTAAACAACAAAAAAATGTTTGCTCTGTACTTTCCTTCTCCCTTCAATACTATTCAACTTAATCAGTGCAGTAATTCTTCCTCGCCTCGCCTGCTTTGCGGATGGCCATGTGGGATTAACTTGATGAACTCAGCTACTTTTAGGAGTAAGAAAGTATGTAAAAAGATGAAGACATACACTACTGGTAATTAGGTTTGGGACGGAAGCAGTTTTTATTGAGAATAAGGCATCATCATTCTGTAAATTGCTCAAATATAACTTATCCTTAACTTCTAATTTTAGCAAATTGCTCCATATCAACAAAATCAATATACAAACTTGCATATTAAGCATTGGGTTCTTGGAGAATCAGTGACCATGCTTTGATGGTGAGAAGTTTAAGCATATACTGCTCTCCCACATATAACTATTATTTACAAATTAATAATATAATTCACCTACCCCACATGTTTGTGCTTATTGCTACATGACAATGAGAAGCTGATTCTGAAGAACACAGTAATTTTTATGGCTTGTGAAGAACACAGTAATTGTGAAGAACACAGTAATTTTTATGGCTTGACCAAACATGAAGAGTTTGTTCGTTGGAACAAATTTGCATTTGTGAATCATAGAGTCTGAAACTTGCTGCATTAATCAAAATATATAAGTTTGCAAACTCATGTAATTTAATTTGATGTACTTTAATTTATATAAGTTTGCATTCAAAATATATCTTGTTCATTAAAAATATATCATGTACATTTATATAAGTTTGCATTCAAAATATATACTGTACGTTCAAAATATTCATACATGATATTAGTTAACAAATGTACATTACATTAACAGGTTATGTGAAGCCTTTTGAACACTATATGGTTATGGATATTCAGGCTGCGTATAATGCTATATCTGAAATTAGAATGCAAATATGTTGTTTGGTCTCACAAATCACAATTAATGCGAGTTTTAATTATGGTACAAACATTTATTTTGCTAATTGAAAAAAAATAATATCACGGATGAAGGGAAACACTGAAATATTCTGAAAAAAGAGCTGCACTCAAACTATAATAGATCAAATATCATCGATGTAAGAATGAATGTCTCTCCAATCCAATCCTAATGAACAATAATCTTTATCAAAAGAAATTGCATGCCAATACGAATTAAAAGTGGAAGTTCTCAACTAAAACGAACTAAAATTTCTCGCTAATCTTGATCAAAAGAAATTTATAACCAAGAAGTGCAATTATGACCAACTCAAAACAAAGAAGCGAAAACATTGCAAACATTGCAAAGCTTAAAGACCACCTCTAAAATTTCATGTTGCTCTTTCTACACATGCAGCCCCACTATTACCCATCTTTCTGCAAAAAAAACACTGACAACAAAAACAAAAACCAAATACACAATTAGATCCAAAAATTAGCCACAAAAAGAAACGAAAGCGAAAGCGAAATTGATCAGAAAACATCAGAACTCAAGTGAGTTAAGAGGATTGAATGGATCAAGATGGTATTGGGGAATTTCTCAAGGCATTTGCAAAACGAATGAAACTCTTACAGCAAACGTTAACCCAAATCCTACAAAAAATGAAAAAAAAAACAACAAAATAATAACACCTTCCAATAATTTAAGAAAAAGGATGTTAGAACCATTGAAAAAGAATCAAATGAACCATTTGTTAGATGTGTATTTCAACAGAATTCGGTTAAGGACATGTGTGGCAGAGCCTTAGAGGAGGAATCAAGAATGCACCACATAATTTGTGAACGAAGTCCACATTGAAATCATCTTTGCTGAGCTAGATCCAATTCATCATTTGTTTTAACAAATATATCCAATTCAAAATTGATCAAATTAAAATGAGATCAAATATTAATGAGATGTATAGGGAGAGCTATTTTTTTCATTTTAGAAAAATCGAAGGAAAAAAATTGATGTTTTCCAACATAGATGCTATTCTGAGCTCCCCTTCAATATGAGATAGATTCCTTCCAAAATTCACAAACACCAACCACAAGCATAACACCCAATAATGTACCACCATAATGCATTTTTTCCTCCAAAATGCAATTATTAAGAAAACATGAAACAAAACATCAAAAAAGAACAACCACTTACATCATATACCGAATACCTATCTTTGTTATTTTTCTTAAACATCAATAGAACACCAACAGATAAATTATAACACCAATACAAATTATGTGATGCACACTTCCAAAAAGTTTCTTCCACTTTATATCAAAAGCCAAAAAAAATTGCACCATTCCACTTGCAACACGATCCACATCCCAATTATATTTTTGCATCAATTCGATTGCAACACGATCAACGATCCTCATGCATTTTTTCCCTTCTCCATTTAATAGTTATAGTGGTTTCTTTAAATATGTGAGCATGATGGGAAATTAAATAATTCTTACCATTTATATCTTGTGCAACTATCTATAGTTAGTTTCTATATACACTGGTGGTATTATACTGCTACACTTCCAACAACCATCAAAGAACTGTTGATATCTTGTACAATTAACTTTTACATAATAATTTTTTGGGTTAGTGATATTATGATGCTTCAAAATGCAAGTACTTTAGGCTCATCAAGATTCTAGAACTTGTAAAAGAATAATGATCTCCACGTACCGGGTGATTCGGTGTTTTTATTTTGTGTAGCCCTCAGATAGACTGGATCAACTTGCAAGATTGCATGGAAAACCTAAATAACTTATAACCATTATCAAAATTCCAGGGTTTCTTTTGTTTTTCTTTCCAAACCTATATACCATATAATCAGTGCAGTAATTCTTCCTCGCCTCGCCTGCTTTGCGGATGTCCATGTGGGATTAACTTGATGAACTCAGTTACTTTTAGGAGTAAGAAAGTATGTAAAAGAAGAAGACATACACTACTGGTAATTAGGTTTGTGACGGAAGCATTTTTTATTGAGAATAAGGCATCATCATTCTGCAAATTGCTCAAATATAACTTATCCTTAACTTCTAATTTTAGCAAATTGCTCCATATTAACAAAATCAATATACAAACTTGCATATTAAGCATTGGGTTCTTGGAGAATCAGTGACCATGCTTCGATGGTGAGAAGTTTAAGCATGGACTGCTCTCCCACATATAACTATTATTTACAAATTAATAATATAATTCACCTACCCCACATGTTTGTGCTTATTGCTACATGACAATGAGAAGCTGATTGTGAAGAACACAATAATTTTTATGGCTTGACCAGACATGAAGAGTTTGTTCGTTGGAACAAATTTGTATTTGTGAATCATAGAGTCTGAAACTTGCTGCATTAATCAAAATATATAAGTTTGCAAACTTATGTAATTTAATTTGATGTACTTTAATTTATATAAGTTTGCATTCAAAATATATCTTGTTCATTCAAAATATATCAAATACATTTATACTATTTTGCATTCAAAATATATACTGTAAATTCAAAATATTCATACATGATACTAGTTAACAAATGTACATTACATTAACAGGTTACAGGAAGCCTTTTGAACACTATATGGTTATGGATATTCAGGCTATGTAATTGCTATATCTGAAATTAGAATGCAAATATGTTGTTTGGTCTTACAAATCACAATTAATGCGAGTTTTAATTATGGTACTAAACATTTATTTTGCTAATTGAAAAAAAAATAATATCACGGATGAAGGGAAACACTAAAATATTCTGAAAAAAGAGCTGCACTCAAGCTATAATAGATCAAATATCATTAGATGTAAGAAAGAATGTCTCTCCAATCCAATCCTAATGAACAATAATCTTTATCAAAAGAAATTTCAAGCCAATATGAATTAAAAGTGGAAGTTCTCAACTAAAACGAACTAAAATTTCTCGCTAATCTTGATCAAAAGAAATTTATAACCAAGAAGTGCAATTAAGACCAACTCAAAACAAAGAAGCAAAAACATTGCAAACATTGCAAAGCTCAAAGACAACCTCTAAAATTTCTTGTTGCTCTTTCTACACATGCAGCCCCACTATTACTCATCTTTCTGCAAAAAAATCACTGACAACAAAAACAAAAACCACATACACAATTAGCTCCAAAAATTAGCCACAAAAAGAAATGAAATTGAAAGCAAAATTGAGCAAAAAAATCAGAACTCACGTGAGTTAAGAGGATTGAATGGATCAAGATGGTACTGGGGAATTTCTCAAGGCATTTGCAAAACCAATGAAACTCTTACAATAAACGTTAACCCAAATCCTACAAAAAATGAAAAAACAACAACAAAATAATAACACCTTCCAATAATTTAAGAAAAATGATGTTAGAACCACTCAAAAGAATCAAATGAACCATTTGTTAGATGGGTATTTCAACATAATTCGGTTAAGGACATATGTGGCAGAGTCTTAGAGGAGGAATCAAGAAGGCACCACATAATTTGTGAACGAAGTCCACATTGAAATCATCTTTGCTGAGATAGATCCAATTCATCATTTGTTTTAACAAATATATCCAATACAAAATTGATCAAATTAAAATGAGATCAAATATTAATGAGATGTATTGGGAGAGCTATTTTTTTTCATTTTTTGAAAAATCGAAGGAAAAAAATTGATGTTTTCCAACATAGATGCTATTCTGAGCTCCCCTTCAATATGAGATAGATTCCTTCCAAAATTCACAAACACCAACCACAACCATAGCACCCAATAATGTACCACCATAATGCATTTTTTCCCTCCAAAATGCAATTATTAAGAAAACATGAAACAAAACTGTTGAACGAGTCTTCCGAAGCTTCCGCAACTATCTACCTACTTACCCATGAATATTCTGTATCATAACTATCTACCTACTTACCTACTTAGATATTCAGTATCAATTAGGATCATAATCCCATATATGTAGGATTAGTTGTTATGAATCTATTGTATATATTCTTCCAGTATTATCAATACAAACACACGGTTCTACCAAATCTTCTAATATGGTATCAAAGCAAAGTTATTCCCCAGTTCTCTTCTTCAGATCGAATCGGATCTGATCGTCCTCCTCAGATTCAACTTCCAGATCTGAGAAGATATTCCTCAGATCCGGCTTCCAAATCCGACGGCGCCTTCTTCCAGATCCTGCAGATCCACGCGACTTCCAGATCCGACGGTGCCCACTTCTAGATCCGGCGGCGATCACGCGTTTCCACTTCCAGATCCGGCGGCCACCTCTAGATCCGACGGCACCCACCTCTAGATCCGACGGCGATCTCACGACTCCGACGGAAACCAGCTACCACTTCCAGATCTCAGAGCAATATTAATCAACAATATTGTCTTCTCCCTCTCCTATTTTCTCAGTTCTTAATTTTTTTTCATCATGGCTGATCAAATTCTCAACCTTGATCAAAATTCTCAACCAGTGACCACATCCAATATTTACGATGTGCATCACTCGGAAAGTCCTTCCATTGTCCTCGTTACGCCTCTTCTAACGGGTGACAATTATGGTATGTGGAGTCGATCAATAGCCATGGCTTTACGGGCTAAGAATAAATATGGCTTCGTTGATGGAACCTTGTCGAGACCTGATTCTCAAAGTGACATTCTCAACTTTGAACGTTGCAATGATTTGGTAAGCAGTTGGATTCTCAATTCAGTTTCTCCTGAGATTCGGCCAAGTATTCTCTATTCCGAGAACGCTGCTCAAATTTGGCTCGACCTCAAAGATCGATTCTCTCAGTCAAACGCGCCAAAAATTTACCTACTGAAATGGTCGATCTCCAATCTAAAATAGGAGGGTATGAATGTTTCTTCATATTTTACCCAACTGAAATCCCTTTGGGATGAATTGAATAGCATCATCGTCCTATCTCCATGCATTTGTACCAATTCGAAATCCATCATGGAGCAAATGAATCAAGATCGAGCTATGGAATTCCTACAAGGATTTCACGATAACTTCTCTTCGGTACGACGACAAATCCTTCTCATGGAACCTTTTCCTTCTATCCAACGGATATATAATTTGGTGCGTCAAGAAGAAAAGCAACAAGAGCTTGACATACACATTCCAATTGTGGAATCTGCTGCCCTCAACACTTTCAGGAATTCAACATGGAATGATCGACACACCGTCACTCCCCAATCTAATCGCCCCCCAGGAAAGCGACCGCGTCCTTTCTGCGACCACTGCAATCGCCATGGTCATACCCGAGCCACTTGTTATCAGCTGCATGGATTTCCCGAAGGCCAAGTGAAGCGTACAACACCTCAACGTAATCCTCCGGTGGCAACAAATAATCATATCACCACTGAGCAGTACAACAAGTTGATGGCTCTCCTCGCGAATGAAACTTCAGTTGGTAATTCTGCACATTTAGTAGGTAATATTTTCTTCTCTGCACATTTAGTAGATAAAGTTCTAACTTGTGCATCTTCTTCTTGGATTATTGATTCTGGCACATCAAATCACATATGCACATCACTTGCATTATTCTCATCTTATTATGCATTGCAAAATCATTTATCAGTTCAAATGCCCGATGGATCATTGGCATCAGTAACTCATATTGGAGTTATCAAACATTCTCCAAATCTCATTCTCAAAGAAGTATTTTATATTCCATCTTTCAAATTTAATTTATTATCTGTCTCCCAGATAACTCGACATATTGATTGTGTAGTCACATTTTTTCATACTCACTGCCTATTTCAGGACCGTTCCTCGAAGGCGAAGATTGGTCGGGGTAGTTTGCAAAATGGACTTTTCTATCTGGATGATGTTCCTGCTTTAAATAATGCATTTTCTTTCAAAGAATGTAATAAATTTGACTTATGGCATTCACGCCTTGGTTATCCTGGGAATTCTCGTTTTAAATTCCTTGTAAGCAATTTTCCTGATATTGTTTCAAATAAGAATTTTACTTGTGATATTTGTCCACAAGCTAAGCAATCTCGTCAATCATTTTCTAACAGTAGTTCTCATTCTTCTAAATGTTTTGAATTGATTCATATAGACATATGTGGACCTTTTTCTGTTCCATCTCTGAATGGATCTCGCTATTTTTTAACTATTGTCGATGATTATTCACGATGTACATGGATATATCTTATGAAAAATAAGTCCGACACTTTTCGCATGATTATCCATTTCTTTAATCAAATTAATAGATAATTTAATAGCAACATTTCCAAAATCAACACTGGAAACGGTGGCATATTCCTTCCGCAACTCCAAATCATTCGCTCAGACAGTGGAGCTGAATTTCTTTGTGCCAAATTTCAAAATTGGTGTTCTACTCATGGCATTATTCATCAACGTAGTTGTATTGCCACACCCCAACAAAATGGGATCGTTGAACGTAAGCATCACCATCTTCTCGATGTTGCTCGAGCCTTGCGCTTTCAAAGTCGTCTTCCTCTCCCATTCTGGGGAGAGTGTATTCTTACTGCTGCCTTTCTTATAAATAAATTACCAGCAAAGGTTCTTAATTTTAAATCTCCTCTTGAAATATTATTTGGCACATCTCCATCATATTCTTCACTCCGAGTTTTTGGATGTTTGTGTTTCGCCAAAAATATGTATATTCGACATAAGTTTGATTCTCGGGCCAAACCTGGCATCTTCGTTGGCTACCCTTTTGGTCAAAAAGGATATCGAATTTATGATCCATCTACTCGTCACATTTATGTCTCTCGCGATGTTGTTTTTCATGAATCACACTTCCCTTATAGTAACACATCGCCAACTCCTCATTCGACTCCTCCACCGATAAGTATCATTCCTTTAAATGATGACCAAATGGATCCTGTCATTCCCTCGAACTCTTCTCAAATCGATCCTCCTATTCAACCAACATCTCCTGTGCAGGCTACTATTGACTCCCCTCGGGAATTGGGTCCAATTTCTTCTCCTGTGCCTATCACTACTGATTCTACCTCCTCAAGATTGTACGACCTTCGCGAGTTCGACGTCCTCCACCTCGCTTAAGTGACTTCATATGCTCAAATGTCTTCCCCTCTACTCAATTTCCCCTTTCCAACCACTTCTCTTTAAACACATTGAGTTCCTCTCATCGTGATTTTGTATCCACGATCATTGATCACACTGAACCGCAAACTTATTCTCAAGCGGTTAAGTCGTCTCACTGGCGTACTGCCATGTCATCTGAAATTCAAGCTCTTGAGCGTAATCGTACTTGGTCCCTTTGCCCCTTACCTCCTGGCAAATTACCCATCGGTTGTAAATGGGTTTACAAGATCAAATATAATTTCGATGGATCTATTGAGCGTTACAAAGCATGTCTCGTTGCAAAAGGATACAATCAAATTGAAGGGATTGATTATCATGATACGTTTGCACCTGTTGCCAAACTTGTTACTGTTCGACTAGTCCTTTCCATCGCGGCGATTCATGGATGGACCCTTTACCAACTTGATGTCAATAATGCTTTTCTCCAAGGCGAACTTCATGAAGAAGTTTACATGAAACTTCCTCCAGGTTTTCATCATAAGTATGATAATCATGTTTGTAAACTACACAAATCTCTGTATGGACTCAAACAGGCCTCTCGTCAATGGTTTTCGAAATTTTCTTCCACTCTAATATCACATGGATTCCACCAGTCTACCTCAGATTACAGTCTTTTTACATATATCAAAGGTAAAATCTTTGTATTTGTCCTTGTTTATGTTGATGACATTATTATCACTGGAAACAATCTCGCGGTCATCCATAAAACTAAACAATTTCTTGCCAGTTCCTTTTCCATTAAGGATCCAGGCACTCTCCGATACTTTCTTGGTATTGAAGTCTCTCGCTCCAACAAAGGTATCTTTTTATGTCAACGTAAATACACTCTTGACATTCTCTCTGATTCAGGACAACTAGGTTGTCGTCCATCATTTTTCCATATGGAACAAAATCTTCATTTACTTCCAGATGATGGTACACCACTTCCCGACCCCTCTATTTATCGTCGTCTTGTGGGTCGTCTTCTCTATTTGACTGTCACTCGGCCTGATATTCAGTATGTCGTTAATACTCTTAGCCAATTCATGCAAAATCCATGTTCAACTCACCTCGATGCAGCTCATCGAGTTCTCTGCTACCTAAAAGGTTCTGTTGGTAAGGGGATACTACTATTAGCTATTAGTTCTCTTTCTCTTATTGGTTTTGCTGATTCTGATTGGGCTGGATGTCCCATTACCCGTCGTTCTACCACTGGATACATCACAATGCTTGGCTCTAGTCCTATTTCATGGAAGACTAAGAAACAACCCACTGTTTCACGTTCTTCCGCCGAGGCCGAATATCGTTCTCTTGCAACTCTCACTGCGGAGATACAATGGCTCAAGTATCTTCTTTGTGACCTTGGCTTTCCTCCTCAACAACCAATCACTGTTTATTGTGACAACCAAGCTGCCCTTCACATTGCCAGCAACCCGGTTTTTCATGAGCGTACAAAACACATTGAACTTGATTGCCACTTTGTCCGTGAAAAGATTATTTCCGGCCTTATCTCCGTCGGCTACTTACGTTCTTCTGACCAACTTGCTGATATATTTACAAAGCCGCTTGGCGCGGATGCTTTTCATCGCATTATTTCCAAGTTGGGCGTGCTCGACATATCTTTGCCGACTCCAACTTGACGGGGGGTGTTGAACGAGTCTTCCGAAGCTCCTGCAACTATCTACTTACTTACCCATGAATATTCTGTATCATAACTATCTACCTACTTACTTACTTAGATATTCAGTATCAATTAGGATCACAATCCCATATATGTAGGATTAGTTGTTATGAATCTCATGTATATATTCTTCCAGTATTATCAATACAAACACACGGTTCTACCAAATCTTCTAATAAAAACATCAAAAAAGAACAACCACTTACATCATAGGCCGAATAACTATCTTTGTTATTTTTCTTAAACATCAATAGAACACCAACAAATAAATTATAACACTAATACAAATTATGTGATGCACACTTCCAAAAAGTTTCTTCCACTTTATATCAAAAGCCAAAAAAATTGCACCATTCCACATGCAATACGATCCACATCCCAATTATATTTTTGCATCAATTCGATTGCAACATGATCAACGATCCTCATGCATTTTTTCCATTCTCCATTTAATAGTTATAGTGGTTTCTTTAAATATGTGAGCATGATGGGAAATTAAATAATTCTTACCATTTATATCTTGTGCAACTATCTATAGTTAGTTTCTATATACACTGGTCGTATTATACTACTACACTTCCAACAACCATCAAAGAACTGTTGATATCTTGTACAATTAACTTTTACATAATAATTTTTTGGGTTAGTGATATTATAATGCTTCAAAATGCAAGTACTTTAGGCTCATCAAGATTCTAGAACTTGTAAAAGAATAATGATCTCCACTTACCGGGTGCTTCGGTGTTTTTATTTTGTGTAGCCCTCGGATAGACTGGAGCAACTTGCAAGATTGAATGGAAAACCTAAATAACTTATAACCATTATCAAAATTCCAGGGTTTCTTTTGTTTTTCTGTCCAAACCCATATACCATATAATCCTTCATGTTTCTAAAGTAATTGGCCAATTTCACTTTCAAACATGGGAATGAATCAAATAACCTCTTTACCTTTGGGATTCGAGCTATGTTTCTTCGATTGAGTTTGCTGAAGCAATGTAGGTGAATTGATCGGTACTTCTGGCCCTTGTTGGGGAGCTTGTCAAAGATGCTAGCGGCAAGGTTTTGGGATATGCAATGGATATTCTCCTAAAGTGGTAATGGGAGAGGTCGGAGGCATGAAAGGCGGCAGCTTCCGTATCCGCTGTCAGTTGAAAGCTCCAGTGACCAAAAAAATAAAAAAATTATATAGTAAAGAATTATTTATTTGTATGAAGCAGCACAATTACTACGATAAAAATCAACAACTGCTCAAGTTTATGTTTGGAATTCTGTTAGAATTTTTATGACTCTTCTAATAACAGAATGCATTTGGTTCCTATCCTATGCCATATCTGATGTATATACCTAGCATATATAAATGTGACTATTGTAAACTACTTAATCTAAATAAGGATATGCAAATTAATCAAATATACATGTTTCGAAACAATAGAAAGTCATTTTTTTTGACTTTATCCCAACAACTGTAAACTATTTAATCCAAATAAGGAGATGCAAATTAATTAAATATGCATGTTTTGAAAGAACAAAAAGTCAATTTTGCATTTATCCCAAAGATTGTAAACTACTTAATCCAAATAAGGAGATGCAAATTAATCAAATTTCAGGTTCTTAAGGAACAACAGAAAGTCATTTTTGCCATTATCCTAACTATTGTAAACTACTTAATCCAAATAAGGAGATGCAATTAATCAAATATGCAGGCTCTGAAACAACATCAAGTCATTTCATCCAATTTCTTCAAATCACACATGTTTAAGAAGGTCACACATCTTCTTCAATGGCTTAGAAGTTAAAATCTCATCCAAATAAGTTACTTTAAATCAACAGAAAGTCTTTTGCCTTTCTGATAATCAAATTAATTACAAATAACTCAAGAATAACATCCAAGCCCTCATTTTTTGCCTTTTGGATAAGATTAGGCAAATAACAAATTAAAATTGCTGATGTATATCTATTGATGCACATAGACAAAGTCCCCAGAATCATTAGGTTAATGTTGGCTCCCATTTTGGTTCCACATAGACGAACACACGTTATGTCATTATTTTAGATGAATGCATGTTTTTTCAGCCTAAATCTAGCCATTTGAACAAATAAATATATCAGTGTATCACTAAAACATTGAGAAGCCATGTTAAAGATGGTTAATTTCATGCTTTTGTTGAAGCATCCCGAATTGCTCAAGTAATTGGGAGCCAACATCTGCACAATGGTTTTGCATCTTCTCCTCGTCAAGAACGTTTAGCACTACAAACCCTCGAACAGAGCAAAGAGAGTTGCCTTCAACGGTGTTGAACTGGGTTTTTATTTGACATCACCTGTGCAATCTCTGGTGTTGACACCACTGTTCGTGGGGATAAGCCACTTCCAATCCTCTGTGATATGCAAGAAAATCAAATAACTCTATAGAAATTATCAACCCAACAGACAATGTATCGAGTCTAAAATGAAATCACATGATTTATTTCCTTAAAACCAATTGCAACATTGTTTAAGCTCACAACGATAACGTGAAATTTAGAATCCTATGTTTTTATTATTCCGTTGCCCATGGGACACCACTTCCTCATATAGTTTGAGATTTGGAGAACTTTTCATGTATTTGTTTTTTCAAAAAAAAAAGAATCCTTTATTTACCTTCTGTTTTTTGTTTAGTTGGGGCATGTGATCACCTTCTTAATCTCGATTAAGAAAATTGGACATGATTAGTCATTGGCTAATTTTCATGAGAGATGAGATCTAGAACTTGCATGATTATGACTACTGTTAATTGACAAAATATAATGCAACTTGTGTGCAGTGAGGTAAATGTGATTTTATCTCTGTTTTGTAACTTTTACTAAAATATTTAGATTATTATGATAAAATGACAAAGTAATTTTTTATTTTCTTTTTCTAAAAGTTGAAATGAAAGCAATAATATTAAGAGGCTAATTGTGTTCAAATATGCTTATTTCATGATCCTATACTTAAATGAATATATACAAAAGTTGACAATTCCAAATGCTTACATACATTCAACAGTAATTACAAAATAAAGGCTTATCCCCATGAACAGTAATATTATCTCGGAGAATATGATTTGAATCTCAAATGGGATGGACTCACGTTTGTGTTGCTGCTGATTTCGTCTCCCGCTAGGGGCATTGGTGCATCTGCCACTTGATAGGAATCTTAGGTTTCATTGGAGAAGTCTTCTCTGTCATCGTTGGATGACGTGATATCTTGCGCCTTGATTCAGGCAACAAATCAAGCCAACAGAATGAAAAAAGAGAGGAGCCAACATTACGGCAGACTCCGATCTCCTGCTGGGTTGAGTCAACATCACGTCAGACTTTGATCTCCAGCTTAATTGAGCCAACATCAGCAGGACCTCACGCCATGCACCAACATCAACAAGACCTCACGCCATGCGCCAACATCCCCACTTTTTTCTCCAAGCCAACATCTCGCCATGCGCCAAACATTGAGAAATCAAACCTTTTGAATGCAGGAGGTCGTGGTGCATTTTTGGTGGAGGGAGTGAGGGGGGGGGGGGGGGAGAGGACGGGACTTTGTTCAGTCATTTGTTCCCCCACAGTTTTGTTTCCCCCCAAATTTTGGTTAACAATTTAGTTTTCAAATGTTTGAGTTTTCAAATTTTATGTTTTCCAAACAAAATTTCCCCCCAACATACTAACATTTGTCCTAGTCAGCATAATTTTTGTCCCAGTCAGCAATTCTTTGTCCACGTAGGACAAACATTGCCACGTAGGACAAAATTAAAAAAAATGCTCTCTTTTATAGAATAGATTTGTGTATGTGGTTGTATAAATATTTATATCAGTACTCGTGCTAACCCTTTTCTTGCAGTAGTTCGACTTGGGACCGCAGGTATGACCCTCCTACTTGGCTGTTTACTTTTGGCTATATACTTAGTTTACATGTCTTATTTCCCCTGCCTTTCCTTGTGGATTAATAACATTAAAATGATGTTCCAAATCCAAGTTGGTTCCTACTGGGACACGCATTGACGTGCTCTCCCTATTTTTCAGGTAGCAGTCACTTGGGGAGCCTGGGAGACTTGAGAGTCTGGAGTTGGGGCTGTGGGGTAATTCAGGGAGTTGCGTTGTACTTTGGGGTAGTGGAGTTGGTAGTGCCTTTTGGGAGGGGTAACCAAGTCGAAATTTATTGGTGCACACTGGTATCAGATGTTGTGTTGGCCTTATGTTAGAAATGTGAGAATTGTACATGTACTTCTTGTGATGTTGTATAAATAGCATGTGATCCTTGTTGTTATACATGGAGCAGTACATGTACTATCCCAGCATGTGCACAGTGGCCTGCTTATTCCGTTTCTTCTTTCTCCCTCTTTTCCTCTCTTATCACCCTCACTCTTCAGGATACTTGGAGAAAAAAAGAAAAAAAGAAAAAAATTAAATGCCGATTACCTGGGGAACGGGGTGTGACAGTGATCTTGGACGGAATGAGATTGGCAGTGCCCTTAAGATCTTACTTACTTGCTCCAGACTTGAGTATGATTTTCCAAGAGAGCTGGACTTGTAGACGATGTTTGTGAACCTTGCAAACATCTCCTTGATGGATTTTGATGGAAGCATGCAAGAGCTTTCATATTCTGTGCTTAGCAAATCAAGTCTGGACTCGTTCACCTACGATGTTCCCTCTTGTGTCACCTCCAGCGTGTGCCAAATTTTCTGCGCTTTTTGACATTTAGAGATACAATTAAACTCAGATTTATCCAAAGAGCAAATAAGTGCATTCATAGCTCTACCATTCAGAGAAAAACGTTTCTATCAGCATCATCCCATTTATCTTCAGGTTTTAGAATTTCAGTGTCTTCAATTTTAATAGTGGGGGGTTTATATCCTTTTTCAATAATGTTCCATAAATCATAATCAACAGAAACTAAATAGATTCTCATCCTAGTTTTCCAGTAAGCAAAATCAACACCATTAAACTTAGGGGGTCAAGAGATGGATTGACCTTCAGCAAAATCGGAATTAGATATATTCATGGTCATCTAGCATAGATCCTCTAACCTGCTCCGATACCACTTATTGTATCTGGATCTAAGCCTAGAGGGGTGGAATAGGCTAATAAAAAATTACGTGATCACACATGCAATTATCAGCACAAATAATCAGACACGGAGTAAATAAAGCCAATCACAGAGTGCACGAGAGATTTAACCTGGTTCGGTCGTCCCAACGACCTACTCCAGTCCCAAATCAAATACTAGATTCAATAGTGGCAATTGTACAACTATGAAAAGCTACGAGCACTGTAACGACCACTTTTCGTTGTACGTTGTTCGTGCACGTGCTTTTGACCGTGCACGTGTTTGTTTTAGACTTTGCTTGTTTGTGAACACCTTCGTGTGATATGCCGCTGTGAACGTCTCTGAGAGTATTAAATAGTGGCACTAAATTGGAACGACGTTTCTCGAGTCGTTTTCCCACAATTTAATCTTACTCGATGAGAAGTGACGACTTTCACTTTTGACGGGAGATGTTACTATTTTTAGTTTCGTCGTCCGACGTTGAATTTGAGATCCGTATTCTTAGTTAGCTCACATTCGTCATCACGATCACCCCGATATTTATTTTATAATGTTTGGAGTTCATTTGACCACTTTTATATTTTTAACAAGTTTTATAATATTTTTAATAATTAATTTTTAAATTAATTTCGGCCAAATAAAATTTATTTGAGTTTAAAACGTTTTAAAGAATTTTGAGCCAATTTCCAGCTCATTTGGACCAAGTCAAATCCTTGGGTGAGTTGGAGAAGTTAAATTTCAAATTTTAAATTATTTTAAACTTCTAATCCTATTAGATTTAGCCCTAGACCAAGTCAACCCATCTACACTATATAAACAACCCCTAGGAAGACCTATTTTCGCAAGAAATTAACCCTAGCCTCTTCCAAAACTCAAATTGGACGTTGCGACGATTCGTCGCAACGTTGCGACGTTCAGCCACCGCACCGACCGAAGAAAACGGCCCCGTTCCCCGCTCCGACCGCTAGCCGCTCCGCACCCAACCCCGCTCCGCATCGCTGCAGCAGCCGTCGCTCCGTTCCCTCGGTCTGACCGAGGCCTTGGCTCGCATCCGCTTGTCGCCCCGCTCCGCACAGCGCTCCGCACCAACCCCCCGCTTGTCGCCCCGCTCCGCACAGCGCACGACCGACCCGCTGCTCCGCACCGACCGGTGTTGCAAGTGTTGCAACGTTGCAACATCGCCCCGCCCCGCATCCAAGCGCCTGACCGAGCCTCTCTCCCGCTTTGACTGAAGGAAGCCCTCGCACCACAGCCACCCCGCAGCCGCTGCACACCCCAAACGTCGCAGCCCCGCATTCTCAGCGCACGACCGAGGGATTCTCCCGCATTGGCGGGGTACGACCGAGAGTCATTCGTCGCAACCCCGCATCCGTCGCACCACTTGCCTCCGTGGGACCCCAAGTTCTCCAGAGGTATTGTGGGTCCCCCAAAGGTCCCTAGGACTACTGTGGGCCCCACCTAGGTGCTTTCTCTCCGACGATTCACCGTGCACGACGTTGCGACACGTTGAAGCCCGTCGTCGCATGTGCTAGCTTTGGAAACTGGAATCGTCGCTCCGGTTGATGCTCTGAACTTTCCAGCGAGGAAACTATATTGGAATCAGGACTTGGAGCGCGTTCTTTTATTTCAACCCCCGGCGTCGCTACCCGACGCCGGTGTAGCTTTCGCGTCGTGTTGAGGTAACGCTTTGCACCCCTAGGACCCCCAACCCATTACCTGCTAATCAAGACTAAAATCAGTATTTTTAAAGTATTTTAAATGTTTTAAATTCGCTAATGAAGATTAATAATATGGACTTTAGGCCGGTGGACTTGTGCACGTAGGATAATTGTGATTTTTGGACTCATTGGACGGTGTGCTCAGACGTCGTACTTGCAGGCAAGTGAAACTTGCCAACTCTTGTGTAGGGCCATGTTTTTAGGCCACTTCCTTGTTCCTAGCGTAAAAGAGACTAGTCAGTGAAATGATAGCTGGCTAGACGCCTACTTGATCTAGTTTGACAACGAAACTAGATCCGTCACCTAATTGATCTAGCTTGACAACGAAGCTAGATCCAACCCTTTAAACTTGTTGTTCATGCATACTAAACTGTCACGTTTACTTTCCTTACCTGTACGCACTTTTAACTGCCATGCATTGCATCTTACATGTCATCCATGCATTGAATGTCGCATTCGTAGCACACGCTACAATACTTATACTTGTACTCCTTGTCCGGCTAGGTGCACCCCTATGCCATACTTGTTAAAAACACTTCCTGGCTCGTGATCCAGAAGCGAGCATTCCAAGTTCGGGGGTAAGGCCCGGGCTCGATACACGTGGAGGGGTAGGGATAAACGTTCGCTTGAGCTTAGGAGTGGCCTGATCAGCCCTCTAGCCAAAAGACGGAATCTCTGTGCACGAGGTGCTTACTTTTCTTGTCTTGTACTTGTCTTGTGAATGATTCATGTAATACTTGTCATCCATGCCATGTTTAAATGCCATGCTCGTACTTTACTTTACTTTACCTATTGCACTCATACTTTAACTGCCATGTCATTGCATCATGCTAGAACTGCTAGGTTGCTTTACTTTTGCCTACTTTCAGTTTCCTTGCACAAGTCTCTTGTAGACTTGCTGACATGTGCCCCTTGCTCTTTTGGGTGTCACATGTTAGACCCTGAGCCGGAGACCGTTGCTGTGTACGTGATGTTTTGTTGACGCTGAGCCTGAGTCCATGTCTGCCCAGGAGGAGTTTTGTGGACATCGGTGACCATTATTGGTGACTTTGCTGAGCTTTCTTTTGTTTTAGGTTTTGTTGTTAGTTGTTGGTGCGTGGCACCTATACTTTGTACATTGTACTTTTGTTGGCCATGTTTGGGCCTTTAGACTCTCTTTTATTTCAGCCTGGTGGCTTTTTCTGCGATGTTGGAATTTGTATTTATGGATATTCTGAGATATCTCTTTTGTCTCATTCTATTATTATTATCTTTGTTTCGTTCGCGTTGCAAGGACCTGCAGTTTTAAAATTTGATTGACGCTTATCGGACTTGCAGCTTTGTAGCTTCAAGTCTGAGCGGACCTTCTCACGCTTCGCCTCCATATTTTTGGGAAGCGGGGCGTGACAGGTTTTTGTTGGTGGCCCATGCAGGTCCAGTCTTGCAATTACGAATTAACGGAACAACGATAATAACGGGATATCCATTAAATAAATTGCAACATCCGAGTAATAAGCCCTGAGTCTAGTCGTTTTCTTATGACACTAGGTGATAAGAAGGCTTAGTTAGACGTCTGTGCTTGCTAGTTAGAGGCCCTGATTGTAGTTAAGACCCCCTTCTAGCAATTGATTTAATCGTCATAGGAGTTGCCTTAGTGGTCCTTGTCTACCCCTGACCATATTAGACTTCTAGAATTTCCTTCAGTCGTTCGCTTGGGTTCATCGACTTCGGACCAAGCTGAACGCATTTCTTTACCGTCTAACCTTTAGAAGTCTTAGCGCTTAGTTCTTAGTCTTTAGTTGGTCGACCGTAGGAGTTTCCCCGTAGACTTTCCTGATTCATATCCTAGGCGTATGTACGTTCTGACCATCCGACCATTTCCTTGCCTCGATTCACGAGATCGCCTCATGACGATCGTCGTCAATTTTCGAACCTCTCCATTACAAGTCTTGAATTTTCTGAAAGTATTTTTCGATCTTCTCTTTCACTAAGTTTAAATTTGTCCAAAATTTTAATATATATACCTATATTTCATCCTCCTTCATTGATTTAAGTTTTTAAAAATGTTTGTCGAAATTTTGAACTCTAGCTTATAATATTTTCCAGCTTATATTTTTCGCACCTATGTAAATGTGTTGTCCCCTCATATATTAATTTTATTCTGGACCGTACTTTTATTTTGCCCTATTCGATTTATGATTTTCCTTCTTATTTATGCCATACGAATGATACGACGTGTTTACTTTAATATACTTTCAAGACACATGGAGTTCAGCTTTCAGCAAGTTGGTTTTGTTCGTCGTTTTCGCTACTTCAGATTTTTGCAAAATCACTATTTTCATAACCACTTCCTGCTTTAGACCCTCCCTGATTTGATTTTAAGGATTTGCTATTCGATCTTGATAATTCTTATACTAAGTCATTATTATTATTTTTCCGAGCACCATACATACTTTCAATTATTTTTAAATCCGTGTCGGACTTGTTGTGCTCGTATATTAAGAACCTTGTGTAAATCAGTTTTTCATTTTTGGCAAACCCTGGTTCTCTAAAAGTAGTTTCAAATTGATCATTTTAAATTTTCCATAGCCTAAAGTTTGAAAGCATTTAACATGAGTTTAAATTCTTCCGTTACTTGATTTCATTCTTTGACTTTCAAAAACTGTTGACAACATTATATTAAATTACTGCCGTATAATATTTTCAAAAATTACGTCTTTAATGTCCGTGCGAATGATTTACTTTCCTTTCTTAATGATTTGCGATAAGCCATTAAAAACATTTTCCCTTATTATGAATTTTCGACTCAAACTTATTTTGAACAACTCGTTTTATCGACCTCCAAATATTTCTTTACAGACGAGGATTTTAACTTTTGAGGTACAACAGTTTTCAAACTCCACGTATTTTAGCTTATGATATTCACCCTGTTATCTCTTCTATATCCTATTTAAGCATCTCCACATCTCCTTTTCCCTCAACCTAAACATCACCATTGAGCCAATATTTTCCCTAACCAAGCCGTCTCCTTGTATTCGTCCTATCTGAACTCGTGCTTATCGATCCTTCCCTCGTCACGCTCTCGACCTCTCTTTATTGCTTAGACCTAAGGGCCCGTCAATGACTGTGTCAACCCTTAATTGTTAGTAGGCCATTGGACCTTGTGAGGTAGTCGTAGTGCACGTACCTAAGTTGTGTACGTGGGCTTGAATGAGTGTACCCCCATAGTATATTGATGCTTGCCTATTGTGTGGTATATATATATATATATACTCGGAGTTATTCGTGATAGTATGAAGTTGTTGTGTGTTAGCATTTATAGATTTGTGTGTAGTTAGCTATACTATACTAGGGATGCCTGTGTATATAAGAGTTAGGGTTGAAATATCTAAGTTGTGTATGCAGTAAGAGATACTTAGAATGGTTGAAATAATTTGATTTGGTGAAGCTAGGTGTATGCTAGGTGTGATAATAATAAGTGTACGTATAGTTAAGTGAGTAGGCCTATTGAGTGATTCATATATTAGTACGAGTGAGTATGTGCTCGTAGGTAGATATATATGGTGCTTATATGTAAGTAGTTATGTTTTGTTGCCTGAGTATATAAGTGATATACATATGGTAGTAGGGTTAAAATTTTGATTGGTATTGTTTGCTTTCGCGGGATGTTGCATGCGTGCATACCGTGAGGTATACATGACTATTGCACATCTTAATTTTGTATGTATATGTGTATTATTATACTAATTATAGGTAGTAGGCTATGGTGTGAATATATATGTTACATGTGTGTGTGACTATACGATGAATACGTATGCATGTATGAAGGAGTGTATTATAAATATGTGGGTGCTGATGTCTGTAATGTTATTAGTATGGTATATAAATTGATTTAACTATGTAAGTATTACCTGACTAAATATTAAGTGTGATTGACTTATGGAATGTATATGGTGGTATTGGTAGACGTATAAATTATGGGGTGGTATTGGTATAGGTATGAATGCCGTGTTATGTATATAGAATATTCTGATATATGTACTGGGTCTCACTTAAGCTTGAGTGGGTATACTCTAGGTACATTGAATGTATGTTTGTAGTTTGAATATAGCAATGTTTGATGTATGAATAGTGATAGGAGTGTTTGTGCCTGGCTGTGCTACGCACATGATTGTGGGTCGCTACGCCAGTATATAGTTATAGGTGCTGGTCTTGTGGTATAGTTATTTACTAAGGACTTGCTCGTGTGAACGTATGTGTACTAGCTAAAACTAGGTGTGTATGTATGCTAGTTATATAATGGTATGATTGGTGTACGTAAATGAAATGTTAGCGTGTATGGGTGTGCACCATGCACGGGTAAGTATGTGCTTAGTTATAGGTATTGATGACTATGATATATGTGGCGTGTCGTAAATACAGTTATAGGACCGTATGTGATGTGAATATATGGTGAATTATTTGCATGTATTTGAATGACTATATATTGTGAAGCTATAGTAGTGGTGAATATATATATATATATATATATATATATATATATATATATATATATATAGTGAAATTTGACTTAATAATGGTATGGTGTGACTACATGCGTTAATGTGTTTGGTGTTGGATGAATATTAAAGGGTAGTATACCCTTGATGTTTGTGCATAGGTAGCTATCTATACGTAGAGCAATGATTGTATTTGTTAAGTGTGAGATCATACTTATATGAGTACCTGAAATATTGTTTTGTGATTAGGTAGGTAGTAGTCATATAAGGGATGCATGCTTATATATATGATTGAAATACGTGTATGAGTTGACTGACTATAATGAGTATAAGTATATGACGTACGTGAACGTATATATATACTTGTTGTTAGTATCAATGTTTGACTACCTAGTGCGTATATGAGCACCTGTAATGACTATACCTGGTTGAACTATTATATGAATTGATTGGGGTAGTTACTAGAGCGACTAGCTATATTAGAAAGTCCGAGGACGGACTTTATTCTAA
Organism: Scilla litardierei; assembly: GCA_030789695.1. NCBI lineage: Eukaryota > Viridiplantae > Streptophyta > Magnoliopsida > Asparagales > Asparagaceae > Scilla > Scilla litardierei. The sequence continues at coordinate 65,987,144 of CM061132.1, forward strand.
GGTGGGGAGGATGTAACGACCACTTTTCGTTGTACGTTGTTCGTGCACGTGCTTTTGACCGTGCACGTGTTTGTTTTAGACTTTGCTTGTTTGTGAACACCTTCGTGTGATATGCCGCTGTGAACGTCTCTGAGAGTATTAAATAGTGGCACTAAATTGGAACGACGTTTCTCGAGTCGTTTTCCCACAATTTAATCTTACTCGATGAGACGTGACGACTTTCACTTTTGACGGGAGACGTTACTATTTTTAGTTTCGTCGTCCGACGTTGAATTTGAGATCCGTCTTCTTAGTTAGCTCACATTTGTCATCACGATCGCCCCGATATTTATTTTATAATTTTTGGAGTTCATTTGACCACTTTTATATTTTTAACAAGTTTTATAATATTTTTAATAATTAATTTTAAATTAATTTCGGCCAAATAAAATTTATTTGAGTTTAAAACGTTTTAAAGAATTTTTGAGCCAATTTCCAGCTCATTTGGACCAAGTCAAATCCTTGGGTGAGTTGGAGAAGTTGAATTTCAAATTTTAAATTATTTTAAACTTCTAATCCTATTAGATTTAGCCCTAGACCAAGTCAACCCATCTATACTATATAAACAACCCCTAGGAAGACCTATTTTCGCAAGAAATTAACCCTAGCCTCTTCCAAAACTCAAATTGGACGTTGCGACGATTCGTCGCAACGTTGCGACGTTCAGCCACCGCACCGACCGAAGAAAACGGCCCCGTTCCCCCGCTCCGACCGCTAGCCGCTCCGCACCCAACCCCGCTCCGCATCGCTGCAGCAGCCGCCGCTCCGTTCCCTCGGTCTGACCGAGGCCTTGGCTCGCATCCGCTTGTCGCCCCGCTCCGCACAGCGCTCCGCACCAACCCCCCGCTTGTCGCCCCGCTCCGCACAGCGCACGACCGACCCGCTGCTCCGCACCGACCGGTGTTGCAAGTGTTGCAACGTTGCAACATCGCCCCGCCCCGCATCCAAGCGCCTGACCGAGCCTCTCTCCCGCTCTGACTGAAGGAAGCCCTCGCACCACAGCCACCCCGCAGCCGCTGCACACCCCAAACGTCGCAGCCCCGCATTCTCAGCGCACGACCGAGGGATTCTCCCGCATTGGCGGGGTACGACCGAGAGTCATTCGTCGCAACCCCGCATCCGTCGTACCACTTGCCTCCGTGGGCCCCCCAAGTTCTCCAGAGGTATTGTGGGTCCCCCAAAGGTCCCTAGGACTACTGTGGGCCCCACCTAGGTGCTTTCTCTCCGACGATTCGCCGTGCACGACGTTGCGACACGTTGAAGCCCGTCGTCGCATGTGCTAGCTTTGGAAACTGGAATCGTCGCTCCGGTTGATGCTCTGAACTTTCCAGCGAGGAAACTATATTGGAATTAGGACTTGGAGCGCGTTCTTTTATTTCAACCCTCGGCGTCGCTACCCGACGCCGGTGTAGCTTTCGCGTCGTGTTGAGGTAACGCTTTGCACCCCTAGGACCCCCAACCCATTGCCTGCTAATCAAGACTAAAATCAGTATTTTAAAGTATTTTAAATGTTTTAAATTCACTAATGAAGATTAATAATATGGACTTTAGGCCGGTGGACTTGTGCACGTAGGATAATTGTGATTTTTGGACTCATTGGACGGTGTGCTCAGACGTCGTACTTGCAGGCAAGTGAAACTTGCCAACTCTTGTGTAGGGCCATGTTTTTAGGCCACTTCCTTGTTCTTAGCGTAAAAGAGACTAGTCAGTGAAATGATAGCTGGCTAGACGCCTACTTGATCTAGTTTGACAACGAAACTAGATCCGTCACCTAATTGATCTAGCTTGACAACGAAGCTAGATCCAACCCTTTAAACTTGTTGTTCATGCATACTAAACTGTCACGTTTACTTTCCTTACCTGTACGCACTTTTAACTGCCATGCATTGCATCTTACATGTCATCCATGCATTGAATGTCGCATTCGTAGCACACGCTACAATACTTGTACTTGTACTCCTTGTCCGGCTAGGTGCACCCCTATGCCATACTTGTTAAAAACACTTCCTGGCTCGTGATCCAGAAGCGAGCATTCCAAGTTCGGGGGTAAGGCACTGGCTCGATACATGTGGAGGGGTAGGGATAAACGTTCGCTTGAGCTTAGGAGTGGCCTGATCAGCCCTCTAGCCAAAAGACGGAATCTCTGTGCACGAGGTGCTTACTTTTCTTGTCTTGTACTTGTCTTGTGAATGATTCATGTAATACTTGTCATCCATGCCATGTTTAAATGCCATGCTCGTACTTTACTTTACTTTACCTGTTGCACTCATACTTTAACTGCCATGTCATTGCATCATGCTAGAACTGCTAGGTTGCTTTACTTTTGCCTACTTTCAGTTTCCTTGCACAAGTCTCTTGTAGACTTGCTGACATGTGCCCCTTGCTCTTTTGGGTGTCACATGTTAGACCCTGAGCCGGAGACCGTTGCTGTGTACGTGATGTTTTGTTGACGCTGAGCCTGAGTCCATGTCTGCCCAGGAGGAGTTTTGTGGACATCGGTGACCATTATTGGTGACTTTGCTGAGCTTTCTTTTGTTTTAGGTTTTGTTGTTAGTTGTTGGTGCGTGGCACCTATACTTTGTACATTGTACTTTTGTTGGCCATGTTTGGGCCTTTAGACTCTCTTTTATTTCAGCCTGGTGGCTTTTTCTGCGATGTTGGAATTTGTATTTATGGATATTCTGAGATATCTCTTTTGTCTCATTCTATTATTATTATCTTTGTTTCGTTCGCGTTGCAAGGACCTGCAGTTTTAAAATTTGATTGACGCTTATCGGACTTGCAGCTTTGTAGCTTCAAGTCTGAGCGGACCTTCTCACGCTTCGCCTCCATATTTTTGGAAGCGGGGCGTGACAAGCACCCACTCTACGCTTACCAAGTTCCGTACCACACTCACCAAAGTGCCAAACACTAACAACCTAGTAAAAGCTCTCTCTTGACTATCCCCAACTAGTCAAGTCCATAAAATAAGAGTATAAGTGTTCTACAAAGATCAATACACCAATTTCACAAATATAAATTAATAAGAAGTTTAGAGTCGCTCAATTTGTGATGATGTCGTTGTCTCTGTCGTTCAGCACTTGGTCAGATCTGATCTGACAAGAGGTAGTCTCTGATCACAATCACAGCCACCTTAGAATGATGCCTTGATGTTGCAGCCAGCACCCCAATGATGAAGTGGAGCAACTTGGTCAGCAAGAAATGGATGAAGAAGTTGCGCACTTGGTCGACAAGGGCCTGATGCGGGGGAGCTCTCGGTCAGCACACCAAAAATACGGGCGCAACACTCGGTCACCAAGCTAGGATGCGGAGGTTGCACACTTGGTCGACAAGCGCTTGTGTGCGGTTTATCCTCTCGGTCAGCAGTCCAAATATGCAGGTCCTTGCCTCGGTCAGCATACGTGTTGGTGCAGGAGCAGCTTGGTCAGATGGCACTTGGATGCAGGCTGCAGTTTGGGGCATCAACCAAGCTTGGATGCGGGGCGGTCCGTTGGTCAGCAAGGAAAGATGCAGAGCTCCCTCTCGGTCAGCAGCATTGTTGGTGCAGGAGTTGCAACTCTCGATCGATAATGCTTGATGCGGGAGGAGCTCTCGGTCAGCAAGCCAAAAATATGGGGCTTCCCTTTGGTTGGCAAGGAGTTGTGTGCGGCAGTTAGCAACTAAGATTGTGAGAGTTTGGTCTTTGTTGGTACGGCAAGTTGATGACTCGCCTTCTTTACAATAGCACTTAGATGAACCTCCAAGGTGTAGGGATGATGTTGATAATGATATTTTGGCATTGGAGTTGTAGGAGATGGGATATTAGCTTGTTGTGCTTGTGGTAAAGGAGGATGATGAAGATGAAGCTTGTGGCTTGGGTTTAGAGCTAGGGTTTCTTTCTTTTTGGCAGCATACCCTTGCTCTCTTTTGGATGTTGGTTTATATAGATGTGGAGGGAAATCAAGTAGGCTCAAAGAGAATCCCATATTAATATAAAATTGAATAGGTTTGAACTTTGAATGTGATTTGAAAGTGATTTGATTTTAGTATGGAATTTGAATTGGATATTGAAAGAGATATGAATAGGATCTCATTTAATCATAGATTAATTTGCATGAGATTGTATTCTTATCACACACATCTCTTGACCAAATCTTCATATGTGTAGCAATTTTCTCCGTCACTTTGACCAAGTCCCCCTTTGAGTATTTACGAGCTTACCACTCCTAAAAACACTTAGCACACACATCAAAATGTTCACACACATTTGTTATCATCAAACACGAAGTCATCGATCGTTGTATCCAACAAACAGCTCGCGACGACTCCGATCTATTGAGCTCGGTTGGGTCTCACTGCAAGCAGACCTAGTCCAAAACATCCGTTGGATATTAAGTACCCCTAATGATATTATGATGATGATTAACAAATGATTATTACTAATCTCATTAATGAAGTGCATAGGACTCATAGAGCCAAAAAAGTCAAAAGGTTAACAAAAGTCAAAATGACTCACATGAAGACCAAGAAGCTTGGCCAATGGAAAATTCAATCAAAAAGCTTTCAAGGAAGATCAAGATATGTGTGGAAGCCCAACCCAAGGCCAAAGAACCAAGAAGAATCTAATGCATGAAGATGAAGATATGGAAAGCATCAAAGAAGCCAAGATAGGGTATTTTTTATTAAATTTATATTCTTGCTATTAGATTATTTGTACACCTTAGGATTGAAGCTACACATGTTGAGTATTGGATCCCCAAATTTGGTTTTGATGATGAGCAGACATAATTAATTGTGACTAACACCCTGTTTTGTGGCTAATTAAAGCATCGTCAATGTAGATCAAAGTTTTATCAGAAGCGACGATGATGTGAAGTGATGACATGAGGATATCGTTTGATGGACTTAAGGATTCAAATACAAGACTTCAAGGAATTCAATAGGAAGTGAATGTGATTAATATGTAATATTTTCAATCTAAATGTGATTAATATGTAATATTTTCAATCTTTTACTTCTTTACCGAATTAGAATGTTAAGCGTTGAATATTCTTACTAAAAGCACTTACATGTCACACAAACACTTTAGATCATTCATATATTGATCACATAGGTTTAGTTTTGCATTCCGCTCAATTTTGAGCTTTCAGCCTTTCACTAGACACCTGGTTGATGACCACCAGACATCTGGCATGCATGTTTTGGCTTGCCCTAGAAATCCAATCCAGGACAGACGCATGTAGTTGTCTACCCATGCGTATGAACAGTTGGTCAGGCGTCTGGGTGATGACTTACATACGTTTGGTATTTTTTGCCAAAAAATTCCATTAGATTTAATTCCTTTGGCCTGACAGTTAAGTTGTCTATAGCTTTAATGCCAGATGTCTGCACAGTTGACCAGACGTCTGGTCACCCTTGTGCAGATGTCTGGTCGACTAGCTGTTAGACTGATTTAATTGATTTGTCTGCATAGTGCACCAGATGCCTGATGTGTCTTCTCCAGACATTTGGTGACCCGGATGTTTTTGCCCGTTACAGGCCATTTCCAGCATTTAATGCTGAAATTCTTAAGGGATTTGGTGGGATTTTGGGTGCTATAAATAGGGACTTGATGCATACAATTTAGAACTCTTGAAACCTCTTGGAAATATTAGTAGCTCTCTTCAAGTGCGTTTAATCTCTTACAAGCATTCAAGTCTTCATCCTCTTCCCTTGTCCCCAAGCTTCAAGCTCACATTCTTCAAGCATTAATTGCTTCTTTGTTTGGACAAGTAGTAAGTGCTCTCATTCTTATTTTAGAAGCACTACATACACTGCCTTGCCTCACTTCCTAGTAAGTTCATATTGAGAATTTCAATTTCAATTTCAATTACTTTTTATTCTAAGTAGAAACTCTCGGTTTGTGAGAGTAACCGTTCCCGATTTGTGGGAACTGGTGTGATATTTGTATTGGTTTACTCTTACCGGAATTTGGTAAGAGGGCATTAGTTGATTTCTAATCCCTAGCATGATTTTCTAGTAGGTTATTGGAGTAGGATTCTAGTCAGTCAGGATTTGACTCAAGCGAGTCCGAACTAGGGTACACACTCTGTTTGCGATTGCTATTTCTGTGTTGTTGTCTCCTATATTTTATTTCTGTACTATTGCTTGCTTAGGGTTCTTAATTTGGTGTAATTTCCTTTTTAATTATCATAAACACTATTTGTTGGATCTGAATCCTAGCCTAGAGGGGGGTGAATATGCTTATAAAAATATTCTCACGCAACCCACGAGAAATCACACGCAGTTAAAACACAAGCAGAGTAAATAAGAGGCAATCACAGAGTATGCACAGATTTACCTGGTTTGGTCGCATCAATGACCTACGTCCAGCTCCAAGCAAATACTAGCATTAATAAGTTCCTTCTGTACACCTACAATGGGGTCCTAGCTCCAACTCCCCACCTAGACTGGACCACACTCACCAAAGTGCAGAACTCTATCAACCTAATAAATGCGTATCTTGACTGCACCAACACGTCAATACCCTCTTGTCTAACCCCAACCAGACAAGTCCCAAAATAACACAAATATTGGTAAAGTTTTCCCTATAGAGATCGTTACACTAATACACGAATATCAAGAGTAAAGGGTTTAGAAATGCTCAGTTTGTGTTCGTGTAGTCGTCTCTGTCAATCAGCACGTCGTCAGCTCCAATCTGACGCAAACGGCATCTCGATCTGTCTCCTGGTTCTTAATCTGTAGCCCTTTGGAGTCGAGTGCACAAGTAGGTCTGTGCGTTAAGCAATCCCAGCTCAATTCAATTAATCATCGGTCTATGCGTATAGCAATCCCCTTAACAATTATCCACGTCAGCGAGAAAATGTCGATCTCTTCTTTCAATCACCACCATCGATCTTTGATCTAGGGCATGCAGTGAATATCTCTTCGACGTGCTGCTTTTCCGAGCGACACAATGGCGACGACGGCCTTTGTGCAGCGTTTCGTCCTCACGGCAGTGACTCAACTCTGACGGCACTTCCTTGGCACTACGGTGACTAGCGAAGTTTTGAACGAAGATGATCAGCTCCTCTATGGTATACGACGACGGGGTCTCATGATCGTCTCCGATTGCTCCGCTTCGAAAGCAGCTTGAGGATGATGATCTCGTCGATGACAACGGTTAACTTTGGGTTCTCCGATGGTAGCAACGGCGACATTTGCTGGCGTTTGCTTCTCCTCAACAGCAGCGTGAGCTTTAACGACAACTTGATGGACTTTGCTTGGGCGTTGAGTTCTTCGATGACTCGACTTCTCCGATTGTAACGACCCGGTCCCCGGGATACCCGATAAGTACGAAACCGTATCAGGTATTCCCGAAGAGGCCAGTGTTACGGTTGGTGGAAGGGGAGGTGCTTGGGGTGGTGTTTGGTGGAGGGAATGGTGGTGCAAAAGGGGAGAAAGGGGGAGGAGAGAATTTGGACAGATTTGAGAGAGAGAGAGAGGATATGGTGAGAATGAGAGATTTTGATTTTTTTTGGTTTTCTTTTGGTTTTGATTTTCTCCCAATTAATCCCATCCATTCATTTAGTCAAAGATGATGACATGTGTTTTCTTTTTATCATGCAAGATGACACATTAGCTAGTGATGTGTCATGGATAAAAAATTTTGGAATTTGTGTTTTGTGAAAAATAAAAATACATGAGAATTACACCATACTTATAGAATACATGGTATTTCATTCAAATACTCATATTTACTAATACCAAATGATAAGTTAAAATCTTTTAAAAATAATTCCTACACCAAAATAATTAAAGAAAAATATGGAAATACTCCCAAAAATTATACGTATGCATCCACGCCAAAATACGTATAAACACGCGTACATATGGAAACGGGGTATTACATTCTACCCACCTTAAAAACAAAGTCCGCCCTCGGAGTTTATACGCTAAAGGTCTGACCGGAGAATACAAACAGTCTAAGGATTTCCCTACCCAAGAAAAGCAACCAACGTTATATGTGTATATTACATACTCATATATACATACACTATAACATAGATCATACACATATACTTACCCATTCTCATCCAAGGTTACATGTATATCTATTATACATTTGACAGCGATTTTTGAATCCTAGGGCTGACTAGGACAAGCTGACTAGGACAAACCGGTTGATAGAAAGAGGGCCAGGATTTAATCTTGGATGATGAACGGTTGGGATTAAATATTGAGATGAATATTTTGTATTTTTAAGTTTTTGTGGGTCCCATTTCTTTTCGTAACCAGCCATTTAACTTGGGAAAACAAGTCTGCTTTTGGGGAGAGCAAGGGGCTTTTTTTGGGGATATCAACAGCCATTTACGTGCTTGCTTTAAGAGAAATCCTCGCATACACAAACGGAAGGTAAAATCGGCCACCTTCAAAAATCTTTGTTCAAAAATACGATCATTTTGATCTTAGTTCAAAAATCTTAGTTCAAAAATCTTTCTATCAACGTCAGTTTGTTTCGATGACAAGCAGGGGCTACGATTGGCCAAGCTAAAGCTAAAGGTAAGATCGGCCACCTTCAGTTCAAAATTTAATTTTTCTGCTCTAAAGTCTGGGATTTGTCCATGAATGAAACACCCATTGGGTTGCTACTTCAATTTCTTTCTCAAGATGGGCATTCGTTTTATTCCTCTTTGATCATCTTCGTTTTATTTCTCAAGATGGGCATTTCATCCTAACGGTTTAACGATTTTTTATTTTCATGTACTTGGTTTCATCCTAATGATAATCAGATTTTTTATTTTCATGTACTTGGTTTCATCCAAGATCCTCAAAAAATCTAGCGGTTGCCAATATATTGAAACAGTTGACCACCTATTTATTTTCTGTAGGTCATTGTTATTAGTTGCTAATTTTCATTGCTTAAACCGCTTTTTTTTTGGGTTTTTTGATTTGGTTTCATCCTAAGGTTACAGAGATGATGACGGGTTGCATTTGGAGACTCTGACGCAGCTAGAGGATCATATCTCTGAGTCGCTGACGTGGCAGGCGAAGGCCCTGTCGAACCAGGCGACGGCCGCCTCCCTTCACGCCCAGAACCAACAGGCGCAGATGGCGGGAAGAGGCCGGACGCGTGCTGCGGAGAGTTGGTGGCTAGGGAGGCCGAGTCAGCCCATGTGGACCCCAGCCGGATCGAGGACACGGGGAGGTCGTGTCGGGCGTGCCACGTTTTGGCCGTTTCAGTCGTGCTGCAACCGTGCCGATACTTTTGCCTTTGCCTAGCGTGCGATGCTGCCATCGGAGACTCTGACGCCGCTCACTGCCCCGTTTGCCATGCTGTTAAGACTGGCAGGGTCCAAGTCTTTCTTTCTTGATTTGCTCGAGTCCCGTCACAGCTCCCAGTTTCCCCCCAAAAAAAATTAATTCCCAAAAAAGAACCCACTCTCTGTTCAGCGGTTTTGTTTTGGAAAACGTAAAAAAACACCATTTATTACATATACCATGTATTTTAATTCTTTTATTTGAGAGGTAAAACTTGCAGTAATGTGATCCATTTCCTTTTACTTTCATATTAAGTTCTCTTTTCAAAAAATTTTAATTCAGCTTGCTTCTTGCGTGGGTGAGAGTACTGTTATTTTGACCTCACTTTTCCCTTCCATTTTGTTTTTTGAGTGTTTACTCAGCGTGGGATTACGTGCGGTGCTTTTAAGAAAATGAGCACCACATGGAACAGTGCCAACGTACCACGACACATCCCTTGCGACGGGTGGACGGCGGGTGGACGGGGAGTGGTAAAGAGGGCACGAGTGTGCACCGTAATACGTTACTACATCGTTCGATGTACCGTGGTTCGCGGTTGTTGCTTAAAGTGGGATTATGATGGATCATGGCCGTGCCATCGGGGAAGCCCACTGCGAGGGGAACAATCAGTATGTTGTCCCGCGAGGCAGTGCATCGTAGTGGGAGATCGCGGTTATTAATTGTGCACCGTGTTTGCATGTGATTTGGCTCGATTTCTACTGGATAGTTCGGCCTTTATTGTGGCCGGTTCACAAAATGCGGTTCATTGGAGCAAATGGAGAATCTATTGTACAAATGGCGATCTTTTTTAAATTTTTGTTCTACGTGGCGTCAAAAATGACTGGGCCAAAAAGTCTGCTGACTATGCTTTTCCAAATAAATAAAACTAATAAACAAAAGTTTGCCATTTTCATTTTTGTTCACATCTCACGGTCCTTGGGGTAACCGCATTTTTTCATCTGACTTTACTTTTCCAAATAAATAAAACAAAAAACAAAATTTTGCCATTTTCATTTCTGTGCAGATCTCACGTTCTTTGGCGTAACCGCATTTTTTTCCCATCTCATTTTTTGCACATCCCATGTAACCTCACACACCACTTTGACAAACCATTTTTTTTGCACATCCACTGTAACCGCACACACCATTTTTTGAGCCCAAGGTCTGCTAAATAAAAATAAAATAGGCAGTTGGAATGCGTTGACAAAATAAGCATGGTGACTGGGTGTTAATACATTTTTTATTTATTAACATGTGCGGTTAACAAAATAAGCATGGTGTATGGGGGTTTGGAGTTGGCTTTAGCGGACCTTGGACTCAAAATAGGCAGTCAACACCCAGCCCAAGGTTTTTTATTTATTAACATTCATTTTTTTGCACATCCCCGTAACCGCCCTCTCTCACAACCGGCGCACGCACTCACCTCTCGCACTTTTCTCAACCCCCATACACGAAGCACGCTTCACATAACTAATCTCTCAATTCCTCATATCACACACAATCGCCCTCGATCTCATAAACGGTCAAGTACTACACATCTCTTGATAGAAATGGCTCTACACATTTTGGGTCATTGTATATTTTGCTCTGTTTGTTTCAGACTGGAATTATAGGGTGTGCACATAAATGTATGAAATTCAAGCCAGACATACCTATTTTGGCTCTCTTTTGTGGTGTAAAACCATGTATGAACTCAAAATGGCAGCTTTTCAATAGCATGTGCATTTTCAGCAATTGGAATTCATGGGGGATGAGTAATTTTTTATTGGAGATGTTGGAGAAGTATCGAAGAATTATTAGTCGGATCCAAAGTCTTTCAAATAGTTCGTATATGGAAGTTTTTGGGTGGAACTAACATTTTCGAGGGAACTAAATTATCTGGTGATAACAAAATTTTGTGGGGACCTAAAAATTTTGGCAAACTATTTGAAACCTATTTGTTGAAATTTGGGGTCCCTCATTACTCATTTGAAAACCAAAATCATTAAGCTAAATTTTGGGGAAAACTAAGATTTTTGAGAGAAACTAAATTTCTTGGGATGCGCTAAATTTTGGAGTTCTAAGATTTTGAGGGGGAATATCGTAAATGAACCGTGCCCTACGGGCACGGGTATATACAAGAACAAATCATCACAACTCATACATAGTACTATACATTCCTCATTCATCTATGCACTAACAAAGATATCTATATGAACATGAGAACTCTCATATATACATACAGACTAATATGTATACACATGTTATCTCACCTACACATATAGACACTTTCATCATGCCGTACATAGCAATAAGTAGGATGTATAGATACACCCAAGGCATCAATATACACTTCAATATTTATACACTTATTTCACTCAATACATATGTACTTACATAAAAATTTACACAAGAACATGATCAAAGACATATAGATATATCTAAATTTAAATAGAATTATATACTAATTCAGTTATCATGCTATTATTTGTCATGATTTATGTTATAATTAGTAGCTATGTTCACATGCTTTCCAATTTGTTGTAGTAAATGAAATTGTGTTCAAGTTAAAGTGCATATTAACATGTTTGCTATGTCCAAATAAAAGCTAGTATACTATATTATGTTAAAGGACGTTTTATGTCATTTACTTACATGCAACAAGCTAGTATACATGGTTGTGTTATTACGCCATTACTTTCCATTATGCTAGCATTAGCTTTATTTTGATTGAGTATGTTAACTTGAGACATTTGCTAGTGTTGTAGTTTCATCTTGTTTAGTGTATCATATTAGTGTTTTAACTTCATTAAGAAAGTGAATGGAATTGATGGAACTATACGATGTTGAAATAAGATGAAGACGATGGTCGTTGTTGAATTACGACATCGGTGAAATTATGAAAGAGATGGGGAGATGAAAAGCGGGAGTCAAGACCGCTAGATGATTTGTTGACAAACGAAGAAATACTTTAAAAACTGAGAGTAAGGATAAGAGTTTGACATCGGGAGCTCAGTCCATTCTAAATTGGGCGAGACTTTGGATGTGGGTTTGTGGGAAACATGGGTAAACTTTAGGAATTAAGGAGCGTACGTATGAATTATGATTTCTCGCCCGATGTGTTGCCCCCAGAAGGGGAGTCGGAGAGGGCTAGAGAGGCCGCTGGTGTGCTCGTGTCGCACCATGACGGTAATGCCATCTCTTTCATAATTTCACCGATGTCGTAATTCAACAACGACCATCGTCTTCATCTTATTTCAACATCGCATAGTTCCATCAATTCCATTCACTTTCTTAATGAAGTTACAACACTAATATGATACACTAAACAAGATGAAACTACAACACTAGCAAATGTCTCAAGTTGACATACTCAAGCAAAATAAAGCTACATGCTAGCATAATGGAAAGTAATGGCGTAATAACACAACCATGTATACTAGCTTGTTGCATGTTAGTAAATGACATAAGACATCCTTTAACATAACGTAATATACTAGCTTTTATTTGGACATAACAAACATGTTAATATGCACTTTAACTTGAACACAATTTCATTTACTACAACAAATTGAAAAGCATGTGAACATAGCTACTAATTATCACATAAATCATGACAAATAATAGCATGATAACTGAATTTGAACAAAACATAAAAGAGTAATGCATGGTATGACAATAGTGTAAAATTTGAATCTGTCTAAACGGTTACAGCAGAAAGAACATCATATTTAGCCTATCTACATTCAGAATTGGTCTCTAGTCCCTTCACGAAAGTTGTAGATATGTGTGTTTTCCTTTCATTGACCAATTGTCATAAACTCAGTTGACATATGTGATTTATGGTGGATTTTCTTCTGACAGGCATAATTTCAGCATTCTGAACCAGAAACTGAGTTCAGTTCAAGTCCATTTTTCTATCAGTTACAAACAGATAAAGGATTTTCGGAAAATTACAAAGGAAAAATTACAAGTTGAAGATCTTGAAGCCATCTTTCCAACGGTACCAAGATCATTATGTTTTATTAAGTGTGCATGGAGTTCTACTCGTTTTACTGAAAGGTGTCAAAACTGTCTAAAAACAGACCAGTTTAAAAAACTGAATTTTTATTCTATTTTTCAGTTCGAATTTGTGAAACTTGTAAAAATGAAAGTTGTTAAGGACTTCAATATGTACAACATATATTTTTTTCATGAATTTCTACATAGCCAATTAAGTGCAGAAAGTTACCAAAGTATCAGCCAATTCTGTGTAAATTTCAGCATGAGTTCAAAACTTAATTTCTACACAAAATCTAAAGAACTTGCGAATTAATTAAACTCTTAGTTCTAAAACTAAACCCTACTAAGGTGATAAGAATTTCTACCTTACTAGTACTCCTCCAAATAATATGTCTTTGGCCCTTCTTAGTCCTTGATGGAGAGTCTCCTAGTCTTCTCCTTTCAATCTCTCAATTGACCTCCAAATTTTGGATTTTGAGAGCTTTTTGGGGTTAATTTTGGTGTTAGAATGATAAGGAAAAGTGAGGGATTGTTGGAGGTGGAAGGGGAGGTGCTTGGGGTGGTGTTTGGTGGAGGGAATGGTGGTGCAAAAGGGGAGAAGACTCACATCTGGTACTAACAAGCAACAAGCTAGTCTACATGGTTATGTTATTACGCCATTACTTTCCGTTATGCTAGCATGTAGCTTTATTTTGATTGAGTATGTTAACTTGAGACATTGCTAGTGTTGTAGTTTCATCTTGATTAGTGTATCATATCAGTGTTGTAACTTCATTAAGAAAGTGAATGGAATTGATGGAACTATGCGATAATGAAATGAAAAGACGATGGTCGTTGTTGAATTATGACATCGGTTAAATTATGAAAGAGATGGAAGTGCGAATCCGTCCCAAGTATTCCTAGATCAATGAGTGCTACGTAGAAAGAGAGAAGGAAAGAAAGTAAAAGAACACTGCAGGTCGCTGCGCACATACTGGGAAGTACAAGTAAAGCTCCGTCACTGATAAAACACTAAGAAAAATAAGCAAAAGTAAAATATTTCATTTATTTAATACATTGGTACATCTTTACAAACACCGTCTGTACAAGGGGTACAACAATAAAAGAAAATCCAACCCAAAAGTACAAAAGGTCTACCCGGGAAAGAAACCCCAAAAGTATAAGTATCTCATCATAACCCTCGCCACCCAATCTACAACTGACCACCAACTCTAAGCTCCGGCCGCAAACTCCAACCTCCAACTCACATAACCTGAAAGTCAACGGGGACACGTCAACGCATGACCCGTAGAATTTCTAACACTCTAGTAGAAGCCAGTTTTAGAACTGGTCTACCTATCTAGGGATGGTGGTCTTAACAAGTAGGGTTCATAGTAATTTACAAAAATGTTCACAATATGTCATGCAAGAATTAAAGAAGAACTTGTAAACATGCATAAGGAACTATATTATAACATGCAAGTACTGGAGGTAAGCAAGAGAACATATGAACGTGCAGTGGTAATATTAAAGTGAACAATAGAATGAATAGGCATGAGTTAACCGCATTAAGTGACATAGAAACAAGTAACGTGGGATAACAACATTTATAATTAAAGTTATTGGTTCGTATGTTTGGAAACCCGTGTAAACCGTAGGACGCTAAGGAGTCAGACTTCACCCAAGGTGGGTGAAAAGTGGTACCACTCCAGCGACACGAGCACTGGAGGGGCCTATGTAACTCCGTACCCGAACGGGGCAAGGTATCGGAGCGAGACTCATCTCGGTTTTTCTGTCGGACAAACGGAGAAAACCATCATTTACCGTCATGGTGCGTCACGAGCACACCAGCGGCCTCTCTAACCCTCTCCAACTCCCCTTCTGGGGGCAACACATCGGGAGAGAAATCATAATTCATACGTCCGCTCCTTAACTCCTAAAGTTTACCAGTGTTTCCCCCAAACCCACATCCGAAGTCTTGCCCATTTTAGAATGGACTGAGCTCCCGATGTCAAACTCTTATCCTCACTCTCAGTTTTTAAAGTATTTCTTCGTTTGTCAACAAATCATCTAGCGGTCTCGACTATCGCTTTTTCATCTCTCCATCTCTTTCATAATTTCACCGATGTCATAATTCAACAACGACCATTGTCTTTTCATTTCATTATCGCATAGTTCCATCAATTCCATTCATTTTCTTAATGAAGTTACAACACTGATATGATACACTAATCAAGATGAAACTACAACACTAGCAATGTCTCAAGTTAACATACTCAATCAAAATAAAGCTACATGCTAGCATAACAGAAAGTAATGGCGTAATAACACAACCATGTAGACTAGCTTGTTGCTTGTTAGTAAATGACATAAGACGTCCTTTAAACACGACATAATATACTAGCTTTTATTTGGACATAGCAAACATATTAGTATGCACTTTAACTTGAACATAATTTCATTTACTAGAACAAATTGGAAAGCATGTGAACATAGCTACTAATCATCACATAAATCATGACAAATAATAGCATGATAACTGAATTTGAACAAAACATAAAAGAGTAATGCATGGTATGACAATAGTGTAAAATTTGAATCTGTCTAAATGGTTACAGCAGAAAGAACATCACTTTTAGCCTATATACAGTCAGAATTGGTCTCTGGTCCCTTCACGAAAGTTGTAGATATGGGTGTTTTCCTTTCACTGACCAATTGTCATAAACTCAGTTAACATATGTGATTTATAGTGAATTTTCTCCTGACATGTATAATTTCAGCATACAGAACCAGAAACTGAGTCATATTTAGATCCATTTTTCTACCAGTTACAGGCAGAATTAGAATTTCGGAAAATGATGTATGAAAATTACAAGTCGAAGATCTTGAAGTCAGCTTTCCAACGACACTAAGAACATCTCATTTCATTAAGTGTGCAGGAAACTGTAGCCATTTTACTAAGACATATACAGATTAGCTAAAATCAGACTAGTTTTAAAGACTGAATTTTTAACCCAACTTCCAGTTGGAATTATGAAAAGTTGTGAACACGAAAGTTGTTAAGGACATCAAAATACATAACATAATTTTTTTCCAGGAAATTTCATGAAGCCAATTAAGAGAAGTTCATTACTCAAGTTTTAGTAAATCTGTAGAAATTATCCTACATCAAAATTCCTACTAATCCAATCCTAAAACTAAATCCTAACTAGATTGTTAGAAATTACTACCTCAAAAAGTCCTCCAAATGATCTTTGGCCCTTCTTAGTCCTTGATGGAGAGCTCCCTATCTTCCTTCTTCAAGCTCCAATTTTTGGTCTCCAAATGTTGGATTTTGGGCTAATTTGCTAATTTTTGGAGTTAGGATGATAAGGAAAATGGGGGTGCTTGGTGGTGGAGTAAAAGGAGCAATGGTCGTGATGAGAGGAGGAAGGAGGAAGCAAAAAAAGAAGAAAAGGGGAGCAAATTTTCAGCCAAGCTGAAATTGGAGAGGGAGAGTGAGTTTTCTTGATTTTTTTTGTGTTTTGTTTTTCTTTTGCCTAAGTTTTTGAGCCCCCAAAACCCTCTCATCCCTCCATTTAGTCAAGATGTGAGCCATGTGTCCTAATTAAAGCTAACAACATGACACATAGCCATGTTAGGTGTCATGACAACAAAATTTAAAAATAAATTTTTTAGGAAAATAAAAATACATGGTGAAATACACCATACTTCTTAAATACATAGTATTTCTTCCAAATACCCTTATTTTCTAATATCCATAATGGGTTTAAAACCTTCTAAAAATAATTCCTTACCAAAATAATTAAAGAAAAATATGGGCATACTCTCAAAAATTATATGTATGCATCCACACCCAAAAATACGTACATATATACGTATATAGGGATCGGGGTAGGGATACGGGGTATTACATTCTACCCACCTTAAAACAAAGTCCGCCCTCTGACTTTATATGCTAAGGGTCTGACCGGAGATTAAAAATAGTCCAAGAGTCTCCCTACCCACGAAATACATACTACGCTGTATGGATATACTACATACTCATATATACATACACTATACTATAGATCACACACATATACATACCCATTCTTACCCTTCCACCACCAACAATCCCTCACTTTTCCTTATCATTCTAACACCAAAATTAACCCCAAAATGCTCTCAAAAATCCAAACTTTGGAGGTCAATTGGGAGATTGAAAGGAGAAGACTAGGAGGCTCTCCATCAAGGACTAAGAAGGGCCAAAGACATATTATTTGGAGGAGTACTAGTAAGGTAGAAATTCTTATCACCTTAGTAGGGTTTAGTTTTAGAACTAAGGGTTTAATTAATTAGCAAGTTCTTTAGATTTTGTGTAGAAATTAAGTTTTGAACTTCATGCTGAAATTTACACAGAATTGGCTGATACTTTGGTAACTTGCTGCACTTAATTAGCTACGTAGAAATTCATGAAAAAAATATATGTTGTACATATTGAAGTCCTCAACAACTTTCATTTTTACAAGTTTTGCAAATTAGAACTAAAAAATAGAATAAAAATTCAGTTTCTAAAACTGGGTTCTACTAGAGTGTTAGGAGTTTCTACTGGGTCACGCATTGACGTGTCCCCGTTGACTTTCAGGTCATGTGAGTTGGAGGTTGGAGATAGCGGCTGGAGCTTTGGAGTTGGTGATCAGTTGTAGTAGGCAGCGAGGGGTATGATGACAGACTTGTACTTTTGGTGTTTCTTTTTCGGGTAGACCTTTGTACTTAAGGTTGTGACAATGAGGATGTTGGAATAACCAAGTATAGGTCCTTGCAAATGTGACACAGCACAAAGATAATAATAAA
The DNA here is from genome assembly GCA_030789695.1 of Scilla litardierei. Lineage (NCBI taxonomy): Eukaryota > Viridiplantae > Streptophyta > Magnoliopsida > Asparagales > Asparagaceae > Scilla > Scilla litardierei. The sequence continues at coordinate 66,005,237 of CM061132.1, forward strand.
GAAAAGAGACAGATAAAATTATTTCAATCTCAGAATGTCCACAATAAATTCCAACATCACAGAAAAGCCACCTGGCTAAAAGAAGAGTCTAAAAGGCCCAAGCATGGCCACCAGAAATAGTCAACGTACAGAAAGAAAAGGTGCTACGCACCGACAAACTAACGACAACTAAGCAGAAGGCAACAACAAAGGAAGTCTCTACGACTGGTCATCGGTGTCCTCGTACTCCACGTCAATGATGGACCCAGGCTCAGAGTCAACAAACGCCTCGTCCTCAGCAACGGGCTTTGGCTCAGCAACTAACATGCGACACCCAAAAGAGACGAGGGCGCATGTCAGCAAAGTCTACAAAGACTTTGTGCAAGGAAACTAAAAGAAGGAAACAACCTCACAGTTCTAAAAGTATGCGATGACATGGCAGTTTAAGATATGAATGCAACAAGTAGTAACGTGCAACAAGTATGACATGGCAAGGTAGCAAAGCTAGTAAACATTCACATGGATTTTACAAGTCAAGTAAACACGTCGTGCACAGAGATTACGCCTTTTGGCTGGAGTGGCTGTACGGGCCAACTCCTAAGCTCAAGTGATCGCTTATCCCTACCCCTCCACGTGTATCGGGCATTGGCTTTTGACCAACACATGTAGCCCGCTTCTGGATCACGAGCCAGAAAGTGTATTTGGCATAGGGTTGTGCCTGCAACGTAGGTGCCTAGCCTCAACAAGGAAGTACCGTAGCGTGTGCTACGAATGCAACATTCAAGCATGGATGACAGGTAGGATGCATGGCTTGGCAAGGGTACAATTAATGTGCGTACAGATAAGGAATTTAAACGTGACAGGCATGGCAGGACAAAAGTAAAAGCGTACAGATATGGAAATTAAATGTGAAAGGCAAAAATGCATGAATGACATGGCAGGGTGAAAGATCTAGCTTCGTTGTCAAGCTAGATCTTAAAATTGCGTCTAGGCGAGTATCATTTCATCGCCTAGTCTCTTTTACGCTAAAAACGGGGAAATGTCCTAAGACATGGCCTAAAGCACAAATTGGCAAGTTTCACTTGCCTGCAATCAATCATTTTGAATACACCGTCGAAACAGTCCAGTCTACCTATGTGCTTAGATCCACCAGCCTACAGTCCCAAATTAAATTATCTTTATTAGTGATTTACCGGATAATAAAATTACCGATTTTTATCTTGTTTAACTTGGATGGGTTGGGGGTCCTAAGTGTTCAGAAATTTACCCTTACACGACGCGAGAGCTACACTGGCATCGGGTAGCGACGCCAGGGGTTGGAATAAATAGAACGCGCTCCTAATCCAGATTCCAAATAAGATTCCACGCTCGCCAATTCTTGGTCAGCAACCAGATCAACGAGCAAGATTCCAAACAGCGAGTAATAGGTCGGTAGGCGTTTTCACGGCTCCCGGGAAGCCGTAACAACGAACCGAGACGAACGGTTCGATGTACACGAATTCTACGACGTTGAGCGTCGTAGGGGATGTTTGTAACGTCGGGAAAACACCCCTAGGAGAATTAGGGGCTGCTGGAAGACCCCAACAGCGAGAGGGTACGGCGAGAACTCAGCGACGCGTCGATACGTCGATATACACGTAAAACAACGAGTACCCTCGCTGTTTCAGAGCAAGTCGGCCTGAGGGGCTGATGTCAACGGTGCATGGGGGTCCAGGGGGTCGACGACGGAGGGGAGAAGCCACGGCGGCGGCCACTGCTGCTGCAAAATTCTACAGAAAAGCGGCGCCTGTGCGGTTTTTGCGGCGACTGCAACGGGGCTACGGCGGCCTGAGGGGAGGAGACACATCGAGGATGGGTTGAGGTGGCTGGTCGTCAGCGGTTGGAGGCCGGAGAGCGCAAGAGTGGGGCGGCCTCGGGGTTTAGTTGGTGTTTGCGTGAAAAATTTCTAGGGCCGGCGGGATGTTTTGTTAGGCTGTGAAAGTTCTAATAGCCCTAGGGCTATTAAATAGGTTAGGGGCTGAGAACGTGGGTTAGGGTATGGGCTGACTAGGTCTAGGGTTAGTTAGGGATATATTTGTTTTAGAAGTATTTGTTATTATTATAAACATTAGAAAACACAAGGACCCCCACTCTCTCTCACCTGCGTGCGGCTTGAGGAAGGAAAAAGTGGGCTAGGCTAAGTCACATGGCTGATATTGTTATTAATGAAAATTATTAGGGACTAGTATCTAGGTGAAACTTAGGGTTAAATCAATAATGGGTTGGCCAAAAAGTGAAAGTAGGACAAACGAAGCCCAAAAATTTTGAAATAAATACTGGGGTGACCGGGACGACGAGAGAAAGAAGACAGAGAAGACGGATCACAATTTCGACGACGAGAAACGAAATTAAAAATAGAAAGGCCTCACGACAAAAGTGAAAATCGCGACGTCTCTTCAAATAAGGTCAAATTGTGGGAGAAAGACCCGTGAAATGACGTTCTAAATTAGTGCCACAATTTAATACTCTCCGGGAGAATCACAACGACATATCACACCATAGTGTTCAAATACAAACAAAGTCTAAAATAAATACGTGCACAGTCAAAAGCACGTGCACGAAGAAGGTACGATCGAAACCGACCGTTACATCCTACCCACCTTATGAATGATTCCGCCCTCGGAATCAGCATCAATCACAGCTCGGAAATAAGTGCGGGAAGCGCTCTCTCATATCATCCTCACGCTCCCAGGTGGACTCCCCAGGGGAACCATGACGCCACTGCACTCTAACCAAGTCGACGGTCTTATTCCTCAGCTGCTTCTGCCGTCGATCCAGAATCTCAACTGGCTACTGATCATAGGTAAGATCCGGACGAACCCTGATCTCCGAGAAATCCACAGCATGGGACGGATCACTGACGTATCGACGTAACTGAGATACGTGAAATATGTCGTGAACTCCCTCCAGTGACGGCGGCAACGCCAAGCGATAAGCCACCACTCCAACTCTCTCCAGGACGTCAAACGACCCAATGTACCTCGAACTCAGCTTGCCTCTCTTCCCAAATCGGATAACTCCGCGATTCAGAGAGATCTTCAAAAAGACGTGATCTCCTGGCTGAAATTCCAAAGGCCTCCGTTTAGCATCTGCCCAATACTTGAAACGGTCCTGTGCGATCCTCAGCTTCTCTCGGATGTTCCTCACAACATCCACAGCCTCCACGATCATCTCTGGTCGCTACAGCTCCCGGTCTCCAATGTCATCCTAGCTCAGTGGCGATCGACATTTCTTCCCATGTAGCGCGGCGAATGGCGCCATGCCAATACTTGCCTGGTAGCTGTTATTGTAGGCAAACTCCACGTGATGGAGGTGATCCTCCCAGGATCCCTTGAAGTCCAACATGCACGCTCTTAGTATGTCCTCCAAAATCTGAATTGTCCTCTCGGACTGGCCATCCGTCTGCGGGTGGTACGCCGTGCTGAAACTCAGACTCGTACCCAAGCTCTTCTGCAGACTCTACCAAAATTGAGATGTGAATCTCGTGTCTCTGTCCGACACGATACTTACGGGGACTCCGTGAAGTCGCACGATCTCCTGCACGATTCACATTACATCACTATCTAAACTAGGGAAAAGGAAATAAAACGGAGAGTAAAAGAATTTTACCTCCATATATCTCATCGCTAGCATCTCAATGGACTGTCCTACTCAGAAGGGAATACAGTGCGTGGATTTGGTCAATCGGTCTATGATCACTCAAATCGTGTCATTCAGCTTCGGACTCCGAGGTAGTCCAGTCACGAAATCCATAGTGATGTGTTGCCACTTCCACTCCAGAATCGGAAGCGGTTGTAGCAACCCGGTCGTATGCTGATGCTCCGTTTTTACCTGCTGACATACCAAACACTTGGCTACGCTCCGAGCCACACTCCGCTTCATACCATGCCATCAATAGTTCAGACGAAGATCCTGGTACATCTTGGTACCTCCAGGATGCACAGAATATGGCGAACTGTGTGCCTCAACAAATAATTCTTCTCTAATATCTCCAGCTGGCACACACAACCTGGCTCCAAACCTCAACGAGCCATCTACATGAATCAAGAAGTCAGTCCGCAGATCGGCTTCTACCTGCTCCCGAATCTTCACACGGTCGGGCCCACCACCAGCTCGGGTCTGTCGTCTTCCAGCCATCTAAAGACATAGAAACGAATTAAATTAGACTCAAAGCTTATGACTTGGATGTTTTAATTTATTTAATGGACATTCTATAATTATTATCGTTGTTCCGATAATTCGCAGTTGCAAGAGGACCTGCATGGGCCACCAACAAAACCTGTCACGATCCGCTTCCCTAAAATGGAGGCGAGGCGTGAGAAGTCCGCTTAGACTTGGAGCTGTGAGGCTCCAGTCTGTAAAGCGTCTTGAATAACCAAGTATAGATCCTTGCAAATGCGACACAGCACAAAGATAATAATAAAGAAAAGAGACAGATAAAATTATTTCAATCTCAGAATGTCCACAATAAATTCCAACATCACAGAAAAGCCACCAGGCTAAAAGAAGAGTCTAAAAGGCCCAAGCATGGCCACCAGAAATAGTCAACGTACAGAAAGAAAAGGTGCTACGCACCGACAAACTAACGACAACTAAGCAGAAGGCAACAACAAAGGAAGTCTCTACGACTGGTCATCGGTGTCCTCGTACTCCACGTCAATGATGGACCCAGGCTCAGAGTCAACAAACGCCTTGTCCTCAGCAACGGGCTTTGGCTCAGCAACTAACATGCGACACCCAAAAGAGACGAGGGCGCATGTCAGCAAAGTCTACAAAGACTTTGTGCAAGGAAACTAAAAGAAGGAAACAACCTCGCAGTTCTAAAAGTATGCGATGACATGGCAGTTTAAGATATGAATGCAACAAGTAGTAACGTGCAACAAGTATGACATGGCAAGGTAGCAAAGCTAGTAAACATTCACATGGATTTTACAAGTCAAGTAAACACATCATGCACAGAGATTATGCCTTTTGGCTGGAGTGGTTGTATGGGCCAACTCCTAAGCTCAAGTGATCGCTTATCCCTACCCCTCCATGTGTATCAGGCATTGGCTTTTGACCAACACATGTAGCCTGCTTCTGGATCACGAGCCAGGAAGTGTATTTGGCATAGGGTTGTGCCTGCAACGCAGGTGCCTAGCCTCAACAAGGAAGTACCGTAGCGTGTGCTACGAATGCAACATTCAAGCATGGATGACAGGTTGGATGCATGGCATGGTAAGCGTATAATTAATGTGCGTATAGATAAGGAATTTAAACGTGACAGGCATGGCAGGACAAAAGTAAAAGCGTACAGATATGGAAATTAAACGTGAAAGGCAAAAATGCATGAATGACATGGCAGGGTGACAGATCTAGCTTCGTTATCAAGCTAGATCTTAAAATTGCGTCTAGGCGAGCATCATTTCGTCGCCTAGTCTCTTTTACGCTAAAAATGGGGAAATGGCCTAAGACATGGCCTAAAGAACAAATTGGCAAGTTTCACTTGCCTGCAATCAATCGTTCTGAATACACCGTCCAAACAGTCCAGTCTACCTATGTGCTCAGATCCACCAGCCTACAGTCCCATATTAAATAATCTTTATTAGTGATTTACCGGACAATAAAATTACCGATTTTTATCTTGTTTAACTTGGATGGGTTGGGGGTCCTAAGTGTTCAGAAATTTACCCTTACACGACGCGAGAGCTACACTGGCGTCGGGTAGCGACGCCAGAGGTTGGAATAAATAGAATGCGCTCCTAATCCAGATTCCAAATAAGATTCCACGCTCGCCAATTCTTGGACAGCAACCAGATCAGCGAGCAAGATTCCAAACAGCGAATAATAGGTCGGTAGGCGTTTTCACGGCTCCCGGGAAGACGTAACAACCCGAGACGAACGGTTCGACGTACACGAAGTCTACGACATTGAGCGTCGTAGGGGATGTTTGTAACGTCAGGAAAACACCCCTAGGAGAATTAGGGGCTGCCGGAAAACCCCAACAACAAGAGGGTACGGCAAGAACTCAGTGACGCGTCGATACGTCGATATACACGTAAAACAGCGAGTACCCTCGCTGTTTCAGAGCTAGGCAGCCTGAGGGGCTAATGTCAACGGTGCAGGGGGGTCCAGGGAGTCGACGACAGAGGGGAGAAGCCGCGGCGGCGGCGGCCGCTACTGCTGCTAATGCGAAATTCTACAGAAAAGCGGCGCCTGGGCGGTTTTTGCGGTGGCTGCAGCGGGGCCTGAGGGGAGGAGACATGTCAGGGATGGGTTGAGGTGGCCGGTCGTCGATGGTTGGAGGCCGGAGAGCACAAGAGTGGGGCGGCCTCGGGGCTTAGTTGGTGTTTGCGTGAAAAATTTCTAGGGCCGGCGGGATGTTTTGTTAGGCTGTGAAAGTTATAATAGCCCTAGGGCTATTAAATAGGTTAGGGGCTGAGAACGTGGGTTAGGGTATGGGCTAGGGTTAGTTAGGGATATATTTGTTTTAGAAGTATTTGTTATTATTATAAACATTGGAAAACACAAGGACCCCCACTCTCTCTCACCTGCGTGTGGCTTGAGGAAGGAAAAAGTGGGCTAGGCTAAGTCACATGACTGATATTGTTATTAATGAAAATTATTAAAGGACTAGTATCTAGGTGAAACTTAGGGTTAAATCAATAATGGGTTGGCCAAAAAGTGAAAGTAGGTCGAACGAAGCCCAAAATTTTTGAAATAAATACTGGGGTGACCGGGACGACGAGAGAAAGAAGACAGAGACGGATCATAATTTCGACGACGAGAAACGAAATTAAAAATAGAAAGGCCTCACGACAAAAGTGAAAATCGTGACGTCTCTTCAAATAAGGTCAAATCGTGGGAGAACGACCCGTGAAATGACATTCTAAATTAGTGCCATAATTTAATACTCTCCGAGAGGATCACAACGACATATCACACCTTAGTGTTCAAATACAAACAAAGTCTAAAATAAATACGTGCACGGTCAAAAGCACGTGCACGAAGAAGGTACGATCAAAACCGACCGTTACAAACGTCGACCAGGGCACATCGACTTCGGGGCAGTGGAGATGCTCGGACGGCGAGTGACGTGCGTGGCTTGAAGTTACAGCCCTGTGATGATTGACGTTGACGGCAAGAGCTTAGATGCGGCGATGATCTCCTCCACGACAGCAGTCTTGTGTTGATGAGATGGGTGCTTGATGAAGGAACTTGTGTGTGTGGGTTTTTGTATTTTGTTGCCGTTCTTCTCATTCTTCAAAATGCGTGACTTGATCTCCTTCTTCGTGATGTAGCTATTGAGTTCGTGATTGGGATGTATAGGTTCTTAAAGGGGATGGCTTTGATGCGTGAGTTGAGGCTTTTGACTTTTCGGCAATGTGAAGTTTGATGACATTTATGTTGCGGCAATATGATGATGGAACAAGGGTTTTGGGCCGTAATGTTTTGGCTTTGGTTTTGGTGATGGCCGCAATATGTCTCTTCTCTATTTCTTTGTGTAGCTGCAGCCTGGGATAATTTTGTGGCAAGGAAAAGATATGAAAGTTGTTTTGCTTGCTTGCGGCTAATAGGCTAGGCTAGGGTTCTTTTTGGTTCGTCGCATGCTTTTACTCTCTATTGGATGGGGTTTATATAGATGTGGAGGAATGAGTTGTGCTCGTGTGAAATCCTATGAGAATATGAGATGTGGGATTTGAATTGATATTGGTGTTTGGATATGAAGAAATCTTTGCAAATCTTTTTAATGGATTTGACCAAGTCCAAAAAATTCTTTCCATCTCATCTCAAACAGGACTAAGTCCACAATGCTTGGTGTATAGCACTTTGACCGAGCCCATTTGCTATGTGAATAGCAATTCCTCCAATAATTATCTTAGCCGTCCCTTTGAAGAATTACGTCCTTGCCATCACTGCAACACGCTTAGCACACACGTTAAATAGCAACACATGTTTGTCATCATCAAACTAAAGATCCTAGATCGTTGCTTTCAACACTATTCACCCACCTCTAGTGTTTTTTCCTATATTTTCATGTCCTACAATTGGTATCAGAGCCTGAGTTATAACTAAGTCAACCACACCCCCACCAACTGCGATTGCGCTTCATCCATTACCGAAGGTCAATCCACCATTCTATCCCCCTCTCCTCCACGGATGATTACGGGTATTAGAAAGCTCGAATGATCATTTTTTCTAAAGAGCATTTTATTATGGAGAACGGTGGAGAATGAGTACGTCAAACCACTCGAAGAAAATTTCTCCAAGTAGACTCCCGTGCAAGTGCAAGCGGAGGTGAACAATGCAAAAGTAATGAACTCGCCTATTTGTGCCTTGGATGCGACCGAGTTAAACAAGGTGTCGAACTGCACATCTGCATAGCAAATATGGAACCATCTCTAAGTCACACATGAAGGGACGACTCAGATGAAAATGTCTAAACTCTATGTATATGTTCAACGATTTGAAATGTTTCAAATGCACGAAAAAGAAAAGATCTCGAGCATGTATACTAGGTTCACTGACATTGTGAATGCTTTGGAAGACCTTGGGAAGACGTACACCCAAGTAGAGAAGGTGAGAAAGCTCATCATGTCCGTCACTTTGGAATGTGAGAAGAAGAAGATGGCCATCGAGGAAGTCAACGATATGGGCAAATACACCGCGGAGAATTTAATTGGCAACCTCATGGTGTACGAGGTTAGGAAAGAAGATAGAGAGCAAATGGAAGCTCTGCAGGCACTATCCGAGCACAAGAAGAAAGCCATTGCCTTCAAAGCCGCATCAGACAATGAAGATTCCAATGAAGAGATGGACAAGAGTCCATGTCACTCATGGCACAGAAGTTTCAAAAATTCCTTCGTAAAGGTAACTTCAAACCAAAAGCCAAGTTTGATACTAACAATACTTCTTCTCTTTGTTACAAATGCAACAAGCTAGGGCATATCAAGAAGGATTGCCACATGCTCAAGAACAAAGAAAAGTGGAAGGCTCCCAAGTACAAGAAGGGAGACAAATACAAGGAGAACAAGAGAAGAAAGGCTTGTAGGAACATGGGATGACTCGATTGACGATTCGAGTAGTGAGGATTTGGATGAGGAAAAAGGAGGGGTTTCGCACATGCGTTTCATTGCACGAGAGGACTCTCTAAAGAACAATCCGAGTGATAGCGAAAGCAACTCAAATGAGGTAACAATGGAGGACTTACGCTTAGCTAATGAACAATTGTTTGATAGGTATCAAAAGTTGTTTAACTCTTATATGCTTGCTAAGGATAAGTTAGCTAGTATTGCCACTTCATCCACATCCATCACATCGCATGATAACACCACTCTTGATGCACTTGTCAATGAGAAAGCTAATTTTCTTTCTCAAAATGACACTTTGAGAAATAAGGTTAAATCCCTCAAATATCAATTAGACAGAGTCCATGTCGGTGAGTGTGACGATATTGAGATTGAAACACTTCGTCTCAAAACACTATTTTGAAAATGAGAACTTAGCTCTCAAATCCCAAGTGCATGAGCTCACTTCATGTGTATCCACCTTGGATACTAATATTTCTTTACTCACGAAGAAGTATGAGCTCATGTCTGCCAATGTTGATAGGTTCAACAAAGGCAAGGAAAAGTTGGATACATTACTAGAAAATCAACCTCCTACAAATCACCGTGGATGTCTTTGTTATTCTAAGGACAATGTTACCAACTCACGCACCACTTATAGTGGCATCACTATAGATTTTGTGAGACCAACCTCCGGTGCATCCATGAGTGGAGCCCATAACACCTTGGATAGTTCTACTACCAAGAAAATCTCCATTCCAATACAACCCTCATTTGGAAAGAAACCCACCAAGGATGGAGCTCAAAAGAAGGGACATGTTTACATATACACTAGTACACACTCACGTAGGAGAGCACCTGCTATACATGCTCCTATATATATGATGATTTTTATAAACCACATCGTTGTGCATGTGCAAACACCCAAATGAGACAACCTAATGTATGCACTATGCACATGCATATGCTCAACCATTGCACACACATATGCATGCTCATCCACATATTTCGTATGTTCTACATTTTTCTTATGCACCACATGTATATGTTCCATCATATGCCTACACACCACGTGCATCACATAGACACCAACCCCCTATGCATGCACTCTCTAGGCGTAGGACACCTAAAACTTACACCATTTGGGATCCGAATGACACTATCATAAATGATAGGAATTTGTTACAATCCTATTTTCATGATATGGTGAAAAATGATAACTATGTTGGGAAATGTAAATCCACTTGGACTTGGTTTCCAAAGGGCTAATCCCCTTGGACCCAACATGCTTGGGTATCATGTGCTTATGGTTTATTCTATAGCTACACAAGATGATGAAAAAGAGCAATAAAGCTAAAGATTGCTCAAAGTGCAAAAGGAAGTGATGGATACTCGACAGTGGTTGTTCCAAACATATGACGAGAGACCCAAGCTTGATCTCCGAGATTATCCGCATCAAGAATGGCAGAACATTCACTTTCGGAGGCAATGAAAAGTGAACTAGCATATGTATAGGTAAATTCGGTAATCCTTATAAACCCCTTATAGATAATATTTATTTGCTAGATGGTTTAAATCACAACTTAATCTCCATTAGCCAACTTTGTGATTAACTTTGGTGATGGTTTGTGTAGTATTTATGATAGTTCTTGTAAAAATATTTTGTTTAGTAGCACATGCCAAAAAGATATTTATATTTTGACTATGCCACATCCACACGACCACTGCTTGGTTAGCAACACGAATGAGAAACTTCTTTAGCACCGACGCTTTGGCCATGTGCACTTCAAACACCTGTATAAACTATCCGAGCATAGACTAGTTAGAGGTTTCCCTAAACTTTCTTTTAATGAGAAACATTTTTGTGAATCATGCCAATGTGGAAAGCTCCATAAATCCACATTGAAGCTTAAGACCGTAACCTCTACTTATAGACCCATAGAGCTATTTACATCTAGATTTATTTGGGCCTACTAGAGTTGCATCCTTATGAAAATCTTTTTATGGACTTGACATATTTGATGACTTCTCTAGATTAACTTGGGTAAGCTTTTTGAATAGTAAAAATGAGGCTCTTGAAAATTTTATTATATTTTCTAAGAAAGTTCAAAAGATTCAAGATTCTCATATTATTACTATTTGTAGTGATCATGGAAGTGAATTTGATAATAAACTTTCTCTAAGTTTTGTGATGAGGACGAGATACCACACACATTCTCCTTCCCTCGTGCCCCACCACAAAATGATGTTGTGGAAAGGAAGAATAGAACCCTAATTGAGTGTGCATGCACACTGCTTAGTGATAGCCGGATTGGATCACAATTTTGGACGGAAGACATCCATACCGCATGCTATGTGCTAAATAGGATTCTAGTATGACCATGTTCGAACCGAAGGTGTTATGAATTATTTTATGATAAAAATGCATCAAGTGAATTATTTCCCCGTGTTTTTTTCTTCAGGTTTTATTAAAAACACACATTGAAACTTAGATAAATTTAATTCTCGATCCGATGAAGGGATCTTTGTTGGATATTCTACACGTAGCAAGGCCTACCGGATATACAACAAAAGAACTTCAACGATTGAGGAATCACTTCACGTTTCATTATATGAAGATTTTGATGCTCATATTACTCATATTGATGATAATATAGAATTTCTATGTGATACCATGCATGATGTTAAATTGGATGATTCTAATGAGACACACCCTACTAATCAAATTGTTGAGAGTGTCCCTAGTGATCCAGGTGTACCCAAGACATTTGATACGGTCCCACATCACCCAAATGAACAAGTGATATGCAACATTGGTGATGGTGTCCGAACTAGGTCAAGGGTGAAGCACTTCATGCATTGTGCTTTTATCTCAACGATTGAGGCAAAGAACATCATGAAGCATGTGAAGATAACTTGTGGATCATGGCGATGGAAGATGAGCTCATCCAATTTGAAAAGATTGAAGCGTGGAAACTTGTTCCTCCTCCTAAAGGCCACCAAGTCATAGGTACGAAGTGGATCTTCAAGAACAAGACAGATGAGAACGAGGTCGTCACAAGGAACAAGTCAAGGTTAGTGGCCCAAGGCTACCGACAAGAGGAATGTTTGATTTTGAGGAACCCTTTGCCCCGATAGCAAGATTAGAATCAATTAGGTTATTACTATCATTTTCATCATTTAGGAATTTCAAAATATTTCAAATGGATTTCAAAAGCGCATTTTTAATTGGCAATGTTCATGAAGAAGTATATGAATCCCAACCACCCGGTTTTATTCATGAATTTTTTTCAAATCTTGTTTTTAAACATAAGAAACACTTTATGGCTTGAGACAAGCTCCTAGGGTTTGGTATGATTGCCTAAAGAATTTTCTTTTGGATTTGAGTTTCAAATAAGGTGAGGTTGATTCTACGCTATGTATAAAATAATTTGATCATGACATTATTATAATTCAAGTGTATGAAAACGATATTATAGTTGGTTCTACTATCACTTTATTATGTCAATAATTTTCAAAGTCAATGCGGGATGAATTTGAGATGATCCATATGGGAGAGCTCACATACTTCCTAGGGCTTCAAATTCGTCAATTAGAGCAAGTGTTCTTCATCCACCAAACGAAGTACACAATAGAGTTGGTTAAATGTTTTTCAGGATGGGAACTTCTTCCTTCAATCGCACTCCAATGAACACGACGACCCAACTTGATAAAGATGAATGTAGCACGGACTTCGACATTAGACAGTATTGAGGTATAATAGGTAGTTTACTTTACCTTATTGTAAGTAGACCTGATATAATGTTTTCCATTTGTTTGTGTGCATGTTATCAATTACGGCCAAAACAATCAAATTTGATTGCGGTCAAACGGATTTTTCGTTATTTGAACCAAATATTCGACTATGGATTATTTTATCCTAAGTCATGCATATATGAGTTAATCTCATATAGCGATGTCGATTTTACCGGATACAAATCCAATGGGAAGAGTGCTAGTGGCACTTGCCATTTTCGAAGAAATTCCATTATGTCTTGGTTTTCCAAGAAACAAAATTCTCTATCCATTTCTATAACTAAAGTGGAATATATTGCTGTGGGTCTAGAATATGCACAAGTCTTATGGATGAGATAAACACCTAAGTGTTAGGTATTGGTGTTTTAGACCAATATTGTTTTGATGATGATTACATCATTATGCTGTTGCTAATGACTCTATATGTTTTAGTCTCATGTTTATCAATTGAGGAATTGTGTTTTGGAGACTAAATGCTTGGTGCAAGGATGGACATCAAGAGAAGCATTGGTAACGCTTGGAACTTGATGAATGGAAGCTCATCAAGAGGTACCAAAGCTTGGAAGATGATGGGGAGGTCAAGGCCACTAATGCTTGAAGACTTAGACTCTATGAGATGCAAATTGTAATCCATGTATTTATTTATTACTTGCATTTTTCTTTTTGAGTCTACAAACTTATAATGTCGTGATTAAATGGTCTCTCATTCATGCATATGCATTAACGATCTTAGTGAACCTTAGGATCTTCTTAGAATCTAATCAAATAGGTTCCCCATGCCAAATAACTCAATTGGAGTTGTTGGCCTTCCAACAGATGCCTGCTGAAGAATGGTGCATGCTGAAGGCCGGCGCATGCTGAAGGCATGACAGGCGATTGGGTGATCTCCAGGTACCTGACCAGCCTTCTACAGGCGACTATTATGCACAACTTAAGTCAACAATTTCTTGACTCTTTCTTGAGCTTTTTATGCAGGTGACTTGATCACTCCATATTTTATACCTTTTTTCTGCATGTTTGCATGCCGTTTTGATCGTCCAATATCGCTTTTTTCATGATTATTCGACAATATTGCGATACTTTTCACTATTTCTTGTTTTTGTTGTATTTTAGGAAATTTGGAGCGATTTAGAGCGAATTTGAGATCAAGGGACTTGCACGCGCTTAGGAGTGTTACCCATGGCTCATTTGAGGGCTTATCAGCAATAAAGGAAGAGCGGAAGAAGAAGAAAATTAATAGGAGCGACGAGGAGGCAAAAAGAAGAAGAAACATGCATTTCAGCACATCACTCGGCCGAACAAGAAGTCCCACTCGGCCGACCAGAACGGATACACACACGGAGTTTTCAGCGTATACTCGGCCGAACGAAGAAAGCCTACTCGGTTGAGTGAGAAAGCTCACTCGCCCGAGTGATACAGGGAAATTGTCCAGAGAAGGGCCAGAGATACTGGAATTTTCGGAGATCCTGACGAAGCCCCACTCGGCCGAACGATATAGCTACTCGGCTGAATGAGTAAGTCTACTCGGCCAAGCCATCCCTCGAAGACAGACCCTAAAACATCCGAAGTTACTGTTTTTACAGGGTTTGTCACTCGGCCGAGTGACGAGGGTCACTCGGCCGAGTGAACCGCTCCGCCTGCTGCTAGGGTTACGATTTCTGGGCTGCGCAGGGGCAGTTTGGTGACGATTTTTTGGGTGATTTTAGAGGATACTTAAACCCTGTTTTTGCCCCAGTTTAGGGAGATTTTGAACAATTAATTTTTAGAATTTATTTAAGGATTTTGACGGCTTACGCTAGCGGCTTAGGCTAGGGTTTGCACGAGAGTGGGCTCTATCCTAGGTTTGCTATAGACTGGCAATAGCGCGAGAGCGTGAGCTTGGATCTACATTAAGTTGCAACTAGTTCATTTGTATTCAAGCTTAGCAACAATGAAACTTACGAATCACAAGGATGAGAGACGGTCCGTAGTGGGGATTCACTATCCCTAGACATTTTATTATATTGATATTTCTCTTGATATTTGAACGATTGTGACTGTTATACCCAGAAATATTCTTGATTCTCTTGATAGCTAGGTGATCGGAAAGAGACACAGTTATTTGTTCCTCTCTGAGTTCGATACCCGCTCACCGCTACACCGTGCGCTTGCGGTAAAACTACAAGTCTTTTTTCGGGTATACACTCGGACGCGATCAAGTTTTTGGCGATGTTACCGGGGAGGCGACAGTGTTTTATTTTCCTTACTTAGCTATTTATTTTTGTTTTATTTTTATTTTTTAACTCCTCTATCGTGCTAACAATTCTATCGAAACTCTGTTTTTCTTTGCATGTACACGAGATCGACGGTGGATCCAGAGGATATTATGTTTGATCCGGAGACCGAACATACTGAGAGGAGGATCAGAGCCGAGACGAGACTCAATATAGAGGATAATTGTATGAACCGCTCAAAAAACGGAAGAACTAGCGGCACGTATGGCGAGGATTATATCCATCAGAGATAGGCTTCGGCCTAAGACTTCCTCAACTACTTCTTCCATCCTATACCGGAGTTGGCGGCGGATAAGAATTTTGAGCTCAAAATGGGATTAGTGGTCTTAATGCAATAAGACCCATTTCATGGGAGCTCCCATGAGAATCCACATTATCACATCCAGCTATTCTTGTCAAAGTGCGCCACCTTTCAAATACCGGGTGTTTACGTCGATGCGATCCATTTGAGACTCTTTCCCTTCACCCTCAGAGACAAAGCTCTATATTGGTTGAGGACACAGGCGAAAGGGATATTCACTACTTGGGATTAGTTGGCTAGTGCATTTGTTGATAAATTCTACCCGCCATCTAAGATAGTGAAGATTAGGAGCGCACTCATGTCCTTTAAGCAAGGACCGCAAGAGACCCTATACGAGGCATGGGAGCGCTTTAAGGATCTACAGCATCAATGCCCCCATCACATCATAGAAGCATGGGAGCTAGTTCACATTTTTTATAATGGACTCCAACCGGGCACTAAGCAAATCATAGATGCAACCGCCAACGGAGCCATTCTTTCCAAAACACCGGATGAAGCTACAGTCCTATTAGAGGAGATGGCCTCTAATAATCAACAATGGTGCGACGAGCGAGGGCAATCTTCTACCACCTTGAAGCCAACAAGCATATATGAGGCCAAGGCCGTAGCAGAGTTTTCCAATAAGTTCGACTCTCTCCACAAGGTAGTGGAGAGATTGGAGAAGTATATCACTGAGCCACATGGAACTCCTTCCACATCTACAACGGGGAGCAATATGAGTGATTGGCAAGACCAATCTCAAGTCATGTTCGTAGGAGGAGAGCATGGAGAGGGAGCCTTGGAATAAGTGCAAGCGGGGAACTCCGGTTATTGGGCCAACCCGGCCGCAAGGAACCATCCGGGATTTTCGTATGAAAATAATGAAGGGGCTCTAAACCCACCACCGCAGCAACAAACTCAAGCTAGGCCTCCACCTCCACAACCTCAATACCAACCAAGGGGGCCACCACAACAAAATTACCCGCCTAGGCAACAAGCGGGACCGTATAGGCCGCCCGGTTATAACCAAGGTTGGAGAGCTCCAAACCCACCACAAGCTCAACCACGATCGGATCATGAAGCTAGGAGGAATTCATAGTGGAGCAAAGAAAAATCAATGCTAGGTTGACGGCGCAACAAGATTCGCTAAATACCGTCGTTGCGCAACTTGGAGAGCAACTTGCATTGCTAAACACAAACACTCAACAATTTCCGGCTCAACCAAAGCCCAATCCACAGAGCAATACCGGTACATTAATGCTGTAGTGGCGGTCACAACTAGGGGTGGGAAGGATACCACTCCCGCCATGGTCCAAACCAAGGAGCCAGTGGAAGAGATTTTGAATGACAAAGAGCCGGCTATCGAAGAGGAGAGCACAAAAGAGCCGCAAGAAGTCGAAAATTCTGAAATGAAGAAGCCTAATGAGGAGCGCACCTACATGCCACCGGTGCCCTTTCCACAACAGTTGGCGAGAGCCAAAATAGAGAAGAGGCTCACCAAGTTCCTTGAATATTTGAGGGGAGTAAGCCTCAACATACCTTTCTTGGATGCTATAGTGGAGATCCCGTCGTATGCGAAGTTCTTGAAGGACTTAATATCGGGAAAGAAGAGGAAGGAGAAAATAATGATTGCCGAACAAGGAACTTGGTTCATCCGGAGGGAAAAGGAGCCCGTGAAATTCAAGGATCCCGGAAGCTTTCGCATCCCATGCACACTTGGAGGAGTCCCATTGCAAAAGGCCTTAGTTGACTTGGGAGCAAGTGTGAGCCTAATGCCCCTTAGCATGTTCCAAAAATTGAATACGGGGACCGACTTGAAGCCAACCGACATGAGAATACAACTAGCGGATGGTCGGGTTACTAGGCCGGTGGGGATCGCAGAGGACATTCTGCTTCAAGTTCCGGGAGGGATATGCTTGCCTTACGACTTTGTCGTTATGGACATTAAGGAGGAGGGCGACACTTCACTTATACTTGGACGCCCGTTCTTAGCCACCGCCGACGTTATAGTAGACGTGCAGGAAGGCACTTTATCCTTGAATGTCGGGAACATCGAGGTCGAGCTCCACATACTCAAAGCCATGAAGCATATGCCCTACCAAGAGGAGTTGGATTATGTGGACCTCCTTGATGAGGTAATCGACGAAGCCATTCTTTATTCTATTGGCGCTCTCCATGATGATGGCCTTGAAGAAGGCCAAACTTCTAGCATTGAAGAAAAGTTGGAGGACCCTCCGGATTGCTCTACGGTCGATGATAAAGATGACGCTGATGTCGTGAGGATAAGGGAGCTTTGCAAGCTCTCAACGGCCAACAATTCGAAGAAAGCTCCACCGAATAGAAGATCGGTGTCACCGGTGAGGAAGAAGATTGGTTCTAGCTCTAGCTTGGGGGACTTATCCCCCAACTCTACCTATGATGAGGGGACGCCGAGGAAAGCCCACGAGCATCAACAACCTAATCCAAGTGGCCTTCCCGACAAGTTTGATGGGCGTATCTCGCATGCGCCCAACATCACGCGTTAGACGAAAATCATAAGGGGTCGAGCTCATGACCTTAGACGAGTGCTTGTCAGGAGGCAACCCGACGGTTTATATCATTTTTAGTTGATTTTTATCTTTATTTTAGATTTTTCTTAGTGTTTAGAGTCTAGGGTCTATGAAAATCGTGACAACGAGCTCTATTTTTATTGACAGGAGATGGAGAACGAGAGATCATTCATATGGAGGATGACTAAGGCAAGGGAGAGCGCTTTAGGAACGCGCTCAGGCCTCAGGGAAAGGCATGAACTGACTGGAGGAAGAAAAACAGAGAATAGAGCGAAAACAGAGAGCCGTTGCAGAAGAAAGGATGCCACTTGGCCGAGTAACATATGTCACTCGGCCGAGCAAAGAATCCATTCAGCCGAGTGGAGTACAGATCAGGGAAGATCGTTTTGACCAACTCTCTGTTATTTTTTTCGATTTACAGTATAATTTGCCACTCGGGCGAGTGACTTGTCACTCGGCCGAGTGAATCTGATACCATGCACGCTCTAAAAATCGCCAAGTGGCTATGCCACTCGGCCGAATGGAACTTATCCATTTGGCCGAGTGGGAAAAGCCATTCGGCCGAGTCGTAACTTGTGGGAAATAATTTTGAAATTTTATCGCATGGCCCACTCGACCGAGTGAACTCTTCACTCGACCGAGTCGTAACATTCCTATATATATGCGCTGCGGCTGTGCGAATTTCGAGAAATCCAAAATCCCCCAAAATTCCACCCGGCGCCTGAGCCCCTTCAGCTTCTAACGCTCGAATCGCTTCTCCCCTTGCCCCGCCGCTGCACGCTGGCCGACGACCCACCACCAACCGACGCCGCCGTCGCCCCGCCGTCGCACGCTGCCGGTACCGCCCTCCCCCACCGTCGGTCACCCTCATTTTGCCCAAAACTCGATTTTCTCCTCCATTCTCCCATTTTGTACGCCCATTGCGCCCCAAACTCAAATCAACTCCTATATATATCTGTTATTGTAATGCCCCGCTTCCCAAAAGACACCGGAAGCGAGAACGTTACACGGCCCGCTTGAACTGGAGTGGTGAAGCTCGAGTTCAATAAGCGTCTGTGATAAAAACACAGAATAGGGTCCTTGCATTTGCGTATCAGAACAACCAGAAAACATTTCATTAAATTAAATGGGCACTTCCAGAATTGTTCGTACAGAAAATAAAACAACAGGGCCTCAGCATGGCCAAAGAAACTACAACCAAACACTAGTCCTACTACAAGGAACTAAACTAAAACTCGAAGCAATGACGGAAAAGAGACTCTAGTCTTCTGCAGAAAATGTCTCGACGTCTTCGACAACTCTGGCTCTCCAAGTCAGGTGGTACTCAAGCTCTGAACCTGACATACATCCACAAACATGAATGTATGTCAGCTAGGGGTCTGCAAGAAAGAGTTAGCATCCCAAGGCGAAGTATATAACAAGTATATGAAGTTTAGAAGCGTTTAATATTTTGAATGAAATGACTGCAGCAATTTAACAATTAGCAATTTCGGAGCAGAAAGAAACAATCCTAGCATGCAGTTCTAGTCGATGGTAAGTTCAAAATTAGATTCTCTGAGTTTGTTAGCATTTCAATATTCACGAAGACCAAGTTAGCGTTACAATGACCATGTCAAGAATTCACATCTAATCTAGGGTTCTCGCCTTTAGGTCGTGATGAGAAGGTCGTTCCTCTCACGGGGGCTTACCGTGATTGAAACTAACCCACCGCGTCTGGTGGTGTTCTTGAGGAGAGTACCTTTCATACGCCCAGTGGCCGCTCAACCCTAACCCCACCCAAAAGTTTTGCCGGAACACGAGCCGGCCTAGTCGACTCACACGACATCACGATTTCACGAGTTCGCCTTCGAGGCGCACGATCTCACGATGTCCATATTGTTAATCACGTCAGGACTCACTGAATTTTTTTTATTGTTAACAATATTAAGGTTCATTGGTGACAGTTCTGCAAAGCGGAAGCGGGTCGAACGACCGGTTCTGTAGTTTCAAATAATGACGATTTTGTCCTTTTTGTTCAACTTGCTACAGAAACAATTTTTTTCTCTAGTTGTTTAAATTGGGGATATATCGTATGATATATCGTTGGATCCCAAATTTTGTCCTGGTTACTATAGTGTCACTTTCCTACGTCATTTCACATCACAATTTCAGGTTATCCAGCAATACATGAAGGCGGCGTAAACGTGCCGAAACTTCTAAAAATCATAACAAATCATATACTTGCCTGTTTTCGACGTTCTTGGTGTCATTGGAATCGTCTCGACGAGTACTACGCCGTGGAGGGTTTGGTTCGCTGTTTTAGCAGAAAATAAAATCAGAATAGGCATTTCTTGTTCATGACAGATTTACAAAAAGTACCCTACGACGTCTAATCACCCAATTTTATTAAGTTTTCTACTTTACGGTGTGGGTTAAGAGTTATAGGGGTAGATCTACTAAACGGTAGTGCATAGGAGGATCGGAATGCTGTGACAGCGATACGCGCGACATCTACGGACTTGACTTGTATTGGCAACGAGGAAGTCGACGGACATCAGCGTCTATGGGCTCTGCAGGTAGTAGCGAGGATATCAGCGAATACCTGGGATCGTCGACATCAGATCTGAACGGTTGGACAAGCGTCAAGCGCGCGTAAGGAAGATAAATAACTATATGATGATGTGGGGTCATATCTAGAAGAATGGAGCTCACTAGGACCAGCCTACATGTGCCTACAACAAAGTAGGACATGTCCGACTAACTAAGAATCATTGACATGAACATGAGATGACATAGAGACACAACTAATTCCCAGTGGTACGTATGAGAAATTTGACACAAAGAGAAATCTCGCACACTATGCCTATGCAAAACTTAAGACTGTAAAGAAAGAGATTTAGTGTTACTACTCACATGACATACCCATGATCTCATTTTGGTCTGACAAGGTGGGGGTTACACCGGAGAAGAAGAAGCTAGCCGTGGGGACATAGACTGGCGGCCTGGAGATGTGTGCTAGGGTTTTTAAGAGAGAAGGGCCGGCTGTGCGTGGAGATGGGGGGTTCTGCGAGATGCGTCGATGGCGAGGGGCCGTGCACAG
The DNA here is from genome assembly GCA_030789695.1 of Scilla litardierei. Taxonomy (NCBI): domain Eukaryota; kingdom Viridiplantae; phylum Streptophyta; class Magnoliopsida; order Asparagales; family Asparagaceae; genus Scilla; species Scilla litardierei. Next base: position 66,026,278 of record CM061132.1, read on the forward strand.
CTCTCAACGACAGAGGAGGCCGCGGACAGTCGGATCTGGGCACGGGTTGCTGCTGTCCGTGTGCACGTGGGAGGAAGAACGAGGCCGTGGGTTGCAGCGGCCTTGGACGGGATCGGACGTCGTTGTGTCGTGGCGGGGGAGAGGATGCACCGGCGTCAGCGGTCATCGGGGGTGTTGCCGTGAGATGGGAAGAAGAGGAGGGGGCGACAGCGTTGGTTGTTGCCGTGGAGAAGAAGAGAGGCCGCTGCGTGCTACTCTTCGCGAGGAGAAGCAAGTGACATGGGGGCGGCTGCTAGCTTGTGTTAGAGGGTGGGGGATAAAAACTTAGGGTTTTCTTTTTAATATATGTAGTAGGGTGAGGGCAGCACGTGAGGGTGTTGGCCTGGGGTTTTTTTGTGCTGGGGGGTTCAAAAGTGTAGCACGTGAAGGGAAAAGTTTCAGAGTCCTATTTCATATAGATTAGCTGTAAAAGAACCTAGGGTTATAAAGTGTATAGGGAGTAAAGGCTGATAATGGGAGGGGCCTAGGGTTGTTTCACATAAGAGGAAATATTGGGTTGCTGTGCTTTAGTCCCTAGGGTTTATAAAAAAAACAGTAGGTTGCCTTAGGTTCTATAATAGCCTAGGGTTAGTAAGGAAAATATATAATTGAGCTCTCTCCTAAGGTTGCACGTGAGGAGGCTTGGCTAGTGAGTCCTCATGGGGTTTGTTGTAGGTTGGCTGTATGAAACATTAGCCTAGGGTCTCTTATAAGAATAGGGTTTTTTTATTGATTTATTTATTACTCTTGGGTTCAATGGTTGGCTGCTGCTTTGTGTGAGTGGGGTTTTGATTTCGGCCACATGTGTAGGGTACGGTCTAGGGGTAGGTTCACAAGAGGAAGGCTAGAGTTATAATAGGAAGTAATTTTGAAATAGGATTAATGGGATGTAATCAAGGGAAATAAGAGCTAATAAAACCGTTTTTAATCATGGGTTTTAATGAGTTTTAATAGGAAACTTGCAAACCTTTAAACAATGTTTAAATTCGAAATACGAATTTTGATTCAAAAATTTTAAAACAAATTTTTAAGAAGAGTCCCTTTTAAAATAATTTGCTAAAAGAAAAATAATAATAATAATAATAATAATAATAATAATAATAATAATAATAATAATAATAATAATAATAATAAGTGTGAAGGACAAAAAAAATGGATGCGGGTACGGTGACAGAAATGTTGGACCACGGATACGGGAAGAATTACACGGGAGAAAATACGGATAGCGTAATGGTGAGAACCGGTCGTTACATCCTACCCACCTTAAAAACGATTCCGCCCTCGGAATCTTATCTGCTAAGATACGGGGAAAACGTAAGGTGTAACGCTCGTATCTCCTCTTCTAAAGCATATACGCCATAACTAACTATCATACCCTATCCAAATAGTATTACTAATACTAGTATCAACACTAATAGTATTACTACTGATAACCTTAATCAACGTCCAGGCTAATAGTAGTAACAACACACGTACATACATTACCAATTACAGATTAACATAATACGTCCAATATAATATCATCCTACAAATATAATCCAATTGATATTATACTCGGGTGAATAGTAACACTTTACTACACCACCACATCAATTTACTAGCTGTAAGTGTGTCAAAACCTAGCACACTCACATTATTACAAATACATGTATTACCATATATCTTATACACTCATAATCTATACAGATATAGTACCACATGTCATATAAACATACCACTAATAAAAATACAATCATTCTTAGTCAATTAACACTTCAATCGCACAATCTCTTTTACACACCGCATATTACCATACACACATTATGATACACACCACTACACGTATATACATGCACGTAACACCTTACACCAAATACAGATTTATATATGCCTTACTCATAGTACTAGGGTCATCGTAATCTACCCACCTTAGGATCAAGTCCGTCTTCAGACTTTCTTAAATAGGCCGACATATGGGTGAGCTGGCTTAGACACCAAGGTCGTTCTACCCAAGTTTTGCATACATTATAATGAGACAAAATACATCCATATGCATATACTTACTCATATATCTGACACTTTCAAGTACTTATACACACGTTCATTTTACACACGTATACATGTTCACACTACTACACGCTTACCTCATATCTATATAGAATAGTTATATACACACACCGGTATTCACAACCATGGTAATTTACATAGACCCATATTCGTAGTCACAAACATACATATATGCATACCTCCTGGTATACACATGCTCACACATCACCCCGTAGGGGTAACACGATAATCCTACCATACATGAAACACACTTATTTATACCATATATATATATACACACCTATAACTAACCACATACATATATACACGCGAGTACACACCATACATACTAATATACAAATCACACAATAAATCCGCACACACAACCGTGATACTTAACATGCACATCACTGTATCAGCGTACAATTACAACCATTAATAAGTACGGCTAAGGTACATACATGCCTAGTAACTAGCCAATACTAAACCTAATACGCACAGATATTCTTATAGTGATATAGCTAATCACTCGCCTAAATATAAATATAACACTTACTACTCTACACTTGTCTGAATACATACCTGTCACAATTTACCGTACGTACATGCACACCCGACATAATAGATCATTACACCATACTAATATATTAAGGGAAAACACATGTAGACCTAAGTGGTACATAGAGATTCACACGCACGGGCCCACACCCACTATCTATACACATGCACAACAACAAAACTACAATCACTGCTAATGGTTCCACTATGCTTATACTTAGGCTGGCATAAGCACTTATAAGCACCAATGCGAAAACTAATCAATAGTGTTGAATTCAGAGTTGAAAGATGTAATGAATTAATGCTGTGATGGATGGCTCCGGAGGTGGTATGGATAAGCGAGTAGTTTGGTTGGGTGACATAAAATATCTAAGAATAATTAAATAATTAGGAAGATAAGGATACGTGAGGGAAAAATAACATCATTATAATTTAAGCAGAATAGAGAGTATACGGTAGGAGTTAAAACGTAAAACGTGATCAGTCAAATAATATGTGAAGAGTAGTATGGGCATAGCGTCGTAGTGCTCGTTTTGCAAATGAAAAAAAATAGACTTGTAAAAAGAAAAAGAAGATTTTCTTTTCTTAAAATATTTGAAGACAATGGTTATAAAACTAACACTCAGGATTTTGAAGTTCTATTTAACTTAGGAACGTATTTTAAAAGTATGTATCAATGACCGTTTCGAAATACATTAAATGAGGTGACATCAGAACTAGCGACTTAGGAATAAGATTTTAAAAAGTTTGTTGCCTGATGAAAATTGAGTAGTTAGGTGAAATAGAAGAGCGAACGATGGATGTGAGGAAATCGTTATAAGATAGTAGTTAGAGATCGCATCAAAAGAGTTTCATATTCAAGATTGGGTTTAAGTCGACTGAAGTGTAGAGAATCTAAGTAAAAGTTTTCGAAGGAATTTTAAACTTAGCGAAGAATTCAATAAATGAAGTATCGAAATACTTTTTAGAAGGAGGGGTTCGAGGTTAAAGATGGCGAATCTGGAGAGTTAAAGTGAATCGAGGACAAGGATCAGGTTCGACGATCGAGACGTAAGGACGACTAAGAAGCAACTCCGTGAATACGCTACGATGGCTTTCTCCGATCATTAATATGGGGGTAATGATTAGAGAAATAAGAGCAGGGGGAAAATATTCATTGGGTCGACTAAGATTTAGCACTATGGTTCTGCAACGTACCAGACTGCGATAGGGAAACCGAGGTGAGGGTTCATAGAGGATCAAGATCGAGATCTTATGGATCTGGAATATCTCCCACTTTGAAGTCTACTCTGTGCAGGCATCTTAGGTTCGACTGGCACGGCGACAATCGCTACGTTCGGTTTGGGCCCTAGATTCGATGAATCTAAGCGAATGACTAACGAAACTCAAGAATCTAGTATGGTCAGAGTTGGATGATCAATCTCTAGGGCGACCCTAAGATGATAATACTTTGTCGTGGCAAGGGTGACTAACAAACTAGCACGAGCGTCTAACTCTTCTAATTATCTTAGTATTGGGTTTCCTATCGTACTGAGACGAGGCATTCGAGTAATTTTGTGTATGAACAATTCTGGATGTTTTGGCTAATGAAAAGTGTTCTCATTGTTCCAAAGTTCGCAGTTGCAAGACCTGCATGGGCCACCACTAAAACCTGTAACGCCCCGCTTCCCAAAAGACACCGGAAGCGAGAACGTTACACGGCCCGCTTGAACTGGAGCGGTGAAGCTCGAGTTAAATAAGCGTCTGTGATAAAAACACAGAATAGGGTCCTTGCATTTACGTATCAGAACAACCAGAAAACATTTCATTAAATTAAATGGGCACTTCCAGAATTGTTCGTACAGAAAATAAAACAACAGGGCCTCAGCATGGCCAAAGAAACTACAACCAAACACTAGTCCTACTACAAGGAACTAAACTAAAACTCAAAGCAATGACGGAAAAGAGACTCTAGTCTTCTGCAGAAAATGTCTCGACGTCTTCGATAACTCTGGCTCTCCAAGTCAGGTGGTACTCAAGCTCTGAACCTGACATACATCCACAAACATGAATGTATGTCAGCTAGGGGTCTGCAAGAAAGAGTTAGCATCCCAAGGCGAAGTATATAACAAGTATATGAAGTTTAGAAGCGTTTAATATTTTGAATGAAATGACTGCAGCAATTTAACAATTAGCAATTTCGGAGCAGAAAGAAACAATCCTAGCATGCAGTTCTAGTCGATGGTAAGTTCAAAATTAGATTCTCTGAGTTTGTTAGCATTTCAATATTCACGAAGACCAAGTTAGCGTTACAATGACCATGTCAAGAATTCACATCTAATCTAGGGTTCTCGCCTTTAGGTCGTGATGAGAAGGTCGTTCCTCTCACGGGGGCTTACCGTGATTGACACTAACCCACCGCGTCTGGTGGTGTTCTTGAGGAGAGTACCTTTCATACGCCCAGTGGCCGCTCAACCCTAACCCCACCCAAAAGTTTTGCCGGAACACGAGCCGGCCTAGTCGACTCACACGACATCACGATTTCACGAGTTCGCCTTCGAGGCGCACGATCTCACGATGTCCATATTGTTAATCACGTCAGGACTCACTGAATTTTTTTATTGTTAACAATATTAAGGTTCATTGGTGACAGTTCTGTAAAGCGGAGGCGGGTCGAACGACCGGTTCCGTAGTTTCAAATAATGACGATTTTGTCCTTTTTGTTCAACTTGCTACAGAAACAATTTCTTTCTCTAGTTGTTTAAATTGGGGATATATCGTATGATATATCGTTGGATCCCAAATTATGTCCTGGTTACTATAGTGTCACTTTCCTATGTCATTTCACATCACAATTTCAGGTTATCCAGCAATACATGAAGGCGGCGTAAACGTGCCGAAACTTCTAAAAATCATAACAAATCATATACTTGCCTGTTTTCGACGTTCTTGGTGTCATTGGAATCGTCTCGACGAGTACTACACCGTGGAGGGGTTGGTTCGCTGTTTTAGCAGAAAATAAAATCAGAATAGGCATTTCTTGTTCATGACAGATTTACAAAAAGTACCCTACGACGTCTAATCACCCAATTTTATTAAGTTTTCTACTTTACGGTGTGGGTTAAGAGTTATAGGGGTAGATCTACTAACCGGTAGTGCATATGAGGATCGGAACGCTGTGACAGCGATACGCGCGACATCTACGGACTTGACTTGTCGTGGCAGCGAGGAAGTCGACGGACATCAGCGTCTATGGGCTCTGCAGGTAGTAGCGAGGATATCAGCGAATACCCGGGATCGTCGACATCAGATCTGAACGGTTGGACAAGCGTCAAGCGCGCGTAAGGAAGATAAACAACTATATGATGATGTGGGGTCATATCTAGAAGAATGGAGCTCACTAGGACCAGCCTACATGTGCCTGCAACAAAGTAGGACATGTCCGACTAACTAAGAATCATTGACATGAACATGAGATGACATAGAGACATAACTAATTCCCAGTGGTACGTATGAGAAATTTGACACAAAGAGAAATCTTGCACACTATGCCTCTGCAAAACTTGAGACTGTAAAGAAAGAGATTTAGTGTTACTACTCACATGACATACCCATGATCTCATTTTGGTCTGACAAGGTGGGGGTTACACCGGAGAAGAAGCAGCTGGTCGTGGGGACGCAGACTGGCGGCCTGGAGATGTGTGCTAGGGTTTTTAAGAGAGAAGGGCCGGCTGTGCGTGGAGATGGGGGGTTCTGCGAGATGCGTCGATGGCGAGGGGCCGTGCGCAGCTCTCAACGACAGAGGAGGCCGCGGACAGTCGGATCTGGGCACGGGTTGCTGCTGTCCGTGTGCACGTGGGAGGAAGAACGAGGCCGTGGGTTGCAGCGGCCTTGGACGGGATCGGACGTCGTTGTGTCGTGGCGGGGGAGAGGATGCACCGGCGTCAGCGGTCATCAGGGGTGTTGCCGTGAGATGGGAAGAAGAGGAGGGGGCGACGACGTTGGTTGTTGCCGTGGAGAAGAAGAGAGGCCGCTGCGTGCTACTCTTCGCGAGGAGAAGCAAGTGACATGGGGGCAGCTGTTAGCTTGTGTTATAGGGTGGGGGATAAAAACTTAGGGTTTTCTTTTTAATATATGTAGTAGGGTGAGGGCAGCACGTGAGGGTGTTGGCCTGGGGTTTTTTTTGTGCTGGGGGGTTCAAAAGTGTAGCACGTGAAGGGAAAAGTTTCAGAGTCCTATTTCATATAGATTAGCTGTAAAAGAACCTAGGGTTATAAAGTGTATAGGGAGTAAAGGCTGATAATGGGAGGGGCCTAGGGTTGTTTCACATAAGAGGAAATATTGGGTTGCTGTGCTTTAGTCCCTAGGGTTTATAAAAAAAACAGTAGGTTGCCTTAGGTTCTATAATAGCCTAGGGTTAGTAAGGAAAATATATAATTGAGCTCTCTCCTAAGGTTGCACGTGAGGAGGCTTGGCTAGTGAGTCCTCATGGGGTTTGTTGTAGGTCGGCTGTATGAAACATTAGCCTAGGGTCTCTTATAAGAATAGGGTTTTTTTATTGATTTATTTATTACTCTTGGGTTCAATGGTTGGCTGCTGCTTTGTGTGAGTGGGGTTTTGATTTCGGCCACATGTGTAGGGTACGGTCTAGGGGTAGGTTCACAAGAGGAAGGCTAGAGTTATAATAGGAAGTAATTTTGAAATAGGATTATTGGGATGTAATCAAGGGAAATAAGAGCTAATAAAACCGTTTTTAATCATGGGTTTTAATGAGTTTTAATAGGAAACTTGCAAACCTTTAAACAATGTTTAAATTCGAAATACGAATTTTGATTCAAAAATTTTAAAACAAATTTTTAAGAAGAGTCCCTTTTAAAATAATTTGCTAAAAGAAAAAAAATAATAATAACAATAATAATAATAATAATAATAATAATAAGTGTGAAGGACAAAAAAAATGGATGCGGGTACGGTGACAGAAATGTTGGACCACGGATACGTGAAGAAATACACGGGAGAAAATACGGATAGCGTAATGGTGAGAACCGGTCGTTACAGTTAGCCCCTACCTCCCCCATGTATATTGATTATCATTCGCTGATTTTATTGTTTGCGTTTCAGGTTAGTTTGGGGGAGCTTTTGGACGCATTCGGAGCTTCGTGGAGGAGGCGTTCTTCGCACACATCAGATTTTGCTCTCACGTCGTTCTCAGGCATACTCGTTCCATCATGTAGCACTTCACAATTTTACTTGGGTAATGGGCACGTCTCGCAGCACATATGCCGCCTCGCCTTAGACCACGCACGCGGGAGCCCGCTTCCAAGCGGAAGAAGTCAGGTGATCCTGGCTCCTCTTCTGCTAGGGCGGACTCCACTCCACCTAGCCCACCACCACCTACATAGTCGCCTCCTGTCGATCCTATTCCACCACCTGCATAGCATGTCCCCGCATTTGTTGCGATGGGGATTACATTTCGAGATGACGCTCAGCACGCCAGATTCGAGCGTATCTCCCATCACTCGATCGTACCCACTAGGTTCGTGCACCTTGCCGACTTTGAGCGCCTAGGGGTTCTAGAGGGGCTACTCCAGTTGTACGACAACGTGGGGTGGCGTGATTTCTTGTCGGTGTCGGTGGACACTTATATCCGTCCGACACTAGAGGTCCTTAGCTCTATTAAGCGGACCGCTGGAGGATGCTCATTGCGACTTATGGATTAGGAGTGCCAAGTCACTCTTGACATGCTCCGAGCATTCTTACAGTGGCCCGCTGTCCCTGACCCAGACCGTGCTTACACTCCCACGCACATCCCACCCCCGTCGTTCGACACCCCTGCTTTCTGGACCCGAATTACAGGATCACCTCTTGCCTTTGACCCTAGTAGGACCAAGGCCTCTGCCGTCCTCCACCCGTGCCTCCGCATTGCACAACGCCTTATGGCGACCACTTTTCTTGCGAGGTACGAGCCCGGGACGTTGTCGACGCCAGAGCTCTACATGCTATATTCGATGACACGTCTCAGGGTTTTCGATGGAGCTGACGTTCTGGTCCCCGCTATAGAGATTGATATCGCCAGTTGGTACGTCGACCGCATCATTATTTCTGTCGGCGCTCGGATGCCTATTTGTTGCGGCAGTCTGATTACCCTCTTGGCTCTTTTGTGCGGAGTTACCTCTCTACTGACTTGCTCTGACCACCGGGCCCCACTTCACTATCGATAGACGTTATGGCCCGAATGAGGATGATGCGTCCTCATGGTCGTCAGCACTGGGTGTGGCTCCACGGTCCTTTTGCTGCTGATTACATGATTCTCCCGAGCCCTGCTTGGACTCATATAGGACCCACGGGCAGAGATTGGATTCCAGTGATGGATCTCCTCATCCCTGCCCCTTACGTACTAGAGCCCGAGGGTGCTCAGCAGGAGCCCTCATTCCACCCCAGGACCCGGTGATCCCTCAGCCTGCACCTGACCTATCTGCACCTCCCGACACCTCTGTCCACACTTCTGTTAGTGTCGGGAGCACTTTTGCTGAGTCCTCGTCCACCACCGCCACCACCTCTGTGCCCATTTCTGTCGATCCCATTTCCGCTGCTAGCCTGAGCGTCCCACTACCATTTTAGAGAGCGACGATACCTCCTTTACCACCGCAGTGGCGGCCATATCCTCACTTTTGTTCACGGCCACCCCAGCTGTTGACCCGTCTGTCCCCACTGCTGTTGTTTTCTCTGAGAGTGTCATGACGTATGTCCCCACTTCTGTGTCACTGACCTCTCTGCCCGTCTCATCATATGTTTTCACTCCAGCTTCTGCTGGTGCTCCTTGCTCGTCTACCTTACCTGCGTCTCAGCCTCACACAGAGGCCGAGCGACACTTAGCGAGCACATCACCCGAGCACCACCCCACATCTGCACCCATCCTTTACGGTGGCCGTGTGAGACAGCCCCGTTCTTCACCTATCCGACCTGTTCGACCCCCTACTCCACCTTCCCCCGACACCCTAGTTCAGAGCATTCGTGCTCTTGAGGGGGCAGTTAGTGGACTCAGAGGAGACTTTAGGGCTCTCTCCGCCACCGTCAGTGCAGTCCAGACACGCGTCGCCATACTTCCTAGTATTCAGGCTTGCCTGAATCAGATTCTTGCGCGTCTGCCCCTGCCACCCACACCCACCTAGTAGCCACCACGCCCGCCACCACCTCCGCCACAGGACGGTGTTGGTGCACCCCCACCCCCTTAGGCACACACTGGATGCCTTCCATATTTTTGCTGTCGATGCGCTGGATACTTTTTGTGAGCATGCTGATTTTGCACCCCTCCTCCACACACCGCTTTGTTCACCTCATGGTCCTATCTGTATATATCTGTTTGGGAGAGAGGGAGTACTTTTTGGGGACACTCATATCTGCACTATTTTGATCACTGCATGCATCACCCGCATTCTCATATCATTTTATTTCATTTTTTCCCATCATGCATACATCCTCACCCACCCCACCCATATTTTGTCTCTCGGTGTGCCACACTTTGCATATTGAGGACACTGTGCACTTTAGCTTGGGGGAGTGAGTTCTCACACTTTTTATTTTTGTCACCTTTTATTTTTATTTTTCCACATTTTCTTCGTTTTACACCTATTTTCACCCACTTTTTCCTTCATTATCATGCATCACGTTTTTTCTATTTCTTGAGTGTGCTGCATTGTACAACAGTAGTTCTCATTTCCTTTTTATCCTTATTTCTTCCATCTTTTTGCTAGAGATGAATTTTCTGTGATGACGACGACGTGGTGCTGGCTTATCTCTATATGCATATTACTTTGTCATGACATAGTTTTTATTTCAGATATCATATGTTGTGTCTTGCTATGCATTTGAGATAGTAACCCACACTTTCATGTATGAATATGGATGAAATTCTTTTATTAGCTGAGTCTGATAATTTATATGTATACTCTTCGTAGAAAACACACCAAGCTTCACGCATTGATTGCTTATATCTGTAGTACTGCTTTCCTTTCTTATATCACTTCTTATTGCATGAAATTTGTACGCCTCACTTTCGGGTTGAATGAATGTATGTTAGGTTGATATAACTGGACTAGTTTGCTTTCTGAGATTAAACTGAGTAGATTACATTACTCTGCTGAAAGTTGTCGTGCACGTCCTATAGAGTGAACCGAGTGTTACATTTATTTCTTTATCCACATATCTTGAGCATTATTTCTACACTTATATTCATTGGTGAATCTCCCTTTAGCGATTCTATCATTGGCATTTCCCCCGCTATTAAATTCCATGCTCCAATTCCCCAAAATCAAAAAGAAAAAATATATGAATATTTTTCTATCTTTGGGATCTCAGATGTATATATGCTATATTTCTAAAAGAAAAAAAGAATAAGAAAAAAAATAAAAAAAGAAAAAAAGAAAAAGAAAATAGAAAAGAAGCTTATACATGATCCCATATCATACTCTTTCTCTCTTTCTTCCCTCTTTTGTTTTTATTTTTATTGGAGCCTCAAAAAATGGGGAATGTACTTATTGATTTACTTATGCCACCACGCTTATATATAATCTTGGGGAGAGGATCCAATGATGTGTGAGGGAGTGACTACTTGACTGTGCATGACAACCTAAGCTAGGTAATTTTCTATACTTGGTGAGATTACTAAAAGTTTTACGAAATCCAGGAATTGATACTTAGCATGCACTTCATGAAAACCATACCCTTCTATTCTTATTGATCCATGAGGTGTGATATCTCTTATACTCCAAATAGAAAGCATTCAATTGAAAAGTGTGTGGTCTATGATTATGTATACCGCTTTAGATGCTTCAGACGATGTTAATTCTAGAACGATTCCATATTTCATACTATTTTGCTATTCTCGGGTTTTCTATTTTGAATGCATCCATATGATTGTGATATCGAAATGAAAATCTTTGGCATGTGTTTTATATTCGCCGTATGCTATATGAGTAAGCAAGGCCCACGTCCTGAGAAAATGATCTAGCACCTCTCTCTCTCTCTCTCTTTGCTTTCTTTCTTTATTTTCTATCTCTTCCATTTTTTCTTTTTATTATTTTTCCGTCGGGTTCGCCTTTTACTTATCTTCCTCGAGGAAGAGTAAGCGGTAAGCTTGGGGGATTTTGATCACTCCATATTTTATACCTTTTTTCTGCATGTTTGCATGCCGTTTTGATCGCCCAATATCGCGTTTTCATGATTATTCGACAATATTGCGATGCTTTTCACTATTTCTTGTTTTTGTCGTATTTTAGGAAATATAGAGCGATTTGGACCGAATTTGAGATCAAGGGACTTGCAAGTGCTTAGAAGTGTTACCCACGGCTCATTTGAGGGCTTATCAGCGATAGAGGAAGAGTGGAAGAAGAAGGAAATCAATTGGAGTGACGAAGAGGCAAAAAGAAGAAGAAACAGGCATTTCAGTACATCACTTGGCCGAACAAGAAGTCCCACTCGGTCGACCAGAACAGATACGCACACGGAGTTTTCAGCGTATACTCGGCCGAGTGAGAAAGCTCACTCGCCCGAGTGGTACATGGAAATTGTCCAGAGAAGGGCCAGAGATACTGGAATTTTCGGAGATCCTGACGAAGCCCCACTCGGCCGAACGATATAGCTACTCGGCTGAACGAGTAAGTCTACTCGGCCGAGCCACCCCCCGAAGACAGATCCTGAAACATCCAAAGTTATTGTTTTTTACAGGGGTTGTCACTCGGCCGAGTGAACCGCTCCGCCTGCTGCTAGGGTTGCGATTCTGGGCTGCGCAGGGGCAGTTTGGTCACGATTTTTTGGGCAATTTTAGAGGGTATATAAACCCAGTTTTTCCCTAGTTTAGGGAGCTTTTGAACAATTAATTTTTAGAATTTCTTTAAGGATTTTGACAGCTACTCTTTGGTGAATTCTCAGCCGGAAATCATTGGCATCTACATTGGTTTGTCTATTCCTATTAAAAACTCAATTTTTATGCATTATTTCTCTTTTGCAATGAATTGTGCCGTGATTATTGTTGATTTTTCTGAGATTTTCATGATGCTTAGTGAGTAGTGCCGTCGTCCTAGGGCGTAGGGATGAACCCTATGGACCCTATTTCTAAATTGTGATGAATTTGTAGAATTGTTGCTAGAATTGATTAGGGTTAAGTTGTGATTGATTTATGACGGATAGCTAGGAATTCATATCGATTGGGATTTGCAAGAGATTGGATCCCAATTGATAGAAAGGCCTAGATATTCGATTTAGATTGACAATTCGATTTCTCTAGATTTGGTTTGCAAGAGATTGGACCAAAGCTAGGATTTTTAATTGTGATACTATACCCATATCCGTTTGCAAGAGATTGGACGGATAGGAACTATTATAACCTAGGTCGTAGCTCGAGTTTGCACGAGAGTTGGCTCGAGATACGATTGAAAAATGATGTCGTTCTTCACGCTAGCGGCTTAGGCTATGGTTTGCACGAGAGTGGGTCTATCCTAGGTTTGCTATAGACCGGCAATAGCGTGAGAGCGTGAGCTTGGTTCTACATTAAGTTGCGACTAGTTCATTTGTATTCAAGCTTAGCAACAATGAAACTTATGAATCACAAGGATGAGAGACGGTCCGTAGTGAGGATTCCCTATCCCTAGACGTTTTATTATATTGATATTTCTCTTGATATTTGAACGATTGTGACTGTTATACCCAGAAATATTCTTGATGCTCTTGATAGCTAGGTGATCGGAAAGAGACACCGTCATTTGTTCCTTCCTGAGTTCGATACCCGCTCGTCGCTACACCGTGCGCTTGCAGTAAAACTACAAGTCGTTTTTCAGGTATACACTCGGACGCGATCATGACTTAAGAACAAAATACATGCGCCTGTCAACCATCAGGTGCCTGACGATTGTTCAGTAGTCACCTCAGTGCCAATGTGCTTAACCTGTCAAACTTGTACCAATCCATCTTGTGTGGCAGCCAACTGATGTAGAGTTTTTAGTCGCACGGCTTTCTTCGGGTGCCTGGACTTTATTCATCAGTCGTCTGAATGCACAAGTGTGAAAGTTGACATTTCTCAGCTCCTTTCCGTCCCATGTGACAGTCGCCTGACGAAGTATTTACAGGTGCCTGCACATTATACATGCGCCTGTGTAGTATTCTACAGTCTCATGTCCTTGCTCAGATTATAGCTGTCAGGATTAAATCTAGCCGTTAGTCAGTCGCCTGTCTGCTTTTATACAGGCGCATGTCCGAGCCGTAAATTGCGAAAATCTAGCCGTTACGGATTTGTTCATTTGACCTTTTTGTTTGGTTTTTATGGGTTATTATTGCTTCGTATATATATAGGAGATGTGTTAGTTTTATTAGAACTCCTGGTTAGCATTGAACATCTTAAGGAATCAATAAGCCAAACCTAATTCTCGCATTTCCCTCTTTAGAGCTTTAATCCTCTTTGTGCATTGAAGCTAGCTCAAGGAAAATCCTTCAAGTGCAATCAAGCTTATCTTAACGCTTGGAGATCATCTTCTATGCCTTGCATTCATATTGAGTAAGTTCATCTCATCAAGGTTTATGTAAGAGTTTATTTGTTTCATTTGTTTTTTGAAACCCTAACTTTCTTTATGAGAGTTAGTTTCTCTCTTTGTAAGAGTTTAACCCTTGTGTAGGGTTGGTTGAGTACTCTCTTTGTGAGAGTTAGGTTCTCTCTTTGTGAGAGTTCAAATCCCTTGTGTAGGGTATCTCTTGTGTGGGATCGTATTCACTAACTTGTGTAGGATCATAGTGAATATTTGGTGTGGCTGGATGTACCCAAGTTGGGAAACCAGGGTAAAATCTTTTGCATTTGCGTTTGTGTGATTATGTTGTTTAAATTCCTCTTGCACTTATAATTCTGCATTTGTAAGTTTAATTTTTAATTACACAATTATTGCCATTACTCTATTCATCCCCTCTTTAGAGTGTTTGTTGTTAGTCTTGCAAGGTACATATGGTCTTTACAATTGGTATTAGAGCGAGGTTGAAGCATACAAACAACGATGACATTCAACGCTTCATCTACGTCTCATGAAGACGGTCTATCAACTGTTCGACCCTCGCTCTTTAACGGAACCAACTACCCAAGTTGGAAGATCTAGATAATGTCTACTTGGAGGGTCAAGACCTTTTGGACATCATAGAGTCTCCTTTTGTGAGGCCTACTACACCCGCGACTACAAGAAAAAAGGCAGAGAATGATATGATCATATTCAATGCGAGGGATATGAACGCATTCCATTGTGACATCAACCACAATGAGTTTAACTGCATCTCTGTGTGCAAATTGGCCAATGAAATTTCGTATACCTTGGAGGTTACTCACGAAAAGACTTCAAAGGAAAGAAAGCTAAACAAAGTGTATTTAGATCTAAATATGACTTGTTTAAGATGCAGGAAGGAGAGAGCATCTCGGAAATGTTCACAAGGTTCACAGGTATTATGAACGATTTGGAAGGACTTGATAAGGTGATTTCTCAAAAGGATCAAGTGGATAAGATCCTTGACTCACTTACACATCAATGGGAGTCAATGGCCAATGGTATTTTGGAGTCTAACGACTTTTCCAAATACACCGTTGAGGAGTGCATTGGGAATGTCATGGCGTATGAAGTAAAGATTCAATATAATAAGGGGATTCAACCATCCAAGCCTGAGAAGTAGGATAAGCAAAAGGGGATTGCATTCCATGCCGCGAAGGAGCCAATCAAATGGAGAAAGAAATTTCATCAAAAAGCTTCAAGTGAAGAAGATGGAGAGGATGAGGCTAGTGATGATAATTTCATGGAGCTTGCCAAGCAATTCAAAGCGTTCTTGAAGGACAAAGAAGGTAAGTCTTTGTCAAAGTTTGCCACTAAATCTAATAAGATTTGTTACTACAAGTGCAATGGTAAAGGTCATCTCTCTACCGAATGCCCTTCCAAAACCTCCAAAGAATCATACAAAGGGAAAGGGAAGAAATATTGGAAAGGCAACTCCATGTACAAGAATAAGAAGAAGGGTCTTGTTGATACTTTTGATGACTCAAGTGAGGACTCATGAAATGACGAAGAAAAAGATGACAAGGAGGAAGCCCACATGTGCTTCACAGAATTCGATGATTCTTCATCAATCCCTTCAAGCTCAAGTGATGAAGAGGTGGAGGCGTGGCTCAACTCCAACGAAGAAGTGTGCTTCATGGCAAAAGGAGAAGAGTCATTGTCAAGCTCTAGCAAGGAGAAATCCGATGATGAGATGAGGATGAGCCAAAACTATCATATGAGGATCTTGAATATCTCTACAATATGGTCTCCAACGGGGCAAGTAAGTGCATCAACTCATACTTTAAATTAAAAGAAAAATTTAAAGATGCTATGAGTAGGTTGCATGAATTAGAATCTACTAGTGTAAATATGAATGATGTGCATACTTGTGACACTAGTGAGACAGACACACTTCTCTCTCAAGTTAAGGATTTAAGCATTGCAAATGAAAAATAAGTAGCTCAAAATCTACTTTAGAGTCTCGCATTCAATAACTTACGTTGAAATGCGAAGATGAATCCTAAAAGTTCATAAGCTTTGTACATTCTAGGGATTCACTCTAAGGTTTATTGGAAAAACAACATCTGACAAACCATAGAGGAGGGTTGGGATATATTCCAAGGTGGAAACCAACCCAAATTCTTCAAATTGGTGCAAATTCAAGAAATATTGCTAAAGCACCTAAGAAAAATCACCATGCTTTCTTGTATAACAAATAACACTAACAAGAAGCATGTAAATCACAAGGTGATGAGGGAGAATGCAAATTCTTCATTTTTTTCTAAGAAGCAAACTCATTATTCTTTGCATGCCAAGAAATATTTTTCTACACCTAAGCATGCCACATCCACACCTCTTGCAAAAGCAAAATCATTGCATAGTAAATCCTTAAGTCTTTGGATTCCCACTAGATGTAGTGTGCAAGAGAGGGATAGATATATCAACTCTTTAGTTAGGGATGTGATCACCTCATATGATTACATTAGGAAATCAAACTCTTCTTGGGTTTGATTCCCTAATGTATAGGTCTCGCAGACATGTGCATATTGCATGAGTATTTTGCTTTAATGTTTATTCTTAAGCATACGCATTGATTATGTGTGACTTTTCATGATTTTGAAAATATTTTCAAACTATTTTTTCATAAAAATGGGACCTTCAGGATTACATTGTTATACATGTATTTATTGACCCATATGTATGACAATGTGGGAGTTAATATGTCATGTATGTTTAAAAGTATTTTAAAACATATTTTAACTCTCATGTTGGGTTATTTTTAGATGACTTTCTACAATTGGTTATAGTGGTTTCAAACTCAACCCATTGATGTTGCCAACATTTTATTTGTTATGTTTTATATTGATAATATCATTTGTATCATTGTTACTTTTCTATATTAATAGAATGATACAATTAAGGCCCATGGATCCAATTATTACTTTCAATTGGTAAAGATGTTTTTGTTTTCCAATTGGTATTGATCATAGGAGTCAACATTTTGATCATTTCTATGATCTAGAGGGAGCATGTGATAATGATTGATACTCACTTAAGTGTACTATTAGGTATCATTGTCTTGGTTGTTTGTCACATTTTTAAAAGGAAGTCAATGACAAGAGTTATGTCTTGTATAGTTGATGTCCATCTTTTTGACAATGACAAGGGGGAGAGAGATATGGATTATATAAATCATCATATATCATGTATGGGGAGAGAGATACTCATATATGGGAATAAAGATATGAGAGGTATGGTTTATGTAATCCATGCCTATTATATGTCACTATTATATATGTCACTATTATGTTACAATTGGTTTATCTATTTTTAATTGGTGCATATAAGTAGGGAGAACTCATTATCATTGTGCTTTATTTGTTTATGTTTTACATAATGTGTGCCATCATCAAAAGGGGGGAGATTGTTAGATATTGGTGTTTTAAACCAATATTGTTTTGATGATGATCACAATATTATGTTGTTGCTAATGACTCTCTATGTTTTACTCTCATATTTATCAATTGAAGAATTGTGTTTTGGAGATTAAATGCTTGGTGCAAGGATGGACATCAAGAGGAGCATTGCCAAAGCTTGGGACTAGATGAAGGGAAGCTCATCAAGAGGTGCCAACGCTTGGGACTTAATGAAGGGATGCTCATTAAGAGGTGCCAAAGTTTGGAAGATGATGGGGGAGATCAAGGCCACTCATGCTTGAAGACTTAGACTCAAGGAGATGCAAATTGCAATCCATGTATTTCTTTATTACTTACATTTCTCTTTTTGAGTCTAGGAACTTGTAATGTCTTGATTAGATGGTCTCTCATTCATGCATATGCATTAACCATATTAGTGAACCTTAGGATCGTCTTAGAATCCAATCCAATAGGTTCCCCCTGCCAAATAACTCAATTGGAGTTTTTAGCCTTCCAATAGGCGCCTGCTGAAGGCAGGACATGCAACTAGGTGATCTCCAGGCGACTGACCAGCCATCTATAGGCGACTGTTATGCATGACTCAAGTCAACAATTTCTTGAGCTTTTAGTTCAGGCGACTGAAGAACAAAAGACATGCGCCTGTCTACCAGCAGGTGCCTGACGATTGTTCAGAAGTCGCCTAAGTGCCAATTTGCGTAACATGTCAAACTTGAGCACCAATCCATCTTATGTGGCAGCTAACTAATGTAGAGTTTTTATTCGCATGTCTTTCTTCAGGCACCTGGAGTTTATTCATCAGTCGTCTGAATGCAAATGTGCGAAAGTTGACATTTCTAAGCTCCTTTCCATCCTATGTGACAGTTGCCTGACGAAGTCTTTACAAGCGCCTGCACTTTGTGCAGGCGCCTGTGTAGTCTTCTATAGTCGCATGTCGTAGCTCATATTATAACCGTTGGGATTAAATCTAGCCGTTAGCCAGTCGCCTGTCTGCTCTTATACAGGCGCATGTCCGAGCCGTAAATTGCCAAAATCTAGCCATTGCAGATTTGTTCATTTGGCCTTTTTGCTTGGTTTTGAGGGGTTATTGTGGCTTCCTATATATAGGAGATGTGTTAGTTCTATTAGAACTCTTGGTCATCATTGAACATATTAAGGAATCAATAAGCCACTCCTAATTCTCTCATTTCCCTCTTTAGAGCTTTAATCGTCTTCATGCATTGAAGCAAGCTCAATGAAAATCCTCCAAGTGCAATCAAGCTCATCTCAACACTTGGATATCTTCTTCCATGCCTTGCATTCATATTGAATAAGTTTATCTCATCAAGGCATATGTAAGATTCTATTTATTTCATTAGTTTCTTGAAAACCTAACTTTCTTTTTGAGAGTTAGTTTCTCTCTTCGTGAGAGTTTAACCCTTATGTAGGGTTGGTTGAGTACTCTCTTTGTGAGAGTTTGGTTCTCTCTTTATGAGAGTTCAAATCCCTTGTGTTGGGTATCACTTGTGTGTGATTGTATTCACTACCCTGTGTAGGATCACAGTGAATATTTGGTATGGCCGGATGTACCAAAGTTGGGGAACCAGTGTAAAATCTTGTGCATTTGCGTTTGCGTGATTATGTTGTTTAAATTCCTCTTGCACTTACGCATTTGCAAGTTTAATTTTTAATTACACGATTATTGCCATTACTCTATTCATACTCCCTCTAGAGTGTATGTTGTTAGTAATGCAAGATACATAAGGTCCTTACATTAAGGACTGTGGGATCGAGTGTGGTACATGTGCTGTCATGGTTGATAACCAAAGTGTTATATGTCCCGCCAAGAATCTAGTACAACATTCTTTTACCAAATACTAGATATTAGACATAATTTTATAAATGATCTTGTCCTCAAGCAAAATGTTAGGCTAGAGTACGTTGACACCCAATAAAAAATCCCCGATATTTACACTAAACCACTCAAGTAAGATTCCTTTGTGAAACTTGGAGATAATTAGTGATTATGGGTGAATCAGAACTCTAGGAGATCATTTTATATGCCATATCATGATTAATTCACATTTCGTATGTTATATCATGATTTATGCATGTTTTTTGCAATTGGATTCATATATCTCAAATTTCGCATTTTAAGCTTTTGGGAGATATATGTGATTCTTATCATATGTTTGAGCAATTTCGATTATATTTGGTATTTTCGAGCTTTAGATGATTAAGTTATGATTTTGAGCTGTTTTATGCTTAGTTAGGGTGATTAGATCTTACTTAGCTTAAGAGTATTCTTCAATTTGATCCCAGGTTCATTATTTGATTTTTGGACCCATACAGACATCTAGGCGAGACACACCAGACGTCTACCAAGTTAGATCATTTCATCTTCAAAATTTTTCTGACATATCAGCCGTTTGTAGTTTATTGGACATATGTCTGAACGATCGATCTGACGTCTACCAGATGAACTTCTGTCAACTTAATATTGGAAATTTTTGTGAAAATGTTTCCGTGAGCTCTTTCAAATGTCCTTTGTTATATCAACCGTCTGATTTAGGAAGACCAGACGATTGAACAGTTGTCGAGTCACCTGTTAGGTCTTCATCTTACGTCTGATTACCCTAGAATTCTTCTAACTTTATTTTCGTCCATCCAGTCGTCTGGTGTACACGTCACAGACGTTTGTATGGTAGTTTAGACACCTGGATCATGTACTCCAATCGTCTGATTGCTTCGAGATTTTTAAATTTAATTTCTAAGAGCTAGACTGATGGGTTTTGAGGGACCCTTAGGGCACATTTCTATGTCCGTCCTACGTCGAACGGACGATAGAGGCAAAAGAAAATCATGCAGCGAAAAATGTTATACTATTTAACATACAACCCTAAGGATACCATGACCATAGACAGGATCTCTACTATCTTGAGGTGGGTCTGACCACCCCAAGACAGCTCTAAGCTAGTACAATATTATAAATACTATGCTTAATTAAAGCACATACCCGAAACCTTGCTTGCACCGGCAAGGTGTGCCGAACTGCGTCCTGAGCTGCTCCTCGTCCTGAGCCGAACTGCACATCCTGAGCTGGACTGCTTCCCGAACCGAATGCATCTCAGGCGAGCAATGCCCTTGTCACTAGCCAACCACGCACCGAATAAAGTTTCACTTGAGTGGATCCTCCATCAAGACTTCGGATCCATCCGAGCCCCTTCGTGGCTTTGCTAGAGCCCTTCAAGAGTAAGAAAAAAATTTAGGAAGAAGATAAATATTTATTTTAAGCTTAGATCCGAGCGTGCTCCAAACTTTTGGGAGCCACTCAGATCTAGATCTTGGGACGTGTTTAGAGGAAGGGGGCATGCCCCTATTTATATAGGCGGCTGACCCCTCCCATTTACTCCACTTTCGATGTGGGACTAAATATTTGGAGTTAAATAATTCAAGTTAGTTTGCCTTTCATAAAGGCCAAACTTTCATGAATTTTAACCCCCGTTGAGCTTCACATTTGATATAAGCTATCAAATCGAAGAGCGCAGAACATTGAACTCGTAGGAAAAATCGACGAGTCAATCCGAGTCCAATTGACCCCTCAGTTGATCATGCAAAGATCAGCCCAAAAGCCATTTTTCGCACAAAGCCAATAGCCAACTTCACCCTAGGGTTCCGAACCCAGATGTGGGGCCCACTATATGGGCCCCACTGCAAAAAAACATGCGGGTTGGGCGCCTGGCAGCCAGCCTGAACGTTGCCCAGGCCTGGGCCAGGCGCCCAGGCCCAGGGCACCTGGGCCAGGCACCCGGGTCTGACCCAGCGCTCGGGTCTGTTTGGGCTGACCTATGCCTGGTTTGGGTATGGATAAGACCCTTTTGTGCTAACTTGACTGTTTTGGGCATATCTCGTGCATTTGGAATCCGTTTTGGACGTCGTTTGAACCTATTTTTAGACCGGGACATTCACGTCTTACAGGTAAATTTTTCCGCACATTTATCCATTAAATATGGTCGTAAACAATTTACGACACATTTAAATCTGTTTGCATCATATGCAAAATAGTCCCTATTTAAGCTTAAAATCTCCCACTTACACTTAGGATCATTTATTCTGAATGCAGAGGCTAACTGCAAACTCTTTGCAGTTTTCTATCTCTTGCATCGAATGCTTATTCTCCCTAATTTCTACCTTTTACTAGACAAAGGTCCCACTCTGTGTGAGTCCATACAGCTTGACACTATTACAGGTGGGGCTCGAAGCCCCAGACTGCAGTAACCGCGAGCAGCAGGTGTCGTCCGTGTTTCATTATCATACTTATGTGGTTAACTCATTGACATGAGTGTTGTCGGGATCACCTTGACTGTGTTCGTGAGGAATACCGAAGTTATAGTCTCTTTGTCAAAACTATGTCGTTTACCTCACGCCTAGGGTACGGTCAAACTGTCAACCCCAATAGCTCGAAACCAGTTAGTCTTCATCGATCTTTAGTCAAATAATGTTGGACATCTTCCAACATACTCTGGCCAGAGTTTTCACTAAAGACTGAACTAACACTACGACACTAACTCCCATTGACCAGGGAGGCAAAATCTATCTTGGTCATTACTCTCCTCGCACACTTCAGATGTCACCCAACCAAAGACCTTTCGACAGGCCTTGCCTCGAAGCTAGTTCAGATATGTAAGTGACACCGTTCACGTATAGGTTCGGACAATGACCTCAAGTTAAAAGACCAACTTGCCTATCATCACTAAGAGTCATCATTGACAGATTGATCAATCACAACAATATGATAACTCTTGTTCGGTCAATTAGTGAACTCATTCTCCAATGAGCACCTATGTCTCGTCTCCGACTTTGCCAAGTCGAACGACCATGAGATCATCGTTATCGCTACACGGTGAAGACTAAGACACAATGGTCTATCTGATGTTTCGATATCCTTTTCTCGAAACATCTATGACCATGAAATTTTTTAGACTTATGCTACACACGGTCAAGCATTTCAACATGATCGAGATCATCATCTCGATACATGTTTGACATTGCATTAAGTCTTACGACTTTACCTAAGTTTATAATGATTACTACATTATGATTTACCTTAGATAAATTCTTACCATACAGCTTACTATAATTTTGAACAAGATGTTTGTACAATTACACAGAGATAAATTGCCTCGAGGGCATACATCTCCCAACATCTCCCGCTTGCACTTAAGCCCATTTACACATAAGTCTTTCCAGACTTCACATGATAGAGCCTTCGTGAGTGGATATGTAAAAACGTCTACTGTATAAACTTAAAGGGTTTTCTATGTTTATCTTAGACCATACATTTGAATCTCATCCAAACAATTCTCTTGGTCCCTCAGAATCAATAATATTTAATTTTCCTGGATCTCATCCAGCTCATCGTACCTTACGACTAATAATTTAAAATAAGTTACTGGTCATTTTAGACGGTACATATTCTTTCCAGATAAAGTGTCAAACTCTTTGACTACTTCGTCAAAATATATGTCCAGCCTCTTGATGCCTCGCATGTATTTAATTCACTCCCACTGACCTTGAAAATTCTCTGGCCAATTCATATAAGTTCGTTTTTCTAAATCATATTTAGAAAACGAACTATAAATGAATGCTCCAGTTTTCATGGTCATCATGAGCATTTACATCGAGTTCGGTCCGAGTAGATCTGTACAAATCTGTTGGCGAGACAGTTTCATCATAATCTGTTTATAGGAGTTAGGATGAAAACCGTTATAAGCCAACACAAGTTGTACTTCATTACTTTCTTTCAGCACCAATCTTCTGTTTTGAAGATTTACTTGCAGTCAATAAGAAACATTTTCTTAGGGCATATAAACTAAAGTCCATACTTTATTTATGTGCATACTGCATGGACCATTACTAATTGTATCAAGTTATTAGTCAGAGTCCTTACTCCAAATTTCATCCTGGAGGTTGACTAAATCACCATCAATTATGATGTCTAACTCGACTTTTCGTCTAACGAGACTCAAGTAATCTTTAACTTCCTAACAATTGATTTTAATGAATATATTATTGATAAGGTCCTCATAAAACCTTATCAAAATCTAGGCATCACAATCTGGGATTTAACCCAGAGGAAGGATTGTAACTCAGAGTCACTTGTATGCATCACACCATGTCTAACAAAATGCGATTCATGATCTCTAACACACCGATGTGTTATAAGACTTGACCTGAGAGAAAATCA
Organism: Scilla litardierei; assembly: GCA_030789695.1. NCBI lineage: Eukaryota > Viridiplantae > Streptophyta > Magnoliopsida > Asparagales > Asparagaceae > Scilla > Scilla litardierei. The sequence continues at coordinate 66,050,094 of CM061132.1, forward strand.
AATTTTCTTTTTAATTTACGCAAGATTTATACAGCTAAGTATTCAACTCTTCGATCTGATCGAAGCAGTTCAAAATACTTCTGTAACTGTGTACTTCTATTTTTATCAGACTTGTATTTCATCAAGAACACGTGTCGTGATAAAATAAGCACAACTTATCCTGACTAATTTAGACTTGGGTCTGGATACATCTTTATGTACGAAACTATGAGTTCAACAACTCATTCTCCCACTGTCTTACAGAATGAGTTTCGGCCATCATACCTTTGAGACAAGATTCTCAAGTGTCTGTAGACTTCATAATACGAGAGGTCAGACCCCTTTTTATGTGACTTGTGAAGCTTAGTCTTTTTGGTACGGCCTAGTCTATTTTTTCCATATAAGTTTTGTTATTATCTTGTGTATTCATGTATTAACATTTAATACATTATCGTTATACAAATTAATCACATAAACCATTGATTCAGAAGCAAAGTGACTTCATTCGTCAAAAAATGTGTTTGACGTCCTACATAGTCCAAGAAACAACAATTGTTCTTTTTTCCAACATGTAGACAATCTATTTCTTTTGTATAACGGTTATCCTGAAACCGTGACATCAAATATATCCATTTTCAGTTCCTCCTACTTATGCCTTTACTAATGATAAATAAAACTATTTTTCTCAATTGAATTTCCTTAGTGCCTTCTTCCTTTTCTAAAGCTCATTTAGATATTACGCATCTCAACAAAATAATTTACTTGTGCAAGCATCTAACGTATCCAAACACTTAAGCTTCACAACTTTGAGTTGACTCAACAAGTTGTTTGACTCAAGATCTGATTTGGATACATGGTCTTGTACCGCTCGTGCACTCATCTTCGAATCAAACAGTTTGATCGAAGTTTCGAACCTTGTAGATCGAAACCGTTTTCCATACAACCTTGAGTTGACTCAACAAATTGTATAGAGAAACATGCTTTGAACATCAATATATTCGAGCTGCCCCTTATAGATGCGAGTGACATGTAGCGTACATTTATTTGTTGGACCCAGAAATTAAGGAAATGATTGTCCTTAAGTCTGTGATTAAGAAGGTCATTTTAATGTCAACAAGAACTTAGTTTAGTCTATCAATTATAATTTGAGTTGATATTCCATTAATCTACTATTTTGACTAGTTAACTTATTCTCTTAGAATATTATGTTTTTGATTCCATTGGTAAATATTGAACTACCCGAGTTTAGCATATGTTCAATTTTAAATATAGATAGAATGACTTTTATCTAACTATATCCTCCCACTATTTTTGCGATCATTTTAAGCCATAATAATGAACGATTTAATTAAATTAAATTAATGGGTAAGAGATCCAACGACCCTGAGTCTTACAACCTTGAGTGTCCTCAACAAATTGCTTGACTCTGCGATTGGTAAATGACTCTTCATCAATCATATCATATATGACTCTTTTAATGGTTTTTACCCCTAGCCACTTATGATCATGAGTGTGCTCATCCAAATCATAATGACCAGCCTAGTCGGACCCTTGTTTTCTGTCTAGATTAACTTATGCAGGTGCTCGGTGTATTCACGACACGACGGTTTGGGTCAAGTATAGACTACATCTCATGTATTGAGAAGTTGGTTTCCATAAAGTGTCTATGAGATAGCTTGAGTGTGCTCAACAACTATATCAAAGAACCTATAGTTGCAGACCTCTAAAACAAGGAGGGTTATGGCTAATCTTGAAAAAGATTATTAACGTATTAGACTTAGGTATAGTCCATAGTGTCAAATAATTATGATTCGCATCAATGCGGTCCAGCGGAACATGGCCAAGGAATTGACTAAGCCAGTATCACATATCCCATAGGCTAGCTAGTGTGATCCAACAAACTTTGCCAAGCACATTGACCGGATCATGGTCCATTGCATGAAACTTATCACTTTCATATGTGTGCCATAGACTAAAAGTCTTTTATTAGACCTAGTTAATCATATCAACTAGTGAATCCTAAAATTCAAAATTAATTAGGATTTGTTAATAACTTTTATTAAGTCCTTATCAACTATAAGGAATGATTTATAGAGGAGCTATCCTAATCATCCATTTGGCATTTAAAACAATTTTAAATCATAGCAGAAGCAATCTAAAATTATCTTATAATTATTAGATGGCTTTTAATGGCTAACCTAAAAGGGTTTTCTTATATTATCAAATAAGCAAGAATAAAACATAGCCATTAAAATTACAACTTAATAACATCACATGAAGAAGTTCATAATTATCACATAATTAATTTTATGTTTCTAACAAACATAACGTGCAAATTTATCACATAAATTTAAAGCATAATTTTAAAACATAAAAATTTTATCTAATAAAATTAATTGTTCCATGTTCAAAAATTATCGCATAATTTTAATACATGAACTTTATGTTTAAAAATTATCAAATTAAAATTTTAAGCATAATTCAAACATACCAAATTTTATCTAATAAAATTTTACAGATTTCATGTTCAAAAGTTATCATATAATCTTATTGCATGAACTTATGTTAATACTTATCAAACTAAAATTAGTATGCTAAATTTTTTTTATCACATAAAATTTAAAGCATCTAAAAAACTTGTCTATTCCATTTTTAACATTTATCACATAAAGATAAAACAGATCTTTTATGTATTTAAAAAGCATACATGCATTTATAATAATTGCAGTCCTTAGATAAGATGCAGACCAAGGCACTGATACCACTGATGGGTTTTGAGGGACCCTTATGGCACATTTCTATGCCCTTCCTACATCGGACGAACGATAGAGGTAAAAGAAAATCATGCAGCGGAAAAATGTGAAACTATTTATCATGCAACCCTAAGGATATCATGACCCTAGGCAGGATCTCTACTATCTTGAGGTGGGTCTGACCACCCCAAGATATCTCAAAGCTACTGCAATATTATAAATACTATGCTTAATTAAACTACATACTCGGAACCTTGCTTGCACCGGCAAGATGTACCGAACCGCGTCCCGAGCCGCTCCTTTTCCCAAGAACCGCTTCCCAAACCGCACGTCCCGAGCTGGACTGCTTCCCGAACCGAACGCGTCCCGAGGCAAGCAACCCCTTGTCGCCGAGTCAACCACACGTCAAAGAAAGTTTCACTTGAGTGGATCCTCTGTCAAGACGTCGGATCCGATCCGAGCCCCTTCATGGCTTTGCTAGAGCCCTTTAGGAGCAAGGCAGAAATTGCGGGAGAAGAGAAATATTTATTTTAAGTTTAGATCCGAGCGTGCTCCAAACTTTTGGGAACCGCTCAGATCTAGGGCTTGGGACGAGTTTAGAGGAAGGGGTAGGCCCCTATTTATATAGGCGACTGACCCCTCCCCTTTACTCCACTTCCGATGTGGGACTAAATATTTGGAGTTAAATAATTAAAGTTAGTTTGCCTTTCATAAAGGCCAAACCTCCATGAATTTTAACTCCCTAACCGTTGAGCTTCACATTTGATACAAGCTATCAAATCGAAGAGCACTGAACGGTGAACGCGTAGGAAAAAATGGCAAGTCAATCCGAGTCCGTTTGACCACCCAATTGATCTTTCAAAGATCAGCCCAAAAGCCATTATTCGCACAAAGCCAGCCACCGATTTCACGATATGGTTCTAAACCCAGGTGTGTGGCCCACTATATGGGCCATACTACAAAAAACAGGCGTGCTGAGCGCTTGGCAGCCAGCCTGGATGCTGCCCAGGCCTGGCCCAGGGCACCAGGCACCCATGCCCAGGGTGCCTGGGCGCCAAGGCACCAGGTGCCTGGGCCTGGGCCTAGCGCCAAGACCTGGGCCTGGGCCTGGCGCCAAGGCCTGGGGCATGTGGTGACCTAGACACCTGGGCCAGGCACCCGGGTCTGGCCTCGCACCCGAGTCGGGCTGACCCATGCCCAGTTTGGATATGGATAAGACCCTTTTGTGCTGACTAGACAGTTTTTTGCATATCTTGTGCATTTGGCGTCCATTTTGGACATCGTTCGAACCTGTGTTTAGACCGGGACATTCCCGTCTTATAAGTAAATGTTTCCTCGTGTTTATCTCATTAAGTATGGTCGTAAACAATTTACGACACATTTAACTCTGTTTGCATCATATGCAAAATCGTCCCTATCTAAGCTTAAAATCTCCCTCTTGCACTCAAGATCATTTATACTGAATGGGAGGCTATGTAACGACCGGTTTTTGTCGATACAATTTATCTGCTTTCCTCTCGTGTATTATTCTTCCGTATCCGTAGTTCGGCGTATCTGTCCCCGTGCAAGTACCAACTTTTTCATATTAATTATTACTATCATTATTTTAAGCCACTTAATTAAATTATTATTATTATTATTATTTTTTAAGTATCTCTTATTAAATTAACTTAAACTTTCAAATTCAAATTCGAATTTCAAATCTTTTTAAAGTCAAATGAAACCTACCTTGTTTGAACCCATTTAAACCGATTTGATTAGCTCTTATTTTCCCTAATTAAACCCATTAAACACTAGGTCCATTTCAAATTACTTCCTAATATAAACCCTAGCTGTTTTGTCACGACCCGCTTCCCTAAAATGGAGGCGAGACGTGAAAAGGTCTGCACGAGAGTGGAGCTGTGAAGCCCCAAACCCGATAAGCGTCAATAAAACATAAGCAGGTCCCTGTAACCACAAACGGAGCAACAATAATAATAAAAGGAGAGACAGAAATAAAATTCTTATATCTCGTAAATTGTCCAACAAGAAAATAAGTCCAACATCCAGAAAAGCCACCAGGCTAAAAGGAAGAGTCTAAGGCCCAGAACAAGGCCAACAAAAGCAACAACGCAACAAAGTATAGGTGCTACGCACCGATAATAAAACAGCAGTCTAAAACAAAAAGGGAAACACAATGAAAACACTAGGACTGGTCCCCAGTGTCCACGTACTCCCCGTCAAACACAAGCTCGGGCTCGGCGTCAGCAAACACCTCGTCCTCAACAAAGGACCCAGGCTCGTGATCTAACATGTGTCACCCAAAAGAGTAAAGGGCACATGTCAGCAAGTCTAAAAGACTTGGGCAAGGAAACTGAAGGTAAGGTAAACTAGCAACCTAACAATTATAGTATGCATGACATGGCAATTATAACATGAGTGTACAAACAAGACATGGCAAGACAATTTGTACAAGAGAACAATTATCGGGACAAGACAAGACAAGACAAGAGTAGCCAAGCTACTAACAATCTCAATCAATTCACTATTCACGTTGTTTTGTAGATGTTTACGCCTTACAGCTGAACGGTTTCACATTCACGCTGAGTGGCCGCTTAACAACTACCCCAAACCCAGAGTTTACGCCTTACCACTGCAGTTGCTGATCGGGCAGACTCCCAGTTGAATGGCCGCTTAACTCTTACCCCCAATACCCACATGTAATGGAGCCAGGGTCCCCGCACATGAGCTCAGTAAATGAGCCGGGGTTGCCCCGCACAGGAGCTCGCATTCTAGTACACGATTCATAAACATTTGGCACACGTAATGGAGCCAGGGTCCCCGCACATGAGCTCAGCAAGTGAGCCGGGGTTGCCCCGCACAGGAGCTCGCATTCTAAACATTTGGCGTAGGGGTGCACCTAGCCGGAAACAAGCAATTCGGGCATTAGCTATCAACCAACACATGTCCCGCTTCTGGAACACGAGCCAGGAACACAAGCATTGTAGCGAAGCTACGCAATCACAGAAACACTTAAAGAATGCAATGACATGACAATTAATTTGCGTACCATTAATGGAAAGTAAACATGACATGGTAATTGTGCAACATGATATATGTCGGAACTAGCTTCGTTGTCAAGCTAGTTCCCCAATTTACGCCTAGGCGAGTATCATTTCGTCGCCTAGCCTCTTTTACGCCTACAACAAGCAAAATGGCCTAAAACATGGCCTAAACCCTAAGTGGCAAGTTTCACTTGCCTAGCACCGGGGATGACGATCACGAAGGTTCGTCTCGCGGATGCTAATCTACGGGGGAAAATCGCTGTTATGGGGAAACAATCATCAAAACAACATTCATTCATTAGGGTTTCATAAAAATACAAATAGGTTATGAAAACACCAAGAGATCGATTTCTTACCGAGAGGAAGCGAAAGAAACACCTCGGAGAACCTATGGATCAGATCGGGAAAAGATTGGAGAAGTTTGGAGAATTAGGGTTTTTGGGGGATTTTGGGGATTCGATGGAGATTTGGGGAAAATGAGAGGTAGAAAGAGTTGATGGAGGGTTTGGATGATGGATTTAGGGCTTGGAATGAAGGAATAAGGGTTTGAGGAAGATGGGGGCTCAATGGGGGAGAAACTAGGGTTTTGGGTCGAGTGGAGGAAGAAGAAAATGTTTGGGAGGGGTATAAATAGGTTGGGCTGGCGGCTGCCCAGAAATTAGGGTTTTAACACAGATTAGTCGGTCAAAGAGCAACCACTGACCGACTAGTTTGGCAACTAGTCGGTCGGTCGACCAACGCAGACCGACTAAGTGTAAACAGTAACTTCTGAACGAAAATAGGATTTGGATTTAGTCGGTCGATGAACAACTACTGACCGACTAATTTAACATCTAGTCGGTCGATGAACGTTCTTAGACCGACTAAGAGTGAACAGTATTGATACCAAAAATAAGTTGAAGAGTTAGTCGGTTAAAGAAGCATTGCTGACCGACTAGTTTGCAACCTAGTCGGTCAACCAACGTTCTTAGACCGACTAACGATAAACAGTAACTTCTGAATAATTTAGAAAGCCAACTAGTCGGTCCAAGAAGGATTGCCGACCGACTGGATCGTCATCTAGTCGGTCGGTGCCCCTTCTTACACCGGCTAATAAGCACCAAAAGTTCCGATACGGAGCGCGGGGCCCCGGGATCAATTCCTAAGACTCCTAGGCTTGATCTAACAGTAAGATACGACCGTTATGAAGCCCGTCACGAATGAGATACTTTGAAATCGATGATCCTAAGGAAGAAACGAGAAAACACGACGAAATGATCGAAAATGAAAGTTACGGAGACGTAAACCACACATGAGGAGAAAATCCACCAAAACATATATTATATTATAATAAATCCAGATACATGAAAAGTAGTCGTTACATCCTCCCCAACTTAAGAAAAATTCCGTCCTCGGAATTTCCAAATACTCACGAGTCCGGAAACAAAAGTGGGAAACGCTCTCGCATCTCATCCTCATTCTCCCAAGTAGACTCTCCAGGTGAGCCGTGTCGCCACATCACCCTCACAAGATTGACAATCTTGTTCCGAAGCGATTTCTGACGCCTGTCCAGAATCTGCACTGGATGCTGGTCATACGTCATATCGGGGCGAACGGTAATCTCCGAAAAATCCACAGCATGAGATGGATCGCTAATGTATCGACGAAGCTGCGACACATGGAAAACATTGTGAACTCCTTCCAAATATGGCGGCAAGGCCAAGCGATAAGCTACCTCGCCAACCCTCTCCAAAATGTCAAACGGTCCAATGTATCGCGGGCTCAACTTCCCTCGTTTCCCGAAACGAATCACACCGCGATTCAGGGAAAACTTCAAGAACACATGGTCACCCGGCTGAAACTCCAAAGGACGACGTTTAGCATCTGCCCAATGCTTAAAACGGTCCTGAGCAATTCTCAACCTCTCCTGAATATTCCTGACAATATCCACAGCCTCCACGATCATCTCAGGTCCCAACAGCTCCCGATCACCAACGTCATCCCAACTCAATGGCGAACGACATTTCCTCCCATAAAGAGCAGCGAAAGGCGCCATGCCAATACTCGCCTGGAAGCTGTTGTTGTAAGAGAACTCCACCAAATGCAGATGGTCCTCCCACGAACCCTTGAAATCCAACATGCACGCCCTCAGCATGTCTTCCAAAATCTGAATCGTCCTCTCGGACTGGCCATCCGTCTGCGGATGGTACGCCGTGCTGAAACTCAGACGCGTACCCAAACTCTTCTGTAAACTCTGCCAGAACTAAGATGTGAACCTCGTGTCTCTGTCCGACACGATACTCACAGGGACTCCATGAAGTCGCACAACCTCCTGCACGATTCACGTTACATCACCATCCAAACTAGGAAAAGGAAATAGAACGGAGAGTAAAAGAATTTACCTCCATATATCTCCTTGCTAGCGCCTCAGTGGACTGTCCCACTCGGAACGGAATAAAGTGCGCGGATTTGGTCAATCGATCTACGATCACCCAAATCGCGTCATTCTGCTTCGGACTCCGAGGTAGTCCAGTCACGAAATCCATAGTGATGTGTTGCCACTTCCACTCCGGAATCGGAAGCGGTTGTAGCAACCCGGCCGTACGCTGATGCTCCGCCTTTACTTGCTGGCAAACCAAGCACTTGGCTACACTCCGAGCCACGCTTCTCTTCATACCATGCCACCAATAATTCAGACGAAGATCCTGGTACATCTTGGTGCCACCAGGATGCACAGAATACGGCGAACTGTGTGCCTCCACCATCAACTCCTCTCTAATATCCCCAGCTGGCACACACAACCTGGCTCCAAACCTCAGCGAGCCATCCTCATGAACCAAAAAGTCAGTCCGCAGACCGGCTTCCACCTGCTCCTGAATCTTCACCAGCTTCGGATCCTCAGCCTGGCCAGCCTTAATCCGATCCACGATCGTCGACTGTACCTGCATGTACATCAATGACGAAGCCTCCCCAGGAAGAACAATCTCCACACCAGACTCGCAAAAATCCTGCTGCAATCTCCACTGCGAGGTCAAAATCATCACCGCTGGAAGCCTACTCAGCGCATCCGGAACCACATTCACCTTGCCAGGGTGAAACTACAAATCAATCTCATAATCCGCCATAAGCTCCAACCATCGACGCTGTCGCATGTTGAGCTCCTTCTGAGTAAAAATATACTTCAAGCTTTTGTGATCGGTGAAAATTTTCACTTTCTCACTCAGCAAGAAGTGCCTCCAAATCTTAAGAGCGAACACAACGGCATCCAACTCCAAATCATGCGTCGGGTAATTCTTCTCATGAACCTTAAGCTGACGAGACGCATACGCCACAACGTGCCTGTGCTGATGCAACACACAACCGAGACCCTTGCCAGAAGCATCGCAAAAGATCTCAAATCCACCGCTGCGATCAGGCACAACAAGAATAGGGGCAGTCGTCAGACGCTCTCTCAGGACACCAAAAGCACTCTCACAATCACCCGACCAAACAAAAGGCACATCCTTCCGCGTCAACCTGGTCATCGGCTCAGCAATACGGGAAAAGTCCTTAATAAATCGCCGATAGTAACCAGCAAGTCCAAGGAAACTCCGAATCTCAGACGCAGACGACGGAACAGGCCACTCTCTGATGGCCCTAATCTTCTCGGGATCAACTGAAATACCATCTCCAGTCACCACATGACCGAGAAAAGCAACTCTATCCAGCCAAAACTCGCACTTCGAAAACTTAGCATACAAACGATGCTTCCTCAAAATCTCCAACACCGTCCTTAAGTGCGAGGCATGCTCTTCCTCCGACTTCGAATAGATCAGAATGTCGTCAATAAAGATAACGACAAACTTATCCAAAAAGTCGTAGAAAATCAGGTTCATCAGATTCATGAAAACTGCGGGCGCGTTAGTTACACCGAAAGGCATAACCACAAACTCATAGTGTCCATACTTCGTCCTGAACGCTGTCTTCAGAACATCATCCTTCTTCACCTTCAACTGATGGTAACCACTCCTCAAATCCAATTTAGAAAACACCCTCGAACCTCCAAGCTGATCAAAAATATCATCGATGCGAGGCAACGAGTATTTATTCTTAATGGTCACCGCATTCAACTCCCGATAGTCCACGCACATGCGACGCGAACCATCCTTCTTCTTCACCAGCAACACCGGTGCTCCCCACGGAGACACACTAGGATTAATATAACCCTTCTGCAAAAGCTCATCCAGCTGCTTCCGCAACTCTTCCAACTCTGCAGTTGCCATACGATACAGCGCCTTCGAAATCGGCTGCGCACCTGGAATGCGATCGATAGAAAATTCTAAAGCTCGATCAGGTGGCAAACCAGACATCTCCTCGGGGAAGACGTCGCCAAAATCACGCACCACAGCTGGCCACTCCAACTCCATCTGCATAGCCACTGTAACGGCCGGTATTTTCCCTACGCGAATAGTTATTGTGTGTGTGCCCGTATCTTTGTTCGATCGTCCGGATGTGTTGTGCGCGAGTTCTTTGTGTGTCGACGCGAGCGCGTCTCGGATGACTTTTAATTTTCATGGCACGATTAATAAATTATTACACTAGTTAATTACCCTAATTAAAATATTCCTAATCAAATATTTATTAGCTTTAACCTTAATTAAATTACTTTAATTAAACCCCTATTGAATCCCACCTCCTCATGTTGGTGAGATCCAACAGGGCTCATCAAACCTCCCCCACATACAGCTCCCTCCCTTCAATCTGCCTCCCCTTCACTGTTGGTGTATAACCATGCAAACAACGACATTCAACAGCAGCAAACCCACCATCTTCGTCCCTGCAAACAACGATCTGCAAATTCTCCAAGCCAAACCAGCAACCAAAATCAACCCCCAAATTCAGATTTATCATCCTCCACCATCCTCATACAACCCAAAATCCAACCAGAAAATCAAAACCCAACTGATAGAAATCAAGAGAGGATATAAACAAACCCATTTTCAGATCAAACAAATTCAACCTAGAGATCAACATAGGTCTGAAAACATTTCAGATTTTTGCAAAAAAATCAAACCCAAGATCTTCTCCAAACCCTCTTCTTCCTTCTCCTTCTTCCTTCCTCTCCCCTCTCCCCTAGGCCCTCACCTGCGCACAGCCGCCGGCCATCCCCGCCGTCAGCCCGCCGCCGTCCGCCCCTACGACCGCCGTCGCCGGAGACCAGCGCGCGCAGCCGCCTGCGCCGATCGCCGGAACCGCCGGCCTCCACCCCGCGTCGCCGCGCCGTGAGAAGCCGCCGCCGCCGTCGCCTGCGCAGCCGCCGTCCGCCCCCCCTCTTTCGCCGTCGCAAGGTGAGCCTCCCCTTTGAGATCTCCTGCTGCAAGTTCAAAAAAAAAAGAAAACGAAAGAGAGAACAGACTGAGAGTGAGTAGAGAAGGAGACTTGTGGGTTATTAAATGAATATAGAAAGATGGAGTATTGAATAATAATAATAATAGAAGTGGAGACAGCCTGTACACACAATAAAAAGAGTAAGTAAGAGAACATTGATTTAATAAAGGGGAGTTTAAGGAAAATAAATGTTAAAGGGGAGTGTCAGCCTTAGGAATAAAGAATTGATGGGTGGTTGACAGTATGCATGTTAAATACTTAAAGAAATGAGAGAGACAGAGTTATTTATTTGGGTGTTAGGGTTATATTTTTAACATGTTAACTTACCCCATAGTCAAAGTTGGTAGGTGTAGAGTAGATGTACCATTGATGCCATGTTAATCTTGTAATTAACTTAGTAAATTAACTAATAGGGTAGTTCGTGTTAATCAAATTTTAATTGATATTCGTTAAGTAGTTTCAGCAAATTAGAAATGTTGGGTTAATAATATTAAGTTGTCACATTGAACTTTTAACCATATTACTTTCGTCAAACCTGGTAAGTAGTTAATAATAAACTTAACCATATCATTTTATCTAAAGTAAGATTAAGTTTGGTTAGTATTAAAATTGATATTAATTTGTTAATGACAAGTTCACCATGTTGATATGATTACATACCATTAGTAATATTAGAATAAATAATGCGTGCCCTGTTTATATAACCCAATATAAACACCACCCTAGCCTGAGACCCCAATAAAAATCTGACGAAACTAAGTTGGGGATTAACTTAATTTTGTGCTTATCTTGCAATGGACCTAATTCGTTGACTTGTTTAACCAAAACAGAGAACCAGTCGTTCTATAGCGTAACGCTCGTCGAGGCGAACCCACGACAACCGATATCACCGGAAACAGGCAAGTGATACTTGCCAGTAATTATTTAGGCCGTGTTTTAGGCCAATTTGTAAAATTGTGTAAAAGAGACTAGGCGGTGAAATGATAGTCGCCTAGAAGCCCTATTTGATCTAGTTTGACAACGAAACTAGATCCGACACTTTACCTGCTTTCATTCATGCTGTCATGCCACGTTTAATTTCAATTAACGGTACGCAATTTATCTGCTCATTGCCATGTCATTGCATGCATTTAATGTTCATCGTGATTAAGTGATTGAGTAGCACACGCTACAAATGTTATTGCTATTGAGGCTAGGCACCTGCTTTGCGGGCACAACCCTATGCCAATAACACTTCCTGGCTCGTGATCCAGAAGATGGGCGCCAGTCCATATACACGTGGAGGGGTAGGGTTAAACGATCGCTTGAGCGTAGAAGTGAGCCCGTACAGCCACTTCAGCCAAAAGACGGAAACTCTGTGCACAAAGTGATAAATCAGTGATTCGTGAATCGTGAAATAGTGAATTGTAGCTTTCTGCTACAACGTGCTTGATTGTTATTATTTTGTTCATTTAAATGTTGCATTCTTAAATGTCATGCCATTTCATCATGTTAGAACTGCTAGTCGCTTTTCTATATTTGTATCCTTGCACAAAAGTTCTCCGCTTCCCTTGGGAGACTTTTGCTGACATGTGCCCTTTTCTCTTTGGGTGTCACATGTCAGGATTTGAGACAGAGCAGGTTGTTGAGGACGAGCAGTTCGTTGACGCTGAGTTCGAGGTCCCTGTTGAGACCGAGTTCGAGGACACGGGTGACCAGTCCTAGACTCGTTTGGAGTCTCCCCTTAGTTGTTACTTTTCCTTAGTTGTTGTTAGGTTTCGGTGCGTAGCACCTATCTCTCTTTGTTTTGTTTGGCCATGCTTTAGGCCTATTGTTCAGACTCGTACTTTTGTGACTATTCTGGGATGTAATATTTGCTGGATGTTGTTGGTGGATATTTTCTTATCTGCTTTATTATTGTTGTTGTTTCGTCGCAATGCAAGGACCTGCTACTTTTCGAAATTTTTACAGACGCTTATCAGACTGCAGCTTCACAGCTCCACGTATGAGCGGACCTCCTCACGTCTCGCCTTCCATATTAGGGAAGCGGGGCGTGACAGCCACAGCCTCCACCGGCCTGGCCCGAAATCTGACAGGACCAAGCGAACTGCTACCACGACTGAACTCAAATACTGGATGTCCGGGAATCTCGAACACCACCTTCTTCCTCCGACAGTCGATCGTAGCATAGAAGCTCGCAAGCCAGTCCATCCCAAGAACTGCATCATAGTTGATGATGTCGTGGACAATGAAATCGGCGAAAAGCTCATGTCCACAGACCACCAACGAGCAAGAATTGCAACCACGATGCACCAAGACCACGCCATTCCCTGTAACGATGTTCCAACTCTTGGGAAGAGGGGACGTTGACAAGGAATGCCTCTCCATGAAGCTCCGAGAAATAATGCACATCGATGCACCAGAGTCAAAGAGGACTCGTGCAGGAAATGTGCAAACCAAAACCACACCTAACAAGCAATTAACAATCAAACCCTAGTCTAGCAAACAACCATGTTCAAGCAACAACACAATCTAACAATCAAAACCAGCTAGGAAAGTAACAGCAAGATTGAGGATTACCTGCGATAACCTCATCCACAGCCTTGCTCTCCACAGCGGTCATCAGAAAAGCCTGCCTCCTCGGCGGAACAGCCTGCCGAAAAGCCTGCCCCTGCGGAACAAGAGCTGCTCCACGTCCAGCAGGAACAGACGCTCGCTGCTGCAACAGCTGTGCTGCAACAGGTGCCCTCCGCAGCTGATTTGCATGCCGACAATCCTTCGCGACATGGGAAGCATCACCACAAACCAGACACTGGCCCAAAAACTTCCGACACTGATCCTTGATGTGGCCAGGCTTGCCGCAGAAATGACAAGTCTTCAGGATAGGCCCTCCTGGCCTCTTAAACTGAGCTGGCTGATTAGGCTTGAAACCAGGCCTAACCACCGCTCTGGCCTGCTCCATAGGCCTCTTCCCAGCACCAACAACAGACCCCCTCCTCTGACTCAGGTTCAGCTCCTGCCTCCTGGCAGCGACCAAAACCTTCTGATAAGAGTCCAGATCGGAGGAAGACACAAAACTCTGGAGCTCCAAAGCAAGTCCCTGCAGGAACCTCTGAGCCCTCTCATCAGCATCCTGCACCATCTTCGGTGCGAACCGACTCAGCCTAGTGAACTCTTGGTGGTACTGGTCCACCGTCAAGCTCCCTTGCTTCAGGTCAATAAAGCGCTGTAGCATCTCCTTCCTAGCAGCCTTCGGAAAGAATTCCTCATCAAACCTGGACTTAAAGGTAACCCAAGCTATCGGCTCCACCAGCATCTTCTCTTCTTCATCCCACCAATTCTGAGCATTATCCTTGAGTTGCCTCCTCGCCAAATCAACCCATCCAGCCGGGGTGATCTTGGCCATCTTCAGATTGTCCTCGATGTTCTGAATCCACTCATCGGCAGCCAGAGGACCCTCAGACCCATCAAAATATGCGGGACCCAGCTCCCGAAATTGCTTCGCTCCTGGCTCAGAGCGAGGGGCATCCGGAAGAGCCCGGGCAGCTCGAGCAAGTGGAGCATTCTGGACTTGCAGGAGCACGCCCTGCTGCACTTGCATCATCTGGAGCATCATCCGCATCTTCTCACCGTTGGTGGGTTCCCGCTCAGGCTCCTCATCATGAGGGAGCGCCCCGCTACCCCCACCACGGGTGAAACGCCTTCCTGCCATCTAGTGACACAGAAAACGAATCAGATTAGACTCATAGCTTATGACTCGAACGTCGAACTTAATTTATTGGACATTCTAATATTATTATCGCTAGTCCGATAGTCGCAGGTTCGAGACCTGCATGGGCCACCAACAAAACCTGTCATGACCCACTTCCCTAAAATGGAGGCGAGACATGAAAAGGTCCGCACGAGAGTGGAGCTGTGAAGCCCCAAACCCGATAAGCGTCAATAAAACATAAGCAGGTCCCTGTAACCACAAACGGAGCAACAATAATAATAAAAGGAGAGACAGAAATAAAATTCTTATATCTCGTAAATTGTCCAACAAGAAAATAAGTCCAACATCCAGAAAAGCCACCAGGCTAAAAGGAAGAGTCTAAGGCCCAGAACAAGGCCAACAAAAGCAACAACGCAACAAAGTATAGGTGCTACGCACCGATAATAAAACAGCAGTCTAAAACAAAAAGGGAAACACAATGAAAACACTAGGACTGGTCCCCAGTGTCCACGTACTCCCCGTCAAACACAAGCTCGGGCTCGGCGTCAGCAAACACCTCGTCCTCAACAAAGGACCCAGGCTCGTGATCTAACATGTGTCACCCAAAAGAGTAAAGGGCACATGTCAACAAGTCTAAAAGACTTGGGCAAGGAAACTGAAGGTAAGGTAAACTAGCAACCTAACAATTATAGTATGCATGACATGGCAATTATAACATGAGTGTACAAACACGACATGGCAAGACAATTTGTACAAGAGAACAATTATCGGGACAAGACAAGACAAGACAAGAGTAGCCAAGCTACTAACAATCTCAATCAATTCACTATTCACGTTGTTTTGTAGATGTTTACGCCTTACAGCTGAACGGTTTCACATTCACGCTGAGTGGCCGCTTAACAACTACCCCAAACCCAGAGTTTACGCCTTACCACTGCAGTTGCTGATCAGGCAGACTCCCAGTTGAATGGCCGCTTAACTCTTACCCCCAATACCCACATGTAATGGAGCCAGGGTCCCCGCACATGAGCTCAGTAAATGAGCCGGGGTTGCCCCGCACAGGAGCTCGCATTCTAGTACACGATTCATAAACATTTGGCACACGTAATGGAGCCAGGGTCCCTGCACATGAGCTCAGCAAGTGAGCCGGGGTTGCCCCGCACAGGAGCTCGCATTCTAAACATTTGGCGTAGGGGTGCACCTAGCCGGAAACAAGCAATTCGGGCATTGGCTATCAACCAACACATGGCCCGCTTCTGGAACACGAGCCAGGAACACAAGCATTGTAGCGAAGCTACGCAATCACAGAAACACTTAAAGAATGCAATGACATGACAATTAATTTGCGTACCGTTAATGGAAAGTAAACATGACATGGTAATTGTGCAACATGATATATGTCGGAACTAGCTTCGTTGTCAAGCTAGTTCCCCAATTTACGCCTAGGCGAGTATCATTTCGTCGCCTAGCCTCTTTTACGCCTACAACAAGCAAAATGGCCTAAAACATGGCCTAAACCCTAAGTGGCAAGTTTCACTTGCCTAGCACCGGGGATGACGATCACGAAGGTTCGTCTCGCGGATGCTAATCTACGGGGGGAAAATCGCTGTTATGGGGAAACAATCATCAAAACAACATTCATTAATTAGGGTTTCATAAAAATACAAATAGGTTATGAAAACACCAAGAGATCGATTTCTTACCGAGAGGAAGCGGAAGAAACACCCAGGAGAACCTATGGATCAGATCGGGAAAAGATTGGAGAAGTTTGGAGAATTAGGGTTTTTGGGGGATTTTGGGGATTCGATGGAGATTTGGGGAAAATGAGAGGTAGAAAGAGTTGATGGAGGGTTTGGATGATGGATTTAGGGCTTGGAATGAAGGAATAAGGGTTTGAGGAAGATGTGGGCTCAATGGGGGAGAAACTAGGGTTTTGGGTCGAGTGGAGGAAGAAGAAAATGTTTGGGAGGGGTATAAATAGGTTGGGCTGGCGGCTGCCCAGAAATTAGGGTTTTAACACAGATTAGTCGGTCAAAGAGCAACCACTGACCGACTAGTTTGGCAACTAGTCGGTCAGTCGACCAACGCAGACCGACTAAGTGTAAACAGTAACTTCTGAACGAAAATAGGATTTGGATTTAGTCGGTCGATGAACAACTACTGACCGACTAGTTTAACATCTAGTCGGTCGATGAACGTTCTTAGACCGACTAAGAGTGAACAGTATTGATACCAAAAATAAGTTGAAGAGTTAGTCGGTTAAAGAAGCATTGCTGACCGACTAGTTTGCAACCTAGTTGGTCAACCAACGTTCTTAGACCGACTAACGATAAACAGTAACTCCTGAATAATTTAGAAAGCCAACTAGTCGGTCCAAGAAGGATTGCCGACCGACTGGATCGTCATCTAGTCGGTCGGTGCCCCTTCTTACACCGGCTAATAAGCACCAAAAGTTCCGATACGGAGCGCGGGGCCCCGGGATCAATTCCTAAGACTCCTAGGCTTGATCTAACAGTAAGATACGACCGTTATGAAGCCCGTCACGAATGAGATACTTCGAAATCGACGATCCTAAGGAAGAAACGAGAAAACACGACGAAATGATCGAAAATGAAAGTTACGGAGACGTAAACCACACATGAGGAGAAAATCCACCAAAACATATATTATATTATAATAAATCCAGATACATGAAAAGCAGTCGTTACATGTTTCTACCTGGGCCGAACCCTACACACAACACACACGCACGCATCACTTTAGCAAACAAAAAAATAGAGGAGAATGCACAGACTACCCTAAACCTAGGACCCGAATCCCCTCACACAACTATTATAATAAGAACCTAAGGTAGCCTATAACAAAAAGCTCCCCACGTGCTGCCTGCAACCACTCAGCCTATAATAAACCCTAAGGTCATTTGTTTTTCTTCACCCTACAAAGGCACATCGCCGCCTGATATTTCTCTCCACGCGAGAGAGCAACTCGCGGCATCTTCCTCCCTTGCAAACACCGAGCACCTCCTTCTTCTCCTTCGCACCACCCCCTAGCCTCGCCTCAGCCGCGGCCACCTCCATCCTCCGACGACCAGCAGCTCGCGGCTTCTTCAACCCAACCCTCGCAACCCCTGCAACCCAACACCTCGCAACCCCCGCACAGCCTCCCCTCGCATGTACAGCCACCACCCGCCCAGAAGCGCCGCACGGCCTCCTCCGAGGGCTGCAATTACCCTCGATCACGTGAACACCGCGACCCAGCTCCTCCCAAGCGCTGCACGACGTCACCCCCACGCCCAGGCGACCGGAGACGTCGTTGTTTCCCCTTCATCCACGCATAGGCATCTCCCCTCCTCACCGCTGCCACTTCCAGAACTGCCGGGAACACTCCCCAAGCCTCATTAACAGCCGCACAGACCTGACACCACAGCCCTCGCCCTCCTCCCGAGGCTCAACGTCGCTGTTTCGGAGCCGTACACGTCGCCGCTGCCCATCGCTGCGTCCCGATCCTTCTCTGCACTTCCGATTAGTAGATCTACCCTTAAATAACTTATAACCCACATCGTAATTTAGAAGACCTAATAAAATCGAATGATTGGACGTCGTAGGAGATCTTTATAACACTGTTGTGATCGAAAAATGCTTAATATGAATTTACGTTTTGTCAAACCAGCGAACCGTTACACCGTAGCGTAGTACCCGTTGAGACGTTTCCGAAGACACCAAGAACGCCAAAAACAGGCAAGTATGCAAATTGATATGAATTTTTGAAGTCTGAGAGTTTTTGTGTCACTTTTACTCATTGCTGTATAACTTGAAAACTATACATGAAATGACGCATGAAAACGATGCCATGACATTCTGGACTAAATTTGTGACCCAACGGCATATCACATGATATACTTTAATTTTCAACAACAACGAAGAAAAATTGCTTTCTATAGCTTGTTCGGTAAATCTCATGTTCAACGTTGTGTTAAAAATTGTTGTAAATGTTATTCAACCCACTTCTGCTTATTGGAAATGTTGTAATAACATAGTAATATTGCTAACCTTAAAATAACTACCAGTCTTGGAATGTTTAACAAGTTGAGACATCGTGAAAATCCTGCGCCTCGAAGGCGGAAGTGAATTCGTGATGTCGTGTAAGTCGACTAGGCTGGCTCGTGTTCCAGCACAAAATTGGGGTGGGGTTAGGGTTGAGCGGCCACTAGGCATATAAAGGGGTCCTCTCTTCAAGAGCACCACCCACTTGCGGTGGGGTAGCGTCAATCACGGTAAACCCCCGTGAGAAGAACGATCCACTCATCACGACCTAAAGGCGAGAACCCTACGATAGATGTGAACTATTGACATGAAACTTGCAACGCTAACTTGGTCTCATGAAAATTGACATGCTAACGAACTCCAAGCAAAATTTACTCTACATCTTGAACCTGCTTATAACCGCATGTTAGGAATGTCTTACTTTCTTTTCATTATAATAGTCATGTTAAACTTGTTGCAGTTATCTCTTTTAATTATTTAATGTTTCATAAAAATTCATATCATTTGTATATCTTGTCTTGGGTTGCTAATCTTTTCTTGCAGACCCCTTGCTGACATACATTCATGTTTTTGGATGTAGGTCAGATTCTGAGCTTGAATACCCAGAGGATCCATACGAGACGCCTGACTTGGAGAGCCAGGAGTTCGCCCCTGACGCCGAGCCTCTCCCAGCGGAGGACTAGTGGACCCACATTTTACTGCTTTCCTTAGTTTACTTTCAGACGTTGTTGTTGTTTAGAGTACATTTTTGTTGCTACTTTAGCCCAGTTGTGGCTTGTTGTTTAATTTTGTGTACGAACATTATATATCTGGATGTGGCTTTTAACTTTTGAATGTTTTCGATTGTTCTGATACGCAAATGAAAGGACCTCCCCTGTGTTTTTATCACAGATGCTTATTGAACTCAAGCTTCACCACTCTAGTTCAAGCGGACCGCATAACGTTCTCGCTTCCGGTGTCTTTTGGGAAGCGGGGCATTACAGGCTAACTGCAAACTCTTTGCAGTTTTCTATCTCTTGCATCGAATGCTTATTCTCCATAATTTCTACCTTTTACTAGACGAAGGACCCACTCTGTGTGAGACCCTATAGCCTGACCCTACTACAGGTGGGGATCGAAGCCCCAGACGGCAGTAACCGCGAGCAGCAGATGTCGTCCCTGTTTCAGTCTCATAATTATGTGGTTAACTCATTGACATGAGTGTTGTCGGGACCACCCTGACTGTGTCCGTGATGAATACCGGAGTTATAGTCTCTTCGTCAAAACTATGTCCTTTAACCTTAAGCCTAGGGTACGGTCAAACTATCAACCCTAATAGCTCAAACCGGTTAGTCTACATCGATCTTTAGTCAAATAATGTTGGACATCTTCAACATACGTTGGACAGAGTTTTCACTAAAGACCGAACTAACATTACGACACTAACTCTCATTGATCAGGAGAGATGAAATCTATCTTGGTCATTACTCTCCTCGCACGCTTCAAATGTCACCCAACCAATGATCTTTCGACCGGTCTTACCCTGAAGCTAGTTCAGATTCTAAGTGACACCGTTCACGTACAGGTTCGTACAATGACCTCAAGTTAAAAGACCAACTTGCCTATCATCACATTGACAGATTGGTCAATCACAACCTTATGATAACTCCTATTGGGTCGTTCAGTGAACTCATTCTCCAATGATCACCTGTATCTCGTCTCCGAATTCGCCAAGTTGAACGACCATGAGATCATCGTCACCGCTATACGGTGAAGACTAAGACACAATGGTCTATCCGATGTTTTGATATCCTTTTCTCGAAACATCTACGACCATGAAAGTTTTTAGACTTATGCTACAAATGGTCAAGCATTTCTACGTGATTGAGATCCTCATCTCGATACATGTTGGACCTTGCATTAAGTCTCAGGACTTTACCTAAGTTTGTAATAATAACTACATTATTATTTAACTTAGATAATGTAACGGCTGCTTTTCGACCGTACGTTTTTCGCGCGTGCTTTTCCTCTTTTGTACGCATATTTTTCTTAGTCATCTCTTCTATCCGGAATACGCGATGTTATATGTCGTTGTGACTATATGGAAGAGTAGTTATTTATGGGATTTTTAATGAACATCATTTCACGGGTCGTTCTCCCACAAATCAGCTGTGATTGTAGAGATTCGTAGCTTTAGACTTCGACGCAGGACCTTTTTATTTTTAGTTTGTTTTCCATGGACCAAACGTACGATCGATCACCGTATCCCGAGCCCCTCGCCGTCACGTTCCTGATATTTTTTCATAATTTTTGGACACCGTTAGCCCAACCAAACCCACTAATCACTTTCAAGCCCATTAAGCCTAATCAAATTTGAAATTCAAATCCTAATCAAATCTTAATGGAATTTCCTACGTATCATGGTAGGATTTCTATAGCTACACTCACATAGCTTTTTCCCTCTTTGCACCCCCCTCACTCACTCCCTCTCCTAGTCATCCCTAAGTATACCCCCTTTAAAACATGTTATAGCAACTTTCTCTTCTTAAAAACCAACCCACAACCGCAAACATCTAGGGCTCACGCATAACCCATCCGGCCGTCATTGCTCCTTCTTCCTCCGAATCTCCGACCACCCCCAACAAGTCCAGCCATCTCTCTCTCTCTCTCTCTCTCTCTCTCTCTCTCTCTCTCTCTCTCTCTCTCTCTTAAAACTCCATTAAAAACCTCCCCACAAACCTCCATGGCCGAAAATGGACAGTCACCCCTTTAACCCGTGCGCCTGGCCACTTTCGGCCATCCTTCGGCCACCCACCAGCCTCTCCTCCTCCCCGACAATATCTTCCCCCTCTCCCCTACTCTCTCCCTCGCAAAACACATCTCGAAACCCCTTTAAACCCATTGAAAACCCCATCAAAACCCAGTTTTTGGACAGATCTACCGCCCGCCAAAAAACCCGGATCCCGTCGCCCTCCGGCGACCTCCGACGGCCAACTCTGCCACCACCCGACCCCCCTCGATCCTCTCTATCACCTGCAACCCTTATCCCTTCATCCCTCTTCCCCCTCTCCTCTCAAAACACCTCTCAAACCCATCAAAACCTGGTTTTGGACAGATCTATCCATCGACAAAAAAAACGCTACGCCCGGCCACCTTCGGCCACCGCCGGCGACCACCCTACCACCAACGGACTCCCCTTGATCCCTCTACCTACTGCAAGTGTCACGCCCCGCTTCCCAAAAACGTGGAGGCGAAGCGTGAGAAGGTCCGCTCAGACTTGAAGCTACAAAGCTGCAAGTCCGATAAGCGTCGATCAAGTTTAAAACTGCAGGTCCTTGCAACGCTAACGAAACAAAGATAATAATAATTAAATGAGACAAAAGAAACATCTCAGAATATCCATAAAATAAGTTTCCAACATCGCAGAAAAGCCATCAGGCTAAAAGGAAGGAGACTAAAGGCCCAAACATGGCCAACAAAAGTACAAAGTACAAAACAACGGTGCTACGCACCAACAACTAACAAAAGGCCTAAAACAACATAAAGCTCCACAAAACTCAAAGCATGGTCACCGGGTCCACCAAAATCCTCCTGGGCAGCCATGGACTCAGACTCAGCGTCAGCAAAACCTCACGTACTCAGCAACGGTCTCTGGCTCAGGTCTAACATGTGACACCCAAAAGAGCAAGGGGCACATGTCAGCAAGTCTACAAGAGACTTGTGCAAGGAAACTGAAAGTACAAGTAAAAGCAACCTAAAAGTTCTAGCATGATGCAATGACATGGCAGTTAAAGTAATGAGTGCAACAGGTAAAGTAAAGCGAAGTAAAGTACGAGCATGGCATGACATTCACAAGACAAGTACAAGACAAGAAAAGTAAGCACCTCGTGCACATAGATTCCGTCTTTTGGCTAGAGGGCTGATCAGGCCACTCCTAAGCTCAAGCGAACGTTTATCCCTACCCCTCCACGTGTGTCGAGCCAGGGCCTTACCCCCGAACTTGGAATGCTCGCTTCTGGATCACGAGCCAGGAAATGTTTTTAACAAGTATGGCCTAGGGGTGCACCTAGCCAGGGACACGGAAACACGGATTTGTACAAGTATTTTGTAGCGTGTGCCACGATGCAACAATCAATTTGGATGACATGTAAGATGCAATGCATGGCAGTTAAAAGTACGTACAGTTAAGGAAAGTAAACGTGACAGTTTAGTATGCATGAACAACAAGTTTAAAGGGTTGGATCTAGCTTCGTTGTCAAGCTAGATTAATTAGGTGACGGATCTAGTTTCGTTGTCAAACTAGATCAAGTAGGCGTCTAGCCAGCTATCATTTCACTGACTAGTCTCTTTTACACTAGGAACAAGGAAGTGGCCTAAAAACATGGCCCTACACAAGAGTTGGCAAGTTTCACTTGCCTGCAACTATCACGTCAAGAAAACACCGTCCAACGAGTCCAAAGTCACGATTCCTACGTGCACAAGTCCACCGGCCTAAAGTCCATATTATTAATCTTGATTAGTGAATTTAAAACATTTAAAATACTTTGAAAATACTGATTTTAGTCTTGATTAGCATGCATTGGGTTGGGGGTCCTAGGGGTGCAAAGCGTTACCTCAACACGACGTGAAAGCTACACCGGCGTCGGGTAGCGACACCGGGGGTTGGAATAATAGAACGCGCTCCAAGTCCTGATTCCAATATATATTCATTGCTGGAAAATTCAGAGCTTCGACCGGGGCGACGGTTCCAGATTCCAAAGCTAGCACGTGCGACGACGGGCTACGACGTGCGACGACGTCGTACGCGACGGATCCTCGAAGAGCAAGCACCTAGGTGGGGCCCACAGTACTCCTAGGGGCCTTTGGGGGACCCACAATAACTCTGGAGAACTTGGGGGGCCCACGGTGGCAAGCGGTGCGACGGATGCGGGGTTGCGACGTATGGCCGTCGGTCGTACACAGCCAATGCGGGGAGTTCCGTCGGTCGTGCGCTGTGAATGCGGGGGCTACGACGTTGGGGTGTGCAGCAGCTGCGGCGCTGCTTGGGTGCGGGGTTTTCCTTCGGTCATGTCGATGGGGAGCTTCGGTCGTGCGCTTGGATGCGGGCGGGACAGCGTTGCAACGTTACAACGCTTGCAACGTCGGCCAATGCGGAGCAACGGGTCGGTCGTGCGGGCTGCGGAGCGGGGCGACAAGCGGCAACGGATGCGGAGCGCTTGTGCGGAGCGGGGCCTCGGTCAGACCGAGGGCTCCTCTCGGTCAAGCGGGGGAACGGGGCAGGGGTTGCTGCAGCGGTGCGGACAGCGATGGATGCGGGGCTTGCCCTCGGTCGGAGCGGGAGATTGCGGGGGGTTTTCTCGGTCGTGCGGGGAGCTGAACGTCGCAACGTTGCGACGATTCGTCGCAACGTCCAATTTCAAGTTTGGAAGAGGCTAGGGCTAATTTCTTTGGAAAATAGGTCTTGCTAGGGGTTGCTTATATAGTATAGATGGGTTGACTTGGTCTAGGGCTAAATCTAATAGGATTAGAAGTTTAAAAAGATTTAAAATTTGAAATTCAATTACTCCATCTCATCCAAGGGTTTGACCTGGTCCAAATGAGCTGGAAATTGGCTCAAAAATTCTTTAAAACGTTTAAAACTTAAATAAATTTTATTTGGCCGAAAATAATTTATAAATTAATTATTAAAAATAATATAAAACTTGTAAAAATTATAAAAGTGGTCAAATAAACTCCAAAAATTATAAAATAAATATCGTGGTGATCGTGATGACGAATGTGAGCTAACTAAGAAGACGGAACTCAATTTTGACGTCGGACGACGAAACTAAAAATAGAAACGTCTCCCGTCAAGAGTGAGAATCGTCACGTCTCATCGAGTAAGTTTAAATTGTGGGAAAACGACTCGAGAAACGCCGTTCCAAAATAGTGCCACTATTTAATACTCTCAGGGACGTTCACAACGGCATATCACACTGAAGTGTTCACAAACAAACAAAGTCTAAAACAAACACGTGCACGGTCAAAAGCACGTGCACGAACAACGTACCACGAGAAGTGGTCGTTACATCCTCCCCACCTTAGAATAAAGTCCGTCCTCGGACTTTCTAATATATCTAGTCGCTCTAATAACTACCCCAGTCAAGCCACATTATAATTTAAACCAAGTATAGTCATTGCAAGTGCTTATATATGCACTAAGTAGTCAAACATTAATACCACCAACACGTATATACATTCACATACGTATACACTTATACCTATTATATTCAGTCAAATTCATACATGTATTTCAATCAGGTATATAAACATACATCCCTTATATAACTACTACTCACAAACAATAATTCAGGTACTCACATAAGAATAGTGTCACACTTAGCAAATACAACCATTGCTCTACATATAGATAGCTACCTATGCACAAACATCAAGAGTATACTTCCCTCTAATATTCATCCAATACCAACATCTCAGCACTTATAGTCACACCATACCATTACTAAATCAAATTCACTATATCTAATATACATTCACCGCTACTATAATTTCACAATATATAGTCATTCAAATACATGCAAATAGTTCACCATATATTCACATCACGTACGGTCCTATAACTGTATTTACGACACGCCACATATACCATAGTCATCAAAACCTATAACTAAGCACATACTTACCCGTGCATGGTGCACACCCCATACACGCTAACATTTCATTTACATACACCAATCATACCATTATATTACTAGTACATCCACACACCTAGTTTTAGCTAGTACACATACGTTCACATAACAAGTCCTTAGTAAATAACTATACCACAAGGCCAGCACCTATAACTATATACTGGCGTAGCGACCCACAATCATGTGCGTAGCACAACCAGGCACAAACACTCCTATCACTATACATACATCAAGCATTGCTATATTCAAACTACAAACATACATTCAATATACTTAGAGTATACTCACTCAAGCTTGAGTGAGACTCGGTACATATATCAGAATATTCTATATACGTAACACGACATTCATACATATACCAATACCACTTCCATATATATACATCTACCAATACAACCATATACATTCCATAAATCAATCACACTTAATATTTAGTCAGGCAATACTCACGTAGTTAAATCAATTTATATACCATAATAATAACATTACAGACATCAGCACCCACATATTTATAATACCCTCCCTAATACATGCATACGTATTCATCGTATAGTCACACACACATTTAACTTATATATATATATATATATTCACACCATAGCCTACTACCTATAATTAGTATACTAACACATCCACACATACATAATTAAGATGTGCAATAGTCGTGTATACCTCACGATATGCACGCATGCAACATCCCGAAAAGCAAGCAATACAAATCAAAATTTTACTCCTACTACCATATGTATATCACATATATACTCAGGCAACAAAACATAACTACTTACGTCTAAACACAATACATACCCACGTATGAGCACACACTCATACGTGCTAACATATAGATCACATAATAGGCCTACCCCCTTAACCATACATACTCTTATTATTATCACTACTAACATACACATAGCTTTACCAATCATTTATTTCAACCATCACAAGTATTTCTTACTACATACACAACTTAGATATTTCAACGCTAACTCTTATATACACAGGCATCCCTAGTATAATATAACTATCCACACAACAATCCATAACTACTAACACACAACAACTTCATACTATCACGAATAACTCCTAGTACATATATATCACACAATAGGCAATCATCAATATACTATGGGGGTACACTCATTCAAGCCCACGTACACAGCTTGGGTACGTGCACTACGACTACCTCACAAGGTCCAAGGGCCTACTAACAATTAAGGGTTGACACAGACATTGACGGACCCTAAGGTCTAAGCAATAAAGAGAGGTCGAGAGCGTGACGAGGGAAGGATCGATAAGCACGAGTTCAGATAGGACGAATACAAGGAGACGGCTTGGTTAGGGAAATATTGACTCAATGGTGATGTTTAGGTTGAGGGAAAAAGGGAGACGTAGTGATGCTTAAATAGGAGGGGAAAAGAAAGTAGGGTAAATAGCATGAGCTAAAATACGCAAAATTGAAAACTGTTGTACTTCAAAAGTTGAAATCCCAGTCCGAAAAGAAATATTTGGAGATCGATAAAACGAGTTGTTCAAAATAAATTTGAGTCGAACATTCATAATAAGAGAAAATGGTCTATTGGTTTTAAAAATCATTATAAAAGGAAGTAAAATCATTTACACGAATATTAAGGACATGGTTTAGAAAATTCTATTCGTCAATAATTCAATATAATTTTGTCTAAAAGTTTTGGGAAGTCAAAGAATGAAATCAAGTAACGGAAGAATTTAAACTCATGTTAAATGCTTTCAAAACTTTTAGGCTATGGAAAATTTAAAATAACCAACATTGAAACTACTATTTAGAGGACCAGGGTTTGCCAGAAATGAGAAACTGATTTACATAAGGTTCTTAATATACGAGCACCACAAGTCTGGCACGGATATAAAAATAGTTGAAAGTACGTATGGTGCACGGAAAATAATATTAACGACTTAGTATAAGAATTATCAAGATCGAATAGCAAGTCTTTAAAATCAAATCATGGAGGGTCTAAATCAGGAAGTGGTTATGAAAATAGTAATTTTGCAAAATCTGAAATAGCGAAAACGACGAGCAAAGACCAACTTGCTGAAAGCTGAAATTCCATGTGCCTTGAAAAGTATATGAATGGCATAAATCAGGAGGGAAAATTACAAGTTGAATAAAAGTACGATTCAAAATAAAATTAATATATGAAGGGACGACGCATCTGCATAAGTACGAAAAACATAGGCTGGGAAAATACTATAAGCTAGTATTCAAAAATTCCGACAAACGTTTTTAAAAATTTAAATCAATGAAGGAGTATGAAGTATATGTATATTAAAATTTTGAACAAAATTAAACTTAGTGGAAGGGAAGATTGAAAAGTACTTTCAGAAGGTTCAGGTTTTGCAATGGAGATGTTTGAAAATTAACGACGATCGTCATGAGGCGATCTCGTGAATCGAGGCAAGGAAATTTGGTCAGGTGATCAGAACATTCATACGCCTAGGTTATGAATCAGGAGAATCTACGGGGAAACTCCTACGGTCGACCAACTAATGATTAAAAACTAAGAGCTAAGACTTCTAAGGAGCTAGACGGTAATGAAATGCGTTCAGCCCGGTCCGAAATCGATGAACCCAAGCGAACGACGGAAGGAAATTCTAGAAGTCTAATATGATCAGGGTTAGGCAAGGACCTCTAGGGTAACTCCTACGACGATCAATTGCTGACAGGGAGCCTAACTATCTATCAGGGGCCTCTAACTAACAAGCACATACGCCTAACTAAGTCTTCTTACCACCTAGTGTCATAAGAAAATGACTAAACTCAGGGCTTACAACTCGGATGTTGCAATTTATTTAATGGATATTCCGTTATTATCGTTGTTCCGTTAATTCGCAATTGCAAGACGGGACCTGCATGGGCCACCAACAAAACCTGTCACGCCCCGCTTCCCAAAAACGTGGAGGCGAAGCGTGAGAAGGTCCGCTCAGACTTGAAGCTACAAAGCTGCAAGTCCGATAAGCGTCGATCAAGTTTAAAACTGCAGGTCCTTGCAACGCTAACGAAACAAAGATAATAATAATTAAATGAGACAAAAGAAACATCTCAGAATATCCATAAAATAAGTTTCCAACATCGCAGAAAAGCCATCAGGCTAAAAGGAAGGAGACTAAAGGCCCAAACATGGCCAACAAAAGTACAAAGTACAAAACAACGGTGCTACGCACCAACAACTAACAAAAGGCCTAAAACAACATAAAGCTCCACAAAACTCAAAGCATGGTCACCGGGTCCACCAAAATCCTCCTGGGCAGCCATGGACTCAGACTCAGCGTCAGCAAAACCTCACGTACTCAGCAACGGTCTCTGGCTCAGGTCTAACATGTGACACCCAAAAGAGCAAGGGGCACATGTCAGCAAGTCTACAAGAGACTTGTGCAAGGAAACTGAAAGTACAAGTAAAAGCAACCTAAAAGTTCTAGCATGATGCAATGACATGGCAGTTAAAGTAATGAGTGCAACAGGTAAAGTAAAGCGAAGTAAAGTACGAGCATGGCATAACATTCACAAGACAAGTACAAGACAAGAAAAGTAAGCACCTCGTGCACAGAGATTCCGTCTTTTGGCTAGAGGGCTGATCAGGCCACTCCTAAGCTCAAGCGAACGTTTATCCCTACCCCTCCACGTGTGTCGAGCCAGGGCCTTACCCCCGAACTTGGAATTCTCGCTTCTGGATCACGAGCCAGGAAGTGTTTTTAACAAGTATGGCCTAGGGGTGCACCTAGCCAGGGACACGGAAACACGGATTTGTACAAGTATTTTGTAGCGTGTGCCACGATGCAACAATCAATTTGGATGACATGTAAGATGCAATGCATGGCAGTTAAAAGTACGTACAGTTAAGGAAAGTAAACGTGACAGTTTAGTATGCATGAACAACAAGTTTAAAGGGTTGGATCTAGCTTCGTTGTCAAGCTAGATCAATTAGGTGACGGATCTAGTTTCGTTGTCAAACTAGATCAAGTAGGCGTCTAGCCAGCTATCATTTCACTGACTAGTCTCTTTTACGCTAGGAACAAGGAAGTGGCCTAAAAACATGGCCCTACACAAGAGTTGGCAAGTTTCACTTGCCTGCAACTATCACGTCAAGAAAACACCGTCCAACGAGTCCAAAGTCACGATTCCTACGTGCACAAGTCCACCGGCCTAAAGTCCATATTATTAATCTTGATTAGTGAATTTAAAACATTTAAAATACTTTGAAAATACTGATTTTAGTCTTGATTAGAATGCATTGGGTTGGGGGTCCTAGGGGTGCAAAGCGTTACCTCAACACGACGCGAAAGCTACACCGGCGTCGGGTAGCGACACCGGGGGTTGGAATAATAGAACGCGCTCCAAGTCCTGATTCCAATATATATTCCTTGCTGGAAAATTCAGAGCTTCGACCGGGGCGACGGTTCCAGATTCCAAAGCTAGCACGTGCGACGACGGGCTACGACGTGTGACGACGTCGTACGCGACGGATCCTCGAAGAGCAAGCACCTAGGTGGGGCCCACAGTACTCCTAGGGGCCTTTGGGGGACCCACAATAACTCTGGAGAACTTGGGGGGCCCACGGTGGCAAGCGGTGCGACGGATGAGGGGTTGCGACGTATGGCCGTCGGTCGTACACATCCAATGCGGGGAGTTCCGTCGGTCGTGCGCTGTGAATGCGGGGGCTGCGACGTTGGGGTGTGCAGCAGCTGCGGCGCTGCTTGGGTGCGGGGTTTTCCTTCGGTCAGGTCGATGGGGAGCTTCGGTCGTGCGCTTGGATGCGGGCGGGACAGCGTTGCAACGTTGCAACGCTTGCAACGTCGGCCAATGCGGAGCGGCGGGTCGGTCGTGCGGGCTGCGGAGCGGGGCGACAAGCGGCAACGGATGCGGAGCGCTTGTGCGGAGCGGGGCCTCGGTCAGACCGAGGGCTCCTCTCGGTCAAGCGGGGGAACGGGGCGGGGGTTGCTGCAGCGGTGCGGACAGCGATGGATGCGGGGCTTGCCCTCGGTCGGAGCGGGAGATTGCGGGGGGTTTTCTCGGTCGTGCGGGGAGCTGAACGTCGCAACGTTGCGACGATTCGTCGCAACGTCCAATTTCAAGTTTGGAAGAGGCTAGGGCTAATTTCTTTGGAAAATAGGTCTTGCTAGGGGTTGCTTATATAGTATAGATGGGTTGACTTGGTCTAGGGCTAAATCTAATAGGATTAGAAGTTTAAAAAGATTTAAAATTTGAAATTCAATTACTCCATCTCATCCAAGGGTTTGACCTGGTCCAAATGAGCTGGAAATTGGCTCAAAAATTCTTTAAAACGTTTAAAACTTAAATAAATTTTATTTGGCCGAAAATAATTTATAAATTAATTATTAAAAATAATATAAAACTTGTAAAAATTATAAAAGTGGTCAAATAAACTCCAAAAATTATAAAATAAATATCGTGGTGATCGTGATGACGAATGTGAGCTAACTAAGAAGACGGAACTCAATTTTGACGTCGGACGACGAAACTAAAAATAGAAACGTCTCCCGTCAAGAGTGAGAATCGTCACGTCTCATCGAGTAAGTTTAAATTGTGGGAAAACGCCGTTCCAAAATAGTGCCACTATTTAATACTCTCAGGGACGTTCACAACGGCATATCACACTGAAGTGTTCACAAACAAACAAAGTCTAAAACAAACACGTGCACGGTCAAAAGCACGTGCACGAACAACGTACCACGAGAAGTGGTCGTTACAGCAAGTGTCCGTTGTCCTCTCATGCCGCTACATCTCCACTGCAATGCATAACAGCGACCTGGTATCAAATCTGTCCTTCTCGCCTTCAAACGCGTGCCCCCCGGCTTCCGGTCAACACCGACGACCCCCCTCGCCATCTTTGATTCCCCACAACCTCCTCTATCCACTGCCATTGTCCTTTGATTCTCCCTTGGCCGTACCACCTCGCTACGGATCCAAACACCCAGGTTTTCCAAATCTATCCTCTTCTCCGCAAAACGCCCGGTACATCGCCGTCGGCCGTTGCTCGGCCATCCCTCAGGCCACGTGACCCTCCATCGACCTCCTCCAATCCCTGGTAGCCCCTGTATGTGGAGGAGTTCACGTACGTCGCTGATCTCGCACGTTTTCCCTGACATCCTAGCTGCTGCAGTGACGTTTCGTTGCGCTACTCGCAACCGAAGCAAATCGACGCCGTACCCATCACCATGACATCTGGATGCACTACCAGTAGCCGAGACGATCCCGAGGCGATCTCGAGACGACCCTTACTACGCTATCCACAGTCGAGGACACGAGCACCGCCACTGTTTCCAGACCCGATGCCATATTCATGCGCGTTCGTCGCACCAGGTTAGCCCTCTTACTTGTAGCAACCCAAACTTTATGTCATCAAAACCTAATTAAAAATCATCAACTAAAGTAACTAAATTTACGTTCTGCTCCTTTAAAACGATGTGAAATAGTAGATCGACGATCGGACTTTTTGACTGTGCACATAGGATAGAATCGTCGGATAGGTTGAACGGACATTTTGACATGTGACTGTTAGGGTAGCCACGTTTAACCTAGAAATGCACTATAATAGGATTAACTATGAGCGTGACCTGACACCGTCGCTTGACTCGTTTCAGACGACCCATTACCGACGCTCTGACTCGACGGGACGCTCCCGACGGACGTACACTTGCCCCCGCAGGCAAGTGTGTTCACTTGTGCAGTTTTGGCCACGTTTAGGCCATTGTTTCCATTAAAATGTAAAAAGTAATAACAAGAGAACCAGACGTGAAATGATAGCGTCTGGGACACCCCACGATAGCATGGATTGATGACAAAGTCCGGGTACAACAATAACAACTGACACCATAGGTTTTATCTGTGTGTGCGTGTGTGTGGACCCCTAGAATCAACAACAACAAGTGCTACCTTAGGTTTTATCTATGTATGCGTGTGTGTGGACCCCCTAGAAAGAACAACTCTAATCCATTATTATCTTTTCATGTCATGTCATGTATTGCATAAGCCTGCGGGCGAATAGGGCACTCTCCAAGCTAGAGAGGGTGATCCCTTGTCACGATTGGTAATGGATAAGCCTGCGGGCAAATAGGGCACTCTCCAAGTGAGTGTGTGATCCCTTGTCACGATTGGTAATGGATAAGCCTGCGGGCGAATAGGGCACTCTTCAAGTGAGTGAGTGATCCCTTGTCACGATTGGTAATGGATAAGCTTGCAGGCGAATAGGACACTCACCAAGTGAGTGGGTGATCCCTTGTCATGTCTTGTCTTGTGCACTTGGGTTGGGGTAGGGTTGAGCGATCGCACGGGGAGAGGGTTTGATCCCCCTCAAACCGTAAGGCGTGAACCCTTCGTGACACACACTTGTCTTGTCTTGTCTTTTCTAGTCTATTAGCCAGTAGCACATGCTATGGCTATTGCCTGTCACGTTTACTTTTCAGTGTTGTCTTTACTTTCTTGCACATATACATATCTGCCATGCTGTTGCATCATCATCATGTAAACAACCTTTAAAATGTCAACCTTAAAATGTTATACACCTTGCAGTGGAGTCTTCTCACATTTACTTACAGACTTCGCCTGACGTACAACCACTTTCTCTTGGTGTTTGTACGTCAAGTACCGAGACAGAGTTAGCAGACCAGGAGCCGGTACCAGAGGACTTGGAGCAGAAGTACGCTACTGATCAGGAGTAAGACCCGAGCGAGGACCAGTCTAGAGATTCCTCTGTTGTTGACTTTGGAGGTTTAGTCGCTTTCTACTATGGGTGCGTAGCACCATTTTGCTTTCTGTTTTAGGTTGTGTGCGTAGCACCAGTAGTTTCCTTTTCTGCTGTTGTAGCCATGATGGGCTTCTTTTTAGACTTGTTATGTATCGCTGGATATTATCTTTTCATGTTAATGAATGCAGCTTCCTTATTTGTACTCTTATTCCTTTGTTCAGAACTTTTATATGCAAGAACCTATAACTTTATGGTATCCCTACAGACGCTTATTGGGTCTGGGCTTCACAGCCCCGGCCGATGCGGACCTTCGTCACGTCTCACTTCCGTCGTTTTGGGAAGTGGGACGTGACAGATAAATTCTTACCATACAGCTTACTGTAACTTTGAACAAGATGTTTGTACAATTACACATAGATAAATTGCCTCGAGGGCATACATATCCCTACACAGACGTTTGTTCGTCCCTCTCCAGACTTTTGACGAGGGTTATAATTCAGATCTCGATCGATTCAATGGCTGTGATCAATTTTATTGATTGATTATAATCTTTAGCCTCATAATTTAGGGCTAAATC
Source organism: Scilla litardierei (assembly GCA_030789695.1). Lineage (NCBI taxonomy): Eukaryota > Viridiplantae > Streptophyta > Magnoliopsida > Asparagales > Asparagaceae > Scilla > Scilla litardierei. Next base: position 66,083,937 of record CM061132.1, read on the forward strand.
ATTTTCAACCGACTGTCTGCCCCAGCTTCTGACCATCACACCCTCGATCTTCTATTTTGAATTTCAAACGATTTACAACCTTTTGTTCGATCTCTGACCGGCCACCGATGATTCTACTAATCGATTCTCGTCCCCTAGGTATATTTCACTCGAGCATTTCCTAGTTTTTTGTTTAGGGTTCAGTAATTTTTGTTTTCGTTTAGGGTTTCGATTAATCTTCTTTTAGGGATTGTTGAGTTCGATTAGGGTTTCATTTATTGTAATCATCTTATGGCACCCAAATGCAAGAAGGTCCTTGCATCCAAAACCCATCCTAACCTATCACCTAGGTCGAAATGATTCCGTTCCATCGTTATTGGTTAATCTTCACGAACTCAACCCCAATCTCAACCTAAATCTTTACCCCAAGAACAACTTGAAGCTTCGACCCATCAACCCGAAGCCACACCAATTACACCACCTCCATCGAGAACAGTTCTTACTATTTCAAGCCGTAATCCTGAGTATGCATCACGTTATGCGTCTTCAGCTCTGGGTGGTAGTGGTGGTGGTGTCGGAGCAGGTTGTTGGCTCCGCTGGATCAGCTCCTGCTGGATCTCCAGCATTCCTCTCATAACTCCGAGGAGTTCATTGATGTCAAGAGTACCATACCACTGGCTCCATTCCTGTTCTGGGTGTTATGTCGTCCTGCCATTCTGAAACAAGAAAACTCGAGTAAATTTCATGTATCAGTTAAATCCAGACGTTTTGGTTAATGTTAATATTCCTATTGTTCTGAGTTTTGCATAATGCACAAACCTGCATGTGCCACCACAAAAACCTATCATGCCTCGCTTCCCATTGTACTTGGGAGCGAGGACGTGAGCGGGTCCGCATGGGCTGAAGCGGTGAAGCTTAAGCCCAATAAGCGTCTGTGAATAACAACTAAATGCAGGTTCTTGCATGCAAACAGAACAACATAGATAATCATAAAAAATAGTCAACGTACAGAAAAGGAAAGTACACAAATAAAGTAAGGCCCCAAGCATGGCCAACAAACAGAGTCTACAAAAGTGGGTACACACCCAACAGATAAGCAGAAAATAAAACTCTAAAGCAGCAACAGCAGGTGAATCTCTATGACTGGTCCTCTGTGGGGAGAACCTCGGGGTCGACGTTCTCCTGGTCCAATGGATCACTCTAATCAGCAGCTCGTCCTCCTGGTACTCTGTCTCGTGACCTGACATACATTCAAACAACATAGAATGTATGTCAGCAAGGGTCCTGGCAAGTTATGGTTAGAAGGGAACCCTTGGCAAGATGTACAAAAGATTATATATGGCAGTTTTAAGCAGTTATAAAGATTTACACTAGCATGCAGTTCTATTATGAAAATGAAACATGTCAGGTCAATAAAGTAACAACAGTTCTATAAGTTAACATCCTTTTTCAATTTGGTTAATTGTGTGTGCAAGTCCGTGACTAAGGCTCCCTTCGTTAGATGGCTAGTAAGTAAATCCACCTTCAAGTGCCCCCGAAGGCGACCCGTTTACTACCGGCTAGTGCCCGGGAACCCAACCCCACCCACGTGTACTATCTGGACCACGAGCCAGAATGCTAAACCGTCATATACTGGAACACAAGCCAGACTAGTCACATGTGACCCTACTGGAACACGAGCCAGACTAGTCACATGTGACCGACGAGAGTAGCCAACTATGAGCCAACGACATGTTTGTCTATGAGCCAACGGCATATTTGTCTATGAGTTAGCCAAACCAGTTAGCATGTTCTATGTCATTCAAGTTGTTCGTTTCACTGTCTGTACGTTTCATATCATAACACGTAGGTTCATTTTTCTTAATGGTGTCCACACACATGCACGCGAGTTCAAGTTTAGCATTTCGTTAAGGGTTTTAGTGTCAATGTGTCATGGCAATCTTGTGTACAATATATCACAATTAAGTTTTAAAAGAGTAACACGTAATGCATGTAATAAACTGCACGCTTACATGTTTCCAGTGTTTTTGGTGTCGACGGGTTCATACGGGAGGTGCGGATGTTTTCTGCGTCATTTGGGTCCGATATCAGATTTAGACGAAATTAACTTATTAATCAATTAACTTTTAATTCAAATAATTATAAGGGGAGAATTGTTCATACATATATTAATCTATCTTCTTATATGAACTAATAGAATGCTAACTAATAGAATGCTAACTATTTTGTTATGATGCAATACTATAATGATGTGAATAGCTACAAAAATATACTGAGACACTATATATATTCTATAATAATAATATGTATACACAGAAGTACTCATACACTATCTTATATAATTAGATTACGCTTAACTTCAAGTAACTAATATTAATACGTAAATAACTAAGTATATACTAACAGCTAGGTATATATTAACATCACAGGCTATTACAAGGATTATAACAGCACTTTTAAACATAAAACTAACTCACCTAAAATACTGCTACTACACAAACTGACATGCACCTAAAACTTATATAGTTATATGCATATAACTAACACTAATAGAAAAACCCCTAACAACTAATTAATATCCAAATACTGTTAACTAACCTCTAGGTCTTCACGTGTCTTCCTCTATGTTGGTTGTAGATGGAGGCGAGGGGAGAACGTCGGCGTCAGGGTCGGCGCTCTGTGACTGCAGGCGACGGTTGGGAAGCGCTAGGGCACCAGAGATAGGGTTTCTGGGCGGTGCAAAGAGCTGGGCGTCGGAGATAATGGTGGCTGGTCAGAGAGGTGATGAAGGGCGGATCTCGAAGAGCTCGGAGAGGCACCGACATTGGTGAGGGGTTGAGGGGGTGGTCGACGTGAGGTGAAGGAGAGGGGCTCGAAAATTCTTGCAGGCAGAGGGGAGAGGCCTGCAAGCTTGGGTGATGGATGGAGGGGCGCGAGTGGTGTAAGGATCCTGTCTATGGGGAAAACACTAGAAGGTGGGTTGAATAGTGTTTATGCAAATTTAAAAGGAATTTACGCCAAATAAAATGCAATCCAACAAAGTAGTGCGGAATTGAAAATAACCCAAAATGAAACACACGCAAATGCAGAGATGTTTCAAGGGTTCGGATTACCCAAGTCACTTCCCGACTTGTTCCCGGTAATCCTACGTCCCTTCTACCCGGATACCTCCGGATACTCAAGTTAGAACCCTAACTTGAGGTTTCCTTGAAACCCACTTGTAGAAACCCTACAAGTGAAATCAAATACAATCGATGTCCTTGACTCCCACAACTTGGGAGCAAGCAAACCACTCTCACAACCCGAGAGCAAATCCAAATAACGAAAGTTATGAAATAATTAAAGCAACACTTACAATCACCTATGCCTTGAAGTAGAACTTGAAGGAGAAGTGTGATGTGTGTTGAAGACTCTCTTGAAAGAGAGGAGAAAGCCCTTTCTCTTGACTGTACCAATTGCCTAGAAGATAACTCTTTGGTTCTAAGTTGGAGAGCAAGAGATCAAAGATTGGATATTCTGAGGGCTTTGGATTTGAGAGCTTTGATCTTCAAAATGAAAGCTTGAGAGAAAACTTGGAAGAATTGGTAACATCTCAATGGAACAGTAGAAGCCCCATTTATAGGTTTCTCAAATCCACAAAACAGTTTAGGCAAAAACCCCTTTGGAATCCGTGAGAAAAATCTCAACGGATAGAATCTGAACTCGCGACAGTCGACTGTTGAAGAAACCACAGTCGACTGTTGCACAGTCAGCAAGGGTAGGTGAGAATTCATAACGGTAACTTACTACGTGGACAGTCTACTGATGAAGCAAAGACAGTCGATTGTTAAACCAACAGGCGACTGTAAATTCTTCTACATGCGACTGGCCAAAAGAATGGTAAGTTGATGAAACCTGGAAATCTTGTAAGATAACAGGACAGACGACTGATGAGGATAACACAGTCGACTGTTAACCAGAACAGGAGACTGTAAATCCTTATACAGATGACTGGCAAATACCCTGAGAAATTCCAGAGAGCTGAGTCAATGAATTGGCTCACAGACAGACGATTGTTGCATCATAGACAGTCGACTGATCCAAGGGACAGTCGACTGTATATTCAGCATTAGTCGACTGGCCGTAAGAGACAGATCAACAAAGTTTAGGTAAAGGATAGACAGGCGACTGATTTACAAAACACAGTCGACTGTCACTTGGACAGGCACCTGTGAATCATTCATCAGTTGCCTGTGTGAAATAAACAGATAGGCCCAAAACTAGATTGTAAAAGTTTGTGCATAACATGCGATTGTAGAACAAAACACAGTCGGCTGTTTTTGAGACAGACGACTGTAAAACGTTCAGCAGTCGACTGTTATAAACAATCCAAGCACAATCACTAAAGAAATGAATTGGGATCTAAGGACAAACGATCTAATTAGGGGTGGACAAAGATCCGATTAAATGATTGAATCCACCCGATCCAATCCGAAAAAGTAGATCGGATATCCGATCTGATGAAAGTGACTTGTTATTCATAAGCAGATCCGACCGATCCGTTTGAAACTGATTCGGATTCGGATTTTAGTTTTCATCCGAAAGAATGTGATCCGATCCGATTAGGTTTTGACTAGATTGTGTTATTGTCTAAGTTCATCCGAATATCCGATTCTCAATCCGATCCGATTGTTTTTCACTACTACCTAAAATCCCCTGAATCAATGCATTCATGGCTATTGGTTAAGAAGACTAACAGACTCAATTGCATCCTCTTTGAAGGAGAGCTCTTTGTTGTCAAGCTCATCCTCCTCGAAGTTGATGCCAAACTAGTATGAAGATATTGCAAACAGAGATAGCTTCTTTATGTTATTCTTGCAATTTGTATTTTGTAAGGATATTTCGTTTCGACATTGGAATTGACTTCAGTGTTTAAAAGTTAAACTTTTAGAATCTAATGAAACGAGTTACAAATTGCGGCATCAATACCTTTAAAATTTCAATAAATCTAATATTAATTCGATCCGAATCGTATCCGATCCGAAATTCTAATCATTCGAATTTTCAGATTAACTTTTTATTAGTGGATGCAGATCAGATTTTTCATCATCCGATTCAATCGGATTGGATGGTGGATTGAGGCATAATCCGATCCGAATATTTGGATGCCCACCCCTAGATCTAATGATGTCCTAAGACTGAATGTAGATGTGTGTGAGTGCTCCATCAATGTTCTACTTCTAAGCTACATACTAGAAGAGATAAAAGAAAATTACATTGACGAATAATCTCTTCTTTCCATCGTATGAGCTTGAAGTCTTCATGGAGCTTCAATCAACATCTATGATCATCCAATCCATGTCATTTGCCTTCAATGAACTTTGAGAGTCATCCATTGCTAGAAGATCTTCATAATTAGCTTAGGCAATGGATTAACTGCAAAATAGGGGATTAGTCACAAGTATTTATGTTTGCTCATCATTAACACCAAGTAGGGAGAAGTCCAATACTCAACATTCTTCCCCTTTTGATGATGACAAACAAACATAAACAAAAAGATAAATAATTGTGCGTAATGAAAACTTACTCCCCCAACATAGATGCCAATCAAGTTAGTCAACAAATATTATGGCATCTATATATCAATTGAAGCAAATGAGTAAGATACACATGAATTTAATTCAAGAAATCTAGGAATTAAAATTCCTATTCATTGTAATCTTACTCCCCCTGAATCTAAGTCAACTTCAATCTTAGATTCAAGGTGTTAGAACATACTTATCACATTCATTATAAATCTTATATGTTTATTTCTCTCCCCCTATGGCATTATCAAAAAAGGTGGGAGTAAATAACAACAACAATAATCGTGCTAAATACGAACTAACAACAATCAAGGAGTATAAAGATATGAGAATCAAAACTCATAAAATCACATCAAATAGTTATGTGAATAGAGGAATAAGAATCCAATATCAACATTTTAGATATTCGGAACAAAAAATAGTTTCAAAAACGTATCACATCACAGATATCATGAAGAATCCAATATCAAATCCAAATTGTCTCAAAATCACATCAGGAGAGATTATATCATTTATGGAGACAATTTCACAATAAACACAGATAAGATAATCAATTATACATGGTGTGACACAAGATAAAACAGCAACATCATATATATATATATATATATATATATATATATATATATATATATATATATATATATATATATATATATATCAAAAGATGAGTACATAGCATGTGGACATCAACATGTCCATCACAAAATACAAACATCATGATCCAAAAAAATACATCATGATATCATCATACATCATCAACAAAATAAAGTAAACATCATCATACAAATGAATCACTCAACCTAAACAAAAACAGACCACACACAAAAGAAATATAGGTCTTCGGGTGAGTGAACAAAAGCAACAGCAGCAACCTCAGTCGATGTGAATGCCCGTAGGGTCCGAAGGGCAACCAGAGGAGCGGAACATGAGCCTCACAGAATGTCGGGTAGGAAAAGCTGGAGTCTTCTTCTTGGAAGACGATGCACGAGCTGCAGAAGATTCCGTATGAGCAGGAAGAGGAGTCTGGGCACCGGGGGTCTGGACCACAGAAGGTATAGGCATGAAGCCAGGAGGAGGAGGAACACGAACAGGGGTAGGGTCCTCAGACCTAGCAAACAGAGCCTGAAGCTCGGCGGGGATGGGAAATCCATGACACAAAAAGGATTTGTTCTGAAGCTCCAACAGAAGGTTGAGCTTCTCGTCCATAGAGGTGGAAAGTTTCTCTAAAGCGGTGACAAGGTCACACAGCTGACCAAGAAGAAAATCCTCGAGGGGAACGGACGGTGGAAAACGGGGAGGATGATCAGCTGGCTGAGAAGAGTGGCCAGCAGCATTCTCAGAGGGGATGGGGTCACCAACCACGATATGAAGAGGTTCCCCAGAAAATGGAGGAGAGGTGGGAATCGGGTTAGTGGGTTTCGGAGAAGGAAACGGTTCATCAAGAAAATCAAAAGATCCTTTGGGGAACAGATCACCGAGAGGATCCATGAGCATACACGAACGATCGAAAAACTAGCTTGAAGAAACTAGGGCACGCTTCACCCGGAAGAGGATTAAAAATCGAGCAATACATGACCAACCACACGAAAGAGGAAGATCGCGTAGCTACGAAGAAGATCGAAAGAGATATCACAGGAGATTTCAAGCTGGAAATCGAGTGAATTTCAGTCGGAGGAGAGAGAATCGACATGGGGGAACTGAACCGTCTCGAAGTATATATGAAAGAGGGAATAAATCTGGGCCATTGGATCAAGGAATTTATGGCTTAGATCAAAGCAGCGAACCGTCATTACAGTAGACAGTCGACTGATGAACAAAAGTCAGTCGACTGGATGGAGTGATAAAAAATAAGCTCAGGAAGATAGACAGTTGACTGTTGAGTAACACACAGTCGCCTGTCCGATGGAAAATGGACTATACATACAACAGCAGTCGACTGACTGAGAATCAATAAACTCCATTAAAAAGACAGATAGCTCTGTAAAATATTGATAGAGATGATAGTCGCCTGATGACCAAAGTGCAGTCTCCTGTTGAACTAACAGTCGACTGTAAAATTGTCATCAGTCGGTTGTGCGAAAGATATAAGATTCTGACTGGGAGTGTAGAGTAGGGCAGTCGACTGTCGAAGGAAAGACAGTCGTTTATCCTGGTCCAAAAGTGCATAGTGAGATAGAAATCCAGAGGATATGAACACTCACCCTAGGACCTATACTCTAATCATAAACATATCATAAAAACAATGTGAAACAATAAATCAATTGAAACACAAATCACTAAAATCAATCTCAAGGAATTCATGAAATCACATAAATCTCAATTTGCCATTCTTAAACAAATATATATATATATATATATATATAATATCAAATGAAGATATGCAACATGATGATATGAGCTCAAAAAGTGTTATAACATGTATGTTGAGCTTCTAGATTTCAGATTCATCCATAATTCCTAATTCTCCACGCAACCTCACAAATGAATCTTCTTAAAGAGGTTTGGTGAAGATGTTGGCAATTTGTTTTTGGGTTTCAATGTACTCTAAGATGATGTCCTTCTTAGCTACATGATCATTTATGAAATGGTGTCTCACATCTATGTGTTTGGTACGGGAGTGATCTACCGGGTTCTTGGAAATACAAATAGCACTTTGATTATCAACCATGATAGGGCAAGTATCACAATTGACACCATAGTCACTAAGTGTGTGTCTCATCCAAAGAACTTGTGCACATGCAAGACCCGCGGTAATATATTCCGCTTCAGTCGTGGACAATGACACCGAATTCTGTTTCTTAGAAAACCAAGAAACTAAGGAATTTCCTAAGAAATGGCAAGTGCCACTAGTACTTTTCCTGTCGGACTTGCATCCAGCAAAGTCGACATCACTATATGAGATTAACTCATATGTGCTAGATTTAGGGTAAAGTAACCCATAATTTAGAGACTGATTGAGATAACGAAATAATCGTTTAACTGCAATCAAGTGTGACTCCTTAGGTCTATCTTGATATCTAGCACACAAGCAAACGAAAAACATGATATCGGGCCTACTAGAGGTTAAGTAAAGTAAGCTAATGATCATACCTCGATATAGACAAACGTCTACATCTTTTCCGTTCTCATCCGTGTGTAGATGGTAGTCGTACTCATGGGAGTTCTTTTGCTTGAGACAATTCCATCCCGAATCGCTTAATAAGCTCCCCTGTGTACTTTGTCTGATGTATGAAGGTGCCATTCACCATTTGTCGAATTTGCAGTCCAAGGAAATAAGTCAGCTCTCCCATGTGGCTCATCTCAAATTCATCCTTCATTGACTTAGAAAATTCTTGACAAAGATTAAAGTTAGTAGAACCAAAAATAATATCGTCTACATAAACTTGAATCAAAAGAATGTCATTTTCATAATCTTTAATGAAGAATGTAGAATCAACTTCTCCCATTTTAAAACCTAAATTCAAAAGAAAGGTCTTGAGTCGATCATACTAAGCTCTAGAAGCTTGTCTCAACCCATACAACGCTTTCTTAAGTTTAAAAACATGGTATGGAAATTTTTTATGAATATAACCGGGAGGTTGAGAAACATATACATATTCATTGACAATCCCATTTAAAAATGCACTTTTAACATCCATTTGAAATAGTTTAAAGTTCTTATTGGATGCAAAAGATAAAAGTAATCTAATAGCTTCTAATCTAGCTACGGAGGCAAAAGATTCTTCGAAATCAATACCTTCCTCTTGCCGGTAGCCTTGCGCTACTAACCTTGCTTTGTTCCTTGTGATTACCTCGTTCTCATCCATCTTGTTCTTGAATATCCATTTGGTCCCAATGACTTGGTGACCACTTAATAGAGGAACGAGCTCCCAAACTGCATTTCTCTCGAATTGCATTAGTTCTTCTTCCATTGCCATTATCCAAGAGCTATCCTCACAAGCTTCTTGGATGTTCTTTGGCTCAATGGTAGAGACAAATGCGCATTAAGAGAATTCTTCAATTCTCGACCTCGTTTGAACACCCACACCAATATCTCCAATTATTTGGTTATTGGGATGGTTGCGAACGGTCGGGTAAGCTTTGGGTATTCCTGTAACACTAGGAACATCTTCAATAATCTCGTTAGTAGTGTTGGTATCAATAGTCGAATCATTAAACTTAACATTACTAAGAGAATCACAAATAGTATCTACACTATCATCATCAACATGAGGAAAATCAAAATCTTCATAAAAAGATACGTGTAGTGATTCCTCAATCGTTGAAGAAGTTTTGTCGTATATCCGGTAGGCTTTGCTACGTGTGGAATATCCAACAAAAATTCCTTCATCGGATCTTGGCTCAAATTTAACTAGATTACCGAAAGTGTTCTTGATAAAACATTTTGAACCAAAAACACGAAAATATTTTACTTGAGGCTTTTTGTCATAAAACAGCTCAAAACAAGTTTTGTTTGTACTGGGTCTCACTAGGATTCTATTGAGCACATAACATGACGTGTGCACTGCCTCTGCCCAAAATTGTAGTCCTAAATGACTATCATGGAGCATAGTGTGAGCACACTCAATAAGAGTCCTATTCTTTCTCTTTACAACACCATTTTGTGGTGGTGCCCGAGGAAAGGAAAATTTATGAGTTATCCCGGTGTCATCACAAAACTTAGTAAAAGATTCATTCTCAAATTCTCCTCCATGATCACTACAAATAGTGATAATGGTGGATCCTAAAAGATTCTGAATCTTCTTTGCAAATTTGGTAAACTCTTCATAAGCTTCATTCTTATTAGTTAAGAATGAAACCCAAGTAAATCTAGAGAAGTCGTCAACGACAACTAATCCATAATGAGCATTTCCTAAAGAAGCGGTTCTAGTTGGCCCAAATAAATCTAGATGAAGAAGTTTTAGGGGCCTCTTAGAAGTAATCCCTTCTTTAAGCTTAAATGATGATTTACTTACTTTACCTCTTTGACACGAGTCACAAGAGTTTTTCTTATTAAAAGCAATTTTAGGAAAACCTTTGACTAGATCATGCTTAGATAACTTATATAAGTGCTTGAAGTGAACATGACCAAAACAGTGATGCCATAATAGTTGTTCAATTGTATTAGCAACTAAGCAATGTTCTACGGTTTTAGGCAAGCTCAAATAATAAATATTTTTACGCCTAATACCGGAAAATAAAAAATTTGAATCACAATCAATAGTTGTACACAATCCTTCTCCAAAGTTAACCTTGTAACCTTTGTCACAAAGTTGACTAATGGAAATGAGATTGTGACACAAACCACTAACAAGAAATACATTAGTAATTAAGGGTTTAGAAGAGTTGCCGATAATACCTACTCCAATGATGGTTCCCTTTTGATTACCTCCAAAAGTGACCGTTGCACCATCATTGATGCTAATCACTTCGGAGAGCAATGAGGGATCTCCCATCATATGTTTGGAGCAACTACTATCGAGAATCTATCATTTCCCTTTAGAGCTAGTTTGACATTTATTGCTCTTCTTCTTTCTCTTGGGTACCTACATTATATACCATAAGCTCATGGTACCCAATGTTTGTTGGGTCCAAGGGGATTAGCCCTTTGGAAGCCAAGTCCAAGTGGACTTCCGCATCCCAACATAATTACTATTTCTAATAACATCATGAAAATAGGAATCAACATAAGCATTCCTATCATTAAGACTAGTGTTCTTAGGACCCCAAATAGTGTAAATCTTGGGAGTCCTTTTCCTAGTTGCATGCATACTTGTTGGATTTCTATGTGGTGCATGCTTCTTAGGAACATGGTTTCTAGCATAGAAATGTGGTGGAGGATCATTGAACATACGAGGATGATATGTATGCTTGGGAACATGCATGTTGTATGAAGCATATGGATCATGCTTGACATGTGGAGGATGAGCATACATGTAAGAATGATGCGTATGTGCATACGGGTGTATAGGAGCACATACATGAGTATTTCTCATGTGTGGATTTGTACGTGTCCATGGGTGTGGAGCATAAAAAGTATCATGATTATCCACTTGTGAAGTATGAGGTTTCCTACGTGGATGAATGTTAGTATACATGTAAGCATGGCTTCTCTTTTGGTTTCCACCCTTAGTGGGTTTCTTGCCAAAAGGAAGAGATGGTGAAGTGGTGACATTCTTGGTAGGATTGCTACCTATAGTGTCTTTGACACCACTTGCGGATGCACCAGAGGATGGCCTCACAAACTCTATAGTGACACCACTATAGGATGTGCGTGCATTTGATGCATTTGCATTCACAAATCCAAGACCAAACGATGTGTGGCCGGAAATTGGTTTGCAAGCAAATCATCCAATTGTCCTTTTCCCTTATTGAATCTCACAATACGGGAGGACATGAGCTCATATTTATCCTTAATAGAAGAAATATTGGTATCCAAGGTGGACACCCGTGCTTTGAGCTCGTGTACTTGAGTTTTAAGAGAATCATTCTCTAAACTCAATTGTGTGTGACGTGTAACTAGATCACTATTATCCTTAGGATGTGTTTGATCTAGTTGAGATTTGAGGGAATTCACCTCATCTCTCAAGGTGACATTTTGAGAAGCTAAGTTTGCTTTCTCAAGAGTTAAAGTATCAACAATGGTGTCATTGTTGATAATGCATGGAATGGATGACTTGCTAACATTTGATTTCTATAAGCTAGTATATCTAAGCATTACAGATTGATATTTAGCAAATAATTCTTCATTAGCAATATGAAGTTCATCAATTGTTGCCTCGGTATCATTCGTGTCGGAATCACTCTCATCGAGAGTGGATCTTCTAGAGCCATGAAACACATGTGGGTGCTCTCACCCTTCTCATCATCGGAATCACTTGATGATTCTTCACTTGAGTCATCGAATGTACCTATGAGTCCTTTCTTCTTGTCTCCTTTGTTCTTGTCGGACTTGTGGTACTTCGGAGCCTTCCACTTCTCTTTGTTCTTTAGCATTGGGCAATCCCTCTTGATGTGCCCTGGCTTATTACATTTAAAGCAAAGAGAGGAAGTAGCATTAGTAGACTCAAATCATTTGTTTGAGGAAAATTTACCTTTGCGAAAGAAGCGTTGGAACTTCTTCGCCATTTGGGCCATTTCACTCAAATCCATCTCATTCTCGGATTCTTCACTATCGGAGAATGATGAATTGGCGTTGAATGCCAAAGCTTTCTTCTTGGCCTCCGAGGGATTCATCATAGCTCAAATCTTTAATCGGTTCTCCTGTCTTACCTCATAAGACATGAGAGTCCCGATCAGATTCACAACTGAGTAGTTCTTTAAGTCATTGACCTCCTCGATGGCGATCGCTCTTCTTTTCCATTTGGAGGTCATTCCTATGATGATCTTCCTTACCTTGTCTAGTTCGGAATAGACTTGATCAAGAGCTTCCAATTCATTGACGATGTCGATAAAGTGTCCGTACATCGATGCAATGGTCTCATTTTCCTGCAATTGAAACAAATCGAAGTTTTGCACGGCAACATATAACTTTGAAAGCTTTACCTTGTTCGTTCCCTCATGGGTAACGATGAGATGGTTCCAAATTTGATATGCACTCTTACATGTGCATATCTTGTTGAACTCATTCGGGTCCAACGCACAATGAAGAGCACTCATTGCTTTTGCGTTGTTGATTTCGATGGATTTCTCGGAAAATGTCCATTTTTCGAAATCTACTTCGGTGGGCTCGACGTATTCCTTGTGGAGGGTTCTCCAAAGCGAAGCACTCCTAAGGAATGTCTCCATACTGCATTTTCAATAGCCAAAATTTGTACCATTGAAACGCGGAGGACGCACCGTAGATTGTCCTTCGAAAAGTGTGGACGCTCCATCACGGTCGTGATTGTTGTACGAAAGCGACGGAGGAACATTGTTGTTGTTGAATGCCATAGCTATAACCTTGCGCTCCGATACCAATTGTAAGGATCCTGTCTATGGGAAAAACACTAGAAGGGGGTTGAATAGTGTTTATGCAAATTTAAAAGGAATTTACGCCAAATACAATGCAATCCAACAAAGTAGTGCGGAATTGAAAATAACCCAAAATGAAACACACGCAAACACATAGATGTTTCAAGGGTTCGGATTACCCAAGTCACTTCCCGACTTGTTTCCGGTAATCCTATTTCCCTTCCACCCGGATACATCCGGACACTCAAGTTAGAACCCTAACTTGAGGTTTCCTTGAAACCCACTTGTAGCAACCCTACAAGTGAAATCAAATACAATCGATGTCCTTGACTCCCACAACTTGGGAGCAAGCAAACCACTCTCACAACCCGAGAGCAAATCCAAATAACGAAAGTTATGAAATAATGAAAGCAACACTTACAATCACATATGACTTGAAGTAGAACTTGAAGGAGAAGTGTTATGTGTGTTGAAGACTCTCTTGGAAGAGAGGAGAAAGCCCTTTATCTTGATTGCACCAATTGCCTAGAAGATAACTCTTTGGTTCTAGGTTGGAGAGCAAGAGATCAAAGATTGGAAATTCTTAGGGCTTTGGATTTGAAAGCTTTGATCTTCAGAATGAAAGCTTGAGAGAAAACTTGGAAGAATTGGTAACATCTCAATGGAACAGTAGAAGCCCCATTTATAGGTTTCTCAAATCCACAAAACAGTTTAGGCAAAAACCCCTTTGGAATCCGTGAGAAAAATCTCAACGGATAGAATCTGAACTCGCGACAGTCGACTGTTGAAGAAACCACAGTCGACTGTTGCACAGTCAATAAGGGTAGGTGAGAATTCATAACGGTAACTTACCATGTGGACAGTCGACTGATGAAGCAAAGACAATCGACTGTTAAACCAACAGGCGACTGTAAACTCTTCTATATGTGACTGGCCAAAAGAATGGTAAGTTGATGAAACCTGGAAATCTTGTAAGATAACAGGACAGACGACTGATGAGGATAACACAATCGACTGTTAATCAGAACAGGCGACTGTAAATCCTTATACAGACGACAGGCAAATACCCTGAGAAATTCCAGAGAGCTGAGTCAATGAATTGACTCACAGACAGACGACTGTTGCAGTATAGACAGTCGACCGATCCAAGGGACAGTCGACTGTATATTCAGCATTAGTCGACTGGCTGTAAGAGACAGATCAACAAAGTTTGGGCAAAGGATAGACATGTAACTGATTTACAAAACACAGTCGACTGTCACTTGGACAGTCGCCTGTGAATCGTTCATCAGTTGCCTGTGCGAAATAAACAGATAGGCCCAAAACTAGATTGTAAAAGTTTGTGCATAACATGCGACTGTAGAATAAAATACAGTCGACTGTTTTTGAGACAGACGACTGTAAAACGTTCAGCAGTCGACTATTATAAACAATCCAAGCATAATCACTAAAGAAATGAATTGGGGTATAAGGACAAACGATCTAATGATGTCCTAAAACTAAATGTAGATGTGTGTGAGTGCTCTATCAATGTTCTACTTCTAAGCTACATACTAGAAGAGATAAAAGAAAAGTACATTGATGAATAATCTCTTCTTTCCATCATATGAGCTTGAAGTCTTCATGGAGCTTCAATCAACATCTACGATCATCCAATCCATGTCATTTGCCTTCAATGAACTTTGAGAGTCATCCATTGCTAGAAGATCTTCATAATTAGCTTAGGCAATGGATTAACTGTAAAATAGGGGATTAGTCACAAGTACTTATGTTTGCTCATCATTAACACCAAGTAGGGAGAAGTCCAATACTCAACAGGTGGTGTCGTAGCCGGGGGAAGGGGCTCAGAGGAGGAGGACGGCTGGGACATGGGGGTGCAGGTACTGGAGTAATGGAGAGGGAGGTGGCGAGCTTTTTATGGCGCTGGACTTGGTGGAGGCCGGTCGGAAAAGGGAGAGGGGTCGGACACCGGAGGTGGGTGGTCGGAGAGGGTGAGGAAGACGTGCGGCTTAGAGAAGAACTGCAGCTTGGGTTTGTTTAGGAAAATAGGGTGGCTGCTAGGTTTAGGGTAGGGTTTGCCTAGGGTTTATAGAAGTAGGGATAGGGTTTTTGAAGAGGGGCTTCCTAGGGTCTTGTACGAAGGGCATGGGTTGGGGTTTATTACATGCGGCCTGGGCTCCATTAGAGCTTGGAGTTGATACGTGTGTGAGAGGGGAACTGTGTGTGCGTGCATGAATATGCCTAGGGGTTTGGGTTAGGGAAAAATATTAGAAATGGTTTAGAAAATTATGAGAGAGTTTAATTAAAAGGAAAGGTTTGAAATAAAACTGATTTAGTAATAAACATTTTCCATTTGTTTTAATTAATAATTATTAGGGAACATTATTAGCAGGAGTTAATAGGAAAGTTTTTGAAATAAAAAGATTTGCTTTGAAAAATATTTATTAGGGAATTGTTACGACCTAAAGATCGTGATAGTCCGACCTTTCGCTATGAACTACCGAAATGCACGGTAGGCGCACCCCTCCCAAACGGATGGCCCGCCCAATGACGGGGCGTCTCACGCCCGAACTTTAGAGGCTTATGGGGCACCGGCCGGCTTGAAAGCCCCAGACGGCAGGGAGATGGGCGCAGCTCGCCTTGCCCCCCTGACATAGGTGCCTAACCACTTTCACTCGGCTCGCAGGGAATGGTGCGCTCGATGAGATCCAGGATCCCTACCCGAGAGGGCACGGCTGGGTCACACATCCGTTGCACGGGTCGACCCAGAGGATCGTCAGGGGAGCCTTGCCACTGGGAGGAGCCCCGTCGGACCCTCAGCTCATCGAACACGACAAACAACCTAGTACAAGGACATAACTGACACTAACGCTGACCGACCGCCTGACAAAGAACCCCCTAGTTGCAGCGCCCCCTGACACTTAATGCTTTCGGCCCTGACACCATGATAAAAGTGCCCCGGACTGATGCGTCATCTGACAAAAGCGTGGCTGGCACTCCTGTTTCTGACATCCTCGTCCAAAGCTTCCGCTGACAACAAGGCCAGCTCAGCACGTCGAGTCAGCATGCCAGGCCAGTCCCACCTGACCGCCTCTCATCAGGTATAATACCCCTTTGCATCTTACGGTGAAGGGGTTAGCAAATTTACTCTCAATCCTATTATTCACACACGAGAGCAAAGGTCGTCCATATCTTTGTTCTCCCACGCATAGCTCGTCACGTACGGTGGACTCACCCTTAGTCCGACCTGCGTGCGTAGCCCCCGCTTTAAGTCCTATTACTGACTTAGGCATCGGAGAGGCTAAGGGTTGGACCCCAACCCGGCCTTTCTGACGAGTTGCTCATTGCGCAGGATAGCTCGTCCACCAGCTTGTGTTTGCCTTCAGCTCCCGCAGTCCGATCTTCCTTAACCGCATTCTGTGGGATTTGACTCCGTGGTCTTCTCCAACGACAAGCTTAGCCTCATCAACCCTCTAATCACCTGTCAAATAGCATACCCTAATCCCTTCATTAACATAACCACCGTGCCCTTGGTTCCCCCCAAATACAAATTCATTGTACGCGAGTTCTACCCCGCAACAATTGGCACCGTCTGTGGGAACGAAGGGCCACACCCATGTCAGACCCCATACCAGCCACCCAAAACCCTGACCACGGTAATGATCCTATGGATCAAGAACCACACTCTCAACCAATGACTCCCGCGACTGACCCTCCTCTTGGGGTAGAGGTCGAGACAGTCCAGGCCTCGGCCCGTGCGATACAGCAAAGCTTCGAGGCCTTCACTAAGGTGATGGTGGGCTTCGCCTCAACAGGGACGGAAGCACCTTCCGGCCCCTCTAAGCCCTCGAATGTGAGACAGAATCTTCACCCTCAGTTCGAGGAGGAGGGGGAGACCAGGGGCTCGCCAAGGAGATCGCGGCCCAGCGGAAGCTCCTGGAGGAGGAAACGGAGGTCGCGCGGCTGCGGAGGCGCCGGGAGGAGGCGGCCGCCGTGAAAATGCATTTGGGTGAAGCGGCCGAGACCGCCTGGCAGGCCCACCCGGACGACGAGACCGCCTGACGCCAGCTCCGATCCATTATCATTGAACGCGAAAGGCTCCGGAGGGAGAACGAAGAGAACCGGGGCATCCCGGAGGTGTCGGCGACTGGCCGGTGACACCTGGACAGGCGCGGCCCACCGCTTTCCAAGTCTCCACCATGGGGGCAAAGTCCGCCTCGTCAACATCTCTCCCCCAGTCGTCTGGACGAAGAAGCCGTTCGTCGGCAACTCCGCTTCCTCACCGCCGAACGCGAAAGGCTCCTGAGGGAGAATCTGGAGCTGAGAGAGGTCCCGGAGGAGACGGCCGGAGGGCGGTGGTACTGGGATGACCGTAGCCCTCCACCCGTCAAATCCTCTACCTACGGAAGGAGTCCCCCCAGGCGACCATTTCGTTACTCCCCGGGGCCCGACGACCGCCGGCGGCCGAGGCGCGACCGGAGCCAAACCCCTGAATGGCGAAGAGGGCACGCGCCCGAGCGCTCTGCCTACCCGGAGGAGGCCACACTGTTGGCGCGGTGGATCACGTCCGCCCCAAGACCTGTAAGATTCAAGGCCCCACACCTGGCCACCTACAACGGAAGAGGCGACCCCCTCTCGCACGTGCAACAATATCGGGGGGCAATGGAGGTGCAGGATGTGGATGAGGCGTTCATGTGCCAGCTTTTCTCACAAAGTCTGAGGGATACAACATTGGATTGGTACTTTGGCCTGCCCGCGAGATCCATTGGGAGCATTGGCGAACTGTCCCACGAGTTCTGCCAAGAGTTCCGGGCCGGGTGAACGAAGAAGAAGCCCTTGGACTACCTCAGCACGATAGTCCAAGGGGAAGGAGAGACGACAGGGAAGTACCTACGCCGTTTCCAGGATGAGAGACGGGCGGTGGTGACCTGTGGTGATGAGGTGCTCATACTGGCTTTCAAGACGGGGCTGCGGACCTGGAGCCTCCACAAATCCCTGCTCCGAGATCCGCCGGCCGACTACGAGGCAAGTGGTCGCTATGGCAGAGAGGCATGCATTGGCCAAGGAGACTCTCGGCACGAAGAAGCTGTTCCCCCTGGCGAAGCCGCCCCAAGGCGAGCCTCAATCACATCCATGACCGAGACAAGAAGACGGGCATCGGAGGCGTGGCCAGCTGGCCCAACAAAGGCACGACCCGATGGGGCATCACCCGCAAGATCACCCCGGTCCGACCCGAGAGTTCACCCCCGGCCCAAGAGCTCGCTCGAGCTGTCCCGAGGCCGGAAGGGCCCCTCCAGGCCCATTACACACAGCTCAACGCCCCCATGATAGAGGTGTTGGCGGTGGCAACAAGGGCCGGACGGATGCCAGAGCCGCCCAGGGAGATGAAATCGGACCCGGCGCGGCGAGATTTCCAAAAGTATTACCGGTCCACCAGGACCACGGCCATGACACCAACGATTGCTTCACCCTCAAGAGGGAGATCGAGCGACTGATCCAGGCAGGCCACCTCGGGGGCTTCGTCGGGGGCAGGAGACCAGACCAAGAAGATGGGGACCACCGGAGGGCACGGACAGTAGACCCACCCCCGTGTGGTGAGTGGGAGGAACCCCTCCCCCAAAGCCGGTCATGCACATAAACACGATATGTGGCGGACCGTCCTTCGGGGGAGCATCTTCATAAAGCAAGAAGGCGTACACGCGGAAAGTGATGACAGCGGGTCTCGGCGGGGACACGAGGGGGAGAAGGGTAGCCCACCCTCCCATTACCTTCAGTAATGACGATCTGAAGGGAGTCGAGCTGCCCCATGACGACGCCATCGTCATCGAGGCCCAGATTGGGACGGCCGTCGTCAGCCGCCTCCTGATCGATGCGGGAAGCTCTTGCGACATCCTGTTTATGTCGACAATCGAGAAGATGGGACTAAGGCAGGCGGACCTGAGGCCCTGCACTGGGCCCCTCATCGGCTTCACTGGACACTCAACCCCTATCGTGGGGTTGATCACCTTACCAGTGACTCTCGGAGAGGAACCACGGGTTGTCACCTACATGACATTGTTTGTTGTTGTCAATATCGTGTCGGCATATAACGGGATCATAGGGCGACCGTACATGGCGGCCATCGGAGCACTCCCCAGCCTGCTCCACCAGATGGTCAAGTTCCAAACCCCGCGAGGGGTAGGGTTAGTGCGGGGGAGCCAGAAGCTGTCCAGGAGCTACTACGTGGGGTCGACCAAACACAAGGGTTCGGAGCAAACCTTGTTGACCGATCTCCTCTATAAGAGGGAAGACTTCTGCAACCGAAAGCCGGCACCGGCTGAAGGAACCGTAGGGGAGCCTGAGGCCGCAGAGGAAGACCAGACCTGCCGCGCCCGTCCTAGCTCCCCTCGGGGAGGGTAGGCTGATCCCTCCAAGGAACGCAGAACACCAATCGTAATATAACCGGAAATTGTAAGTCTCGAATGAAATATCTTCCTCCCTTTGCATTTTCAAATCTCGCTATTTCCACTTGAAAATTTCAGCTTAAGATGCAAGACTCCTGGGCAGGACCAATCCTCGCCACCCAAACCGGAGAGGGGCACGGACAGAGCTACGCGCTCGCTCCCCCACCAATGAAGACCTCCGGGGCAAGGTTACGGAGCTTCGCCACCCAAACCAGAGCGTCTTATGCGGGGTAGGCGACGGCCCAATACCCATCCGACTATAGAGGCTGCGGGGAGGTGACGGCCCAATACCCGCCCTCTCAAAGACTCCGGGGAAGGACCAATCCTCGCCACCCAAACCGGAGAGGGGCACGGGCCGAGCTACGCGCTCGCTCCCACCCACCAATGAAAACCTCCGGGGCAAGCTTACGGAGCTTCGCCACCCAAACCGGAGCGCCATATGCGGGGTAGGCGATGGTCCAATACCCGTCTGACTATAGAGGCTGCAGAGAGGCGACGGCCCAATACCCGACCTCTCAAAGACTCCGAGGCAGGACCAATCCTCGCCACCCAAACCGGAGAGGGGCACGGGCCGAGCTACGCGCTCGCTCCCCCCACCAATGAAGACCTTCGGGGCAAGCTTACGGAGCTTTGCCACCCAAACCGGAGTGCTATATGCGGGGTAGGTGACGGCCCAATACCCGTCCGACTATAGAGGCTGCGGGGAGGCGACGGCCCAATACCCGCCCGCTCAAAGACTCCGGGACAGGACCAATCCTCGCCACCCAAACCAGAGAGGGGCACGGGCCGAGCTACGTGCTCTCTCCCCCCACCAATGAAGACCTCCAGGGCAAGCTTACAAAGCTTCGCCACCCAAACTGGAGCTCCATATGCGGGGTAGGCGACGGCCCAATACCCGTCCGACTATAGAGGCTGCGGGGAGGCGACAGCCTAATACCCATCCGACTATAGAGGCTGCGGGGAGGCGACGGCCCAATACCTGCCCTCTCAGAGACTCCGGGGCAGGACCAATCCTCGCCACCTAAACCAGAGAGGGGCACGGGCCGAGCTACGTGCTCGCTTCCCCCACCAATGAAGACCTCCGGGGCAAGCTTACGGAATTTGGCCACCCAAACTGGAGTGCCATATGCGGGGTAGGCAATGGCCCAATACCCGCCAGACTATAGAGGCTGCGGGGAGGCGATGGCCTAATACCCGCCCTCTCAAAGACTCCAGGGCAGGACCAATCCTCGCCACCCAAACTGGAGAGGGGCACGGGCCAAGCTACGCGCTCGCTCCCCCCACCAATGAAGACCTCTGGGGTAAGCTTACAGACCTTCGCCACCCAAACCGGAGTGCCATATGCGGGGTAGGCGACGGCCCAATACCCGTCCGACTATAGAGGCTGCGGGGAGGCGACGGCCCAATACCCGCCCTCTCAAAGACTCCGGGGCAGGACCAATCCTCGCCACCCAAACCGGAGAGGGGCACGGGCCGAGCTACGCGCTCGCTCCCCCCACCAATGAAGACCTTCAGGGCAAGCTTACAGAGCTTCGCCACCCAAACCGGAGCGCCATATGCGGGGTAGGTGACGGCCCAATACCCGTCCGACTATAAAGGCTGCGGGGAGGCGACGGCCCAATACCCGCCCTCTCAAAGACTCCGGGGCAGGACCGATCCTCGCCACCCAAACCGGAGAGGGGCACGGAACGAGCTACGCGCTTGCTCCCCCCACCAATGAAGACCTCCGGGGCAAGCTTACGGAGCTTCACCACCCAAACCGGAGCGCCATATGTGGGGAGGTGACGGCCCAATACCCGCCCTCTCAAAGACTCCGGGGCAGGACCAATCCTCGCCACCCAAACCAGAGAGGGGCACGGGCTGAGCTATGCGCTCGCTCCCCCCACCAATGAAGACCTCCGGGGCAAGCTTACGGAGCTTCGCCACCCAAATCGGAGCACCATATGCGGGGTAGGCGACGGCCCAATACCCGTCCGACTATAGAGGCTACGGGGAGGCGACGGCCCAATACCCGCCCTCTCAAAGACTCCGGGGCAGGACCGATCCTCGCCACCCAAACCAGAGAGGGGCACGGGCCGAGCTACGCGCTCACTCCCCCCACCAATGAAGACCTCCGGGGCAAGCTTACAGAACTTCGCCACCCAAACTGGAGCGCCATATACGGGGTAGGCGACGGCCCAATACCCGTCCGACTATAGAGGCTGCGGGGAGGCGACGGCCCAATACCCGTCTGACTATAGAGGCTATGGGGAGGCGATGGCCCAATACCCTCCCTCTCAAAGACTCCAGGGCAGGACTAATCCTTGCCACCCAAACCGGAGAGGGGCACGGGCCGAGCTACGCGCTCGCTTCCCCCCACCAATGAAGACCTCCGGGGCAAGCTTACGGAGCTTGGCCACCCAAACTTGAGCGCCATATGTGGGGTAGGCGATGGCCCAATACCCGTCCAACTATAGAGGCTACGGGGACGCGACGGCCCAATACCTGCCCTCTCAAAGACTCCGGGGCAGGACCAATCCTCGCCACCCAAACCGGAGAGGGGCACGGGCCGAGCTACGTGCTCGTTCCCCCCACCAATGAAGACCTCCGGGGTAAGCTTACAGAGCTTCGCCACCCAAATCGGAGCGCCATATACTGGGTAGGTGATGGCCCAATACCCGTTCGACTATAGAGGTTGCGCGGAGGCGACGGCCCAGAACCCGCACTCTCAAAGACTCCGGGGCAGGACCAATCCTCGCCACCCAAACCGGAGAGGGGCACGGGCCGAGCTACATGCTCTCTCCCCCCACCAATGAAGACCTCCAGGGCTGTCATGCCCCGCGTCCCAAAAACGTGGAGGCGAAACGTGAGAAGGTCCGCTCAGACTTGAAGCTACAGAGCTGCAAGCCCGATAAGCGTCAATCAAATTTAAACTGCAGGTCCTTGCAACGCGAACGAAACAAAGATAATAATAACGAAAAGAGACAAAAGAAACATCTCAGAATATCCATAATAATAAATCTCAACATCGCAGAAAAGCCACCAGGCTAAAATAAAAGAGTCTAAAAGAGGCCCAGCATGGCCAACAAAAGTACAAAGTACGAAAACAAGGAAATGGTGCAAGCACCGACAACTAACAGCAACCTAAAGCAAAAGCAAGTAAAATCAGTCCCTAAGACTGGTCTCCGGTGTCCTCGAACTCCTCAACGAACGTAGGCTCGAGCTCAGCGTCAGCAAACACCTCGTCCTCAGCAACTGTCTCTGGCTCAGGGTCTAACATGTGACACCCAAAAGAGCAAGGGGCACATGTCAGCAAGTCTGGAAGACTTGTGCAAGGAAACTGGAAGTAGGTAAAAGTAAAGCAACCTAGCAGTTCTAGCATGATGCAATGACATGGCAGTTAAAGTAATGAGTGCAACAGGTATAGTAAGGTAAAGTAAAGTAAAGTACGAGCATGGCATGGCATGAATCATTCACAAGACAAGTACAAGACAAGTAAAGTAAGCACCTCGTGCATAGAGATTCCGTCTTTTGGCTAGAGTGGCTGCGCGGGCCAACTCCTAAGCTCAAGTGACCGTTTATCCCTACCCCTCCACGTGTATCGGGCATTAGTTTTCAGCCAACACATGATGCCCGCTTCTAGACCACGAGCCAGAAAGTGTTTTAAACAAGTATGGCGTAGGGGTGCACCTAGCCGGACAAGGAAGTACAAGTAGTGTAGCGTGTGCTACGAATGTGACATTCAATGCATGGATGACATGACATGGCAAGTAGTAAAGCGTACAGGTAAGGAAAGTAAACGTGACAGTTTAGTATGCATGATCAACAAGTTTAAAGGGTTGGATCTAGCTTCGTTGTCAAGCTAGATCAATTAGGTGACGGATCTAGTTTCGTTGTCAAACTAGATCAAGTAGGCGTCTAGCCAGCTATCATTTCACTGACTAGTCTCTTTTACGCTAAAAACAAGGAAGTGGCCTAAAAACATGGCCCTACACAAGAGTTGGCAAGTTTCACTTGCCTGCAAGTCTCACGTCAGAGAAACACCGTCCAACGAGTCCAAAGTCACAATTCCTACGTGCACAAGTCCACCGGCCTACATCCGTTTTATTAATCTTAATTAGTGAATTCTAAAACATTTAAACTACTTTAAAATACTGATTTTTAGTCTTGATTAGCATGCAATTGGGTTGGGGTCCTAGGGGTGCAAAGCGTTACCTCAACACGACGCGAAAGCTACACCGGCGTCGGGTAGCGACGCCGGGGGTTGGAATAAAAGATCGCGCTCCAAGTCCAGATTCCAATTAGATTCCTCGCTGGAAATTTCAGAGCGATCAACCGGGGCGACGATTCCAGATTCCAAAGCTAGCACTTGCGACGACGGGCTACGACGTGTCGCAACGTCGTACGCGACAAATCGTCGAATAGAACGCACCTAGGTGGGGCCCACAGTAGTCCTAGGGACCTTTGGAGGACCCACAATACCTATGGAGAACTTGGGGGGCCACGGAGGCAAGTGGTGCGACGGATGCGGGGTTGCGACGAATGGCTCTCGGTCGTACGCAGCCAATGCGGGGGATTTGCTCGGTCAGACGCGGGGAACGGCGCTGTGCAACAGCGGGGGTCGGTCGCAGCAGCGGTGCGGGGTTGGCTCTCGGTCGGTGCGGGAGATCGGACCGGTCGGGCGCTTGGGGCGGGTCGTTGCAACGTTTGCAATGTTGCAACGAAGCGACGAGCGGTCGATGCGAGCGGGCGCTTCGGTCAGGCGTGGGGCGATGCGGGCGACAGCTGCGGGCGACGGTGCGGGATCGATGCGGAGCGGGGATGCGGGCCAAGCCCTCGGTCAGACCGAGGGAACGGAGCGGGGCGTCTGTGCTGCGATGCGAGCGGGGATGGATGCGGGGGCGGCTAGCGGTCGGAGCGGGAGATTTGGCTTGGTTTTCTCGGTCGGTGCGGCAGCTGTTCGTCGCAACGTTGCGACGAATCGTCGCAACGTCAAATTTGGGTTTTGGAAGAGGCTAGGGTTAATTTCTTGCGAAAATGGGTCTTCCTAGGGGTTGCTTATATAGTGTAGATGGGTTGACTTGGTCTAGGGCTAAATCTAATAGGATTAGAAGTTCAAAAATATTTAAAATTTGAAATTCAACTTCTCCAACTCACCCAAGGATTTGACTCGGTCCAAATGAGCTGGAAATTGGCTCAAAAATTCTTTAATACGTTTAAAACTCAAATAAATTTTATTTGGCCGAAAATAATTTAAAAATTAATTATTAAAAATATTATAAAACTTGTTAAAAATATAAAAGTGGTCAAATGAGCTCCAAAAATTATAAAATAAATATCGTGGTGATCGTGATGACGAAAGTGAGCTAACTAAGAAGATGGATCTCAATTTTGACGTCGGACGACGAAACTAAAAATAGAAACGTCTCCCATCAAAAGTGAAAATCGTCACGTCTCATCGAGTAAGTTTAAATTGTGGAAAAACGACTCGAGAAGTGTCGTTCCAAGATAGTGCCACTATTTAATACTCTCAGAGACGTTCACAACGGCATATCACACAAAAGTGTTCACAATCAAATAAAATCTAAAATAAACACGTGCACGGCCAAAAGCACGTGCACGAACAAAGTACAACGAAAACGTACCGTTACATCCTCCCCACCTTAGAAATGATTCCGTCCTCGGAATCAACATCAAGCACTGCTCGGGAAAAGGTGCGGGAAGTGCTCTCTCATCTCATCTTCACGCTCCCAGGTGGACTCACCAGGGGAACCGTGACGCCACTGCACTCGAACCAAGTCGACGGTCTTATTCCTCAGCTGCTTCTGTCGACGGTCCAGAATCTCAACGGGCTGCTGATCATATGACGTATCCGGATGAACCGTAATCTCTGAGAAATCCACAGCGTGAGAGGGATCACTAACGTATCGACGTAACTGAGATACGCGAAATACGTCGTGAACTCCCACAAGCGACGGTGGCAACGCCAAGCGATAAGCCACAGCTCCAACTCTCTCCAGAACATCGAACGGTCCAATGAACCTCGGACTCAGCTTGCCTCTCTTCCCAAATCGAATAACTCCGCGGTTCGGAGAAATCTTCAGAAAGACATGATCTCCAGGCTGAAACTCCAAAGGCCTCCGTTTAGCATCTGCCCAATGCTTGAAACGGTCCTGCGCAATCCTCAGCTTCTCCCGGATATTCCTCACAACATCCATGGCCTCCACGATCATCTCCGGTCCTAACAGCTCCCGATCTCCAACGTCATCCCAGCTCAGTGGCGATCGACATTTCTTTCCATATAGCACGACGAAAGGCGCCATTCCAATACTCGCCTGGTAGCTGTTATTATAGGCAAACTCAATGTGGTGGAGATGATCCTCCCAAGATCCCTTAAAGTCCAGCATGCACGCTCTCAGCATATCCTCCAAGATCTGAATTGTCCTCTCGGACTGGCCATCCGTCTGCGGGTGGTACGCCGTGCTGAAACTCAGACTCGTACCCAAGCTCTTTTGCAGACTCTGCCAAAACTGAGATGTGAATCTCGTGTCTCTGTCCGACTCGATACTCACGGGAACTCCGTGAAGTCGTACGATCTCCTGCACAATTCACGTAACATCACTATCTAAACTAGGAAAAGGAAATAGAAACGGAGAGTAAACGTATTTACCTCCATGTATCTCCTCATTAGCGTCTCAGTAGACTGTCCTACTCGGAAGGGAATAAAGTGCGCGGATTTGGTCAATCGGTCTACGATCACCCAAATCGCGTCGTTCTGCTTCGGACTCCGAGGTAGTCCAGTCACGAAATCCATAGTGATGTGTTGCCACTTCCACTCCAGAATCGAAAGAGGTTGCAGCAACCCTGCCGTACGCTGATGCTCTGCCTTTACTTGCTGGCAAACCAAACACTTGGTCACACTTCGAGCCACACTCCTCTTCATACCATGCCACCAAAAATTCAGACGAAGATCCTTGTACATCTTGGTCCCACCAGGATGCACAGAATACGGTGAACTGTGTGCCTCCACCAGTAATTCCTCTCTGATGTCTCCAGCTGGCACACACAACCTGGCTCCAAATCTCAGCGAACCATCCTCGTGAATCAAGAAGTCAGTCCGCAGACCGGCTTCCACCTGCTCCCGATTATTCACAAGCTTAGCATCTCCAGCCTGTCCAGCCTTGATCATATCCACGATCGTCGACTGTATCTGCATGCTCATCATCGAAGAAGTCTCTCCAGGAAGAATAATCTCGATACCGGTCTCGCAAAAATCCTGCTGCAATCTCCACTGCGAGGTCAACATCATCACTGCTGGAAGTCTGCTCAGCGCATCCGGGACTACATTCACTTTGCCAGGGTGATACTGCAAGTCAATCTCATAGTCTGCCATGAGCTCCAACCATCGACGCTGTCGCATGTTGAGCTCCTTCTGAGTAAAGATATACTTCAAGCTTTTGTGATCAGTGAAGATCTTCACCTTCTCACTCAGCAGGAAGTGCCTCCAAATCTTCAGCGCAAACACGACGGCAGCCAACTCCAAATCATGTGTCGGGTAATTTTTCTCATGAGCCTTAAGCTGACGAGAAGCATACGCAACCACATGCCCATGCTGATGCAACACACATCCTAAACCTTTGCCAGAAGCATCGTAAAAGATCTCGAATCCTCCACTCCGATCAGGCACAGCAAGTACAGGGGCAGTCGTCAATCTCTCCTTCAGAATACCAAAAGCCTTCTCGCAATCATCAGACCAAACATAAGGCACATCCTTCCGCGTCAGTCTGGTCATCGGCTCAGCAATCCGAGAAAATTCCTTAATGAAACGCCGATAATATCCTGCAAGCCCAAGGAAACTCCAAATCTCTGACGCCGACTGCGGAACCGGCCACTCTCTGATAGCCACAATCTTCTCGGGGTCCACAGAAATTCCATCACCAGACACCACATGCCCGAGAAAGGCAACTCTATCCAGCCAGAACTCGCACATGGAATACTTAGCATACAAACGATGCTTCCTCAAGATCTCCAACACTGTCCTCAAGTGCGAGGCATGCTCTTCCTCCGACTTTGAATAGATCAAGATGTCGTCAATAAAGATAACGACAAACTTGTCTAGAAAGTCGTAGAAGACCAAATTCATCAGGTTCATAAAGACTGCGGGCGCATTGGTCACACCAAATGGCATAACCACGAACTCGTAGTGACCATACTTCGTCCTGAACGCTGTCTTCGGGATGTCGTCCTTCTTCACCTTAAGCTGATGGTAACCACTCCTCAAATCCAACTTAGAGAACACCCTCGATCCTCCGAGCTGATCAAAGATGTCATCTATCCGAGGCAAAGGATATTTATTCTTGATAGTCACAGCATTCAGCTCCCGGTAATCCACACACATGCGACGCGAACCATCCTTCTTCTTCACCAGCAACACCGGTGCTCCCCACAGAGACACGCTAGGATTGATGTATCCTTTCTGCAAAAGCTCATCCAGCTGCCTACGCAACTCCTCCAACTCTGCTGGAGCCATCCGATACGGCGCCTTCGAAATAGGCTGCGCTCCCGGTACAAGATCGATCGAAAACTCGAGAGCTCGATCGGGCGGCAGTCCAGACATCTCCTCAGGGAAGACGTCGTCGAATTCACGTACCACAGCTGGTCTATCCTGCTCCATCTGCATAGCAACAAGCTCCACCGGCTTGGCCCGAAACCTGACAGGGCCAAGCGAACTGCTACCTCGACTGAACTCAAACACCGGATGTCCGGGGATCTCGAACACCACCTTCTTCCTCCGACAATCGATCGTTGCATAGAAGCTCGCAAGCCAATCCATCCCGAGCACGGCATCGTAGTTGATGATGTCATGGACAATAAAGTCAGCGTAAAGCTCATGTCCACAGACCACCAAAGGGCAAGAAGTGCACCCACGATGCACCGAGATCACGCCATTTCCTGTAACGATGTTCCAACTCTTGGGAAGAGGGGAAGTCGTCAAGGAATGCTTCTCCATGAAGCTCCGAGAAATAATGCACATCGATGCACCGGAGTCAAAGAGGACTCGTGCAGGAAACGTGTAAACCAAAATCACACCTAACAACAATCTAACAATCAAACCCTATTCTAACAAACAGACATATGCAAGCAACAAACATAAGCTAAGAATCAAACTATCTAAGGAAGGAAACAACTAGTTGAGAGTTACCTGCGATAACCTCATCCACAGCCTCGCTCTCCACTGCCGTCATCAGGTAAGCCTGCCTCCTCGGCTGCATGGCCTGTTGAAAAGCCTTCTTCTGAGGAGCGAGAGGTGCTCCACGACCTGCAGGTATAGGTGCTCTCTGCTGCAACGGCTGTGCGGTAACGGGATCCTTCCAAGGTAGCTTAGATCTCGGGCACTCCTTCATAGCATGAGTAGGGTCTCCACAAACCAGGCACTGTCCCAACATCTTCCTACACTGATCCTTGATATGCCCGGTTTTGCCACAGAAATGGCAAGTCTTCTCAGGAGGCACACCTGGTTTCTTGAACTGCACCGTCTGATTAGGCCTAGTCCCAGGCCTAACCACTCCTCTGACCTGCTCCATAAGCCTCTTCCCTGCTCCAGAAATCAGCCCTCTCTTCTGCTTCGCAATCCTCTCCTGTCTTCGAGCAGCTACCAGCAACTTCTGATATGACTCCATGTCCGTCGTAGACACCAGACTCTGCAAGTCTAGAGAAAGACCCTGCAGAAACCTCTGAGCCTTCTCCTCAGCATCCTCCACCATCTTCGGCGCGAAGCGACTCAATCTAGTAAACTCCTGGTGGTACTGGTCCACCGACAGACTCCCCTGCTTCAGCTCAATGAAGCGCTGCAACATCTCCCTCCTAGCAGCCTTCGGAAAGTACTCCTCATCGAATCTAGACTTCAAAGTAGCCCAAGGTATAGGGCTCACCAACAGCTCCTCCTCTGCATCCCACCAGTTTCGGGCATTATCCTTAAGCTGCTTCTTTGCCAGATCAACCCATCCAGCCGGGTTGACCTTCGACATCTTCAGATTATCCTCAGTGTTCCTGAGCCACTCCTCTGCGGCCAACGGTCCTTCAGATCCATCAAAGTATGTCGGGCCCAGCTCCCGAAACTGCTTCGCTCCTGGCTCGAAACGAGGAGCACTCTGGGTGTTCTGGAGCATGCCCTGCTGCACCTGCATCATCTGATGCATCATCCTCATGATCTCATCATTGGTGGGCTCTCTATCTGGCTCCTCAGCACGATTGGGCCCACTGCCAGATCAGGTCTGTCGTCGTCCAGCCATCTAAGGACATAGAAAACGAACAAACAAATTAGACTCAAAGCTTAATGACTTGGATGTTGCAATTTATTTAATGGACATTCCGTTTATTACCGTTGTTCCATTAGTTCGCAATCGCAAGATAGGACCTGCATGGGCCACCAACAAAACCTGTCACGCCCCGCTTCCCAAAAACGTGGAGGCGAAGCGTGAGAAGGTCCGCTCAGACTTGAAGCTACAGAGCTGCAAGTCCGATAAGCGTCAATCAAATTTAAACTGCAGGTCCTTGCAACGCGAACGAAACAAAGATAATAATAACGAAAAGAGACAAAAGAAACATCTCAGAATATCCATAATAATAAATCTCAACATCGCAGAAAAGCCACCAGGCTAAAATAAAAGAGTCTAAAAGAGGCCCAGCATGGCCAACAAAAGTACAAAGTACGAAAACAAGGAAATGGTGCAAGCACCGACAACTAACAGCAACCTAAAGCAAAAGCAAGTAAAATCAGTCTCTAAGACTGGTCTCCGGTGTCCTCGAACTCCTCAACGAACGTAGGCTCAGGCTCAGCGTCAGCAAACACCTCGTCCTCAGCAACTGTCTCTGGCTCAGGGTCTAACATGTGACACCCAAAAGAGCAAGGGAACTGGAAGTAGGTAAAAGTAAAGCAACCTAGCAGTTCTAGCATGATGCAATGACATGGCAGTTAAAGTAATGAGTGCAACAGGTATAATAAGGTAAAGTAAAGTAAAGTACGAGCATGGCATGGCATGAATCATTCCCAAGACAAGTACAAGACAAGTAAAGTAAGCACCTCGTGCACAGAGATTCCATCTTTTGGCTAGAGTGGCTGCGCTGGCCAACTCCTAAGCTCAAGTGACCGTTTATCTCTACCCCTCCACGTGTATCAGGCATTGGTTTTCAGCTAACACATGAGGCCCGCTTCTAGACCACGAGCCAGGAAGTGTTTTAAACAAGTATGGCGTAAGGGTGCACCTAGCCGGACAAGGAAGTACAAGTAGTGTAGCGTGTGCTACGAATGTGACATTCAATGCATGGATGACATGACATGGCAAGTAGTAAAGCGTACAGGTAAGGAAAGTAAACGTGACAGTTTAGTATGCATGATCAACAAGTTTAAAGGGTTGGATCTAGCTTCGTTGTCAAGCTAGATCAATTAGGTGACGGATCTAGTTTCGTTGTCAAACTAGATCAAGTAGGCGTCTAGCCAGCTATCATTTCACTGACTAGTCTCTTTTACGCTAAAACAAGGAAGTGGCCTAAAAACATGGCCCTACACAAGAGTTGGCAAGTTTCACTTGCCTGCAAGTCTCACGTCAGAGAAACACCGTCCAACGAGTCCAAAGTCACAATTCCTACATGCACAAGTCCACCGGCCTACATCCGTTTTATTAATCTTAATTAGTGAATTCTAAAACATTTAAAATACTTTAAAATACTGATTTTTAGTCTTGATTAGCATGCAATTGGGTTGGGGGTCCTAGGGGTGCAAAGCGTTACCTCAACACGACGCGAAAGCTACACCGGCGTCGGGTAGCGACGCCGGGGGTTGGAATAAAAGATCGCGCTCCAAGTCCAGATTCCAATTAGATTCCTCGCTGGAAATTTCAGAGCGATCAACCGGGGCGACGATTCCAGATTCCAAAGCTAGCACTTGCGACGACTGGCTACAACGTGTCGCAACGTCGTACGCGACAAATCGTCGAATAGAACGCACCTAGGTGGGGCCCACAGTAGTCCTAGGGACCTTTGGAGGACCCACAATACCTATGGAGAACTTGGGGGGCCCACGGAGGCAAGTGGTGCGACGGATGCGGGGTTGCGACGAATGGCTCTTGGTCGTACGCAGCCAATGCGGGTGATTTGCTCGGTCAGACGCGGGGAACGGCGCTGTGCAGCAGCGGGGGTCGGTCACAGCAGCGGTGCGGTGTTGGCTCTCGGTCGGTGCGGGAGATCGGACCGGTCGGGCGCTTGGGGCGGGTCGTTGCAACGTTTGCAACGTTGCAACGAAGCGGCGAGCGGTCGATGCGAGCGGGCGCTTCGGTCAGGCGTGGGGCGATGCGGGCGACAGCTGCGGGCGACGGTGCGGGGTCGATGCGGAGCGGGGATGCGGGCCAAGCCCTCGGTCAGACCGAGGGAACGGAGCGGGGCGTCTGTGCTGCCATGCGAGCGGGGATGGATGCGGGGGCGGCTAGCGGTCGGAGCGGGAGATTTGGCTTGGTTTTCTCGGTCGGTGCGGTAGCTGTTCGTCGCAACGTTGCGACGAATCGTCGCAACGTTGCGACGAATCGTCGCAACGTCAAATTTGGGTTTTGGAAGAGGCTAGGGTTAATTTCTTGCGAAAATGGGTCTTCCTAGGGGTTGCTTATATAGTGTAGATGGGTTGACTTGGTCTAGGGCTAAATCTAATAGGATTAGAAGTTCAAAAATATTTAAAATTTGAAATTCAACTTCTCCAACTCACCCAAGGATTTGACTCGGTCCAAATGAGCTGGAAATTGGCTCAAAAATTCTTTAATACGTTTAAAACTCAAATAAATTTTATTTGGCCGAAAATAATTTAAAAATTAATTATTAAAAATATTATAAAACTTGTTAAAAATATAAAAGTGGTGAAATGAGCTCCAAAAATTATAAAATAAATATCGTGGTGATCGTGATGCCGAAAGTGAGCTAACTAAGAAGACGGATCTCAATTTTGACGTCGGACGACGAAACTAAAAATAGAAACGTCTCCCATCAAAAGTGAAAATCGTCACGTCTCATCGAGTAAGTTTAAATTGTGGAAAAACGACTCGAGAAGTGTCGTTCCAAGATAGTGCCACTATTTAATACTCTCAGAGACGTTCACAACGGCATATCACACAAAAGTGTTCACAATCAAATAAAATCTAAAATAAACACGTGCACGACCAAAAGCACGTGCACGAACAAAGTACAACGAAAACGTACCGTTACAGGGGCAAGCTTACAGAGCTTCGCCACCCAAACCGGAGCGCCATATGCGGGGTATGCGACGGCCCAATACCCGTCCGACTATAGAGGCTGTGGGGAGGCGACGGCCCAATACCCGCCCTCTCAAAGACTCCGGGGCCGGACCAATCCTCGCCACCCAAACCGAAAAGGGGCACTGACCGAGCTACGCGCTCGCTTCCCCCCACCAATGAAGACCTCCGGGGCAAGCTTACGGAGCTTCGCCACCCAAACCGGAAAGGGGCACGGACCGAGCTACGCGCTCGCTTCCCCCCCCACCAATGAAGACCTCCAGGCAAGCTTACGGAGCTTCGCCACCCAAACCGGAGCGCCATATGTGGGGAGGCGACGGACCAATACCCGACCTCTCAAAGACTCCGAGGCAGGACCAATCCTTGCCACCCAAACCGGAGAGGGGCACGGGCCGAGCTACGCGCTCGCTCCCCCCACCAATGAAGACCTCTGGGGGAAATCTTACAGAGCTTCGCCACCCAAACCGGAGTGCCATATGCGGGGTAGGCGATGGCCCAATACACGTCCGACTGTAGAGGCTGTGGGGAGGCGACGGCCCAATGCCCTCCCTCTCAAAGACTCCGGGGCAGGACCAATCCTCGCCACCCAAACCGGAGAGGGGCACGGGCCGAGCTATGCGCTCGCTCCCCCCCACCAATGAAGACCTCCAGGGTAAGCTTACAGAGCTTCGCCATCCAAACTGGAGCGCCATATGCGGGGTAGGCGACGGCCCAATACCCGTCCGACTATAGAGGCTGTGGGGAGGCGACGGACCAATACCTGCCCTCTCAAAGACTCCGGGGCAGGACCAATCCTCGCCACCCAAACCGGAAAGGGGCATGGGCCGAGCTACGTGCTCGCTTCCCCCCACCAATGAAGACCTCCGGGCCAAGCTTATGGAGCTTCGCCACCCAAACTGGAGCGCCATATGCGGGGAGGCGACGGCCCAATACCCGCCCTCTAAAAGACTTTGGGGGAGGACCAATCCGTGCCACCCAAACCGGATAGGGGCACGGGCCGAGCTATGCACTCGCTTCCCCCACCAACGAATACCTCCGGGGCAAGCTTACGGAGCTTCGCCGCCCAAACCAGAGCGCCATATGCGGGGTAGGTGCCGGCCCAATACCCGTCCAGCTATCGAGGCTGCCAGGGCCGAACTACCCGCCCTTCCAAAGCAGACTCGTGGCTTCTTAACCCGAACATCGGGAAAAGGATAATGGCATGTGGACCGAGACAACCCTCGTGCAGGTCAAGGACCAATGAGCAACACCTGTAGGCCGTCGATGTGACACATCCAAACGAAAAGACACTCAGGGCATGCGCCATTAATGGCGACACATCCCCCGAGAAACAGGGCCTGACGAGTCACATCTCGTGCCACCTATCGGGAGCAGTTCCCGATGGGCACAATTCAAATGAGCCCATTAATGGTGCCAACTCATCACGTTAATTGGAGGGAAACGGCTTAAGAGCTCCCACTATAAATACCCCCCACCCCCTCGAAGGAGGGAAATGAAAAAGATAGCATGAGGGTAGGTCAATCCCAGTCCCCTCCAGGAAGGTTGAGAAAGAGCGAGGGATCCCAACCGCTCCGATGGGCGGTCTCCCCCTGCACGGTGATCCCCAATAGGCTATTCCCCTTACACGAGGGGTGCCCCACTTGAGGCTCTCCAACTTCCCTTGGACAACTTGAGACACTGGAACTGGGGCTCCAATGGCGGACCACGCCCCTTAACCGACGCCCTATATGCACTGGCGCAGCGGGCCGACAACCCGATGGATGGGGCAGACCTACCAAATCACCCCATTGGGTACTTCAGCCTCCGCTGGGATGTACCAACCCATGCGGGCCCGCCTCCCAATGGCCTGCCACGCCAATAGGCTATTCCCCTTACATGAGGGGTGCCTCGTCTTCCACTCCTTGACTCCTCCGGGACAACCTACGACAGGGAAAGAAGTGGATCTGCGACGGACCGCCCCTCTCCGCACCCGCCCCACGACGACTCCAACCGACAGAAAGGATAGATCCCCGCGGGATAGAGCAGCCACCAGAGCTCCCCTCCTCCCCCCGTTCCTCTACCTTCACACGGAGCCCGGGCCTCACCCTCTGCTTCCGACACGTCGCCCCTTGCTTCTTCCAGGGTTCCCCTTAGGTGTAGGGATCATCAGAAGAGACCTTGCAACCCTTCAGGGGCGTAGCGACGAAAAGGGACGCGACAACAGGGACGAGGACAACCTCTAGACAAAGGAGGTCGATCACCCTGGTGCAGGTCACAAAATAAGGAAGCGACCCACGATCAGAGACCTCGCAACCATTCAGCATAAGGAAGATGCGGAAAAGCACGATGGGCAACGGAAGAGAAGGAGGGAACCCGACAAGGTTGGAACTCCCACCCCCTAAGGCAGTTCACAAAAAGTAAAACGGCTAGACAGTTCGCCCGTGGGCCGACTTACGCCCCCGATCTCATCAGAACTCCGCCGGTGAACATTCGTTCAACCTATGTCCTTTTGGTTAAATTTTTATCAAAGTTAATGAAAAGCTATTTTATGCGAACTCCTGATCATTATCTAGGCGCACTTAAACTCGGGAACGATCCCCGTTAAAATATGGAGCGACCTCACGAAATGGGGTTGTCCAACACGGCTATGGGAAGAAGGGAAGAGCTCCGCGCCGCCCTTGATCGCTCCGTATTTTACACCCTTTTTCTGCATGTTTGCATGCCACTTTGGTCGCTCATATCACGTTTTTCATGATTATTCGACAATATTGCGATGCTTTTCACGATTTCTTGTTTTTGACGTATTTCAGGAGATATGGAGCGATTTGGAGTGATTTTGAGATCAAGAGGATTTGCACCCACTCCGGAGTGTCACCCAAAGAGCTTTTGAGGGCTATTCGGCGATGGAAGATGAGTGGAAGAAGAAGGAACATCGTAGGAGCGACGAGGAAGTGAAAAGACGAAGATTGGGCATTTGCAGCATCTCACTCGGCTGCGTGAACCACCCACTCGACCGAGCAAGAAGACCACTCGACCGATCAGACCGGACACGCACCAACAGAAGGAAATAGGCGTGCACTTGGCCGAGTGACGATAGTCCACTCGGCCGAGCATGGAAATCCCCTCCCCCGAGTGGCATGGGAAAATCCACTTCAAAAGAGGTCGACTTACTGTAAATTTACAGGCTTTTGATGGTTCCGACTCGGCCGAGCAAGAAATGCCCCTCGGCCGAGTGAGTAAATCCACTCGGCCGAGTCACTCCCGAAGACAGACCCCCAAGATCCCCCGACTTACTGGAATTTTACAGGGTTTGTCACTCGGCCGAGGGACATTTGTCACTCGGCCGAGTGAGCCGCCCCGCCTGCAGCGTAAACTGCGATTTCTCGGCTGCGCAGGGGCATTTTTCTCACGATTTTTAGGCGATTTTGAGGGGTATTTAAACCCAGTTTTTGCCCTAGTTTAAAAGGACTTTTGGATACTTTTTGCAGCCTTTTTAGAGAGCTTTTTAGTTAATTAGATTTAGGCTTTTTGAGAGATTAGAAAGGAGATTTTTGTTGGATGCTATTGGATTCTCATTAGTTTGTCTCTTTTCTTGTCAAAAACTCTATTTTTATTAATAATTTCTCTATTGCAATGAATTGTGCAGAATTTTCTATTGAATTTCTTATGAATTGCATGATGATTAGTGAGTAGTTTTATCGTCTTAGGGCATAGGGATGAACCCTATAAACCTTATTTCTGAATTTTGATGAATTGGTGAAATTCTTGCTAGAATTGATTAGGGTTAGGTTGGGATTGATTTATTACGGATAGCTAGGGATTCATATCGTTTGGGATTTGCAAGAGATTGGGTCCCAATTGATAGGAAGCCCTAGAAATTCGATTTAGATTTACGATTGGACTCTTCTAGAATTGGTTTGCAAGAGATTGGACCAAGGCTAGGGTTTTCAATCGTAATTCTATACCCATACCCGTTAGCAAGAGATTGGACGGGTAGGAACTATCTCAACCTAGGTCGTAGCTCGAGTTTGCACGAGAGTGGGCTCGAGAAACGGTTGATCGATGATGTTGTTCTTCATGCTAGCGTCTTAGGTTAGGGTTTGCAAGAGATTGGGCCCTAACCTAGGTTTGCTATAGACCAACAATAGCGCGAGAGCGTGAGCTTGGTTCTACATTTAGTTGCGACTAGTTCACCAAAAATTCAAGTCTAGCAATGATGTAACCTACGAATCAAAATGATGAGATACGGTTCGTAGCGGGGATTCCCTATCCCTAGGCGTTTTATTTCATTGATATTTCTATCGATATATGAACGATTGTGACAATTTTATCCCAAATCATTTTTGTAACGACCACTTTTCGTGGTACGTTGTTCGTGCACGTGCTTTTGACCGTGCACGTGTTTGTTTTAGACTTTGTTTGTTCGTGAACACTTTTGTGTGATATGCCGTTGTGAACGTCTCTGAGAGTATTAAATAGTGGCACTATCTTGGAACGACACTTCTCGAGTCGTTTTTCCACAATTTAAACTTACTCGATGAGACGTGACGATTCTCACTCTTGACGGGAGACGTTTCTATTTTTAGTCTCGTCGTCCGACGTCGAAATGGAGATCTGTCTTCTTAGTTAGCTCACATTTGTCGCCACGATCACACCGATATTTATTTTATAATTTTTGGAGTTTATTTGACCACTTTTATATTTTTAACAAGTTTTATAATATTTTTAATAATTAATTTTTATATTAAATACGGCCAAAGAAAATTTATTTGAGTTTTAAACGTTTTAAAGAAATTTTGAGCAAATTTCCAGCTCATTTGGACCAAGTCAAACCCTTGGGTGAGTTGGAGTAGTTGGATTTCAAATTTTAAATTATTTTAAACTTCTAATCCCATTAGATTTAGCCCTAGACCAAGTCAACCCATCTACACTATATAAACAACCCCTAGGAAGACCTATTTTCGCAAGAAATTAGCCCTAGCCTCTTCCAAAACTCAAATTGGACGTTGCGACGATTCGTCGCAACGTTGCGACGTTCTTCCCCCGCTCAGACCGAGAGAACGGGCCCAAATCTACCGCACCGACCGCTGCCATTGCCCGCTCCCCCGCTCCGCTCGCTTGCACGGCCGTCACCCCGCTTCAGCTGTGTCCGACCGAGGAGATCTCTCGGTCAGACCGATGGCCGCCCCCGCTCACAGCCGCTCCCCGCATCGCTGCAAGCCCCGCAGCTGTCGCCCGCATCGCTCCGCATCTGACCGAGGCGCCCGCCCGCCATCGCCGAAGCCCGCAACGTTGCAACACTTGCAACGTTGCAACGCTTGTCGCCCGCAGCGACCGACCCGAACGCCCGCAGCGACCGACCAAATCCCCCGCACCAAGGCCCGCACCGACCCGCTGCACTGCACCAAGCCGTTCCCCCGCAGCGACCGATGGCTGCCCCCGCATTTGGCTGTGTACGACCGAGAGCAAACGTCGCAACCCCGCACCCGTCGCATCGCTTGCCACCGTGGGCCCCCCAAGTTCTCCAGAGTTATTGTGGGTCCCCCAAAGGTCCCTAGGACTACTATGGGCCCCACCTAGGTGCTTTCTCTCCGACGATTCGCCGTGCACGACGTTGCGACAAGTTGAAGCCGTCGTCGCACGTGCTAGCTTTGGAATCTGGAACCGTCGCTCTGGTTGATGCTCTGAACTTTCCAGCGAGGAAACTATTTTGGAATCAGGACTTGGAGCGCGTTCTCTTATTCCAACCCCCGGCGTCGCTACCCGACGCCGGTGTAGCTTTCGCGTCGTGTTGAGGTAACGCTTTGCACCCCTAGGACCCCCAACCCAATGCATGCTAATCAAGACTAAAATCAGTATTTTTTAAAGTATTTTTAAATGTTTTAAATTCACTAATCAAGATTAATAATATGGACTTTAGGCCGGTGGACTTGTGCACGTAGGATAATTGTGATTTTTGGACTCTTTGGACGGTGTGCTCAGACGTCGTAATTGCAGGCAAGTGAAACTTGCCAACTCTTGTGTAGGGCCATGTTTTTAGGCCACTTCCTTGTTCCTAGCGTAAAAGAGACTAGTCAGTGAAATGATAGCTGGCTAGACGCCTACTTGATCTAGTTTGACAACGAAACTAGATCCGTCACCTAATTGATCTAGCTTGACAACGAAGCTAGATCCAACCCTTTAAACTTGTTGTTCATGCATACTAAACTGTCATGTTTACTTTCCTTACCTGTACGCACTTTTAACTGCCATGCATTGCATCTTACATGTCATCCATGCATTGAATATTGCATTCGTAGCACACGCTACATACTTGTACTTGCTTGTCCAGGGCTAGGTGCACCCCTATGCCAAACATGAAAAACACTTCCTGGCTCGTGATCCAGAAGCGAGCATTACCGTTCGGGGGTAAGGCCCTGGCTCGATACATGTGGGATGGGGTAAGAGTTAAGCGGCCAATCAGCTGGGAGTCTGCCTGATCAGCAACTGCAGTTGTAGGGCGTAAACTCTAGGTGGGGCGGAGTTAAGCGACCAATCAGTGTGAAAGAAAGTCATTTTCAGCTGTAAGGCGTAAACTTTGCACATGACATGAAAACATGACTAGAGAAATCCTTGTAAGTGTTATTAGTCTTGCCACACTTGCCATGCCATGCTAGTTTACTTGCTGTTTTCTTTACCTGCTGCACTCATACTTTAACTGCCATGTCATTGCATCATGCTAGAACTGCTAGGTTGCTCTTACTTGTACATTCAGTTTCACTTGCACAAGTCTTCCAGACTTGCTGACATGTGCCCCTTTCTCTTTGGGTGTCACATGTTAGACCCTGAGCCAGAGACCGTTGCTGAGTACGTGATGACTTGCTGACGCTGAGTCTGAGTCCATGATTGCCCAGGAGGATTTTGGTGGACACCGGTGACCATTCTTTGAGTCTTTGTTGAGCCTTATTTTGTTTTAGGCCTTTTGTTAGTTGTTGGTGCGCAGCACCGTTGTTTTGTACGCTGTACTTTTGTTGGCCATGTTTGGGCCTTTAGTCTCTTTTTCTTTTAGCCTGGTGGCTTTTCTGCGATGTTGGAATTTATATTTATGGATATTCTGAGATTATTCTTTTGTCTCATTTCAGTATTATTATCTTGTTTCGCTCGCGTTGCAAGGACCTGCAGTTTTAAATTTGTTCGACGCTTATCAGACTTGCAGCTTTGTAGCTTCAAGTCTGAGCGGACCTTCTCACGCTTCGCCTCCACGTTTTTGGGAAGCGGGGCGTGACAGGTTTTGTTGATGGCCCATGCAGGTCCGGTCTTGCAATTGCGAATTAACGGAACAACGATAATAACGGAATATCCGTTAAATAAATTGCAACATCCGAGTAATAAGCCCTGAGTCTAGTCGTTTTCTTATGACACTAGGTGGTAAGAAGACTCAGTTAGACGTCTGTGCTTGTTATTTAGAGGCCCCTGATTGTGGTTAGACTCCCTTTTAGCAATTGATTTGATCGCCATAGGAGTTACCTTAGTGGTCCCTGTCTACCCCTGACCATATTAGACTTCTAGAATTCCCTTTAGTCGTTCACTTGGGTTCATCGATTTCGGACCAAGCTGAACGCATTTCCTTACCGTCTAATCTTTAGAAGTCTTAGCGCTTAGTTCTTAATCTTTAGTTGGTCGACCGTATGAGTTTCCCCGTAGAGTCTCCTGATTCATATCCTAGGTGTATGTATGTTCTGATCACCTGACCAAATTTCCTTGCCTCGATTCACGAGATCGCCTCATGACGACCGTCGTCCATTTTCAAACATCTCCATTGCAAATCTTGAACCTTCTGAAAGTATTTTTCAAATCTTCTCTTCCACTAAGTTTAATTTTGTCCAAAATTTTAATATACCTATATTTCATCCTCCTTCATTGATTCAAATTTTTAAAAACGTTGTCGGAATTTCTGAATACTAGTTTATAGTATTCTCCCAGTCTATGTTTTTCGTACTTGTGTAAATGTGTCGTTCCTTCATATATTAATTTTATTCTGAACCGTACTTTTATTTTGCTCAATTCGATTTATAATTTCCCTCTTATTTATGCCATTTGAATAATACATCGTGTTTAC
Source organism: Scilla litardierei (assembly GCA_030789695.1). Lineage (NCBI taxonomy): Eukaryota > Viridiplantae > Streptophyta > Magnoliopsida > Asparagales > Asparagaceae > Scilla > Scilla litardierei. Next base: position 66,125,209 of record CM061132.1, read on the forward strand.
TTTTAATATACTTTTCAAGTCACATGGAATTTCAGATTTCAGCAAGTTGGTTTTTGCTCGTCGTTCTCACTATTTCAGATTTTTGCAAAATTACTATTTTCATAACCTCTTCCTGCTTTAGACCCTCCCTGATTTGATTTTAAAGATTTACTATTCGATCTTGATAATTCTTATGCTAAGTTACTATAATTTTCTTTCCGCTCACCATACACGCTTTTAGAAAATTTCTAAACCAAATTGAATTTCAATTATTTTTATACCCGTATCAGGCTCGTTGTGCTTGTACGCTAAGAGCTTAGTGTAACCAGTTTTATTTTTGACAAATCCTGATTTCTCTAAAAGAAGTTTCAATATTGATTTTCCATAGCCGAAAAGTTTTGAAAGCATTTAACATGAGTTTAAATCCTTCCGTTACTTGATTTCATTCTTTGACTTTCAAAAACTTTTGACAACATTATATTAAATTACTGCCGTATAATATTTTCAAAAAAATTTCGTCTTTAATGTCCGTGCGAATGATTTACTTTCCTTTCTTAATGATTTTCGATAAGCCAATAAAACACTTTCTCTTATTATGAATATTTGACTCAAACTTATTTTGAACGACTCGTTTTATCGATCTCCAAATATTTCTTTTCAGACCGGGATTTCAACTTTTGAAGTACAACAGTTTTCAGATTTCGCGTATTTTAGCTTGTGCCATTCACCCTATTTCCTTTTCTGTATCCTATTTAAGCATCACTACATCTCCTTTTCCTTCAACCTAAACATCACCATTGAGTCAATGTTTCGTCTAACCAAGCTGTCTCCTTGTATTCGTCATATCTGAACTCGTGCTTATCGATCCTTCCCTCGTCACGCTCCCGATCTCTCTTTATTGCTTAGGCCTTAGGATCCTTCAATGTCTGTGTCAACTCTTAGTTGTTAGTAGACCCTTGGACCCTTGTGAGGTTGTCGTGGTGCACGTACCTAAGTTGTGTACGTGGGCTTGAATGAGGATCCCCATAGTATATTGATGTTTGCCTATTGAGTGATATATATATATACTCGGAGTTATTCGTAATAGTATGAAGTTGTGGTGTGTTAGTAGTTATAAATTTTGTGTGGATAGCTATACTATACTAGGGATGCCTGTGTATATAAGAGTTAGCGTTGAAGTATTTAAGTTGTGTATGTAGTAAGAGATACCTATAATGGTTGAAATAAATGATTGGTAAAGCTATGTGTATGTTAGTAGTGATAATAATAAAAGTACGTATGGTTAAGAGGGTAGGCCTATTATGGGATCTATATGTTAGCACGTATGAGTGTGTGCTCGTATGTGGGTATGTATTGTGTTTAGACGTAAGTAGTTATGTTTTGTTGCCTGAGTATATAAGTGTTATGCATATGGTAGTAGGTTATAATTTTGATTGGTATTGTTTGCTTTTCGGGATGTTGCATGTGTGCATACCGTGAGGTATACACGACTATTGCACATCTTAATTATGTATGTATAGGTGTATTAGTATACTAATTATAGGTAGTAGGCTATGGTGTGAATATATACATTATTTATGTGTGACTATACGGTGAATGTTTGTACTAGGGAGGGTATTATAAATATGTGGGTGCTGATGTCTGTAATGTTATTATTATGGCATATAATTAGATTGAACTATGTGGGTGTTACCTGACTAAATATTAAGTGTGATTGATTTATGGAATGCATATGGTTGTATTGGTAGATGTATATGTATGGGAGTGGTATTGGTATAAGCATGAATGCCGTGTTACGTATATAGAATATTCTAATATATGTACCGAGTCTCACTCAAGCTTGAGTGGGTATACTCTAAGTATATTGAATGTAAGTTGTAGTTTGAATATATCAATGTTTGATGTATGTATAGTGATAGGAGTGTTTGTGCCTGGTTGTGCTACGCACATGATTGTGGGTCGCTACGCCAGTATATAGTTATAGGTGTTGGTCTTGTGGTATAGCTAACTACTAAGGACTTGCTCGTGTGAACGTATGTGTACTAGCTAAAACTAGGTGTGTTTGTGTGCTAGTTATATAATGGTATGATTGGTGGATGTAAATGAAATGTTAGCGTGTATGGGTGTGCACCATGCACGGGTAAGTATGTGCTTAGTTATAAGTATTGATGACTATGATATATGTGGCGTGTCGTAAATACAGTTATAGGACCGTACATGATGTGAATATATGGTGAACTATTTGCATGTATTTGAATGACTATGTATTGTGAAACTATAGTAATGGTGAATATATATATATACATATAGTGAAATTTGATGACTATATAGGCTGAGATGTTGGTATTGGATGAATATTAGAGGGTAGTATACCCTCGACGTTTGTGCATAGGTAGCTACCTATAGGTAGAGCAATGATTGTATTTGCTAAGAGTGAGACTATACTTATGTGAGTATCTGAAATATTGTTTTGTGTTTAGGTAAGTAGTAGTGATATAAGGAATGTATGTTTATATACCTGATTGAGATACATGTATGAAGTTGACTGACTATAATAGGTATTAATGTATAACGTACGTGAATGTATATATATACATGTTGGTAGTGTTAATGTTTGACAACTAGTGCATATATAAGCACTTGTAATGACTATACCTGGTTGAATTATTATATGACTTGATTGGGGTAGTTACTAGAGCGACTAGCTATATTAGAAAGTCCGAGGACGGACTTTATTCTAAGGTGGGGAGGATGTAACGACCACTTTTCGTGGTACGTTGTTCGTGCACGTGCTTTTGACCGTGCACGTGTTTGTTTTAGACTTTGTTTGTTCGTGAACACTTTTGTGTGATATGCCGTTGTGAACGTCTCTGAGAGTATTAAATAGTGGCACTATCTTGGAACGACACTTCTCGAGTCGTTTGTCCACAATTTAAACTTACTCGATGAGACGTGACGATTCTCACTCTTGACGGGAGACGTTTCTATTTTTAGTCTCGTCGTCCGACGTCGAAATGGAGATCCGTCTTCTTAGTTAGCTCACATTTATCGCCACGATCACACCGATATTTATTTTATAATTTTTGGAGTTTATTTGACCACTTTTATATTTTTAACAAGTTTTATAATATTTTTAATAATTAATTTTTATATTAAATACGGCCAAAGAAAATTTATTTGAGTTTTAAACGTTTTAAAGAATTTTTGAGCAAATTTCCAGCTCATTTGGACCAAGTCAAACCCTTGGGTGAGTTGGAGTAGTTGGATTTCAAATTTTAAATTATTTTAAACTTCTAATCCTATTAGATTTAGCCCTAGACCAAGTCAACCCATCTACACTATATAAACAACCCCTAGGAAGACCTATTTTCGCAAGAAATTAGCCCTAGCCTCTTCCAAAACTCAAATTGGACGTTGCGACGATTCGTCGCAACGTTGCGACGTTCTTCCCCCGCTCAGACCGAGAGAACGGGCCCAAATCTACCGCACCGACCGCTGCCATTGCCCGCTCCCCCGCTCCGCTCGCTTGCACGGCCGTCACCCCGCTTCAGCTGTGTCCGACCGAGGAGATCTCTCGGTCAGACCGATGGCCGCCCCCGCTCACAGCCGCTCCCCGCATCGCTGCAAGCCCCGCAGCTGTCGCTCGCATCGCTCTGCATCTGACCGAGGCGCCCGCCCGCCATCGCCGAAGCCCGCAACGTTGCAACACTTGCAACGTTGCAATGCTTGTCACCCGCAGCGACCGACCCGAACGCCCGCAGCGACCGACCAAATCCCCCGCACCAAGGCCCGCACCGACCCGCTGCGCTGCACCAAGTCGTTACCCCGCAGCGACCGATGGCCGCCCTCGCATTTGGCTGTGTACGACCGAGAGCAAACGTCGCAACCCCGCACCCGTCGCATCGCTTGCCACCGTGGGCCCCCCAAGTTCTCCAGAGTTATTGTGGGTCCCCCAAAGGTCCCTAGGACTACTGTGGGCCCCACCTAGGTGCTTTCTCTCCGACGATTCGCCGTGCACGACGTTGCGACAAGTTGAAGCCGTCATCGCACGTGCTAGCTTTGGAATCTGGAACCGTCGCTCCGGTTGATGCTCTGAACTTTCCAGCGAGGAAACTATTTTGGAATCAGGACTTGGAGCGCGTTCTCTTATTCCAACCCCCGGCGTCGCTACCCGACGCCGGTGTAGCTTTCGCGTCGTGTTGAGGTAACGCTTTGCACCCCTAGGACCCCCAACCCAATGCATGCTAATCAAGACTAAAATCAGTATTTTTTTAAAGTATTTTTAAATGTTTTAAATTCACTAATCAAGATTAATAATATGGACTTTAGGCCGGTGGACTTGTGCACGTAGGATAATTGTGATTTTTGGACTCTTTGGACGGTGTGCTCAGACGTCGTAATTGCAGGCAAGTGAAACTTGCCAACTCTTGTGTAGGGCCATGTTTTTAGGCCACTTCCTTGTTCCTAGCGTAAAAGAGACTAGTCAGTGAAATGATAGCTGGCTAGACGCCTACTTGATCTAGTTTGACAACGAAACTAGATCCGTCACCTAATTGATCTAGCTTGACAACGAAGCTAGATCCAACCCTTTAAACTTGTTGTTCATGCATACTAAACTGTCATGTTTACTTTCCTTGCCTGTACGCACTTTTAACTGCCATGCATTGCATCTTACATGTCATCCATGCATTGAATATTGCATTCGTAGCACACGCTACATACTTGTACTTGCTTGTCCAGGGCTAGGTGCACCCCTATGCTAAACATGAAAAACACTTCCTGGCTCGTGATCCAGAAGCGAGCATTACCGTTCGGGGGTAAGGCCCTGGCTCGATACATGTGGGATGGGGTAAGAGTTAAGCGGCCAATCAGCTGGGAGTCTGCCTGATCAGCAACTGCAGTTGTAGGGCGTAAATTCTGGGTGGGGCGGAGTTAAGCGACCAATCAGTGTGAAAGAAAGTCATTTTCAGCTGTAAGGCGTAAACTTTGCACATGACATGAAAACATGACTAGAGAAATCCTTGTAAGTGTTATTAGTCTTGCCACACTTGCCATGCCATGCTAGTTTACTTGCTGTTTTCTTTACCTGCTGCACTCATACTTTAACTGCCATGTCATTGCATCATGCTAGAACTGCTAGGTTGCTCTTACTTGTACATTCAGTTTCACTTGCACAAGTCTTCCAGATTTGCTGACATGTGCCCCTTTCTCTTTGGGTGTCACATGTTAGACCCTGAGCCAGAGACCGTTGCTGAGTACGTGATGACTTGCTGACGCTGAGTCTGAGTCCATGATTGCCCAGGAGGATTTTGGTGGACACCGGTGACCATTCTTTGAGTCTTTGTTGAGCCTTATTTTGTTTTAGGCCTTTTGTTAGTTGTTGGTGCGCAGCACCGTTGTTTTGTACGCTGTACTTTTGTTGGCCATGTTTGGGCCTTTAGTCTCTTTTTCTTTTAGCCTGGTGGCTTTTCTGCGATGTTGGAATTTATATTTATGGATATTCTGAGATTATTCTTTTGTCTCATTTCGGTATTATTATCTTGTTTCGCTCGCGTTGCAAGGACCTGCAGTTTTAAATTTGATCGACGCTTATCGGACTTGCAGCTTTGTAGCTTCAAGTCTGAGCGGACCTTCTCACGCTTCACCTCCACGTTTTTGGGAAGCGGGGCGTGACAATTTTCGACCATTTTGATAGCTAGGTGATTAGAAGAAGACACTGTCATTGTTCCTCCCTGAGTTCGATACCCGCTCGCCACTACACCGTGCGCTTGCAGTGACACTACGAGTCGTTTGTCCCGGTTGCGTGTGCATACCGGGGCGTGATCAAGTTTTTGACGCCGTTGCCGGGGAGGCGACAGTGTTTTATTCTCTTTACTTAGTGTCTTCTTTTTCTTTTGTTACTTTTATCTTTTTACTCCTTATTCGTGCTAACAATTCCTTTGAAACTCTGTTTTCCCTTGCATGTACACGAGATCTACGGCGAACCCCGAAGAAATATTATTTGATCCGGAGATCGAGCGTACCGTGAGGAGGATCAGAGCCGAGAGAAGGCACGCTACGGAGGACGGTTGTATGAACCGTGTGGAGACACCGGAGGAGCTAGCCGCACGTATGGCGAGGATCATATCCATTAGAGATAGGCTTCGGCCTAAGACTTCTTCCACCACATCATCCATCGCCATGCCGGAACTAGCGACGGACAAGAATTTTGAGCTAAAGACGGGATTGGTAGTATTGATGAAACAAGACCCGTTTCATGGGAATGCCCATGAAAATCCGCATTACCACATCCAACTTTTCTTGTCCAAGTGCGCCACTTTCCAAATGCCGGGCGTTTCTGTTGATGCAATCCGACTGCGACTCTTCCCCTTCACACTCAAAGATAAAGCTTTATATTGGTTGAGGACGCAAGCGGAAGGGACATTCACCACTTGGGATGAGTTGGCGAGCGCCTTCGTTGACAAATTTTACCCTCCTTCCAAGACGGTGAAGATACGGAGTGCTCTCATGTCCTTTAAGCAAGGACCACAGGAGACCCTCTATGAAGCATGAGAGCGCTTCAAGGACTTACAACATCAATGTCCCCATCATAGTATAGAAGATTGGGAACTTGTTCACTGTTTCTACAATGGACTCCAACCGGGCACTAAGCAAATTATTGACGCAACCGCCAATGGAGCCATACTATCAAAGGCCCCGGATGAAGCTACGACCTTGTTACAGGAGATGGCCTCTAATAACCAACAATGGGGGGACGAGCGAGGACATTATTCGTCCTCTTTGAAGCCCACTAGCATTTATGAGGCCAAGGCCGTGGCGGAGCTTTCAACCAAATTTGACTCTCTCCACAAGGTGGTGGAGAGATTGGAGAAATATATCACCGACCCACATGGAGCACCCTCTACATCTACACCGATAAGCAATATGAGCGATTGGCAAGACCAATCCCAAGCCATGTATGTAGGAGGGGACAATTGAGAAGGAGCCTTGGAGCAAGTACAATATGTGGCGGGGAACTCCGGATATTGGGCCAACCCGGCCGCTAGAAACCATCCGGGCTTTTCATATGCAAACAATGATGGTGCTTTGAACCCGCCGCCACAACAACTTCCTCAAGCTCGGCCTCCACTACCACAACCTCAATATCAACCGAGGGGTCCACCGCAACAAAATTACCCGCCGAGGCAACAAACGAGACCATATAGACCCCCCAGGTACAACCAAGGTTGGAGAGCTCCCAACCCACCTCAAGCTCAACCACAATCGGACCACGAAGCTAGGGTGGAGGAATTTATGGTGGAGCAAAGAAAGATCAATGCTAGATTGACGGCGGGACAAGAGTCACTAAATACTGTCGTCGCTCAACTTGCATAGCAACTTGAGTTTCTCACCAAGAACGCCCAACAACACCGGACACATCAATGCGGTGGTTGCGGTTACAACAAGGGGCGGGAAGGATACCACTCCCGCTATGACCCAAAGCAAGCAACCCGTGGTGGAAATTTTGGAAGAAAAAGAACCGGCAATTGAAGAAGAGAACAAAAAGGAGCCGATTGAAGGAGGAAATTCTAAAGTGGTGGAGCCACTTGATGAGCGCCGCTACATTCCCCCGGTGCCATTTCCACAACGACTAGCTAGAGCCAAGATGGAGAAAAGGCTCGCCAAGTTCCTAGAATACTTGAGGGGAGTAAGCCTCAATATTCCTTTCTTAGATGCAATTGTTGAGATCCCGTCTTACGTGAAGTTCTTGAAGGATTTGATTTCGGAAAAGAAAAGGAAGGAAAAAATCATGCTTGCGGAGCAAGGAACTTGGTTTACCCAGAAGGAGAAGGAGCCGGTGAAATTAAAGGATCCCGGGAGTTTCCGCATCCCTTGCACACTAGGAGGCGTCCCTTTGCAAAAAGCTCTAGTTGAATTGGGCGCTAGTGTGAGCCTTATGCCCCTTAGTATGTTCCGGAGATTGAACACGGGTACCGACTTGAAGCCGACCGACATGAGGATTCAACTTGCGGACGGTTGGATTACTAAGCCGGTAGGGATCGCAGAGAATATTCCACTCCAAGTACCGGGAGGTATATGCTTGCCTTGTGATTTTGTCATAATGGATATCAAGGAAGAGGTCGACACTTCGCTCATACTTGGACGCCCGTTCCTCGCAACCGTCGGTGTTATCGTCGATGTGCGTGAAGGAACTCTATCCTTGAATGTCGGGAATATAGAAGTCAAGCTTCACATACCCAAGGCCATGAAACATATTCCATATCACAAGGAGTTAGATTATGTGGATCTCCTCGATGAAGTGATTGAAGAAGCAATCCCCCACTCTATTGGTGCTCTCCATGACGATGGCTTCGAAGAAGGCCAAGCTTCGGGTGAAGAAGAGAAATTGGAGAACCCTCCAGATAGCTCCACGGATGGTGATGAAGGCGACGCTGATGTCGCAAGAATACGAGAGCTTTGCAAGCTCTCAAAGGCCAAGAATCCAAAAAAAGCTCCACCGAAAGGAAAATCGGTGTCACCGGCCAAGAAGAAGATAGGAACAAGCTCTAGCTTGGGGGACTTATCCCCCAACATTGCCCATGATGAGGAGGCATCGAGGAAGACCGATGATCATCACGACCCAAATCCAAGCGGACTTCCCAGCAAGTTTGACGGGTGCATCTCGTATGCGCCCAATACCGCGAGCTAAACGAATATCTAAAGGGGTCGAGCTCATGACCTTAAACGAGCGCTTGTCGGGAGGCAACCCGACAGTTTTTGCGTTGTTTTTATTTGATTTTCATTTTTGGTTTAGCCTTTTATTAGCTTTTAGAGTCTTTTGTCCAAGAAAATCGTGACAACGGGTCTTAATTTTCATGACAGGAGAAGGAGAAAGGGAGATCAATCATATGGAGGACGATCGAGGAAAGGAAGAGCGCTCCAGGAACGCGTTCATGCCTTAGGAGGAGGAAGAAACAGAATGGAGAAAGAAAAAACAGAAACCAGAGCGAAAACAGAGAGCCGATGCAGAAAACAGCATGTCACTCGGCCGAGTAGCTTATGCCACTCGACCGAGCAAAGACTCCACTCGGCCAAGTGGAGCTCCAAACAGGGAAGTTTCTGCAGACCAACTCTCTGTTAATTTCTGTAAGTTTTAGTTTTAATTGCCACTCGGGCGAGTTACTTGTCGCTCGGCCGAGTGAAACAGATACCATCCTAGCTTAAAAATTGCTGAGTCTGCCACTCGGCTGAGTGGAGTTTCTCCCTTCGGCCGAGTGAAGTTTCTCCCTTCGACCGAGTGGAGTTTCTCCCTTCGGCCGAGTGAGACAAAGCCACTCGGCCGAGTCATAAGTGGCAAGGAAATTTTTGAAATTCTATTTCGTTTACGCACTCAGCCGAGTGACATTGTCACTCGGCCGAGTCGTAACAATTTCTATATAAGGGAAGCGCAGCGGGCGCAGATTTCGAAACGCCAAAATTTCCCAATCTCACCCGAGCCCATGCTGTCGCTTGCTCTCCCTCGCCCGCTGCGATCGCTGCCGCTCCCGAGCAGACCACCCCCCCTTCACCGACGATCGGCCGCCACGCCCCTCGTCGACGATTGGCCGCCACCCCCTCACCGGTGCCGGCCTCCACCGCCTCGGTTCACCCTATTTTCGCCCCAAAACCCCTGTTTCTCCCCGTTTTCTCTTGATTTGCTAGCTTGGGGGAGCTTTGGGGAGCTTTTGGACGCGCATTGAGCTTTGCGGCGGAGGGGTCTCTTCTCACGCACTACTTGTTGCTCTCGCGGCATGTTCAGGTACATTCGTTCAATCATTTAGCACGCCGCATTATTTATTGGGTTGGGACACGTCTTGCGGCGTACATGCCGCCACGCACTAGGCCACGTATAATAGGATCCGCTCCCAAGCGGAGGAGGACCGATGATCTCGGTCCCTCTCATGCTAGGGAGGACTCCCCTCCACCTAGCCCGCCACCACCGCCACCACCTACACAGCCGATCCCTGCTGATCCTGTCCCTCCACCCGCTCCCGCCGTCGGGCCGATGGGGATTACGTTTCGAAATAACGCACACCACGCCAGGTTCGAGCGTATCTGCCATCGCTCGATAGTACCCTCTAGGTTCGCACACTTAGCTGACCTTGACCGCCTAGGGGTACTCGAGGGGATTCTCACATTGTACGACAACGTGGGATGGCATGATTTTTTGTCGGTGTCGGTGGATACTTACATCCGTCCAACACTAGAGGTCCTGAGCTCTATTGACCGGACCCCTGGAGGATGCTCGTTCCGTCTGATGGACCGAGAGTGTGAGATCACTCTCGACATGCTTAGAGCATTCTTCCAGTGGCCTGCTGTCCCTGTCCCTGACCGCGCCTACGCTCCTACGCACATCCCACCACCGTCGTTCGACACCTCCACCTTCTGGACACGGATCACGGGATCCCCCCTTGCCTTTGACCCTAGTAGGGCCAAGGCCTCAGCTATCCTGCACCCCTACCTCTGCATTGCATAGCGCCTCATGGCGACTACTTTCCTAGTGAGGTACGAGCCCGGGACCATGTCTACGCCTGAGCTCTACATGCTCTACACGATGACTCGCCCTAGGGTTCTGGATAGGGGTAGCGACGACCTGGTCCCCGCCGTCAAGATCGACATCGCTAGTTGGTTTCTGGACCGCATCATCATTTCGATGAGCGCTCGCTCACCTATTTGTTGCGGCGGTCTGATCACACTTCTAGCCCTTATGACCGGCGTGGACCTACCTGACGACTTGCGTCAAACCCCGGGCCCCACTTCACTTTCGATAGATGTTATGGCCCAGATGAAGTTGCTTCGTCCCCACGGTCGCAGGCACTGGGTGTGGTTGCACGGTCCCTTTAGTGCTGACTACATGGTTCTTCCGAGCCCCGCTCGGACACACATTGGACCGGCCCACGGGGACTGGATTCCGGCGATGGATCTCCTCATCCCCGCTGCCTACGTGCTTAAGGCTGAGGATGCTGAGCAGGCACCCCCTGCACCACCTGTTGACCCCGTGATCCCTCAGCCTGTACCTGCACTGTCTGCACCTCCCGACACTTCTGTCCACACTTCTGTCAGTGTCGAGAGCAGCTTAGCTGAGCCGTCCTCCACCACCACCACCACCACCGAGCCTATGTTCATTGAGCCTATCACCTCTCTGAGCCCTGAGCGTCCCACCACCATTCTAGAGAGCAGCGAGACCTCCTTTACCGCTGCAGTGGCGGTCCTGACCTCACTTTTGTCCACGGCCATGCCGGCCGTCGGCCCTTCTGACCCCACTGCCGCTGTCTTTACCGAGAGTGTCATGACTTCTGTCCCCACTACTGCGTCACTGACCTCTCCTGCTGCCTCGTCACCCATTTTGACTTCCACCTCTGTTGCTGTTGCTTCCACTTCGACACAGCCTGCGTCCCAGCCTCACACCGAGGCTGGGCATCACTTACCGAGCACAGTACCCCTTCCACACTACCCTGCTGGCCCCATCCTATACACTGCCCGCCAGAGACAGCCCCGCACCTCACCTGTTCGACCTGTGCGTCCCTCTGCTCCACCACCCCTTGACACTCTACTTCAGAGCATTCGTGCTCCAGAGAGGGCTGTTAGTGGACTTCGAGGAGACTTTAGGGCTCTCTCTGCCACGGTCCACGCTGTGCAGACCCATGTCGCATTCCTTCCCAGTATTCAGGCTTGCCTGAATCAGATTCTGGCGCGTCTACCTCCACCACCCACACCCTCCCAGCAGCCACCACGCCCACCACCTCCACCACCTCCTCCGCCACAGGATGGTGCTGGTGCTGGGCCACCACCAGCTTAGGCACACTCTTGATGCCTCTGATTTTTTTTGTCGTTTTGCTGCCCGTTTGTTCCTGGGCCTGGTGATTGATTTTTGTCCCCCTCCTCCACGTATTATCTTGATGCCTTCCTGATCATATCTTTTTTATACCTTTTTGGGAGTGAGGGAGAGACTTTTTGGGGACACTTATATCTGCACCATCCTGATCTTTGCATGCATCACATTCATTCATATTTTATTTTCTTTCTTTTTTTATCATGCATGCATCCTCACCACCCCACCCATTTCACGTCTCTCGGTGTGCCACACTTCGCACATTGAGGACACTGTGCACTTCAGCTTGGGGAAGTGAGTTCTCACACTTTTTACTTTTTTGCCACCCTTTAATTTTATTTTTCACATTTTCTTTCCACTTTTGCACTTATTTTCACCACTTTTTCGTTTTTTATCATGCATCACGTTTTCTTTTCCTTTTTTGAGTATGCTGCATTGTATATAGTTCTATTTTCTTTTATCTTTGTTTCTTTCATCCTTTGCTAGAGATGATTTTTCTGTGATGATGATGACGTGGTGTTAGCTTATCTACATATGCATGCTATTTTGTCACGTCATAGCTTTTGTTTCAGATATCATATGTTATGCCCTGCTTTGCATTTGAAATAGTAGCCCACTCTTTTCATGTATGGATATGGATGAAATTCTGTTATTAGCTGATGTCTGATGATTCATATGTATGCTTTTCATAGAAAACTCACCAAGCTTCACTCATTGTCTGCTTATATTTGGAGTACTGCTTTCCTCTCTCATGTCACTTCTTATTGCATGAATTGTACGCTTCACTTTCAGGTTGATTGAATGTTTGCTAGGACGATATATCTGGACTAGTTTACTTTTTGAGATTAAACTGAGTAGATTATATTACTCTGCTGAAAGTTGTCATGCACGTCCTATAGAGTGAACTGAGTGATACATTGATTTCTTTCTCCACGTATCTTGAGCATTATTTCTCTACTTAAAATTCATTGGTGAATCCCCCCTAGCAAGTCTATTATCGGCATTTCCCCTGCTATTAATTTTCATGCTCCAAATCCCCAAAATCAAAAAGGAAAAAATATTCTTGTATATCCTTCTCTCTTTTGATTTGGGATCACTTATGTATATATGTTTATTCAAAAAAAAGAGAAAAAGAGAAAAATTGGGAAAAAAGAAAGAAAAGAGAAAAGAAGCTCATAACGACCCCATCTCATATTCTTTCTCTCATTCTTCCCTCTTTGTTTTATTTTTACTTCTTTTGGAGTTTCAAAAGAAATGGGAAATGTACATATCGATTTGTTTATGCCACCACGCTTATGGATAAGCTTGGGGGAGAGGTTCCAATGATGTGTGAGAGAGTGACTACTTGACGGTGAATGACAACCTAGGCTAAGTAATCTTCTATACTCGGTGAGATTGCTAAAGTTTCACGAAATCCAGAAAATCGACACTTAGCATTCATTTCATGAAAACCATGCTTTTCTATTCTTACTATTCCATATCGTGAGATATCTCTTATACTCCTTATAGAAAGCATTCAATTGAAAAGTGTGTGATCTATGGTTATGCATACTGCTTTAGATGCTTCAGACGATGTTAATCCTAGAGTGGTTCCATATTTCATGCTATATTGATATTTTGGGGGTTTATATTTCGAATGCATTATTATACTATGATATCGAAATAAAAGTCTTTGACGTGTGTTTTATATTCGATGTTTGCTATATGAGTAAGCAAAACCCACGTCCTGAGAAGAATGATCTAGCGCCCCCCTTCTTCGCTTTCTATTCCATTTTTGTTTTTATTTTCTTTCTTTTCCATTATTTTGCCCGTCGGGTTTACTTTTTACTCATCTTCCTCGAGGACGAGTAAGAGGTAAGCTTGGGGGATTTTGATCGCTCTGTATTTTACACCCTTTTTCTGCATGTTTGCATGCCACTTTGGTCGCTCATATCGCATTTTTCACGATTATTCGACAATATTGCGATGCTTTTCACGATTTCTTGTTTTTGTCGTATTTCAGGAGATATGGAGCGATTTGGAGTGATTTTGAGATCAAGAGGATTTGCACCCACTCCGGAGTGTCACCCAAAGCGCTTTTGAGGGCTATTCGGCGATGGAAGACGAGTGGAAGAAGAAGGAACGTCATAGGAGCGACGAGGAAGCGAAAAGCCGAAGATTGGGCATTTGCAGCATCTCACTCGGCCGAGTGAACCATCCACTCGGCCGACCAGACCGGACACGCACCAACAGAAGGAAATAGGCGTGCACTCGGCCGAGTGACGATAGTTCACTCGGCCGAGCATGGAAATCCCCTCGCCCGAGTGGCATGGGAAAATCCACTTCAAAAGAGGCCGACTTACTGTAAATTTACAGGCTTTTGACGGTTCCGACTCGGCCGAGCAAGAAATGCCCCTCGGCCGAGTGAGTAAATCCACTCGGCCGAGTCACTCCCGAAGACAGACCCCCAAGATCCCCCGACTTACTGGAATTTTACAGGGTTTGTCACTCGGCCGAGTGACATTTGTCACTCGGCCGAGTGAGCTGCCCCACCTGCTGCGTAAATTGCGATTTCTAGGCTACGCATGGGCATTTTTGTCACGATTTTTTGGGCGATTTTGAGGGTATTTAAACCCAGTTTTTGCCCTAGTTTAAAAGGACTTTTGGATCTTTTTGCAGCCTTTTTAGAGAGCTTTTTAGTTAATTAGATTTAGGCCTTTTGAGAGATTAGAAAGGAGATTTTTGTTGGATGATATTGAATTCTCATTGGTTTGTCTCTTTTCTTGTCAAAAAGTCTATGTTTATTGATAATTTCTCTATTGCAATGAATTGTGCAAAATTTTCTATTGAATTTCTTATGAATTGCATGATGATTAGTGAGTAGTTTTATCGTCTTAGGGCATATGGATGAACCCTATGAACCTTATTTCTGAATTGTGATGAATTGGTGAAATTCTTGCTAGAATTGATTAGGGTTAGGTTGGGATCGATTTATTACGGATAGCTAGGGATTCATATCGATTGGGATTTGCAAGAGATTGGGTCCCAATTGATAGGAAGCCCTAGAAATTCGATTTAGATTTACGGTTGGACTCTTCTAGAATTGGTTTGCAAGAGATTGGACCAAGGCTAGGGTTTTCGATCGTAATTGTATACCCATACCCGTTTGCAAGAGATTGGACGGGTAGGAACTATCTCAACCTAGGTCATAGCTCGAGTTTGCACGAGAGTGGGCTCGAGAAACGGTTCATCGATGATGTCGTTCTTCATGCTAGCAGCTTAGGTTAGGGTTTGCAAGAGATTGGACCCTAACCTAGGTTTGCTATAGACCGGCAATAGCGCGAGAGTGTGAGCTTGGTTCTACATTTAGTTGCGACTAGTTCACCAAAAATTCAAGTCTAGCAATGATGTAACCTACGAATCACAACGATGAGATACGTATCGTAGCGGGGATTCCCTATCCCTAGGCGTTTTATTTCATTGATATTTCTATCGATATACGAACGATTGTGACAATTTTACCCCAAATCATTTTCGACCATTTTGATAGCTAGGTGATTAGAAGAAGACACTGTCATTGTTCCACCCTGAGTTCGATACCCGCTCGCCACTACACCATGCTCTTGCGGTGAAACTACGAGTCGTTTGTCCCGGTTGCGTGTGCATACCGGGGCGTGATCAGCCCTCCTACCCCCAAAGGCAAAACGGGGGATTTCCCCAAACAGGTTAGGACGAAACTAAGGGAAACTCCTGTATATACACCTAGTCTATAACCTTACAATAAGAAGCAGGGCCGAACCAACAAAACGAGGTATCCCTCGGGCCGGTCCCACTGTTCCTTCTTAAAAAATGGGGGGGGGGGTAGGGGGAACGCGCGCCAACTACTCCTGCGGACCACGGCTGCCTAGGGCACCTCCGCTTAACGCTGCATCCCTCCCACCGGCGTCCGAGGATTCGACCTCATTCTCGACAGCAGCATCCTCGCCCCCCTCTTCCTCCCCCGCCTCTTCCTCACCATCCGAGGCCACCAGCGCGTCAAAATCAACCTCTATTGGGAGACTAAGGCTGGCCACTCTTTCCTTCACCCTCCCCAGACAGGCTTCCCAACCCTTGGCCTGACCTTTCATCATTCCATCATACATCGCATCGGATACAGCATTGACGACCGTCGACTCCTGGTACGAGCAGAACTCCTCGGTCCTCCGGGCCAGCTCCTCCTCCGCGCTCTTCGCCTGGGCCACCAGCTCGTTCGACCGTGCCACTAGCTCGACCACCTGTGCTTTTTCCAGCTCAAGCGCACTTTCCAGCTCCCTCACCCGATCGGCCCTCGCCTTGTGATCCACAAGTAGCCCCTTCAGGTTCTGGACTTCCGCCTCGAGCTGGCTACACTTGCCCCTTTCCTTCTCCAATTGTTCATCGGCATTTTTGCGGAGCTCGGCAAGCTGGGCCGCCATTCTCGCAATGGCACTATGGGCCTTATTGATGGCTGGCATCTGGCCCAACGCGCCGAGCATCAAAACGATGGACTGCACGGCAAGGGAAAAAGTCGATTAAAGTACTCAACAGAATCACCCAAGGAACTTTACCCAAACCAAACCACTTACCTGCATGCCATGCCATATCGCTGTGTCGCACAACCCCTCATGACCGATGCCCTCCAAACCCACCTTGTCGTGGGGCGGGAATAGGTTCTCCGCTAACCTCGCCGCAACTCCACCGTCTTCGAAGACGGACTCATCGTCGCTCACTCTGAAGGGCATTCGATGGAGGGCCTCTTCGGGGTAACCCTCGACCTCGGCCCTTTTGGCCTTGAATCGGATAAGTGAAGCCGCGTAGCTGGGGTGGGCCTCTCGCTCCAGCCCAAACCACGGGCAGCCGTAGGGCCAACCCTCCCTCACTGGTGATCCGGACCCAGAGCCCGAGTCGCCAGACCCCCCAGGTCGACCCGGGGCTACGACCTCCTCTGTGACGGGGGATGCCCTTGGGTTCGTGGGACAGACTTCAGAGGCGACCTCCTGAGGTTCAGAACCCCCATCTTCCCCACCCTCCAGGTCGATAACCAGGGCGGTGACCTCCGAGACAACCCCCTCCCCGGTTGTCGGGCACTCCCCTCCCGCTGGATATCACGGGCAGATGACGAGGCAGACGGCTTCCTCCTCTTCAAGGGTGCCTTTCCTTTTCTCGAACCCATCTCCCCGGCCTCGTCCCGCGACCTCTTCGGATCCGCCTGACTCGCCCTCTGCTCCGCCCGCTCTTCAGCCCGCTTCTTTATCTCCTCTAGCGAGATACTCATGGCGCGACTTGCAGAAGAGAGAAAGCTTAGAGTGAGCGTTTCAGATGCAGCAGCCACACAGTTCATCGTACCTTCGGGCCAAATATGCCGAGCCACCCTATCATACTTAGCAAACATCCTGAATTCTCGGCCCTCTGGCGGGATCGCCATCAATAGCCGGGCTGCATCTTCTTCCTCACCGCTCAGTTTGATCCCCTCCGACACTTCGGGGTTCAGCCCCCTCCAGCTCACCCTTATCACTACACCCGCGGGCAACGAAACGAACACATACTGCTTGCCCCACCCCTTGATCTTGCCCAGCAACCCCCTTACGAGCGGCTTGCTCCTTTTGGCAGACAGGTAGTAATAGCACCTCAGCCTTTTCACCACGAAAAAGTACTGGAATAGAGACAGGGATGGACAAACCCCGTTGCTCACGCACAGCACCAGAAAGCCCATGACCACGCTAAAGAAATTGGTCATTAGGTGAAACCGTGCAACTCCAGGAAATGCATCACCTCTAACACGAAGGGATTAGGAGGGAATCGCAACCCCTGCTGAAAGTAGGACACATACACCCCGACCTCGCTGTCTCCAGCAAAACACACCTGCTCTGTCGTGCTGGGCTCTCGGATGGAATAAGGCAGCCTGATGTACAAATTGCTGATCTCTGAAATCGAGGTCTTCAACACCGACCTCGCGCCAGTAATCTCGTTGGGAATCCCTCTGACCTTCGCCACTGTAACAGCGACCGGAGGGAAGGCCCCCAAGGTCCTCGCTAGGGATCGCTTCCCCTTCCTCCGGTCCCTCGGAGCATCCAAAGGCGAGCCTATCGATTGATCATCGCCTGTGCCACTGCCCCGACTCTCTGATAACCTTTCCCCTGTACTCGACATCGTGTCTGTGACGGAGCTCACTTCCTCCACCTCCTTTGACCCCGACAAATGGAAGGAAGACGTTGACGAAGACATCAAAAAGGAAGAAGGTTCGTACCTGACCGAATTCGACGACTTCAACGGCTTCGACGGCAACTCTGTAACAATGATCGGGTCTCGAGCGACAACCTCAGCAGGGACCAACAATCACCGACAACTGCAAGCTCTCCAAAATTCTTCCACCCGAGAAAACTTCAACCCCCCTCCAACACTCTTTATACAAAAACCTCGAGGGATCGCAGCCATGGATTTCCTGCCACGTGTCATTGATCCGTGCCCAACGACGCTTCGATCCGTGGTATGACGCATCGATCTGCGAGACATGATGACTTGCCTGATAGCAGCCATCACATCCTCCACGCGTCACCCAACAAATGATCACGCGGCTTCGATTTCCTACCGCCGTCGATTCGAAGAGATTGCGTCAGCTTACGAGGCGGTCATTGAGACCCTCCGACTCCCGCCTTCTCCCATGGTGAAATAATTACACCAAACCTAATCGAATTCAATCCCATTTCGCCTGCACGGGCCCACGGAGGGTCCCGATACCATCATTCCGGCCCAGGAGGCGAACTACCTCATAATATAGGGCGGATTGCGACACCAACCATCGGCAACCGGCCGGCACATGACACATCTCCTCGCCCTGGCCGTTCGGACCCTCGGCTTCGAATCAAGCTCCGCCTCACACGCTCCACTAACTTACTGTGTCTCAACCTCCCTCCACCTTCGTCCGGGCGCCCTTCGGTAAAGGAAGGTTGGGGGCAATCATATCACATGAACATGGGGGAAAATGTATAAAATAAAAATAAACACAGAGAAAATCAATCCACTTCATTTATGCCAACGATTAAAAAAAGGCATTGGGTTAGGCCCGTGGCCCCCAGCACAAAGTGAAGCCAAAAACACCCCCACCCTGAGCCCTCAACAACGTTGTCTCTCCGCCGTCCGAGCCCCAACATCCCTCGCCACCTGGCGAGCTCCCACCTCCCGGGCCTCCCGTAGCATCGGTACGACATGCTCGTCGTGGTAACGGTGGATAGCGGTTTCGATGAGATAGTGGTCGACCTCCCGTCTCTCCTCCAGCCACTGCCTCAAGATACCCTTCTCCCTCTTCTCCGCCTCGACGGTCTCCTTTAAGACGGCTATCTGCCCCTTCTGCAAGTCGATCACCCTTTCCCGGCTAGCCATCTCCTCGGCGTGCTTCAACAGGATATCGTCCCTTTCCTGCTTTACCTCCAGGAGTTGGCGCTCGACGGTAGCCTTCGACGAGTCAAAGTACGCGACCTGTCCCTTCTCAACATTGCAGGCCGCCACAGCCCCCTCCAGTTCCGCTTCCGTCCTCTTCAGCTTCTCCCGGGCATCGCTGAGGTCAGCCCTCACTTTATCGAGAGTTGCCTTCATGGCGGCCACCGAAGTGCGGCGCTGCAGGGCCACCATCACCATGACCATCTACAAAAAGATCATGGTCAGTCGGACCCAAATAAAGTAAACCAGGGGACTAGACGAGGAAATCGACCCACCTGCATAACTTGCCACATGACGGAGCCGCACAACCACTCCGCCCCCACGCGGATTAAGGACTCACGATCCCGCGACAGCATGCAGTACTCCGCGATGCGTGCCGCTACCCCGACATCCTCGAATATCGACTCATCACGCCCTATCTGAAAGGGCGGCCTATGAAGACGGTCGCCTGAGAAAGCCTCAACCTCAGCTCGGCTCCTCTTGAGGCGGATGAGAGCGCTTTCGCAACTCGGGTTCATCGACCTTCCCATCTCACGCAGGGGGATTCTGTAAGGCCACTTCAGGACCAGGGGTGCCTTGTGGGACATGTCCACCTCCGACGTCCTTACCGGGACCGGGAAGACCACCCCTCAAATGGGCGAATCCTCCGAAAGGTCCTGGCCAGCTCCATCGGCGGGTCGACCGGAAGAGGCAGCTGACTCGGACACCCTCTGCCGCCGGTTCGAGCCCTCTTCGCCTGCTACCTCAGCTCTACGTTTTCGGGACACTTCCTTCATAGGTCCCTCCTCACCTATCACTCTCTTACCCTTATCCCGAGGATTGGCGTTCTCCGCGACAGGCACCCCGGCGGCCCCCGGATCCTCCCCCGACGAATCCATCATGTCTCCTCCTGCGAAGAAAAAAGAGATCAGGGTAAGCTCACCTTAAGGCTCGACCGAGCTTGAAGGTACCTTGGGACCAAAAATCCTTGGCAAGCCGACTGTCCTGCGTCAGGTTCGCCAACCGGCGATGCGCCTCGGGAAGCTCCGCCAAAATCTGTGCCTTCATCAGGTCTTCTCCGGTTAACTTCACTTTCTCATTCACTAAGGGGTTCAGCGCCCCCTAGTTCGACATCAGTACCACGTCAACCGGCACTCCCACAAAAACAAAATTCTCCATCCACCTACCCGCATCGGCGGGCACCTCGATGATAAGCTCCCTCCCCCTCCTCGCACTAACGCAATGGTACATCCCCCTCTTCCGGACTGTGAAGAAATACTGGAACAACGCTAGGGACTGACTCAAGGAGTGGGTGAAGCATAGCACGACGAACCCCACCAATAAGCCCCAGGAGCAGGGCGCCAAGGCAAAAATCGGTAGCTCCAGGAAGTTCATCATGTGTAAGAGGTAAGGGTGGATCGGAAAGCGAAGCCCTAACTCGAAGGATCGGGCGTAGACCCCCACTTCATTATCCCCGGGTGAACACACCCTATCTGCCGGTCCTGGGACCCATGCCTCAAGGGCGGACGCACAAACCGCACCCTAATCTCCTTGATATTGATCCTGTCCGTCCTGCACCTAATGGCTACAATCGCCCTCGGTACATCAGTGCGCCATGCCCTCCTCCACGGATGCCCTTGAACCCCCCACCACCTCTCCTCGGCCGTGGACTCGCCTGTCGCCGCGCTACTACCTGCCCCAGAGTCAAAGTGAAAAGCCATCGATTGGGAGGATATGGTGATTACCTGTCAGGAGGTCAAGTTCTAAAGACAAACGGAATGGAACCGCCGACTGCAACGGCGACAACAGCGTCGACGAGCGACTGGCAGAAATCGGAAGGCGGGAAGAAGAGTTGGAGCCAGAAGAAGGCAATTGTCGATCCCCTTCCCCTCATACTTATAGAGGCCAGCAGGCCATCACGACCGTCGAAGCGCCACCACGCGTCGCCCATCGGGGCATCCCTGACACCTCAGCAGACGTGAAAGTCGCCTTCATACACGCGTCGCGTGACCGCTGGCAGAGACGCTTTAATTTCTTCAGGCGCTTTCAAATCACAATAATGACCAGCTTGGCGGGAATTCCCAGACCCTCGCCGCTACTCCCAAGCACGGACCAAAATCCGAATCGTCGGTACAAAGGGAAGTAGAATTACATCATCCGAGCCGAATCGGGCTCCCGCCTCGAACTCGATTATCGGGGGCAATTGTTACGACCTGAAGATCATGATAGTCCGACCTTTCACCATGAACTACCAAAATGCACGGTAGGTGCGCCCCTCCCGAACAGATGGCCCGCCCAATGATGGGGCGTCTCACGCCCGAGCTTTAGAGGCTTATGGGGCGCCGGCCGGCTCGGAAGCCCCGGACGGCTGGGAGATGGGCACACCTCGCCTTGCCCCCCCCCGATAAAGGTGCCTAACCGCTTTCGCTCGGCCCGCAGGGAACGGTGGGCTCGAGGTGATCCAGGATCCCTGCCCGAGAGGGCGCGGCTGGGTCGCACGTCCGCTGCCCGGGTCGGCCCAGAGGATCGTCAGGGGAGCCTTGCCACTGGGAGGCACCCCGTCGGACCCTCGGCTCATCGGACACGACAAACAACCTAGTACAAGGACATAATTGACACTAACGCCGCCCGACCGCCTGACAAAGCACCCACTGGTTGCCGTGCCCCCTGACACTTAATGCTTTCGGCCCTGACACCCTGACAAAAGCGTCCCGGACCGCTGCGTCGTCTGACAAAAGCGTGGCTGGCACTCATGTTCCTGACATCCTCGTTCGAAGCTTCCACTGACAACAGGGCCAGCTCAGTACGTCGAGTCAGCATGCCAGGTCAGTCCTGCCTGACCGCCTCTCATCAGGTATAAATACCCATTCGCATCTTACGGTGAAGGGGTTAGCAAATTTACTCTCAATCCTATTATTCACACACGAGAGCAATGGTCGTCCATATCTTTGTTCTCCCACTCATAGCTCGTCACGTACGGTCGACTCACCCTTAGTCCGACCTGCGTGCCTAGCCCCCGCTTTAAGTCCTATTACTGACTTAGGCATCGGATCGGCTAAGGGTTGGACCCCAACCCGGCCTTTCTGACGAGTTGCTCATTGCACAGGATAGCTCGTCCCCCGGCTTGTGTTCGCCTTCAGCTCCCGCAGTCCGATCTTCCTAAATCGCATTCTGTGGGATTCGACTCCGTGGTCTTCTCCAACGACAAGCTTAGCCTCATCACCACTCTAATCACCGGTCAAATAGCCTACCCTAATCCCTTCATTAACATAACCATCGTGCCCTTGATTCCCCCCAAATACAACTTCATTGTACGCGAGTTCTACCCCGCAACAGGAATTAAGGCCAAGTAAATAAGGAAGTTTGAATAAATATAATAATTGTGAGGGATTAATGGGTTGAATGAGGTAATTATTTCTAAAATTGTTATAGTTTAATTAGGATTTAAATGGGAAGTTTTTAAATAAATTTGAAATTGAATTTTGAAAATATTTGAATTTTTAAAACTTTTGAATTTTAAATCTCAAAACATTAATAACACTGTTAATAAGCTAATTAACAAGTATATTAATGAGATCCATACATCAAAGTATATTAATGAAATACTTATATTAATAGAACTCCACTCTAGTGTATCCGGAAATACTGGTCGTTACATTATGCACTCCTTAGAGGCATAAAGATAAATTGGTCTCAGGTGATCCTCGATAGGATGATAGACATTTTCTTGTGCAACCCAATGCTTATACCGATCTTGTACAACCCGAAGCTTATCCCTGATGGTATGCACTACATCCACAGCCTCAACTATCAGCTCTGGTCCCAACAGCTCTTTATCACCAATGTCATCCCAACCCAGTGGAGATCGACATTTTCTTCTTATAAAGTGCAGCAAATGGTACCATGCCAATGCTAGCTTGATAGCTGATGTTGTAGGCGAACTCCACGAGATATAGGTGATCTTTCCATGAACCCTTAAGAGCCAACATGCAAGCTCTCAACATGTCCTCCAATATCTAAATAGTGCGCTCCGACTGTCCATCGGTCTGCAGGTGATACCCGTGCTGAAACTCAGACTGGTACTCAGATTCGTCTGTAGACTATTCCAGAATTGGGACGTGATGTCTCGATCGGAGAAGATACTCACGGGGACTACATGTAATCGCATAATCTCCAGCATGATATCATTCACATCACGACGTGTACTGGAAAGAAGTTATAAAGGTATGAAAAAGATAATTACCTCCATATATTTCTCTGCCAGTATCTCCGTAGATTGTCCTACTCGAAAAGGAATGAAATGGGCAGATTTGGTTAATCGGTCAACGATAACCCAAATCGTGACATTTTGCTTGGTGCTCGGAGGTAGTCCAGTCACGAAATCCATGGTGCTGTGTTTCCACTTCCACTCTGAAATCGACAGGGGTTGAAGCAATCCAGCTATACGATGGTGTTCAGCCTTCACTTGCTGACACACGAGACATTTGGCGATGCTCCGAGCTACGCTTCTCTTTATATCGTGCCACCAAAAATTCAGACGGAGATCCTTGTACATCTTGGTACCGCCAGGATGAATGGAATAGGGAGAGCTATGAGCTTCATTCATCGGCTCATCTCTGATATCACCTGAAGGTATACAGATCCTACTGTTGTATCTCAAGGAACCATCTTCATGAATAATGAAATCCGTCCGAAGCCCAGCTTCAACTTGCTCTAAGATCCTCTACAGTTTAGCATCTCTAGACTGTGCAGCTTTGATCCGATCCACTATCATCGACTGAATCTGCATATTCATCAACGACGAGGTGACTCTAGGTAACACGACCTATGTGCTCATCTTAGTAGATCCTGCTGTAGCCTCCACTGAACTATAAGAACCATAACTGCTGGGAGTCTACTCAAGGCATTGAGTACGACATTAACCTTCCCTGGGTGATACTGGAGGTCGATGTCGTAATCAGCCATCAGCTCTAACCATACGCGATGTCTCATATTTAACTCCTTCTGAGTAAATATATATTTCAAACGTTTGTAATCAGTGAAGATCTTCACCTTCTCACTCAGTAAGAAATATCTCCAAATCTTCAAAGCGAAGATGCCAGCAGCTAACTCCAAGTCGTGAGTCGGATAATTCTTCTCGTGAATCTTCAACTGTCGAGAAGCGTAAGCGACTACATGACCGTGCTGATGTAGAACACATCCAAGACTTTTGCCCGAGGCATTACAAAAGATCTCAAATCCTCCAGTCCTAGCTGGAATAGCCAGAACTTGTCCAGATGTTTGTCTTGCTTTCAAGATCCCAAATGCCTGCTCGCAAGAGTCTGACCAAACAAACTTGACGGCCTTCCTCGTCAGTCGAGTCATGGGATCTGCTATCCTCGAGAAATCCTGAATGAATCAAAAATCTTGAATGAATCGACGGTAGTAGCCCGCCAATCCTGAGAAACTCCAGATGTCTGATGCTGATCATGGGATAGGCCAATCTCTGACTGAAGCAACCTTCTCTGGGTCGACCGAGATACTGTCGCCTGATACCACATGTCCAAGGAATGCGATGCATTCAAGCCAGAATTCACACTTGCTGTACTTAGCATACAACTGGTGACGTCAAAGTGTCTCCAATACAATCTTCAGGTGCTTGGCATGCTCCTCTTCACTCTTCGAGTAGACCAATATGTCATCAATAAATAGCACCACTTATTTATCCAGAAACTCGTAAAATATAAGATTCATGATATTCATGAATACTGCAGGAGCATTGGTCACACCGAATGGCATGACAACGAACTTGTAGTGTTCATACTTGGTTCGAAAGGCAGTCTTGTAGATATCTTCATTCTTGACCTTCACCTGATGGTATCCACTCCTGAGATCCAGCTTCGAGAAAACTCATGATCCACCGAGTTAATCGATGATATCATCGATGCGGGGTAGTGGGTACTTATTCTTCACGGTGACGTTGTTTAGCTCCCGATAAAACACGCACATTCTTCTTGATCCATCCTTCTTCTTGACCAGCAGTACAGGTGCACCCCAGGGAGACATACTGCGATGAATGAATCCTTTCTGCAATAGGTCGTCTAACTACTTTTGTAGCTCCTCAAGTTCTACCGGAGCCATACTATAAGGTGCATTCAAGATTGGCTGAGTATTTGGCATCAATTCGATACTGAACTCCAAAGCTTGGTCAGGTGGCAATCGAGAAATGTCCTCTGAAAATACATCTCGAAGTCTCGAACCACTGCAAGCTTCTTTGGTTCGACTTGCATAGATGCGAGGATCGCTTCGTTCGGCTGAGCCCAAAATCTGATAAGCCCGAGCGAATGATTACCACTGATGAATTCGAACATCGGATGGTCGGGAATCTCAAATACTACTTTCTTCTTATGACCATCGATAGTAGCATAGAAATTTCCTAAGCAGTCCATCCCGAGTATAGCATCAAAATTGGGTGTGTCCAGGACCTTGAAGTCTGCATAGAGCTCATGTCTGCAAATCACTAAAGGACAGAATTTGCATTCCAAGGTAACACTCACTACGCCACTTCCGGTTGTGATATTCCATCTCTTGGGAAGTGGGTGGGTAGTGATCGAGTGCTTAACTACAAACTTCTGGGATATAACACACAGAAAAGCTCCGGAATCAAATAAATTCAGAGCCGGGTGGGATGCCACTAAAAACAACTAAGATAATAATAATAAACTTAGCAAGGGAACTAACTAACAAGCATGAATATAATAGAAAATATTAAATACTAGGAATAAATGTTACATGTGATCACTTCGTCCTCAGCCTCAGCTTCTGCAGCTATCATCATGAATGCCTGGCACTTCGGCTGATTGGCCTGTTGATAGGCAAGGTTCTGTGGAATCAGAGGCGGTCCATGCTGAGTAGGTTCGGGTGCTCCTCACTGAACAGGTGCAGGCACTGCTTGCTAAATAGGTACAGGTACTCTAGCATGTGCTCAACGGTCCTTACCATGGGGGAAGTCTCTCGCATCTTGTGTAGGTGAACCGCAGATCAGGCACTGGTTCATCATCCTCCTGCAATCCTTCTTCTGGTGTCCAGCCTTGCCACAGAAGTAGCAAGTCAGTTGCGATCGATCAACATGAGCATATGGCCTCTTACACTGTGTGGTCTGCGAAGGTCGGAAATTTCCTCTGGGCACCATCCTAGGTGGCTCCATGGGACGCTTGCCTCCTCCAGCTGAAGGTCCCACAGGAAGTCTCTCCATAATCTCATGCTCTCGTGCGTAATCTAAAACGTCTTGAAGGGTTGTCAGTCTCGTCGGTCATCGAGGATTGACCTTGGGATTCATGCCTTTGCGAAACTGGAACCCACAGTCTTCAGGGTCTTTAACCATGTGGGGTGCAAAACGGCTAAGCATGGCAAACTCAGCCTCATACTCGTCTATGGTCCTATCTCCATGGACCAGATTAGCGAAACACTGCTGAAGCTCTCTTTTTGCTACTTTGGAAAAGTATTTAGCATCGAACCTTTCCCGAAACAAGCCCCAAGAGATCGGCCTGACCAGACGTCTCTCCCAGTTTCCACCATATCATAGCATTGTCAGTCAGCTGGAGTTTCGCTACATCACCCATCTAGCCTGAGTGATACATGCAGCACTCAGCTTGTCTTCAGTCCCTTGAGCCTATTCATCAGCTTCTAAAGGCCCTGCTTTTCCAAAGAAGCTCCTGGGTTGCAACTCATGGAACTGCTTCACTCTAGATTCAGCTCGGGGTGGTGGTGGTGGTGGTGTCGAAGCAGGTTCCTGGCTCCGCTGGATCAGCTCCTACTAGATCTCCAGCATTCCTCTCATAACTCCGAGGAGGTCATTGATGTCAGGAGTACCACTACCACTGGCTCCATTCCACTACCATTGGCTCCATTCCCATTTCGGGTGTTGTGTCGTCCTGCCATTCTCAAACAAGAAAACTCGAGTAAATTTCTGTACCAGTTAAATCCAGACGTTTTGGCTAATGTTAATATTCCTTTTGTTCTGAGTTTTGCATAATGCACGAACTTACATGGGCCACCACAAAACCCTGTCATGCCCCTGATCGCCCCGAAATCAACTCCGAAACGATGTCGTTTACCGCAGGCGCACGGTATAGTGGCGAACGGGTATCGAACATGGGGAAGCGGTGCTATACTACATATCTACTCTTAGGTTGAGTTAGACTTGTGGGTTTATTGGTGGATGTGGAATATGGAATGTTGTAATGGTGATGAATGGGAAGGTCGTGTCAGTCGATATTGCAAACGAGGGATTCCACACAATATAAAAGAATAAAATATAAAAAGACTAAGGCCTTAGGACTCGCCGCTAGGACCGTCGGATGTCGACGCTAGGCTAGGACGCTTATGTTGCGTTGGTTTTATTGGAGGATTGTAGCATCTAGAAAGTAAATTCATGCGTCTGAGCATCATGAATCTAATGTATCGCATTAGCCCCGCTCTCACGATAGGCGCATACGATACGTGCATTAAGGATCTACAAAGTTCTCACCACTCTTGTGGTTCAAACACTCTCAACTCATACCACTCTCGTGGGTTAGAGCTTCGAGGTATTTTGGTGGCTCTCATTGGTGCAATGGTGGTAGCCGTCAACTAGTGATATAGTTCGTCAGTGGATCCCCTCAAGGCATGAGCCGGACATGGTCAGGTACCTCGGTTGAATCCACTAACTCCCTAATTAAATCCATAGGATACTCCTTAAGCTAATCGATTCCACCGATCATAGGCACGATCTCAGACAAGTTCTCCTAGGGATTTCGCTAGATCAACCAAAATACAACCCCTTTTATACCCAACGCATCATAAAAATCCCAACTTTACATCTAAATCCTAAATTCCTAGGGCTAATCCCTTAGCCCTAGATAGAACTACACATGCATCATAGGAAAAACAATAGAAGATTCAATAATAGCAAGAGAATTCATCATAGCATGCATCAACGAGATATTCAATAAATAATCACAGAGAAATAACAAAAATAGAATGAAATAGACAAAAGTACTTATCTTGATACAAAGTAGTGGCCGATGGCGTAGCCTAACTCCCCAAAATATCGTCCCCAAAGCTCTCTAAAACCCCCTAAAAACACTCGCAAAAATCTACCAAAATCCCCCTGACGGCTGCCCAAAAATCCCCCTAAAACCCTCGCGAAACAACCCAAAAAATGTAGAGAAATGTATGCCCTCGTGGCTATTTATCTTGATGAAACATCTTGTTCAATAAATGAAAGTATTCTTTCTGGTAAAGCAATGTCTGAGTTGTTCATTACTCGGATTATTCCCTTGGATTCATAGTTAGGTCACACATGTTTCGCAATGTAGATTACGATTATGAGAAATGTCTGACCTCTAATAACTTGAATCTTAAAAGTGTTCATGGTCATAGATGTGTCGAGATAAGGGATATCAATGCATCAGACAGACCATTGTGTCCCTGTCTGGTTGGTCTCATAACCAAGCAACTTGGTGAAGTCGGAAACAGGACGCAGGTGCTCAGTAAAAGCTGAGTTCACTGAACGACCCAAACAGTGAGTTATTAAATGGTTATACATTAACTAAACTATCATTAATAACTCTAAGTGATAATAGGTAAGTTGGTCCTTAGGACTTGAGATCATTGTATGAAGCTATGTGTGGACAGTGTCACTTAGGTCTAATGATCTAACTTTGAGGCTAGGCGTGATGAAAGATCTTAGGCTGGGTGACACTCGAAACATATGAGCTAAGTAGTGATCAACAGAGGATTCATCTCTTCCGTTAATGGGAAGTTAGTGTCACAGGTCAGTACGGCTCTCGGTAAAACCTTGGCCAAGGTATGTTGTAACTTGTACAACCTGTATGTACCAGAGACCGATGTATACTGACCACTGCTAGCCAATGGGGTTGATAGTATACCATACCCTAGACTAGCCGAGTGACATAGTTATGACGAAGGGACTAAAACTGCGGAAATTATCACAGTCACAGTCAGAGTGATTTCGTCGGCACTTTTGCCTAAACGACCCAATCACGTAATCGATGATCCCGAAACAGGGACGACACCTACTGCTAGTGGTCACTGTCGTCTTGAGACTTCGAGTCTCGGCCTGTAGTAAGGATCAGGCTGTAGGGTCTCACACCGAGTAACATTCACGTCGTAGTAACAGATAGAATGTATAGAGGATATCATTAGATGTAAAGAGAATATTAAAATTCGCAAGTTGGTTGTGAAATTGGAGCATTTTGGGAATGGAGGAAATTTCGTATGGAATCCAGAGGATCAAACCGTGTAGGAATCGGAGCTCGGATGAGCCCAGAAACGCAAGAAAGGCAAAGGGGAAGTGGGATAAAACCCACTTAGCAAAACGGGCGGGGCCCGCCCGCTGACCCAGCAGGCCCGCCCGCTGGGCGCAGCGGGCGCGGCCCGCTGCTCCAGCGGGCCCGCCCGCTGGGTGCAACGGGCGCAGCCCGCTGGTGACAGCGGGCTGTGCCCTAGCGGGCACGCCCAGTAGCCTTAGGCGGGCGCACCCGCTAAGCTTAGCGGGTCGCCTGCCACTTAAGTTGTTTTAGGGTTCTTTGTTGAAACCCTTGACGGCTACGAAATTTGGGTTTTTGCTCAACTTTGAGCAATTGTTTGAAGGGTCAAACGAACTCGGATTTCGTCGCCGTTTGTTCCTACGCGTTCACCATCACTAGCTCTTCGAAATGATAACTTGTATCATCTCTGGAGATCAACGATGAGTGAGGATTAATTGGTTGAAGGTTAAGGCTTTGTGAAAGCTATACTAACTAAAATTGAATTAATCCAAATCTCTCTTCCTAACTTTTGTCCCACATTGCTCATGACAAAAGAAGGGGAGCCGGCCTCCTATATAAATAGGTGGGCACTCCCTTCTTTGTTTTTTGCACCAAGTCTCTGATTAAGGAGCTCACGAATATTTTGAGCAAACTTAATCTAGACTAAATTTATTCTCTTCCTCTATAAATTTTCCTGTCCTCCAACCGAGTCCTAGCAAGACAACGAGGAGGTCCGAATCTGATTCGGAAGTCTACGACGCGGGTTTACTCAAGTGAAATCTTCTACGGCTAGTGATGGCTTCGGAGGCAAGGTGCGCTATGGGAGCTGATCCAGTCTGCTGCGAGGAGCGACGCAACACGGCTCGGAAGGCGGCTCAGATCATGGAGCGCAAGACGGTGCGGAACATCTTGCCTGCTCCAGGGCAAGATTCCGGGTGAGTCAATTTTATATGCAATTAGTTTAATTAGTAGTTAGAACTTTCTCGAGTTGGTCGGACCCAACTCGAGTCAGTAGATTTCCTGGCTTAGGGAATTTTTTTTTCCTTAGGGCTTTATTTATTAAATAGTTTAATAAATTATTTCTTCCGCTGTTTTATTTATTTTGTTCGTCCGACTTAGGACGGATAGTAATAAATTAGCTCTAAGGGACCTTGAAAATCCCTACAAAAAATACCCCTCCAAATCGTCCCCAAAATCCGGATGCAACTTAAAGTTTGGGCCCACGGCCACTTGGTCCGAGTAGGAAGCTGCTCGGTCGAGTCGTTAGGAAATCTTGAATCATTTCTCAAACGTCGCTCTGTCTGCTCAGACCGAGTAGGGTCTGCTCGATCGAGTCGTCACTATGCTCGGTCAAGTATGTGGCTGCTCAGTCGAGTCGTCAGAAGTTTGGATTCATCGCCCAAAACAACGTACTACCTGCTCGGACCTAGTACGTAGCTGCTCGGTCGAGTAGGCAGCTGCTCGGTCGAGTAGCCAACTGCTCGATCGAGTAGGTTGATGTTCAGCCGAATTTCAGCACTGCAGCACTCTACTCGGTGGAGTAGGGTGTTGCTCGGTCGAGTATGTTGCTGAAAACAGATTTCAGCACTGTAGCATCAGCTTGCAGAAATTCCCTAGAGCTCATTCGACCTCCGATTGGCACGTTCTTAGTGGCGTTGGAACCTTCTTGAAGCCTACCATCTGGAAAAACTATCAGAAAAATAATAAAAAATCTCAGGTGATAGCATATTTTAAAAGAGTGCACGGCTATCCTGTTTCCAGCACTTAGGGTCGCTCGGTTCCTTCGCCGCATCATAGCTCGATCGAGCGACCTTCTCTCTTGCCCCTTCCTTGCTCTAGTCTTCTTGTTTGGTGCCTCGAGCATGTCATCATGAGTCTCATTGCTTCTCTCACGTCACCGATCGTCTTATTGACTCCAAATTGATCCAATATCGCCTAAATCCCTGAAATGGACATAAACGCTCGGAAATTCATATTATTCCAAATAATACCGTAAAAACGTATGAAATATGTAAATGAGCAATCATTTTGACGTGTAATCATTTAGATAAAATGTAGAATATAATGACACATCAAAATTCAACCAAGCTTACCTCTTACTCGTCCTCGAGGAAGACTAGTAAGAAGCGAACATAGGAGATGGATACAATAGAGATGCGAGGCGGTGGCGTGTAGTGGAGACAAGGGGTTCAATCTTAAATTTAGAAAATACAAGAACCCAAGATATGCAAGATCTCATGAACACACGTCAATTTGAAATTAGAACACATATACACAACAAATAATTAAATCTCGCTCAAATTAAAATAACGTGGATTTCGATAAATGTCATAAATTTGATAAGTGATAAAATGAGAGTAGAGTTATATCATATCATAGTTTATCATGCAATATACTAAGTTCACATAAATGAATCCAATGTGCACAACTCATTCTCTAAATAGTATAATATGTCAAGATCAAACGTTTTCAAGCATGCGTGGTATTTTGTTATTCTTCATGGAATGAATTTAGCAAATTCATTCAAGATAAGGTATCATCACACTACGACCATTTCAAGACTTCTAGAACCCATCAACTTTGCCATGCCTTAGTTCTATATAGAAATGGAGATAAGGATATGGGATTTTTGTAGTTTTATATTGTTTTTGGCTATATGAATATTTCATATGCATTTTTCTTTCTTTGTATACACGAGATAACTCAATATATACAAGAAGCGACCTATGCATCCCAGACCAGATGGTCTTAGGACATTGGGTTACGAAGAACCACTAGGGCCTTTTATTCAGGATATTTGTTTGATTTTGCATTTTTGGGATTTTTGCAAACTCACGTAATTGCGATGGAATGCAAAACATAATCAAAGATCATTTATTGGCTATTCACAAAAGAAAAAGAAAAAGCAAAGAATTTAGACATGGCTCGGTTTCAGGAATCCTAATCATCACTACTTTGGTTGTCATGGGTTTATCCAATCTCTTATGAATCACTAGACATCCATGAAGCAATAGAATTATCAATCAAATCACGCAGGAGTCAAATGATTTTCAGATTTGATTCATTCATTTTTTGCTTAACTGTTTCGAGAATATGGTTGTGAAACCATAGATTCTACTATGAAAAAGCATATTAACAAAGATACACTAATCAAGGAATCAAACTCTAATCTAACAGATATCAGAGTTCATAAAAAAATAAATCCACGATATTTTATAGAAAATGAAGCATATGAGACATAAATATAGAAGTGAACATGGTTCATATGGAAATTTCAAAGTGTGTTTCACGTTGAAGCAAAGTGCGTGCACTATGCACTCCCCCAATCTTAAACATCACATTGTCCTCAATGTGTGTATGATATAAATGGAGGACAATGACAAGATAGGGGGGGCCATGCAACAAAATAGTTTCTCTCCCCCAAGCTTAAACCTCACATAAAAATTGGGGAGAGAGGCGAAATAAGCACCAAATACGAGGGTGGGCATGGATGATAAATAGTGGGTTGGGTGCAAAAAATAATTGAACCATCATATGGGGTGAATTTATTAAACTAAGAAAGCATATAAAATCCTATACGATCCTCTCGCTGCCGAGAGGATTCGTGTTTATTAAAAACATAAAATAGTATACTACTGGATTGGTACCACCTGTAGCAAAAGGCGGGTCCAATATCTTTGTCGGTGCAGGCAACTGCTCCAACTGCTCCTTCCGTGGCTCCGCCAGGTGCATGTGTCCACAGACTCTATCAGACTCCAGTAATGCGACTCCCAGCATCTCCCCAAGGACTCCACCGGTACCCTGCAAGAGATAAGCCGCATCAATCTAACGTGAAAAATTCTTCCCCAAAATAAATATATTCTAAAGAGGGTTATCAACACTAATATTTAAATTTAAGATTGGTTGACAACACTTCCCTGGAAATAAATCTCTACTCTCGTGCACCACGTCGATCAACTCCTCGTTGTTCGCCTCAGGTTGTTCAGGTAGCTTTGGCATATATGCATGGGTCTCATCAGGCAACTCCTCCTCATCATCAGACTTATCCCATCGCACCTCCTAATCATATTCAATAGCATCCATGGGTTCTAACTCCTTGCTCTTCTCCTCATATACGTCCCATCATACCTCTTGATCATATGTATGTGTATCCTGCAAAAGGAACAATGAGTCATCAAAATATGAATCATAATAAACGTTATACACAGGAGGGGAATCAAATGTAAGAGTTGAGGGGGTGAAGAGATCTCCCTGAAGGGGAGCAGTAAGCTCTGGTGGGTGGTCCTCTGAGGGATGCTCAAGCTCTGTAGAAAGTGGAGGTGGTTGTGGTAGCTCGAAAGGAGGAGGGTAATGCTCGGGATCCTCATGAATGGTTGTATCCTCGTCCTAAAGCACGACCTCCTTGGCGAAATTCTATGGCTCTGTGTGTAATATGTAAAATAAATATAGCTCTGCCTCCTTGTAATGCAGTGCTTTGGCCTCCTCTTCGGGTTCCTCTTGTATAGTTGGAAAGTGAATTTCATCTTCTCCTTTTTATGCCTATGTCTCCGTTTCCATCCTGGAACTCGAGGCACTGGATGGTGTGGCTTGGCCCTCTCCACGGTAGGTGCAGGTGGCTCTATGGGATCGTGTATCTCGGCCATGGTATAAAAATGGGTCTTGTGTCCCTCAAGTAAAGCGTAGACTCCATCATTAATTGTGCATGTGAAAGAGATACGATGAGTAATAAAGTATAGAAATCTAAGCTCAAAAGGGTCACCTGCTGTTATTGTCAATGGACCGGTGTATCGAACTGTGTCCACGATGCTTCTCAATAGGTCCATATATGTATCCTCCTCTGGCAGCTCAGATGTCTCTATTTGTGGAGTGTTGATGGTGTAAAGGTGGATATGATCACCTTCAAGTGAAGCATACACTCCATCTATGATAGTACCTGCACCAAAGACATTAGCCATAACAAAATCGATGAATACTTGGTTGGATGGTTTACCTATCATAACGGTTAGCGAACTAGTAGATCGAGCATTATCTATCATTTGCTCCATGGTTATTGCCAACTACAGATCACTGAACTTTCCCACTTTCATCTTCTTCATAAACTCACGTGAGGGTCCCTTTAGCCTTCTAGCAAAGATATCAAATAGCCTGGAACCATCCTACTCATGGTCTGACTCCGTATGGAACATCCCTAACATTCTTTCGAACTTGCACAATGCTTCTCTGAAGGACTCTCCATCAGCCTGATAGTATGTAGCGAGGTATATATAGGATCGTATAGAACCCGATCGCATCCTTGGAAACACCATCGCTGCATCAACTGTACCTGATCAAGCAAAGTAGACAACCTGGAAAAGATGTCAGTGGTACAAAGAGAGATAAAGATGATAATAATAATAGCGGGTGGTGGGAAAAAAATTTCTCTCTCCGTTTATTTTTTAAAATTTTGTTTTTTTGTTTTTTTAACGCAATCTAATTAACCTAATTGTGGTAAATAGATGAAATGACGGAACGCCTATCTGGCAACGGTGCCATAAACTTGATCGGCCCGTAATCAACTCTGAAATGATGCCGTTTACCGCAAGCGCACGGTATAGTTGCGAGCGGGTATCGAATACGGGGAAGCGGCGCTAGACTACCTATCTACTCCTAGGTTGAGTTAGACATGCGGGTTTATTGGTGGATGTGGAATATGGAATGTTGTAATGGTGATGGATGTGAAGGTCGTGTCACTCGATATCGCAAACAAGGGATTCCACACAATATAAAAGAATAAAATATAAAAAGACTAAGGCCTTAGGACTCGCCGCTAGGACCTTCGGATGTCGACGCTTGGCTAGGACTCTTACGTTGCGTTGGTTTTATTGAAGGATTGTAGCATCTAGAAAGTGAATTCATGCATCTGGGCATCATGAATCTAACGTATCGAATTAGCCCCGCTCTCGCGATAGCCGCATACGATACATGCATTAAGGAACTACAAAGCTTTCACCACTTTCGTGGTTCGAACGCTTCAACTCGTACCACTCTCGTGGGTTAGAGCTTCGATGTATTTTGGTGGCTCTCATTGGCACAATGGCTGTAGCCGGCAACTAGTGATATAGTTCGTCGGTGGATCTCCTCAAGGCACGAGCTGGGCATGGTCACGTACCTCGGTTGAATCCACTAACTCCCTAATTAAATCCATAGGATATTCCTTAAGCTAATCGATTCCACCGACCGTGGGCACGATCTCAGTACGAGTTTGCCTAGGGATTTTGCTAGATCAACCAAAATACAACCCCTTTTATACCCAACGCATCATAAAAATCCCAACTTTACATCTAAATCCTAAAATCCTAGGGCTAATCCCTTAGCCCTAGATAGAACTACACATGCATCATAGGAAAAACAATAGAAGATTCAATAATAGCAAGAGAATTCATCATAGCATGCATCAACGAGATATTCAATAAATAATCACAAAGAAATAACAAAAATAGAATTAAATAGACAAAAGTACTTATCTTGATACAAAGGAGTGGCTGATGGCATAGCCTAACTCCCCAAAATATCTTCCCCAAAGCTCTCTAAAAACCCCCTAAAAACTCTCCCAAAAATCTACCAAAAGCTTCCCTGATGGCTGCCCAAAAATCCCACATAAAACCCTCGCGAAACAATCCAGATAATACCCCTCCAAATCATCCCCAAAATCCGGACGTAACTTAAAGTTGGGCCCACGGCGACTCGGTCCGAGTAGGAAGCTGCTCGGTCGAGTCATCAGGAAATCTGGAATCATTGCTCAAACATCGCTCTGTCTACTCGGACTGAGTAGGGTCTGCTCGGTCGAGTCGTCACTATGCTTGGTCGAGTAGGTGGCTGCTCGGTCGAGTCGTCAGAAGTTCGGATTCATCGCCCAAAACAACGCACTGCCTGCTCGGACCTAGTACATAGCTGCTCGGTCGAGTAGGTAGCTACTCGGTCGAGTACGCAGCTGCTCAGTCGAGCACACAGCTACTCAGTCAAGCAACCAACTGCTCGGTCGAGTAGGTCGATGTTCATTCGAATTTTAGCACTGCAGCACTCTGCTCGATCGAGTAGCATGCTGCTCAGTCGAGTAGGTGCTGAAAACAGATTTTAGCACTATAGCATCAGCTTGCAGAAATTCCCTAAATCTCATTCAACCTCCGATTGGCACGTTCTTGGTGGCTTTGGAACCTTCTTGAAGTCTACTATCAGGAAAAAATATCAAAAAATACTGAAAATCTCAGGTGATAGCAGATTTTAAAAGAGTGCACGGCTATCCTGTTTCCAGCACTTCAGTCGCTCTGTTCCTTTGTCGCATCATAGCTCAATCAGGTGATCTTCTCTCTTGCCCCTTCCTTGCTCCAGTCTTCTTCTTTGGTGACTCGAGCATGTCATCATGAGTCTCATTGCTGCTCTCACATCGCCGATCGTTTTATTGACTCCAAATTGATCCAATATCGCCCCAAATCCCTTAAATGGACATAAACGCTCTAAAATTCATATTATTACAAATAATAGCGTAAAAGCGTATGAAATATGTAAATGAGCAATCATTTTGACATGTAATTATTTAGAAAAAATGTGGAATATAATGACACATCAAAATTCCCTCAAGCTTACCTCTTAATCGTCCTCGAGGAAGACTAGTAAGAAGCAAACACAGAGATGGATACAATGGAGATGCGAGGCAGTGGCGTGTAGTGGAGACAAGGGGTTCAATCTTAAATTCAGAAAATACAGGAACCCAAGATATGCAAGATCTCGTGAACACACGTCAATTTGAAATTAGAACACATATACACAACAAATAATTAAATCTCGCTCAAATTAAAATAACGTGGATTTCGATAAATGTCATGAACATGATAAGTGATAAAATGAGAGTAGAGTTATATCATATCATAGTTTATCATGCAATATACTAAGTTCACATAAATGAATCCAACGTCCACAACTCATTCTCTAAACAGTATAATATGTCATGATCAAACGTATTCAAGCATGCATGGTATTTTTTTATACTTCTTGGAATGAATTTAGCAAATTCATTCAAGATAAGGCATCACCACACTACGACCATTGCAAGACTCCTAGAACCCATCAACTTTGACATGCCTTAGTTCTATATAGAAATGTAGATAAGGATATGGGATTTTTGTAGTTTTATATTGTTTTTGGCTATATGAATATTTCATATGCATTTTTCTTTCTTTGTATACACGAGATAACTCAATATATACAAGAAGCGGCCTATGCATCCCAGACCAGACTGTCTTCAGGCATTGGGTTACGAAGAACCCCTAGGGCCATTTATTCAGGATATTTGTTTCATTTTTGCATTTTTGGGATTTTTGCAAACTCACGTAAACGCGATGGAATGCAAAACATGATCAAAGATCATTTATTGGCTATTCACAAAAGAAAAAGAAAAAGCATAGAATTTAGACATGGCTCGGTTTCAGGAATCCTAATCATCACTACTTTGGTTGTCGTGGGGTTATCCTATCTCTTATGAATCACTAGACATCCATGAAGCAATAGAATTATCAATCAAATCATGCAGGAGTCAAATGATTTTCAGATTTGATTCGTTCATTTTTAACTTAACTGTTTCGAGAATATGGTTGTGAACCTATGGATTCTACTATGAAAAAGCATATTAACAAAGATACACTAATCAAGGAACCGAACTCTAATCTAACCGATATTAGAGTTCATCAAAAAATAAATCTACGATATTTCATAGAAAATAAAGCATAAGAGACATAAATATAGAAGTGAACATGGTTCATATGGAAATTTCGAAGTGTGTTTCACGTTGAAGCAAAGTGGGTGCACTATGCACTCCCCCAAGCTTAAACATCACATTGTCCTCAATATGTATATGATATAAATAGAGAACAACGACAAGATAGGGGGGCCATGCAATAAAATAGTTCCTCTCCCCCAAGCTTAAACATCACATAAAAATTGGGGAGAGAGGCGAAATAAGCGCCAAATACGAGGGTGGGCATTGATGATAAATAGTGAGTTTGGTGGAAAAAATAATTGAGCCATCATATGGGGTGAATTTATTAAACTAAGAAAGCATAAAAAATCCTATACGGTCCTCTCGCTACCGAGAGGATTCGTATTTATTGAAAGCATAAAATACTACACTACTAGATTGGTACCGCCTGTAGCAAAAGGGGGTCCAATATCTTTGCCAGTGCAGGCGACTGCTCCAACTGCTCCTTCTGTGGCTCCGTCAGTTGCATGTGTCCACGGACTCCATCAGACTCCAGCAATGCGACTCCCAGCATCTCCCCAACGACTCCACATGTACCCTGCAAGAGATAAGCCGCATCAATCTGATGTGAAAAATTCTTCCCCAAAATAAATATTTTCCAAAGAGGGTTATCAACAATAATATTTAAAATTAAGATTGGTTGACAACACTTCCCTGGAAATAAATCTCTACTCTCATGCACCACATCGATCAACTCCTCGTTGTTCGCCACAGGTTGTTCAGGAACTTTGGCATATATGTGTGGGTCTCATCAGGCAACTCCTCCTCATCGTCAGACTTATCCCATCGCACCTCCTGAACATTCAATAGCATCCATGGGTGCTAACTCCTCTCTCTCCCCTCCTCGTATACGTCCCATCGTATCTCTTGATCATATGTATGTGTATCCTGCAAAAGGCACAGTAAGTCATCAAAATATGAATCATAATAAACATCATACACAGGAGGGGAATCAAATGTAGGAGATGAGGGGGTGAAGAGATCTCCCTGAAGGGAAGCAGTAAGCTCTGGTGGGTGGTCCTTTAAGGGATGCTCAGCCTCTGTAGAAAGTGGAGGTGGCTACGGTAGCTTGAAAGGAGGAGGGTAATGCTCGGGATCCTCATGAATGGTTGTGTCCTCGTCCCAATGCACGACCTCCTCCGTGAAAGTCCTTGGCTCCGTGTGTAATATGTAAAAAAATATAGCTCTGCCTCCTTACGATGCAGTGCTTCGACCTCCTCTTCGGGTTCCTCTGGGATAGTAGGCAAAGTGAATTTCATCTTCTCCTTTTTATGCATATGTCTTCGGTTCCGTCCTAGAACTCGAGGCAATGGATGGTGTGGCTTGGCCCTCTCCACGGTAGGTGCAGGTGGCTCTATGGGATCCTGTATCTGGGCCATGGTATAAAAGTGGGTCTTGTGCCCCTCAACTAGAGCGCAGACTCCATCATCAATTGTGCATGTGGAAGAGATACAATGAGTTATAAAGTTTTGAAATCTAAGCTCAAAAGGGTCACCTACCGTTATTATTAATGGACCGCTGTATCAAACTGTGTACATGATGCTTCTCAATAGGTCCATATATGTGTCCTCCTCTGGCAGCTCGGATGTCTCTATTTGTAGAGTGTTGATGGTGTAAAGGTGGATATGATCACCTTCAAGTGAAGTATACACTCCATCTATGATAGTAACTGCACCAGAGACATTAGCCATAACAAAATCAATGAATACTTGGTCGGATGGTTTACCTACCATAACGGTTAGCGAACCGGTAGATCGAGCATCATCTATCATTTGCTCCATGGTTGCTGCTAACTGCAGATCACTGAACGTTCCCACTTTCATCCTCTTCATAAACTTCATCCTCTTCATAAACCACGTGAGGGTCCCTTTAGCCTTCCAGCAAAGATATCAAATAGCCTGGAACCATCCTACTCATGGTCTGACTCCATATAGAACATCCCTAACATTCTTTCGAACTTGCACAATGCTTCCCTGAAGGACTCTCCATCAGCCTGATAGAATGTAGCGAGGTATATATAGGATCGTATAAAACCCAGTCGCATCCTTGGAAGCACCATCGATGCATCAACTATACCTGATCAAGCAAAGTAGAAAACCTGGAAAAGACGTCAGTGGTACAAAGAGAGATAAAGATAATAATAATAGGAGGTGGTGAGGAAAATATTTCTCTCTCCGTTTATTTTTTTTAATTTTGTTTTTTTTGTTTTGTTTTTTAACGTAATCTAATCAACCTAATTGTGGTAAATAGATGATATGGCAGAACGCCTCTCCGGCAACGACGCCATAAACTTGATTGGCCCGAAATCAACTCCAAAATGATGTCGTTTACCGCAAGTGCACGGTATAGTAGCGAGCGGGTATCGAACACGGGAAAGCGGTGATATACTACCTATCTACTCCTAGGTTGAGTTAGACTTGCGGGTTTATTGGTGGATGTGGAATATGGAATGTTGTAATGGTGATGGATGTGAAGGTCGTGTCACTCTATATCACAAACGAGGGATTCCACACAATATAAAAGAATAAAATATAAAAAGACTAAGGCCTTAGGACTCGCCGCTAGGACCGTCGGATGTCGACGCTAGGCTAGGACTCTTATGTTGCGTTGGTTTTATTGGAGGATTGTAGCATCTAGAAAGTGAATTCATGCGTCTGAGCATCATGAATCTAATGTATCGCATTAGCCCCGCTCTCACGATAAGCGCATACGATACGTGCATTAAGGATCTACAAAGTTCTCACCACTCTCGTGGTTCAAACACTCTCAACTCATACCACTCTCGTGGGTTAGAGCTTCGAGGTATTTTGGTGGCTCGCATTGGTGCAATGGCGGTAGCCATTAACTAGTGACATAGTTCGTCGGTGGATCCCCTCAAGGCATGAGCCGTGCATGGTCAGGTACCTCGGTTGAATCCACTAACTCCCTAATTAAATCCATAGGATACTCCTTAAGCTAATCGATTCCACCGACCGTGGGCACGATCTCAATATGAGTTCTCCTAGGGATTTTGCTAGATCAACCAAAATACAGCCCCTTTTATACCCAACGCATCATAAAAATCCCAAATTTACATCTTAATCCTAAAATCCTAGGGCTAATCCCTTAGCCCTAGATAGAACTACACATGCATCATAGGAAAAACAATAGAAGATTCAATAATAGCAAGAGAATTCATCATAGCATGCATCAACGAGATATTCAATAAATAATCACAAAGAAATAACAAAAATAGAATTAAATAGACAAACGTACTTATCTTGATACAAAGGAGGGGCCTATGGCGTAGCCTAACTCCCCAAAAGATCGTCCCCAAAGCTCTCTAAAACCCCCTAAAAACACTCCCAAAAAAATCTACGAACAGCCCCCCCCCCCCATGGCTACCCAAAAATCCCCCCCAAAAACCCTCGCGAAACAACCCAGAAAATACCCCTCCAAATTGTCCCCAAAATTCGGACGCAACTTAAAGTTTGGGCCCATGGCGACTCGGTTCGAGTAGGAAGCGGCTTGGTCGAGTCGTCAGGAAATCTGGAATCATTGCTCAAACGTCGTTCTGTCTGCTCGGACCGAGTAGGGTCTGCTCGGTCGAGTCGTCACTATGCTCAGTCAAGTAGGTGGCTGCTCGGTCGAGTCGTCAGAAGTCTGGTTTCATCGCCCAAAACTACGCATTGCCTGCTCAGACTGAGTACGTGGCTGCTCGGTCGAAAAGGCAACTGCTCGATCGAGCACGCAGTTGCTCGATCGAGCAGCCAACTGCTCAGTCAAGCAGCCAACTGCTCGGTCGAGTAGGTTGATGTTTAGCTGAATTTCAGCATGGTAGCACTCTGCTCAGTCGAGTAGGGTGCTCCTCGGTCGAGTAGGTTGCTGAAAACAGATTTCAGCATTGTAGCATCAGCTTGCAGAAATTCCCTAGAGCGCATCTAACCTCCGATTGGCACATTCTTGGTGGATTTGGAACCATCATGAAGTCTACTATCTGGAAAAAAATAACAAAAAATAATGAAAAATCTCAGGTGATAGAATATTTTAAAAGAGTGCACGGCTGTCTTGTTTCCAGCACTTCGGGTCGCTCGGTTCCTTCGCCGCATCATAGCTCGATCGAGCGACCGTCTCTTTTGCCCTTCCTTGCTCCAGTCTTCTTCTTTGGTACCTCGAGCAGTCATCATGAGTCTCATTGGTGCTCTCACGTCGCCGATTGTCTTATTGACTCCAAATTGCTACAATATTATCCCAAATCCCTGAAAAGGACATAAACACTCCGAAAGTCATATTATTCCAAATAATAGCATAAAACGTATGAAATATGTCAATGAGCAATCATTTTGACGTGTAATCATTAGATAAAATGTGGAATATAATGACACATCAGCCCCGCTTCCCATTATACTTGGGAGCAAGGACGCAAGCGGGTCCGCATGGACAGAAGCGGTGAAGCTTAAGCCCAATAAGCATCTGTGAATAACAACCAAACACATGTTCTTGCATGCAAACATAGCAACAGAGATAATCATAAAAATAGCCAACGTCCAGGAAAGGTAAGTACACAAATAAAGTAAGGCCCCAAGCATGGCCAATAAACAGAGTCTACAAAAGTGGGTATACACCCAACAGATAAGCAGAAAATAAAACTCTATAGAAGCAAAAGCAGGTGAATCTCTACAAATGGTCCTCTGTGGGGAGAACCTCTTAGTCGACGTTCTCCTGGTCTAATGGATCACTCTGATCTAGCAGCTTGTCCTCTTTGTACTCTGTCTTGTGACCTGACAAACATTCAAACAACGAAGAATGTATGTCAGCAAGGGTCTAGCAAGTTGTAGTTAGAAGGGAACCCTTGGCAAGATGTACAAACGATTATATATGGCAGTTTTAAGTAGTAATAAAGATTTACACTAGCATGCAGTTCTATTATGAAAATGAAATATGGAAGTTCAATAAAGTAACAATAGTTCTGTAAGTTAACATTCTTTTTCAAGTTGTTTAATTGTGTGTGCAAGTCCATGACTAAGGCTCCCATCGTTAGACGGCTAGTAAGTGAATCCACCTTCAAGTGCCCCAGAATACGACCCGTTTACCACCGGCTAGTGCTCGGGAACCCAACCCCACCAATGTCAAGCCTTATTTTGCACTATACGTGTATTCTACTGAATACACATGGTATTTCTACTTGCGATACATGGGTAGGCATGAGATAAGCGTAGATATCGATGTATGTAACATAGCACAAGGGGGATTGGGCCGTAATACGTGGCTAAGGGAAGTGAATGCGAAGTGTGAATGCGGAGAAGTGCGAAAGACGTCGTGGGTGTAAAACAACAGGAATGGGTTAAACGTGTGTGTGTGAAGCATTTATGCATGCATGGATGTGCGTGGATGTGTGTAGGAAGAGCCATGCTAGTGTGAGAGGGGTTAGAGGTCAATGGCAACCCCCGTAAATTTTTAGAAAGACGAGGGGCAAAATGGTCATTTGGACTAAAACTGCTGTGCGTACATACTTAAGTGGTCGGTACATAAAGTAATGGCACACTTGTAATTAGTGGGAAGTTTGGAGGGTATTTTGGTCATTTAATGGGTTGCATGCTTATCCAAAAGAGGCTTCTAGGTTAAAGATATTTTGGTGGAAAATCATCTTTCTTTCTTGAACTTTCTTTTCCCTTCTTTTCCTTTCTTTTCTAATTTTCTCCCCATCCTTCCCCCTTACCATGGCCGACCACATCCCTCCCCTTTTCCCCTTCTTCTCCAAATGAAAACCCTAATTCTTCCATCCAAAATTAAGTATCTTAAGTAGATTGCAAGAGAGAAGAAGATGGAGAAGAAAGGAGGAGGAAGAGAAGAGGAAAAATCAAGATTTGAAGTATGATTCTAACTTGGATTTGGAATTCAATTAGGGTTTTATTTTATCATGTTTTTACACCATGTTTTATCAATATGAAGTGGTGATAATCAAATTAATATGCCATGATTCAATTTCATGCAAAACCCTTTGAAAATTTCAAGCAAAACTAACTCCTTTGAAATTCAGAAATTCTGTT
The DNA here is from genome assembly GCA_030789695.1 of Scilla litardierei. Taxonomy (NCBI): domain Eukaryota; kingdom Viridiplantae; phylum Streptophyta; class Magnoliopsida; order Asparagales; family Asparagaceae; genus Scilla; species Scilla litardierei. The sequence goes on from CM061132.1 coordinate 66,169,564, forward strand.
GTGTGTTTATACTTGGATTCTGATCTCTGTGGTTTGATTTAGGCTCTGAAAAAATTATGAGCTTGTAGATCATAAAATCCTACCCCAAAATAATATAAATTTTGATATATGTTCAATTTCGAAATTAGGAGTAAAAATTCCAACTTTACAGCATGTCTGTTTGATTTCCAGTGTTGACACATTTCAGTAGAAATGGCCTAACACCAGCACACTCAATGGAATTTTGTGTTCTTGGTCTTGTTGGAAATTTAACAAGTTTTCTAAAACTTCATCAGGTACTTATATGTCGAGTTTCTGGCTATAACATGCCCAAAAACAGCAATCTTTATAAGCCTTGAAATCTGTCTGAAAAACAGATTTGACACACTTCACCAAATAATTCACCTTAAATCACCTACTTAATATATTTGTATGAAATTTTATATGTGAATCCAGGACTCATATATCTATAACTCTCATTTGGGATATTTTATCAAATTCTCAATAAAATCTGATGTTATGGGCCCATGTATTGCCACTTTCTGCAAATTCCAGCAAGCTGAAACATCAAAGTGGTGTTATAAATTGTGCTCTATTGCTATTTCACCCTCTATAGTGCATAATTATTGTTGCTACATGGAAGATAGATTCATGATATGTTTTCCAATGGATTTGCTAATGTTCTTACAGATATACACGTAACGTTCACCACGTGTTCGTGAAAATGCCACAATGAAGTGAAAGTTGAATAATATGAGAAATGACCTTGTAAACATTTGTGATATGAAATATGTTGTTAAATAGCAATGATGGGGTCATGTGAAGTATGGTTTCATATGTTACGAATGATGAATTGAACTGGCTATGTTGAAGGGCATGACACTTGGGTGCATGACCCATTTAATATATGATTTGACTACGATGGAGGGTATGGTACTTCGGTGCATGACCCATGTTGACATGAGTGTGGAATGTGAAACCATGCAACGTGTCCCCTTCAGTGCTACATATAATATTAAATGAGGTTTTAGAATCTATCAATCCTCTCTAAGGGGGGTGAGTTAGCAAAACCTGGGTTTTAGGTGGGATTTGAGTAAATTGTGGATATGAGGCCTGGACTGTGAAGTTGGAAGATGATTATGTGATGTGTAGAGTTTATACCCACTTGCCTTTACTAGGAGTGGAGGGGATTTTTATACCCACTCGCCTTTACCGGGAGTGGAGGGGTAAGGAGGTGGAGAGCCTCACTCCTGCCAGGGACGGAGGAGCTGAGAGGCCTGGCGTACAGTGCCCGTGTCCACTGCGTCGTGTACTATATTCACCCCAAATTTGGGGTGAATTCCAGGTCTTGGTATCCCACAGTTTACCCAAGTTCAAATTAATTTAAATATAAAATGATAAAATAAGAATTTGCGTGTTACTCCTGCTGGCAGCACTTCCCCTTCCCTTTGCCTGCTTCTTGATGACTATGTGTTATGCCTCAAGCCCTTGTACTCTTCTTGTTAGATAATGTTGCTTGAAAACTTGTGCTATCATTATTATTATTCGTGCTAACCCCTTTCTTGCAGTAACTCGACATTGGACCGCAGGTATGATTTCCTTGTTTTAGCTATTTAATTTTCATTACGTCACTTAGTTACATGCTCTATTTCTCTTGGATTGCCTTGTAACAGTGTTCCAAATCCAAGTTGGTTCCTACTGGGGCATGCATCGACGTGCTCCTTCCCATTTTTCAGGTAGCAGGGTCAGCTTGGTTGGAGGTGACTTGGAGTTGGGAATCAGGGGTAGTACTCGATGTGAGATGTTGCTTGTAGAGTGACTTGGTTATCTTAGGAGGTGGAGAGTATTAGTGTATGTGAAATGATGTATCTGGGTTATGTATAAAAACGAAAGTTGTTATATAAAATGTGTTGTTGTTGTTTTATGAGACTGTTGATATTATTGTGGAGTTTTACTTGTATTATCCCAGCATGTGCGCAGTGGCCTGCTTAATCAGTTTCTTCTCTCTCTTTTCCTCTTTCATCACCCTCACTCTTCAAGATACTGAGGAAAAAAATTTATGCCAGGTATTTTGGGGAATGGGGCGTGACAGTTTTTGGTGGCCCATGCAGGTCACCGCACTGCGATGTGCATAATGGTAGTACATGTAATGCTTCAGTAGGTGATCGAGATACATTAGCCCTAAGATGGGTAGTGACCTTAGAGTCTTGAGTGATCCACCCTTAAACTCCTAGCTTAAGTGGTCAGGGGATGAACTTCCTATCGTGGAGTATATTATAGATGTATGTTGTTGGTATACACATGTACATGTTACTGGATGAACCCGTGTGTATAAGTGCATTTGTTGTGATTAGAGATTGAATTATATATGTTGCGGGATACTTGTATATTTGGATGACATGAATTTTACAAGTATCCTGGATCTTGTAGTGGTATATGGATAGGTGTGGGCGTATATGCTAGGTGGGCGAATACTTGAGTGTACGTATATTACGTCTCTATAGAAGTACATGATAGGGATAGGTGAGGCAGGTGTGTGGTATACTTGTGTGACTCTGAGACATAGGTGATATATATATGTTTATTCGTGGGTGTATATTGGTGGGTACATATAAGCTAGTGGGAACATATACTCTGTAGGGGTGTGAGTGAGGATATGTATATACATGGTATGAGTGCATGTAAGCGTCTTCCTATCTATTACATTACGGTTATGTCCCCGTGTGGGGAAGTACCAAGGTGTGTATATCTATCCTTGTATAGATAGAGTAGTGGGATGTCCACATTGTCTTTGGACATATGGGGGAAAGTGCATACGTGTGGATATATGTGTGCTTGTATGAGTAGGTGGTGTAGATATAGGTTGGAATATTGGTGTATATATATCGCTAGAGTTGCATTACTAGTATATGAATTCCTAATGTGTAGATTTGAATAATTGTAAGTATGTGAATGAGCTGCCTATGTGCTTATATGACCCGGCATGTTATTTTAATTTGGTTTATGGTTATGGGTGTATTATTACGTGCAGATAGGTGTTGTGCTATGGCCATACATAGCGTGTATGTAGCAATATAGATAAGTGATGGATGCACGAGTAGTATGAGGAATGCTCCAGGGTGTTTGGAGTAGATGTATCCTAAGGTCGGTAGGGGTGCTTTAGACCTGTCCACCCTAAGTTTAGGCCATAGCCCCATACATTATCTATTATGGGATATGGATACATTTATGATGTGCAACACATGTATGAGGTGAAGGATACAAGGATTTGTGACCATAGAGTACAAGTATACATGGAATGATTGTGGGTTTGCATGGTTAGTGGAGTTATGGTCTATAAATGTGTGTGTGTATGCGTGCCACGTCAAATGGCGTCTGTTAGACCATTTGGACATATATGTAGTGTATGTATTTTTCTATATATGGTGGCATGAGGGGGGTTGTGAATTGGTATATGAGATACGTGTATGTATGTTGATGTGTTATAGCAAGCGTGGTGTGATTGTGTATACATGTTGTTGTTATTGAATGCGTATTGGTGTATGTCTTATGAGTGGTTATACGTATATATGTATGTGAATGATCCCTACTCTGATATGCATGTATCGTTATATAAATTTGTATGTATATATAGTGTGACTATCTACTCAATGTGTACGAATGTTGAAAAACACTTATTTGTGTGTATACTAGTATATTGGTAAGAGTGTGGACATATTGAATGTTAGATATATAGTGGTATGGGTAGCTACCAACTACCTGCTAATATAGTTGAGTAGCTTGACTGTATAGGTGTGTAATAGCAGGATATGTATGGTATGTATGAATATGTGTGTGTGTGTGTGCCCATACATGGAAACGTATGTGCATGATGCATGGGCCCTAGTACGTGTATTTGGCTATATGTAGATTCAGAAATCCACGATGTTTATACATCTGTGGGTGTATAATGAGTATATGTTTATGGAATATCTACGTGGGGTATTGCTTGTTGCAAATACGTGAATATGTATCATATTTGCATAAATTTCTATTATGCATGCGATGTGTTCATATATGTGTGGTATGTAGTGGCAGCATAAGTAATTATTGTATATTGGATGAATAGATAAATATATACATATATATAGCTATAGATCCTTATTTGTTCACTTGCTGATCTATCCTATATGGTTGTCTACCTAGGAATATCTAGGTGTGTTTTGGATAAGTTTATTCATGTTTGTATATGTGTGTATATAGGTCCGTACCAGAATATGTGTGTATGTATATACATATGCAATGTGGATGTAAATATGATAGATAGGGAATATATATGTGTGTGTAGTATGTTTGATAAATGTAAATGAATGAAACTGTTGATATGTGTGTAATTGGTTGCACGTTTATATGTATACGTGTGTGTGTATGGAGTGTGGATGGACATTTATATTTATTTGACTCTTATGGTAGTATATGCGTAAGATGTGCAAAGGTAATTATATATATATAGCATATGGCGGGGGACGTATGATGCGTGTGGTATATGTGCCTATCTGTGTGAGGCAGTAGGTGTATCATAATGAATGTGAGATTATATGTATATTTATATATAATTGTGGTTGTGGACCTAGGTGACTTGATCGTGTATGTGATGATGTGTGCACGTCTATGTATGTTGGATGTAGCTAATTATCGTGTGTATGTAGATGTTTATGTCCATATTATTGTGGATGAACTTATATGACTAAGTATAGAGTGTATAAGGATTTGGTGTACATATGATGTGACACCATGATGGTGACCCTGTTCGTCAAGTTATGTATGTAGATTGATGTGTATACTCGTACGTCTGTGCATGCATATAGACGTATATGTAAATATATATATAACTAAGTAGAACATAAGTCGTTATACTTGAAGGTATTGGGGGATATATATATATATATATATATATATATATATATATATATATATATATATATATATATATATATTGAAAGGTAAGTGTGAGAATTTTATTGCTGAATGTACACAAATACAACGGTCTTTGCATGATTGGGGACTCAGTAGAGAAAGGATAGGGCACAGGCGCCGTCACTCCCAACTAAGAGAACCTCAGACCAAGCTCAGACCAAAAGAGTACAAAAGTTAAACAACACGAGAAACATCTAGCCATTATCCTTGAAACCCCAATTCCCAGATGCCTCGTAATCATCTTCTGTAGAGGGTTCTTGGTTGTATAACGCCACACGGATGTCTGCCGCAATCTCCTCAAACAGCATAGTCGTACATCTTTTTCATTATCAAATAATCTTCTATTCCTTTCCCTCTAGATGTGCCAAACCATGGATGCAAGGCAAGTTTTCGACAACAAACTCAGAAATCCTTTCCCACCGTATTTCGAAAGTATAGACTTCCCAACCTCTGAAAGCGAAGGGAGCATAGGAACTGGGATTTTTAGTTTTATCAGAGCCCTGCATAAAATGTAATTAGAGTAGCTACAGCTGAAGTATAGATGATCAACATTCTCTTCTAGATTTCCTTCGCACAGTAAGCACGCGGATGAAGCATTCGAGTTCCAACGGTAGTACTTGTCTTTGGTTAGTAATTTATCCTTCAAAGCTCTCAAGAGGGTAAGCGACATTTTAGGGACAGAATGAGGATACCAAATCAATTTTTGGAAAGTAAATGGGACAGATTTCTTGCGGGTTACCTCCCAAGCTTGTTTGAAGCTAAAATTCTCACTCGGTATCCAAGACCAGCCATCAACACCTGGCCGCAATACAATGTTCTGAAGTAGAGGCCGGCATTGGTCTAGCACAGGATCAGAACTCCACCCCCGCACTCCCCAGTAGTCCGCTACCGTTCGGTTCTCCTCCCCAGGCGGTACCACAACCTGGTCAGCGAGCGGCCTGTCAGATATCCATAGATCCTGCCAGAATAGCGTTCCCCTCCCATCTCTAACCTCCCTCTTGATCAGTTTCATAGACACCGACCTGCAATTGAGAAGTCTCCTCCAAGTTCCGGACTGCCCATACACCCTACTTGCCGCATAGAATCCCACAGGTCCCCCATATTTTCCCCGCATATGTTTTGCCCAAATGCTTTCAGATTTCAAATACCTCCATAATAGCTTAACTCCTGCCACCACATTCAGCTCCTCCAACAATCTAATACCCACACCCCCTTCAGATTTCGGCTTGCAAATATCTTCCCAAGCCCAAGCATTCGAGTTTCCGAAAATAAACCGCCTACAGGCCGAAGTGATAACTCTCAGGACACTAGCATGGATATGGAAGACTTGCATCCAGAATGATATCATACCGTAAATAACCGATCTAACCAGCTCGATACGTCCAGCAATAGACAAGGCACTTGAGGTCCATCCACTCATTTTCTTCTTGCACTTATCAATCAACTTTTTATAATTTGAGGAAGTTGGATATTTCAAAGAAAGAGGCAAACCCAGATATGTAGTGATCGTGGTAGCAACTTTGATACCCAATAAGTCCGCCAGCTCGTCTATACGCTTTGCCCCTTTGCTAAATAAACACGCACTCTTATCCCAGTTTACCTGCAGACCAGTATATGTGGTAAATTCGTGAAGCAGTGATTTGATTCCCAGAAGAGAGGCTTTATTTGCACGGCAGAATACCAGGAGATCATCCGCAAAAAGTAAGTGAGAAATAGCTCCCGTTCTCCTCATTGGCTGGATTTTTTGAGATACGATGGCTCTTTCAACAAGGATAGAAAAGCATTCCATAACCAAGACAAATAGGTAAGGTGATAGTGGATCACCTTGGCGGAGCCCTCTGTTACTTCCAAAATATGCATATGGAGTCCCATTAATCATTACAGAGAATGTGGGAGTACCAATACATTCTTTGATCCAGGAAATAAACGTGCAAGGAAACCCAAGTTGCTGCAAGAAGTAGTAGATAAAATCTCGGTTAACACTGTCGAACGCCTTGCGCAGATCAAACTTCAAGCAAGCTCTCCCCCCATAGGATTTCTGAAATCTTTAATTTGCTCATGGGCAATAAGTGTGCAGTCTGAGAGAAGCCTACCCTTCAGAAAAGCGGCCTGATTGGGTGATATCAGCTCATGCACCACAGTTTTAATCCTGTTGCATATAATTTTACTGATAAACTTATAAAGAACATTACAACAGGAAATCGGCCTATAGTCACCCAAACCTGATGCATTTGAGTTCTTTGACACCAACGTCAAGAAAGTGTGGTTGACTTGCTTTAGAAGTGAACCAGATCTGAAGAAGGACTTAATAGCAGTAGTTACCTCGTTGCAGATAAGGTCCCAATTTTGTTGGAAAAAGAATCCGTTATAACCATCAGGCCCCGGCACCTTGTCTGCACCAATCTGAAATACCGCAACCTTTATCTCTTCATCGGAGACCCTTCTGGCAAGCCATGTAGCAGATTCAGAAGTTAAAATCCTTTTAGGAGTAAGTTTTTTGAAGGAGGTCTCATAATGCCTTTGATTGTAAAGTTCCTTGAAGAACAAAGGAGCTTCTTCTTTCAGCACATCATAAACACGGTTTTGCCTGCCAGACCCATCCACCAGGTGATGCAAATTATTGCGGTTATTCCTTGCCTTCATTGCATTATAGAAGAACTTAGTATTTCTGTCACCAAGGCTAAGCCAATCCTGCCTGCTTTTTTGTCGGAACATATTTTCATCCAGCTTCAGAGCATTAGTCAATTCTTTTAGCAGATCGGATTCCTTTCTTTGAAGAGAGATATCAGTATGAACGGACGAGTTGTTCCTGACTTCATCAAGTTCGGCCCTGCACTTCGCCACTATCTTATCAGCCCGGATTGAAATTGCCCAACCTTTGAGTATTACTTTAAGATCCCTAAGCTTTTGCACAAGCCTAAACATAGGTGTCCCCTCTTTCGCTATCGCCCAACAAGTAGAGAGAACCTCTTTGAAACCTGGGTTGTAGTACCAGAAGTTAAAGAATTTGAATGGTTTAGGGTCAGAGGGTACCTCATCGTGAAGATATACCGCCATGGGAGCGTGGTCACTTGTTAACGCATCCAAATAGACCAGATATGAAGCTGGGAGAATATTTGTCCATTCCGCATTACCAAAGACCCTATCAAGCCTGGCACTTATACGCTCATGTCCAACACGATGATTACACCAACTGAAAGTGTTCCCAGAACTTTTCAATTCACGAAGCAAGCAATTACTGACACAGTCATTGAAATCCCTGACCATGCTCTCATCTAGCCTCCTTCCACCGATCTTATCGCGCGTATACAACACACTATTAAAATCACCCCCACCATCCAAGGAACACCATTCAGTTTTTGGGAATCGGCCATCAGGCTTTGCCACAAATCCCTTCTCTCCCCTATGGAATTTCGAGCATAAACTCCAGAGATTACACAATTGAAACCGCCATTATTGGTACACTTCACCGTAACATGCTGGGAAGAGGAAGAAAAGGGCTCAGATTTCCAAATTGAAGGGTTAAAGGCCATGATAATACGACCTCCTTTGGCCAATTCGAAGTTGTGAAAGGAAACCCAATTTCTTGGAATCACATATTTCTCAGCTTTAGCAAAAGACCCCAGCTTTGTTTCCACCAAAATCATTGCAGATGGATTAATTTTATTTAAAATATACCTCAAGTCTCTCCTCCTCACAGAGTTATTTAGGCCCCTGGTATTCCAAATTAGAACCGTCATTAATCAACATTTGGTTTCCTTCCAAGTCCGCTCTCCTGGAGGCGAACACTCTTCCTGGAGCTTGGCAATGGGCCCAATTCCGTCTTCTTTTTTGAGGTCTTAGTTACCGCCAAGTTCTGCATCTGAATCTGAACTTCCATCTCCCTATCCCACTCAGGGTTATCCTTTGCAATCTCAGCTGGCACCCTATCAATTTCAGAAGAAATGGGATCTTCAATAAGAGAAGGTAGTACTCTTGGTTGCATGATGGGTTGTATCCCTGCATACTGGCACGGGCAATGTGCCTCAGCTCCCATGGCAGAAGCAAGGACATTAGGTCCTGATCCTTCCAAGACTGAACTCTGCATATCTGGAATTACATCATCCGGGATATGCTCAACAGGCATGTAGTTGCCAGAATTGGCAGTATTCATTCCAGGGGCGGTTTCATCCCAGCTTGTAAGGCATGGGGCATCTGGGGTTATTACATGAACCTGATCACCACAGCATCTATCCCTCCTTCAGCCGAGTTAGCCCCATCCGGAAGCAAGGTATCCGGAATTGGTTGGGATCTCAAGCTAGCTTGGGGAGCCACATCGCCTTGCAGGTACCCCAGGGTAGCTGCTCCTTCTACTAGGGGAGGTTGGGTCTCCAATATTGAAGTTTCTACTACAATAGCCTTCCCAGGTGTGGTGCCATTGCTAGGAGACACACCCAGGACCGAATTTGCTCCAGGGTCATCACCCAGAGCATCAACCATAGCTCTCAAGTCAGTTGAATGATCAGCATTTGTGATTCCAGTTGTGGAATTCACTTGTCCAGCAATTGCATCAGTTCCAATATCCTGGATTGAAAGGGGCTCTGTAGCATCGGGGCATTGATTGTCTAAATGCCCAAAACAAACACACTTCGCACATCTAGGGGGTTCGCCCTCTATTTTAACTCCGATAGATAACATAGGCCCCTCCTCAGTACCAACCAAAACTTCTTTAGGGATAGTCTTAGCAGCATGGATTTCCACCAGGCATCTTGCATAGGATAGTCTTTCCTTCTTGGCGGTGAGTTTATCAAGACAAATAGGTGTACCTATAACAGAAGCAATGCAGTTGAGAATTTCAAGTGTCCACATACCCAATGGCACCCCCTGTAGCTGGACCCAGACGGGGACAGAAGATAGAATATCTCTTTCTAACTTTAGTGCTGAGCTCCATCTTTGTAATATGACGAGTCTACCGTCAAACATCCACGGGCCTCCATGCAAAATCCGCTCACAGTCACCCTCGTTCTCAAACTTGAAACAGAAGAAACCGTTTTCTCGACTATAAATTTTCAACCCCTTCTTGACATTCCAAAGCCTGTCAACCCAGGCGCAGATCTGCCCATAGAAAGGGACATCACCCATCACATACCCGACCAGGGTGAATTTCCACTGTTCAGCCCCTCTTTCCAAAGCTGATTTTGCCACGAAAGCCATTACCGTGCCATCATCATTTGTGTGAGGTGCAACATAGGACATACCAACATCCAGATCGTAGCTTCTTATGTTAGAGCAGACATCCGCCCATGACTGCTTGATACCCGTGGAAGAGATCTTAAAATCAACCTGAGGCCTCTTAGGCTTTCTGTCGAGCACCACAGGGGCACACAAGGTTTCCTTTCTATGCAAAAGCTGCGGATTGGGGATTGTACCTCTGTTATCCTGCCTCCCATTAATCCTTGCAGACCCAGAACCCCTACGGATCCAAGGGATATTCCCGCTGCCACCCAATCGCACGACGTTCTTACCATTGTTCCGCCGCCGGGTAACCTTCTCCCAGCCCTCATCGCCTACCTCGTCCATATTGTTGATCGGCGCTCCATTACCCGTAACCGAAGGGTCCTTGGACAAAGACCTTCTCACCGTAGGCACAGTATCCCCGCCGCCAGGATCACCCTCCTCGCCCGCAATCGCACTCGGAGCCATTATATATATATATATATATATATATATATATATATATATATATATATATATATATATATATATATATATATATATATATATATATATATATATATATGAGAATAATGGCTATCATACGCCATATAAGAGAGTCTCGCATACGCCCTCTCACATAAAGCAACCAAGTACAACCATGTACATGCCCTGGTGGGCTTGTACTTGGTTGCTTTATGTGAGAGTGTGTATGAGAGAGGCTCTCATATGGCGTATGATAACCATTATTATATATATATATATATATATATATATATATATATATATATATATATATATATATATATATATGAGGGCATGACGTTTATGAATGCCTTATATATCGTGATATGGATATGATGTGATGTCGTATACACATAGATATGAGTAGTGAACTAAATACGTATAATGATACGTATAAAGATCTATTTATGGTGTGTGTCATATCTGTTAGTGTGTGTATATGTGCTTAGATATTTATGTGAAGGATGCCTATGTACGAATATATATGTGTAGTGAATGCATATAGTGAAGTGGATGTGCTACAAAATGAATAGAAGGATGTATCCGTGATATGTATGTGATGCGGATACGTATGGGTGATAATGAAATATATAAAGTATATAGGTATGGTGTAGGTGTGTATTCTTGTTTATACTTCATGGGTAGTAAGATCATCATACCTAGCTGACCTCGAGCAGGGTTCACACCCTAGGAAGTTCTGGGACAAACTTTATTTTAAGGTGGGTAGGATGTCATGCCCTATTTTGCACTATACGTGTATTCTACTAAATACACATGGTATTTCTACTTGCGATACATGGATAGGCATGAGATAAGCATAGATATCGATGTATGTGACGTAGCACAAGGGGGATTGGACCGTAAAACGTGGCTATGGGAAGTGAATGCGAAGTGTGAATGCGGAGAAGTGCGAAAGACGTCGTGGGTGTAAAACAACGAGAATGGGATAAACGTGTGTGTGTGAAGCATGTATGCATGCATGGATGTTCGTGGATGTGTGTAGGAAGAGCCATGCTAGTGTGAGAGGGGTTAGGGGTCAATGGAAACCCCGTAAACTTTTAGAAAGGCGAGGGGCAAAACGGTCATTTGGACTAAAACTGCTGTGCGTACATACTTAAGTGGTCGACACAAAAAGTAATGGCACACTTGTAATTAGTGTGAAATTTGGAGGGTATTTGGTCATTTAATGGGTTGCATGCTTATCCAAAAGAGGCTTCTAGGTTAAAGATATTTTGGTGGAAAATCATCTTTCTTTCTTAAACTTTCTGTTCCCTTCTTTTCCTTTTCTTTCTAATTTTCTCCCCATCCTTCCCCCTTACCATGGCCGGCCACATCCCTCCCCTTTTCTCCTTCTTCTCCAAATGAAAACCCTAATTCTTCCATCCAAAATTAAGTATCTCAAGTAGGTTGCAAGAGAGAAGAAGATGGAGAAGAAAGGAGGAGGAAGAGAAGAGGAAAAATCATGATTTGTGGTAGGATTCTAACTTGGATTTGGAATTCACTTAGGGTTTTATTTTATCATGTTTTTACACCATGTTTTATCAATATGAAGTGGTGATAATCAAATTAATATGCCATGATTCAATTTCATGCAAAACCCCTTGAAAATTTCAAGCAAAACTAACTCCTTTGAAATTCAGAAATTCTGTTGTGTGTTTATACTTGGATTCTGATCTTTGTGGTTTGATTTAGGCTCTGAAAAAATTATGACCTTGTAGATCTTAAAATCCTACCCCAAAATCATATAAATTTTTATATATGTTCAATTTCTAAATTAGGAGTAAAAATTCCAACTTTACAGCATGTCTGTTTGATTTCCAGTGTTGACAAATTTCAGTAGAAATTGCCTAAACACCTGCACACTCAATGGAATTTTGTGTTCTTGGTCTTGTTAGAAATTTAACAAGTTTTTCTAAAACTTCATAAGCTTATATGTCGAATTTATGGCTATAACATGCCCAGAACAGTAATTTTTATACGCCCTGAAATCTGTCTGAAAAACAGATTTGACACACTTCACCAAATAATTCACCTTAAATCACCTACTTAATACATTTGTATGAAATTTATATGTGAATCCAGGACTCATATATCTATAACTTTCATTTGGGATATTTTATCAAATTCTCAATAAAACCTGATGTTATGTGCCCATGTATTTCCACTTTCTGCAAATTCCAGCAAGCTAAAACATCAAAGTGGTGTTATAAATTGTGCTCTATTGCTATTTCACCCTCTATAGTGCATAATTATTGTTGCTGCATGGAATATAGATTCATGATATGTTTTCCAATGGATTTTCTAATGTTCTTATGGACATACACGTAACGTTCACCACGTGTTCATGAAAATGCCACAATGAAGTGAAAGTTGAATAATATGAGAAATGAGCTTGTAAACATTTGTGATATGAAATATGTTGTGAAATAGCAATGATGGGGTCATGTGAAGTATGGTTTCATAAGTTACGAATGATGAATTGAACTGGCTATGTTGAAGGGCATGACACTTGGGTGCATGACCCATTTGATATATGATTTGACTACGATGGAGGGCATGGCACTTCGGTGTATGACCCATGTTGACATGAGTGTAGAATGTGAAACCATACAATTTGTCCCCTTCAATGCTACATATAATATTAAATGAGGTTTTAGAATGTATCAATCCTGTCTAAGAGGGCTGAGTTAGCAAAACATGGGTTTTAGGTGGGATTTGAGTAAATTGTGGATATGAGGCCTGGACTGTGAAGTTGGAATTGATTATGTGATGTGTGGAGTTTATACCCACTCGCCTTTACCGGGAGTGGAGGGGATTTTTATATCCACTCGCCTTTACCAGGAGTGGAGGGATAAGGAGGTGGAGAGCCTCACTCCTGCCAGGGACGGAGGAGCTAAGAGGCCCGGCGTATAGTGCATGTGTCCACTGCGTCGTGTGCTATATTCACCCGAAATTTAGGGTGAAGTCCAGGTCCTGGTATCCCACAGTTTACCCAAGTTTCAATTAATTTAAATATAAAATGATAAAATAAGAATTTGTGTGTTACTTCTTCTGCTGGCAGCACTTCCCCTTCTCTTTGCCTGCTTCTTGGTGACTCGTTGTTATGCCTCAGGCCCTTGTACTCTTCTTGTTAGGTAATGTTGCTTGAACACTTGTGCTATCATTATTATTATTATTCGTGCTAACCCCTTTCTTGCAGTAACTCGACATTGGACCGCAGGTATGATTTCCTTGTTTTAGCTATTTAATTTTCATAACGCCACTTAGTTACATGCTCTTTTTCTCTTGGCTTGCCTTGTGGATTGTAACCTTAAAACAGTGTTCCAAATCCAAGTTGGTTCCTACTGGGGAACGCATTGACGTGCTCCTTCACATTTTTCAGGTAGCAGGGTCAGCTTGGTTGGAGGTGACTTGGAGTTGGGAATCAGAGGGTAGTACTCGATGTGAGCTGTTCCTTGTAGAGTGACTTGGTTGTCTTGGGAGGTGGAGAGTATTCATGTATGTGAAATGATGTATCTGGGTTACGTATATAAACGAAAGTTGTTATATAAAATGTGGTGTTGTTGTTTTATGAGAACTATGGAGTTTTACTTGTACTATCCCAGCATGTGCGCAGTGGCCTACTTAATCAATTTCTTCTCTCTCTTTTCCTCTTTCAGCACCCTTACTCTTCAGGATACTGGGGAAAAAAATTTTATGCCGGGTATTCTGGGGAATGGGGCGTGACAACACATGTGTACTTTCTGGACCATGAACCAGAATGCTAAACCGTCATCTACTGGAACATGAGCCAGACTAGTCACATATGACCCTACTGGAACACGAGCCAGACTAGTCACATGTGACCGACGAGAGTAGCCAACTATGAGCCAACGGCATGTTTGTCTATGTGCCAACGGCATATTTGTCTATGAGTTAGCCAAACCGGCTATCATGTTCTATCTCATTCAAGTTGTTCGTTTCACTGTTTGTACGTTTCATGTCATAACTAGTAGGTTCATTTTTCTTAATGGTGTCCACACACACACATGCGAGTTCAAGTTTTGCATTTTGTTAAGGGTTTTAGTGTCAATGTGTCATAGCAATCTTGTGTACAATATATCACAGTTAAGTTTTAAAAGAGTAACACGTAAATGCATGTAATAAACTGCACGCTTGCCTGATTCCGGTGTTTTTGGTGTCGACAGGTTCGTACGGGAGGCGCAGATGTTTTCTGCGTCATTTGGGTCCAATATCAGATTTAGACAAAATTAAATTATTAATCAATTAACATTTAATTCAAATAATTATAAGGGGAGAATTGTTCATACATATATTAATCTATCTTCTTATATGAACTATTAGAATGCTAACTATTTGGTTATAATGCAATAGTATAATGATGTGAATAGCTAAAAAATATACTGAGACATTGTATATATTCTATAATAATAATATGTATACACAGAAGTACTCATACACTATCTTATATAATTAGTTTACACTTTACTTCAAGTAACTTACATTAATACGTAAATAACTAAGTATATATTAAGAGCTGGGTATATGTTAACATCACAGGCTTTTACAAGGATTATAACAGCACTTTTAAACATAAAACTAATTCACCTAAAATACTGCTACTAAACAAACTGACATGCACCTAAAACTTATATGGTTATATGCATATAACTAACACTAATAGAAATACCCCTAATAACTTATTAATATCCAAATACTGTTAACTAACCTCTAGGGCTTTACGTGTCTTCCTCTATGTTGGTTGCAGGTGGAGGCAAGGGGAGAACACCGGCGTCAAGGTCGGAGCTCCGTGACTGCAGGCGGCGACGGGGAAGCGCTAGGGCACCAAAGATAGGGTTTCTGGGTGGTATGAAGAGCTGGGCGTCGGAGATAATGGTGGTTGGTCAGAGAGGTGATGAAGGGTGGCTGTCGGAGAGCTGGGAGAGACACCAGCATTGGGGAGGGGTTGAGGGGGTGGTCGACGTGAGGTGAAGGAGAGGGGCTCGGAAATGCTAGCAGGCGGAGGGGAGAGGCCTGCGGGCTTGTGTTTCGGAAGGAGGGGTGCGGGTGGTGTCGATGTCGTCGGGGGAAGGGGCTCAGAGGAGGAGGACGGAGGGGACATGGGGGTGCATGTGCTGGAGTAATGGAGAGGGTGGTGGCAGGCTTTTTAGGGCACCGGAGTTGGTGGAGGCCGGTCGGAGAAGGGAAAGGGGTTGGATGCCGGAGGTGTGTGCTCGGAGAGGGTGAGGAAGACGTGCGGCTTAGAGAAGAACTGCAGTTAGGGTTTGTTTGGGAAAATAGGATGGCTGCTAGGTTTAAAGTAGGGTTTGCCTAGGGTTTATAGAAGTAAGGATAGGGTTTTTGAAGAGGGGCTTCCTGGGCTTTTGTTCGAAGGGCATGGGTTGGGGTTTATTACATGCGGCCTGGGCTCCATTAGAGCTTAGAGTTAATACGTGAGAGAGAGGGGAACTGGGTGTGCATGCATGAGTGTGCCTGGGGGTTTGGGTTAGGGAAAAATATTAGAAAGGGTTTAGAAAATTATAAGAGAGTTTAATTAAAAGGAAAGGCTTGAAATAAAACTGATTTAGTAACTAAACATTTTCAATTTGTTTTAATTAATAATTATTAGGGAACATTATTAGCAATGTTGTGAATGGGTATTTACTGGGTTGGTGAGTTATTGGGCCAACCCAAGTGGTTGGGCCCATACCCACTTGTATTCTCCCCTTTGGCTATAAATATAAACTTGAGGGCTCTCCCCTCATCACTTGATTCATAACACGTTATCAGCACGAGCCTCTAAAATTTTTTGTTTTCCACAAATTTTTTCCGTTCGTTGCAAAGGCGAAGGCGAAGGCGAGACGGGAGATTGACGAGCGCGGTGCAAGGCTTCCTCCATCAAGGGTCGTCATCCGCGTAGGGCTTCGAGCAACCGTCGCTATATCCGGAGGACGGATATAGAGGTAAAAACTCTAAAAACAAGGTTTTTAAATCATACGTATGATTAAACCTCCCCTAGATCTCACAAGATCGTCATGGGGATTCATCGTCGCCTTGACAACGATGGATTTTTCATCCCAAAAACCCCAATTTTTGGGGTAAAACCCCAATTTTTAGGGTAAAACATAATTTTTTTGGAAAAACAAACCCTAAAACTACCCCCAATCCCCCCGGCCACGTTCCCCCCCCATGGGGGGGCCTACCCCCTGCCGCCGCCGCCGCCCACCCCCTGCAGGGGGGGCGGCGCGGCCCCTGCCGCCGCCCTCCCCTGCAGGGGGGCGGCCGCCGCCGCCCCGCCCCTACAGGGGGGGCGGCGCCCCCCCCCCCCCCCCCCCCCCCCCCCCCGCCGTCCCCCCCCCCCCCCCCCCGCAGAGGGGGGCGGCGGCCCCCTGGCCGCTTCCCCCTCTGCGGGGGGGGCGGCCCCCAGGCCGCGCCCCCCCCTGCGGGGGGGCAGCGGCCCCCGCCGCTCCCCCCCCCCGCAGCGGGGGGCGGCGGCACCCCCCGCCGTCCCCCCCCCCCCCCCCCGCAGAGGGGGGCGGCGGCCCCCAGGCCGCTTCCCCCCTCTGCGGGGGGGCGGCCCCCAGGCCGCGCCCCCCCCCCCCCCCTCTGCGGGGGGGCAGCGGCCCCCGCCGCTCCCCCCCGCAGCGGGGGGCGGCGGCCCCCTGGCCGCGCCCCCCCCCCCCCCCTCTGCGGGGCGGCGGCGGCGGGCCCCCCCCGCCGTAACCCTAACGCACAGAGAAAAAAAAACAGTGTTGTGGGCCTGAAGCCCACAGCAGATCTGTGGGCTTCAGGCCCACAGAACTCTTCTCACAAAAAAAACAACAGATCTGTGGGCCTGAAGCCCACAGCAGATCTGTGGGCTTCAGGCCCACAGATTTTCATCAAAAAAAAAACCAATTGGGGGGAGGCAATAGGGCTATGAATGTGCCTCAAAAAGCAACCTATTAGCCTAAAAATTGTTTTAAAATGGGGATTCAAGGGCAAAATATTCGTGAAAAATCACGGTAAATTACGGGACGAATATCGGGCAGACAAGGGCGTTTTGGGGATTTTTTTTGGGGACCTTTTGGGATGACGAGGGAGACTTTTCCCTCTGACAAAGAAAATGTTAATTTTGGGCTCTTAATCAATTTGATTGATTAAACCCATTTACTTTACAACCTATGCATCGTAATCCCTTTTACATGCTTTACATCTCTGGCAAAATTATGTGGATATTATTTGCGTGGTTGTACATTTTATTTAAAAACTTAATAATTAGGAAGATCCTGCGACCGCTCTGCCGTTAGTTACCTAACCTAACGGTGTATGACGTTGCCCAGTGGTCCAATAATTATTAAGTGATTAAATATTGCTTTATCCACATATGAATAAACTGCCTGTGATATCTGTGGATGAAAATGATGATGAGCACAATATTCTTGCATGAATTGCTAAAATGTGGTTTTTGGATCGGCCGTTTAGTCCCACAGTTTATTTCCCGCACTTTTTCTTTTATTTTTGAGAGAAATTGTAGTGAGGAATTTATGTAAATGTCAAAGAAAGAAGACCTACTTCCATGGAGTCGGAAGCAACGCTTGAAGACGAAGATATTAAAATGGGACCCACGGGGTTTCCAAAGTTGTATTTTCATTTTAATTCAAGCTGCAAATTTGTATAATTTGGACTGTGGACTTTTTGGACTCTTTCTTGTGGGACTGGCCGATCCACACATTTAGCTTTTCATTAAATATTGCTTCCGCATGAAAATGTTTTTCTGGTTGATTATTAATTCATGCATGTTTGTGCTCTGCTAGATAAATGGCTAAAATTGCAATCGTTGACTTTGAAGTGCTGGATGCATCAGGCAGAAACTATCTAAGCTGGCAGCTAGATGTTAAGTTTCACCTGCGGGCCAAGTCCCTCATCACTGCTGTGACTGAAAAAGAAAATGTTAGCGATATAGAGAAGGCGCAAGCCATCATCTATATTCGCCGCCATGTGGACAAGACCTTAAAGGCTGAGTACCTTACGGTCGAAGATCCACTTGAGCTATGGACCGCCCTTGAGGACAGGTATAAACATCAGAGAGATGTCATACTCCCAAGGGCGAGATATGAGTGGGAGAACCTGAGACTGCAGGACTTTAAGTCCATTGCTGAGTACAACTCAGCACTTTTTAGCATCACCTCACGCCTGAAGTTGTGTGGTGAAAAAGTCTCAGAAGATCGCATGCTGGAAAAGACGTATACGTCTTTCCATGAAAAGGATGCGATACTTATGCAGCAATACCGTGAACGTAAGTTCACCAAGTATTCAGAGCTGCTGTCATGTCTTCTCATGGCCGAGCAAAACAGAGAGCTTCTTCTCGCCACTCACAATATGCGCCCTCCCGGCACTGTCCCCCTACCAGAAGCTCACCATACCTCTTCCTTCAAAAAGAAGAGGGACAATAAAAGAAAAGAAAGACCATAGAAAGGGGGGCAACAGAAAAGAGCCAAGGGCCCACCACAGCAGCGCAAAGAATGAAGGGAAGCGCAAGTTCACCTGGCGCAGGAATGATAACAAGAAAAACAATGCACCCCCACCCAAGAGGGACTGGGAAGACCAGTGCCACAGCTGTGGCATGACAGGCCACTGGTCTAGAGTGTGCAGGACCCCAGTGCATCTCCATGAGCTTTATAAACAAAGCAAGAAAAAGAATGCTGAATCAAACCTGGTGGCTGCGAATAATGCAGTCAAATTTACAGCAAAAGACTTCGAGTCAGATAATCTGCTTGATTAGCCCGTTATCATTTATCTTAGCATTTCTATTGTATGAACATTTCTATTTCATGAGAGCTTTTATGTATCTTCAATTCTGCTGAATAAAATTTAGCTTTTCTGAATGCAAATGTTTACTCATTTTTTTTAGATGGAATGCTCTCATGACTGCTTAGTAGACAGCGCCTCAACACATACGATCCTTCAACACAAATGCTATTTTCATAGCATTATCCCGTATAAGAGCCCTGTAAACACAATTTCAGGGCCATCGGACATAATTGAAGGTTCTGGGAATGCAACCTTGTTGCTCCCCAATGGAACAGAAATAAAAAATAAAAGATGCACTTTACTCTCCGAATTCCAAGAGAAACTTACTAAGTTTCAAAGATATCCGTTTGAACGGATTCCACTTGGAAACAGCAAATGTCAAAGAAAACGAATTACTGTATGTAACGTCTCAAGAAACTGGAGTTAAAACCATTCTTGAACGTTTTGAGAGCCTCTCATCAGGCCTCTACTATACAAAAATTCGGAGAGAGGAAGCAAACCTGACGGAGCACCTGAAGTGCCCGACATCGGCCAAATTCTTACTTTGGCACGATAGACTTGGCCACCCCGGATCTGTGATGATGCACCGCATCCTAGCACAATCCCACGGGCATAACCTGAAGAACCAGAAGATTCTTCAGAATGGAGAATTCCCTTGTGTACCCTGCTTTAAGGGTAAATTAATAACAAGGCCATCACCACTTAAAGTGGATATCGAGTCTCCTAGCTTCCTTGAAAGAATACATGGAGACATATGTGGACCTATCCACCCCCCTAGCGGGCCTTTTCGGTACTTTATGGTACTGATTGATGCATCTTCGAAATACTCGTATGTGTGTCTACTTTCAACCCGCAACTTAGCTTTTCCAAAGCTTTTGGCACAGATAATAAAGTTGCGGGCGCATTTCCCAGACAACCAAATAAAGAAAATACGTCTGGATAATGCGGGGGAATTTACCTCTCAGTCATTCCAAGAATATTGCCAGGCAACGGGAATAGAAATTGAACATCCGGTGCCACATGTTCACACCCAAAATGGGTTAGCTGAGTCGCTAATCAAAAGACTCCAATGGATCGCACGACCATTGCTGATGAAATCCCAGTTGCCGGTGGATGCATGGGGACATGCAATTTTGCATGCTGCATCACTAATAAAAATAAGACCCTCAGGAGGTCAGAGTCTATCTCCATTGCAACTCGCATATGGAACGCCGCCGAACATCTCTCACTTGAGAATCTTCGGCTGCGCAGTTTATATCCCCATTGCACCACCACAGAGGACCAAGATGGGCCCTCAACGTCGCCTAGGTATCTACGTAGGGTTTGACTCACCCTCCATTATAAGATACCTAGAACCCCAAACGGGGGACGCCTTCAAGGCACGCCTTGAAGACTGCAATTTTGATGAGACGTATTTCCCCAAAATGGGCCTAGACATCGAAAAGTCTAGTGCAAAGCAAATGTTGACGTGGGATACAAAAAGCTTGACCCACTACGATCCGGTAACAAGACAATGTGATGATGAGATCCGGAAGATCTTACACATCCAGGACACAGTCCACAGATTACTGGACTCGTTCACTGACAACCAGAAGATTGTCAGATCACACATCCCTGCTGCGAATACTCCAGCTAGGATTGACATCCCGAAGGATGGATGCAATCCACCGGCAGCAGAAGTGGCTGCACCTCAACAGAAAAGAGGCAGACCACCAGGCTCCAAGGATAAAAATCCAAGAAAAAGAAAAATATCCGGAGACCTTGGGACGATACCCCCACAGAAAAACGAGCTCGTGTCCATACCCTCTCCCCTCCCGGAATCCACTGCAGAGGAACTGCCGGGAGAAACAGAAATATCACTAAATTATGTACGTACAGGGGAGGTATTGGACAGAAAGAGTACAGTCGTCGACGATGACTTCGCGTTTCACATTGCCATTCACGTCGCCGGAAGCGATGATGATTATGAACCACACTCCGTTGCTGAATGCAAACGTAGAGATGATTGGCCAAAGTGGAATCAGGCAATAGAAGCCGAGCTGGACTCGCTTCAGAAACGAAAAGTCTTTGGGCAAATAGTCCAGACACCTACCGGTGTCAAACCTGTGGGATACAAATGGGTATTCGTCAGAAAAAGAAACGAAAATAATGAGATCGCACGCTACAAAGCTAGACTTGTAGCACAGGGATTTTCCCAAAGACCGGGCATAGACTATGACGAAACATACTCCCCGGTCATGGATGCGATCACGTTCAGATTCCTGATAAGCTTAACAACAAAGGAAGGCCTAGATATGCAGCTAATGGATGTTGTGACTGCGTATCTATACGGCAATCTCGACAAGGAGATCTACATGAAACTTCCTGATGGCTTTTCAATGCCTGCTGAACTGAAAGATAGACCTCGGGACGTCTATTCTGTTAAGCTACAAAGATCATTGTATGGTCTCAAACAATCAGGAAGAATGTGGTATAATAGACTCAGTGAGTTCCTTGTTCAACAAGGATTCACGAACAATGAAGTCTGCCCTTGTATCTTCATAAGAACAAAGGGAAAAGGATTCGTGATAATAGCTGTCTACGTAGACGATCTGAATCTCATAGGATCGCCCGAAGAGATCACTGAGATATCTGTAAGCCTAACAAAAGAATTCGAAATGAAAGACCTAGGCAAAACCAAATTCTGCCTTGGCTTACAGATTGAACATCAGAAAGACGGAATCCTATTACACCAAACCACATATACGAAGAAAATGTTGCAAAGATTCCATATGGACCATTGCCATCCACTAAGTACACCTATGGTAGTACGATCACTGGATGCACATAAAGACCCCTTCCGGCCACTGGAAGAGGGGGAGGATATACTTGGTCCGGAAGTTCCCTATCTGAGTGCCATCGGAGCACTACTATATCTGGCAAACTGCACGCGTCCCGATATAGCGTTCGCAGTAAATTTGCTTGCCAGATACAGTGCAGCGCCTACGCAGCGCCACTGGACCGGGGTAAAGCACCTTCTGCGCTACCTCCAAGGGTCTACAGATTTGGGACTCTTCTACAAAAATGGAACATCCTCTACACTTGCAGGTTATGCTGATGCAGGGTACTTGTCTGATCCCCACAAAGCAAAATCACAGACTGGGTACGTGTTTACCTACGGAGGGACAGCCATTTCCTGGAGATCCATCAAGCAAACCTTGACGGCAACATCATCCAATCACTCGGAGATCATTGCCATCCATGAAGCAAGCAGAGAATGTGTATGGCTACGCTCCGTCATCCACCACATCTTGTCTACGACCGGACTGAAGACGGGAGACCTCGAGCCCACTACCATGTTCGAGGACAATGCTGCTTGCATAGCTCAGCTACGAGGTGGCTTCATCAAAGGCGACAGAACGAAACACATTTCACCAAAGTTCTTCTGGACGCATGAGCTACAGAGAGATGGCAAGATCGACATCAGACAAGTGCAGTCATGTGACAATTTGGCAGATTTGTTCACCAAAGCCCTCCCTACTGCTACCTTTAGAAAACTTGTACATAGGATTGGAATGAGACGCCTAAGAGATCTGAAAGCTTGAGAGCTTGTACAGATCAGGGGGGAGTTTGGCAGAGTTTGCACTCTTTTTCCTTAACTATGGTTTTTCCCACTGGGTTTTCCATAGCCAAAGGTTTTAACGAGGCAAATCTCACCAACTCAGGATCCTGAAGTATCCACCCCATGTGAGACCCATACAGGCTCAGAATCCTGAAGTATTCATGAGCGGGGTCCACAACCATGGCTGGATAAGGGGGAGTGTTGTGAATGGGTATTTATTGGGTTGGTGAGTTATTGGGCCAACCCAAGTGGTTGGGCCCATACCCACTTGTATTCTCCCCTTTGGCTATAAATATAAACTTGAGGGCTCTCCCCTCATCACTTGATTCATAACAAGCAAGAGTTAATAGGAAAGTTTTTGAAATTAAAATATTTTCTTTGAAAAATATTTCTTAGGGAATTAAGGCCAAGTAAATAAGGAAGTTTGAATAAATATAATAATTGTGAGGGATTAATGGGTTTGTTTCAGAGTGTTTTCTCACTACAATGTGTTGACCGTGGAGAACCCGGTCAACGTGGTCAAGGGGCCCGCTTTGGTTCCCTCGGGGGCTTCGAATCGGTGCAGAAGGGGCGAGGGGAAGCCTCGGCCCTGGTTGAGACGCTCGGCCTCGGACAGACGTGCTCGGCCTCGGCTGGAAGGGGGACGAGGGGTAGCCTCAATCGCCCGGGTAGATGCACGGCCGTCAGGTGGCGAGGGTGAGTCTCAGACCCGATTAGGACGCTCGGCCTCGGTAGGGTGTGCTCGGCCAAGGAAGGCTGATGGTGAGGGGAAGCCTCACCGTCCGGTTGATCGAGTGGTCTGAGAGGGGCGAGGGGTAGCCTCGGCCTGTTGGTCTGTTGTTCACCTGCGTAGACGAGAACGCTCGTCAGGGGGCCGGACCTTGGTTCCGGCCAAATCCCCTCCGATGCCTAAGTCAGATAGAGATCTGAGAAAGGAGGCCCGGCGGAGACGGTCCGACTCGTGAGGAGATCGTGACGGCGTCTCTCGGCGCGAGCGGGGGAGGAAGGAGATGAATTGGGGGAACGAGGTCGTTGATGGAGTACCTTAGGTTTTGTTACCTGAGATGCGGTCCCTTTCTTCGTCGTCTTCCTGGCCCTTTTGTAGAGCCCCGGCGTGATCGCCTCTGACCCACGTCCCACGTCCGCCATTGATCGTGCCCCATCAGTCCCCCCTTGCCGCCGCTCTCTCCGCCCTGCCAGCACCTCCCCATTATCGCTATTTAGTGGTCGCGCGTCCGGGGGAGTGGTTTTCGCAGGAGTGGGCGAGCGACCAATGGGTTATTGGGGCCGGGTCGGATCGGCGTTCGAGAAGGTCCCTTGTAGGGCCTTTGTCGAATGGGCTTTGAGGACGCAGATGGGCTTTTGACCAGTAGTCGGGCTCCTGGGCTCGTGCTTTACGGGTCTCGGCCAAATAGGCGTAACAATTGCCCCCATCGGTCGGGTTGATCGGCCTTGGCCGGTTCGGCTCGGCCGATGTGACCACTGCCGATTGTGACGAGCTCGCCAGTCGATGCCGACTCATTTATTAGTCGTCATCATGAGTTGGCCCGTTCGATGTTTTTAAGGCGCGGGTTCCGAAGCGCCGTCGGCCTTCAGATGCCGCCACGTGTAGCGGCAAGCTTATCCCCGCCGCTCGCGTAGTCGCCTTAAATTCGAGAAGCCGAATGGTTTGTGAGCCGCCATTGGTGGGGTCGATCAGCCTCAGCTCGCTCAGATCACCCGTTATGTCTCCTGGGACTCCGAGCGGCGCTTCAATCGAGGCGAGGCCATAAATGCAGGTCATGATGAGGCGGATCGATTGGTCTTCAACTGGCGCCAATTTCAGAACGCCGCCGACTCTTCGAGCCTCGCCACGCATTCTTGTCAGGCGCTTCGAATTCTCCCCTGGCGTATAAGATCCCCAGTTGTGTTGATCTCCACTTCTTCTTCGCTCCTCCCGGTATTCAGAGCCTTCAGCAACCCGGAGTTTCCCGTCGCCTTCGCTTCTTTGTCCTCTCCAAAATAGTTGAAAATAGGTAATTCCTCTCTTGCTTTCATCCTATGACTGCTCTTAGGATAGGCGGTTCTGGCCGGAGGACGAGGGGTCCTCCGGAGTCCGGACGGGGCGAACCCCGGCTAGGGGAGTCTGGTTCCCCCGCCGGGAGTCGTTCTCTTCAAGATAAGGGGAAGGAGAAACTTTTTCCAGACTACGCCCGTGATGACGTGGCGTTGGCTGCCGTACGGCTTAATGTGCCCCCGGTTGTCCTCCGTACGCCGTCGAGGACCCCTCCTTCGGTGGCCGCGGAGATCCGGGAAAGATATCTCTGCTTCCCATACGAGGTTCGGGTTCCATTCGTCGACGAGCGGATTTGCCTCCCGAGGAGCAATGAGGTCGGCGTCTACGTCGAGATGTTCCGCCTGGGTCTTCGCTTCCCGCTCCATCCCTTCTTCATCCAGGTTATGGAACATTTCACAGTGTCCCTGTGTCAGTTCACCCCGTGTTCGATCGCGGTACTGACGGGTTTCGTAATGCTCTGCTGTACCCGTGGTCTGGAGCCGACTCTCCCCCTTCTCTTCTACTTTTACCAGGCCCAGACGGTCGGTCCGGGGTCATGGCTGCTACTCCGAGCTCGTTTGAGGAGGGAATGCCTGATCGGGTTACCCCGCTGGTCAGGGGATTGGAACTTGGATTATGTCTTTGTGGTCTTCTTGGGCGAGGCCCAGATTCTGACAAGCTGGGGCAGTTCTGTCCATTCTCGCCCGTCGTTAGTTCTCTCAGACGCCAACCGGGCAGCCGCTGCGCTTCTGTTGGCTCTTCCTTTGGAAACG
This sequence comes from Scilla litardierei, assembly GCA_030789695.1. Lineage (NCBI taxonomy): Eukaryota > Viridiplantae > Streptophyta > Magnoliopsida > Asparagales > Asparagaceae > Scilla > Scilla litardierei. Next base: position 66,195,419 of record CM061132.1, read on the forward strand.
AAGTCCATTTGGTCTTTGCTGGACGACCTACTCCTGAAGGCCGTCTTGTGGTCTCCGGGTAGGTCGCTTTTTCATCCCCGGATCGCCCTATGACTCATCCTGATTTCGGTCTCCTTTGCAGGGATGGCTGGCCGCGAATTCGTCCGTGACGTTGACGAGCTGATCCGTCGTGGAGCCGCTCGGAGCCGAGATAGTACCTCTGGAAGGGCGCCTCGGAGGACCGTTGAGGAGGAGGTGCGCCGAGCCGAGCCTGCCGTGGGTAAGGTGGTGGCCGCGCCTCCCGCCTCTTCTTCTGGCGATCCCCTTCCGGGGGGTGAGGATGGTGCGAGGCGGAAGCGTTCTCCTCCAGCGCCTTCGGAGCTCCACGGTGGAAAGAAGAGGAAGGAGGACGCGGATCCCTCCGGCCCGGCAGGTTCCGCGCTTCCCGTGGCGACCGCCGGGGGTCCTTCGATAGCTTTGCCAGCCACCCCCCTCGCAGCGTCTTTGCCCGTATCACCAGGGGTCGGGGCCTTGTTGGCGAGCGACTTGGCTTCGATTGTCGTCCCTGGGAGTTCGATGTTTGCTGACCGAGCAGTGGCCCAGCAGGTTGCCGAGGTCTCCGTCCCTCCCCGGGACCGCAGCCTCCTCAAGAAGATCCCGGCCGACAAGATGTCGGATTCCTTGGTCTGGATCCTCCAACAGGTTCGGTTATCTTGCTATCCTCTCTTTCTCTTTATCCTCTTCTTAGCCCATGTCTCGTCTTTTCAGGGTTCAGCGCTCGCTGTGGAGTTGCAGTGTCGAGCCGTCCGCTTGAGGGAGATGGAGGAGTCTTCCATGAGGGCTCAGGAGCGGGCCGGGGCGGTCGAGGTGGCCATGATGGAGGCCCAGATGGAGTCTCGGCGCCTCGCCCTCCGTGTGGCTGCGTTGGAGGGGCAAGTGGGTGACCTTGAGGGAAAGCTAGGGGATGCTCATCAGTCGGCTGAGGAAGCGGCGGAATCGTTCCGTCTGGAGAGGGAGGAGCTTCAGAGGGAGCTGTCGGATCGGCGTCAGGTAATGCGACTGGCGGAGGAGGTCGAGAAGGGCGTTGTCGAGACCCTGGGGAAGGAGATCTTCGAGGTTCTCAGGGGGGCCTTCGGTAAGTATATAGACATCATCGCCCCCCGGATCGTCGAAGTCGTCCAGTCTTCCTTCCGGGAATGTGCGGAACGTGTCCGGCAAGCCCCTCCGCCAGTCGAGTCCCCTCGCTCCGAGCAGGGCGAAGTGCCCGAGGATGTGTCCTCCCGAGCTCGGGCTCCTTAAGCAGTCCCTCCCAGCCTTATCCTCAAATTTTTAAGCATCCGCTTCGCTTTGGGCCAGTCTACTTGAAGTGGATCCCCGGCCCCCGCCCTCTCCTTCAGCCCCGCGGCCAACAATTGCTGGTTGCATGGCCGCTAGCTTGGGTCACCTACTCTGGGTCTTTTGTCAACCAATTTTGCTTTGTCGGTGTCGATCTGAACTCTGTCATTTGTCGTGAGTAGACTGTTTGTAGGGTGTTCCCTTCGCCTTGATCCCCTGTAAATAAGACGCATTTTTGTACTCGGGTTAACTATTATAAATGAAATCGACTTACTTGGAATTTTTGTGTACTTGGCGTTGTTGCCTTGTTCTTGGCTTGGGAATGGACGAAACTGGCGTTGGCTGGGGGGATTCTCCCCAGACTTAGGGGCGCAGGAGTCGGTCAGCGAGGGCGAAGCTTCTCGACTTAGGACCGGTTGGCGTCCGTGCCTCCTGGGGAAACTGCCCCCAGACTTATGAGCGCTGGAGTCGGTCGGCGAGGGCAAAGCTCCTCGGCTTAGGACCGGTCGGCGTTCGTGCCTGCTGGGGGAATTGCCCCCAGTCTTATGAGCGCTGGAGTCGGTCGGCGAGGGCAAAGCTCCTCGGCTTAGGACCAGTCGGCGTCGTGCCTGCTGGGGGAGTCGCCCCCAGACTTATGAGCTCTGGACTCGGTCGGCGAGGGCCAAGCCCTTCGGCTTAGGACCGGTCGGCGTCCGTGCCTGCTGGGAGAATCGCCCCCAGACTTATGGGCTCTGGAGTCGGTCGGCGAGGGCAAAGCTCCTCGGCTTAGGACCGGTCGGCGCCCGTGCTTTGCCGGGGGAGTCGCCCCCAGACTTATGTGCACTGGGGTCGGTCGGCAAGGGCCAAGCTCCTCGGCTTAGGACCGGTCGGCGTCCGCGTCTGCTGGGGGAATTGCTCCCAGACTTATGAGTGCCAGAGATAGTCGGTGAGGGCAAAGCTCCTCTTCCTCCTCCAGTGAGGCGGCGGTCCCCGGCCTTTTGCGTTACTGGCGACATGTCAACTCCGTCGGAATTTTAAATAAAGACAATAAAAAGAAGGCGTTTGTACTCTCATGGGTCCAGTTGGACCGGTACATTTGGAGGAAACGGAAAAGGGGAAATGAAGCTAAACAGAGGGATGTAAAACTAGATATCTCCCTCATACTTAGGCTGCCCCCCGGGGGGAAGGATGTTGCCTGCTCACTCTACGATGCGGAGGGGGCCTTGGATGGTGTTGATCTTCTTCCCCTTGTCCGGCTGTGTGGAGGTCCCTTCTCCATGGGCCGGCTCGTCGGCCTGATTCCTGGCGTGCCCTCGGCTCATCAGCTTCTCAATGTCCTTCTTCAAATGCCAGCAATCTTCCGTGTCGTGACCATCGTCCTTATGGTACTTACAGTACTTCTCCCTGTTCTTCCCGCCTCTTTTAGCCTTCAGCGGGGGGCGATCAGCTCGCTCTTCCTTCTGTACTTGGGCGAGAATAGCGTCTGGGGTGGTGTCCCTCGCGCTTTCTCCCCGTTGCCTGTTCCTTTGTCTCTTTTCGGTCCGGTATCCTTCGAGGCTTGCTCGTCCGCCGTCGCCACGCTTGGTCCCTCGAGCGGTTTTTCCTGCATCCTCGGCCAAGGCCTCCTCGGTCAGCATAAAGCGCTCGGCCCTTGCCATGATCCCGGGGAGGTCCTTTGGGGGGTCGTTGTGCAGGGACTTCTTGAGGCCCCTGTGGCGAAGCCCTTTCTTAAGAGCCGTCTGGACCACCAGGTCGGGTGGGTTGTTCACGTTTAGCCTTTCCGCATTGAAGCGGCGCATGAACTGTCGGAGTGGTTCGGCCGGGCCTTGTACTATGTTGAACAGATGTTCAGCACCAGGTTTGATCAGCCTCCCCGCCATGAACTGTTTGCAGAACAACTGGGCGAGTTGTTCGAAGCTGTCGATGGAGCGGCCGGGCAGGCTGTGGTACCAGATCCTCGCCGCTCCCCTGAGAGTAGAATAGAAGCCCCGGTAAAGCAGGTCATCGTCAGCTCCCTGGAAGGCCATGTCCCCCTCGTAGTCCATCACGTGGTGCGCCGGGTCTCCTATTCCATCGTACTTTCCCAGCACCGGGATCCAGAATCGGGAGGGGACCCGTGCATCGGTTATTCTCCGTGACAAGGGGCATCGATCTCCGTGGATGCCTCCGGGGATGCGGTACTCGCCTGCCTCTGGATCGACAGGGGGTGGGGGTACCACCGGCGCCAGCGGGGCTGGCTCCGCAGCCTTCGCCACGCTGGGGGCCGGGCTGTCCCGACGTTCCCGACTCCTCCTGCGGGAGCTCCTGCTCCGCCGCGATCGGTCTCTCGAGTGGTGTCGTTCGCTTCTCCTGCGGCGGGACGACCGCGATCGATGAGACGAGGCCGTCCTTGATTCGCCGTCCGTCCCTTCGGTCTCTCTTTGGCTCCTTTCACGATTGGGTGAGGAGGCGCGTGACCTCGCCTGACGAGAGCCGGACAGCATGAACCGACGCTCCATGTTCGGTTTCCGGGTCCCGTGGTCGTCGACCACGGCGGACCGCAAGTGTGGGGGACCCCCCGCCCATCGATGGCTGTCGTCCAACGTGCCTCCGTTGGGTGGCGCAGGGCCGACGAGCTGCTGCACCGTTGCGACCAACGTCTGGAGGCTCGCGTTGGCCTCCTGAGCTAGGGCGCGGAGCTGTCCCTGCGTGGCCAGTTCTGAGCCGCCGGCTTCTTCGGTGGAGAGGGTGGGGTGGCCGCTAACGGGTGTGTCCTCGGGATTGCCGTTTGTTGTGCCATTCCCCTCCTCTGGGATGGGGGGCATGCGCTTCCTCCCATTGCTGGCTCGTGCCATTGTTGGTGTGGTTTGCTTCTTCGTGGGACGGTTTCTCGTTCCCACAGACGGCGCCAGATGTTTCAGAGTGTTTTCTCACTACAATGCATTGACCGTGGAGAAACCGGTCAACGTGGTCAAGGGGCCCGCTTTGGGTCCCTCGGGGGCTTCGAATCGGTGCAGAAGGGGCGAGGGGAAGACTCGGCCCTGGTTGAGACGCTCGGCCTCAGACAGACGTGCTCGGCCTCGGCTGGAAGGGGGACGAGGGGTAGCCTCAATCGCCCGGGTAGATGCACGGCCGTCAGGTGGCGAGGGTGAGTCTCAGACCCGATTAGGACGCTCGGCCTCGGTAGGGCGTGCTCGGCCAAGGAAGGCTGATGGTGAGGGGAAGCCTCACCGTCCGGTTGATCGAGTGGTCTGAGAGGGGCGAGGGGTAGCCTCGGCCCGTTGGTCTGTTGTTCACATGCGTAGACGAGAACGCTCGTCAGGGGGCCGGACCTTGGTTTCGGCCAAATCCCCTCCGATGCCTAAGTCAGATAGAGATCTGAGAAAGGAGGCCCGGCGGAGACGGTCTGACTCGTGAGGAGATCGTGACGGCGTCTCTCGGCGCGAGCGGGGGAGGAAGGAGATGAATTGGGGGAACGAGGTCGTTGATGGAGTACCTTAGGTTTTGTTACCTGAGATGCGGTCCCTTTCTTCGTCGTCTTCCTGGCCCTTTTGTAGAGCCCCGGCGTGATCGCCTCTGACCCACGTCCCACGTCCGCCATTGATCGTGCCCCATCAGTCCCCCCTTGCCGCCGCTCTCTCCGCCCTGCCAGCACCTCCCCATTATCGCTATTTAGTGGTCGCGCGTCCGGGGGAGTGGTTTTCGCAGGAGTGGGCGAGCGACCAATGGGTTATTGGGGCCGGGTCGGATCGGCGTTCGAGAAGGTCCCTTGTAGGGCCTTTGTCGAATGGGCTTTGAGGACGCAGATGGGCTTTTGACCAGTAGTCGGGCTCCTGGGCTCGTGCTTTACGGGTCTCGGCCAAATAGGCGTAACAGGGTTGAATGAGGTAATTATTTCTAAATTTGTTATTGTTTAATTAGGATTTAAAAGGGAAGTTTTTAAATAAATTCGAAATTGAATTTTGAAAATATTTGAATTTTTAAAACGTTTGAATTTTAAATCTCAAAACATTATAACACTGTTAATAAGCTAATTAATAAGTATATTAATGAGATCCATACATCAAAGTAAATTAATGAAAGAATTATATTAATAGAACTCCACTCTAGTGTATCCGGAAATACTGGTCGTTACATTATGCACTCCTTAGAGGCATAAAGATAAATTGGACTCAGGTGATCCTCGATAGGATGATAGACGCCTCTCTCCTGCCATATCCCTCTCCACACACATGTCTTCACTCATTTTAAGATTCCTTTGAGTGCGAGTAAGAGGAGTCCGCTAGGAGCCCCAATCAACTACACGTTGATTCACAGGTCAGTTACAACCCTTAAGGTGGCAGCTTCGAAGGCATCAGCCTCTTCATCCTCCGCGGGTCCCTCAGTTTCTGTTCCACCTCACTACTCCTATCATCCCCATATCTTTTGAGCGACGTGGTATCTCAGAAGACTCTCTTCAGACATTGTAGGCTTAGATCACCAGTCTGGGAGAGGTCATGGGTACTGTGCTCACTTGGATTCACAGATGTGACAAATTCAGGTTCAGCTGACGGAGCTGTTGAGAGATGTTTGTGTCCTTGAGGCAATTGATCTCTATGTATATGTACAAACATCTTGTTCGATATAATAGTTTGTTTTGGTGTTAATTATCTGAGTACATTTAATAGTGTTGTCTTTATAAGTAATTAGCTAATTTCTTGAGACTCGGAGCTAGGTCAAACATTATCGAAATAGAGATCTCAATCGTGGAGGATTGTTTGACTGTTCGAAACTTGAGTCTAAAATTGTACGTGGTCGTAGATGTTTCAAGAGTAGGATATCGACACATTGGATAAATCATTGTGTCTTTGTCTCCACCAAGTTTTGGTGATGATGATCTCATGGTTATTTGACTTGGCGAAGTTAAAGACGAGATACAGGTGCTTATTGGAGAATGATTTCACTGAACGACCCAACGAGAGACACTACATGCACTACAAGAAAACTGTGTGTTTTTAGCGGTTTCGAATTGTGTTTTTGGCGGTTCGCAACCGCCACTAGCATGGTTTCAAGCGGTTCAAGCAACCGCTACTATTGGAGGCGTGAGAAACTGCGTTTCTAGCTGTTCCGAACCGCTACAAATGAGCCGCCTGAAACTTTGTTTAGTATCGGTTTCCAACCGCCACAAACGACATTACTAACCGATGTTTATTATTATTATTATTATTATTATTATTATTATTATTATTATTAGTGGAGGTTAAGAACCGCTACTAATTGAAATAATTTTTTTAAAAAAATTATGTCACCCCGATGCAGGCCCTAATCGACGACGATTGCTCATCGACGAGGTCATCTGCGAGGCCAACGGGCTCAGCGCAAAGTCCAGGGCCACCACAAAAGCAAAAAACGATTACACCAATGTATGATAATACGAAGAGTTATTAACCATGTAGCATAAAAATATCTGTTTTCCCCCAAACATACATCCACCACAAGAATAAATCTTGCTAAGAAAATCAGCGATCAAGAATAACACCAGCCAGAGGATTAAAGCATTACCAAGATTCCGTATTGATTTTGTCAATTACAAGACTTTGCAGAAAAATTTCAATGAACTTTGGTCTCTCTAATCAAACACAAAGGAAATGAAAGAATGCATTAAAAATGGAAAGTATAATGCAAAAATCTGGATTAAATAAATATACAGATACAAAAAATTCACAGTTCATTAACACCCACAACCATTCAGATGAATTACAGGACCGCACGAACAAGGTCTCCATGCATTAACCAGAAGAAATCTTGCACCAAAATACCACACCGTGGACTACAAAAATTTTGACCACCAGATATGCAGAAAATTGAACTTGATAACATACATGGAAAAAATGTGCAGAAATCTTGACCACACCCGATGACCTCCCGTGGGTCCTCTCGATCCGTTCCAGCTTTCGATAGAAGCAGTTGGCGATGGGCATATCACCGCCGCTCTTGGAATCGGGCCCGAAGAGGCACTACTGAAGTCGTCCGCGGACTCGAACGGATTGTTGTTATTGTCGCTTTGGTTGCTAATGTTTCTGTCGAGAAACAAAGGAGCTATTTTTAGATTAATAGGGTGAGGAATTGAAATTGAGGGAGAGGGTTTTGAACCTGAGTGGAAGAGGCGAGTGATGAAAGAGGAAAATCCCAATTTCTTCGATGGGGGTTTCGTCGGTGACGGTATCGCGGTCGATCGATCTCCGACCAAAAAGTTGCTGATCGATTCAGTGCACCTTCTTTTTAATTCGAGAAAGATGAAAGAATGGGAGAAGAAGTGAGATGATTAAAAGGGGTGCATTTAAATTCCGATGTATCAAAAAAAAGTGGGTGCATTTTAACAGCGGTTTCGAACGGCTACAAAATTGGATTTTGTAGTGGCGGTTTAGAACCGCCACTAATAGATCGGAAATAAATGTAGTAGCGGTTTTTAACCGCTACAAATGTTTCGAAAATAAATTTCTTAGCGGTGTTGAACCACTACAAACCGCTAAATATTTTTTAGTGGTTACGAATCGCTACTATGAAAATATAACCGCTAAAAACAAAATTTAATATACGCGCCCATTGTAGTATTCTGCCCGCCTTTTTTTTGATAAGTTGTAGCGGTTCCGAACCGCTAGAAACATGTTATTTTAGTAGCGGTTCCGAACCGCTACTAAAATACCCGCTAAAAACTACCTTGCCTTTTGTAGTGATGGTTAGCATACAAAAATCTGTTAATTGTGAGCTATCAGTGATGATAGGTAAGTTCGTCCTTAAACTTGAGGTCATTGTACGAACCAGTGCATAAACGGTGTCACTTTGATCTCTGATCTAGCTTCGGGGCAAGCCATGTTGAAAGATTCTTGGTCGGGTGACACTTGAAGGGTACGAGGAGAATAGTGGCCAAGAAAGAATTTGTCTCTCTTGTTATCAAGAGTAAGTGTCGCAAGAGTCGGTATGGTCTTTAGCGTAAAAACCATGGCCATGGTATGTTGGAATGGATCCCACAAATATTAGTTAAGACCGAACGATGTCGACCAGACACAAAGCTATTAAGGGTTGACAATAAACCATACCATAGGCTTTAGCGACATAGTTATGACGAAGGGACTACAACTGTGACATTCATCACGGACATAGTCAGTGTGGTCCTGGCAATACTCACGTCAAGCGACAGACCACAAAAGTATGAAACTGAAACAGGGACAGCACCTACTGCTCAAGGTCAATTCCATCGGGGGTTTCAAGCCCCACCTTTAGTAGGGTTAGGTTGTAGGGTCTCACACAGAGTGAGACCTTCATCAAGTAAAATGATGTTAAGAGAAATAATGCATATGATGAAAGTGCATGTCACAAAAGGTTTGGAATATATGCTTTGGAACAATTAAAGATGTGGAAAATATGCTTGGGAAGGACCCATTCATGTATACATGGGTTTGAGAATGTTCAGACTAGACCCAAGCTCATGCATGAGCTCAAACGGCTTGAAAAGAACCGAAAACAGCAAAAAAGCCCGCAAGGGCATAGCCCGGCCCATTGGGCCGGGCCAGTGCCTACCGGCACCCGTAAGGGCACCAGCTAGCACCCGTTGGGTGCATGTGCCACATGTGCCCAGGCACAGTGCATCCCCAAGCCTTTTTAGGGTTTTGTGCAAAACCTATTGACGACTACGTTATTTGGGAAAAACACATGAATAATCCAACTTTGTGCGTACGTTTGATGGGTCAAACAGACTCGGAATCGTGCACTGTTTGTTTCTATGAATTCACCATTCAATGCTCTTTGAAATGATGTATGACATCGCCTTTGGGGATCAAAAGTGAGAGAGAGGAAGAATTTGCCAGAGATTGGACTTTGTGAATAGCTATTTTGGCAGTGGATTTTCCTCTAATTGTTTAGTCACACATCGGAGTGTTGAGAGAAGGAGGGATCAGCTCCCTACATAAATAATGGCTAACTCTCCTTCTTGAAACATGTACCAGAGCTTGGATTTGGGTAGCTCCACCAAAATGTGAGCAAGCCCAAATCTAAAGCCAAAGTAAACTCCCTCTTTCTTCTCTGCTCCTGATCAGGTCCTAGCAAGGCTACGAAGGAGTTCGGACCGAATTCGAAATCTTGACGAAGTATCCACTCTCGGTGAAACGTTTTGGAGCATGTGGTTGGCTCGGCAACAAGGCATCCCTTAACACGGGGCATTGGTTCAAGGGAATATGTGCTTTGCTAACATGCAAGGCAGATGTTAGTACTTTATATTCTTGCGTTTATAATTGCAATAGTTTTATAGATCTATCTTTAGGTGTTGGTCAGACCCACCCTAGGATAGTAGAGATTCTGGTTAAGGTTTTATTAGGGCCTTCTTAAAATGGTTTTAAGTTTTTCACTGCTTATTTGTTTTCGTCGTCTGCATGACTAAGGCCAGACGTCGATTTTGGGCCCTCAAGATCATAGAAAACCCATCAGTGGTATCAGAACTAGGCCGCATGATCTATATATTAATGTAATTATAAAATGCATATGATGCTACATGTTTCTCCATGAGATGGAGGGTTGTTATTAGTTATTAATATTTTTTTTGAAATTTCCATTTGATGGTTTTATTAAATTTTTTCGAAAAACTATTTTTGAAAAAATTAGATCTTTTTAAAATCATGTGATAATTTAGAATAGATCTATGATAATTATGTTAGATTAATGCTGCTATGATCTAAGTTAATTACACGATAATTGTTTAGATACCTAAATACCTGATTAAGATAGACATTAATAAATTAAATTATTATACATAAATTGTTATGTGATAATAATTTTAACTTCCTAATAGTTGATTAGGATTGAAAATACCATTATGAATATAATCCTAAAATGTTAGTTTTATTCGCCTAGTTAATTAGGATTAACTAAGAAATATGAACCCATTTAAATCGATGTTATACATTCTAATAATTGTCATCCTTAAGTCGTCCATGAACCAATGTCAAGAATTGTTTGTGCCTAGGGCTCTGGATCACCACAGCTCCGACTGGGGATAACGATCCTAACCTAACCAAACCTGCTTGGCCATATTTGACTAAACCAAACTAGAATGCCTATTTTCATTGTGTGATGCCATCGATTATATCTAGTTAATTACGTTAAAGATCCTTTTCAGGATTAGTCGTAGACCTTCTTGTTTTTGGATTAGGTGACTAAGAGATACATGTTATGGTTGTTGAGTCTCCTCAAGCTATGACATAATCGTCTTTTGGAAACCAACTCTCTCATACATGTGATGTAGTCTGGTCTTAACCCAAACCACTGCGAGTGTCGGTGTAAGTTAGGATTGGACATGAAAACAAGGGTCCAACTAGACTAGTCATTATGATTTGTTGAGTGTCCTCAAGATCATAAGTGACTAGGGGTAAAAACCTATAGGGAGTCACATGTGATGTGATCGAAGAATCTACCGAGCGTAGAGCTGATCAGCTTGTTGAGTCTCCTCAAGGTTGTGAAGCTCAGGGTAGTTGGATCCATCTCCTACTAAATATCAAAATTCTTTCATCGATATGGATCAAGATGATTGCTAAAATAATGGGAGAATATAGTTAGCTAAAAACCATTCGATATATATTAATTTGAACATATGCTAAGTTAGGGTGTTCTATGCTTTGCAACATGAGATCTGAATCTGAACTTATCCTATAGAAGAATAGGCTAACTAGTAATGACGTGAATATGAATATCAAGTTTTTTGGAGGAGAAGGAGAGTTATGCGGATGCATTAACTTCAAGGGTAATGGTTATACAGAGTATTATTCTTTTTGTAACTTCTAATGCATGTATATTAGATATGGGTGCAGGTTCTCATATCTGTAATAATTTACCGGAATTGAGAACTATTAAAAGTCTAAGAAAGAAAGAGGTTGTCATACAAGTCGGTAACAAAGCAAATGTTGTTGCTGAAGCTGTATGGGACATCCGACACACCTTGGCATATGACGCCACTTTGTTTTTGAAACAATGCTTTTATATTCCAAGTTTCATGTGCAAAGTGATTTCCATTTCGGCCTTAGCCAAAGACGGTTACACCTTTACCATCGATAAAGATGTTATGGAAATTTTCTTTGATGGTAAATGCTAGGATTTGGAACGTTAAATAATGGTGTGTACATTTTGTCTAACGACATTATGTTAAATGTTAATACACGAAAACGTAAGGAATCAAGTTATAATGAAACCTTTCTTTGGCATTATAGACTGAGCCATATTGTAAAGAAAAAACTTAGCACGTTACATAAAGGGATGTTTCTTAGCCTTTCAAATTATGAGTCATATGACACTTGTGAGTCTTGCCTCAAAGGTAAGATGGCCAAAACTCCCCTTGCAGATCATGGGGAGAAAGTTAGTGAACTCTTGGGTCTTGTACATTCGGATGTATGTGGACCCATGTCTACTTAGTCAAAGGATGATATTCATACTTTGTTACAATCATGGACGATCACTCAAGGTTAGGACACGTGTTCTTGATGAAGCATAAGTCTAACGACACCTTTGAGCGTTTCAAAGAATATCATAACGAAATAGAAAAACAAATGGACAAAAGTATTAAAGTCCTTCGATCAGATCGATGAGGCAATACTTAAGCCATGATTTTCTTACGTACCTAAAAGAGAATGGAATTCTCATCAGATCACACCTCCTTACGTACCCCAACATAACAGTGTGTACGAGAAAAGGAATCATACTCTGTTGGACATTATGCGATCCTTGATAAGTGACGCTGAGTTACCCACCTCCCTTTGGGGTTATTCCTTAGAAACAACAGCCCACATCCTTAATAGATTTCCGTCTAAATCCGTGCCGACCACACCATAAGAGATATTGAATGATAAGAAACCTAACCTTAAACATCTTAGGGTATGTGGTTGTTATGCTTATGGCAAGGGGCTAAATCCAGATAAATTGGAGTATCGGTCTGTTATGTGCAGATTCATAGTATACCCAAGTAATTCGACTGGGTACATTTCTATCACCAGGAGCAACAAAATGGTATTGTCTCCAAACACACCACTTTTCTAAAATGTTTGTATCATATGAAGGAATCCCATGACATGGTGATTGAAGTAGATGAATCTACACATGAACATGAATCGAAACCAATGGGACATGCAGAGCCAATTATTCCCCCAACCAGTTGTTAGGAGGTCTGGTAGGATTCCTCAAGCCCCAGATATGTACTACTGTTTTCTCGTAGATGGAGGGATCGAGGATGGCACCATAATAAATGATGATCATGTTAGCTTACAAGAATTCATTCATAA